>JANFAI010000002.1:0-2400000 GCA_024613185.1 Pisolithus microcarpus | reverse complement strand
TTCCGTGCCATTATCTATGTTCCTTCCTATCTGTGAGTGAGTCTTGTTAGTGACTGTGTGGCAGTTTGACTGGTGATAGTGATGAGACTTTCTTCTCTAAACCTCTGGAGTCGAATTCGAGGGATGTCAAGCTACTGGTTAAACACGTTTTCATCACCTCTGACCTTGGCGAATATAATTTGCCTAAATGGGCCAGCTGGGTCCGCGTCATTATCGATGGTGTGTCTACGTGTTCGTCGTGTACCACAGGTGGCTGAAACCACCTTAGCGGAGGACCTTCCTTTGAATGTTTCCCGCGAGATGTTACAGTCAAGTGCTTTCCTGAAGCAAATTAGGGGTATCGTACTCCGCCGTCTGATTCAGCTCTTCACGAGGATATCGGAAGAGGATCCCGAGAAATTTGCTGAGATCTCCAAGGTGTATCGCACTGTCCTCAAACTCGGTGCAACAGAGGATCAGAAAAACCGCGGAAAGATTGCACCACTGCTGCGCTTCGACACCAACCAGCGGAACGCAACCTCGTTGGACGATGTAAGTTGTTCTGTAGATATGAGATTTCAGCGACTTCAATCGTCATTCAGTACATCAAGAACAAGAAGCGGGGACAGAAACAGGTAAGGGGATCCTCTCTTGGTGAACCACTGCTTATGTATTCCTTCAGATTTTCTACCTAGCTGACATGGGAAAGCCCGTCTCCCATCTCGCCGGTAGCGTCTTTGTTGAGAAACTTGACGCCCGCGGTTACGAGGTACTTCTTCTCAATGAACCGTTGGACGAGATTTTGGTACAAACGCTTCGCACTTGGAAGTGAGGGGGTTCTGTTCTTGAATAATTTTCCATATTCACCATGCTCATATTGCAGAGGCTTCAAGTTCCAGGACATTGCGAAGGCTGGCCTCGACTTCGGAGATGGTGAGGACTCCGCAGTAAATAAATACTTCGCTCATCCTTTCTGTGGCAGACACTGAAGAAGATAAAGACGTCATGGTAGAGTTGCAGGAGAAATATGCACCTCTCCTCGAGTGGCTGAAAGTTGAAGCCCAAGAAGTTGTCAGAGACGGTGAGCCGCAAGATTGAACAACAATCTACTACTCAGTGCTTACTTCAGAGCAGTCGTCCTGTCCCATCGGCTCGTGACAAGCCCTTGTGCAGTCGTTGCAGACAACAATGGACTCACGGCCAATATTCAGAAGCTGATAAGTGGGTAACAAGCTTGCCACTCAAGTGACGTTGACCTCAGATCCTCAGGTGCTACAAATCGTGGTGTTGAACGTGAGGATTTCATGCAGACGATAATGAAAAAACAAAAGGTTTTGGAAGTCAACCCGCGCTCCCCGCTGATCGAGGGGCTCCTCCACCGCATTGAAACAATCGTTGGTGATGATGAAGAGAAGGACGGTAACTTAGAAGAATTGAGAGAAGTAGCGTCGATCCTTGTCGACAGCGCTCTTGTCCGCTCTGGTTTTGAGGTCGCGGATTCCAACAAGTAAGGCATTGATTATGCCCTCTCCTTGATCACACTTGACGCGTTGACACTAGATTCCTTTCTCGGGTGGATCGTGTATTGAGACGCTCGTTAGGCGTGTCTGAGACGGCACCCACCGACGACACGGTAAAGCCGGCTCCCCCTGTTGACCCGGAGGTACCCGATGAGACTTTCGAAGATCCAGAGCAAAAGATCTTCAGCACGCCAGACTGGCTCGAAGACCAGGGATTCAAAATAGAGATGGAGGAGATAGACGACGAGGGGAACGTTGTCCACGATGAGTTGTGACGTGGAGTAGTTATGCGTCAATCTTGGTGTGCTACCTGAGAGCGCTTATGTAAATATATCACGTGCCCTTTCTGAGACGGTTACACGGCGTCTAACAACCTACATTCACCTCCGAATCCAAGTCAAGTACCAGTCAATCTTCATGCGACTGTAGTCGATACTTTCTTTGAACCCACCTTGTTCGAGCGTGGCCAGGTTTTTGCACCATAATGAAACCAGCACCGTTTTCTCGCCTTCAATTGGCAGCAGCCTTGATAGGTGAGCTCATTCTTTTAACACCCTGACATTTCTCAATCTTGTCGTCTAGAGTATGACAACGACCCTTCTAACCCTGAAACGCCCTGTCGCTTCGCCCAAGACAGCGCCATCTTTGCTCATCTCCGCCGCAATCCGCGCAGAAGTAAGGACTACCTTGGGGTTACCGTACCGAGTGAGGCCGGCAGCGACCCGGCTCAGAAGAAGTTGAGAGGGTCACTAGGTGCTCTCCGGAATCCATTTGAATCGGCAGACGATGACGATGAGGCCCCTGACCACGGTGGTTTGGAAGTAGATCTAACCTCCTGGGGACTAGACGCCTTCATAGACAGAGATAAGAAAGGCAAAGGGAAGGGGAAGGCGCATGCAGAAGGATTGCCTAATCCTCACCCCGCCCCGTTACAAGGGCAGTCAGTGGGTGCCAATGGTGAGACCGCAAGAACCAGGGGTGCGCGGTCAATGAGTATGGGCACCCTGAATGACTTTGGCGTGGGTGGCGCGTTTCTAGAAGCTGATCAAGGTAGCGGACCCGACAGTCTTGGGCGTCTTCACTCACCGATGGACCTTGAACGCACGGAATTGGCCCAGCTGCCTCTACAACGCCGTCGTGCATCGACCCATGCTCTAATCGAGGGCCTACCTGTTCAGCCCCCTCTCCACTCGGTGCCTTTCCCATCCGCGTCTGTGCGGTCGTTATCTCCGGGCCCGGAAGAAACCTTGAGGCCGGGATCGTCACGCTTAGATCTGCAGGGTGGACACGCGCGCACCCGTTCCAGTATCAGCTTAGGGTCTAAATTCTTGTCAAGAGACCCCAATGAGGAAACCATCGAGCGTGGCGTTGAGCGTTCACCCTCCTCGGATCGAGCCTCTCGCTTTGGTTATAGAACTGATCACGGTCGGACAGTATCAATTGCAAGTGTTGGAAACTTAGCTCCAAATAGTGTTTCTGCAGATGACAATCCCTTCACCGTCCGCCCACCCTCCCCTTCGCGGTCCTCGAGATTTGATCCCAAGGTTCGTAGTCGCCCAGCATCCACTGAGTTGGTGGGCGCTCAGGTTGTCACTGACGAAGTCGAATCGGGCGCCCGTCGCGATCGGCCTTATTCCACTGTCGAGCTCCTCCGACCGAAGGTTCTTGTCATGCCCAGCCCTTTACAGACCACTGTACCTCGTCAGGTGCCACAACCACAGCCAGTTGTGAGACCACGAGACGGATTCGTGACATCCACCGATGGCCCTCCCCTTCCCCCTGGTGTACGGTCCGCGCGCCCTCCTTCTCAGTTGGAGCTAAGTGGTCCTCCCGTTGCCTCGAACTCTTTCACGCCCAACCCCCGTGCAAGTCTATCGTTGTCTCAGCTTGCTTTCCGCAATACCCTTGTAGTCGGCGGTCAACGAGATATATCCTTTTCTGATATTGACCGTTACCTTCCGAGGGCAGAACAGGAGGGAGAGCAAGTAAAGTTCGACGATGAGAAAGAAGAGGAGAAAGAATCGCCTCCCCCAGCGTCAATACCCTTGCCGCCCCCTCCTCCACCGACGGAAATCGAATTGAAACGACCTGCCGGTAAGCTCTATGGTTGGAGCCTGATTGACAACCTCGAACATCGAAAAGCCGAGATGAAGCAGAAGGCTCGGTATGTTGCGCCCTCATCCCGCCTGGTTTTCGCTCACACTTGACTGCAGAGTCTTCACAGGCGACGATCGGCCATCTATGATGATACGCGGTCAGATGAGGCGGTCGAGTACTCTTATTGACCCCACGACGCTCGGTGGACCTCCCTCGCAAAACCTAAGCACTGTGACCCAGAGCTTGAGCAGACGCGATTCCAACGGACCCTTGGTCAACTTGAATGGTGAGAAATTACCAGTCCTTGATAATTCTGCATCAGAAGGATACCTGCCGAAGACTCGCTCGGTCTTTGGCGTCGACACTATATGGGATCGCGAAATGGCCAAGCTTAAGGAGATTGAGGCACAGGAACAAGCCGAAGCAGAAGAGAAAAGTGCTCGTGAACAAGCACGAGACAAGAAGAAGAAAATCAGCGGGAAGTCGAAAACAGTGGATAGCAATGTTTCGGGCAGCGCTCCTTTTCCTAGCGTTCGGGGATCTGTCATATCCACTGTGCCTCCCACCCTTCCTCTCATACAAGCCTCAACCGCTAGTCGGCCGCCTATCCTCGGTGAGGGTGAGAGCGACATGGAGAGCAACGATGACGATGACGGCCCTCTTAGGAGAGTGCTCGGACAAACAGAGAAAGCTGCGGATCAGTGGGTGGCAGAGTCATCAGATGAGGATGATGACGGCCCCAGACGAACAACTGGCGTGGGGCCTCGATACCCAGTTAAACCCAAGGCCATTCGACACGTTCCCGCCGGTAATGAAGATAGTGAGGAAGACCTCCCTCTTGTCGCCACCGCGGCTAGAGCTGCAAGAAGAGCTACCCAGCTACCACCACCAAAGCTACTCGATGATGACGACGATGAGGACAAACCTCTGTCCTCTGTACTCAGTGAAGGCAAACTACGTCTCCAGTCCTGCAGCCTTGACAATCTTGCCATCGATGGGAGGCCAGACGATGACGATGATCAACCTCTTGGTCTCCGGGCCTCCCGCGTATCGGTGGCACCATTCGCTCCCCCTACTTTAGCTGGCGATAATGAAGATGACGACAAACCGCTTGCGTTCCATCCCGAGCAGCAGCGACGTACTCAATATCAAATGCTGGCGCGAATGCAGCAGCAGCAGCAGCAACAAATGGTAATGCAGGCCCATATGACCAATAGTGTCTATTATGGCGCTCCTGGGATGATGGGTTCTGGATTTTTTGCACCGCCGATGGCACCAATGATGATGGGGTCCATGCCGATTCCTCCTCCTTCTCCACCCCCGCCTCACGACCCCGCTAAATTCGGCCGGGTCGACAGATGGCGGCGTGATGTTGCTGTCGAAGGTTCTGAATAGTTTAATCCCCGAGGTATCGCAGCTAGTAGCACACATATAGTTACATACCCCCTTCCTTGGCTCGCGCTGGACTCTATCCACACCTAAGTAATAAGTCACTCGTTCAATGCAAGCAGAAAATACACTGGTACCTACACGCTAAAGACAAATGTCCACTATAGATCTATTTGAATATATGCCGTGATTCGTTTGAAGACGGCTCCGCGAGAATGGTATTATTACGGTAATGCAAACCTGCAATGACTGTATGGTGAAACGAGGGATAGAAGAGTGGGACGAATGATGAATGGCTAACTACGATGAAAAGAAAGAACAATTTTGCAAGGCAGGACAGCAGAACAAAATGCAATGAAGGCGATCTAATAGCAAACAAACGTTCACGAAGGGTTTGTGACCCAAAGTCTACGTTTTGGTACAGTGACAATGGAGACTTCTCGCCGTCCCATCTCCTCCTCAATCTGCCGTTGCCGAGTGACCTCATCTATGTCGTCGTCATCGTCATCAGTTTCCACCGATCGGGGACCCATTAGATTCATCGAGAAGTCGTCAGGGGCCGCAGCACGATACGGGGGATGATGGAGGTATGGTCCACGAGCGTCTGTCGGGAACAGGTACTGCTCCGTGCCTGCCATCGAAAGGGGTCGGGATCCGGGTGAGCTTGGAGGAATAGCTGCATGAGATGGCTCCGCGCGAAGACGAACAAGAACCGTCGTAAGGAGTGACCTGGCCGGACGGCCACGCCAGGCTAGAACAAAAAGCATAATGTAGAAAAGAACAGTCCATACAAGGAACACCGCAAAAAAGGACATGGATCCGTGATACCATAGTGCCACTAATGAAAGAATGCAAAGTCCAAGAATGAACGCATGGAAAAGTATCCGCAAGCACAGCTCCGGAATGGATGGGAGTTCGCAAGTAGGACGGGAGGGTGGAGGCAAAAGCACCCCCCCGCTGGGTATGTCTGCAGTATTCGGCATCGACCCGGGTACTCTGGCCCCCTGCGGAGTGGCGTCCGGCGAATTCTGCAATAAGATAATCGAACAAGAATAGGAACAAGACACTCGTGAAAATCAGGGTGACTTGAATCGGATCGTGCTTACCGTCGCGCTGGGACTGTGCCGCCGAGCGAACCAATCTACGTCGCCAAAGCTTCGGGGCGTGATAGGCACCCGCTGGTAAGACTCCATGTTCAGATGAGTGGCGCCATTGCTACTGGCCCTACGAGTCCGCGCCGGCCGGTTCAATACTTCGAAACCGCGCTGAGGGCCAGAGGAATGCATGGATCCACTGTCGGTGGAAGCCCTGCCTTCCGTGCTACGACCCCCTAGCCAAAAGCTGGACCCTCCCCACGAATGCAACCTTGCCCGATGCGAAGTAGGGGACGAAAGGGGGCGCTGCGTTTGCTGTACAGAAGCTAGCTTTTCAGCCGTGTCCACGGAATTCGCACGGGATGGAGCAACCTCAGTGGTGCCCTTGATACCTTTCTTGGGAAGAGTACACGGAATACAGGCCGCTAGAAGGTACAGAACAGGTACCACAACGTAAAGGCCCACGAATAGCGTAAGGCCAGCAATGCTGTGAGATGTGGGCAGTGTTGAGATTGATGTAGCACGCTTTACGACTGAGACGTTCGACCTGATGGACGTGAAAGAAACAACAAGGCCAACGACACCAAGTCCATATGCCGCCACAGCAATAAAAGAGGACAAGTAAATGAAGAGTGATGTGCGCTCCGCCGACCGCGTAGACGGGAGCGCCAGACGCGTAAGAAGAGTTGCAGGAAGTATGAGAGCAACTGAAAGTGATGCGGAAAGCTTGTGGACGAAGGAAACATCATAGGTCGACGAGGTTGGGTAGCTTGGAGAGTTTGGAGAGCTGGTAGTTGATCCCGAAGGAGCGGACGAGGTCGGCGTTATGAGGCTGACTGCACACTGCGTCATATATTGTATAGTTACTCCGGCCCCATTAGCATTGATACCTGTCTGAAGGTCGCCAGACGGACCACCCCAAGAAGCGTTCGAGGAAGTGATGGTACCATTGTAAGCTCTGAGGATCCAAATCTCGTTTAAGTAGTTCCCGTTCTCGTCCTCACCTCCGAAGACAATAGTGTCCGCACCAACCTGGCGATCACTGCCCACAAGTGCTTCACTAAACGATAATGCGACTGCTCCTTCACGAGGCGAAGGATAAGCAGGGACGCCTGTGGTCCCTGGATCCCCTGCAGGAAGGACTCTACTCCAACCACCAGTTTCAATATCAAGGACTGCCACCTCGCCTTTCTGGAGACCTCCTTGGTCATCCCAAACGGACGAATTAAAAGTGCCAAGTAGAAGGAACACCTGTGTTTGAAAATTGGATGATGACGGTATAGATAGAGAATTGAAGACCATTGCTGCACCATAACGAGGAGCAGGACAGGCAGACAAGGCTATCTCACCGGGAGTAGAACCTGCGGAAATGACATACTCGTTGCGGTTGGCACAGTTGTCGTTCGTACCAGTGGTCGTATTACAACCACTGACAGAAACAACGGAGGTCCCAAGGACAGTGGACGCTTGATTAGTGCTGTACCCCGGCGTGGATCCGATAGTCTGACTTGTCCAACTACCGAAAGTACTATTGGGAAGGTTCGAAGAAAGCGTTCCATTGACGGTGAACTCCCAAACATCGGTGACGGGGAACAAGGTAGTGCCATCCGTGCCGCCTGCCATATAGAACGTGGTATTGCTGGCTGCGTTTGCGAGAACGCGATAGTCTCTACCGCCAGAGGCACTCCATCGAGGCTGAGGTCCACCCGGAGACACGTTGACCTCCGACCAGAATTGACTGATGTAGTCGAATTCCTAAGAAAGAAAAATGAATCGCAGGACTGTAATTCATGGGTCAAGCTCACCCATGCGTCTGACAAGGCTTGACCTGAGGTGCCTTTTCCGCCAATTACGAGGTGAGCATTGCGACTTTGTGGAAGATAAGATGAAAGTGAAAAAACCAAGAAGAGGAATGCCGTACTAGCTGGATGAGAAATCGTCACCGCTGATAGCCATGTACCTAGCAGGGGGAGAAGACTGAGGTAGATCTGGTTGAGTTGATGGAGTGGACCATTGATTTGTCGCAAGATTGAGACTGTTGTGTGGGGCTTTAGCTGTGCAAAAGGGAGAACGGAACGGAGGACATACAGAAAGGTCTGAGAGGTTGGGATGCCACTCGATGACTCGCCGCCGAATATGATGAGATTACGTGAAGAGTCGTCGTAGCCAATTGAAGCGTATTTTAGAGGAGGGGGGACGGAACCTTGGAGCAAGCCAGTGATATTGAGCCACTGCAATGGTGGGACGGGTGTATTGGTGGAGATGGACTGCGCACGAGATTGAGAGAACCAGGTGAAAAGATGAAGAAATGCGATGAACCGAGCAGTCCTGAATGGAAGAAAGGCCATTCTTGTTCGTTCAAGGGTCAGATGCATGGCGTCGTTCGCCAGCAGGCGCTCGTCGTGAGCGACGTGGACGACAGATGGAACGACGCCCAGTGCGTCTCTGCAGTCGTGACACCGGCAGACTTTCCTATTTGGGAATATCTACCACTTGTCTGAATATTAGCCTAAGAAATCCATTCACGCGTTCGCGGGGGGGAGGCTCCCTCGAATGTGCGCTGCTTCGGGATGGCACGCTCTACCTTGAATTCGGGACTGACCCATCGTCGTGGCATTGTTTTATCTAGTCTCATTGTCCTCGTAACGGTCGCTGAAGACAGTGGACCTAAGCCAGTGGTTCTCTGTTTCCGCTCCGACTTGGGTACAATGCTCTGGTGTATTTCACACTTTTCTCTTCCCTCTTCACTCGTTCTTTCGGCTCAGCTGTGTCCATCCTCGTCGTGCTACTTGGGACAACATCGAGGGAGATCACGATCACGTGACCGGTGTACGGGCGGCCAGTGGACTCTTCGAAGGTATCAAACATGTCCTCGTCGGTGAAACGTACGCTCACGGAGGCAGAATTTGCAACCAGATGTGCTCCTGAATGGCAGAGAAGCGACGAGTGTGTTTTGAAAACTTTGCTGGCTGTCTTGTACTCTTACATGCTTGCCGCAGCCTGTCTCCCGATCTCGCGGCGAGAATCCGATATGCGTCCATGCGCGGCAGAAAGAGTCAGTCTCATGTGTATGGATTTGTGATGGGCCAGCCGACTCGTCTGACGTGCCCTCTGTAGATGTCATGGAAGGCTATCGCAGTCTGCCCCCCTCCTCTGAGACACCACACCCAAGTCCCGTGAAAGACTCCACCTCTTCCACTACGATCGCTCATGGCCTACCCACTTCCAATGAGATTCTCCACCACGTTTTCTCCTCGGCGCCGGGAGTATATACACCACTTCCCTCTCCTGGTAAGCGTCGCCGCTCACGGGTGGACTTGGACGACGAGAACATGGATGCCTCACCTGTCAACGGGTGGTCTGAAGATCGAAATGAGACGATGGAAGGTGTCAGTGATGATGAAGAGATGGAGGTGGAGCGGCCTGTAAAGCCCCTGCGACGTTCTGGACGATCTACCAAGATAGAGGTATCACCCGCGGTGCCCAATCCGGACGTAACCGCAACGCAACAGTGTACAGTACCCAATGGCCACGGTCCGGATGTTCCCCCGGTGGTACCCAACGACGGTCCGCAACCGATATGAGTTGTGATACCCACTTTTTTTGTTTTTTTGCTTTTTTATTCTATTTTATTTTTTGGTGCTGTAAGTTGCCGATGGGGTTATGTGCAGGCATCTGCTTACTTGTTATATCTTGGAAAAAGCAGTGAATCCGAACCTTGTAACGGTTGTTTCCGCTCCACTTGGACCTTTTGACGTCGTTTGTCTTTCGTTGCTCGGTTCTAGATTAGCCAATTCCACCGTTGTTTGTATTTCCTTGAACTTCTACGCAATGGCAACCTGCCAAGCTTTCAGATCTCTGATGCGTTCGCTCACGTTAATTGCTGTGACGGAAGTTGACAAGTACAAAGTGCGCTACATAATTAGAACCCCCTTGCTGCTTCAGCCGTCCTCACGCTGATCCGACAGGAGCCTTGTGGTCAGTGGAAGGGACGATGGGAGTACGTAAGGCCTTTACCTATACCCACTGACTCTTAATCGATGTGGCCCTCGAACCCACATCAGATCTTGTGCTGATATTATTTGCTTGTTCGATACCCGCGTTGACCCGGCCCACACTCCCTCCCCCCACTGTCACCCTTTCCACAATTGGATTTGGTCCCTTTCAGGTCAAGGGCTATGTTTTGTGATATCTCCCGCGAACATTCAGTCCAGACAGAGAATCTTTGTCAGATCTCCGACCAGAGATGTCTGTCGAAACCCGGAGAAACGAGCCTTTGATCGCGTGTTATACCTACGAGGACAATTTCCTCCGGCAGACACTAGTTTTCCTGCCTCATAAAACCCCCTCCCAAATCCGACCATAGCTCAGAAAGTCACTTCCCATTACCTCGCTATCAATCCGTCTTCTGGACATTATGGTGCAGAGCACGCCTTCCACGCCATCCGCACCCGACGAACATTTCGACAAGGCTAAGAAACACCTATGGTAGGTCCTCATCGCGCTCTCCTCTTCATCCGGGAACGGACTAGTCACACGCGACATAATCGTCGCTAACGTCGACGATGGAGACCAATACGTCGCAGTCGTCTAGTGCTTGGTCCTCTGCGCCCTCACTTATCTCCCGCACTTCACATACGCTGACGCCACATGCCACCACTTCTGTGGTACCAACTTGCTTATTTTCCTAGGGCGGCTGAACCCCCCTTACATAGCCAATATACCTCTCATAGACTTCCGGAGCAAGAACAGCCGTCGTCGGGCACTCCTCCAGCTGATGACATCGACTCCTACCTGGGTCAAACAGGCACAAGCGGCGATCCAGGATCCCCCCAGTCGAAAGTGCCTCCAGAGACTTCGGAATGCAATTACAAGACGCTATCTACGTGGGTTGAGTTTCCCTCTTCGCAGCGACCGTTTGATCGGAATATGAATGGCGCGCATTTCACTGCGTACAGGAGGAATCAACATGTTCTGCCACCACTTCCGCGTGAGGAATTCAATTTCAATCAAGACCGTCGCTTACCACCACCACGGTGCTGGAACAATACGAATCTTTCCTTTCCACGGGAAAGGCCGCCCACCAGGTATGTGATGCTCAGTTTCTTTGGGTATAGCGGGTAGACGTTAACCTGCTGACCAGTTTCTGCACTGCCTCGTCATCTTCCTCAACCGAACCGCGGGGCCGAAATGAAAGTCGACAACAACGACCCTCTCACCCCGTTTCCCTTTCGATCTTCAACTCACCTACTGCGACCTACATGTGGCCCGGCTTTCAGGCTGCGTCGCAGATGAGACATCCACCTGTCATTTACGTCAACTACGACAACAAAGATTCCACGCGTTCACCGTCAACCAGTTCCGTGTCAAGTTTTCATAACTCGCCTACTTTCTCGTGCGTGCTTCGTGCTTCCTGTCCATAGAGGTATTAAGGGGGCTGTCAGTTCTCCAGCAACCTCGCATCCTGACTACCTAGTTACGACTGTCGTGCCCAGGAAACGCAGTTCTCCGCCCGCTGAGTGGTGGGATAATCCATACTTTCTCGGCATTTCGCGAATCTAATCGGTCTTTTGGACAGCACCTCGCCTGACGGAACACCCTCTTTCACGACCCTTGTGAAGCCGCTGAGGTATTTCGTTGTTGGATTTTAATTTCGTCGTCCAACGTTGTAATTTCGCAGCCATGTGTACCTCGGAGACAGGGACGCAGGTCAAAGGAATACACAGGGATTGCAGCGGAATGATGGTCTTCCGAGACTTCCGGGCTGTGGACCGTCGAACCAAGTAATATCTCCCAACAGCTCATCAAATTCCGCCTCTTCGGATGACGAACGGAGGGCACCGCGCGAGGATAGTCCGCAAGCCAGCGAAGCGAGCGAGCGGTCCCTGACGGCCGGTCCCGTCATTCGCCGACCTTCTCCAAAGAACGACGGCGAAGCATGGGAGAAGTATGCGAAACCAACGCTCTCTTCAGACGGAACTACGCGGAGATGGCAATGTACTTGGTCAACGTCGGAATTGGGCAGGGTAATTGATTGTCAGTACACGTCCAAAAAGCAGCTTGTCAAGCGCCACGTCGAGACCACTCATTTGCGGTTCAAGTAAGCAGGTCTCTGACGTCAGTTTATGGTGTCTAACTGACCCTCATATTATAGGCCATTCGTTTGTGAAGTTTGCAAGAAGGGTTTCCCGCAAAAGACGTCCTTAGATACCCACATGCACGGACAGTACGTATCACACTCTCCAATTGCATATTTCCCTTGGAAGACACATCTTGCTTATTTTCGGAATTCATTAGCACTGGCTCCACACCTCATGCTTGTCGTTATGAGTGTGGAATGTCGTTCAAAGATCCAGCACGCAGACACCGGCACATGGTAGAAGAGCATGGTTACGTTCCGAGGCAGTCGAAAAAGAAGCATAAGGTTGGGCAGCCCACTCAGGAGATATCAGACTTGGAATCCGGGCACCCGTGAAATGCACAGGACACGCAACAGTGAGCCAGCTGGGCCGGTTTCCACATAGTGGATCTGATGTACTCTAGGAGACTATGAGTCCACCTCGGTCGACGGAACATTGATGGCGCATTATTATTCGGACAGATCGGATGTATAAGTTATGTATATATTTTTCTGTATAATATATATTTTTATGGGGCGGTGTTTCTCTTTACCCGGAATGCGGCGGAGGAGACAGCGGCCGAATATTTGGCCCCGACTGGGACGTTGGCTGTGACTTATCAGGAAGGAGTGGCGATACTTCATGGTGCTAAGGATGGGATCCAGGTGTGGTCGTCATAAACGAGCTCACAGTCCGGGTAAGATTGGCGCGAAGGTCATTAATAAAGGGAGCGCGGGCCGAGGGACGTGATCACCGCCAAGTAGACGGGTCAACCCATGCATTGCAACTTGGCACAAAAGCACGTCGTTCCAGTCCGGAGGGGAAAAAAAAAAGACATATAAAAAATAAAATGAGCCTTGTCGGCCCCTTTACGAGCAGGTTGATATTATTTCCTATGGAAAAAGGCCGACGTCGGGCGATTAATGACAGCCAAGCTCGTCGAAAATAGGACACGCATTTTGCGAAAACTTTGAGGCACTCCAGACTGGTTTTATGAGCAGTACGCCAAGTTGGACCACAGCCACTTTCCTTACCGGGGAATGTAGGCACAGCCACACCCTCATCATACCGATTGACAATTTCGGGGATGCCGGCACGGTCCCAGTGCCAACTAATGATGCCTTCTCCTCCTCCACTACTTGGCAGTCTCGCTGTTCAAGCGCCCTCTCTTGCCCCACAGTTAGTTTACGTTTCACCGACAACATGCCACAATCTCAGTCTGTTCAAGGGTGCGCTTATCTTAATTATCTTTCCTGCCCGGTGCCACTCATTTCCCGAAGACCTTCTCAGAGAATATCGGAGACTGGACGACACCATTACAATGCGTCTTAACCGTTCAGATGCGCAATTCAGAGATCGAGACCGCGTAGGGAGCAATAAAAAGGGAAACGTGCAGGACTTGGCCTGTGAGTACGTTTGGAAAGAACTAGTCGGTGCGGTATTCATCTCCCCGCTTTCCTCGAGGTTGTTTGACGTATAATCACGTCAGAGAACTGGAAGCGGAGAACGGAAATTGTGGATTACTTGTGTGAACGTCGTGGATCAGTCCATGAATGAGAAGCGAAGGGTGCTCGAGGGCCAACATGGCGATGCCAGGGCTCAGAGGAAAGCGCAAGCTGACCTATTTGCCGAAGAAGTCAAGGTGACAGACGCGTTTCATTACCGTTATTAATGATGTTGATACGGTCTGGCAAACAGAGAAACCAGGTCCACAACGAATTGTCGGTTGAAAGGATTATACGCAAGAGATCACTGGATGGTAGGTCCCACGGTCAACCCTATCTTTTGCCTCTTGTACATGCTTTTTACATGCTTCCCACAGCCTTTCAGTCACGGTGTCGATATTTCACTCCCCCCATGAACGATATTGAAGCTAGAAACTGGTGGAATGCTGCACAATCGCAAGAAGCACCGTAGGGCATCACTCCTCGTTGTTTTAATTCACCCAGGGCGTAGCATGCCATGAACATGAATATTTCAGTTGAGTTTATCTTCTCTTCCCTTGCCGCCAGAGTCTTGATCATCTAGTCTTTTCCGTCGCATATTGCACGTGAACAGTAGTTGTATGGTATTCATGTCACCATTACGTAATCATGACGCCATCCTATCCTTGCGGAGTGCCAACGGCGAGGAAATCTGCGTACTTGTCTTTTACTACCACCCCTTCATTATACCACTGCGCTGCCGATGCTATCTGTCCTCTCATTGTTTGCTGTGTGCGCACAGGTAGCATTTTCCCGATCAGTTCCATACAATGGCCCGCAGACGGCGTTTCTCAGTGATGTCAAGGTGCCGGTGGTGTTGGGTGTCATGTCTCGCTGCCCGGATGCCATGCTTTGCGAGTCCGTGTGGGATCGTGTGCTGCAAAGAGTAGGCGACAAAGTGGACATTTCCCTGTCCTTCATTGCCAAGTGAGGACACGGCCATCGTATCAGAGTGGGTTTATCGTATTAACGACTACTCAAGGCCAAACGCATCCGACGAAACCTATGGTATAACGTGCCTGCACGGCGTGGAAGAATGTGCTGGAAATGTGCACGAATTATGCGTCGCTAAATACCATCCTACTCCCGAGTGGTGGTCGTTTGTTCAGTGCGAAAACTTTCAGGGTCGTACGCAAGTGGGCTTGCCTGACACGGCTGTCAAGTGTGCAGAGGTTGCGGGGTTCGAATGGGAAAACGACAGGGCACGGACGTGTGCCGGAGATAACGGTCATGGCCATGAAGGTGTTCGGCTGTTGCAGGAGAGCGTGGAGACAAGCACGCAACTTAGGCATCCAGTGAGTGCAACGGACAGATGTGAATGCGTTGATGACGAATAGTCATGCCTTGGCGCAGAAAGAGCTGCACGATCTTGATAAACGGGAGGCAAGTCTGTATTCATGACGGCACTTGGTACGAGTGCGAGGTGCGTGGCTTCCATCATCCTACGGACATAACTCTCATATCGAATGTAGGGTGGACACACTCCAGCCGACTTCATCAGGCAAATCAACGAGGAATACGAACGCCTGAACGATGTAGATTAGGGGTGAGATGCAAGTGTGTACTCGTGTCATCCAACCCCCTGTCAGCGGCCAAACGCAGAAGCGAGCACATATGAAAGACAATCAGCCACCGAGAACCAATTCGTACACGATGACTACTAGATTTAGCCCTATTAGAGGGACTTGCACACATGCCTGCGTTAGCACCAAGTTTCGTAAATCTCATTCGAAACACGCTTACTGCGCATGAGCGTCCGCACGGCACTGATGAGGTTTATTATGCGGAGTTTTACGCCGACGTCCTGCTGGCCATAACCTGTAACCGTTCTGGTCGAATGAATGCTGGTATCCAACATTGGTGCTTTGAGGCTGCACGGAGGACCAACCGACTATAGCATATAGCTCATTCAGGTGCGGAAGAGTGGGTGGGTAAAAGGGAACTCACTCCGTGCAAGGAAGCGTTCCTCACTCAACACTGCCATGGCATTGATCAAAAGCAGCGCAACGTATATGATGGTGCCTATAGTGAGCATCGTCGTGTCCGTTGAGAGGACGTGCGGGTGGGTTCTTGTAATTTGTTCGATGAAACGTGTTCTATTCAATACTACATGGCGTGACAGGAAGTGTCCGTGACATTCTGTGACATTTTCGATTGCGTGACACCTTTGCGCGTGTCCCACCCGTTCCGTGCAAAGGATGCAGTCCTTGACAAGGAGAGCTCACAACGGTACGCCGGAGATTTTTCTGATAGCTTAACGTTTCATGAAGCTTGCACGTTGCAGCTTGTGTTGGTGGGCAGCGTTTGCAATTGCAGCGGTCTCGGATCCTGCAGTGGGATGGCCGACGTTTGTGAGTCCTCCCACCCGTAGAGGATCGATTCAGTCGTATCCCTCAACCCTTAACAGTGCCAGCAACTTCAACCCTTTGCAATGGATCCAACAGAAATTTGCTCCTTCAGTCCGCAAATCTACTGTGCCAGATGCCCCAAAACAGGAAACTGCCGATCTTGTCTCTGCTCAGGAAGAAGCCTTCACGGAGGCAAAGTTGATCGAGGGGAGCAAAAAGCACAAGAAGAAAAAGGAGAAGGTCGCCGAGGCAGCACCAGAGGTGGTCGAGAAGCAGCCTGCTCCTGAGGTTCGGCTGCCCACATGTCTCGGAAATTTTGCGTTTGAAATGACCTCCGGACTTAGCACAAATACTCCACGGCGAACTTCAAAATTTCGCATAGGAAATTAAATATGCTTGGAAGGCAGATATCGGGAAAGCCCATCGATCATGCCATCATGCAGATGCAATTCAGTGAAAAACGAGCAAGCAACCGGATAATGAGCATGCTTGCCACGGCCAAGCTGCACGCGACTGTGTACAAGAACATGGACCCATCAAAATTAGTTGTCTGTGAGTGCTTCTTTCCGCCGCCACGGAGCCATCGGAAGCATTAAAATTTCTCCTCTGGTGCTATGCTTGGTTGTCTCCGTTTTGTCCTGGCAGCGGAAGCTTGGGTGACCAAGGGGGAAAACCGACTCAAGCGACTGGAACCCCGTGGAAGGGGAAAGTTTGGCATTCGGGTCCATCCAGATTCGCGAATGCATGTGATCCTGAGGCCGGGGAAGACCTATGACCAGGCTAAGAAGGAGCAACGAGAGCGGCGGCTGAAGAGAATTGTTTCGGCTGGTCTGGTGAGGGAGGATGTCCCACTGCGTAATCCCGCGCACTTCTGGCAGTGGTAGTCAGTTTGGAGGACGACTCGTATTTTACTTGTCAGTTGTTAGGGGTTGGGCGGCTATGTAACGTAGGCTATTTTGTCGCTTACCATAAACAACAACTACGTGCTTTTGGCTCTCAACGTCAACGTCGGTGCTTGCGCGAGCCACCGCAAAACATGCTACAGCACTGGCGACGCCTTTGTCTGCTGGTCGCAGGCTCACTCTTACCTTCGTTGTCTCTGGCAGGGCCGTCCTTTGAAAATACAGCTGTTGTGCGTACCATCGAGCTGGGTGGGTCAGTGATCCACGTCAGCACGACGTACGCTATCAAGGCACTTGAAGATGGTCAGACGACATACCACATCGCACTCGCTAAAGATGAGAAAGAAAAGACAAGCTGGATGGAGGCCAAGATCAAGGGCCAGGCAAAACCTCTCGCTATAACTGTCCTTGATGAGGATGTTGATACAGAGTGAGGTTTACCGATTACTCGTAGTCATCACGGCACTGACATTTATCCTCAAGTGCTTCCAGTTTAGTAGCGGTGACGCTGCCAAAGCAATTGTCTGCCCATGGCACTCTCAACCTCGTTTTCGAGTCCGTTCAGACACACGCGACGCGTCCATATCCCGAGCGCGCAGCACAGACCGACCCACAGCTTCTTAAGTATGAGGCGGACGTCTTCGTTCTCAGCCCTTACGATACTCTTGTCCAGCGTACCAAAGTTAGGTGCGACCCAACGGCCTCAGCGCATTCTTGTTTGTTGATGCCTTGCCAGATCCCTATCCCCGGACATTATTTCTTACTCCACCCCACAAGGTGTGGATGAATTCGTCCGAGATGGCACCGTGACAAGGTCAGGAGCTACCATAACGTACGGTCCTTATCACAACATCCCTCCCTCTGCGAATGTGGAATTCGTTTCCAAGTATCAGCAAACTATTTCCATCCACTACAACTTTGACTATCCTGTTTTGGAGGTCAAGAATCTCGAGCGTTCGGTCGAAGTCAGTCATTGGGGCGCTAATCTGAATGTTGAGGACAAGATCCACCTACACAACGCTGGTCCAGCGTAGGTACATCTATGTTGATGCGTGTCAGATGTTTCATTGTATCCACAGGCTCAAAGGTCATTTCTCCCGCCTGGAGTACCAGAGCCAGAACTTCTTTGGGCGTTTATCTCCTCACACGCTCGATCGCTTGATCCTCCAACTTCCGCCCGGCGTCACCAATGTGTACTACTATGATTTGAACGGCAACGTATCCACCTCTAATTTACGCGCAGCACCATCTGTGCCCAAGAATAGCAAGGCGAGCCAGAACAGTATCCTTGAAATGCGTCCTCGTTACCCTCTTCTCGGGGGATGGAATTATTCTTTTACCCTTGGCTTTGATACTCCGTTGCAAGACTCGGTCGGCTGGGACGCGGCCAACGACAGGTATATCGTTGCTGTGCCGGTGACAACGCACATCTCCGGTTCCGTTGTGGATGAAGCGACAGTGAAGATTATCTTACCCGAAGGCGCCAGGTAAGGATCACTGGTATTTGCTCGGACTCCGAATGACTGTCAAATAGCAACGTCGAGTTCACCTCACCTTTCCATGCGCTATCAAGCAGCGTTTCCACCCATATAACCTACCTGGATACCATTGGTCGCCCAGCTGTCACACTCGCATACGAGGGATTGACTGGAAAGCACACCGGAGTGATCTACGTGCGGGTGTTGTTTTTTTCGACCGCATACTCCAATTCTGACGGACGTTCAGGTTTCGTACAGTG
The DNA here is from genome assembly GCA_024613185.1 of Pisolithus microcarpus. NCBI lineage: Eukaryota > Fungi > Basidiomycota > Agaricomycetes > Boletales > Pisolithaceae > Pisolithus > Pisolithus microcarpus. The sequence goes on along the minus strand of JANFAI010000002.1, from coordinate 2,381,330 downwards.
TTCCGTTCTTTGCCCACCTACGGAAGCCGCTTGCAGTTGGGGCGGTGTTCTTCGGCCTGTTTATGCTTGGCTTTGCTGCTAAACGAGTGGACCTGAGGCTGCACAAGCAATCTTGATGCATTTGCCCATTAGTTAGACTGTTAGACTGAGCAATACCAAAAAAGGATGAATATTTATTATGTCATGTTTTTTTTTCCCACTGCCTTTATATGGAAAATTGCTTGTAGAGGCGGACGGCCTTTGGACCGTCCAAAGATGCTGCAGGGTGCTCACCATGGTTTGAGAACGTCGTCCTTACCGTCGCACGCGAGTCTACAACTGTCTCCGTACCGCTCCATAACCTCTGCGGCGGTGGGTCGTGTACCGTCCAAACGCCAATCGTTACTATTTCACCGTCCCCTCCCCGAGTCAAAACACAATGATACCTACAAACGGTCCTCCAAATCTGTACCCAAACGGTCTCCACTCGCTTCTTCCCACTCGCAGGAGTTCTCTTCTGCGCAGCGTAACAGACCGCCCTTGCCAGGTATCTGCGTAGATCCTGCTAATTTTACTCAAATACGATCCTCCTACGTTCAAACTGCAACTGCCAAGGACTCGAGGAGACCTTCTACCTCCACCCTTGAAGGGCGTTTACCTGTGCGAGATGCGCCGCCGATCATCCCAGGGCGCGTATCAAGTCAAACCTCCCGTGCAGCGGCCTCCGTTGATGTTCAGCAAGTGTCTCCGGATGAAGTTAACACGTCATCTGATAGCGGGGGGAAAGTCAATGCTATTCGGGATCCAGCCTACGTTGGAGCTCCCAAAGGGTCAACAAGTAAGGGCGACACCCGCGCACCAACGAAGCTACTTGAACCGTACGATCTTGCATTGGAATTGCAGCGGATGTGTGGTCAAGGCGATATGGACGGTGCTGTTCGTCGTCTGAAGAGTACACCAAGGGACGCGCAAAACACGTCGGTATGGAATACGATGATCTCGTTGTGTACAAATGCCGGACGTTATAAGCGTGCCTACGAAGTCTTCACCGACGTAAGCATAGCTCTCTATATTGCACAGAGGTCTCACTGAGTTCTTTGTAGATGAAGCGCCGAGGCTTCTCTCCCAATGTCGCTACTTTCTCCACGATCCTCAAAGGACTTAGCCAGATTGATGACTGGTCGAAGCATTCCAAACAACTCGCCAACGCCCATACCCTTTACGGGTACTACATGGACCACGTAAGGTCCATCAAGTACCACGAACCCGACAACACGAAGGAACTGAACACCGTGCCTCTGGTATTTTACCTGTCCATACTAGGAGAAGTCGGGGATCGGCAAAAGATTTTTGACGTGTTCTTTGCGATGGATGCCGAGGGACTTTTCGCGCCGGACAAGTACCTGTTCTGTTCCATGTTCGATGCTATTACCAAGTGTCAAGAACGACAGTCTGATAGCAGCGACGCGGTACCCGTATCTAACACTGCCAAGTCGGACGCGAAGTATGTCTGGCTTCAGGTTGAGAAGGCCGTTCAGAAGCAGAGAGGTTTCGAACTAGATCCCCGTGTTATTGGGGCCGCGATCAGGGCATTGACGCGCGGTCGGCCGAGCGACCAAACCTTAGCCCTTGACATCGCTACGAAGCATCTCGGCTTCGCTATGCTAGGCGAGCGTGCAACGCTTCGTCTCTCCAGGTCTATCACCCCTTGGACCCTTGACGTGACGCTTACTCTCTGCAATACCATGCAGAAATATAGGCTTTGCGTGCATTTTATGCAGGCAGGTCATCGAAAGACTCGATCTGGACAAACCGCATGAGCGTCAGATCATCGATAGGGGCCACATCCATAAACTCTTGCGTGCGCATTCTGCGCTTGCGAGACGTGGATCACCAGGACGAATCTCTGCAGGCTCTCGAAGTCTTACAATGGTGCTTCGAAAACGATGCCGTATATCAGCTTCCAAAGTTACATCCAGACCGCCAAACCTACCACCTCTTGTTCATGACATGCTGGCGTAACGGGGACTGGACCCGGCTAACGCGGGGCTTCGAACTCATGACGGGTATACGAGCAACTTCTTTCCACGACCCGAATGAAGAACACCCCAAGGTTCCGGAGCGACCTAAAATTCCAAGCTCTCCCCTGACTTGGAAACTATGTCGTTCATTATGCGTACGGCCCTTGCGACCAAGAGTGTGATCCATTATAAGCATGCCATGCGGCTAGCTGAATGTGTGGATCTCGGTGCAATGCTCCAGAACCCCAAGGCGGATGCTTTCTATCGCGCAAGGGTGGCCGTGCCTCTGGTCCGTATCATCAACCACCTTAAAGGTGAAGTACCTACAGAGAAACACCTCGGATGGAATTGTCTCCTCCATGTGGCCGCAAAGGTGATGAGCGACAGGCGAGAGCGCCGCTAATGAACACAGAAGACCATTAGGGCGTACCTGGAGTTTCGAGGGTGAAAATGGTGCACTGTTAGACACCCGCGACGGTGACCCAGATACACAGGATATACAGTTATCATAGTAGAATCCGAGCAATAATCGATACCGCAGCAGAAAGTAATTATATACAAAGTAAGACAAGAACAAATAACAATGTCCGTGAAAGTCCCAGATATTGGTACCCTACCATCTCAAGACCCCATCTCTCTTATACGACACGGCACGGCATGCCAGTACACTATGCTATCGATTTCGGACGTTCTGAGTATCTTGCTTCCCCTTTGAACGCCGGAGACGGGGGAACAAAGAGTGTATCCTCCGTTAGAGCCATTGATACAGGCTCGTAAGTATGCGGACCAGGCTCGGGCATATCCGATTGTCTATTCATGGTTGTATAGCTCAAAGGCATAGGACTAAGCCGGCCGGGTGTCTTTCGTGCTCGAGCCCTGCCACGGCGCCTGCACAGCAGGACTAAACCGACAATTGTGAGCACAAGGAGCACGAGGGCATTCAATGCCATTACACCGAGCATCGCTGGAAGGTATTGAGACAACTTGGCAATGGTATCAGCGACGTCTGTTGAGAGTGAGACGGTGGTAACGCCGCTGCCAGAATTCGAGACAGTTGTAAGTGATATTAGTTAGAGGAGTTCCGCCCCTGGCCTGCATGGAATTCCGCGGAAGCTTGATTGGGATCAACGAGTGCTAACATTTGGATGTAAGGATTGCCGGTGTTGCCAGAAGAATCGAGATCGCCAAAGTCGTAGAGAGCGTAGACAGAACGCAGGAAATTATCACCAATTAGCCAATCACTATGCACCAAAGCACTCGTCAGTAAGCTGATCCGCCGAATGTACCCTAATAACATACAATTGTCCCGCACCGACCGACTCCGTTTGGGGCAGGAAGGAACCCACACAAGTACTGTTATCGCCTGGAGTTGTTGGTGTGACATCGAGTGGATTGAGGGGAAAGATCTGATTGCTGCTAACCATCAAAATATGTATAGTAAATATCGAGAACGGCGTACTCAATCTGGAGAGCCATGTCTATTTCGGCGTCACAAGGGACGACCCATTGCCCGATACTGGAGTCGTATTGGGCGCCAGCCACACCGCCATAGATTGCAGTACAAACGTCAACTGGCGCATACCTGCATAAAACGTATATCATCAAGAACGTTAAAAACGAGTAAGCAGCGCACGTGTAGGAGGTTCCACTGTCAAGTAACACAACTGCTTTGTTCGACGGCACCCCTGAAACCGTCGACGATACGTCGTTCGTCTGCGTACCGACGATGAACGAGTCCAAAAGTACGGTCCACCTGCTCGGGGAGGAAACTGGCCAGGTAGGGATCTTATTGGTGTTAGTCACGTTAGCATATTGTGGATCAGTTTCCCCTAGAAAATGATCTTCAGTCGAATCACAACATGGAAAAAATTTACCTACCAACGGCAAAGGTTCCCTGAATGTCATCACCATCAGTGGAACTCTGGAGAGAGAATGCGATGAAGTTAGGTTCGCTCGGATTATCCTGAAAGAGGTTATAGAGTAGTGTCCGTCCTGTTGACGCTCCGGTCTTGTTTATGACGGAATCGATAATGGAAAGGGAGTCAAAACCGAGGCCCAAAACGCCCGAGGCACTATAAGACAGTGCCGGGTTTTGCGCTTGCGAGACATTTAGGAAAGCTTGTTGGGAAACAGATATCCTAACTAAAGTGTTAAGAGAAGCAGAAGTTTGAGGTGGCTAGAAAGCACCCACCCTGCGAATTCCGCCTGTGCGTATGCGATTTGACCATATGCCCAGCCTATACCGTACTAAATTGGCGATAGAGTCACACGGGATCACTTTCATTCAAAGCGACACCGACCGTTAGGTTTTGCGATATTGACTGTCACTAGTGAGTAGGGAGTGTAACAAGTACTTGTCCTACTCACAGAATCAGTGGCATTGGGCAAGGGAGCCGCTGTGGGAAAGACCCACAGGTCTAAAACGAAGATGTTAATAAAGCACCGGACATGACACGAGAGACGAACCTGACGAGCCTGTGTCGAGTTGCACAGGATATTCTGAAAAGCGGACAATGTTTTAGGTTGCAAACCTCGTTACGGGCTACTTACGGACACCTCCAACGGTAACCTAGCAGTTCTATGAAACTTAAGTTCGTAGGAAGGCGCGGCTTTATGCTCACATTGGCAATATAAATGAGATCTTGCACGTCACTGTAATATACTCAGATTTCATGGGTGGTGAGACGACGCAGAAGACGAACCTCAGTGACAACGTAGAACTGCTGGACGAAGAGGCAGCCAAGACCTGAGTGTTGACAAGTTTTGAGGGTTTCGACACAGAAACCGCAGTTCCCCCGCTTCGCCGGGCCAAACGCGAACCCTTGACCTTCTGTATTGGTATTTTGACAGCCATGGAAAAGCCAGCCAAGGCTAACAAAGAAAGAACAACTGGATTCATGGGACAATCCAAACGAGTGTCGGTCAGTATTAAGGATGGACAGATGCGAAACGATGAACGCGCCGCTCGCTGTCCTTTTCGGACTGCGGCCAGGCTCAGATGGTCGGTCACGTGTCCCCGCACTCGCTTAATCCATTGAAGGTGCCCAGTGCGTGCGGGGAATTCGGAACTCTCAGCTGCGTCGTGGTCATCGTTGAGAATGGCGCCTGCTGCGACGAGAAGTGCCATATTCCGTCTCATCAACGCAGCCCAGTTGCAGTCTGCTTGTCCATGTCATGGTTGTCGGTCAGCGACTCACATTCATGGTCCTTTGGGCCTGCAACAGTTAAGGAAGCTTGCGACACCTGTGAACGCGGTTGAAAAGGAATATGCATTCGAGGTACTAGGACCACCGGTTCATCGTATGGCTCCGAGATGATGACGCATTACAAGGTTGCTGCATCCAACCTGAGATTCGGGGAGGGTGTCACCCGCGAGGTCGGTATGGATCTTAAGAACATGAAAGCCCGCAAGGTTTGTCTCTTACCCTTTGATCCTACGTGAAGCTGCCCTTAGCGCGACAATCTTAGATTGGCGTCTTTACTGATCCGGTGGTGGCTAGGCTCAAGCCGCTGCAGACGGTGAGAGCTAGAACTCAGCTTACCCTATGGTCAGCTCATCGCTCTGCACTCCGAAGGCAATCGAATCCCTTCAGTCTCAGCAAGACCTCCCATTTGAAGTATTTGATGAAGTAGTTTCCGAGCCTACGGAGGAGAGTTGGCGAAGAGCCATATCATGGGCCCGCGAACGTGATTTCAGTCACTTCCTTGCGTGAGTGCTCCCTCTCGAGAATATGACCACCAACAGAGTTCACATAGTGTTGGAGGGGGGAGCGTAATCGATACCGCAAAGACAGCTAATTTGTATGTCGGTTCTATATTCTCCCTTACCTCGCTGACCTCTTCCAAAGATTTACTGTGTACAAGGATGCCGATTTAATGGATTTCGTGAATGCTCCCATAGGCAAAGGCCTCCCAATCGAGAAGAGTCTCAGACCTCTTATCGCAGGTTGGTGTTCTGTCTGTCCGCGCTGCTGCATCCGCATTCATGCTGCATAGTCCCGACCACTGCTGGCACTGGATCTGAAACCACTGGGACGGCAATCTTTGACGTAACTTCTCGTGCATTCAAGACTGGTATCGCAAATCGTGCTCTTAAGCCAGTACTTGGAATCGTAGACACCGCAAATACGGAGAGCTGTCCCGTAGAGGTACATATCAGTGCAGGCCTAGATGTTCTGTTTCACAGTCTGGAAAGCTACACAGCTATCCCGTGCGTTCATTCCACCATGTGGTGATTTCCGGTAGTGATCATTGTAAAGCTACTCTGAACGGACACCTCGCCCGGCAAACCCGATCTTGAGGCCTGCGTACCAAGGAAGTAACCCCGTCGCTGACATTTTCTCTCTGTGGGCGCTCAAAACTACAGTGAAATACCTCCCCCGTGTTGCCAATGATGTGGCCGATCACGAAGCGAGGAGCCAGATGCTGTACGTGATTGCAGTCGTTCATCGGGACTCCTTTCAATGAATGCCCTGCAAAGACTGGCGGCATCCTTTGCTGGTATTGGGTTTGGCAATGCCGGCGTGCATCTATGTCATGGAATGAGCTATCCTGTGAGAATTCCTGTTCGTCAGCTTGGTCACCATATTCATAGTACGAAAAGATTTCAGGGTTGAACAAGCAAGGACCGAAGTATAAACATCCAGGATACCAAGTTGACCACCCTATCATTCCTCATGGCATAAGGTAGGTATTTCTTGGTTGGTTGCATGTCTGCGTAATTCTGAGTTGCAAAAACAAATAGCGTTTCCCTGACAGGGCCCGCAGGTATGCTCTTTGAAAGTCGTCTCCATTTCTGAAGAACCTTAACACTCCATACTCAGTTTTCCAGTTCACGGCCCCTTCGTCTCCTGACCGTCACCGTGAAGCATTGGCCGTTTTTAATAACACGACCGTCACGGACCCGTCCATAACTAGCATCCCTGATTCTGAGATTGGTGCCCATCTATATGAGTCGATTGCGCGTTTCCTTGATGGCCTCGGCGTACCTCGTGGGTTGAAGGCAGTTGGCTACGCCAAGGAAGATGTGCCGATGCTCGTCGACGGCACGATTCCTCAACGACGCGTCTTGGACCTCGCTCCGAATATTGGCGATGTTGCGGGTGAAGATGGGCGGGAGCATCTGACACGCATCCTGGAGGCATCACTGGAATACTGAGAGGGTTTTCGGTTCACACATTGCTTTTTCCCGCATTGTACGTTAGCGAAAGAGATACTTCAGACTTGCGTACCTAGTGTTGACCCGCGGCGCGTGAGTACACTCCATTCCCAACCCCAAACACCCAAAGGAAGCGAAAAAACATCGGTGACACACACTAGTGCCCACCAAAGGTACACCCGGTCGACTAATCAATCTCCATGTGGTTGGTACGTTCAGACGTAAGGCGTCTCTTGATGTGATGCGACGAGGGGTTCTAGGATAGTGTGGGAATTTATTACCATTGAACTGTATAGTTTTGTATCTCGTAAGCCAAACATTATCGCCCGCCACCACAGAGAACCCCCGTCCGACAACATCAAGGTGAGTATCTAGATGCTCGTATCGCACGACCGGGATGTGATGAAGGGTCACTCGCTGGAATTCTTGAGCGACTCCTCTTCGCTCTCCTTTGCTTTGCCGCTGACCGTAAACTGACGACCATTGCGTTGTCTTTAGTCCCAATTTCCAAGATGCCCGGCAAAGTTAAGGCCTACGAGCTCCAGTCCAAGTGAGCTACAAAGAGACAATCGTATTCTCTACTTTCCTGATGCCGCCTTTCTTTCCTGGAAATATAGGTCAAAAAATGACTTGACCAAGCAACTTAACGAGCTCAAGGGTGAGCTTCTGAGCCTCCGCGTACAAAAGATCGCTGGAGGTGCCCCCTCAAAACTTACTAAGATGTACGTCCGCTGGCAGAAGCTGATAGCGGCCGTCTAATTCGCCGATAGCAACGTTGTCCGGAAGTCGATTGCACGGGTGCTGACAGTGATGAATCAAAAGGCACGGCAAAACCTGAGGGAATACTATAAAAACAAGAAGTACCTCCCACTTGATCTCCGACCGAAGAAGACGCGTGCGATTCGAAGACGGTTAACTAAGGTGCGCAGACGGCGATCGGGTTAGAGGACTCAATTCTGATGTGTTGGCTTAGCACGAAGCGTCGTTGAAGACAGTGAAGCAGCATAAGAAGGACGTCCACTTTCCGATCCGCAAGTATGCAGTGAAGGCATGAGTCGCTGGGTAGCAAGGGGGTCCATGACTATGCTGGTGACTTACTGTTTCCACGTTGATATTTGTATGCCATACTCCTACCGTCGTTATGCAACCGTCCTTTGTTGGGGAGTGCAGTGTTTTTAGTATAATAGCTGGTCAGAGGTATCTTTTGGAGCAGCGCCGCACGGAAGTAGTTAATGTTGCCCAGAGACGTCATCGAATGATCTTTATCGTTTACGCCAGTGCTGCCCCTCATCTTCCTTTCACTGTCTGCAGTAAAGGTATCGAGTGTCTGCACTCCGCTATCGCACAGTTGCCTCATTGACAGACTGTCATTTCGTGAACGAAGTTGGGAAAGTCGGTGAGTGGGTATCGTTGGATCTCACCAGGATCAGGTCAATGGGAAGTGTCCCGTCAGACCGCGTGTAGGGAGTGTGCCCTTGTTGAAGATGGACTGAACCTCTTCATGCACCCATGGCTCTGACCCACCCGATATGTATTCTTAGCCTTGGCTCGTGTTCCCGTGTCTCCTCCCGGCAACCATCTCAGAAAGCTCCCTCGTACTGACAATTAACCCTTTCCGACAGCCAAGCATGTCATCCTCTCCTCCAGTGTCTCCAGTGTCGAGCCCGGGTGCGCGTGGCGCACCCGGTGACCCATACCCTGTTTCCAGCAGTAGCCCCGCCACCCAGTATACATTGCTCGAAAAACTTGGCACTGGCAGCTTTGGTGTGGTCTACAAGGCAATGCACAACGAGACAAAGCAAATTGTCGCCATCAAGCAGATCGGTATGCCCTGGCCATCTTTTCCGTTCATCGTCCAGTTACGGAGTATTGCCCACCAGACCTCGAGGACTCCGACGATGATATCCTGGAGATACAACAGGAAATTGCTAGCCTGGCGCAGTGCGATTCGGAATATGTCACTCGCTACTACGGGTCTTTCGTCGTCGCATATAAACTCTGGATTGTTATGGAGTACCTCGCTGGCGGCTCGTGCCTTGATCTGTTAAAGGCAGGACCATTCTCCGAACCTCACATCGCCGTTATCTGTCGTGAACTGCTGTACGGCCTGGATTACTTGCATACAGAAGGGACTATCCATCGTGACATTAAAGCTGCCAATGTCTTACTTTCCGCTACTGGCAGAGTCAAACTGGCAGACTTCGGTGTCGCTGCCCAACTGACAAGTACCCTCAGACACACCTTCGTCGGCACTCCATTCTGGATGGCTCCAGAGGTCATTCGCCAGGCAGGATACGATGCCAAAGCAGACATGTGGAGCCTAGGCATCACAGCGATCGAGATGGCAAAAGGGGAGCCACCTTTGGCAGAGTATCACCCAATGCGAGTGCTTTTCCTTATACCAAAAGCAAAACCACCGGTACTGGAGGGTAACTTCAGCCCCGTTTTTAAGGAGTTTGTTTCTCTATGTCTCACAAAGGATCCCACGAAGGTAGGGTGCACGGTGTTCGACGCTATATACTACCTCTCACAGTCAGCAGCGCCTCACCGCAAAAGAACTCCTACAACACAGATTCATCAAGGGAGCGAAGAAGACTTCCTACCTTACTGAGCTTATCGAACGTTATCAGGAATATCACGCCCAGCCACCGGAAGCGCAAGTGTACCAACCGACAGTTCGTGGTACTATAAACTGGGAGAACAATGATACCATTCGCAGCGATTGGAATTTTGATACCATGAAATCCACTTCTGTGATGGGGACCTTCAAGAGTGCGGCAAAAGACGTTGTTCCTGAAATAGAAGGCGATGACTTGACGGTGGGTGACCAGTTGGTATATGAAGAAGATCGAGAATCCTTCGATACTGGAGGTGCAGTCAAAGGCAGGACCGTCACAGATCCAACTGCAGTCAGGTTGAATTCACATGTGACACACTCGACCATCCGAGTCAACACCGTTCCCCAGGATCGAGATTTTCTGAATGCATCCACTAGCTCACAACTTGATGCTTCAGTAGAAAGCATGGGTCTTGGAACCCCCCTGCAAGACGGCCTGACCGAGGCTTTCGGTGTACCACCTGTCTACAGCGGTTCCGTGCGGTCTGAAAGGCGCTCCTCATATGCAGCGCGTCACAAGACGACCGGTGCCGGTATCATCAAGCAAGAAGCAGATCTAGGTACCAGCCTGGATACTTCGAAAGGCCACGCTCCCCTCAAACGGAGACGGGGCGAGTCTGAAGGAGCGGAAATGGCAATGGTCAACGATGTTGTTCTCCCTGTTCTTCAAAACGTAGCTCTTCCCGTCCTTGCCTGTGTAGGTACCTGAAACATTTTACAGGCCATTCGCGACGACATGGATGCCCGCGAGATTGAAGCGCTAAGTATGATAACCCGAGGGTTCACGGACTTGAGGGAGGTCAATCCAGCCCTTTCTTACAGTGTTATCCTCGATATCTTATCCGGCATCAACGAGTGGGTTCGTTGATGCTCTTTCCATGCACAATTTGACCCATTGGACCAGGAGCCCTGTAGCACGACAGCATGTACAGACTGCTTGTGGCATTTCTCCACATAAGCGGATCATCCGCAAAAGTGAGATGACAGCAAATGGTCTTGTTGTCACCGAGGTCCAAGAAGACGTTCCCGATCTCCCAATGGACTCCAGTGCCTCGGCTTTCGAGAAGACAGATGATGCTACTCAGGCTCAAAAATCTCCAATTGCCGAGTTACTTTACACGCGCTGGTTGGAAGGTCTGCGGATCAAGTGGCCAAGCATCCTGTCGTGATGATCGCGATCCCAGTTTTCGGAGTCACGCAGCTCTCTCTTATGCCATGAAGCGATTTTCGTCGTCGTCAACTTCATTCACCCTCCCCTTTGGCTAAGCGGTGGATCTCCGTCATGGGTTTGTGTATGTTACGCTTAACAGCTTGTTGCGTCGATATTATTTTTTCGTTGTGATTCTATGTGCCTTCCTCTTCCACATGGCACACCCGGCCTTTGGCACAAGAAGTCTTTGGTCCTTTAGCATAGTCGACCACGTCGAACTCGCTTTACCGAAGGGTGAAGCAACTCTAAGACGGTTGTAACATATTTGGCTGGCATGTGATGTATACGAAACAAGATACGAAACTATGAACTAATAACGATGTGATATGGCGAATACAATTGTGAAGATTAAGATGCGACACTGAGGGTAGTGATGGAAATAGTATTGGGAAATTGTACGTGGTAAGCGTGCCCGACGCACTCCAAGAGTGTTGACCGTTCAAGAAAGGATATAGACCGCCACCGCTACCGCCACCGACGCGACTACGCCAAAGGTGACTGACGATGCACCGTAATGCAGGGCAGAGCTCTTGTTACTGGTGTTGTTAGGTCTACTGGATTTAGCATCGGTAGACGATGGTGACGGCTTGGACCTATAATTGAAGTTAAGCGGGCGAGGAGCACAGGTAACCAGCATGACCTCTTACGTAGTGGATTCGGCTGTCTGCGATGGGGGTGGGTGGACTGAGAGGTCGCCAACCTTAGCCTGCATAACTGGACCACTGGCATTCCAGGAATTTTGGTACGCGCTGGCACCCTCCATCTGTGCGACGGATGTCGTCTTCCACCCGTTGCTGACCACCAGATCCCAAGCGTCCATGAAGGCCTGTACCGATTGGTTAGAGAGCTCGTGCTCGAGGATGATGAGGCCGGGTTTCTTAGAACCTGAGATGATGCGGTTATCTGAGCGCCAATATGATTAACGGTAGTTAAGGATTCACCGGTCAGCCAAGTATGCATCTGGGTAGCGATTTTATCCAGACTTGTGATAGGAACAGGATCCGAGAGACTCCAATCGTTGGTACTGACGTGAAATGAGATACACGAGTGAAGTAGGCTATAAGGAAGTGCGATGGCTTACTCTTGGTTCCAAATCACAGTGGTGAGACCCAATACCTCCTTGGCAATCGCACGAACACGCATGTCAGAATCGCCGTAGGGGGGCCTCCAATACTTAGGCACCCGTCCCCCGGTGGAGTTATGTATGAGCTGCATTGTCCATCCAAGTTCGGCGAGGACTTCTTCATTTGTTTTCGTGGTCATATAAGGGTGAGTCCACGTGTGGACGGCGATGTCGTCCTGATTTTCCCATGCCATCTCGAAGCAATCGGGATACTGAAGGATGTTGGTGCCGATGTAGAAGTGCGTCGCATGCTGGCCTTTCTCCTTAAGGAATTTATACAGGGTAGGGGATGGCTGCAGAGCTGTGAATCAAAGGAAAAAAAAAGTCACAGTCCACGGCGACCACTCACCGGCAGTGGACCATCATCAAAGCTGAGACTGAGGTACCCATCTGGACCGTCCCATATATCTCCCGGGATCCTGCACTGGTACGTAGAAGAGCATACGTCGTGATTCATTGGATCGTAACCGTCGGGGTATGTTGGATTGGAACCAGGGGGAGTGATAGTGACAGGAACATCGGGAATCTTGCCAGCAGAAACAGCTTTATGCAGAGCGTCAAGCCAAGCTTGGGGCATATTTTGCATGGATACAGGATCGGCGGGGAAGCCTTTGGACCATTCTTGTGGCGGGTGTGTTAGCAGGACGTGGGCGAAGGCAAAGACACCTACCCGGAGACCCGACCGAAGCGTAGGTGACACCGTCGTTCGCGCCCGCTCGCCTGAAGAGAGTATGGACCGGGTGACTGTCGGGTTGGTACCAGGTCCTGGCTGGAAGCTCTGCGTTAACGTAGTGGTGATATGGAGACACGCTGTCAACCGCTTGGACTGCCGGAGCGACTAGGAGGGAAAAAACCAGAAGGCTTAACATAGCGGGTCGGCGGGGGTCAAAAGGAGGGGGGGAGTTATATAGGCTGTAAATATTAGCGAGGCGAAGGGGGGAGAAGTGGTAAGGGAAAACGACAGTGGGGGCTGGCATTTTGTACTCTCCGTCCTGTAAGGTCAGCCACACGTTAGCCACCACCGACATACCAACTTGGATTTCCTTTTTAAGGTTGTGTCTCGATTGAAAGACAGGGGCTCGAGTCGCAAAACTATTAGTTTCAGGCTCGCACGGAGTCCAAGATCGCCTAAACAAACACTAGAACAGAAAGTTGCAGTATTCGCGATTCATCATGTCCTGTCGGTCTCATTGTCAGCTCCAATCGAGTGTAAGGGAGTGTCGGCCTGAAAGCAACTTCAGCACCGGAGATGCGACCACAAACAGAACAATCCGTCTTACATAACCACATCCTGTAGGAAACATTCCTGTTGTGTTCAGCATGCAAATACCATTAACCATGACAACTTGATTGTAGTACAACCAAAAACAAGACCCATGGTCATATGTCGGTCTACGTCGCACCTGTAGCCACCGGCGACCCAGCTGCAGACTCTCCGCGCAGGGCACTCTTCAGGATTAAAATACTATTCTTCAACTGTGCAACCTCCTTCACCATTGCGGTGAACCTCGCCTTCTTAGCTTCGCTCGTCAGGTACGGCGTAAAGTGTTGGATACAATCCCGTGTTCGTGCGTTGGGAGTGTTCTGCAACCAATCAATCAACATCTTCTCCTCCAATTCTCCATCAGTCGGAGGCCCACTTGGCAATGGCTTCCGTTTCTTGGGTTTCGGCTGTGCGGTACCATTGCTCGTTGCAGTGGGCGACGCTGCACCGCTCAAGTCATCCGTCGCTTTGCGCTTTTGCGACGTGGCAGGGCTACCTGGAGGTAGACCAACAGGACTCTTGCTGGTGCTGGCAGCGGGGCTCGTGGCACGACTTCCAGTGGGGCTCCCGGCACGGCTTGATGTCCCACCTAGTGGGCTGTTTCCTCGACTGACACTGGATTTCGGTACCTTTGGGCTGGTCGCTCGTTTGGCAACAACTGAATGGCCACCCATTCCTGCAGCAGGTGCCGGTGAGACGGCCCGTGACCCGACACCATTAGTGGCGTTGACGACAGAGGGCTGAGAGGGCTTAGAAGGAGGCTGCTGAGAAGGGGGACGGCTCTTGGTCTGCTGCGGTTGTGGTTGAATGGCAGGCTCGTTGGTCACGAGTGGAGGTTCCTCCTCTTCCTCGTTTTCGTCCTGTTGCCAACGTCAAGGATTGACAAGGTATAAGAATGAAACACAGGCACACCGAGCTCGCGTATGGGTCTCGTTCTTCGTCACTTTCATAGGCCACATTTTTGTCCAGTTTACGCACGAGCTTTTTCAGGAATTTACCGTCTTTCGTCAGCTGACTTTCACCTTCCTCATCTTCAGACTCGTCGATGTAACCTTCGCGCTGTTTATTGGCTAATTTGTACTCCCGCTTCAATCGCTCCTAGATAGGGATTAGTAGAGAGAAACTCTTGGGATTGGAAAGTGACTGACCTCCAACTCCTTGGCCTCATCCTCATCCATGTCCTGAGCTTCATGCTCATCGTCATCTGCGACATCATCGTCAAACAGCTGCTCATCCATATGACCCTCGGCATCGTCCTCCTTTTTCACACGCCGACCATTCCCTTCCTCATCCTCGTCGAGGCCTCGTGAACCCCTGTTCACACTCATCAAAGACCGCCCTCCTGGGCCCCGACTCTGGGCTGCATTATAGACGAGGGGCGCGCCTCCGACCACAGCATCAGGATCGGCTTTGAACATAGCTGCTGTTGCAGAAGAAGGACCCTGACCCTGCCGTCGATGTAGTAGCCAACGTTCGGGGTCCTTATTCTTCTGTATCCTAGCCATCTACAACGGCAAGGAAGTGTCTGATTCGCATAAGACGAGAGCACGGGTAAACTCACTATTGATTCTGCCTCCTGTAGGTCAGGGATATGATGTTTGGGTTTCTTGTGGAATTTGTACCATCTGTGAGCGGGAACGAATTTGAAAACGTCTTGTTGCGCGGGCATGAGGAGCGCATGAGTCTCCGCCTTCGAGATTTCCTCCAACTGTCCGACCCAGACTTCATTACGTCGTGCATCTTCCATGACCCATGGGTATCTTTCCTCCCTCCTGAGCTGCCTCACGTCGTCTGGAACCTTGAACACTTGCCGCGTCTTTCGCTGTGCCTTCTTCTTTCCGTTGGTGTTTCCCTTTCCCTTTTGATCTTTCTCCTTCACGGACTCCTCACCCGTGCTATTGCTAATTGGTCTCCCGTCCGCATCCACCATGACAATTCTGCCGTCCGTGCCAATGACGGGCTTCCCGTCCGGGCCCAGCATCGGTCTTACTGGAACCTGTTCCTCCACCGTTTCCTGTCTCCTCAACTCTTTTCTGTTCAACTTGATAGGCGCCTCCCACGTCGATACATCTATCAACTTTCGAGAATCAAATCGCATCACGTCGTACTTCCAACCATTGAGTGCGGACGACATGAGTTTGTACTCTGAGAATTCGCCGTCCGGGAGCTTTGTGCCGTCATCAGTGTCAGCGACGGGTAAAGCAGGTTGCGGACGGGGAGGAACAGATTTGCGAGGAGTGCCGGGAGTAGATGTACCCTGCGATCCGCCCGGTGGCGTAGTGGACGGCTCCTTCTTCACATTTGGCTTTTTCTTGTGGAAGAGTAAAGATTCGGAAAACTTGGGGGCCATACTGATAAATGGTCAGAGGCGAAACATGGGGCTTGTTCTCAAAGGGTGAGCGTTGCAGGCAACATCCGTTGCACCGCCACAACCATGCCCATCACGTAATCAGCACGAGCTTGCAACTTGCATGTCATATATTTTACACCACGGAAATGTATGCAAGTAAACTCAAATCCTTGGAAGATTGCTGTAAACATAGAGATTTGCTAAAGGAATGGTGGAGATACGGATTTGAGTGCAACTAACCAAGTGTCACAACGATGCCGAGCCTGCCGCAGCGGTGATTGAATATCAAGATAGCGAATACCAGTCCTTGCAAACCCCTCGCTTTCCTGTGTCATCTGTGACTGTCTGAGTGTGAGCCATCCGTAGTACTGCTAACTGAGAGTAGAAGAAAATTCGCTGGATAGATGTCCCTTGGATCGTACATATTCAAATGCTGGTAGTGAGTAAGTGCAAAGGCTATATACATCAAACCGTGTCAGAGGTAATGATTCAAAAAGAAGAAACGGAATGCCCGCAGTCGACAACAAACACACGAAATCCGACATAACACAACATGCAGAAAGAAAGAAAAAGGGAGGGGAACAAAGCATCGAGGGACGCTAGGTAGGAGGACCTTCCACCCTACTCGTAGGTATACTGGTTGTACCGTTTGCCACAGGAACACCAGCGGTTGATTGCTGGTGGGGTGGCGGACCACCAGATTGGTAGGCATTCTCAGAAGAAGACGGTCGCGCTTGTGATTGTGGATGAGGTGGGGGGTGGCCGTGGGGTGGTGGTGGATGGGGTATTGCACCTGGTGGCGGAGCGTACGGTCCCGGTACTGGTCCTTGACCATAAACAATAGGATGTGGAGTTGCGCCGGGACCAAAGGGCATGCCTTGCCGCAAGCTGTCGAGTTCGTGCCGTAGCATGTCAATCTCGCGGGCCATATCCTGGTGACTCTGCTTGAGGTTATTCACAAAGTCAATGGCTAGGACAAGTTCAGTCTCTTGTGCGCCGGAAGAACCACTCAATTACCTTTGCTTAAAATTTCCCACTTGCTGGCTTTCATGCCACGGTCAGCGGGTAACTGGTCTCTTAGCTCGTCGAACAACTCCTTCATCTCTTTACGTCTTTTTCTCTCAGCGAGTTTATGAGATATTCGAAGTTCAGGCGAGCGGGAGTAAGGAGTCGATCCGGACTCCTTCGCTGGTTTGAGGGTGGTTGTTGACGACGGCGGAGCCGGGGACGGCTCTTCTGTCGAGGCTGCGGTTCCTGCCTGCGTGGCAGTAGACTGCGCAGCCTCGCGCAACTGGCGGGAGGGTGGACGTGACCTGGAGCGTACATGCCTAGTAGGGCCGATGGCAGAAGTGGCGTTTTCTGGGACAGACATACGTCTGTCCGGAGGGAAGGTCATTGAGGGCATCATGGGCATTGATAGAGTCTGAGGTTCAAAGGGGCGAGTATGACTTTGTATATTAGGATCTGGCTGGCCATCCGGATGTTGTGTTGCAGGCCACACGAAAGTCGCCATGCTACCAGACGTTGTGGGTGCGGACGGTCGTCCATGTGGTTGGTCACCGGAAAACACCGAGGAATAGCCACTGGGTCCATTTGGGAGAATGGCAGGTAACGAGTCTCGTCTGTCATGCCACCACTGCGTGCCATTGCCTACGGGTCCTCCTGTCACTCCGGGTCCAGACACCATCGCCCCAGCATGTATCGAATGTCGTCGGTGATCGTATATGCTTAGCTGCGCTACTCTATGCGTCTCCACGGCAGAGCCTCTACGTTTGGGCGCACGGCCCTCGAGATCCACGTTGTTGGAGCTGGGTATCCCGGGTCCAACCAGCTGAGAATCCATATCGTCGGATGTAGGCGCCTCTCTGTCTGTGGACATCTTGCGTTTTGTCCCGTGTAGATGCTGTGAATCCGAGGAGGTCTAGTCGCGCAATCAGAGAGAAGAAATGGAGACGAAGCGAAGTTTCTCACCGCTATGGATTGCCGCCTCGAGTTGCTAAAATCACTATCATCCTGATGCCGAATGCTCATCCGAGGTGACTCCTTGTCGTCGGTGTGTATTTGGTCTCCTGTGTTCAGAATTCCTAGGTAGAACGGAATGACGGATTTATCAGGAAATACGTGGCAAGACGCACTGGAACTTCCGTTTGCGTGAGACGAAGCATGAGGGCTCGTGACGCCCTTGCTGTTCGCGGGGTAACCGTGATCTCTGTCGGGCGATGGAGACCGCAGTATCTTGCGCATCTGTTTGCTCGATGGTTCGGAGTTACTGTTGGAGAGGCTGCTGTCGCCGAACACGTAGTTTGCCGCCGGACGCGGTCCTGTGGAGGGTGTGGGTGAGTGACGGAGGAACGACAAGAATGATAGGGAGGATATTGATACCATCCAAATGGCGCAGTGCAGATTGGCCGGTCGGTGCAGCATGAAGAGAGGGATCCGTGACGGAGCCCCTCCGTTGTTGCTGTAGGTAATCGAGGGGTGGAAGAGAGATACCGGGGGAATGTCTGGACGAATCTTTTTGAGGGTGAGAAAAGCTGGTCGGGAAGTGGTCTGAAGAGGGTGATTGCAGCGACTTTTGTTCGTGTTTTATCGTAGTCGCCATGGTCGTCGACGCAGGCATGCAATGACACCCCGCGATGCGAAGATGAGGAGGGGCAGAGAGTGAGGAGGACGAGCCAGCAGGGGATGTGAAAGTCGACGTTATAGAACGACACAGTTTGCCGTTTTCGGCGCTGAGCAACGTGACTTAGCGGGGACACACGTGGCCGGCCAACTCTACCAAATCAGGTTACATTCAAGCCAAGTGGTTGCCTTTTATGTCCCCCGTCTACAAAGCTAGGTCGACAAGACAGAACGTTCTCATTCATCTATTAGCTGCGTCCTCGACAACGCTTCCTGTTGTCTCTCATTCAAGTCGATATTTCGGATATGTCTCGTCTTCAGGCTGTTCCTTGTCAACCTCCCCGATTTTGCCCTTGCCACTTCATCTCGTGCCATCCGTTCGAGATTGTCATCAACCACGACCATGTATCTCACCCACGGTATGTAATCCAGGAACACGCTGCTCTGAGGCATGAGAGGTCCTGGTGGTTGGATGATGTGCTGCAATGCGCCCGCGATCTGAGATTGATATGCCACGCGAGATCGGAAGATTTCCGCCTCCTCAGTCGTTAGGCTAGCCGCGGGGTTGATCGACGCCGCCGTCGGATCCGTGTCCAGCTCCTCGTGTATACCACGTGAAAGCTGGATGGCATCCAACGCAATGAGCTCATCGCTGTGGTAGAACGCTAACCCTTCCCTCCCATTCGAAGTGCACCCGTCCGTGAACAGCATACTGTGACCTAGCTCATCATCAAGCGTGGGCTCAGTCACACTAAAACTCAAGGCCTAGACAACTGCAATCAGTCACGACGGTAAAACGGAGCTCCTCGTGAAAACATCACCTCCGGCGTGTGCAGCGGTGCCCTGCACAGGTTGCTGTTCACAAATGAGAGCACGTCCGCGTGCTTGCTCATTCGCCGCCACCGTTCGCATTCAGTTGATGGCAAACGAGTGGCATTGGACTCAACGGAAATTGGTCGACCTGATCGCCGAACGTGTCCTGCAGCCTCACGAGCTCCTTGAAGCATGTCTGATGTTGATCCACGAGCTACACTCGAGCAGAGCATTTGCAATTGAGTGATGGTGCGCCTGAGATCGGGAGAAGGCAGTGGTTCGGTTCTTGGATATAGGGGTGGTTCTATCCCGTCTATGGTAGGCGTTGTTTCATAGAGTGCCATCAGGCGTTCGCGTGGAACAGGGCAACCTTGGGCAAGCATCACGGACTGGAGGTAGCTAACCGCCACTGGAGACGGACAGGATTCGAAAACGAGGATGGCTTGTAATGGCAAACTTTCTATTGGAACTAGCCGCAGATCTTGGCAAAGCACCATCAAAACAGTCCCCTGCACTATTCCTGCAGGGAAAGCTCACCGTTACAGGTCATTACAACCGGCCTTTTGCAATCCCGTATGAGCTCGACCACGGCAGGCCAGAAGCCCATGTCGTCTTTGAACAGAATGTCCACCTCTTCCAGAAGTACGAGTGATTGTCGAACAGTAGACTCGACCTCGGCAACGGTTGGCTTGGGGGATGAGGGATCCAGGATTTCACTCGAATTTTCGGACGTACAGTTCGTCTTGCCAATGACACTGGAAGTCTCGTCCTCTACACCAATGGAACCATCCCTCGACTCCTCCCTTTCTCTGCGTGCCATGGGCTCTTGCCTGCCCTTCCCAAACAAGGCCGAAAGAGTAGTGGACGACCTTTGCTGTCCGTGTCTCCTCGAAGAGCGACCCTGCGACGCTTGAATGATGTGATTTCTCCCCACGTTTCCAACAAGATAGTCTAGGTTTGCGGCAGTACGTCGACCAATACCTGGGTATACCTCGAAGATATCCCACCCCAACTCCTCTGCACATGCATAAACCGCAGCGGTCTTACCGCACCCTGACGGCCCGGCGATAAGCAGTGTGTTGGTCAGAGTGTCAGAAAAAGTAGGATCAGCAAGCTCCTCGTTCGTATCACTCAATGAACGGTTACTGCTACCCGACAACTGGGCGGGGTCAAAAGGAGGGGCATGGCTTGGTTGCGACCGCAAGACATCCTGCTGATGGAGTCTGGATAATGTTCTCTGGCAGAACGCAAACTCATCCTCTGATTCTTCAACGGCAGCAATGTCGGCGGCATCGTCGCCGTCACTACAAGTAAAAAAGTCATCCAACTCGTCGTCCGAACCGAGTCTTCGCTTTTTTCGGCCTCGCGGTTTGATGACGGCACGGACGACGTGGGGGCGCTTCCGGCCTCGTGGTTGTGATTCTGCAGGTTCACACTTACCGTTTTGCCTGTTAGCCGCATCCGTCAGCCCAAGGTTTGCTGTCAGTTGACTCTGCGATCGCAGTTCCAGTGCTCGAAGCCAATTTCGCAAATACAGTGCACGCTTCTCGTTGCCTAGCACCTCTTCCGCACACTTTGGGCGAAAGCGGTAGGACCACATGTCACTGGAAGCTTGGGTGTCCGGAGTACGAGCGATGGCAGGGTGGGCAGTCGCATGGTCTGCTATCGGTTGCAGCGAAAGATCTTCTTGGTTATTGCAAGACGAGTACTGCAACCACACGCGTGCTCGATGACTGTATGCTGGAGTGGTTTCGTCATGCATTTTCTGAGCGATGAAGTTCAAAGACAAGTCATCGCAAGGCGCCTTAGAAGCGGCGTATGATCTACCTCCCAGCGGAGATCCGGAAGCGGAAAAAGAGCGTTGTGTACCGCGTACATGTTGAGACTCACGGTTAGGGAAAGGCGCTGTGGTCCCAGAGTCCCATCGGATGCATGGGCTAAATAGTGCTGATTTCATGTTAGGATCATGACAGCCCATAGATTTACTTGTAATTGATTTAGCTTGGATGGTTGGGATGGGACTGGGAGAACGCGCACGAAGGCTGGGGCCAGTAGTATGGGGGGAACAGGGGCGGGAACTAATGTCCGCGCGACTCAAATCTGAGCGAGGTGAGCATTGGCGAGATGACAACGGAGGCAACTCGGCCTCCGTAGTTCCACATTCCGAAGAGGTGCAGACTTTGTCGTCGACATCAATGATTTGTGTCGGACGCTTCTCTCGGTAAGGTCTGACAAACAGTGGATACAGCTTGTCGGATGTGCGTCCTACAGTTCAAGGGTAATGCAGGTCGCCCGAGGCCGAAGATGAGCGCACCTTGTTTTGCTGCCGTGCGAGAGGCAGAGAAATCCACAGCTGAGGACTCCTCGTCACTCGTGTCCGTATCAACATGAATGATATCCGCGGATTCCTTGGTTTGGATTCCCGGTGCGGCTGCAGGGTCCTCCACAGGGTGTACATTTCCTTGGAAATGATCGCGGAGGGTCTTCTGGACGGCAACCTGCTACAAGTTTCGATACCAGCAGGTCACGGAAGTGGTAACGGGCCACTTTACCGGTCGTGGATTGGTGCTACGCAGCGTCCTACGTCTGCGTCTGTCTGGCATGGTATCGTTTTGTGATTGACTCGTTCCGCCGTGGCACTACTGAAGTACTGACATTGGGACCAACGCGGGGCGCGACCCGTGACATAAATATCCCACGCTGCTGCAAGGCCAAGTTCGCGACAGGACACACCGCATATGCTTTTGAGCAAAGACACCGTACCAAACTCATCACCCATCTTCATCGGGGCATAGGCATGGACTCCCCTTCACCAAAGAAATCGAAGAAGGAGAAGAAGGAGAAAGAAAAGGAAAAGGAAAAGGAAAGGGACGAAATTATCATACCACTGGAAGACCTTTCCCCCATCGCCAGCCCGCTGGCGCAGAAAAAACTGCTGAAAAAGCTGCACAAGACGATTAAGAAAGGTGGGCTTGCTGCACCAGCGTGTGTCTATTTGTCGATGGCAACTCCCCCTCCACAGCCTCCAAGGCCAGGCAGGTGAAACGCGGCGTGAAAGAGGTGGTTAAGGGTATTCGCAAGGGAGAAAGAGGGTCGGTAGACACCAGTTACCACATCCGTTCGACTGACCTGCATGTCCTTCATACAGCTTGCTCGTTCTCGCCGCCGACATCAACCCCATCGATATTATCTCACATCTACCTGTACTCGCGGAGGAAGCACAAATACCCTACGTGTTTGTACCATCAAAGGAGGAACTTGGACATGCGAGCTCGACCAAACGACCGACGAGCTGTGTCATGGTATGTCCGGATCAGAAGCGCAAAGTTCAGAAAGGCGCAGAGGGTGGTAATGAAGACGACTACCGGGAAGTGTACGAAGAGTGTAGACGGGAAGTAGAAAAGCTTGACACCAAAATCATTTTCTGAGCGCGAGATACGCCCAGTACATAATACATCGCCACTCGTTGCATTTGCCTTCAATGTTGCGACATCGTGCTTCGTCTGTAGTAAGTCGAGACATACTAGGAAGAAAAATTTTTGCACCGACTTTTTGCGCCTGAATTAGGGGCTTTTTGATCTTATAGGGGTAATTTCTTGGAATTCCCTCATAAATCCCTTATACAGAACTCTTCGGGAGGATAATTGCCGGTGCTTGCCAGCTAAAAACGAAAAAGCCACGTATAAAAAATTCACACAGACTTGTAGTTCCCTTCCGTTACCATCCAGGTCAAAGCTTTCACTATTAGCCATGGCACCGACTCAACAACAAAAGTCTGGGTCCTCGAATGCCAACGGTCGCACAGCATCCAAGAGCGACATGATGACCAAAGTCTCCGCTACTGGTGCGACAGAGCGGTCCACTACTTCGTCGTCCTCCGCGAAACCAGACAAGGCTGCGTTCGAGGCGGAAAAAGCGAGAATTCAGTCAGAGATCGATACGATACAGGCTAAAGTTGTGCGTCACTTTTCTTCGATTCCCTAGTGTTGCAGTAACCCGACACGCCGTACACAGAATGCCGTTCGCGCCAAATTGTCGACTGCGCATAAATCAGATGGCAACAATGATAGGGTCACGGCTCTTCGTGCGGAGCTAGAAGATATACGAGGACAACAATCTGGCAATAAGTTAAGCCGAGGTAAGATCCAAGAACAAATCAAAGCTTTGCAGGACAACATACAAAAACAGGTAATTACCGTCAACCACCACTTTCCCGCTGGACTCTAATTTAATTATCGTGACGCAGAGCAAGGACTTGCAGGCTGCCAGGGCAAAGGCGTCCTTCCGGACGGTCGCCGAGGTCGAAGCTCACATCCAGTACGTAACTATATACGGTACCTCTACCCACCCTGACAGTTCTCGCTTTTGTAGAAGCCTTAGAGCGCAAGTCGACTCTGGGACTATGAATGTTGCGGGTGAAAAACGCGCCCTTGTAGAAATCTCGCAACTTACACGGTCACGTAAGACTGTAGAAGGTTTCCAAAGCAAGCAGGAAGCTATCGAAGCCGACCGTCGTGCCGTGGACGAACTGCGTAAGCAACTCGACGACCCTGAAGCAAAGGCCCTGTCCGATCGATATGAAACCATTAAGGTGGAATTGGATGGCCTCAGGAAGGAATCCGACGACGTCTACGCCGGTCGTTCCAAGCTCATCAAAGAGCGCGACACACTTCAAGAACAACTGAACAGCCTGTACACCGAAAAGCGAGACGTCTCACAAAAGTTCCGAGACGACTCCGATCGTTTTTGGGCCAAGGTGCAGGAAGACCGCTCTCGTAGGCTTGAGAGAGTGCGCGCCCAAAAGGCCGAAGAGGAAGCCAGAAAGAAACTCGAAATAGTGGAGCGCCTGCGCGAGGAGGCAGCGGTGCCAGCCTATCAAGCGCAAATAGAAGACTGCCAGATTCTCATCGACGCCTTGTCAGGGAAGACCGGCTCTACTGTTGGACTTTCTTCTGTGTCGTCACCTGCAAAGACTGATCTAGCTGGAGTGCCAAAGCTCGAGCCAAGACTGGTCAAGGATATCGACGAGGGCCTAGTGATGCGGAAGAAAAAGGGTGAAGGTGAAGAAGAAGCATACTTTGCGGGGAAGCAAAAGAAAGGAAAGAAAGACAGACCGACCAAGTCTGGGAACCTCCATCTTTCACTACCCATGCTGAAGGCTTTGCTCTCCCTTTCGATACCGGCTCCGACTGGTCCAGACGACGTCCCGCGCGTTATTGAAGACATTAAAACCAAGCAAGCGTGGTTTGTGGCCAATCAAGAACGTGCCACGGCGGAGAACATCGCGAAAGCGGAGTTGGAGATACAGCATCTCACCAGTGGGATCAAACCAGACACGACGCCATCTTGTGCAGAGTCGCCGCCCGATGACGCTGATGCAGAAGTAGAGTCGGGAACGCTGGACAGCAGCCTGACGCTAGAGTCTACGGTGCCCAATGGCGACACAGCCCTGGAGGTTGAGGGAGAAAATTAATTCGTGAGGATAAAGGAGGGTTACCTGATACCATATTTTACAATCACATACACTTACTAGGATCAGACCGCCCATGTATACATAGTCCGGGGAGAATGGAGATCATTATTCAGGTTAGAATCAAGACACATACAATATGAGGCAAATTGGTTGAAGAGCAAGTCAATACAGATATACGCGCAACGGCTGACGAATAAATGACACGGGAGAGATATCAACATATGTATAACTAGCAGAGATTATGTCTTCTTCTGCGAAAAACCCGAAAGACCTGACTGGTATAGTTTTAGTGAGAGAACGGCTACACATTTACGAGGCGGTCTCCACTTTAATCGGTTCAACCTCGCGATCTGGTTCGGTAACGTTGCCAGGTGCCAAGCTCAAGTCTTGGGGAGTGAAAGACGCAACATCAAATGTGTTGGTCGTAGCGTAATCAGAAAAAGAAAGACCAGCTTGGTGAACAGAAGATATTGAGTCATCAGGAGGGACTGAGGCATCCATATAGTTCAAACCGCCGTACGCATCAGAACCGAATGCCGGAGCTGACGTATCCAGCGCGCCAGTAGGAAATGGGTCCTGTTGCAATGCGGCAAGCATGCTCGACGTCGTCGGAATACGGTGGATCGCATGCTGTTGAGATCGAGCCTCCAACCCACTAAAGTTTTCTTGGCCGGCCATAGGTGAAAGAGAGAAAAATTGTTGTATCACAGGCTCCACGGAAGCCGCCACAGACGTAGTGGACAACGCGACACTCCTCAAAATATTAACCGCTATCCAATCGCTGGGTCTCGTGAGTAACGATGTCAAATAGTTCCATGTGGGCACATACTCGAGAAAGAGCTTCAGAATCTGGAAAGCTCCGAACGCGGGGTCACTTCTGATAGTCTAGGCGCGGAATCAGAACATAGCAGCTAACGACATCATGACGAAACAAACTTACAAGGTCCCGCATGACCTGACTAGTTACATATCCCCATCGAATAAGGATACTGCGCGAGCTCAAGACACCTCGTTCTTCGCTCGTGCCTATGCGCTGCTCCATAAGCCTTTCAGTGCATTTGTCAGCCCACGCCATCACTTCTCTGACGGGCTCGGTTCCCTTCGAGAGTGAATCCAGCATGGCCACAAACTCCACTTCCAAAAGTTGCACGAGGTCCTCGTGGCGACAGTTGCACACCAACGCTGATTGATTCCGAACAGACTCGAAATCTACCTTTTGCCAGGAACGTCGCATCTCTGCAAGTTGCTTTTGGTTCGTCAGGACCGTGTTGAGAGCCTGTGTCACCTGATAAATGTCTAGGAATCTCACTGGAAAGTTATGAGGAAGGCAGGAAAGGTCGTAAATATTTCCTACAGCACGCACATACTAGGTGACCAAACCGCGCTCCTAGCTCCACTTTTGGTTCCACAAAGGTATTCCCGTAGCCTTCAAGAGCAAGGAGTAAAATCTTCTCCATTCTTCCGGCAAACTGCCGGAGATTGGTCATGGAGCTTGATGGGATGGGAGATAGCATTTGCGAGCGGAGGAACTCCAGGATTTCCTGAACCGAAGGTCAGAGCGTCGCAGCTGGACGACTTCTTAACGACTCACATCGTAAACTATTGCGTCGGCTTTAGCCATTAGGCCTGCGATAGCTGGTGCGTGCACAATCTCGCGGTGGCTGCCAGACAGAGTGGACCAAAAGTTGCGTAGGTTGATTTCAAACTGATCGAATCGAAAAGCGCGTGCGCAATCCAAGACGGCGTCGAGATGATCTTGGAACCAGTTCCAAACTTCCCTGGCGGCAATGGTTTGAGGAGAAGCGGAGCTACTTCCGACGGCCTCCTCGATGGACGGGAAGTGAGGCATATGGCGGACGGAGTGGTATTGCTTGGGATGTACGAACGAACCGTTCGCGCCTAGTGACAGAGTTGGTTGCGGGGGGAGATTGGGATCAGGTTGACTTGCATGACGACGGATTGGAGCGTGGCTCGGGTAGGCATTGTTTCTTGCAGACGCTTGAGCTTGAGAAAGAAGACTGCCGGTGGTGGGTGTTTTGTCGCTTAACTCGTCGTAGGGAAGATTGCCTTTGAGATCTCCGGAGAGAGCAAGTGAGTTCCGCTTAGAGGCGCTGGATCCTTCCGAATCCTCGTCGTCGTCTTCATCTGAACGCTCGTCACCCTTGTTTACATTCTCTGCAGACTCCTGTGCGGCGCGAGCAGCATTGATGGACGACTGTCCTGCGTTGTTGTTTGACTTGCGAATGTAATCCTGAAGGAACTCAGCCTCTGTTGAGGTGGCCGGTCGAATGCCGCAATCTTGTTGTTCCGGTCACCCAACCGGAGAGGCCCATCGTCAGTCTTGCTCCGATCAAGAGGTGAATTACAGTGGGCTCGCTTACAGTGATATTTACTATTCCCACGTACACCGAGACGCCGTGTCTTGATGTTTGGGAAACAAAGCCTGATCGCTTTACCAAGCGTAGCCGTGTTTATGTGAGGGATCCCGTACTGGTCGCAGACGCGACGATAAGAGAAGTAGAGACCCTGACGTGGTACATTGCCGTCGGGGTAGGGTGCGTAATTGGCAGTCAACCTGACGTGTCCAAAGGGTCAACAAAATGGATGTGAAAAGACGGCGAGGAAGAGGAGCTCACCAAGCTTGGACGAAAATTTGTTTGGCTCTGTCAGACGCGCTA
This sequence comes from Pisolithus microcarpus, assembly GCA_024613185.1. NCBI lineage: Eukaryota > Fungi > Basidiomycota > Agaricomycetes > Boletales > Pisolithaceae > Pisolithus > Pisolithus microcarpus. The sequence continues at coordinate 2,354,022 of JANFAI010000002.1, read as the reverse complement.
GTTGTGGTGGCAACGCGGACGTTGGCGGCCAATTTTTCTAGAGTGTGGTCTGGGCTGATTGACATCCTGCCGAAAGCGCCTGCGGCATGCACGGTATCTTGATGATTGGTGGGCATGGGCTGGCCATGTCCATAGATGGGAGGGTAATCAGAAGAACTGCCGAGATACATGGAGATATCGTCTGCTTCGCTTGAAGATGAGTGGACACTCTCTGTGTCGCGAGGATATGGGGACGTGGCAGCACGGGCTCTGAGATGAGTCTGTCTGATGTGACCTTTGAGGGCGGGGTTTGCGAGATTGCTGTTTGGAGGTGATTGGCCCGGGGAGAGGTCTGTATGGGAGAGAGAATAAGCGGGTGTGTGACGGATGTGTTCTGTGCCTATGTAGGAGAGACGGTAAGGGTCCTCAGCAGGGGTGGACATCCCAGACGGCACACGAGAAACGAAGCCGTGCGAGGAATGAGGACGAGAACTGGGCGAGTGGGAAGTGAAAGAGCTTGCACGAGAGGGAGGATGGTTTGGTGGTAGATAGTCGAGAGGGACACCGACGGCCGTCATACGCGCCCCGGAACAAGGAAAAGAGGGAAATGAGGGTGGAGTGCCGACGACGATACCGACTCGGCGCAACAAGACGGACCAGCCGACAGAAACGGAGGAAGGAGCGTTGAGTCAATGCACGCGAGGAGCGAGATATATAATTAAGAGAGAAGAGAAAGAAAGAAAAAGAGAAAAAGAAAAGGGGAGGAGGAGAAAGGAAAGAGGGGAGGGGAGAAGACGGAGATCGCTTGCTGGCTGGGGTGCGAGACAGGCGACGGAACTGGTGTCTTGGAGAAACAAGAGAAGAGGGTAGGACGAGCAGTACTACGGGGATATGGTCGTCGGTCGTGGTCAAGGCAACCAACGGTAATACGTTTTCTTTTTCTTTTTTTCCCTTTCTTTTCCCCGAATTTTCCTAATAGCGCTCAGCAATATCACTCAGAATCAACCCCCCCCCCCTGCAATGTCCAGCCTTGTTCCCTTTATCGCCACCCTCAGCTTCACTGGCAGTGTCCATCTTCCCACAGCCGAGCCTTTCAATCAGAACACACACAGGCCAGCATTGCCCGCCCACGGCTGCAGTCATTCTTCTCGACATACTCACATTTCTACGTCTCAGCCTTCCCCCCAACATACATGTACTTTCGGAACCGCTTGCGAACCTTGCCCCCGTCTTTCCCGATCCTCCTCGCCAATTCCACCCACGATGCTATCGTGAGATCATCCATCCCATACGGCGCATACTTGGACTTGTCCACCCCGGTGTCCCGCAGCTCCTCTGGCAAGTTCTCTAATGGAATGAGAGGCTGTGCATTTGATGTCCGCCCTCCCGCGTGCAATCGCGATAACGAAAACGTCAGATATTCCAACTCGTACTCCGGCGTATCTCTTGCATCGTATTCCTCCACCTTCGGCATCCAATACTTCACACCGGGCCATTAATGCTTCACATCTCTCCCAATACAAATGCACCACTCACCTGTGCATAGCCAAGCGGCGTCCACAGTAAATTCCGCCGCGAAGGCGACCCAAAAGGAACCCTACCATCAAAATCAACGCCGCATCCTTTCAATTCATCTCTGCCTTCCCACTTCATCGCTCCGCTCTCAGACTTGCCTTGGTAATCGGGCGACTCCCTAAAGCCGACCCTGTCACAGCGTTCACTCCCACCCACTTCCCGTACCCCACTGGTTGGCAGACCCGTTACGTTGTACGCGTATGCCCTGAATGTCGGAACGTAAGGATTCGGTACCACAGACGGATTCACGTTGACGACTGCATAGTTGCCATAGTCCATTCCGTCCTGGGGAGCCGGTAGCCGCGAAAAGTCCGCGACCAACGTGTCGAATAATGAAGCTGTATGTTCTGTAAGATTGAACGTTTTCAATTTTGCGTCCCCGTCCACATGGACGTCATCCGCCTTCATGAAGTAAAACTACATTTGAGATAATTTAGCAATATCGTGAATCCCCGGTAAAATAATCATACGTGATCGGTATTAAGGTGCTATGGGGTCGAAATTGGGCATGAATACGGCGGAAATGATTCGCACACTTACACCAAAAAGATGTCCGAGAATCGTGTCTTGGAAGCGCAGGCTCAATTCGACGTAGCGACCATACTGACGAGTCAGTTAGCAAATGCTATGTAACCAAGCCTGCCTCACGACAACGTACACATCGCGAATAATAATGTCCGTCCGTTGGAGGAACATGGCCTGAACACCGTAAAGTGAGATTCTTCCACGCAGATAGATAAATCTAACATACCTATCACCCACACCTGTTCGTGGTTTGGAATCGATGCGGGTGTTGATCTGATACGACTAATAATCTCACCTGCAACTGACGGGAACGGAACACTTTCAACTGATCCTCAAACCACGTGAATTGTCGATTTCCGGGATCGTCATCGTCACTCATTGGGCAGCCGTCGACACCTATGCAGGAGCAGCGTCGGAAATAGCAATAGACAAAGTCAGCACTGCCATGCACCCACCTTCGTTGGAAGAGTAGAAATACATTGTATTGAGGCTGACGACAGCAAGTGCACCTGGTACCACTTCTACGGAAAAATAACCGCCTTGAAGGAAGGATGCTCGGGATTCTGGGGGTATAAAATCGCTCCACATCCTGCAGAATCGTAAGATTCGCGTCTCTACATGCTGCACGACGTACGATGAGTATGTTCTGGTGATGTCATTGGGTCCTGCTGGGCCCATCAGTCGACCATGTTTCGGCACAAACTGAAACTGACTAGCCTGGAAGAAGGGTATTCTAGTCATCGTGTCAGCTTACGTCAAAGTGAGCAGCGGTATTACGCCCTTACGTGCGCTGAAGTCGAATATGTATTCCGCGGATGTCAGACGCAAGAATGAACAACGAAAACAAAAGTGCGCACGCCAGACGTCGTTGTTTCCTGAGGCAAAACTGTCACTGCCACCGGCACCACATGCGAGAAAGACACTTACCTATTGTTGGCACCACTGGAATGTCTTTGCTTGAGAAGACTTGTTTCATTTTTTCGGCTACCGCTCTATTGAGCTCGTAGACCTCACTGAGGGGTCGTGGGATTTTGTCGTCGTTGTCATGCCTTGTGACAGTGTCAAGTTGACGGTAGTAAGACAGGACTCAAGCTGGGCAGTAGCATCGTACCTGGCACTGTCGCCTGTCCCTGGTTTTGGAGCATCAGAGACCTGCACAGTTGAACCATGCTTTTAGAAAGAACTCACATATCACAAAGTCTATTTCATCACTCCAGCGCTCTTCCAGATAGTCGAGGGTAAAGTTTGTCAGTGCCAACGGAGAGTCACACTCCCTGCAAGAAGCGAGTCACATAAATGACGGAGAAACAGACGTTATAATGCCGGATGTAAAACATACTTGTAGGCCGTTCCGTAGTATCCGGCGCGACGTTTCTTCTTAGGCTTTTTTCTGTGGCAAGCAGTGGAGGGGTGGGCGCCGTGTTTGTAGAACGGGTCGGGGTGTACATCAGTTATATGCAGGAACCTGCCATGCAGGCCACGATCTACGAGAGATCGGATCAACGCAGTACATGGTGGATTCCCAATCAGCATACCTCCCGTGTGTAACGAGTGAAGCTGCGGTTCATCGAGTACCACCTGGGCGGGCAAACTCGTGGCTGGCGAGCAGAGGCCTAGCACCAACCAAATGGCCAACATGTGAAGAAAATCTTACGGGTACAGGAACCATAGACGCTTTAATATAAGCGGAGGGAGCTGACAGGGGCGAACCCACGGAAGCCTTGCCCACCGTCACACGTTCGCGCTAGTGGTGCAACGTCCGACCTTGCCGATTCGGTCACCGTCTCAGCTCAGACAAAGCCCTTCCACCTACCGAGGAGAATGTCTGAGGAAACTGCTATGTACGTTCCCCAAGATCCAAAGGCTACTCGGTGTTTTGCGTTCTTGGGTAAGATAAATGCGAAGTACCATGCCTCGCTGGAAACATACTCTGATCTGTACACCTGGTCGACGAAACACATCGATCTCTTTTGGAGCCTCGTATGGGATGACGTTGGTATCATTGGCAGCAAGGGCACCCACGTTGTCGACAATCAAGCGGTCCCCGCCGCCAACCCGCCGTGGTTCCAGGAGGCAAGGCTGAATTGGGCCGAGAACATGTTGTACTGTCGTTCCGAGGACAAGATCGCTCTCATACAAACGAGTGCGTCTTTCACTTTGTGGTGCATTCTTTAAATGTAGATCGACGTGCGTGTGCGTGTAGCTGAACCTACGCCCGACTGTCCAAGCCCTGTAGACCGGCATGTCACGTATGCGCAGTTGTACGATCTCGTGGCAGATCTCGTCTCTGCACTTCTCCAACTTGGGCTCAGACCAGGCGATCGAGTAGCGTCCTATTGTTCCAATTGTATCGTACGTCATTCCGATGCGCATCTTTTGTCTCCGTGCTTAACTTGCACAGGAAAATGTTGCGGCGTGTCTGGCATCCGCAGCGATCGGTACCAATCATTTTCATTTGCTGAGTGTTCCCTGACTCTTCCTCTCACATCAGGCTGCATTTGGGTCAGTGCTGCAGCGGATTTTGGTGCAGATGGCGTCCTAGAGCGGTAACGGATCTCTTCACATCGAATATACCCGAGTCCCTTGACAAAGATGCACAGTTTCGAGCAAGTCCGACCTCGCGTCATCTTTGCTGTGGACGCCGTGGTGTAGGCTGTACACACTGATGGAAAGGCCCAGCGGTTAACGGATTGACAGTTACAATGCCAAAGTACACCAGCATCTGCCAAAGCTGCAGACTTTGCTGTCCGGTCTCCGTGACCGCTGTATTTTGGAACCTAAAGTAGTCATTATCGAAACGGGCAAACGGGACCCTTCCATTCCGATCGGAAGAGGGGAGCTCTGGGACAGCTTCATCGCGGAAGGGAAGCCAAACGCCCTTGGGCGCAGTAATGGTGAAATTCAATGGACTCGCCAAGGCTTCGATTGGCCTTTGTGGATTCTTTTCAGTTCCGGAACCACAGGTACGTCAAATCGCGTCAGCTAGCGATCCACCCTCGGGATCAACCCCGCTGGGTTGTCATTATAGGTCGCCCCAAGTATGTATTTGCAACCTCAGCTTTGCTGAGTCAAGCTGATGCACCTTTCTGTAGACCCATCGTTCATCGTGCTGGAGGAATGCTGTTGCAGTCGAAGAAGGAGTTCGCGATTTGTGCAGACCTACGCCCAGAAGATACCTTCTTTTATTATACCACGACGTGAGTTCACCTCTCGCGGCGGCCGTTCGAAATGATCGAGCTGCCACTACATTTTTAGTGGATGGATGATGTGGAATTTTCTTGTGAGCGGCTTAAGCCTAGGTTGTACTCTCGTTCTCTACGATGGAAGTCCTTTGCGAGATCCCGCCTATCTTTGGCGTCTCGTTGATAGATTGGGGATCACGATCTTCGGAACAAGTGCCAAGTACCTCGATCAGCTTTCCGTATGGCGCTCCGTTTTTACCTGCGTATGGTTCTACTAACGTGGAAACAATAGAAAGTTTACAAGCCCCGAGAACATCATGATTTGTCGACTTTGCGTCATATCTATTCCACAGGTTCCCCTTTGGCGCCCCCGCTGTTTGACTACGTTTACAAGGATATCCATCCGAACGTCCTGCTTGCCTCAATAACAGGTAAGACGTGTGAACGTGCCTCTTGCAACGTTGTCAATTATGCCGGCATGTAGGGGGGACAGACATATGCTCCTTGTTCGCTGGAATGTGCACGGCTTTGCCCGTCTATCGCGGCGAGATACAGTGTCGCATGCTTGGAATGGCAGTAGAAACCTACTCCCATGATGGGGTTCAGTCAGAGGAGGGTCAGGCTGGCGAGCTTGTCTGCGTGCGACCCTTCCCTTGCATGCCCCTCGGATTTTGGCCGCTTTCCGGATTTGATGCGCCGGAAGATGCTGTTAAAGCGGCATCGGAGCGATTCCATCAAGCCTATTTTGCAGAATACAAACACGTGTGGTGTGAGTGCGATGGCCTCGTGTTTGGAAGGGTGGCATAACTAAACATGTTTCCTGCAACGGCCAGATCATGGCGACCATGCGTTACTTACCCGATCGCGTGGCGGAAATGGAGGGGGGCTCATCATGTTGGGGAGGAGTGACGGTGTCTTGTGCGTCCCATTTTTCGTTCGAATGGAAATGTCGGTGATGATCGGCCGGCAGAAACCCAGGAGGTGTCCGTTTTGGATCGTCCGAAATATATGATGTGCTTGATGCATGCTTCTCCCCTGTGTCTGGACACGGTACAGCTGTCGGTACGATTGAGGATGCACTAGTGGTCGGACAAGCCGTTGCAGGAGGTTTAGACGAACGTGTGATTCTATTTTTGAAACTTCCTATGGGCAGGACACTAGGTACAGATATGGAGAGTATGATCAAGACGGCAATCAGGGTAAGGAGGACTGCCCGTCATGTGCCTGCCCGAGTAAGTTTACCCTCCCACTCACCATCGTGTCTTCCTGACGTGTCTGCTGACGAAATTCCTTCCCTGGCCATTCCCAGATCGTTCAAGTAGAAGATATCCCATATACTCTGAATGGGAAAAGGGTAGAAGTGCCGGTCAAGAAAGTAGGTGCTCGCTCGATTCTACTTGGTTCGAGCTGTTTTCAGATGAAACGCATCCTTCACGCAGATTATCAACGGCACTCCATTATCAAGCATTAATCCGGCTACGCTACGGAATCCCGAATGTCTCGTCGAGTATGTACGGGTCGGCGAGCAGCTCCGGGAAGAGGTGGGAGCGAAACTATGAAGTTTTCCGTGTATTTGTACTAAGAACTGTCGCTGGGATGACCACCAGCTGTCTACCGTGTACAGATGAAGTCCATACAGTACTTGCGCCGCGCGTGTGCTCGGGAACTTCCCCTCGTCGAAGGACTTTCCTTTTTTGTCCACCCTCATTGACACGATACCACGCCTCCAAGGCGGTCCGCGTGGCCTGGCGCGCTACTACCCCGGATTTTTTTTTCATCCTGTCAGGGGCAATCTGGCTCGAAAAATTTCAGGCATGTGGGACGGACAGGCTGGGATTCGGCCGGTCCTTTTCAGCGGACCAGCAACTCGTGTCCAACCTCCCCATCAAAGCCCTGCACGTCGTCTACCTCGACACGCAGCATACCACGCCGCTTCAGTCTACGACGTACCAACACGACCCGAATCCTCGTGCCCGCCTTTGCTTAACCGTTTAATATGAGGCCTGCACCACGTCCCCTCCCCCTGAACTGCCAGCATCGGTCAGCTTCATCTCGCCACCCCTTACCAACCCCTCAGCGTCACAACCAACGACTTCGGGAACGCCAGACGTCCCGTCGCAAACGCCTCTCAAGACTTTCACTCTCTACGTTCTCTGTCTCATCCGTCTTTACGCGTCCTGCGATGCCGTCCAAGTTCAATATCGTCCGTGCTAGTATTTATGGCAAGCCGATCCGCAATGCGTTAGGAGGGCCATCTGACATCGATCCCACTCTAGGTGTCGTCCTACTCTGGACGGTGATCTGCCTGGCTATCGCAGCACATTTCCAGAGTCTGCTTGTCATCAATGATCTCAGTAAGTCTGCTTTCTAGTCTTTCTTAGCTTGCGAGTTCATCGCCCTCTTACTTAGCTCGTTTCGTACCCTTCGCCATCTTCGTCTGCAGCGCGAGCATGTTGGTTTTACTCACTCTGTGAGTACTAATTCGAAAGACACTACCAACTGCCCTCTCACATCTCGTGGTTAGCCTTGGATGCAGTGTGCTGCGCACAGGCAACCCTATCTCTACTCGGATTGAACTCGGATGTCTTGGGTTGCTGGGCACATTCTGGCTTGGTAAGCTGTGTTCCATATCATTGATACTTCCAGAATACTGAGCTCGATACAGCCCTTGGCGCATATCTGGCAAGTTCTGAATCTGAGAATGCCAACGTAGAATGCTTCTCGTCCGCAGACGAAACAACCCCCGTCGACGTAACTGGATGTGCGTTATCAGCGCGTTAGTTTCATTTTCCCGCGCTCATTTCCATCAGTCTCTACAGATACTTATCAAGCCCAGTACCGTGTGCTCGAGGCGTTTTCTTTATTCAACGTGATTCTTAGTGAGTGACCGGTGCACGATATTTCGAGACGTGCGTTGAACCTTGGTGTCCAGTATGGGGGTTCCTTCTCTTCCTGCTCGGCATGGCCGTGAAACACTACTACCGCGTGAACCGAAACGTGTGGTTCATCTCCGTTACATCATATCCATGGTTCGGACCCAACACGAAACCAGCGAAACTTCCCGCCCCAGTGGTCAGTCGTTCCCGATCAAGAGGCAGGACCTACGAGAAGGAAGACCCTGAATTGTGGCGGAAGGGTTCTGGATCATCGCGCCACGGAGATTTACGCTATCCAGTGTACAAAGCCCCTCCCCGTGCGTATACTGCTGACAAGTATATGAGGAATGCCTCGCCCAGGAGGTGAAGCAGGTATCTGTGATACTTTTCTTTTATCCTACATCTGGGGGGACTATGGTATCTTTACTCTTGGATAGAAGCTGTAAAGTTAACGTATGTACTTGTAGACTTGGCCCGGAATATACGATGTTTGCATTTCCGTCTTTCGGCTGCAGGGGCTTGTTTCCCTCACGTGACTCCCAAGTTCTCGGTCGAACGTTCATGGTGTTAATTGTCCACTCCGCTACCTTGCGGCTTCGAGACGACTACCATATACCCACAAAGTAGGATCATACGAACTTCGTCATGACTGTCGTGTTTACGAACATACGCATCGCTGCGTACGGTGCGTGGCAGGGTCCATTCCATGTAGGATGAATAGCTTATTGGCCGCAGTGTTCGTCTTCGCTCTCTGCGCAACCGTCCTCGGCGTAGCGAGTAATCTGGCCAAGTTATTCCTTCCGCATGTTCAGCGTGAGTCAGTAGCAGGGTGAAGGAGCTCATTCAAACCAATACGTCCCCCCTCCCAGATGACTATACCATCTTCTCGCTCGTCGTACCTTCAGTGGCGATTTTCGCACTACTACTTATGTGAGTGAGCGCGTCGCTTGTACACGGGGCTATTTGCTAACTGTACGCACAGACTGCAATTCGCACAACCCGTGGTTGAAGTACTTGTACATGCGGTACTTGGGATCTTATGGCTGAGTGGGTTCACTTGTACTCTATGAGTTGGAAATGCTCATCGACATCAATAAGCTATGGCTGCCTGGACGTCGTAAGTAGTCGGTTTTTCACCCCGAGAACGGTGATGAACGATTTTCCATAGCGATATCGTCGGTCCCATGCAATGTTACATCTTGGCAGGCATTAGTACGCCGACGAATAACGGTTCGAGTGAGTTCCTTGATGGCTGACGTAGGAGTGAGTCGATGATCTCGTGACAGTGTCCGCACGCTCGTACTGCTATCAAATGAAAGTCATGGAGGCCTTCTCCTGGGCTATTTTCATTTCATGTGCGTACTCTCTGTTCTGTCCGCGGCTCGAAGGAACCAGGGACTCACTTGAGCGAGGTAAACAGTGCTTGGCTTCACCGTTATCGTAATTTGCCTCACTTCGCGGGCGATTGCCTTTGGCCGGTGTGTGCATGTTCTCTTCGTTGTCTTCGGGAAGCGTAGAACCCTCTGTTCACAGCCGTTATGCATGGACCGAGCATATTTCGCAGCTTGGTTGGTTCGGCGAGCTACCTGGTTACCCGACGGAAGCAATATACCCCCGTCCATACTACTCCTCTCCATACCCGTATTACCCGTACCAGGGGGGAAGTCCTTACGTTCAGCAAATGCCGGGCCACTCCGTGGTTATCCAGCCTGGCGCCAACGGCGTACCGATGGTCTCACAGATGCCTGGCCCTGTTCCTTAGTGCTGGGTAGGAGATGGGGATCAGAAAATGTCTTGTCGGCTGCAAGCTGACCTCGTGGACGACAATTCAGACACACTTTACCATGACTGACATGAACTTATGACCATGGCGGCGATACCGCCTGATTGGATAGGATGCAATATGCGTAGCCACGAAAAAACACCTACCTGTACATTAGCACAGTACATACTGACAGTTCTGGAGTGATATATGTTTTATTGACGTGCCTCGTGGGCGAGGTGCGCCGGCCTCGTGGCAAGTCGGTCTCACGAACCTAAACTTCGGTTCCCATCAAGTAACTTCCTACGCTATTCACTATACCTTCGACGATCCTTCGAGACAGACATGGCGCTGTTTTGGGACCATCCGTTCAGAAATGTGTTCAAAGGTAACGCAGATTTCGTCGGTAAACGCCCATATGGGTGGGTGCTCACCACGCGAGTAACCAGGATTTTTGGCTTTGGCGATGGCCCATATCATCATGAAGTTCCTGCCTCAGTCTATGCGTAAGAGCTTATTATCTTCATCTTACGAGTGGCAGACCGGAACTGTTCACCAGATGTTGTTCACTTGACGCAGACGTCAGTGACGATTTTGGTTATCGTGGCTCTGATATTCTTGTGGGTGATGAATGCTGTCACTTGTAGAACTTGTGTGCTTAGCCTTTACAGCGTGGTGCGCCATCACTCTGCAGAAGGTCGATTCTTGACACGGGGGCAAGAAGAAATGATCGTCATTGCTGGACTCGGGGCGTTCTGGCTCGGTAAGGCGACGTTTGAAACTCGGGCATATTTGTAATTGACTGAAGTATTGCAGCGGTCCTTCTTGCGATGAGGGCGTACAACCAAAGCAGCATCGACGTCGATCTTGCCCATCCTCGTCATTTATTCTCTCCTAGCACTGGGAATGCGGAGACCAATGTTGTCGGTGCGGGCGGCCGTAGGGCACCCGCTGGATACTCCGCTCGTGAACGTTATGGTGATCGCCCCAAGACAGGATACCGAAAGGAATACCCGTGCAATCCCAACGACGTGTACTGCGTGGTGGAAGAGTGGGCCTTCTACTGATCACGAATAGATTACGACTGCGACGGACAACCAAAACCGCCGTATATAATGGGCCGTAACCATTTCTTATTTCCGACCCAGTTCACATACAGGGATCTATAGTTGTTCGCCTGTATTTTATGTTCCTCGTGTCGCTGTAGCACGCTCGCCTTGTTGTCGATTTAGTAGTACTTGTTGTCTTCTTATCTGCCGGTCGGCATTCGCGCACTTTGAATGGAAATTGTTCGGCCGGCCCCGGTGACCAAGTAGTGTAGAGGCCCCGCATCGTATCCCTTGCACAGCACAATCGTCGACACCGCGCAAAGCATCCAACCATGATGAGTACATTTCGTCGTCGTCGTGCTGGCCGGTCCAGGCTAACCTCATTCCTCGTAACACACCTCTACTAAACGCCGTATCGAGACAGATGTCATGAAATTGTACGTACCAAGTGGCCCTCAGAGCACTTTCCTGAGGTGATTATCTAGATTGATGTCCGACTACGAAGTCACCCTCGTCAACGATAACATGCGCGAGTTTTACGTGCGATTTTATGGCCCACAAGAGAGTCGGTCACCTTGCTCTGCATTCGTCTCATCCCTTTGTCTTACGGGCAACCTCATAGCGCCGTTTGCAGGTGGCATTTGGAAGATACATGTAGAGCTCCAAGCCGACTACCCATACAAGTCTCCAAGTATTGGCTTTATGAATAAGATCTTCCACCCTAACATTGACGAACTGTGAGTACGTGGAGACTGCTGATAAGATTGTCCTTGATGAATGCAGGAGCGGTTCTGTCTGCTTGGATGTTATCAATCAAACGTGGTCACCTATGTTCGGTACGTGGCTTTGCGCCGGGACCCGATCGATATTTACCGCGCGTCAATGTAGATATGATCAACATCTTCGAGGTCTTTCTGCCGCAGTTATTGCGGTATCCAAACCCTAATGATCCTCTGAATGGTGAAGCCGCCGCACTTATGATGCGACATCCGAAAGAATACGAAGCCAAGGTTAAAGGTAAGCTATCTCACCTTCCGTTCACTCTTTCGGTTGGTGCAAAGACCTTTGTTTCAGAGTACGTGCAAAGATTCGCAACGAAGGAAGTAGTCGATGCAAGGACCGATCCTGACGACAAAGAGGAAGAGGACGCAGAAATGAGCGACATTGGCAGCATCAGTGAAGACGGAGGCGATTCCTGATGGCGACCACGCTCTCGGAGTGCATTTCATTCGATCATTCTTCATGCTTCCTTCCATTCCTTTTTACACAAGCACTATGCTCGTACACATCAATACCCGATGAGCTTCCCCCGTATCGTAGAATTCGCGCCACGTCGCCTGTACATTCGCACTCTCACCGGATGCCACTTTTTTGTTTCCCTTTTGTTGTACCTGTAACTAGGAAGATCCATGTCGGCACGCTTGTTCTAGTAGGTAATGTTAAGGATTGCGTATGTTAATCGAAACAAAGAGATCCCAAAGTAGGCTAGCCAAGAGCAGGAGTAGGGTCGGCCGATGGTGACGATGGCGGAACCAACTCGTCGACCCTTTTTTGAGTCTCTGTCGCTGTCTGATGAAGGAGCCGTGTGAAGATGTCAAACAGAGTGCAAGAAAGTGGCGGACCTTCATGAGAACATCGATTTGGGACTTGACGCTATCCACCATCGCGGATTTGATTTTGCTCTGTTTGAGGAGTTCCTCCTTGAGCAAGACGAGTTCTTTCCGTTTGAGGTCGAGCCTACATCAGAAGCAAATGATCTTTGTTATGATGGGTAGGCAACCGAACGGCGGTGCGAACCTCTGACGTTCGGCGAGTTCGAAGCTGAGGCGGTTCAGCATCAGCTGATGAGGGTTGTCTAGGACATCCTCTGCTCGTGCCTCTGGCGGTGCAATTTGCTGGAACTCTTCGAGCGAATGTAAGGGAACGTCCTGATAGATGGACCTGAATTGAGGTCAAAATGAAATTGCTTTTTGATCGACGGAATGGAAAGGCGTACGCGAACTGACGACACTTTTCGATCTCACGTTCGAGGTGACGCTTTTCATAAAGCAAGTTTTGTAGGCTGAGGTGTGTCTGGTCCATATCCTGTCTTGCCTCTGTAGTGGCATGCTTGTGAGCGCGGGTGGCGGCATTAGCAGTGCGGTTGAGAGCCTTGAGACGAGCGACGAGGGCGGTAGCCTGTATTCGCACTGTAATTGGGTCTACGCTGGCATTGGTGGGGGCGACGAGTTGTCTGAGCTTGTCGATGGCAGGGTCGTCACTGGCTGGCATGGAGGTGGCTTGGTTGATAGAGGCAGGTCACGTGCGATGTGGATATGATGAATGATGTGATGATGATACCCAACCCAGGACAGTTTATATGTCCAGCTTATGAACGAACGATAACCTCAACCGTCCCGGCCATCACCAAGCGGTGTGATAACTCCCAGGTATCACCTATCTGCAGTGATCGAGCGTTCTCTCACACTCACGACTCAAAAGTCAGCCTCTATAAGATCGCACACCCCTTTGTCACTTCGTCTTAGTCGTTTCCCTCGAGTGTATCTTGTATCGTCTACTCGCTAGAAATGACCCATCCCGTGCAACGCCCTCGTTCTGGCACAATCCCCTCCATGGAGGTTGCTACCGATGCCATCAAAGATAGCGCCACCTTCATCGGTATGTCTCTCCTGTTCGTATCTTCCCTTCCGTCGTTCCCAACCATCGTCAGTCTTCGGTGCCTCCGGAGATCTCGCAAAGAAGAAGGTGCATTGGTGGATTCCTGCCATCTGCTACTTGCATCGTTGACTCTCCTTCTAGACATTTCCCGCTTTGTTCGGCCTCTATCGCAAAGACTTACTTCCCAGAGGTGTCCATATCGTCGGGTATGCTCGCACGAAAATGGACACTGAAGAGTACCACAGGCGAATCACGCAGTACATAAAAAGGGACAACGATCCCTCGTTTGATTTCAAACTGGAGGAGTTCAAGAATCTGTCCTCGTATGTTTCTGGTGGATATGAAGACAGCGAGTCTTTCCGCAGGTTGAATGCGCGCCTCGAGGAAATCGAAGAAGGTTACGGAACCAGCAACCGCATCTTCTACCTCGCACTTCCCCCGTCCGTGTTTGTTCCTGTCGCGAAGCATGCTAGCCAAGAGTGTTACTCCAGAGGCATTAATCGCATCATCGTCGAAAAGCCGTTTGGGAAGGATTTCCAGACATGCAGAGAGCTTCTGAATGATCTGAAGAAGTATTGGACAGAAGAGGAGACGTACCGCATCGATCATTATCTGGGCAAGGAGATGGTAAAGAACCTTCTCGTACTGCGCTTTGCCAACGTCGCGATGAACGCGGCGTGGGACAAGAACTCGATCAGCAACGTGCAAATCACCTTCAAGGAGCCATTCGGCACAGAAGGCCGTGGTGGCTACTTTGACGAGTTTGGTATCATCCGTGACGTTCAGCAGAACCGTAAGTGATCAGAATACGTGTGGAACCGACTCACTCGAGTCGGCACGTGCAAAATTTTGCAGATTTGTTGCAGGTGCTGAGTATTCTAACGATGGAGAGGCCAGTGTCGTTCTCATCGGAAGACATCCGGGATGAAAAGGTACAAGTGGCAGGGGAACAACGGTGGAGCCATTCTCACGTGTCTTGATGTTCACAGGTCAAGGTACTGCGTGCCATTCCTCCCGTGAAAGCCGAAGACACACTACTTGGACAATATGTAGCGTTCAATGGGAAGCCGGGCTATCTCGACGACGACACGGTGCCCAAGGACTCCAAGTGTCCTACGTTTTCTGCTTCGGTCCTCTGGATAAATAATCCGAGGTGGGAGGGGGTCCCATTTATTCTGAAGGCTGGTAAAGGTAAGTTTCCCGGAGATTATAAAAACGAGTTTTGGTCCTGATGGGTGTGTGTGCAGCGTTGAACGAAGCCAAAGTAGAAGTCCGGATCCAGTTCAAGGATGTGACGCAGGGCATCTTCGCTGACATCTCACGGAATGAGTTGGTGGTGCGAATTCAGCCCGAAGAGGCGGTTTATTTGAAGTTGAACGCCAAGTCACCCGGATACGCCTTCCGTGCGATACCTACTGAGATGGATTTGACGTACAAGAGGAGGTTTACGGATTCCGCGATCCCGGAGGCGTACGAAGTTCTGATATTGGATGCGTTGAAGGGGGACCATTCAAACTTTGTCAGAGACGACGAGCTAGATGCTGCATGGAAGGTGAGGGCAGTTTGGCAGGTGCTGGGACTGGAGTTCTGATCGCACAACGCATAGATCTTTACACCGATTCTTCACTGGATCGATGGTGAAAGACCTAAACCTGATTCATATCCATATGGATCGCGGGGACCAGAGAGACTAGACGCGTTCATTGAACAATATGGGTACAAACGAACCCAAGAATAGTGAGTGAAGGAATTACCACATCTGTCTGTGTGGGCGTGTGTCGACGGACTCCACAGCAACTGGCCTTTGACGAACATGTCGAATTTGTGAAAGAGTTGGTTATGTTGGATATACGGCGTTTGCTATTTCTCTGCTGTCCTCGTGGCTACGGCTTGTATGTATGTAGGAATGACATCAGCGTTTGCACGTGACCCGCTCGATGTGTGGACCGGATCGTGATTTGACAGACGTTTAATTGAATTGTGTGGTACATACGTGCGCCCGGTCGAACCAGAGAGGAGTCGAGGCAGGGACGGACACAGGAACATCATATAAAAATCATCGCCCGCCACCATCGTTTCCTCAGTACACCGTCCCGCGCAGGGTTCTGCAGTTGTCGCTGGTGATTTCATTGATGTAATTCTACGAACTCGCTCACCAGTGTCAGTCTTGGAACCCCGCGACGACTTATTTCTGAGATCCAGCCCTTCGTCGTTGGGCACATATCCATCCGCGTATGTGCCAGTATAATAGACATCTTCACTCGTCTTGTTCTCTACCATCTGCTCACTTCCCATGTCCTATTACCCCTCCGAACTGGTCTCTCTGTTCTTCTGTCCCGTCTGCTCTCCTCCAGCATTCCTGGTAGCCCCGACGACGCTTCGTTGTGGTCACACCGTATGCTCTACTCATACCTCATCGTCCGTTTGCCCCGTCCCGACCTGTTCCACTACCCAGCGTCAAGGGTTCACGCCAAGCATACCCTCGTCGTCTCGCATCGAGTTCTTCGCTGCGCCCCACTCCTCCGAAGACGTCTCAGCCGCATCGCACAGCCAGCCCAGACTCGACGTTCGCATAAACAATATCATGCAACTCTTCCGGCCCACCCATTTGGGCGAACGAGACACCTCCTCCTACTCGGACGATGAATCCGACCGGGACGATTCCGGCACTCGGTCGCAGACTCTGACTCCGCGGGGCCAACCACGCCAGTCGGCCCAGGCCACTACCCCTCTCGATTCCCCCCGTCCCATCAACTCTGCTGCCGAATTTGACAAGGCCCTTACCGCAGAGCTCACGTGCGAGATCTGTCTCATGCTCCTGTATCAACCCGTCACGACTCCCTGCCAACACGTATGCTTACTTACACACTCCCACTTCGTTCCATCACACTCACATCACCCCAGACCTTCTGCTCAAAGTGTCTGCAAAAATCACTAGATCACAGCATGCTTTGTCCACTGTGCCGGCAGGATCTTCCCGGATTTGCCTATTTCCAAGAACACTCTCATAATAAGGTTCTACTCTCCCTTCGTACGCGTTCATTACGCCACTTTCAATCCACGAGTCCCTCATTAACCCTGGCAGTCCTCAAGGCATATGCGAATGACTATGCAAGTCGTGGTGAGGCCATAGAGAACGCGGAGAGACATGCGCGTCTTGACACCCCCATATTCGTATGTCAGCTCTCATTTCCCGGCATGCCCACTCTTCTCCACTTCTTCGAGCCGCGTTACCGGTTAATGTTGCGGCGCTGCCTTGAGAGTCCTTCCCCCACGTTTGGAATGATCATGCCACCTCGTGCCGCACCGCTTTTGGGGCACGGTGCAACCGCGGGGACAGAGTTTGGGACTATGCATGAGATAAGAAGCGTGCAGATGTTAGCTGATGGCCGAAGCATGGTGCAAACCTGGGGCATTCACCGTTTCAGAATCCTTGAACGCGACTCGCTGGATGGCTATATGATCGGTAGAGTGGAGAGGATTGACGATTACGATGACGACCTAGGCGAGTGGGCAGCCGAAGAGGTTCGGACACTTATTCCCTCATCCTCTGTTGTGCCGTTGTCTGTATCTCGACCACCGCCTCCCACAGTGCTTACGCTCACAATGCCCGCACGTTCCCCACAAAATGTTACGCGCTGGTCGATATTTTCACCACTGGACTCGAGTCAACAGTCTCAGTCGACCGAGGCACTAATGGCAGCGTGCCACTTGTTCCTGTCGCAATTGTGCGAGGGCACAGCGCCGTGGGTAGTGCAGCGGCTGAATCACACATACGGTCCACAACCCTCCGATGATGATCCGGGGGCTTTCTCCTTTTGGATGGGAATGGTTTTACCCATTGACGAGCACGAGAAAGCCAAATTACTACCGGTCAAGAGCGTGCGATTGAGGCTAAGGATGGTAGTTGGCTGGATCGAGCAACTGAACAGCAATTGGTGGGTTTGGCGATATGGTTTGTACGCTGGTTTTTGAGCTAAGCTCGATTGCAGGTGGTTTTCCAGAGGCTGCATTGTCATATGACATCATATTTGGTCCGACCGTATCTGCATGCTTTCGCCACTTGTTTCATATGTACTCCATACATTCCCATCCTACACAGTCAGACTATGCCATACCATTCATTGCATCTAACTTACAACAGATCTCAGTCATGTAACCCTTCTGCACTGCACCCCCTGCACTCACAGTTTTTTTTTTTTTTGGGATTTTTGGTTGTCTCAGGTTTGAGCTCCTTGTACCTGTTTTCAATAATACATAGACATTCTGCCAACAATTTTTGTGGTCCTGATGAGTCCTTCCTGGGCCGCGGACGTTTAATCCCTCCCGGCATTGGCAATCACGTGCATGAGCGACTTGGAGATGCCTTTTTAGGACGTCGCCTCTTTCTCTCTCTGACGCTCCCCCGCCATGGCGAGCACGGCGACGGCAGAGGTGGGCAGGCAGCTGCGTCTGCTCATGCCAACTGTTAGGGTACCCAACTCTACTAACGTGCACAGCATATTCCCGCCCTCTTCCGTCAGCGTGCCGACGCGTTCGCCACGTATGAAACAACCCTCCAGCAAACTTATACGTTCCCGATCCGGCTCAGCGGCGGCGACCATGGAAAAGGGTGCCATGGTTGTAGAAGTAGAGGGCGATGGACAACGTTGGATTGGGCACAAGTTCCGTTTTGAGATCGTCGTGGAGCGCATGGAGTTGACGGGTTACCAGGTCTATGCCGTCGAGAAGTGGTGATTCCATTCCGTATTCCTGTGTGGGTGTGTCTCACAGCTCGCATGGACAGGATTGTCGAACGCAACAGGCCCATGACACTTCTGACCGTGTATACTGGCGATCCTTCTCACAAGGCACGTATAGCTGGATACCCTTTCTCCGTCCGTGCATCTCTTTGATGCAACAGGGGCTATTATACAGATGATCGTCACGGCACTGAGCCCGATGGCAGAATTGGCATATCCAGAGGCGGTGGCAGAATTCACCGCCGCGGTTCAGCATCTTCGAAAGCAGGTCGGCGGACGACCAAAGCAGGCAAGTTGCTCGTCGTTGGAGTATCTAGTTTCGGTCGGTTGACCATAGGACAGATCCCACAGGGAACCCTCATGGTCACTTCGCTGGCTCACTTTCGTTCGGACTACACCATAGTCCATATACCTGACGGGGATTTTCTCGCCGTGAAGGATAGATTATACTCAAATATAAATCTTCTTCGGATGGGATGCAGTGGCCGAGGTGCGGTCACGCTCGATGAACCAAGGTCTGGAATTGTCGTGTATTATATATACGTCTTTTTATACTCACGTCACGATAGCGAAACGACCAAGGATCGCTTCAAGTCCATGTATCTTCTCTCGGATGCACCCCCTTCGGCGAGTGCGTACAAGTCCAGGTCGCACTCTCGCGCACACTCTCGAGCACATTCGCATCCGGCAACATTACTTTCCCTCGCACCGGGTGTTGCGGAGGGACCACACTTCCTCGCCAGCTCTAATCAACCTAGCGTTGTTAGCCTCCACCACTCCAATACATCCCGGGCGAGCGCGCTGGTAATGACTTCTTCGTCGCGGAACCCACATTTTGCCTCATGTGTCCTCGAGCTGGTCAAGCTCGTTCAGGCATCGCTCGCTATTTGTGGATTGTTCCCATTGCCGTCACCGCTTGTGTTGGATGGCTTGCTGTGCGATGTAACTGTAGAGGGATTGAGAAGGTGGGGAGCTGAGATTGGCGAGAATATTCCTGGGGTTGAAGTGAGCTTTTATTTTATTTCGCCGAATCGATATATGATACAAATAATTCGCCCCAGGCAACAGAGCGATTAGCAGATCCCAATATGATTTCATTACTTCTTTCTTTCGTGCTGTCTGCCCGAAACAAACTCTCTACCCTCATACAAGGCGTTCCGAAGGACCCCTTCCTGCATCCTCACGAGTTCCTTGTCGTCCTCGCTTCATATGTACACACCCATTCCCTAGGTGGGTACTCGAGTGTAACCCAGCCCGCGGGCGCCCTCGCATCCGCAGATGCTGCGCTTGTCTCTGCTGCACTACTACCCTCTACCACGGTCTTCAGTTTATCCAGTAATCCGGGTCCGTCCGGGTCTTCCACACGCGCCAGCGCGAGCCTGAGCCCAAACAACTCAACCCCAGTATACCTTACGTTTCACCTGCACAATACGATACTTTCCGCGCATGAGAGGATCCGGCATGCAGATTCGCGGCGTGTGCATAGAGTGCTCCTATCAAAGCTGGATGTCGGCCCGACGTCGGAGGAGGACGTAACGGATGAGGAAAAGAAGGGGTTAGGAGGAAGAGTGATGGGCCTTGTGTCACGCACGAATGTGGGTGCCGGAGGTATTGTTAGTCCCATTTCAGATCTAGGATCATTGATGAGGACTGTGCTGAGCGGACGGGATCGAGAGAGGGAGCGCGAGAAGGACAGGGGGAACAGAGATGCTGAGAACTGGAAGGAGCGTGTGGGTTCCGTGGACGAAAAAGAAAAGGTGGCGGGGAGTTTGAGGGCACTATGGGGTGGGAAGGTGGAGGCACTGGTGAGGATGCGAGAGCGAGCTGAAGGGAGATGGATCCATCCAGCGTGTAACGACCGGGAAAGGGAGTACGTTGCGAACTGGAAGGATAAGGACAGGCGGACACACAGTGATATCGAAGATCCAGTGCTAAAGAGCAACGGGGAGGACGACTTGGCGCTCGGAGGGGTCTGGTCCGGAAAGGTACAGAAGAAGCTGGAGATGTGGGCAGGGTCAGTAATTGCATTTTCGTGGATCACTTTTTTCAATGCGTGTGTGTACAGGATAAACCGGTCGAAACGCTCGGTGGATCTATCTGGATCAGGGAAGTTGGCGGGTCGCACGTCGTCCGTTGTGATTCCACTGTCCGCACAATCCTCATCGTCTGGTCACGTCTACCCCGCTTCTGAGGTAAAAGGTTTGGGCCTCCCTACGCTCGCCCTCCCGCAGTAAGCACCTCGCCCTATACTGACACTATTAATGCACACTTGTTGTCAGAAACGATGGGGGAGTAGATGAAGACGAGTTATTACCCAGTAGTGAACAGGTGTCACCTATATGTTCGTTCCCAAGTCTTGCTCACGGTTTGAATTCGCCTTAATCTACTCCACCAGCTATCTCACGTTCGCATCGTCCGTTCACGCTAACAGGGTCTGCAGACGTAAGTTCTGCTAACCTCGTTGGTGCGGACATTCCGAAACATTCTAGTGGCAAACATGTACGTGAACCTAGAGCGACGAGTAGTGTGCAAGTGCCAAGTACGAGGGGCGAGCCCAGGCCTGGCGGGGGCAATAGTAAATCGTCGAACCCGGAGGGAAAGGAGCTGGGTCGACCGATTGGGTGGGGATGCGGGAGGATCCTTGAAGAGGTTGGGAAAATAGAACAAAATGGGGGAAAGCTCTGCCGGTCAGTTATTGCCACCCGATTCGCTTGTACGTGCTGAGGAATGATTCCGTTTAGACGGCATTCTTTCCATGATTTGGAGTCTGTCAGAAATACCCCTGTACTGCGCGTGGAGTGGATGCAAATAGACGTGGAGCTGTGTGGCCAAATCCTTATCATGCGGAGGCGAGAGGCCCATCTAGGAGGAGTGATCGAATGCCTCGAGGTAAGATGACTACTGCTGGATTCCCTTGATCGGTCATTGACTGGATTTTCGCGTAGTATCTAACAAACACGCTTTCGCGTACCAATGCATCCCTTCGGACGGCATACAAAATTCACGAGCCCATCATGAAAACGCTTACGAGGACGGCCATCGCTCAAGATGCTCTTTCATCACAAAGTGTTTATACCCCTATAGAAAGCGCGTCGACGGTAGGATCTCCGAGCTCACTTGCTTCAATCCTGCAGATGCTCCCGTCTCTCCCTCCCGTCGCGGCGCTTCAGTACGAGACGGCGCAGTTGCGGGTTGGAGAGATGTGGGCAGGTACACGTGCGCTACGGGCAAAGGTGTGGGAGTTGCGTGCAAAGGTATTCGGCGACGGAGTTGTGACCTCCACTAATACGAGTGTTGGTGCTGATGGATCGACTCGACTGCGACGGAGACCGAGCAGGATTCGAGAGCGGGATAGAAGACTCGTACAGTGGACGCTGGATGGAAATAAGCGACTCGTGGATGCGAATGGGAGGACAGAACAGGAAGCGGAAGAAGATAGGCGTGCTGCAGGTTCCGATACGGACGCCGAGTCGTTTTACGAAGGTGAACGGACGGAGACGGAGAGCGAAGGCGGGCACGAGGGGGTCTCTGGCCGTGCAGAGGAGGAGGAGGAGCGTCAATGGGTGATGCCGATGTGGTTATTGAGAATGTTGACGAGTTGGGGATCGCGACTTGGGTTTCTGAGACGTGGAGGACCAGGAGCGGCGGTCGGCGATTCGAGAGACGTGTCGCGGAGCAGTGGCGGGACTGTCGGCTAACGACAATGTATCCAAGTCTCGATGCACAATGTCTTACGAACCTTGGAACAACTACACAAGGGGTGGATAAAACACACTGGAAGGCGTGCGTAGGTGAGCCCGAGGATTGACGTCAAGGACAGGCAAATGCGCAAATCCGTCACGGGTGTAGATCTCCAACATGCAAAGGATTACACTCCACAGAGTGGATAATTATACTCCGCGCCAACGGATCGATTAACCACACCATTCACCCTTTTTTTTTAAAAAAAAAGGTCCCATTGCAGAACAACTACGACATTACATTTCTCTTCAGAGCCTCCAGCAAAAATGTGCATGACTGTTGCGGTACACGCAGTCTAGTCTGGCCAATCAGTTCCGGTCCGTTCCACAGATTAATTAATTAATTTTTCTTCTATGCCCAATAATAACTATACCTAACACGTGTAAACGGATTACGTACTTCAATGGAGGGGCATCGACGAGCATCAAGGGCAGGGTATTTCCTAATTCGCAGGATTGCACGAACCCGACAGACCACTCAAGCTTTTCGGACGAGCTTTCCCTGTGATTTTTTGAGGGCACGCTTCCGTTCTCGCTCGAGAGCCTGGACGATGTTTCAGAAGGGGTCACGCCAAACCGAGAGGCACGCACCTTCTTCTGTTCCGCAGGACTGAGTTTCGCAATCCGTGCTTCTTCGGCCTTGCGTTTGGCGGCACGTCTGTCTTCGAGAACCTCTTCTCTCTTGTCCTTTTCTTCCTCTTCTCTGACGGCTTTCTCGACGCCATCGCGAACCTTCTTGATTTTGGCACGCGTTTCGGGACGGAAATTGACTCTGCCTGCTGCGAGAAGGTCCACGAGTGCAAATGTACCTTCGAGAAGGGGCAAGATACAGTTGACGCCGTCCGGTAAGTTGAAAGTGAGAGTGACGCGTTTCAATTTGTTGGAAAGAGCGGATGCAGATGGACGTTCCTCTGGCTGATCCGTGATGGAGAAGACGCGGAGGTAGGGCAACGCAGAGGAGATGAGAGTGAAAAGAGGTATAGAGTTACTAGACGGAGCGAGCTTGGCCAGCGTTTCTGTCACGTCTGCGAACTCAGACATGACAGCGAGATTGGAGTCGAGACCCGCATGGTCTGCCGTGCGAGTAAATGTCTGTTGTGTGGAGAATATCAGAGAAGTGTGAGATGAGATAAACGGATGCGTACCAAGTCCCAACGCTGGTCACGAATGAGGGCGAGCTCGGACTTGCGCACGACTGCCCAGATGAAATCGGGCGTTGCTGCGGCTGCGTCGCTATCGAGCGTGAAATCGAAAGTGAGGGCGTCAAAAGGCTCATAGCGCAGGTCATATGCAGACCAGAGGTACTGCCAGATCATCTGCAGCAGGTCATGACGGGGACGAAGGGCAAGAACGGTGTGAAGAGAGGAGATGGCACGTCGACCGGTTGAGAAGACAAAAAAGTCAGAGGGACCATCGGATATGAGACCGGTCGTCGGTTTAGAGAACTGCCGAGAGAGAAGGGGTAGCACGGCAGAGTAAAAGTTGTCCGCCTTGCGTACGTTAATGGCTCTTCCGTAGAGGGAGAGTGCCACGTAGCCCAGAAGCGCGAGAACAAGACACGCCTGGACGCGTAAGACTTGACGCACAAGGTCAGAATCATGAAAGACAGTATATATAAAAGGACGCACTGGCTGGTCTGAATACGAGAAACTTCCAGGACAATTGCCAGCCGTCGTACTGCTCTGGCAAGGAGTAGGGAGCGGGGACGAGCAGAGAGGCCATGGCTTGAAATCCCGGTGAATCCGGCGAGTATCTTTCGGAGAACGCCGAAGGAGCGGATGGCCCCACCGTCGACCCCGTCCGAGTCTCACCCCCGGGTTGACCGTTCGTCGTTCTTGGTACTTAAAAGACCAGCTGGGCACTTCAGAATACAGGCAAGTGTTTTTAATTCCCCCCGACTTCATGGAACATCGTCAACCCATCCTGTTCCATCCGATTCACTTCGAATTAGATATGCCAGTCAGTAGCTCACAACACGCCAACCCCCACCTCTGACCATCACCCCCCACACTCACCCGGCCTCCTTCTCGCAGCCGACTGACTACGCGCAATTCGTTCTCGGTGTGCTCGCCCGCATGACCCACGAATCGGGCACCATCGACCAGTCCATCCTCAGACGTGCGATCGGACTCGCGTCCTCCTATCTCCTGACGGACACGTCCACAAACTCTGCGGGAGGCATCACCTCCTGGCAGACCGGGTTCAACCAGATCGCAGACGTCGTCGTGGCCCTGCATCACAGAGACGAACTCGAACTCGAGACCTTCAACGAGGCCTCAAAAGCATGTTCAGAGTGCTGGAGCGTCGCAGCCACTTGGAGAGGGTTGGAGGACTGCCGGCAGGGCGTCAGAGAAGTTGCTGGCAAACTGAAAAACCTCTTGGATGAGCCAAACAGGAGGACGTATAAGGGTCATAAGGTGTATACTCCTAACAGTGCTTGACTCCTCCCCCCGTAAAAATATGTACTCCATAGATCTAAGCGACATCTCGCACAGCCACAATCATCACCCTTTACATCTCTTCATGTCTTCCTCGTCGCGACCAGCCCGTCCAACTCGCCCGGTGCCAGCGACGCCGGAAGCTCAGAAAGACGGCCCAATCGCAGTCACGCCCATCCGGGCCCACTACCTCAAGAAATCCCTCATCCAACTCCAGCTACGCAAGGAACTCGATGACATCACCAACGCACCAGCCGACAACGCGTCCACCCTCGCCTACCTCGGCCCACCCTTTTCGCCCCCCCAAAACTCTGCTCAGAAACTCGATCTGCCCTTCCTTAGATACATGTTTAGACATTTCGTGCTCACGTTCCCGTTCATGGCCGCAGCACCCAAGGACTTTTACTCCGATAAACTACAGCCATTCGTAGCTAGTGTTTTCGCTAGAAATCTTTCTCCAACTATTCTCATGGAAGACGCAGATGAAGACGAAAGCGCTGAAGCTACCCGCCTCAAGATCCTCGCAAAGGTCGAGCGCAATCTCACCATGTTGTTCAATTCGAGCATCAAACTCGTAGAGCCAGAACAAGTTGTCAGACTATCGCAGTCAGACCTGGACAGACTGGAGAGGCTCATGAAGAATAAACGGAAGAAACAAAGGGACGTCTTCGATGTCAACATCGTCTGCATCCGCACCGTCACCGACAAGGGTCGCGTTAGGAGCCGTGTGCACGAAGTCCGTGCCATCCCCTCATTTTCCTGCCACAGCAGCTTATCACCGTTTTGTAGGAGTTCATCATCCGTACTCGGCTGTCTGAAGATAGAGAGGTCTGCGTCTCTCGCCGATACGGTGACTTCAAAACACTTGCGGATGAGGTACGTACGAGTACATATTCAGAGTGCTAGTCGACTCTAATCTACTGCCAGTTACGCAAAGCTCACCCAGACGAACTCGTTCCGTTCCCTCCTGCCAAAAATCGTACTGCCGTCGACGTAGCCTCGCCAACGCTGGCCCCGTACAACCACTCGCAAGACTCCCTCCCCCAGACATCTCTCACACACGGCGACAACTACGACGACTCACTGCATTACGGTCCATCTCAGTCGCAACCTCCTGAGCGTCTTTCACGCGAGAAGAATCGCCTTACCCTCCGTGCCTATCTCCACACTCTGCTCGCTAACCCCACCTTTGCCTCCTCGCCCGTTCTCCGTTCGTTCCTCCTCAGCAACCCCACTCGACTCACACCCACAGAGCAAGGGGACGCACGACGCCGTGAAGAAGCCGACCATATCAGAGATGAAAGTCGCAAGCATTTCGCACGCGAGATAAGCATTCGCATCGATGCTTTGCGTGAATCTGTCCGCAGCGTCAAGGGCGAGATCGTTGGAAAAGATGGCCTCATGCATGTCTTTTCCATCATCAAGGTTACCTCGAATGTTGAGCAGTTGCCCAAGAATTACCAAGCCGTAATTGAGTGGGCTAGGATATCGTGCGTCGTTTATCCGGGCAGCTCGGAGCGCATCGTGCTCACGACTCCTCGGGGCATAGTCTTGCTTCAACATTGTTTCAGACATACGTGGCGTCCGACAATTCTTCCGAGACCTTTGCGAGTCTGAAGCGCATACATGGTCTCATGCCCTACTTCGTCCTCAAAGCAGCCTTGAAGATCAGTAACCCTGTTGGGATGATACGGAGTGCGTCACACTACCTACGATATAAGGTACGCTTACACGAGGGCAGGTATTTTGGACATTTTCCTTGCCCAGCCTTTCGGTGGTCGAAGCCTGTTGCAACGGTACTACGCTTCTTTTCCCCTGTCCGCCACATCGACCTAACAACCTGTAGGATGTTTACTTCCTCCCTTTCCGAAGAGGTCAAGTCCCTCTCGACTTACATCCAACAAGTGTCCGAGAAGGTCGGTGATCCCGTACTCTGTAACAAGGTTCGTGCGTTCGTCTACGCACCTCGTGAGGTACAGGATTTTTATCGCGCCTCTGCGGTAACCGAGAACGTCCATCTCTTACATGTCATTATGCATGGGAGTGAGGAGCCCGTCCTGGACCGCGTGCAACTTGCACGTATCGACCGAGCTGGACGCAAGTGGGAGGCATGGGAACGGGAGAGGAAGAAAAGGGGTGAAGATAGTGATGACGAGGGTCCATCGGACGAGGACGTGTGGCTCTTTGAGGATCTGAGGATACTGGTGAGGTTACATTCGAGGCTTAGAGATCGGGAACAGTTGATTGCTCTCATTTTCGAGGTGAGCGCCTTGTACATTCGTTGGGACCAGTTATCGACGACTCCTCAGGGCGTGACGGCGGAGTTGCTGAAAGATATCATCACGATTTTCTATGCACCGCTTGCACAGGTTTATCGAGCAGCGAGCATTGCTGATTCGGTGGGAGATCTTCAGAACTTCATCAATGACCTCATCCGGACAGTAGAACAAACCGAAGATCGTAAGTTTCTTGATCCAGCTTTCCCTTGAGATGCTTCGGCGTTGACCGCTGCTCCATTCAGTTTCTCAAACAGACCCGACTCAAACCGTTCAAGCTTTCGTCGACCTCGTGGGCAGGCACGAACAAGCTTTCTACACTTTCGTACACAACGTGCACTCGAAAGGTGCGGGACTTTTTGACGGCCTCATGCGCTGGGTCGAGCGGTTCCTTACCATCGCACGGGATGGTGTGGGTGCGGATACCGCGGTCGAGAAGGCTGCATATAAGATTTCGTTGGAGACACTGTTACCAGCGGGAGATGAAGAGAGGGCTGCAATACTAGAAGAGGTGGATAAGGTAGCACGATACCACTATGCGCTGAAAGTGGTACACGAGGAACGTGTGCGCAGACAGTTCTGGCGCTCGGAAGCTGGAAGTGAGAAAGGTAGTGGCGAAGATGCCGATGTCGCCACTGCTAGGCAGGCGGAGGCCTTTGCCCATAGTGTTGCCAGGGAGATTGGTATCGGTGAATTTACAAGTGGAAGCGAAAACGAGTTCTCCGCAGGGACAGACGGAGAGGACGATGAAGACGACGAAGATGATGAGGAAGATGAAACAGACGATGAGGAAGACAGCAGTGAGTTCGAAACAGACAGCGAGGAGGAGAGGGAGACATTAGAGGACTCGCTCCCTTCCAAACAACTCTTTCCAAAGCCGATCGCTTCTCCTACCAAAGCACTCGCTCATTCAGGGAGTTCAGGTCCGGCAGCTGTCTCTCACACTCACTCCCGGCAGAATACCCAACCAGTTCTGCCTCGTTCTCCCCCACCTCAGCAAGTTCGGCAACGTACCTTTTCACTCCGGAGCGCACGGTCAATGACGTTTTCTCGGGACAAAGATCGAGGTTCGCGGAGCTCCAAGGAAAGCAACGAAGTGCCACCAGTTCCGCCATTGCCTCCACGATTTGAGAAACCACTTCCGCCACGTCCGTCGAACCCTTCCGCCAATTCTTCGCTCCCTATATCTAGGAGGCAGCCGACGTCAGAAGGACAGCCGTCAAGCGACGGGCGTGCGTCGTCCGTGCCCCGAATACCTGCATCCGTCCACTCGCGCTCTTCCCCCGCTCCCCGGAGATCGAAGAAAAACACATCAGGTAGAGTGCAGCCCCCAGAGTTGAAATATATTCCCCTTCTGTTACCCGTTTTTGTGGAAATGGTGAGCTCCCCTACTCGGCATTAGGATCCTCTCTGATCTGTGTCATACGTTCACCAGATGCGACCTTTACTCCGCCCTCAACAATAACGTAGCACCGCTGACTAGTACGATGACTTGCCTGTACATCCAAATTAGCATCGAGGAATTGTGCATTGTACACGCTAATACGTTAAGGTATAGCTTATCAAATGTATAGATATAGTGTATTCCCTGATCGTGGACGATTTTCGAAAAGTCTTGCGGAAAGGCCCACCTGAGTAGTCCTAGAGGTCAGAATGTAGTCGCAGATTCGCTAGGCCAATCCACCAAATATTTCGTCAAATTCTTCTTGCGTGGTCTCACCCCTCCTTACTTTCTTTGCCATCCTCTCCTCGTTCAAAAGCTCCTCCCAATCATCTCGGTTGCCGTCGCTCTCAGTTTCATGATTGTTTTGCTCTGTCGAAGCAGCGCGTGTCACACTCCCGGCAGCTTGCGTTTTCAGCCACTGTCGCTTTCTTTCTTTCTTGAGCCTCCTGGTCTCCTTTTTCTCCTTCACCTCCGCTTGCTGGCTCCAAGCCGTGTTCCGCTTTCGTTTAGCCGAACGAGCCTCGGCGGCCTCTCGTTCTTTCTCGTTGGCGTGGTCTTTCTTGGAAACTGCTTCAAAGCGCTTCGTTTCTTGGGCTTTGTCAACGTAGGCGTAGGCGGCCCACTATTAGATATTTCGCCATTCGCAACCGTTAAGATATATCGCAGATGGAGAGCAAATCACTCACGTTAACTTGTGCATCCTCCCATCCTTTCATGTCGATATCCTTCAGTTCAGGCATGCGCGGTAGCCTGAGGAGACCGAACGCTTTAGCGACGCCGACCAGGTCGAGCGCTTTCAGTCGGAAGATGTAAGACGCTTCATGTTTTGAGTAGGCACGCACGAAAGAGACGAAAGCTTTCACCGCCTACATAGATGGAAAATGAGTAGGTGGACTGCCCGAAAACGCAGGTCGAATTTGGAACCGGAACAAGCTTACCTTGTCATTCAACGCACGGTCTGTGAGGACGATCTCACGGATTTTGGAGAGGTATTCTGGAACAACGGCATCTTCTTCGGATGGCTCATGCATCTCGTCTCTCGCAAGCACTCCTCCCATGCCGATGTACGGGTGTCGCCGAACTGGGATCTTGCGTACGGCCAGAAAATCTGAAAATCGTTTGGATTTTGATTCACTGGCGAACGGAACGCGTACTGATGTACTCCATTTCTTTACTTGCTAGAAATACGTAGGCACGTCCGCTCTTCCCTGCACGTGCGGTTCGACCGCATCGATGAGAGAATGCCTTAGGATCGGATGGTGGATCAAACTGGATCACAACATCCACATTGGGGAGATCGAGGCCACGGGCAGCTACATCGGTGGCAAGTAATATCGAGGGCGAGTTTGGAATTGATACCGAGGAAGAGAAGGACGACAAGGCGCGCGTTCGGGCTGTGGGGGAAAGGTGACCATGAATGGAATACAAGTTCGCGTTGGACGGCAGGATCGCAGGAAGAACCTTATCTATCCCTAAAACGACCTGAAAATTTGGGGGAGATGTAATATAATCACGTACTCGGTAGAAATAATCCACGCATGCACAAGTTGCACAATAGACGATGAAGTGGGATGACTGGTATGTCGCGAGATCGTACTGGATGACCCGCACTAGCTGTACAAGCTTTTCCGAAGTCGAGCAACTGATAAAGAAGTTTTGAAGACTGAAAAGCATCTAAGCTGTAGGTTAAAAGTCTGTGCATAAGTACCCACCCTGCTGGTGTTCGCCTTTCTTCGATGACCTCTCCCATTGACCCCTTACCGTCTCCGCCCGTTTTCTTCGATTTTTTCGACTGCACCTTGACAACGACACGTGCCGGATTTCGTAGTCCCACCCGCACGAGATCGGAAAGTGCATCAGCATCCGTCATGGTCGCACTGAATAGCCCGGTACGCCTTTGCTTTGGAAGGTGAGTGATGATCCGCGTAAGTACTTCCTTGAAACCTAGGTCAAGTAACCTAGGAGCACGATAAGCTAGAAATCCTTGAAACGCCAGTTTTCAAGTTACCTATCTGCTTCGTCAAGCACCAAGACCTCCAAATCTTTCACGCTGACCACTGTCTTACCCTTGCCCATAAGGAATTCGTCCACCCGACCTGGCGTGCCTATCACAATGTCAGCACCCGTCTCTAGAAACCGTTGGACGTCCTGCGCTGGGGTGGACTGGTCGGACGAAACGAGAAGAAGTGGAGGAGGGAATTGATTGTCTGAGGATCTGCATGGAGGTTCGTCCTCTTCCGCCGCGGATGAGGGTTGTAAATCAGGTTGTGAGGACAAAAATAGTGAAAAGACGGAATGTATTTGAGTGGCAAGTTCCCTGTACAGCAGACACGAGTGACTAGGGAGAACGTCATCGACATACGGATGTCATACCTTGTCGGACTGATGACCAAAGCGCCAATTTCATTCTTCCTCAGCTTGGATTCTCTCCTGATCAAACGCTCGAGTATTGGGACGAGAAAAGCCAGTGTTTTACCGGAGCCAGTGACGGCCTCGACGACCACATCCTTGTGTTGCATAAAGAGGGGTATCGTGGATGCCTGCACTGGGGTCATATGGGTGAAACCCATCGAACTTATGACTTCCAGGCTAGAGAGTAGAAAATCCAGACAAACTAGGGCAGGTGAAGGTTGACTTACATCCACGGCGTCAGCGCGATCGGAAGTGATGTCCATAGTCCAGCAAATGCATTCGACTGCGACATTCTGATATGCTTTGAGCCTTCAATCTGTGTCGGGAAGCAGTTCTGCGAAAAGGCTCTTGACTGTAGATTTTTCAACCAGCTTGTATCAGCGAGGTGCGAAGGTTTCAATCATTCAAGTCACGTTTGGACATCTGCGTGACACTACACGAAATCTAACAACTCACTACAACGCCCCCGAAAACAGTCCACAAATACAAAAACATACAACGTCTTGGAACGTCTGGTAATCAATGCCAACCAGTGGCTAGGAACCCCGATACTATCAATAAAAGTAAGATCGTTAAGGAGGTACCACGGCAACCACACTACGGCGCCGTGGCTTAATTACACACAGCTTAGAAGGCTTGGGGCGCAATGGTGAACCGCTTGAAAGTATAACTAAAAACTAGTGAGTATCGGATGCGGTAACATGGAACGAACAACGTACCCGAGGAAAGCAAGGTCATTTTGTGAGGTATTGGTATCTGCGGCTGGGATTTCGGCTGGATTCTGCTCGATTTCATCGGTGGGGAAGTATTGTGTGTCAGTCATCGAGCGCAGATTTGGAATGAAAGGTGGGTCTATCTGACGGAGCGAATCCCAATTGACGCCGTAGAAGAACGGATGGGATTTGATCTTGTCTACCCTCAGCCGACGGTCAGCCGAAGTGATTAGACTAGTCCACGGTTAAGCATTAAATCATCTCGGACGCGGAGCAACGCCTTCTCACCGTCGAACGAGGTCCTCAGCTTCATGACTGAGGTGTACATCATCTGGGAACGCGAGGTAATACTGCCATTGCATGATCTTTTGGTAGGTCTCGTGCGTGGATTCCGAACAGAACGGCGGATATCCGACCAGGCATTCGAACATGATGGCTCCGAGTGACCACCAGTCGCACTCGTTCCCATACCCCTTCTGTTGGAATATTTCTGGAGCGATATAGTCCGGCGTTCCAACTGTCGAATATGCCTGGACAAACGGCGCCAGCGTCAGACGCATCTAACACCAGTCAGGAACACATACCAGCTTGCGTCGGTTGGCTTTCCAGGTGGCAATTTGATCTTTGCTGGTCATAGTAAGATGGATCGCGTTTACCATGACGCTATTTCTCGCCGCAGAAGTCTGGGTATTGTTTGCGGATTCCAGAAGCTTCTGATAATAGCTGGAGTCGTGTTGTTTATGGAACCCTGTGGAAAGGCCAAAATCCGATAATTTAACGTGACCATCCTTGTCTATAAGGATATTATCCGGTTTGATATCTCTGCGCGGATTGTGAGTCGCGAAGTCCTTGAAGACGAAAGATCAGTACCTATGGATGAAGCCAAGACTGTGGATTGCCTCGATGGCAAGGACGCATTCAGCCATGTAGAAGCGAGTAACGTCCTCCGAAAAGGTGTCATACTTGATTAGCATGGTCATGAGATCCCCGCCGGGGAGGAACTCCATGATTAAGTAGAGGGTCTGGGTGTCTTGGAACGAATAGAAAAGTTGTACAACCCAAGGAGAGTTAGACTCTGCAAGAACGTCGCGCTCTGCGCGGACGTGGGCTAGCTGAACAGAGGGAGCGGCACTTTAGGAGGTAGAGATTACCCCTAAATGAGAAAAAACGCCTTACCTGGTCCTTCTTCAACATCTCCTCCTTTCTCAGGGTCTTCATCGCATATATCTTGCCAGTGTCCACTTTTTGGACCAAGCGGACCTAGAGATCCATCCCATTAGCTCAATAGAAAACGTTTAACCCTGACCGGAGTCCTCACTTCGCCGAACGCTCCCTTTCCAATGACCTTGACCGTTCTGAAGTCGTCCAAACCCAAGCGGGTCCTTCGAAGACGGAGGAAACTAGATTCCTTTCTACCGAGTTGCTGAAGACAACGAAGCTTCCTCTCTTCGGACATCAAGACATCCGCCTGAAGCTTTCTCTCGAGCTCGACGCGTCTGCCGAGCGGGGGTGAGAACCGCCGGCGAGAGAACCGTGTTGCATGCCCACCTTGTATTACGCTCGATCGCGGCGTCGACCGCGACCTTGTAGTAGTGCTCCAGTTTCAGCTGAGCGGCTTTGGCATGAGGGACTGCGTCGCTCGAGAAGCCAGCTGAGCTGCGATCGAAATACACGTAGTCTACAGGTTTTTGGGATCCAGGAGCAGAGGACTGACTACTTGTGCTGGAACGTTGCATGGTGCGAGTTCGTGATTAGCAAAATATGAACAAAGCTAAGCTTTGTGGTGGAAATGAGGACGTGCCAATCTCTCAGGTCGTGATGGCAACTCGAAACACAGAAAATGTATTCATCCGAAACTTGTCAATGATGCGTCGAAAGGGGCTACATAGGCATGATGTGGGTATAGACGGTACAGAAGCAATTCGTTAGTGGTACATCAAAACAGGCATCCGAACCGACGGGTTCAACAGGAGTCATGAATCAATCGCGGCATGTTTCCGAGGCAGCTCATCTTCTAGGGCTAAATCTAGGAGGGGGATAGCTGAGTGGATGCCATGAAATCGAGGGACTGGTGGACAGAGCCGGCGAAGACTGTCGTGACATCGAACCAGTGTTATGCGCAGAGGAGTCGGAATTTGGGGAGAACGGTCGTAAAGAAGACCTGTTCGCAGACCTACTTCGCCAGGGATGAGAAAAACACCACAGCACTGAATAGGCTCTTTACATGAGGGGATAGCGTGTCGCGGAATTTGCAGGGGTATGTTGGACATGGGAAGATACAGCATGACTGATAATGCACGTTACCATAACCGATAACCCGCGCTCACTGGCGAATACTGACCTGTAGAGGGATACAGCGTCCACTGTCCGCGATCCCCCAGCATCACCATATAGGTGGTCATGGGTATACGCAACTGAGGGATCAAATGGCAGTCGGGCACCTTGAGACCTGCCCTGTGAGTTTGCATCTCCTGCAGCGCCTTGTAGGGCGCTATATCCGCTGCGCCTCGAGGGTGGCTCGTTGCAATGCTCCATTATAGGGTATGGCAACTGTGACGAATGACTTCCCTGCCGGCGATATGAAGAGTGGAACGACGGTCGAAATGGGTCCGATAAAGAGGAAGTAGTAAGAGGTGCGGCACCGACACCTTCGTACGGAGGGCCATCGAGGCTCGGGCCTACCAGGGCAAATGGCGGAGGTGCTGGAGGTAAATATTCTTCAGTGCACTCTCCACGCATCTTGCTGTCCATGATTGTTTTGAGATTTGGGATCTCTTTACCATGGATGCTTGGCACCTTCGCATCGGTGGGACAAGGCGGCAGGGGTCTCGGACCACGAGTTCCGCCATACGTGGGTGCTGGTGATCGCTTCTGAATGCGAAGAGGTAGCACGGGAACTTCCGCAGAGGCGGTGTGATGAAAGGGGAGGTATTCTTTGGTTTGCTTCCAGTCTGCATGCTCGTCGTCCGTAACAGGCGCCTTTTTCAGCTCGTCCTGTTGCAGCGACTGGCTGATTTTTTGGTCATTTCGTAAGGAAGACTCGTACGAGGGAGGAGAGTGCACGAATTCTGGGTTGCTCATAGCTGCGAATGCTCAGCTTCTGAGAGTGTCAGGTCAGAATCGTACATTGAAGAAGGCGGCGGAGATGGGAGTGACGCCCAAGGTTGGCAGCCGAAGCGTGGTTTTGTTTGACGGGTTGGCTGACAGCCCAGGCACAGGACTTTGGATGACTGTGACGTGACCAAACACAACACACCTGCCGCCATGGAATTGCACAGCACTCCTCGTCGTACCACTCTTTGAACCACCGTATTCTCTCAGATTTCATTCATACGCGGAGTAATCTTATGCCCGATTGTCATTTATCTTGCGCGGAATTAAAATCCATAATACTGCATAAAGAAAAGATACCAGTCACGGGCAATACGTAGCCAGAGGCCGACCTGGGCTTTGTCCTTACACCGGGCATTATACTGACTCGACTCGGAGGTCGTTTCCGAACCAGTCCGACAGATCCCTGTTTAAAACTCGATGCCCTCCAAGTTGGTTCCCTTTCTCAACAAGTCAATCACACTACGGGTGAGGGAGTTTTCCGACCACCTACCAGCTTCGGTAGCTGCAAGTAAGCATCGGTGCCTGTGAACAAACATGTCGGGTTGTGCTCGGGTTAAAGAGGATCACCACCCACCCCATCCATCCAACGAAACCAGTTGGAGAGAACCGCCGAAATATCTGATCACCGAGTCTGAGTTTGAAACCAACAAAAAGGTCAGTTGCCAAGACCCACGTTGCAAATATGTTGCTCATAGGCAGTCCCAGACCCATCCGCTGATGTGGTGCGATACCGGCTCTCCTCTCAGGGTCTTTGGCATTACTACCACCATGCTCCTCCATGACTTGCCAGCCTCCGACCTGTTCGGCGACCGTGGCCTTCACGCCCCTGGAACTTGCACTTCTCAAAGCTCCAATCCGGCTGTCATCCATCCTCGTTGCATTACGAACATGGGAAAATGAGAATAGATCGGAAGGCGATTGGATGCCAGTCGAATACAGCCCACCACCTGAAAACTCCAGTCGGACACGTCCACTGTTACGGTAAACCCGTACCTTGATCCGTTATTCGAATGCTGACATCATCCTTTCCAGCCACTATCGTTGCATGGATGGGAGGAAGGGTTGTGTTATGCCGATGTTTGAGCCCAGTGGCTCGCATAGCCTACCATGTCAGAGATATGGAGTCAATGATCACGCAGAGATACGCCGGTGGCGCACGTTTTTGAGAAGTTCGAAAAGGATGTATCTGCGAACGTTATCGAAAGTCACCGCAGCTCTCGTATAAAGACTTACTCCAGGTGTTCGCGTATATAAGCGAATGTCGTGTCGAGTTGGCCCTCGACTACCACCTCAGGCCACCCCTTATTCGGGATTACCTCTCCATTATCATCTTCGATACCATGAGAACGACTTCTCAAAAGGCGTGCGCACTTGACAACGCTGTGTTTCACGTCGAGACCAGTAAATATAATCCCGACACGCGGATCCTCCGAATTGAGAGAGTCGCGACCCAAAGACTTGCTAAGTGCCAAGTGGTGTTCGGCAAGAACGCGTCTTGATATACGCGAAATCAGCATCCGCCTCATGAACGAATCAAGGGAGTCGGGAGGAACATGAGGGGAACAAAGAGACAATCCAAGAGATAGATTTGGTATCACAGGCGCACTAACATGGACGTCAGATTGTTCGTTCACCAAGTCTCGATGACTTACTGCTCGTCCAGTAAGGTCTCCAGAAGGTCACAAAACTTCCTATTGTCGGATAAGTTATTGATTTCGGGGAAACGTCTGAATCTGTTGCGGGGCTCAGCATAGGAAATCACAGACAAGCAAGCTGAATACTTGTCGAAAGCGGACCAATACAACTCCACGTCCCATTAACTCAGTCCTCAAAGGTTCGGTCAGCACGCCAACTGCTTACCTCGTAGACCTTGGCTATTTCTGGTTGAGTGACTATAACGTATGGAAGGGCTTGAAGGTCCCTTATTCTATGCGCAATTCGTATGGGTAGCTCTGTGCGGACATAATTGGCACTCTAGGGACGCGTTGAGACTCATGTAGAGGGAACATTTGAGGACGAGGATACTTTGATCAACCGCTCTTCATTCATGTGTCGCCCGAAGAACACCTTAGATGACAATATCAGCGGCTGAATGACAGGTCAGATTTCTTAAAATTACAAGCTGCCGTAGGCTCAGCCTACGGGCCTCCTTAGACGCATAGAGTTCCAACTGGCGGTTCTGGTAAAAATGCAACGCAGAAATCGCGGACCATCGAACGTCACCGGTGGGCCTGGTCGCCTTGGGATGATTCTTCGTCAGAAAACTGTAAGCCTGCCATGACATTTGTGGCTAGAGCGAAAGCACTGAATCCACGGGACATCAACACGATTTCAAGAACGAGTTAGTATGAGTCAAGACCCAACGGTGACCGGTCTGACCCATCACACTAGTATGTTATGTACAAAACTCAAGTGGTGTGCACAGCCATCTCTGCAAATCGTCGACACGAGCTGTTACCTCTTTACCCCACCATGCAGATGTCGACTTCCACCAGTTCTCCTAACCTGTTACCGACGCCCTCCGAACAGATGCCGGGTAGCAGCATCGACATTGCTAACGTTGAGGAGCTACGTCGGGGCTCTATAACTGGTCATCAGGACGACAATCTCATCGTCGACCGTGTAAACGATGCTATCACTGGAGGTGTCGTAGTCCCAACCGCCGCTGAGGACGCCTGCATAGATGATGTGACTTGGCTTCCGCAGGAGTCACAGGACGTTCCCGATGTGCCTCAAGATACAGCAGTTCGGGGGGTGGTAAAATGCGGTGCAGGAGGCATGCGTGTCCTACTGGCGGATGAACCAGGAGGGCCTGTTCATGCCGATTTAACCGCTAAGCCTCGACTGCCTCGTTATCCACCTATTTGGGCCGAGGTATGTTATTTCACGGAGGCTGACAGCGGTGATTTGACTGTTCAAAGTCCCGCCAGGAAATATGCGAATGTCTAGAGTATTTTC
Source organism: Pisolithus microcarpus (assembly GCA_024613185.1). Classification (NCBI taxonomy): domain Eukaryota; kingdom Fungi; phylum Basidiomycota; class Agaricomycetes; order Boletales; family Pisolithaceae; genus Pisolithus; species Pisolithus microcarpus. The sequence continues at coordinate 2,316,579 of JANFAI010000002.1, read as the reverse complement.
GTAGCTACCAGGGTGGTGTGTATTCCAAGAATGATGTTGTCAAGGGTTACCTTCTTGGTGCTTTTGCTGCTAGGTGCTTCTACGTTGCAAGGGCTTGAGTGGTTGTGTGCTCATCTCTTCTAGTCGGGATCTGTTCTTCCATGACGGGAAACTCATAATCTCACATGGGTACGTGTTGTCTTTTGCACATCGACAAAACCTGACTTGTGCATTAGGGGTGGAAAGTCCGAAAATTTCGTGGATTCAAGGGCGGGCCGTCAGTTGCGATTGGCTCAGGATCAAACTGCGTCAGACAAATCAGTGCGTGCACTGCTACGAAACTACAAGGAAGGACGGCCACTTGTCCTCCTTGCTGATGACCAGTATGCCCTTTTCCCGTTTGACCTCAGTGCCTCTGGGTATACATATATCGTGCTTGGCATATACTGGATATCTCATGCCTGGGGTATGTCCTTCTTGCTGGCTCATGTATGGTTTTGCTAAAAGTTTCCAGCTGAGTATCAACCAGCACCCACTTATTCCAGCCACATCATTAGGTGGAAGTTTGCCTTTCAGTGGTGTCAGAATCAGGGGTCTCCATGGTGGCCAATTGCAGAGGGTGGTATAGCATCACTGCCCGAGCCTTTGGCTGGCAAAGTGGATCCTGACTTTCAATGCGAAAAGTGTTCTCAGAAGAGCCCAGTTGTTTACAAGCAAAGTGGGATGTGCTTGAATCCTGACTGTGTTGGATTTTGGAAAACCAATGGGAGGAACCCTGAATCACTTGAATACTCTGAGGAATTCTTGAGGTTTCAGCCGAGAACATTCAAAATCCTACCTAGCCTTACTCCCACCCTTGGTGCCCACCAGACCACCTCATCATATTCTTGTTGCCCAGGTTGGCATTGCATTCATTGTGGCCGACTTTCAAGCAGGTGAGCTTTGTGGATTGTGCATGCAATGGCTTACTCAAAAACTGGCAGATTTAAATGGGAATGCTGGGAGTGCTCTCATTGTCATGTAGGTGCTTAGATGGGTACTACAGAGTGTAGACGACTGAACAAATCTAGGCTTACCAACCCATAGAGTGGAAGATGCAAAATGCAAAGGATTTTTGGCACTTGCAGCCAACCAATGAGTTCACAGACTTTCGAATCACAAGGAATTCAGGTACCTCTTGACCTCTATGGCCTATATTGACATTAACTCAACCTGATAGGTATTACTAAATGCCTTCCAAATGTTATTGACTTGGGTAGTGGCAGAGGATTCATGACCAGGCAGACATTTGTTTTGCCATCTAACATGTATGTAATTCATACAAACCTTCAGTTTACTGTTGCATCTCAGTGTGTAGAGGCAGAATACACCTCATCACTGGTGGCCCCCTGTCAGTTAGAGAAGTGGATGAGATCTTCCAGGTCTACCAACAACAAGCATCTTGTGGTGAATTGAAACTCCAAAGATACCCTTTGAGAACAGTAAGGTTCTTTCAGTTCATTAATGTCATTTCAGCTGACTCTTCCCAGCATAAAGGTTAGGTCTCTTGAACCACCATCCTGCTAATTTTTTGATATTTTGGACAGTGCGAGGAACACTTTTAACAAACTATTTCTCTCAAAACTGTGAGTGTTGCAATTGTTCTTTTATAAGCCATTTCACATGTCATGCAGCTGGTGAACCATACAAGGTACTTATGTCATTGGTTGTCCAGTTTATGTTACTAATATCTCCACAGTATGTAGGAGAAGCAGCAAACTCTGTGCCACTTGCCCAAGCCCCAAATTGTGTCCAAGCAGCATTGGATATGATCAAGGAGAGAGTGCATTTAGCCATAAACTCAAGATTACAGTTCAATGAGGTTCTCACTGCAGCATACCTGGCAAACCAGAAGATGTCTGTATGTACAAATCATGACTGACTGATCTACTCTATGTTCCTCTGATTGTCTTTATGCAGTTCCATAGTGATGATGAGAAGGGCCTGGGACCTGTAGTTGCCTCTCTTTCATTAGGTTCTCCTGCAGTCATGCATTTCCGCCACCACATAACTGCAGCAGGCCCAAGTCAACCAAATGAAATTGTCATGTCATTAATCCTTCGCCATGTAAGCATGCAAATCCACAATAGAACCTGACTCAACAATGCACTTTTCTAGGGAAATGTTCTTGTCATGGAAGGGCATGGTGTACAAATTCACTTTGAGTAAGTATTCTGCTGGATATCAGGTTCCATTACACATTGAATATATAGGCATAATGTCATTCCAACTGACTTTCGCATTGCTGCAACTGCTCGTTGGATTACCCCATCTTAATCACCATGCTTTGCTCCTATGTTTCGAAAATTTGCAATGAGATCATCATACACCCATTTGCATGTAGCATGCAGTCGATCTTGAGAAGCGTTGCTTACTTCCTGGATGAAATTCAGTTACAGTCTAGCATCGACGATTGTGTACTACAAAATGTCCTATGTGAGTCCATGGCAGCCTGGTCAGCATGTAGACTGCTACGTACATATGAAATGCAGGACCAATTTACAATATTCCCTCTGACTTCAGAGCACCAATGATTAAGAAAGCAGACCTGCGGTCCCTGTCCACACCAACCCAATCACCTCTTTTTTGATGTGGAAGTCCTTCATCGCCGGTCACGAAGATACCGTCCGAATTCTCCGGCGAAATGATTTCGCAGTTTTGCCTCTCCTCTTCTTCGCGGTCCCACAGCACTTCTTCCCACTGAGAGTCGCTGACCGCCACTGCCACTGTTTTCGCGTCCCCGATATTTGGAAGAACCGAGAGTAGCATGTTAGAAAGTAATTCCGAAGTACCATCCGCGGATTGCGAGTGAAGAACAGGTAGAGGAAGGTACTCGGCCTGAATCAGGTTATGCGGTCAGGTATACGTCGGCACCTTGTTGTAGACCGTTCACTGACCTCCAACAACATACCTTTGACAGCGCCTCCGGCAAGTACAACATTCCCGACGCGGACAAGCCAGTCGCTACCAATAGCGAAGACGTATCCCTCGACGGAAAGTTGCTGGGCTGTGCCTTGAGATCGTTGTGAGGAAGTAGCAGCCTGCCTGACGGGTACCCAGCGGGCATTGAGTTGGCCGAGGAGTTGTTCCAAAGCGCCAGGGGGACGAAGAGTCAGATACGCAGTCCGATAGTGTGGAGGTACCATCGCTGAGGGCAAGGGTCCACCTTCCATTGGTGGTATCATATTCTGCATGCCCGCAAGAACATCTGCTCGAGTAGGAGCAGCTGGGTCCTCGAGCAATACGAAAACATTATCATTCATTGTGAGAGCGCATATCGAACGCTCAGACGGAACTTGCAAGCCCGCTATAGATCCGAAGGTAGACCTATAAGACCGAATGCTGAGGTTCCATTTCCCTCTACTCTGACCCTAAGAGGGGAGTCACTGATAATGTAAAGACTGAGGGTGTCGATCGGTGTTACGGACATGATGATTTCGAATGATGTTTTTGGTTATGAGATCCAAACCGGAAGTAGGAGGGTTGATCCACCGTGCCAGTCTGGTAGGCGGTGAGCCGAGAGTCGCCCAGTTTAACACAAGTGTCCTCTGCACTCACCCAGTGAAGCCCATCGAGTCAATCAGCAACTTGCAAAGCAACGTTGTGACAGGCGCGTGACATGCGCGTCCTGCAACTGACTTATTAGATACCTTCTGTCCTCGTTCCAATGCCAAAGCGCAAAGCAACAGAAGATAACAACACAGTTACCCAGTTATCTCCTCCCAAACGTACTTTACACCACAAGGGCTCCCGGCCTGCTGTGAAAGCTTCTCAGGGTGACGTCGCCAGCAAGAATGTTCTTACCCCTGAGCAATGTATGCGCGTAGAAACGCCAGCTACCCCACGCGCAACGCGCAGCAAACGCACCAGACCAGGAGACCACTCGGCAATACAGGTTTCCGGGAATTCACCCGAAAATTCGATGGCCAGGAGAAAGCTACACCGCGCAAACAGTCCGTCGCAGCCTCCCCAATCTCTGCCACAGGTCCTGCCAGCGCATTTGACAACTTGCCTGCGGCTTCAGCAACGTGCTACCCTTGCATCACTTCAAACATCAAGTCTTTTTGCAGACGAAGACATTGATGAACCGCCATCGGCAAATGCTACTGCCTCCCGCCAATTGCAGGATTTATTATGTGGTTCGGTGACACGTGGAGAGGGAAATAGTTGTCTCTTCCTTGGGCCGCGTGGGAGCGGTAAGACAAAGGTAAAAGCAAGCTACCCTCTTGAATTTGATACTTATCTTGGGTCACAAAGATCGTCGAACAGGCAATCAAATCGCTGCCACACCAGCCAATAATTGTCCGCTTGTCAGGACATGTGCAGCATAATGATCGACTAGCTCTCCGTGAGGTTGCACGCCAGTTGTCCCTACAGACTGGCAGATCCTTCCTCAATGATGTTGACGTCGCGGATGAAAATAGTAACCTCTTTTCAGATCCTATACCATCAGCATCACTCCCTCCGCCGTCTCATCTTCCAGCACTCGTTTCCTTGTTGCCAACACTGTCTCGTCCCACGATCGTCATCCTAGATGCATTTGACCTTTTTGCACAGCACGCCAGGCAGTCTTTGCTTTACTGCCTTTTGGATACTGTTCAAAGTTGCAGGGTCGGGCAAGGCAGTAATGGACTGGCCGTCGTTGGAGTGACTTCTCGGCTCGACGCCATAAACTTACTTGAAAAAAGGGTGAAAAGTCGGTTTTCGGGGCGCGTGCTCCGGACAGCACCTCCCGTGAAATCATGTCACTGGATGAGCCTGAGTCGACGACTGTTGTGCGTACCTATCGACAACGGTGGAGAAGAATGGGCGAATATGTGGAAGCTTGCCGTAGACTCCTTCCTTACTAACCGGAAGGTGGCCGAGGTGATCGCAGATACGTTTGCTCTCACGCGTGATGTCAGGACATTGCAAAACCTACTAGTAAGTCGCTCTTTCCTTCAGTTGCGTGGGTGTGACATGTTCGACCAGGTTCGGGTAGTGGCGGAGCTGCGGCCTTCCTCCCCATTTCCAACGCTATCGCAGCTTACCTCTGCATTAGCCTCGCACCGCGGGGCACATTTCCTGGACCTGTACTGTAAGTATTTTCAATATCTTCCCTGGCAAGATGCCTACCTTATCGACCCATCAAGCCCTGCCCTACCCTTCAATATGTCTTCTCATAGCTACAATGCATGCTCAGACAGCTGGTCATGACCAGGTCACGTTTGAAATGCTGTATGAGATGTTCAGGGAACAATTACGAGCATCCGCAGCTGCTCCCGTCCAGATTGAGGGGGGGAGCATCGGGATGGCACGGTGTACACGTGAGGTTCTTATGACCGTAAGTTCTGAATACCTCTTTGTTTGTATCGTCCCCCCTAATGAGTTTCTACTTAAGAGTTTTGAGTGGCTCCTTGCTGCCAGAATGTTTCTCGGTGTGGCCTCTCCTTCAGTAAACGTGGCACCCGAATTTGTACGCTACCGTTGCTTGGTGGAAAGGGAGGTGTTGAAGAAGGTCGTAGATACGACGGGGCAGACAAGTCTCAAGAAATGGTTTTACAAGGCATCCTAGTACATTCTGCGTAGTGTGCGTTGGCTGGGTGCTTGTTTTAAATTTTACTAATATAGAAGTAGTTGTCCAGGGGGATGCAATCCCCGCAGTGACACCGCCACAAGGCTTTCTGTAATTGGGATGGTATTACGCACGTGATTTTTACTCTATGGCTCCACATGACCCGCATCGCCCCCCATTAACCACCTCAGCATTGCTCTGTCACTTACAGTCTTACTTTTTGGTTGCTTAGGGATGAAGAAAACCCCCGGTTTGTTTGATGCAGACTACGTAGACGAATCGTAGGTCCGGCGCTATTGCTGTATTTTGACGTTGACCCACTGGGTGGAAGTCACATAGGTGCATTCGTCGCTGCACTCCGTGCTGACGAGCTTGGCGGAACGGACCATCCAGCCACGGCATCGCCAAACATGCATCCAAGTACTCCGGTTCCTCATAGTCCGCGTGTCCAGAAAGTCTCCGCCCTTTCCGACTTCGCTCCCGTTTACCTCAAGGTCAAGAGGTTAGCATCAATTCCGATGTTATCGTTGCCTTGCTCTTACTTGCGTTCACAGGCGTCGGAAAGGAGAGACATCAACCGCTCTCAGGCAAGATTGGTTATTTGTCATTCTAAGATGGCCGCTCTTGGTAAGTGTATGGGCCTCATGTGTCTGAAAGCTGAATCACTGACTTTGCCTGTGTAGTTTTTTGTTTTTGCGGTGATATTTGTCCAGTTTAGCTTCTATGTGGCGATAAGGCAAATGGTCAATACTAAGGAATGGCTAACGGCCTGTAAGTATGTCTACGGTAGTGTGAGTGTATTGACTATTGGCATGTATTAGGGCGGGGTCGTAAGGGAGTGCTTCGAAAGCGACTTCGTGCAGCGCAGACATATGATGTACGAACTCTAACATCTACTGTCCAATGAGCTCTGATTGCTAACTTGATACACGTACCAGGAATGGAAAGCTGCGGCATTAGCATTGGACGAGTACCTTGGTTTCAATGAATGGAAAAAGACGAACGAAGACTCTTTTTACGACTGGAAGCTGATCGGGAAAGTGAGAATGTCGCAGGGTATTCCAAATAATTATCGTCACACCTTGCTAGGTCAACCGATCCCTGAGGATTCTGAGGGAGAAAAAGGACGTGCGCGGGGTACTCGGTGTGCTCGAGACCTGCGTAAGGAATAACTTTGCAGGTGTAGAGTCGGTCAGGTAACTCGATGATGTGTTCGCATTTCAGAGGGGGAGACTAACGCCTTACGCTGTTTCGTTTTAGGTTATACAGCGAAGTGAGTAAGTCGGTGCAGCAACACCATACGTTCCTGATGAAATTAGACTTATTTTGGAACTAAGACTCTAATCGAATGTGAGTCCACAATGTTTTTGGGCTGTGTGGCCATAGTAAAGTGTATCACCAGCCTATTATAACGAGCAGGAAAGGGCACTTCAGTTCATACGGGAGTCGGAAGAGCTATCTTATGAAGAAAAGAAACGCTTCTTCAAAAGCACAAGTACTAATCTCGGCACTTCTGCCCTCTGTCTATCGGGTGGTGCATCATTCGGCTATTGTGGGCGTCAGTTTACTTGCTTTCCGGTGCGAGTGTTGACGCGTCACATCAAGATCATTTCGGAGTCGTTAAAGCATTCCTAGACGCTGGCCTGCTACCTCGGGTTATCACGGGGACCTCCGCCGGTGGCCTCATTGCTGCACTAGTGTGCACGAGAACGGATGCGGAATTGCGAACTTTACTTACCCCGGAGCTCGCACGTAAGCTAACCGCATGTGAAGATCCCTTGAGTGTTTGGATGGCACGTTTCATGAAGACTGGTGCTCGTTTTGACAGTGTCGCGTGGGCCAGAAAGGTACGCTTTTCCGGTTCCCCTCTTGTGTCGAGACTCCACTGCTACATTACCGCAGTGTATCTTCTTCTCACGAGGTTCGACAACTTTCCGAGAAGCATACATGCGAACAGGTCGGATACTTAATATTTCTGTGATTCCTGCGGACCGACATTCGTCAGTGGTGTCTACGGATCCTGCATTGTGACACGCTGATCTGCTCTGCAGCCCGACGAAGCTTTTAAATTATCTTACGGCGCCCGATACCATTATTTGGTCGGCGGTGCTTGCTTCAGCTGCGGTTCCCGGAATTCTGAACCCAGTTGTCCTTATGCAGAAACTTCGGGACGGACGAGTTGTGCCATGGAATTGGGGAAGCAAGTTCAAGGATGGATCGTTGAGGTACGCCCACAAATCGTGATATGCTAAGTATTTAGCGGCCTTCGTGAAGGGTCGACATCCCTATTCAAGCCCTGAATCTTTACTTCAATGGTATACCCTTTTGTCGGTTCCTCATACTCACCGTTGACAATCTCCGTAGTGACTCACCCCGTAGTGTCCCAAGTCAATCCCCATGTTCACCTGTTCTTCTTCGCCCCCAGAGGTTCCGCTGGGAAGCCGGTGGCCCACAGGAAAGGCACAGGTGTGGATTAAACGGTGTGCTTCCTTCTTGCACTAACTGCTTGCAAGGTTGGAGAGGGAACTTCTTACTGTCCGCTGCTGAGCAGTGGCTAAAGTTGGAACTCACAAAGAATTTCAAGGCATGCCCTGCTTACTCTGTATGTTTGGTGATCCTTTGAATCATGATGATTTAAATCAGGTTATCCGTGATTTGGAACTATTACCACAAGTCCTTGGTCAGGATTGGTCCAGCGTCTTTTTGCAGCGTTTCGATGGTGCGGTCACGTATGTCCTACTTTCCCAGTTGTCCACCAAACTCTGATGCATGGATATTTACAGGATCTGGCCGAAGACTCGTCTCTGGGTAGGTGATCAATTTCGTCCCACCCCGATGCCCTGACGGAAGCTCCAGGATTGGTTCCGCATTTTGAGCGATCCAGACTCAACAGAGCTCGAAAGAGTGATGCGGGTCGGACAAGTAGTTACTTGGCCGAAGGTACGTTTTGCAGGGAAATTAATTCGCAACTTGATTTCTTATTGTATTTTCTACTTCACACAAAGCTGCATATGATTGAGAACCGATACCGGATAGAGAAGGAAATCCTACTCGGTCGACAAGCAGTACGGAAAGCTATGCAGCGTACCAGGCTGAGTCCGAGTGCCGCTGACACCGAAAGTATCGTTACAAACGGCATCAATCTTCCGCGACCCATCACTGGAACCAACCTTCCCACAGTAATGAAGGATACTGAGCCACCGCTTCCCATGGACACTGACACGGAGCGTGCGTTCGCTGACAAGGGCACCGCCTGGTACTTTAGACGTGGACGTCCCACAGCCACCGCCAGCGTCGAGTCTGGCGAATCTACACCTCATGGCGACGGATTTCGAAACAGCAATGACCCGCTTCGGTCTCCTACGTTGCGTCGCAAATGGGCTTCCGACCTACTTGATCGGCAGGATGACGTTGATGGCTTCTCTCCAAGCAATCGTCCGCCCGTCACAGACCCACCACTTGTGGTGGACCCACGACGAACAAATCGCCCCACGTCACCCAGCATTTTTACGAGGCTTCGCCGTAGCTCTCTTAGCGCATTGAAAGTGCCTTTCTCTGCCCCCCATAAATTTTCAGAAGCTAGCTCCGGTAAGCCGCCGAGTCCAGACAGAGGGGATCCTGGGTGGAGTAGTGATACTTCTTCTGGGGACGGCTTTTCGCTTGATGACGGGATAAGCGTCAATACTCCAGTCGATGCAGTTGAGGCTGGGCTGGAATAGATAGCCGTGAGTCAATCGCGACTCATTTGGTGGTTAGTACATGGCCAGGTAGTCCTGTATACCACTGCCCGTGGACTAAGTACCGTAGATATTACAAGCGTGTTCGGGAGAGGGTTCCTCTCCGTCCACCCGTACATACGGGTCACGCTATTCCGACGCTCTCTACATCGATTGATTCGACCAGGATACCGTGGCATACGTCCGTGTGGAATCGTGGCTTGAAAGAAGGGGGTATGCTGTATTCAATCGAAGTTGGAAGCATATCGGGGCCCGAGTTGCATACTTCATTCGCGGCTACAAGTCTTTTTTTGGTCTCAACAGAACTGTGAAAATTAATCAAGCCCGAGCACATTACTCTACTTAGTCGCAGTTACACTTTTTAGCTAATACTCACGAACAGTAATCCAAACCCACTTCTGCCTTTTTACCTATAGCTGCGCCTGGAAGACAGGTAGGACGATACTTGGCGGCTCACACTTTGAAGTGAGCTGAGGCTATTGTCGAATTTACTCACCATAAAATAGAACAAAAAATTCTCCACGAAGTCCAATCAATACCCTGGGACCACCCATTGGACACTGTAACAACTTGCAGGGACGGGAGCGAGAGCCTCAACCTGACCGCGGGTTTCGGGCATGAGGACGAAACGAATTCGGCGGTCAACATTGAATAAGCGAGAAGATACTACCCCCGTCGTGAACCGACCAGAGGGACTAACGACACTATGCACGTTGTCTCGACGAACCAGGTATAACTTGGTTGGGAGCATCCTTGAGCACCATCTGGGTAAGTTTCTCCTTCTGCTTCTTTGCCTTCCTCTGCTTGCGCTTAGCTTTCCTAGCAATTTTGGCCAGACGGTCGGCAGTGAACCACCTCCGCTTCTTCTCCGCTTTTCGCTCCTCCTCCATCTGCTGTCGCCACTTGAAGACCGCCTCTGCACGTGCCTCACGAGCTGTCCGATCGCCTTGATTCAAGAGTTCGCGAGCAATGAACTTCTTGAGTAGCTCCGACTTCCGTCGACGGGCCGCTTGCCACCTCGCTTGTTTCTTCGCACGACTGTGTGGATTAGACAGCTCTTTCGCGAGATGCAGCTCCATGGGCCGAGATTCATCGAAACCCCTTGGAGATGGATTAAACAAGGTCTTGATGTACGCACTTTCATCAGCCACCGCTGATTTCGTTTTGCCGCTCGGCTGGAGCGTCGGTGGTTGGTAGGTGATTTTTAGAACGGTCTCCGACGAAGTATCCAGAAGGACATTGGCTGAAGGACAGAGGGGGTCATGCTCAGGCTAATGGAGAGGGCACTCAAGAGCTTGTTACTTACGTTTCGGTTTCGGTGGTGCCTCTGGTTCAGGCCAAGGTAAAACTATCTCCTTCCCAGCAGTGCGCCTTACATGTGCCGGTATAGATGCAAGTACGACGCGTTTCCAGTCAAATCGGCGAAACTCGGGATTCCAATGGGGGTCCCGTACGCCAATACGCCTCGCAAAAACGCTGCGAATGATGGGGATCGACATTGGATGTTTCATGCATAGATGGAATGAAAAGACTTACTGCACCTTCTCTACAGTACCACTCTCCGTCTTCTTTTCCATCTCCTTTATCAATAGCTGGCATTTTGAGTAGTGCACGCTCTTGTTAATCGGCATCTTTCCCTTTGTTGGTTCCTACGGCCACACGAGAAACATATTGGTTAATAGAACTACTGGGATTCAAAGAGCGTACCCTGATGGTACCCTTCAGGTAAACGCGGTTCGTGAACCTGTTAATGCTCAGCACTTCGTGAATCATTCCACTGCTATCTCCGCGAATGCGGACGCGGTCTCCCGGAACGACATTCCAGAACTTGATACGGTCCTTGACGCGTACGGCTTTTATACCAGGATCGTAGAATGACTGTTTGACGGCAAAACGCTTCGGCACTGGAAGCAGATGGCGGAAATTTCTTGTCCATGGGCTTCTCGTCGTCGCCCTCAGAAGTTGAAAACGAGAGACGGGCATGCTGGTTTTCGAGTGGTGCCCGGCAAAAGCTGGACTGGGTTGACGATGCAAGTAAAAGCTAGATTACATCAGCAGGTAGTACTACTCGATGTCAAAGTAGTCGATGACTACACGGCCACCCCGTTGACGCAGTTAGGATTGCGTCGGCAGGGATACAAGTCTGACACTTGTCAGACTGCGACTGGGCACTTCGAGGTGCAGTTTGTGTTTGACAGAATCTGACAATAACTATGCCAGCTGCAAATCTCACTTAGAGCAGACTTGAGTTGGCGGGAGCTGTCAAACCGGGCCTCCCCGTCGTGTTCCCGATTCCATCCGAAACTACAGCAGGCTTCACGCACACATAGGAAAAACACACAACGAAATATATATACGGAGTTCATTGCATACATTACAATATTACAAGCTGTAAAGCATAGACCGTAATATGCTAACCCCCACACATCCTTTAGGATGACTTGACCATTGGGTATGGTGTAGGAGATTGAGGAGAAATGAAGCACGGCAGGGACATGCTCGGGATGCGAAGAGTCGGGGACAACGGATCTCCTCAACAAGGGAGTCGGAGATGTCTGCACGAGGGGGCTGGTCAGGCTGGGTCGAGGGGCGAAGGACTACACACAAGGAATCAAGCAATTGATGCCTCCCCACCCAGGCAGACACTTGCATTGTCCATTGTATTCGTTGCAACGACCGAACTGGCCGCACCACGTAAAAGCAGGCAAAAGACAGTTGAAACACGGTGGACATTTGCCTAGTAAGGAGTCAGTCAGACACTCGGATGATGGTGATGCTGAGAACTACCTTGCGAGTCTGAGAACACAGTGGACTGATAGAAACGCTTATCAGGCTATTCCGACGTCGTAGAGCAAGCAACCACACACCAATAGATCATTAAGAGACAAGGCGGGAGTTGCTGAACCTGCCCGTCATGTCACATTTCCCATACGAGCTGAGACCGTGAAGATCAAGATCACACATCTACTAAGGGTTCATCTGTCAGTACCACACATTGCGACGGGAGAGATGGTGGAACCAACGATAGTGGGCAGAATATGCCATGACATGGAGACCGCTGTGGTCGTGGTTGAGATGATCAGTGAAAATTTTACCAAGTCTGAATATATAGTTGATGGGAGTAATGCGACCGACGACATTTACCCGAATAGCTGCAGAACGAACTTGCATTGTCCCTAATCATCGAGATGCACTTTTTTGTGCCCGCTCCAGCTTTTAAAAAATTGTTGTCTAAGATTGTGTCTGCTGCAAGCCGTCGTGAATATGCTGCCCGCCCTAATCAGGAATGTGCCAAACTCAAGTCTCACGCGACTCAACTCAGCTCATATTCTCACATTAAGTCTGATTGGGCCTCAGGTGTGGCCGTGTACCATCATCAGTACCCGCAGTTAGACTTGTCGAAGAGCAAGTGCGAGGTATCGCAAGAGAATTATCACTACTACTTCTATGTAATGGCCGAGCCAACCTTCTTTAAGATGTCCTTTCCAGCGAAAGACTTGGAAGGAACATAGCCCACTCTCCTTCGCGAGCGTCAACGGACACCAGAATCGACATACCTGGGGTCATCCCAGCCGATGTGGCTCGCGGCGCTGTTGCGTTCTTCTGCGTCATCATCGACTGCATCCAGGGAAGATTTTCTAGTGAACACAAACTCTCGTTCACAGTTGACAGGTCTCCAGCTGTCGCCGGGCTCCAAGTGATCTCATCCTATCTAGGGGGGACCTGCTCATCACATCGCTGGCAAGTTGTCATAGTTTGCAAGTCTCTAGGTTATCGTCGGTCGGGCTCGTACTACTGATACTAGACCAAGGTGAACATCTGGGACCTGACAAGGGTGCTGCAACCATGAATGCATACTGCCCAGCAGCCCGAGATCTTGGAGAAAGTGATGTCAGAATGGACTGTACCAATTAGTTTCAAGCGGAACCTTCCCATGCACACGTACTCCTGAATACCTTCGGTTTGCGCCATGGGTTTGCTTGCCTTCATGGAGGTATGGAACACGAAGACCATTCATCCACAGACCACCGGCCCTTTCAATAGATCTAGAACACACAGTGTATAAAGTTACAACAGATGGAGATGTCAATCAATCAATGCGATATATACCCTGATGCTTGAATCATCCCACTGGTGCTGCCGTCGCGGGCTTCGTCCCGCCACCCCACACTGCTGACGCGTTGGATTCTTCCGATTCCAGAGTCTGAAAGTTTGGTTGTCAGCATATAAGTCAGTGAGTAAAGGATAGGCGACAAACCTCGAGTAATATTCCGACTAGATGGTCAACGTCAGAAGGTGGCACGCCTCCACACCCCTTCCCAATCAATTGCCTGTACTCGCTCATTTTTCCTCCCGTGCCTGCCTCGGCTTGAAACGCAGTGAGCTCATCAAACAGGTCCTTTCTGCGTTTGCGATGGTGTTCGAGCTCTTCCCTCAGGGCCTCGCATGCTGAACGCAGTGCTTCCGGATCACTCGGAATATCTGAGTAGAGCGTGAGGAGGTCTGAAATATCCTCCTCCTGCGGCAGGGTTTTTCGCTTTCCCTTGCCTTTGTCCTTCCCCTGCTCTGTCGTCCCATCCACTTCCATATCGTCCGCTGTACGATATGGAGCCGTCGCAGTTGTGATCTTCAGTTCGCCATCGGCCGCATCGCGCACCGACTTCTCCCGGTTCTCCTCATCCTTGATCCATTTCTCCCAACCTAGTCTGTATCTCCTACCCATTTTGTCAAGAAGCTGACTCTCTAACTGCTCGAACATTGCCTTCGCCACCTGCAGGCCTTCCGCCCGTGTTCTGAGTTGGTTGACCGCGCGATGGCTCTCCAAGATTTCCTGCTGAATATTTTGTAGTAGTGCCTGTGCTTGTGTAACGTCGCGCTCCTTTTCCTGAAGCTCCCGATCAAAGGATGCTGCGAGACTATCCAACATATTCGTAATATCATTAACGCATCTCGTACTGGCCTTCTGCCCAGCAAGGGAGTGATGTACCAGTGGACGGTCGCCGTTGACCAAAGCGGTCGTAGAAACGCCAGCTGGTAATGCAGCCTGCGCATTGCGGAAGGACATGGCGGACAGGCGTGACATGGGTCCAGGGGATGAACGGAAGCGTTCATCTTCGAGGATATAATCTTCTGTGCTCTTGCCATCGCGATTTCTTATCTTTGGGTCTGCGCCGTGGTCGATGAGCAGCTTGACAAGACGTTTACTTCGACATCTTGCAGCCATTGTCAGTGCCGTCTCACCGTCTTCGTCTTGGAAATTGATGACATCCGCGAGCTCCTTCGGGTAGTCAGCCAACCTGTTAAGGACGGTCTCCATATAGTAGCGTGCGGCATGGGTTTTCCCTTTGGACATTGCCACATCGACGATGTGATGAAAAACGGTCCGATTATAGTTGTCGATGTTGAGAGTCGAACGGTGTAGCAGCTCATATAGCTCGGGAAATTTCCGCACGTCGTAGTTGTTTGCGAACATCACGCTACGCATGAGGGCCGTCTGACCTGCCTTGTTGACCTTGAAGATATCTGCTCCGGCTGTAAGCAGGAGTTTAACGATACGGAGGCGACCCATGGCCGACGCCCAGTGTAATGCGGTGTGGCCGTCATCGTCGATGGCCATATTAGGGTTGAAATCTGTTGGGGGTGAGATGAGGATGGGAGGTATCTGATTAGTGTCGGAGATAAAGTATTCGAGGATCTGGTCACTGTAGGCACGAGGGTCACTGCCCTCGTTGACCTGAGAGAAGTCATCGTTGTCCACGGCATTGCCATGGCGTTCGCGATGGTGTCTGGCCCCCTTCCTTCCATCTGCGTGACCGCGTTCCTCGGAAGCACCCGCTGCTTCGTAAGTCTCATCGATTGGAGATGGAGTACGTGAGCTAGACGACCTGCGGGAAGGTGAAGAAGTCATAGATCCATCTTCTGAGGCGGGCTCCGAATAGATCTCTTGATCGGAATCCACGCCGCCTTCGAGGTGGCGGCGAGAGCGGGCGGCGACCGGTGCAGAGGAGTCGGTGCCTGCAGGACGGCGGGGGGGTTTTGCGGCAGTAGCCGTTGCGGCTAGATGTTTTGGGGCTGGTGGGGGACTCTTTGCGGCTGGCTGGAATTCGATTATGGGCCGCAACGCTACTTCGCAGCTGTATTGCCTGGCCAAAGTGAGACCTCGGTCGAGAGGTATCCAAGTGCCTGCCAGGGGAGAAAGGTCACATCATTGTATGGTGAGAGATCGGGAGAAGGTCTAGCCTTGGTATTTCCCGTAGCCACCTTGCACTTTTTCATGCTCCCCTTTCTGCACCTCCCGCTCCAATATGCGTGTGCGCTGGGGTTTGTCGAAACCGGCGACCTTAAGGATCTGGGTCGCGTTGAGCCACGAGTCTGAGCGCCGTCGCATGACGGCGACACCCTTGCACATCCTATTGGCGCGTCAGAGGAGTCAAGCGGCGCATGAGTGGAAGAAGAGGAAGACTGACATCTCGTACACGGGTATGCCGCTGTAGGTTGCCTGCGTGTGACGTGGGTCCTGGATAAGCAGGAGGAGAGGGGAGCTCGGCGGTACGAAGTACCTTGAATATTTGGTTGTCAGGCATGACTTGGCTCAGCTGTACGCGTGCACGAGTGGACGAGGGATGACCCGACTGCCTTAGACGCCGGGACGACTGACTGACTTGCTGGCCAGGCGGGGGACTGTCGCGGGCTGCCGTATGTACGCGTGCTCCAACAACAACAAACAACGCGATGGCGTACGAACGACCAACTGCACCAGCTCATCATATGTAACTGACTTTATCGATCGTGTATACTGTCGTTATCGTAGCTATGGATGTGTGTGTGTGTCGTGGGGAGGTCGACGATATCACGCCTGGCGACTCGCCCAAGACGCGAGGTGGTCGTCATGTCATTAGTAGCTCCCCCCCTCCCCATAGTCAGAGTCGTTGTCTCAGGGTTTCTCCCATCAGGGATGCTGCCCAGATTTCATGGAGAGCCTCGTGCGTGACACGCTCCTCGGTCTGATTCATGATTGCAGCAAGGCGTAGTGTCTGCTGACCGGATCGCAATGGTTCAAATGCATTGTCCTGCGATTACCGTCCATCGTTCACGCTCGTTCCACCCCCCCACCTCACCAACGTCTCCCGCTGCACTCGTGTGCGTTTGCTGTCGTTGCGGTGGACGTCGAGCGTCTTGTTTTGGTTTGTTTATCCGGGACGCGCGATCACTTTCCTTTTACAGGATTTGGCCTGCAACGGCCCTCTCCTCTGTCACGCGCAACCGACTCGACCTCGACGCGCACGATGCCCCCAAAGTGCGAGCCACTCTGTTGTTTCGGTGACAGGTGTCCTTTCCCTCCTCATCGCCGTCGATATCGTGTCCATTGACCACCTTCTCCCAGACTGTTCTTCACCACGTTCCCTCATCCCCCGCCCACTCCACACGCTCTCAACAACCAACCCAAAGATTCAGGAAACAATCCCCGCGTCCGCTCAAATGCCAGGGCTGGCCCAACAGCCTCTCCAGACGACGACGTCACCTACTACTACTTTACCATCGACGACCAATTGCTCTATCTCTCCTTCTTTCAAGACTGGGGTCCCCTCAATCTCGCCATGGTCTACAAGGCATGCATTCTCATTCACGAATTACTAGAGGTCGGTCCGTCTTCGCTCTCCGATACCCGCATTCGTCTCACCCCTCGATCTCGATTGCGTCTACAGGACAAGGATCTTGCATCACATCGTCTCGTGCTATACTCCTCCGATGACCCGCGCAGAAAGGCCAACGCTGCGCTTCTAATCGCCCTTTACGTCGTATGCCTCTCAATTTGCTATTCGATCTTCTTCTTCATTGGCCTTCTAGATGATCGTGCACCGACGCACCCCTTGGGACGCCTTCCACCCCATAGCAGAATTGGAGTTCATGCCTTTTCGTGACGCCGGTCGCGGTCCCTCAGACTTCAACCTCAACATCCAGGATTGTCTGTGGGGAATGTGGAAAGCTATGCAACACGGCCTTTGTGATATGAATGAGTTCAGCGTAGAAGAATACGAGTTCTATGAAAAGGTGGAGAATGGTGACTGGAACTGGATAACCCCCAATTTCATTGCATTTGCATCTCCCGTCGATTCCAATTGGATAAAGATTCAAAAGGAAGCCAAACTCGCCTCCACGGATTCCACTTCACCAATACGACCCAACGCACCCTCGCGATCTCCCTCACAGAATCTCGCCCTGCAGCGGAAGTTACCCACGCCCTTTCTCAATTGTCTCGACTACTTCGAGAAACGTGGCATCAAACTGGTCGTCAGACTCAATACCGAACTCTATGATAAGCAACTCTTCCTAGATCGGGGAATAAATCATCAAGAACTGTATTTTGACGATGGCACAAATCCGACAGACGAGATCGTACGAGCATTTATAGACATGTCTGATACCGTGGTGGAGAGCGGTGGTGTCATTGCGGTACATGTGCGCTATTCCCCTCCCCTTCCTTTGCCACCTTCCGTCTCAGGTGTTCGTATGATTGACATTCTTGCTTCCCCCAGTGTAAAGCAGGCTTGGGACGGACGGGAACACTAATCGGCGCCTATCTCATTTGGAAGTATGGCTTCACGGCATCGGAGGCCATCGGCTTCATGCGCATCGTACGGCCCGGTAGCGTCGTTGGCCCCCAACAGCAATATATGTATCTGAAACAGCTAGAGTGGGCGAAATGGGCGGCCGTGGATGAAATGAAACGAAATCAGGCTCCCTCAGCGGCAGCAGCAGTGCCTGTCGTTGCCCCCGCGACCCCTCCTGCCGAACACGACCGGGAGATGGAGGAGTCTACCAGGAGCACGCCACAGAAAACTGTCGACGACATCCCCATTGTTGCACTCCCCCCCGTCACTCCCAGCCGCCATGTTACAGCCGCAGCAGCGAAAGCCCAAGCAATCGCTCCTCCCGGACAGCCTCGGAAGACTCCCATGGCGAAACGTGTGGCAGTGGATTCTGATGATGAAGCAGATGAAGTTAACGATACCCTACCTGCGCTTGGTGTAGCACCGCCGGCAACACGGCAACGCGCCAAGACCACGACTCGACCGACAGGAGCTAGAGGGACGACTTCTGAACAAAGGCCCACCCGTGTCTTGCGTTCCTCAGGCGTAAACGCACACCGGAAACCTGTTGTTTCATCAGCGAAAACTGCTCAGCCGCCCAATAAGATACCAAGACTTGCAAGTGGTGCGCCATCGCGGAGTACAGCAGTTGCAGCAGCTCGAGGAGCCGATGCACCATCATCAAGAAGAGTACCTCAACCTCCACCTTCACCCATTCCGTCACGACTCCCCACTCTAGCGAAGCGTCAACAGAACGTGCCAAGTTCGCTGGCCGAAATGGCAGCCGGGGGGAAACCGAAGCAAACGTCTGATGCCTGGATGACGACTGGTGCGTCTGCCGTCGTCGTACCTAGTTCGAAAGCCACACAACGACCTGGACCTCGGCCTGTCAGGCGCAGAAGGAGCAGTTTTAGTGCCGCTGATGTCGTTGCATAGTCGAGAATTTGTCAATTTTGCTTTCATGTGCATGCATGCTATCCGTTTCTACATTCATTTATGACTTGTTGCATTTCTCTCCTTCGCTCTTCCCCCATGAAATCTGCGGGTATTTAAAAGAATTCATTCCTTGCCTATCACACCTGTAGTTCAGCCTCGCAATATAAGCTACAGCACTAAACAATTCTTGTACCACATGCCTTGTAACCTGGTGGTATTTCTGTGCGTCTGCTGTCTACTATAAATTGGTGGAATATTTGTGTACACACTCGAAGAACCACCTGAGGTCCTCCGGGTCGACTCCAGGAGTGATTCCATGGCCAAGGTTTGCAATCCATCCTCTGGTGACACCCCCACGAGCAGACCGGAAGGCCCCACACATCCTCTTGACCTCCCGTTCTATGGCGTCCCGCCCTCCATACAACACGACAGGGTCAAGGTTACCTTGCAGGCATGCATCCACGTCGAGGGTGGCGACAACGTCGCGAGGGTCTTCCGTCCAGTCTAACCCTACCGTGTCATAACCACACCGAGCCGCTATAGCGGGCGAGGCGCCCTTGGCGAAAATAGTGAGCGGGACGTGGGGGATGCCGAGGCCAGTTAAGCGATCCCGCACACCGGCGGATATCTGACGCAAAGTAGGTGCCGAGAAAGTTTCAAAGTCATGCGGGGATAAGTCTCCTGCGTTGGAGTCGAACACTTGGAGCAGCTACAAGCGAAAATGAGGACAAGATCCCGTCAGGACGGTTATGATCCAACTACCTGTGCCCCCGCTTTCACCTGTCCCACCAGGAAGTCCACGCAGATGTCAGAGATGCGTTTTAAGAGTGCCCTTGACTCCTCTGGGTATTTGAAGAGCCATGTTTTTGATTTTTGAAGTGTCTTGCTTGCGCCGCCCTCGATCATGTACGCCATGAGCGTCCAGGGAGCTCCGCAAAATCCAATGAGGGGAACCTGCCCCTCCAACTTTTGACGCGTCATCCTGAGTGCCTCAAACACATACCCCAGCTCTTCGTCCACATCTACCTTCTCTGACAACTTGGCCACGTCTGCAGGCGTCTCAAGTGGGCTGGTGAAAGTGGGGCCCGGGTTCATGAGTACCTCCATACCAAGGGCCTGCGGGATGACGAGGATGTCACAGAATATGATAGCAGCATCTACGAGCCCAGTATATCGCCGGATGGGTTGAAGGGTGACCTCGGTTGCGAGCTCGGGGGTCCTACAGACCTCGAAGAACTCGTGGTCTTCTCTGACTTTTCTAAACTCTGTGCCACGAACGACAATCATGGGTTATAAGGGGTTGACTGATCGAGATGCGGATTTACCTGGCAGGTATCTCCCAGCTTGCCGCATGACCCACACTGGTGCACGGTCTATGTGCTCGCCACGTGCGGCCCTCAGGAGGAGGTCATTTCTTAACGGCGGAAAGTCGTCGTTCATAACAGAGTTTGTGCTGCCTCAGGAGTGATTATGTAAGCGTCGCAAGGCGTGTCCTGCCTTAGTGCGGGGCTGACTTCCTTTTGAGCACTTCACCCGGCGGGTAACTCGCCCTTCTACGATCCTCGACTTACCGCTTTCCATGGTTGCAACAAACGAGAGCACCGTGTATCAGGCCATACCGACGTCGGAGGATGACATCCATGCTGGTTCAGGGCGTAGCACACGAGACCCACCGCTACCCACCGCTCCGGTGGACAAACGGATTAGCTGGACCTACTTTCTCCTTGGCTGCGCTACGCTTCTTCCTTGGGATGGTGCGTGACGCGCTCATAGTCGTGGTGTGCTCGTATTCGACGTGGCACCCCTAGCACTCATCAATGCGGTTTCCTTCTTTAAATCGCGCCTCGTCGGTACCCCCATGCGAGCAGTCTTTAGCTCGTATCAGTCCAGCGCTTTCACAGCTACTGGTCTGTTCTTCCAGGCTTACTGTACCATGACTTCCAAACAAGTCAGTCCTTTGTCCTTTGGAAGCAATGGTCTACTGACCTAACACCCTCCATCAAGTCATCCCCTTCACGCCGCGTGTTGAGTTCCATAATCGTCCTTACAGTCTTCGTATTCTTGTTCTTCCTCAGCACCTTCGCTCAGATCAATCCGTCAATATTCTTTGCGTTCGTGCTTGTTTGCTCGATAGCCATGTCCGCTTCTGGAGTATATCTATCGACCGCTGTCTACGCCGGAGCTGCTTTACTTGGCGGTCCTTACATGCAGTCCACCGTGTCCGGGCAGGCCGCCATTGCTGTCATCGTGAGCACAGTTGAACTGATCAGTTCATCCCTTTCAGTTTGGGGTGCGTCTCCAGAGGCCATTGCTACCTTCATCGCGGAGGATGGGATCGGGGATGGCAAGACCGAGGAATCAGCTGCACGAGTTTTCTTTGGAGTTTCTGTACTATTTATGGCTTCCACCTTCGTAGCCTCCGTGTGGTTGACGAAGCAACCGCTGTACAAGTCAACGGTCGGGATCTTAGATCACCAACCGAAAGCGCCGGAGGGGACAGAAGATGACGAGGAACGCCATGGACTCGCTACCAGCACGCAAAGCATCCCTTTATCTAGCCCGAGCTTGGACCTGTGGCAAGTCTTCAAGGCTAATTTCTCATTCATGCTCTCAACTGCTTATACGTTTATCGCCACTCTGGTTTGTGAACGATCCATTATGCTTATTTGTTTCTGACCCTTTTGGGGTAGGCTATATTCCCTGCCATCACCTCTACCGTACTACCCACAAACCCGAGGATACATCCACTACTTTTTATCGATGCACACTTCCTGGTTTTCAATGTGGGAGACCTCTTGGGGCGGTACATATGCTCCTTTCCTCGCATGATTGTTTGGTCGGCCGATAAGATCCTGGCAATGTCGTTGTTGAGAACGTTGTTCATTCCCATCATACTTTTCTGCAACGTTCAGCGAGCAGCAGAAATTCCTCCCGTCATAGGCTCCGATACGCTTTACATGCTCATTCTGCTAGCTCTCGGGCTATCCAACGGCTACGCGTTCACGCTGTCTTTACTGGCTGCTTCGTCGCTGCAACATAACCATAGACTCAGGGGGTACGGGGACGTGGATATTGTGGCCACCCTATGTGCATTTGCGATCGTTCTCGGGTTGGCAGTTGGGTCATTGCTTAGTTTTGCCGTCCGTGCGGCAATCTGTGATTGCAACCCGTTTAGATCGTGATCGGAATATATGTACAACTGTAATATGTACAGGACATCGTGCTGTGCGTTACCAAGGGTAAGCATCGGAGACACCCCCACTGGCTATGACACGGTATTGGATGGAGTACCTGGCAAACGAGGTGCCAGTGTCCTAACCTGAGCTGCCTGTCTCCGCCTGCGATGTTCCGTGAGTCGGAGGTCAAAGATACGACGATGGAGGACATAGCGTTCATGCAATGGTCTCGGAGACGCTATCGGTTGTCTTACACTGGCGGCCTCAGGTTTCTTGTCCGAAAACTCTTCCGACGCCGGTTGCTTGGCTCGTTCCTTGTCATTCTCGCCTTTCGCTGGTCCATCCACTTTGTCACTGTCTTCTTTTCCCTTCTCCTTCTCTCGCTTCTTCTTCTGCTTTTCTTCCCACTCCTGCTTTACCCTTGCAATCTCCTCGGCGTTCACACCAACCCTCTTATCATTGTCATCGTCTTTGACGCGAGTAGCGAAACCGGGGTCTGTCAGATGAACAAGACATGTGTAGAGGAAGTCTGTCGTGTCGATCGTCGCTAGCACTGTAGTAGTGGGCTTGTAGCAGACATAACAGGCTTTCGCTGTCGCAGCAGTCTGAAAGAAAAAAAGAGAGGGCTGAGTCGCCCGGGGGCTGCGAACTTGAAGTACAGCACTCACTCGCTTGTAGTACAGGTTCTGTAGTGACATGATCCTGCGTAGCCACTAGCCAGCGCCGAGATCGGCTTTCAGCAGGTTTCAGCCTATCCGGTATTCAAACACGAGTCGGCGTCCTTATAAAAGGGGTTTGTCCCCACCAGTGCAGTCTCGTTCCCATCAGTTTTCATCATCATGGTCACCACCGTAGGTCAAGTTATCAAGTGCAAAGCTGCCGTCTGCTGGGCGGCAGGCGAAGAACTCAAGATCGAGGAGGTAGAGGTCGCTCCTCCAGGGGCGCACGAGGTCCGCATCAAGATTATCTACACTGGTAGGGTAGGGAGACCTGGGCGGTACACGGGACTGATGCGGTTTGTCTCGCAGGTATTTGCCACACGGATGAATATACTCGCAGTGGCAGGGATCCCGAGGTACGAACAAATCTAGCTTGGATTCTGGATCTGGGGATCATACTCATATTGCCATCTCCCATAGGGTGTCTTCCCTGTGATCCTTGGTCACGAAGGGGGCGGTATCGTAGGTGTCGAGCAAGCTTTCTGTCAAAGGATCTCTGACTGCTTTCACGATTAGGTCGAGTCCGTCGGCGAAGGTGTCACAGATGTTGCCCCTGTATGCATTCTCCCTTTCAGCCGCTCGACTTCTCTGCTTATCAGACATGCGCGTAGGGCGACCACGTCGTTCCCCTGTATACGGCGGGTGAGTCGAGGTTTCCTTTGTAGTGGTTGCGCTACGAAGTTTGCTCATGGGACGCAAGAATGCCGTGAATGCAAGTTCTGTAAGAGCGGCAAGACCAATCTTTGTGGAAAAGGTCTGTGGAGCAGATTCCATGGGGGACTCAAAGGTTTACCTTCCTTCACATACACAGTCCGTGCCACACAAGGACAGGGCTTGATGCCCGACAGGACCTCCCGCTTCACCTGCAGGGGACAGTCCATCTACCATTTCGTTCGTGACTTGCTCCCCACTCCACGACATCGCAGCTGATCCGCATTGCGTCCAGATGGGAACTTCGACGTTCTCTCAATACACAGTCGTTGCCGACGTCTCTGTCGTCGCCGTCAATAAAACCGCACCCTTGGATAAGGTCTGCTTGCTTGGCTGCGGTATCACTACCGCCTGGGGTGCTGTTACCAAACAGCCAGGAATCAGTATGTGAAATGCCTGGGTAACATCCTCTCACCTTATGCTTGTCGTTTAGAGGGCTCGAGTGTTGCCGTCTTCGGGTGTGGTGCTATCGGTCTCGGAGTTATTTCCACTGCAGCGATGGTTGGCGCATCTCGTATAATCGCCATAGACATGAATTCTAAGAAAGAAGAATGGGCAAAAAAGATGGGCGCGACCGACTTTGTCAACCCAATGACCCTGCCTGGGGGCAAGCGCATCCAGGATCACCTCATCGAGATTACAGACGGCGGTCTCGATTTCACCTTTGACGCGACTGGCAATGTGAAAGTGATGCGGGCAGCCCTCGAGGCATGCCACAAGGGTTGGGGCGTCTCCACCATCATCGGTGTTGCAGCAGCCGGAGAGGAGATCAGCACTAGGCCGTAAGTGGCAGCTTTCACAAGTCACTGGAACATGGTGTGACTGGGTTGATTTATAGGTTCCAACTGGTGCGTTCACGAAATGGTATCAGACAGGGATCTTTCTTCATACAACACAGGTAACCGGTCGCGTCTGGAGGGGTACCGCGTTCGGTGGCGTAAAGGGACGCACTGAGCTTCCGGGCCTCGTTGAAGGTACTTTTTTTGTCTAGCCATTTTTAGTTGGCCAGCGGGCCCCCTGACGGCAGTAAACAGACTATCTCCACGATAAACTCAAAATCGACGAGTACGTGACCCACCGACGCCAATTTGCAGAAATCAATGAAGGTTTTCATGATATGCATGTACGTGCCGGAAAGTGTGTCGCGGATTTTCAATGAGTCTCACCTAGCGTCACAGAGTGGCGAATGCATTCGTTGCGTGGTCAACATGGAATGATCTTGGCATAGATCCCCAGTTTCAACAGTGGTTTCCAACAGAGGTTCCATCAAAACTCACGCTACACAAGCAATTAGGTATATGCTCAGTGAGAAACTGTTGTAAGCTAGTAACGCAAGCAAGCTAAGCTCCATACTGTATCATGTGACGATTGCTCCCCAGTAACGCAGCCCACAAGATACCTAAGGCCACGCTTATCTCTCGCCTCCGCGCCCGTGACTTCCTCCACGCTAGTTTAAGCAGTCCAAGGACTGTCAATGTAAACGATATATCTAAGCACAATCGTCGAAGGATCGCCAGGACCGGTGACTGATTTTCACTATGCAAGAGGAAGTTTAGGAGTCTTCGAAAGACTTGAACACCTCGCAACGTTGGCCTCAACACATATGCCCACAGGCCCATGTCTTCGACGTCCCATTCCAAATGTTGTACTTGCTGTCTCGCGG
Organism: Pisolithus microcarpus; assembly: GCA_024613185.1. Lineage (NCBI taxonomy): Eukaryota > Fungi > Basidiomycota > Agaricomycetes > Boletales > Pisolithaceae > Pisolithus > Pisolithus microcarpus. The sequence goes on along the minus strand of JANFAI010000002.1, from coordinate 2,291,474 downwards.
GGCTTCCACTCCCTGATATACTCAGGGATGGCAGCATGGAACTTGAATTCCGCATAGGTCGCGTTATTGCTGTCTCGATAGAATCAAGACGTTCTGTCAGTGCTGCCACATGTGCTTGAACATTCTCGACAGCTGCCTCGAGAGACATCTGAGCATGAGACGGCGGTTGCGGTTGCGAGTCTACGTTGTGGAGACCCGGCAATGGGAGCAGAGGCTGGTCCTTATAATGCGCCGACACAGGGTGCATTTGCGGACTTAAATCGTGGGAGGAACGGGGTAGTTTTGCGGAGATTATCGATCCCGAATGAGAACCACCGAAGGCAGATCGTGTCTCGTAGAGAGGAAGAGGCTGCATGGCGGGTACACTGGAGCGACGCGGTGGCGGAGACGTTGTCAACGTGCTCGTGAGGGGTGTACGGTATCGCGAGGAAATAGAAGAAAGAGGGCGCCCAGGCAGCTCACGCAAGGACGGCAATTCCTGCGGGCCGTCGCCAAGCTCATCACCGTCAGAGCTACCCTCGGCATCGTCGTCGGTTTGCGGAAGGCCGCCAGGGATTCCTGAGAGACGGGATACAAATGCAGGGGGTAAGCGGGGGCTCTCGGCAGAAGCGGTGGAGCCAGATGAGTCGGACCCCGGCGATGGGGACCTGCTTAATGAGTCTGTACGAAGGAAAGTCAACACGCAAGAACGGAAAATGGCGTTCGACATACGACCGAGAGCAGTGTTATAAGCAGGGCCGTATGATTGGAGATCGTTAATGAGGTCTTGGGCGGTGGACTTATCAGAATGCTTGTTTAAAGCCTGGAATGATATATATATGTAAAACTTAGAATCCAATTCACGAACAGATGTTCTGGGATTGACACCTTGAGTAGAGCATCCACGTAGCGCCACTTTGCTTCGTACGGGTTCATGTCCTTCAGTTTCGCCCAAGCACCCCTACAGAGTATGGATTAACACGTGACATCGACCAGGTGACGACAAGACAGCGTAAAACGTACCACTTTGCGCGCCCGAGCATATCCAGGAGGCCTGGTCGAGAAGATGTGACATTGCCAATCGTAGCTGGAAGGAAAGATGGAACGGTGAGACTCAGCGCAGAGAAACTCGTCGTAATGTCCAACCTTGCTTGTAAAGACTGCGTGGGGGAGGGGAATTTCAGTCATACAGCAAGACAACGTTTTCGGTCGTAGGCGCACCTATACATGTTCAGCTTCTCTTCGTATCCCGTTTGTATTGGCCCTGTCTTTGACAGGCCTTGCACTATCTCCACTGCCCGGTTAAACTGGGCGTCGAGAAGCTGATGTGGGTCCATTCCAGTTGGCGTGACAGTTGTACGGTGACTACTCTCAGTACGAAAAGTAGGTGAAGTCGACCGCCGGACAATGGAAACGTGGGTTGGACCGGGCGTGTGGATGCAAAGTTGCTTTCAGTTCTTCAAAGCCGCACCCTGTGACAGTGGACGTGACCGGTCCAGTGCGTGATTTCTGATTGGCTCCCCCTTGCAGCTCACACATTTACTCAGTAAAATATTCATTGAACTCAACGCCATCATGAAACAGAACTATACTACACCAGACAACCTTCCAGAAAGCCAGGGTCAAGCCAAGGTCGCATGAATAACACTGGCAGGCATGTCAACATGCAGGCCGACAGAGATTCACCGAGACATACGCGATATTACGAGCTCCCAGTCGTCCAGTTGTACTTTAGCGAGCCTGGTATCAGCTCCTCACTCTGGCTCACCATTTTACCTGATCACGTCCGAGGGTCGCGTCAATGAGCCGTGTTGTATGAAGGACTTGCAGGACCCACCTTTCCACACCAATCTTCCCCATGCTTTTCCGTGTTTACCTTCGAGCTTCAGCTTTGTCCTTGTAACCTGCCAGTAGGAACCATGAATTTCCTTGAGTGCCCACCGAGATTGGTGTACGATTTGACCGACGCCATCTCGAGGGTATCTCGACAATACCTGGCAAAGAGTGGCGGGCTTTGACTGTAGAGACGGGGGAAGCTCCTTGGGGAGCAGCGTGAGGATGGCGCGGGTCGCGTTGGGTGGCAGCTTGCAAGGGCCCATTTAATTTTACTGATCAATTTGTTGTCCAACCTCGAAGGCGGGCGTAGTTTTTGGTAGTGCTAGACTTTCTTTCCCACGGATTCGTCTGTGTTCCATGCTTGCAGCCAACCACTTCAGGTTCAGATGTCGTGGACGGACGGCGATATTCAAACGTCCACTGACAAAGCCAGCTGTCGAAACCGACGCATGTGCTGTACCTCTCAATCCAACATGGTCTGTCAATGAGCTTCTGTCGTCGTACCCAACCCCAACTTTATCCTCTGCTACTTTCCGGCGTCTTCACGAACTATCTGCCCTCTTACCCCCCGCCGAGGGAACAGCGGAACGTGAGGAGATGAAGATGGAGCTCGAGGAGCTGGTAAGGCTTGTGGAAGCTGTCAAACTCGTCAACCTCGAGGACCGCCCCGGCGATGCCATTGCGGATGGAAGGATATGGGCCGAGGGTAGGGGAATCCCTCTGGACAATGATTCTTCCACAGACGGGGATGGAGTGCAAGGGAGAGACTTGCTTAGTCTGGCTAGTCGGACGTTGGATGGAATGTACGTCGTTGAAGCTAACAGCAAGGGATAACTATGCACGTTATAGTAAAGGACATGCAGTGTAAGTAGAGGTGATATTTGATCTCGATTTACTCAATGTCCATTAGCCCATCGATTGGAATCGGCCAGACTAAGGGGACACTACAAAGATAGACGGAGTTTGCACCCAGAACTTCTTCGGTATAATGTGATTAAGAAGAAGAGAGTAGTTTGTGTCCGCCTGTAGACCCGAAGCCGCTGCTTCCTCTAGCAGTCTCACCGAGGTTCTGACGAAAAAGGTCATTGTGTATTTGGGTACTATGCAACAGTGGACGCACTTCGACCTCCAACACCTCTGGGGTATAGATTCTCTCGAGGATGAGCTGAGCGATACGATCACCCTCTTGAACTTTGGGACTATGAGGCTCAGGTATGACAACTCGGGGTGTCTAACGTACCATGAAAATCAGCGTCGGAAAAGTTGTACAGGAGAATGAAAATGACGCCACGATAGTCTGCGTCGACGACCCCGGCGCCAGTATCTATCATGAATTTTGAAGCTGGGAACCTCGTTGTCACTCGAGTTGGTCACAAGAGTGTTAAGTGGCCACTCACCGAGGCCACTGCGGGGAGCGACGCGTCCATATGTCCCAGAAGGTACAGCTATTGAAAGCTGAGTGTCTACCATGGCTTTCCCCCGGGCAGGGATGACTTTATCTTCAGGCGCTACGCGGATATGTGAGTGGAATGGACGCGTCTTACGCGACGCGTTCTCTTTACCTGTACAAGTCATAGCCTGCAGCGAGGGCTGAGCCACGGGTGGGCAACCTGGCCTTGTCCGATAATCTCTTGACAAGCAGCTGAGGTGCGCTCGACACGTCGGCAGAGTCTGACATTCTTCGTTTTTTGGTCTCGGCGATCATCGTTCAAGTCTTGAAAGGCGTTCCGTGCGACGCGTCTTTCAAAGCTTTTAAATGGCTCCCGATCGTTCCCAAATAGTCCATGCCTTCACACGTTTACCGTACATCATGGCACTGCCACCACGTGACAACGTGATACATGACAACTTCAACCTCTTTCACTTGTCTAGAGCGCGTTCGTGTCCGTCTTGTCTTGCATGGACTTGTCTCAGCAGGAACTTCCGTTGACGTCTTATTTTCTCAGAGCAACCAAGCAGAACAAACCAGTCGACCATCCTCCCCGTAAACGGAAATCAAACGCTACTCATGATACAGCCACGGTTCAGAACAAACGGACGAGAGTGAAAGATGCACATGCTGGTCTAGGTCAGTGCACCCCTGAAAATGGGTCCGTGCGCCGTGCCAGGGTGCGCATAAGTCCGACCCACCTGCCTACACCGGATACCACTGTTCGTAAGCGTCTGGCTGTTCCTGCAGCTCAGCGCGTCGGAGATGCCTCTCCGGTGCCCCAGATGAATCGAGAGGCGACTGGGCAGTCGTCCACTACGCGCAAGAAGCCGATCGTGCTATGCGAGATAGACCTTACTCTGAGTGATTCGGATGACGAACCCTTAGAGGTCCCTACCCGGTCCAAGAAATCGGAGCGAGTGGGAGAGGCTCGGCGCTCACCTGCAACTAGCAACGCTGGTGGCAAATGTCTATACTGGCCTTACCACTCCCACTACCAATGATCGCAAGGCCGTCCTTCCACACACCTCTCCACAGGTCTCTCCAACTGCTGCTCGCAGGTTACCTGCGCAACAATTCGCGAGTGTCCCACCGTTACCCTCCGTCGTACGCGTGTCCTTTGCACGTTTACCTCTGCACGCCTCACCGTTGTCTCCGACTCGTGCTCGTTCATCAAAGTCAACCCCTGGTGTATTCACAGATGACGTTCCTGCGTCGACCAGCGAAGCACTTCCCTGCCACCGCACTGACAATGGTTCGCACTTGTCGGAACGATCAGACTACGATGATTCGTCCAATTACATGGTGGACGGACACCCCCCAGATCCTGATGGTCAGCTAAACGTATACCAGTTACCTTCAGTGGGGTCTTCCACGTTGACCCTCGACACGTCTGACACGCCAACTGAGGTCAATATCCCAGTTCAGATTGTAGCTTCTTCGCAGAGTCAATACTTGCTGTCCATAGAGGCGACACCGAAGCGGAACCGTAGTCGCCGCTATGATAATATAGTTCCAGGCTCACAAACTCAGGAGGAAGGCGAGCTATTCATAGGCATGCAGCCATTCCCTGCTGCTAATCGTGCCGTGTGGACAGCACCCGGGAACCAGGAGTTAACATTAGAGAAGCACGTATTATTTGCTTTATCCTGACGTGAAATGCTGACGCCACCCCCAGAAGTGACGAGACCTCTTGTACACTGTCGTCTCTCCGTGTTCGTACCCCTGGGCTCTCGGGGGCTATTGCTAATGCATCGTTCGAGGGAGCCCAGCAAGTGTTTGGTACTTCACCTTCATCCAGGTCCCCTGCCCAACGCAGGAAGGTGCATCAGCATCGCTCACGCGCACGGTCGTGCTCTCCCTCGAATGCCTTATCACGGGAGGATTCAATAGTCGTCCCCTCCACTTTGGGTGACGGCTCTGCGACAGAACCAGAGTCCGATACCGAAATCCAACAATGCGTAGCCCAGATTGGAAGAAAGCAAGCAGGTCTGGCTCCCTCCTCTTCCTCGCGAGGCAGAACGCCGCGTCCTTTGGTTTCCCCACTTGTTTCTCCAGTTAGGCGGCGATATACCCCGGAAGCATTCGTGTCGGGCTCTTTAGAAGCCGTTATGGAGGATGAGGCCGCACTTAGCGTGCCTACGTACAATGCGTTATCTCGTTTTGATGGAAGACGTCTTCGGAGACAATCGGACCCATCGGGCTCACTGCCCTCTGTTGTTCGGGACTTTGTGGACATGTTTAAGGGAGACGGTAGTTATCCGGATGACTTCCCAAAGTCCCTCCGTGTATAGAGATTACACGTCATCCGGTGGGCAAGCTACCAATATAGGCTGTATCATTATAATCATATTTGTACTGTTTCAGATACCATTGTATAATAGCTGCATAGTCACACATCCTGCAGGTACTATATCGGTGTCACGGTTTACATCTCACCGTCGGCCGAGGGGCAAAAAGGAACCAAGTCGTCAGAGACTCCGAGGTGAGCTCACCGTTCCCCTCCAACGAACAGCATTACGCTTGAAGGAGTTGCTTGGTCGCGTCGTCACGTGCGTGTGACGCAACGCGTTAGCAACCAATCGGAGTCCTCGTATCTTATCGCGTGAGGGGTGTAGGACACACATAAGAAGGTCCGAAATCGCTCTACAGGCCAAGCGAGCAAACACGTTTGAACACCCACCAGACCACCAATGCCTGGCAGACTTCACTACAAGGTCGGATTCATCCCATACCGTGGCGGCCGTACTAATCATGATCCGGTACGTTGATAGAGTGCACTGATCACTGGTGCTGGATCGTAAGTTCATCATGTAGAGAGGTGCAGGGTGCAGACCTCATCGTTATCGCAGCGGCATTGGCCTCGAATCATCCCTGTTGTTTGCACAAGAGGGTGCTAACGTTCTTCTCGTGGATATCAGCCTGGACGCTGCTAAGAAGGGTGTAGCTCTCATCGAAGAGCGGTTCCCCCAAGTCAAGGCACTGGCGTTCAAAGCTGACGTTGGACAAGAGGCAGATGTAAAGCTGCGGTTGACCTTGCCGTCAAGGAATTTGGGAGGTTGGACGTCATGGTGCGTTTTATTAGATGCGGTATACCAAGCACACAGTTCTGAGTCCCAAGCTCCGGTTAGTTCAATAATGCTGGTAAGGTCGTCCGTGCACCCCTTTGAAGCTAGATATCGAGACCGCAATAGGGATCATGCACCCGAATGACGACAACGCACTCAACACAGAGGAACGAATCTGGGACCTTACCATGACAATCAACGTCAAAGGTGTTTGGTGGGGTTGCAAATACGCCATCCTTGCAATGCGCCAAAATCCAGTAGACGAGACCAAGGGTCTCCGAAGCGGTGGAAGCATCATCAATACCGCAAGCTTCGTTGCCATCTTGGGAGCCGCCACGCCCCAACTAGCTTGTAAGTTGCTGGCGTGTTGTAACGAGAGAGAAAGAGAGAGGGACTGACGGATCGCAACAAAATTAGATACCGCTTCCAAGGTTCGCTCGATTTTGCATTCTTCGTTCCAAGAAACTGATCGAATCAGGGTGCCGTTCTCGCGATGACCCGTGAACTAGCGATGGTCCACGCTCGGGAAGGTATCCGGCTAAATTCGATCTGCCCGTACGCATTTTCGCGATCTCTGACATTAAAACCCACTGACCTGTGTGACGTAGTGGTCCTTTGAAAACTCGTAAGTGACCCCACAACCAATGCAGAAGACCTACATTGATGTGAGCTGCACAGCTCTTCTCATGAACTTTTTGGACACCCCGGAAAAGCGAGACAGACGCCTAGTTCATCTCCCAATGGGCCGCTTCGGCGAGGGTATCGAAATTGCAAAGGGCGCCCTTTTCCGTATGTAGATCATCTATCGACTTCATGCTTGTTTCCTGACGCATGTTTAGTGGCCAGCGATGACAGCAGTTATGTGACCGTATGTTGCTCTCAAACCTCTGTTATCGGTCTGTTCACTAGGCCATCGATTGTCAGGGAACGGACTTCAAGGTTGATGGTGGTCTGACATCCTGCTACGTCACCCCCATTGGAGAACCTACTCTCTCCCCTCCTGAAAGCCTGATTTAGGAGCTGTTCGCTTCCAACGAATCTACATCATCGCCGACTTGTGTATGTATAAATCTAGATTGCATTCAATGGGAATATCAGATACCCAAGCGGATCGGTTGACTTGCTGGTCAGCCCATGGTCCACCTCGTGCCGCATGGACAATCGATAACAGGCTCCATCCTCCATTTAGGTATCCAGGCATGTTTGGAGATTATCTATTGTTACAACGACCGCCATACATGGGAACTACATTGCAATGAACAGGCATCAAGCGAGGACTAAGGGTGTAATTTCCGTGATCAAACGCACGCGACTGATAGCAAACTTGAACCAACATGTTCCGATCTTACCCTTCAGGACGACTTCTTTTCGGACCTGCGTTTCTCCGCTTTCTCACGTCGGATCCGGGCAATCTCGATGCCAACGTCGTTCTTCAGCTGCTTTTGCAGTTCGGGTCGGTAGCCTATTTTGAACAAGAGTTCGAGGTGGACGAAGAAGGGCGCAAGAACAAATGCTAAGAAGTGATTTGTCAACGTGTGAACTCGAGGATGATATTTGATGGACCACGTACCGCCGAGGACGTTATCAAGTAACGCTGGAGCCCGACCCTCTGCAAGTCCGTGTCCGATGAATTGAGCAATCCATGAGACCGCGTGAACGATGATTGCGTTCCGGATGCCATCGGGGCGCTGAGCGTAGGCTGTTGCAGTCAGAAGCATTAAGACCATCTGAGGGGTGTAAAGGAACTAGATAAGCGGGATCAAGATAACACACAGCAATCAGACTCCACCGCAGCGGTGCCAACATGAGATTCATACCGCAGCGACCGGGTCGAGGATGAAGTAGTAGACGATGTAGAATGCGGCTGTGAGAGCTGGAGCGTTTGCTTCGAAGACCAAGTGCTCGGCGAAGACATATTTGATGGGAGGGAGGAATGCCGGTGGTGGGAGTTGGGTGGACAGCACGAACGCGCTCCTGCAGGATGTCAAATGCATTGCTAGTTGAGTATCTGTGGACGCGAGCACCTTACCAGAGAATTCGCAGGCACCCCGAAGATGTGGATCAAGACGTTCACAGGATGGGAATGGTAAGCGCCATAGAAAGCAAGCTACGAAGAGTTGCCGAGACGTAGCAAGTGGTGCATAAGGCAAGGCGACTCCAGTATAGAGAGCTCTCTGAGGCGTACCTGCTTGCGCACGTCGAACAGGGACGACATGATAGCAGTGGGTAACAGTCGAGTCTTAGGGTGATACGTATAACTGGAGTACGGTCGATGTTTTTATGTTGCCATAGAGCCCTCTGGCGGCCCGGCCAGTTGCACTGACTTATGCGTGTACCGCAGTAAGTACTCACGCCGAAAACACGTGCTAATAAGCTCGGCGTCCGCCAAAATCAAACTACGTACAGTCTCTCACTTGGCCTTTGCAGGCGGCATGCGAGCGCAGTTTACACTGATAATATCGAGGAATCGTGCAGGACATGCATCGTCGTTGCCGCTGCCGCAGCAGCACTTGGACGTCATCGCATGAAACAATGACTGTGTTACATTTTCGCACGTGACCACCAGTACGAGACACACAGGCTGAGGGCGCCGCTGGCACCAAGCTTCCTTCGCTCGACATGGTTCGTTCGACCCTAATCGTACGGGCATCAGATGCATTACCACTCGCGGCTAGCGTAGACGACGAGCAGGTTTGTTTTTGGCGACACATTGCAGTGGTGGGCAGCAGCTGACAAGCCACGTAGACTGAACAAACACTCCAGGAACACAAGCAACAAGCCAAGCTTATATTCCGCCGTATCACTCCCCATTCCGAACCGAAGTGTTCCATCGAAAGCTGGTCGATATACTCTACAGTAAGACTTCCTGAACGGAGTAGCAAGGCGTTTGGCTGACACACTGCGCAGTTACCTCCTCGCTGACAATGTTGTTTATTTGACCATCGCTGACCAGTCGTACCCCCGCAAGTTTGCCTTTTCATACCTGGAAGAGCTCGAGAAGGAGTTCTCCTTGTCCTACGGTCCTAAGGTGGAGTCAGTGAGGAAGCCGTATGCCTTCGTTGGATTCGGTAGGTTCTTTGAACTATCGCTGTCCTTGCTCGTACCCACGTTTGTCGTTCGGAGACACCTTCATGTCCAAGACTGCGCGATTGTACCGGGACACACGGGCTGCTAGTGCATCCCGAGGATCCAACTTGGACAAACTCAACGATGAACTGCAGGACGTCACCAGAATAATGACGAAGAACATCGAGGAACTCTTACAGAGGGGAGACTCCCTAGACAGTGAGTGCAAGTTTCCTACATATGTACGTGGTAATGTTCCTCACTCGCTGACGTTTCTCGCAGGAATGTCGCATCTTTCTACTTCTCCTCCGGACCGAATCAGAAAAGTACCGCAGGGCGGCAAGGAATGTGAACGTGCAGGCCATGATACGGCAATATGCGCCCTGTCGGTGCTGTGGCACTTATTCTCATTGTTCTCCTTTGGTGGCGATTCTCATGATTTATAGTGTCTCCTACTTGTTGGGTCCAGCCGTTGTACGTACAAGCGGTATAATCTCCTGCGGAACGTTGTGTGTGGACTATGTGACGGGTAGCCCCTTATGTACCATTCTGCGGAGTATGACCCGCTTCCTCGTGGACAAACGACCGACACATGGACGGTTTTCAACCACGGACCTCCGACCGGTTGTATGCCCTGCCGCTGGCCACAGGAGTACGTGGTATGTATCATGCAGTATGTTCAGAAGACCGCAGACCAGTCATCTCGGCTATTGAGTCCTTGTCATCGCCCTCTTGTTTGAGTTCAATGCCGGTCCTTGGCGTAGCGCCGAGAACACGCCAACGGGGTTAGATTTGAACGGATACAACATTGTCTGCGCGTGGTCAGGAGTCGTTGATGGCCTATGTCCAGCGACGGTCAACCCATTCGACCTGGGTACGATGATTTGGAATTAGTATGCCCTAGTACCTGCGAATGGTGTTCCCGGTGCCCCACTCCCAGTCTCTGGCTGACGCTCATGCATTCCGTAACTGTATCAGCAGGCATATTTCAGGGCTCAGCCAGCTGTGCTGCAACATGAAAGCTGCCAACCATGAGGAATCAATCAGAGATTATCTCGATATGGCCTGACACGAGGCACGTTGACGGCCGGGTAGATTATCGGGTACAAAGGCAAGCTGGCAGAACAAAAAAGGGCCCTTCTTATCGTTTCCTGTCTCCCCCCATCTCACCGCTTAGGCTCTTCCCTCTGTGCGCCATGAGCAACTACGGAGGGCCCCAGCCATACTCACAATCCTCTGGTGGTCAAATCCAGCCAGGCGCTATCACGTATACAACATCCACAGGGCCCGATGGACAGACCGTTTATCATCCGTTCAAGTGAGTTGGTCAACAAAGTCTGGTCTGTCCGGTTGATTGACCATGTGTTTTTCTCAGAGCTGTCCCTGCCAGGTGAGATATATTACCGCGACACGAAAGGCTCTCCCTGAACACCCTGCAGCTACCAGACCCCTCAGGGGGTTGTAAGCGGCATACAATGGATCCCCGCTGAAGCGACATCCATCTTGCCTGCCGGCGCTCAGCCAGCTACCTGCTGTGAGTTATTAGTCGACGAGTTCTGATGCAAATTATACTTATGTAATCTGCCGATCCGCAGGAGTTTGCAGCATCTTGGGGTCGTGATAGAGGGACCGACAAATGGTACGTACGATTCCGACTGATTCCTACCGTTCGGCGTTGTTGACACAGGACAGGCAAAGGATCAGAAGAAAAGCGGAGAAAAAAAGAAGAGAAGGAATCCATCAGGAGACTTTCCAAGCAATTCGAAAAGGATAGGGAGGAAAACGAAGTTCGCATTCAGAGGGAACGTCGTCGCAGTTTCTACGGGGATGGGGACCCCACCTTTCTCCCCAGGGTCACAGCGTTTACAGTCACAGCCCCACCAACGAGCTTGATCGTAAGTTCAACGATCTGGACATCGACGGGAGATCCGCAGTCTACGGTAACCGTCCGAGGAAGTACTCGACGGCTGGAGGTGATCGCATGTACGGTGCACCGCCTGTTGAGGCGGGCTATGCGGGCTCTGCGGGTTCTGCAGGCTCTGCAGCATATGCGGGTGCTGGCTCTACTTCTCCCTATCGTCAACCTGCGTATACAACTTCTCCTAACATTCGCCCTCAAGATACCTCCTTCTACCCGGGAGGGCCGGATCCAATCACTCGGGCTACGTCGCCTTATGCACGTGGGAACGATCCCATTGCTAGGGCTGCCTCGCCGTACGGTCGACCCCCTACAGAGCCCATTGCTCGGGCCTCGTCACCATACGGCAGGCCACTCAACGAACCTATTGCCAGAGCAACGTCCCCGTATGGTCGGCCTTTGACCGAACCCATCTCCAGGGCTCCTTCCCCTTATCACCCGGGGTATGTTCCCCGAGCCCCATCTCCTATTCCGCCCCGTGCACCATCTCCTTACAGTGCTGCCCACTCTCCGTATGTTCCTCGAGCACCTTCTCCCCTCCCTGGTCGCGCGCCTTCTCCTTATGCGAAGCCGCCCCCTCCTTACCTCAGGTGGTGCGCCGTCTCCATACCTTCCCTCCTCAGGCGTCTCAAGTATACCCTCCAGGCCACGTCATGGATGGCCAACCATTTCCGCGGTCCCGCGCTCCGTCGCCGATGCCAGGTCCTCCAGCCGCCTTTCCAACTTCGCCGCGCATGCCAGTATCAGTCGCTGGTGCGGATCAACAACTTTCCGCGCCGGACGCGTTCTCGCGCCCCGCTAATGCAGCACAACCTTACACACCGTTCAATCCCATGAAGATACAGGACATGGAACAATTCTACGACCAAATCCCAAGAATGCCACTCGTGCTGGATACCCATGATGTGTATCATCAAGATTGGATCAGATTCATGAATGTAGGTCTAAGCATCTTATTTACATCACCTCCGCTTCTGATCCATCTTGGCATACAGGATCTTGCTCTTGGATGGGCTGGAAGGTTGCCTCTCCCTGACTTATCGCGCGGTCCGCCTCCCAGGCGTTCCTGTGCTCGTTGCGGACCTCGTTGATCTGTGGAACGACTCATTCTTCCTACCTCGTCGCGTCGAGGTCATTCTTTGTAAGGGTCATGAGCGCCGTTCCGGTCCCAATAAAGGCGTCATCGATTACCAACTACCCGGGTTCGATGTCGATTATGACTCAGGATGATACTTCGTCATCAACTTCATCAGGACTCTGAATCCGACATGTACCCCGGCTATGGCAGGGGTATGGACCTTGCAGAGTCCAAGAGACGGATTAAGGAGAAAGCGGAGAAGAAGATCCGTAAGAAGGAGAAGAAGGCCAGGCGGAAGGCCAAAGAGCGCGAAAAGACGTATGCGCTCTACCTGACTTACGTGCCTCCCAGGGATCCCGTGCTGACGGGCGTGCATGGGTACTATGCGTAAATGCAACCTGTCCTGTCAAACAATCACGATTCGTGCCCGTAGGGCTTACCAACACTGCAGTCAAATATCTCATTGCCTTGTTTTGTTTCTTCTGTGATAACAAACCCTTCTTAAAACCTACGCATTCGCATATCCAACTGGCTGTAAAACTTGTAAAATCATTTCTGTGTCCCTATGAAAGAACGCATGATGCTTCATTTACAAAGTCCATTAGTGAGTGGAAATAAGTTAACATGTCTGCTACCAGCCACCACGACCTCTGCCTCTGGGAGGATAGGAGCCGCCGTAGCCACCACCAACACCACCGCCAGTGTAACCACCTATATCCCCCACGACTTGATGGTGCGTTGTGGTCGGCGCCGTAGCCGCCATAGCCTGACTGGTTACCATAACCGCCATACCCGCCCTGTCCACCACCACCACCCCCTTGGCCTCCTCCACTGGTACCGGAATATCCCCCATAATGTCCCCCTCTCCCGTACGACGGAGGTTGACTCCCATACTGCCCGTGACTGGGTCCACCGTACCCTGGAGACCCACCCCTCGGTGGACCTCCGCCTCTGGGAGGACCGCCATAAGGACCACCTCGTGAGGGACCACCTCGGGAAGGACCACCTCGTGGAGGACCACCTCTAGAAGATCCGCCCCGAGGACCACCCCGCTGGTAGTCTGCGTGACCTCCCCCATAGCTTTGTGCAGGCGGCCTTCCATTCGAACCGACTCCACCAAATCCAGGCTGAGACGGAGGGTAAGATTGCCGCGGAGGTTGGTGGTGAGAGGATGGACGAGTAGGATGCGATGACCCATACGACGAGGGACCGTGTGCATTGCCATGTGTGTATCCATTTCCGTAGGATGAGGATGGCGGATGGTAAGGCCCGCGTGGAGGTCCGTTCCGTCCACTGGCGTCTCGGTCAAATCCGCCACGGCCACCACCGCGCCCGCCGCCCCTCCTGGTCCGGGGATCGAGGTCCTCTGCTGACAATTGCCGTGGGGGCCTTCGAGCACCAGGAAGGAGCATTGAGCGATGAGGGCTGAGTTGCTTGGGGAAGAAGTAAAAAGCAGAAAGGGAGCGATCAGTTTTTGATGTCGTCCAACTTGACAGGCCTGTGAGGGGAGAGTAGTACGTCGAGCCTGGTATGCAGTCGGGATTAGGAAGTGCACTACCGCTGATACCCTTCGAGTCATTGACGGGGATCGGTATAGGCTATAAACATATGCGTCAATTACATGCAACTGCAGCAGGGGGTAAAGTACTCGCCTCCTTGCCTTTCCGCTTGCCGTATAGACTCTCAAAGAAGGGATACAGCCTATGCTCATCGGAGACATAGATGGCATTAGTACCCCAGCTATTCCTACGGACCTCGTCTTCCGTGAGGTTAGCGTACCCGTCTTTCATAGCATCTAGCAGCCTCTTCTCATCAATGAACGGGAGGAGTGCTACCCCTTGCCAAAGCATTTTCTTCCCGTTCATGTCGACTTGGAAGCTCGTCGGGTAGAAATCAATGATAGGTGAGTCGGGGGACGTCATGAGATCATGAAAAACGGCAGGTATGTGCTTTCTGGAAGCAGGGGGGGAAGACACCCATGAGTTGTTCGTAGGGCTTGAACGGAGTTCCCAAGGTGAAGTTGATTTGGAGCTCGTGTAGGTCTTCGAAGTCGGAGGCAAAAGGGGCGAAGTGATAAGGATAGTACCACTGCCATGAAGGGGTCTACAGATAACCTTAGGTTAGCCGGACTGTTGTATCACCGCACCGCAACATACCCCTTGATAATAGTAGTGCAAAACCCACGCCAACCCTTCCGCGTACAGATATGTGATCCTACCAAGAAAGTGAATGAGCGAAAGCCACTTCACAAGCGGTTATCACGCACTTCTTTCTGAAGTCAGTATCAGAAGTTGACACACCAAACTTTTGCTGGTAGTATCTCTCCTTGTACCCGGGTTCCCAAAGTCTGGTAACAAAGGTCAAACTTGCTATGGTAATGAAGTGATGCAGGATCCTCCAACCTGACGTTATCAGCCTGTTCCACAGATCCGTCTGCTCTCACAACTAGCGCATATGATGGCTCTTCGTCTGGAGAGCTCTCCTCCTCCTCAACAACAACAATGTCCTCTTCTGCATCTAACTCTGCATCCTCAACTTCAACCTCTGAGTGTTTACGCTTAATACCCGCTGAAGAGGCGAAGGATACATCTGGTGACGTTGCCTCAGCAGGTTCTTCAACGGTGTTATCGAGTCCAACATCATTGATCATCGAAGAACTGGAATTCCCAAGGCCAGGTAGCTCAAAATCATCTGAAGATTCTGTTACCGATTCAGATTTCGTCTGGGTATCCGTCGTAGTAATTGTAGCCGGCACAGATGCGGACGCAGAAGCGCTTGGTTTCACAGGCATCAATCCCCCGAGTTGTGCTTTGAGCATCTCTGCTGCACTCATGTTCGCAAGCCGGATTGCAGCACGGTTTGCTACTACATCCCTGTTGGAGCCCGCCAGGGCCTGAGCTGCAGCAGGCACATTAAGACGCGACTGCTCAGTCTGCGGAGCACCCAGGCCAACGGAATCGGCCTTGGCAGCGAAATCATTTGCTGGCGGGCGCAATGGTCCACTGAGACCTAGAGCAGGGGAAGGCCCAGTAGCATTACGAACGTCGGGACCATTGGATGAGTCGATACGGCGACGCTTTGTTTCCTGGTCTTGTCGGTTCTCGGCTAAAATGGGGTAAGATTTTGGCTGTCAGACAGTACGCGCAAAGCTAGTGTCCGAAAAAGGGCTCACCCTCTTGTCTCTTGCGGAAAATATCGTCCTCTCTCCTAGCCAATCCTTCTAATATAATTTGAGCCCTCTCCAAAACCAGTTTTCCGTGGTTCGTCAGGTATCCACCCATCCTTGGAAGTTCCATCTTCCATATGTTCAGCAATGTGTCTATAGCACCCTCTCTTATTTCCAAGCTAGGCAAATGCGGCAAGGAAATCGTTTCCCACAAAGAAAATCAGCAAAACCCAGTCGTCGATAGCTTGTTCAAGGTTAAAGGGGAATGGCACCGAAGGAAGATATAGCTCGGCTTCAAGATACTCGCGTAAAATTGAGACGTCAAGGAATATGAATGGCTTCTTTTCGGGTGGAGTAGGTTTCGGCTTCTCGAGAATATCAGGGGCTGGACCTGTACACTGTGCTGCATAATGCCCTTCTTGACCACACTTTCGGCACGCTGAGCTTTTGTCCTGAGCAAAAACATCTTCGCGCAGAACTCGGAAGTAAGGCTCATGCGTCGCAAGTGCAAGCATGATGAGGTCAGCATCCTACGATACCAGTCAGTAAAGTATGGATCGAAGTGACCAAACTATCGTACCAAGCCGTATATGACATGCTTAGTGTTGGGGTCATGAGCGGGGTTTACCCGTTGCCGACGGATCCAGTCCATAATCTTATGTTCTCCCTCTCCAGGAACACTTGCGTCCGAGATGATTACTTGAAGCTGAAATGAATGAGCTACGCTTCAAGACACTCGAAGAGACAACGCACATTTTTCCAACCAGGATCCGTATTCATCTTTTCCACCACCCAGTAACGTAGAGACGCCGCAAGTAAGTTCATGAACGGCGTCCCTGGCGTGATCGCATTTGAATCCCACGCCTCTTTATTTTTTTCTTCTTCAGTGATGAGTTTGCCCATTGCTACAGTACCAGACAAAGTGTGAGAAACAAGCTTTAATGAGCAAAACGAAGGTGCAGATGAGGACTTGCCTTCCCATTCGGCCACGGCAAGCTTGCGGGCTTCGGCCTTATCCTTTGCTTCTTGGGCAGACCGAAAACGACGCGAACGTTGTTGATTCATCTTAGCGCGTGGCGCGACGCCATCTGCGGGACATCGTGTAAGGCGTCTACGTGAGCCGGAAAAGCCTGTGCATACATACCGATGGCCATGAAGAGAAGTTTCCGTGGTCTGATCATATTAACAACGCGATTCGTGTATTTGAAGACTTCAAGCATCATTTCTTCCTCTGTCTCTGGTGCGGGCTACATAGAAGTGAGCACGAAAATTGAACCACGCAGGAAAGTAGACATTGCGTACCTTCCCTTCCGGATGAGTGCACGGGTGAACCTGACAATGGCGATGGTGTCAATACTGAGCACAAGTTTCCTTGAACTACTGAACGTACGATACCATTCATATCGAGGTAGAGGTTATCAAACTCGACGCCATTTGGGTTCGGAGTCGTGATGTCAACAGGAAGCTTGATTGGTTCTCCGACAGCGTCTGGGACTTCGGTTTCATCTTCCTCAGCTACAGAGGCGACTGTAATTTGATTTCCGGACGGATGAAAGTCAGCAGGGGACGTTTTTAGAGTGCACGGATACGCACCGATTCTTGGGTACTTTTTACTGAGCCAGCGAAAGAGCGCGGGTACACCCTTGAAGAAGCAGTGGTTATCAGCACCACTACACTTTGAGATAGTTTGGATACCGCATACCATGGTGTGCTGTCTGCGTCGACGAAGTGTAAGTACAAGACCGACGAGTGTCTGTCGCTTCTTTCCTCCGCTGTAGAATGGACCGCCTGACAAGCAGAGCACAGCCACCACGCGTGAAAATAGTATGATTATGTAATCTATTCCCACAATCGCAGATATGACTCGCTCGGCCAACTGGGCAGACCAAGTGTGATTGCATATGACATGCTGAGACTGATTACAGACGACGATGAGCACGACAGCAACGATGACCCAGACGGCGATCGCGCAGACGCCCACCAAGTCTAGTAATGCTCGACAAAGTCTTAACCCAAATCCTGATGGCGGCCCCAAGTCCCAAAAGCAGATGTCCAAGGCTGAACGTCGCGACCTGCAAGAACGTCAACGAGCCGCCAAGGCCGCTGCAAAGGCATCTGTACCAAGTACTCCGGCTGCCAAGTCAAACACGACACCTACAGGGAGTAACTGCCAAGGGTGCTGCACAATCCCCTGCAAGTGCAGCAAAAAAGTCCGGCAAGACTGCTGACGGGAAACCCGTGAAGGGCGAGCAAGAGGATACCTCCCACCTTCATACACACGCCCAAGTAGACGATACGACTCGTGGGCTTCGCATCTTCTCACATTTTGGCCTCCCAAAGTCTCCTAGCGTCACCAAGGGTGACGTACATCCCGCAATTATACGTGTAGGACTCCAGTTTTCAGACTTCAAGATCACTGGAGCCGACGCAAGATGTATTGCTATGTTAACCGCTTTCAAGGCAGTATGTCTTCAATGACGGTTGCAGGCTATTTTATGCGATGTTGTGCAGGTTATCCAAGACTACGTGACACCTCCAAACACTACGCTCTCTCGTCATCTCATGACTCATCTCTCTCCGCAAATTAATCACCTCGTTCTGGCACGCCCTATGTCAGTGACCATGGGCAACGCTATTCGACAACTAAAGCTAGAGATAAGTGGCTCGGATATAGATCTACCCGAGCAGGACGTGAGTAAATGTCACCGATCTCCTCCACGTTGCATGACTCCACGAAACTAGGCAAAGAACGCGCTCTGCAGTAAGATCGATAATTACATTCGAGATAGAATCGTTATCGCAGACCAAGTGATTCAAGAAACCGCGGGGAAGAAAATTAAAGATGGAGACGTCATTCTTACTTATGCGAGGTGAATACTACTGTCCTATTCCAACGGCTGGCGAGTGCGATGCTCACTCTGCGAGGATAGATCATCTGTGGTGCAAAAAGTTCTTTTACACGCTTGGGAGGATGGTAAAAGATTTTCGGCTATTGTCGTTGACTCCTAGACCTATGCTGGAAGGTATACACATTTATACTTTGGTGTTAATGTTGCCGCACATCTGACGACACGCCTAGGCAAGGCTATCCTTAAAGCGCTCACAGCCGCGTCAATCCCTTGCACGTATCTGCTACTCCCGTCCCTCCCATCTGTGCTCCCGCACGCCACGACGCTCTTCGTTGGTGCACACTCGATTCATGCTAACGGTGCTGTTTTCTCGAGGGCAGGAACAGCTACGGTAGCAATGATGGCCAAATTGCACAATGTACCGGTCGTAGTTTGTTGTGAGACCTACAAGTGGTCGGAAACCGTCCGGTGGGATAGTTTCAGTAAGAACGAGCTCGGTGAATTTCAACCATACTTCTGTTTGATCGTGCTTCACTCATTTTCCGGATCCAGCGCCCACGCCTTTCCCCTCATCTGCCTCCTCAAACTGTCACTCTTCTCGTCATAACCCTGACATCAAAACAAGTCACAATCTCTCGGTGTTGTGCCCACTCTATGACCTTACACCGCCGTCATACATCACAGCAGTCGTCACTGAAGTCGGGGTAATTCCTCCAAGTTCCATGTCGTCCATTCCTGCTGCTCTAGGCAGGACGATCGGGGCGTGAGGGAGTATCTATACGTTTACTTTCGTTTCTGTATGTTGGCCAAAGTGACGCAGCAGAGGAATGGTATGAGGTTGCATACATACAGCGTACTCAGACCCGCCGCAGTTGTAGCAGAATTTACGCAATCATATTTTAATCGTTCTCGTCTGGATACGTTCCACCGTGACGGTGTCATTTCATCGATAGTGGTGGTAGTATGGTGAGCATGAGGTATAATTATGAGCTGACTGTCTGGAATTCTATAGGCGAGGATCGTCTCCTTGTGGTCTCGCTCCCTCTTCTTTTGTGACCCTGTTGGCAAGTGCGCGGGCCTCCATCCACTCCCAGGCACGATCGATGGCGTGCTCGACGGGTTTGTCAAATAGGTATGGGAGGATCGGTACGACTGACAGTCCTACAGCTGTTGGACCCCACGTGCGAAGCCGGGGATGCTTGTTCCGCGAAAAGAGAGGCTTGGAGCGGGCGACGATCGTATGGATGGTTAATGCGGGAAGAGCCCTGCATAGGCAAGTTTAGGTCCGAGGAGAGTAGATAAGTGAAAATAAGGGCGAAAAGTAACTGTGCTACCCTAGTCAAGTGCAAAGAACGTTGGAACCAAAAAAAGTGCAAGGACCCCGCGCACAACCGCAGCCAGAGGCTCAGAACTAGCAGGGTAAGAACGACACGTTGCACCACCACATGCACCAAAGCACGAACGTGGAGTTCACACTCACATACTAGCGATACTTTGAAACAGCGCACGTTTGACGGCGACCAATCCAATGCGTGTCGGTTCAGACAAATGTGCCGTTTCACTTGGAGAGGGACCACGTTTGTGGGCCTTGTATGCCTCGTAAGAAACATCGCTGCGGGGACAAACAGTTGTTAAACTGGGGACAAATTTGCGAGCGACTATGTACTAACGCAGAGAGGTATAGCCAGGAGACGCCGTATGCAGCCTTGACAACTACAGGTGAGATGAGGGGACGAAATGCTTCACCAACGTCACTCGTCTGGTTGTGGTGGTCAATGACCTTGCTGGACGGTCAACGAATGCAAGAGTGCGTACGTAGGCGATGTACCGATGAGTAGCCCTCAAAGCAGTGCGCAGACGGGCACCATAGGCCATATACCTCAGCTCAGTGTCCGTAGAATCGACATCCTTGTCTGCCAGGGAGCTGATCTCCTTCGTCGCCTTCTCCGCCAGCGACATCGAGAGAGGGGGGGGAGGGCGAGTCACGTGCGGAGGGCTTACGTGATACGAGTGGAAGGGGCCGTGGGTCGGGATTTGCCGGGTCTGTCGCCCTAGACGCTGGGCAGCCTAACAGACGGAGTGACGACGGTCCTCGATGTCGCCCTCTGTAGTGTCCCCTGCCACGCCTTACAACGACCTCAATCACAGTCATGTCGAAGACGACGTTCACGCTGACGAGGCTCCCGCCAAGATCAGCGCCTACTACTCCCTTGTGTTTCCCAACATCACCTTCTACCTCCAGACATTGACCGTCACCATCGGTCGTAGGTGCATTCCACCCGGCCCCTCTTCCGTCGATGGTGCGGACGCTCCTACCCCGAATTACAGCCCGGTCGACGTCGACCTCGGTCCTTTGAAGAGCGTGTCGAGGTTGCACGCCAGAATCGAATACGAAGAGGAAGAGGAGCGCTTTGTCCTCGTCGTCATCGGCAGGAATGGTGCGTGGGTTGACGGTGTATGGTCAGGTGCTGGAAGTCGTGTGCCACTCGGCGAAAGGTGCGCCTTTATACTCTCTCATCCCAGCTAGCCCCACTCAGCTCCCGGACCCATTGCAGATCACAGATACAGATTGCCTCTCGCACATTTCATTTTGTCCTACCTCCTCCCCCAGCTCGCCATGATTCCCCCTCTCCGTCCTCTAATTCTTCCATGCAGCGTGCACGTTCCCCATCTGTCGACATTACCTCTATCTCCCCTCCATCTTCGCTCCCTTCTCATTCTCCTCCTCCACGGGACGCTCCCCAACGTCTACTACCGAAGCGTTCTCCTTCTCCGGAACCTCATCTCCCGAACTCCAATTCAATTTCTCGGTCGACCACAAAGGGTGACACTACGCCATTCATTGCGACTGTCACTGCTCCCACCTCGAAGAAGCGCAAGAAGCTCGCACCATCTCTACCTAAACCCGAAGTTATGCCACCGAAGCCCCCACTTACATATGCTCAACTTTGCTATCGCGCTATCAAGGGAATGGGTGGAAAAGCGACCCTGCAAGACATATGCGGTTGGATGATGGAGAATTACGATTGGTATAGGTACAATGAAGGATCTGGCTGGGAGGTGAGTTCCAAGATCAGGATCAATCCAGAGGCACAATCCCCTGCCAATTCATAGTTTTGACCTCTCCCCTCCGCTCTCTCGCTATCGGACCTGGCCAGCCACTCACGCCTTTCCTTTACAGAACTCTGTTCGTCATAACCTTTCCTCTGGACGTGCTTTCAGGAAGATGGAACGCTCGACTGGTGAACACGGAAAAGGATTTTTTTGGTCTGTCGACGAACAGTTTAAGCATACATTCGAGGAACAAGAAGCGAAGGCTCACGCTCAGTCCCGTGTCCAGCTTCAGTCACAAGCGCAAACTACCACTCAAGGTCAGGCTCCTCTTATTGCTGGCGGAAAGGACGGGAAGAGAAAGAAGACGATTACCCTGGAACCTCCTTTCAAGCGGAGCGTGAGGAGTGGTAACGGACCATTACCACCACCGTTGACGTCTACACCACTGCCCCTTGCCTTCAAGAGCCACAGCTGTGCCTGGGACATCTGCGTTCGCAGCGGATGCCATGACGGAGTCAACAGAGTCGGGGGGAGTGGCTACACCAGAAGGTGGAAGGCCGAAAGCGGAACCAGTCGCGTTTTCGAGGATTGGTGCCCTAGTGGACAAGGAACCGTCAACCGCACATCCTTCAACCCTTTCAAATCCACCTGTCAATCATCTACCTGCTGCTGGCACTGCTGCCGATCCAAGTGCGTCGACCTCGGGTACTCCATCTCCTCTATCTGCCCTTCCAGCATCTGTGTGCTTGCCCATTGTGGTGGGGACAGTCCCCTCATCAAACTCTTCCTCTTCCACAGGCTCGACAGACGAACCACCCCCGATCGTTTTGCACAACAACACTCTTGTACTTTCTCCTCTTATCTTTTCTTCGCTTTCCCCCGAGCAGCTCAAGGCGCTTGAAGAAATGGGTGCCCAGCGAGCGTTGGAAGTACTGCAGGGTCACATCGTCCGATATCTGAAAGAACGGATGGGTCGTCGCAAGAAACGCAAAGCCGTTGGTGAGAAGAACTGTAAACAGGGAGAGGGTAAAGCAGAGGGAGCTGAGCGGTCGAGCCCGTTTACGACGACACCCCTTCCTCCGCGAGGTGGCCAGGGAACGCCCAGACCACAACCTCACACTCAACAGCCGCAGTCCACTTCTTCATCGTCACCTTCGAAAGGGTTACTTGCCACGCAGCCGGGTTTTCAGATTGCCGGATCTAAGCGCCCAGCGTCGGATTCATCGGTGATTAAGGAGATTGTTCCAGTATCCGTGGACAAGCCGACCTCCTGTACCAATACCAATTCATTCTGCGGATATCGGATCCACTGCCACCTTGGGGAAGGGTCCTGAGCGACCAACAAGTCCCATGATCATCGTTGATGATGACGATTTTGAAGATGGACGGGTAACGAAGAAGCGACGGGTCGACGCCCCTGCCGTGCATTCCACCGATGATACAATGACAAGAGGGGACCCACTTGTCGGCGACACTGATGAACGCTGGGTCCGTCGTACAAGTCGTCCAACCAGGCGACGAGGACATCGAGATTGACGTCTGTTAGCCCTGGTAGGTCATCCGTACATCAGACTAAGGCTTTTTCGCTTGGGCCTTACCAGTTCGTCATTTGTTCTGATCCCAGTCGGTTGCGACCTATCTCACGTCTGACACTTTGCTTGGCTTTACATCTGTTCGGTTTTCATTGCGCAAAGGTTTCGGATCCAGACACTACTTCGGCTTCTCGCTCACGATCGCTCTCATTCATACCTCAACGCAATGCATTGTTCTATTTATCAGTACACATATCGTACCCAGCTCCTCGTGCACCCATACCTCCGTTGGGCATGGCCACTATCTCCCAATTTCTTTTGCCAACCCTTCGCCCACACCACCACACACGCACTCCACCCCCATAGACATGTCTCCCTTACGACGTACGTATGATAGATTTCGTGATGTTATGTCAAACGAGGTCAGACTCGACCTAGGTCGTTGATCTACGTATCTAGGTTTTATCCTATGTTCTTTCGGCGGTCTCTGGTAACATCGAATCAAGGGGCGCCGTTTTAATCAGTTATCTTCGGATCAGAGTGAGGGCACGTCAGTCATCTTCTATGTGAGTGCGCCACCACTCTGCATCTTAATGCCGGATCTACCGTCCCGTCTTACCCGAAGTGAGGGGCGGGCTATTTCGAGTGAGTGTCATTGATCTTTGTACAGTCTACGATATTCTAATGTTACAGAAGATTACATATCGATCCGTGAGACGTGGCGGACAACTGATGAAGGATCTTTGAAATAGGACTGCTAGCATCTTTGCGGGCGGAACTGCGCGCCGTGGTGCACACCAAGCACATCATCAGATAAGATATGCTCAAACACAAAGCGCTGTGCTCTGACACCATCGCCTCTCACGTTGTCGCGGGGCATTCCCACCGCTTGTCACCGGCGCTCCTTAATTCTCGTCGCTCCCAGCGCTTTCATCGGGATACCTCCTGTTCAGGAATCTCTGCGCAAAGTTGTCCAGAACGCGTCGTCCAATGTGCACAATCTGTGCCTCATCCACAGCATCACACTGTCTTGAGCACTAAATTCAAATTTTTGGCGAGGCGAGTAGATTGTGCTTCTTGCATCGTGATCCAGTTCTTCTTGGCGTCTATCTCTTGCAAGATATGCAACAGTTTCGGGCAATCAGTCTGTATGAATTCTTAGGTCAACTGCCTGCGGAGAGGTCGTGATGTGCTCTTACCGGTTCATCACCAAATATCTCGAAGGCAAGGGTCCCACCCCGTGCAGCTCGGATATCCTCCAACATGTCTGCCCATTCCTGCACTTGTTGAATGAATCTGTTGAGTTTCCGGCTTCCCTCCTGCTTTTCCTCATCCTCACTCCTCTCTGAGCCTTCGGCAGAGGGTGTCTGTGTCTTTTCCAGTGACGTAGAACTGTTTGATGATGTGGTATCAGTGCTGCAAGATCTCTGGTGATTCTCCACTGTTTGTTTGCCCTTGCAAGGACTTGAAAGCTCTTGTCCTTTAGGTCTTTTACCTGGAATCATGTTGGCAATGGGAGTGGTATCCATTGCTCCATGGGATTTTGTAGGCTCCAAGGACTTGTTGGGACTAACAAGGGAAAGGGTCCCCTGGTCTGAGTTTTGCCCCTCCATGGGACTCTTGTGATCAAATCCTGGGATAGGAACAGCTACTGGAGATCCAGCATCTGCACCATTGCCTGGTAAGGATGGCATAGGTGGCATATTGGTGAAAACACTGAGGTTATCTCCCTCAGGGTTCAAGTTTGTTTCATCCCCTCCAACCTCCAGGGTACCTGGCGCATCAGGGTAAATGCCCATGGTTGCTATCATGCAGAATTGTGTGTGATTTAGTGGCTCTGAGTTGCTCCAGGTCCAGCACCTCTGCCTTGCGTTTTCCCAGCACAACACTGGGTTTTATCTGCTGTGGTGATGATGATGATGAACTGTGCATCTGCATTGAAGTTGAACAGATGGATGGCCACAAGGTAACATAAACATACCCTAGGCAGGCTCTTGCCTGACAGAACATGTGAAGGTGAGACATGGGAGTCATGAGCAGGGTGTTCATGGGCATGTTGTGCTGGTCATCATCAAGTTGAGTACTGATATTGGATTTGCAATGGAAAGCTTACATGAAGGTATATCTACTGAACATTGAGGGTATGCTTTCAGATGATGAGCTGCAAGGTGCCTTGTGTTCACTTGTAATTGTAGCCCAACTCTTGTTTTCTGATGGCTGGTTGGGAGCATGGAAGAACCTACCTCTACCATGCTGCCCAACAACATCAGGGGAGGCCACATCACTTTTTCTAGTACTTGGAAGTGATAAGGTGGCTGTGTGGTTGGGAGCCATGAGAACTAGAGTATTTGAACTTAATGTCTTGCTAGGTAGTAAGCAAGGCATGACCCTACAAGATGTGCTTCTCTAACACTGCTGAGAGTGGACAACAGGTTAGCACAGTGATGCTATACACTACAAGGTTAACCTACAGAAAGAGGATGGTTTCCTACGGAGTGCCCCAACAAAATATATTGTCGTACTAGTCAAGGAGGAAGAGGCAAACCAGTACAATGCGGTAGGTAAAGCGACTTATATACCCCCGCGGTCGGAGCTCGAAAAATTCAACACCGCTGACTCAGCCACGTCATCGCCTTTTTGCTGAGGTACGCACGACGCACATCATCGATGCAGTTCGTTCAGGACACCATCAATGACGGCCGAACAGGACAAGCTTTTTGTATGGGATACCAATCCCCTGGAAACACCGAAAATCTACCGTACGTACGAGACGAAGGATCGAGACCGGGTGAGAATGATACCGGACGACCAGAAATAGCAAGCCGTGTGGGGTCATACCACAAACGGACTCCGTGACGACAGCGGTCTGAGAAGTGTGTGGAAGACGTAAAGATAACTCCACGGAGTAAGATACCTATCCATGACGCGATCTGTTACGGCTAGGTAGGCTGGCACGTTGGATACCGTGTCGGGAAACTGGTCTGACTTGAAGGTAGACAAGAACGACGAGAGCTGGAAGTGCTTGGTCGGAAAGTCAATGCCATGCTTCAGGGGGAGAGAATGTCCCCGCGAGACTCCGAGCACTTGGGATGGGGCCAAGCGTGCGCGCTCTATCACCTTGACAATTTGCAAACCGTGGTGGGATAGGTCTGTCCAAATGGACATGCTGGAAGGAGATAAAGAGGTGAATGAGAGCAGCTGTGTATTACGGTGTACGTATCCTTCTCCGTGCGTCGGTGGTCCAGGCTTGCAACGAGGGGTGGTTGCCAACATACGATGAAAAGTCCGCAAGGGGAGTGGAAGGCGTGGCATGCTGCTGGCGGAATTCCGTTTAACAGAGCCTCGGAGACGACAGCCAGCGTGCGTGCGTGGGGGAGGAAGGAGATGAGTTCGGTGTGATCCGTGTGATGTGGTGGAGAGAAGACGCAGCGAATGTTGACACAGTGCAGGACAAACGTGCGCGGAGACCCATGGCACCGCCAACCCCGGTTTCGGTCAAAAAGGGACCGAGCCCATATGGATTGGCTAGACGCATCACGCCCGTCTAATACGTTTTCATCTTCTGAAGATGCATCGTTCTTGACCGAAAAAGAGTTCCCCATCCGTCCGTTTCGTATCCAAGTGGTTTCACCGAGAACGTTGCTTAGTCAGCAGAGATAATTGGATGACGGTGGCACGTGTCTTCCGCCAATATATCGTCATGAAAGTCACGAAAAACCTAACTGAAATCCCTCCGCTTTGCGTCCAGGCCTGACTCGCTGCGAAAACACCATAAAACCAGTGTCGCAACCTTCTCCTCGTCTACGCTTTCCCCCTCCCCACACACGTACACACCATCCCACACGCCGGTACGTCCGTGACATCTCTGTGGTCTCGGTTTCATAGCTTGACTCGACCCGGCCAGTCGCCATGCATCGCTACCACCACTTCCCGCCATCTCCTCCTCCATCTGGTTCTCATACCGTCTCCTCCTCGCCCCAGCCAGACAACCATGTTGACCCACAACAACCACCCTTCCGACGTTCTGTATCCCATACGGTGCAGTGGTCTACTAGACAGTCCGATGCCACACCACCTCCCATTCTTCCGTCGCCACCCAAACGGTCCGGGCCACGTAGAAGCCAACGCTCCCTCACCTTACCTTCCTCCCAACGTGATGCCACTTCCGATCGTTCAGTCCTGCTAGCACAGCAACTACCGTCACTGACGCGCAGATCCTCATCCTCATCTGGCTCTTCTTCATCGTCCCTTAACAATTCTCCGATCGTTGCTTCCCAACCACTGCCCAGTGCAAGCATGGGTCGCAAGGTGGCAGAATCCCTTCAACTCTTCAAGGAATCTACCCCTATTTCCGAGTTTCGAGACGACCCTGACACCGACACGGGTACCAGTCATCGCCGGCAATCCACTTCACATCACGTCGAAAACGTCGCAGAGGCAAAGTACGAATTCGTCAAACGCGCTGATTGGCCGGATCCGGAGACGGCCGCAATCCGGAGAGAACGCAGCTCGACAGCTTTGGAGCGCGTCAAGACAATCGATGCAATTACTCACCAGCAAGTCAGCAAAGAACCTGGCCTGCCCAACGATCCAGATGTAAGACTGAATGCTCGTGATAAGCCTTTCGGTGATCCGTCTCAGCGGAGTAGAGACATCACCTCACATACAGAACCTTATACCCGTGGTCGACGTCGAGACAGGGTGTTCAACGTCCCCGGGCCCATTTTGGGCCACCAGCCCGATACCCCTGAGCGTTCATCCAATCATGCCCCACCGTCACCCTGCATTCGCCCCCGTTCCAGAGGGTATCCACCGTCACCGTCACCTTCACGTTGTCCCACAAATCGTATCCCTCCTCTGGCCCTCTACAATTTCCCTTCGGATCGTGGTGTCATTCTCTCACAGCGTCACACCTCCGAAAACCAACCACCACACTCCCCAGAACCCGAATCGCTACAATCACAATTGCTCACCCATACCCTTGCGCCGTATGCCTCCCGGACATCCTCTTCCCCTCCACCGTTCATTGCGTCTGACTACCGACCCTGTTCGCCATGGTCCACGGACGAAGAGTCTGCTTGGGAAACCTCATCAATTACTTCCGACATATCCACCACGTCCGGAACATCAGAACATCCTGCCTCTCTGGATGCCTTTCTTTCACCCTTGATGGAAGATGATGATGAGGCCAAACGTTCGTTGCCACGGTACAAAGAACGTGAGTTTATGGACGGTCCTGATCCCTGGAATGGCGATTATTTGGACATGACGTTCAGCGAGTCACAAGAAAGCCTGCCCCATATCCCGCTTCGACCCTTTCGGAACCAAGTCGGCGGACATAGTGCCATATACAAGTTCACTAAAAGGGCACTTTGCAAGGTAAGATTTGTTGCCTTTCCCTTCAGAGTGTTCCTTACACTTTCCTGCTTAGCCTCTTGTTTCACGGGAGAACCAGTTCTACGAGGCGGTAGAACAGGAGGCTCCACCACTACTAGCCTTTATCCCTCGATATCTGGGAGTCATGCTTGTCACTTACCGGCGCGTATCGAAGGGTTCGTCCACTCCGCCAACCACGGACCTCTCCACTACACCGACTGCACAAGCGCCAATCTCGTATCCATCTGTCCTGCAACAAACAAGGAGCCAATCTTTACATGACCATCAGAGGGACGTCGTATCACGCTCGATCCCCCCAAGCCTTCCAGAGGAGGACGGCTTGGGAGATATGGAGTCGGATGAGGCAGAGATGCCTGAGGTTGTCTTGGATCGAAACAGACATATCGTCCCCAAGTGGATGTTCAACACAAACAGCTTGCGGAGCCGCTCGCATTCGCAACCGTATTCTTCTACATTGTCCCTCGTTAACCGAGGCTCCTCGACTCAGATGCACGTCAACGCTGCGACAGCGTCGAGCCCTGCTTTGATGTTGAACGAGCGAACGTCGTTGTACAAGCGCAGCCCCCTTGCGCGTCATGCCACCGTCCCAGCGTTTACGGTCGATTCCCCTTCATACCTCCGTGAACCACTGGATGGCGAAGTTTCTGGTCGTGACTTGTGTCAGTTTCATGCTGAATCAAATGTCTCGCAGCCGTCGATGCCTGGCTGGTTCGGAGGTACGGGCTCGACGACTGTGAACACGAAGTTAAAGGACCACGTCTTCAATACCATATTGCGTCGCTTCCAGCGGCGCGGAAAGCGATGCTTGTCTTCTTCTGCGGCTAAGATGGAAGACGAGCCAACCCCGTCAATGGGCCACGCTGCGGGTGTAGCTACTCGTCGAGCCCCGTCATCCTTGCGCACATGGCCCACTGAGCAACTGAAGCAGGACTGTTGTCCTGTCTCGGCCGTCCGGCGAGTACAGAGCGAGAGCGCAATGGATGGAAAAGAAGGACAGGATACTTGTGCCGATTTAGATTATAGTAGTTCGGGCGGCGCTGGCGGGGTAGAGCATACGAGGTTTTCGAGGGAGACAGAACTCGGGCTGGGTCCTTCCTTGTTGCGCGGAAGGAGCCGTTCGCGGTCCTGCAACTTACCAATGCCGCCGATACATTCCGTCTCTCCCGTTCTGAATGGGCCACTGTCTCGCAACCACAGTGGTGACCCGGTCACACGCCAACACTACTTCATCCTAATGGAGGATCTCACGGGTCGATTAAAACGATCGTGCGTCCTAGATCTGAAGATGGGGACGCGGCAGTACGGGATGGACGCGACTTCATCGAAAAAGAAAAGCCAGCGTAAGAAATGTGATCGTACGACAAGTCGACCTCTTGGAGTCCGGGTGTGTGGTATGCAGGTAAGTCCGCAACGTGGGGAATATTGATTGAGAGATAGCTGACGAGTACCTATGAAGGTGTGGAACAATGTCACTCAATCATATGTGACACAAGATAAATACATGGGCCGTGACATTCGTGCGGAAGACTTTCCATCTGTGCTTGCTACCTTCTTCCATGATGGCGAGCGTTTGTTAGTGTGGCAAATTCCTGTCCTACTCCAAAAGTTGTATGCGCTCGCACGCATCATCAATCGCCTTAAAGGATTTCGGTTCTACGGCTGTAGTCTCCTTCTGATATACGACGGAGACTACGATGTTTTGGAAAATTTTCGAGAGTCTGCACAGGAGCAATTATCTCCTGCGCAGTAAGAGAGGCGAGTCCCTGAAGCGAGCTAGTGTCCGTCCTGATGGCAACAGCAAGAGTTCATCGCTCAGACGAACCCATAGCGAGGACTTGCTCTTGGGGCCAGCTGCAAAGCGATCGAGTGGCAAACGCAGGCGCGGGGAAGTTAACGTCCGCATCGTGGACTTCGCACATACGACAACCGGGCATGACTGGGCACCGTATCCGCCACCAGCAGATCGCAAGGTTATTCGTCAGGTGTCGAGTTCGAAGGGGTACCAAGCGGAAGTAGACGAAGAGACAGGCATTATCTATGCACGCTTCCCACCCCACTACCCTGAGGAACCTGACCGTGGGTTTCTTTTCGGGTTGAAGAATTTAACGGAGGCTCTTGAAAAGATCTGGAATGAGGAACGCATGCGGAGAACGAAAATGTCAAGGGACGACCCTGGCGTGAGCGTCGCGCAGCTCCCACCTCTGCCAACTGAAGGCAAGGAGGTGTTTGTCGAAATTTTTGGGACCATCGCACCGGACGAGGACCCTGGCATGCTATCCACATGACTGAGCATTGTCAACCTTTTAGACTCTATTGCCGCCGCAGTTTATACCTTGTTGGTCGGTGTCATCCTCCGCGCTATTCCTTCTTCATTTCCGTGTTCCTGTGCCAATCTGCTTCTTTTTCTTTCTTTGTAACTTCTTCGTTGCCTTCTTCTTCCCTCGTCTGATTTGTTTTTGCTATCTTTGTTCTCTTTCTCGCTTCATTTCGCATCATCCAGTCGTGTTACTAGAGTTCGCTTGTCACTCCCACGCACATACGCATTGTACATCCTTTGCATCGTATTCTATCAATTCACTCGCGTAGACGTCACGCTGCCTCATACGCCTGTCGAGTGCAAATAAGGAGTTTTCCATGAAAGATGACGTCTATCAGTTCATAGACGGTGTTGGTTGACTGTCAACAGGCACAGTCGAAATCTCGCTTGTGCACGGGGATTGGTCCCGAATGATTGGTTACAACCCCTGACGCACGACCTCCTTTCCACGGCTCACCACAGCGCTGCCGTGCAGTGTTGACAGGAAAACAGTATATTAGGCAAAATGGAACACTGGTCTATGCCCCTAGGCAAGTATTACGACTCGTCAGCATCTTGAATATAGCGACCACGAATATCCTTCCATTGGCGCTGTTGGAAAACGTGGAGGGTGAGCGGCAAGGTGTCAAGACAGGAACATAGCCCATCGATTACTTACGCCTCTGTTCCAATGATCCCAGAATTGCGATATGGCAATATCGAAGCCCATGTTGAACGCGAACGCACCAGCGAAGATGGCGGGAACGAAAACACCTGGTGAAGAAGAGAAGGGGGGAAAAAAGTTCATGGATGGGTCACTTGGCATCAGGTTTTCGGTCTCACTGTTGCGCTTAACTATCGTATTGTAGAAAGCGTCGGCAAACTGGGTGGAAAACCTGTTTCAGAGACTGCGAACGAGACGTTCCTGCGTACTCACAGCCATGGCGTATAGTTTTCGCTGGGAGGTGCTGTGATTCCGGTGGTGTCCGATGAGTCGAGAGTTGACTTGGTGTCGTTCTTTCCCACGGCTGCAAACCAACTGAAGCTCACCAGCGTTTGCCCAAGGCTGAGCAGCCTACGACATGTCCGCCTGCTGCCCTTACAGGTCCTGTCTCTACTGGCCAGTCTGCAGTTGCGGGTATCGCAGGCTGGCTCTTCAGAAGACAAGAAACATTCACGCAACCACCTCCAGAGCCGTGGCTCTCCCCAATGACTTATTTACCGACATGGGTGTAGGACAGACCGCGTCCGGTCGCACCAGAACTCCGTCCAAAGGGCCCATCTGAGTGGAGCCACGAAAACCCAGTCGCGCCTTCAAGGCCCTCTACCGAATAAACAAACTACCGCCGGGTCGCCAATGTACCACTTCCATGCACACTTCTCGGCGAACAACACCAAGATCTATCTCGCTGACCAAAGGGGCGTCCCATCCCAGCGGGGATGGTGGTCTGGAGGAAGCTGTCGTTTCAAGGGTGTGAACAGGAGCACTCAGGAAGCGGGCTATCAAGTGTGCGGTACACGCGTTTCGTAGGATAGAGGAAATAATCCAAGAAAAAGGGCCTATAACCCTTTCCGTTCATCTCAGAGGGATTTGGGAAGGGTAGAACGGCCGTGGAGCAAATATTCTTGACCAGCGAAGGTGAGAAGGTGCGCCCGTTGGTCACTGGAGGTGGAGGACAGGACACCCATACAGGTTGGTGGTACGAGAGCCAAGAAGGCTAGACGACTATAGTTCTCAGGTCAGTTCCTCGATCATTGCTTCGAGTCCAGTGCGCTGACGAAAGTTTTCAGTCCCGGCTACTCATATCGCCGTTCTCTTAGCAGCTGGTTGATTTATCGTGGACCTTAGGAACAGTGCATGACCATACAATAATTACTGACTTCCCTGCCTCCCTCAGCTGGTATGAATTGTATATAATTTCTATGGTATGTGCGCAAGAGATCTAATATGACCAAGACCTCCGATCTCAGGTCTTGTCGCGATTGGTGAAGAATGGATCCGGAGTGTACTTGTATCCTGGCCTCGCCAACGATGCCAATGCAACCTTCTTGTCTATCTCAATGTCTTCTATAAGGGCATCTGTTGCTGCGATTGAGCGTCGTGGCGATGCACATGTTACGCTCTCACTTACCGCGCGATGTGTAATCTAACTCGGGGCGAATGTAACCTAATACCAGAGCTCTCATGTTATACCCATAAAAATCATCTGCAAAATCGTGCATGATATGAATTTCCTGGGAGGGAGGAAACGATAAGTAAGGACAACCTATGCTGCAAGTCTACATACCGCAGTCATACGTTCGTTCTTGTAAAATGGATTCCAACCAAGGCTCATTACCATCGGCCAGACTTGATGGTCTTCAGATCGCAGACGCGATTGCTGTCCTTCTGGTGGAAGTACTTGTGCATACCCGTAGTATACGCCGGGTTCCACCGTTGCCACCATGTCTGGCAGCGATTCATCGGGTAAATTGGCTTTATGCACAGTCAACCCATCAGTCTCATGTCCCCCACAGACGAGCAGGGTAAGTGCTGACCGGTCGGACATCCAAGATCTTTACTGCCTCTGCCGAAACCATGCTGGACGACACCTTCCAGCGGTATTGGATACGGAGGCTCCGGGATATCAGGTCCCGCGATACTTGGTCTATTAGCGCGGAAGGATTGCGTCTGAATCTGAGCAGGTCGCAGTGGTCCGTTGAGCAGATGTTTGGGCGTGGCTGCTGGCATGATGGGCCCTAAGCCAGAGAGCACTTGTCCCATCTTGTGGAGATTCTTGTATCCGAGTAGCAGTTTGGGTTATTGCAGTGTCAGAGAAAAGAGCGGAAGCATCCAGTCAGCATAAGAGTCTTGACTCGTTTCACACTCTCACTACAGCCTCAGACTCTCACCATCATGTCCACGCCGTTCGCAGGCTATCCCATGTATGCCTTTCAGGGGCCGTATCCCGCCTATGTCACCGCAGCTGGCCAACCAGCACCCATAGTGTACTGCCGCGCAATTCCCCATTCCAGGGTATCCAGCACTCTATGGCGTCGTCAAAGCACCTACACCGACGAACCAATTCCATGGTGCTCCGGACATTACCTGCTATCTCGTCAGAGATAGCTTCCAAGCAAATGCAGAAGTTGATCGTATCGCAACTGCAGCAGTCCCAGTTCGACGCGATAGAACCGCAGGCACTTGCCCGCCTGGAGCTGGAAGTCGTAGCATGTAATCGTCACAAGTTCTATCAGGAAACGACACCGACACTCATTTCTTCTGACAGTCGTCCAGAGATTATACGAACGGGCCCATGACTATGCCAATCTCGCATGTCGAGCCTCTCCAGTAGCGATGGACGTGTTAGCAGCTTGCGATGCTCAGGGTGTGCGGGTCAATGACCTGCACTCCATCGCAGTCTCGTCAAAGTCTACTGGTGAGCCAGACGATAGTCGAGTTACTGCGAGAAGCTGAATCCTGTAGCACCACATATAGGGACGACGTTCGAGCCTCCACCACCTCGACCACCTTCCCCTGAGCTCCTCCCATCTGATGACGAAGGGGCTACGCCGGCACTGTCGACGACGTTGCGGCAGATCCCAGTCCAACTTCCCGCCTCTACCACCAAAGCACACATATCTCAAAACGCCTGTATGTGTTGCTGACCTTTTGTCTACTCTTACTCATCGGTCACGCCAGGCATCCCCACCTAGAAAGGCAGCACTGCCATCCTTGGAACGAAAGCTAAAGACTGCATCCCTCGTGCAGGAATCCCTCAAGAACTTACTGACAGCTACCGAGGACAATCTAGGACAAGAAGATGGCGAGCTTCTAGGTCACATCGTCAACTGGGAAGCCTCGACCTATCCAAGGAAACGCTGGAAAATCTCGGCAGATTAGATCCATCCAACAAATATTACCTCTTACACGTAAGAGCGTGTCCAGCCTCGTGCACGAAAAAAAAGTACAGGAATCGGTGGCCATCATTTCAATTATAGTGCCACGCACCTTCGGTCCCCAACGTCGTCAAATATTTCAGGGGTAACCGAACTCGTGACCTTGTGCAATGATAGTGCCGTGCATCTATGGCGCTTCAATCGGCTGCTCGGGATATCACACCCGCAGATCGTGAGGTCTGCCCGTGCTTGTAATTGTTGTGAGTATTAATGGGAGAAGTAACTATGTAATAGACGTCCCTAAACTTGAGTTTCTGTCTTCCTTCGTCGACATCCATGGGATGCGCAGAAATTTGGTCCGTCGTAGTTTCTCGGGAATCACCAGAAGGTGTTGTGGGTGTCGGCACTCTACTGTCGGCCGTAAGTGGGGAACCGAATGTTATCAGAAGTTGACCCTCCATTCCAGCCTGCCTTGGACGGGCAATTTTGCGTCTTTTCAGGGGAACCCGCTCCAAGTTATCATTGTCCAGTCGCTTCTGCCTTTTCTTTCCCCCTCTTGAAGACTGAAGATATCGATGACACAGGGGTTGATAGTCGTTTTGGTGTGTTTGATGCGGACCCAGGCGGCATCAAGGGTCTCGCGGAGCCCGGGCCACATTGACTGATAGTTGGATCTGAGCCGACTACTGGGTCCAAGAAAAACAGTGGAGACCCTTCGTTGCGCGTATAAACGTCTTGTCGAAGTGGGGAACCTGGAGGTAACGGTCCAGGTGACAGGGATTGAACATCCGATGGTGTGCGTGACGATTCTACGGTCGTTGTGACTTCGGAATCCACAGAAGGATGGCGAGTCACCTTGAACTTCACTGAAGGAAGCTTCAAACTTTTTTGGAACGTTAGGTAGCGGTTTCGACACTGGCAAATAATGTCAATGGACACACAGTACGGGCAAATGAACATACCGCAGTGTCTGTCCGACCAGTTCCAAGCAGCTTACTGATCTCTTTCCAAGCCATGTTCTCGTTTTCACGGACTACGTCAAGCAAAGCCTTGTCTTCTTCTGGACTCCATGGATTCCTGTTGACATTGGGATTGACCTGTTCGTTCCACCGATCCCTACACTGGTCATTGGTTCGACCAGGCATAGCCGCTGCTACATCTACCCATGATCGATCGTATGCATCAGCGGCAATCCGAAGTCGTGCATCCTCCTCTGGGGTCCAGTTGACACGCTTCACAGAAGGATCTAAACTCGCGTTGATATCTGGTACTGCATTGCATGGGCGTCGCGTCTTCCGAGACGTAACGAGCGACTAGGCCATGTCATGAGTGGAAAACCACGAGGATAATCACGGAGACCTACCCAGTGACCAATTATGACCGAACATGTCAACTGCTTTAATTAGTCGTTCGTCGGACTATAGGTGTCCAGACGTGATTTTTTCGTATTGTGCCTTGGCGCATGCAATCCAACGGTGTCCGATTGGTCTGTGGGTCATCAGATGTGCAGGAAAAAGATGTGCGACGACGAAAACCTACTCCTAATTTTCGAGCTATGTCCGACCAATCCTGGTGAGCCGTCTCCATACCCCGCAATGAGCGACTTCAGCCTGGATATCTCTTCTTCCTTCCAAGGACCATGATTAAAATCCGGATGCCGGTCTCCAAGCCATCGGATCTCGCACTCTCTTGCAGTGCGCGTTGTCGTCGACACCCTAGATACCTGCAGAAGTAAGAAAAGGTGAGCAGAAAGCGAAGAAGGGATTTGTTCTACCTTCTCCGCAATTCGATCCCAGTCCAGACCTTCGCAATTGCACTCTAGTGATTTGGGAGACCGTTCGCTCATGTCATGGAAAGTTGGGAGGCCCCTGCTAGACTGTGATCAGAAAAGTGAAGTAGTTCGGCCAGCGCACATACAGTATCTGCGCATCGAAAGCCATCTTGCGATAATTTTCTGTTCGAACAGCTTCAGCCAGGGCATCTAGCTCGCGGGCCTTCACTGAGGAGATAATTAGTTGGAGTGCGAATCAGAAGGTAGGGCACGATAGTTACTGGGGTGACTATCTGTCAAGCTTTTGTACCGATTTCGCCGCAGAGCATCAGTCGCGGAACGGAGAATCCTGACGATGATCATTTGTAGTTACAGAGATTATTTTCATATAAAAAAAAGAACTTGGACGTACTGGAGATAGCAATTCTGAGGAGGAAATCGCACTCGCTGCTCGCACAGCACCTGGCACGAGCACGAAGCCCGGAACGTCGAGGTCGGAGTCGTCTTCTACCTTCTATGTTAGCAGCGTCCTGTATCAACGGCAATAGTTTTAGATCGAGATGTCCTATGCGATGAGAAAAAGGAAAACACACGATTCAATCTTTCGACCATCTGCAGCTCGGCCTCGAGTCTTTGGATGTAAGTGTTCAGGGCCTGCTGATGCTCTCTGTTAGCTTCCAGTGCCTTCTGAGCAAGCTGATGGATGTGGGTGGCTTCTTGCGATTCCACCATGAAGGCTTCACTGCCAGACTCCACGAGATGCCAGATGAATTGAACGAGCGGTCCACATGCACCAGACCGCTGTATACTATGTAGTGAGAGGGACTGCAAGTGCACAAACAGTGACAACGGCTGCTTCCAGCTACTTACTGCCATGGCCAAAGGTGCCGCTAAACGTATAGGTAACAAACAGACGACCCTTTGTTCGCATACCTTGACCAATGTTCTGATTTATAGCTGGTCAGAACGAACGAGCCATTAAGAACCTCCGTCTGGGGATGGTCATTCCGACCATACTTGTC
Source organism: Pisolithus microcarpus (assembly GCA_024613185.1). NCBI lineage: Eukaryota > Fungi > Basidiomycota > Agaricomycetes > Boletales > Pisolithaceae > Pisolithus > Pisolithus microcarpus. The sequence goes on along the minus strand of JANFAI010000002.1, from coordinate 2,254,134 downwards.
GCTCGTCCTTCGTTTACTGCTTAGACGGGACTCGCTACCTCCTTCGAAGGGTTCTCTGCTCATCTATGTCTTGACGTATCTTCCGGCTCTCTTTCTGTCGCGATACCTGGAAAGTATCGGCACTTCTCGCCGCGATCCTACAACGGGAGCCCTCATTTCCTCTGGCGAGGATCTCAACCAACCTGGCGTCACGGAATGGTCCTTCGATGTTCTATATGTTACCTGTGGGTATTCCTACTCTACCTAAGTTTACATTGTTGTTTAACCGATTGGTCTGCGAGGCAGGGGCGTGCCAGGTTGGCAGCGGGGCATTCGGGGAGTGGTTTTGGTACTTCTATCTGGTGGTGAGTGTTTGCAGCGAGTTTTTGAGCCTGGCGTTGTAGTAAGGCGAGTTCACAGATACCGTTATACGCGCTCTTCAAAGTCTGGACCGGTCTTGTCGGTCCATTCTTGTGGCCGTCGTCGGGCAGGTCCACCGATGGACGATGCAAAGAAGGCAGAGACAGTCGAGTAAACGACAAGAAAAGCTCCGCAAACGCAGTGAACGAGGAGATCCGCGGGTTCGTGCCTGCACGCAGATGATATGGCAGATGGATTCAGTGTAGGACCCTCGACGCCCAGTCTGTGATCAGCATTGGCTTGTGTCTACCATAGAGTCGAAACGATTGACCAATTTGCATATCCACATCTGACGTGGGATCCTGGATTTAGGTATGTGTCGCAAACCTGCCAGGGAACATGAACTCTGCTAGAGGCAACCCTGCGATCGACGAACCGACGCCGTCCGATTTGTGCCAGCACTAGATGAGACGGGAGTTTCATGAAACACGGATGCAAGTCGTTCGCTGTTCGTTTCATTGGCCTTGCGCTGCTTGAGACCGAGCCTATCACGTGATCCAACACGGTCGTGCATACAGCCAGCCCCCTCCCAGGCATCCGCGCTCATCATCGACCTTACAAGTGACCATCACCATGGAGCCAACGATAGAGCAACCTTTAAGGACTGGTTCCATCCCATCCGAGCATGGATAGTCACTGTAATCCGGGTTCTCACCCTGATGATGCTCGCTCTCAGAGTGTAGGTGTCATCATGCATATACTGAGAGAGGTCTCACATGCATACGTCTACTTCCGTGGGCTATTGACCATGTAGAATGAGCCCGTGTTGCTCAGTGATAGCAGTGTCAGCCCTAGCTCCTCTGTCTCTTCCTGGCCTTGCGATCGACGGCTGTTCCCCACGGCACGGAGGCTACCTGAACTATCAGTTGCAGGGTCGGCACCGAGCGGCACACCAGTAGGCGATATGCATGAAGCTCCTACTGTTCGAACGCAATGTCCTCGGAAGCATATGTACTGACAGCAACCGTGAGGAGGATCATACGAGCGTCACCGAGGTCAGGTGAACGCCTAGAAACTACAAATGTCGCTTGTGTGAGCGTTTTGGTGCGGTCTACCCCTGTCATATATAGTGACCTCTACAGGGACACTGTTTCTACTTGCTGGGATGAACAGATTGTATCTTGCAAGACGACGATACTTCTGGTGCTGCTGATGACAATCCACCTTCCTCCTCTTTGCCTCCGAGCTCAAGTCCAGCCCAAGTATTCTCATCCTCGCCCCTTCGCGTCCTCCCAGTCATCGTTCATGCCCAGCGATAAAGTCACAGCGGTAAGAGAGCTCCAGTGACTTACCAATGAACTACACCCTTCTCCCAGATCGGGGAAACCAAGGAGTATATCCCTCTCGATGTCCTCTCCGAGACGAAGGATTCCACTCGTTGGTACGTAGTAGCACCACGTCCCGGAGTTTTGGATATTGGTCAGGCAATGATATGGTATATGTATCAGCGCCAGAACCTGTCGAACCCCCGGTAGTCTCCAGCGTAAGAAAAAGACCTGCCTGAATCCAGCGTATGGGCCGATCTTCCCGTTTATCAGGTGACTTATAGTATCAAACAGGATCTAACAGTCGTTGTCCGAGATCAGCACAGAACAGATGTCGCCCCACCCTAAAGCGCATGGTAAGCTGCTTTATAACATGCTATATGGACAATTGACAATCCGCGTATCGCAGAAGGTAGACGTAGACGATGTGCCACCCACTCCCAAACGGTCGACGCTAGCATCACAACAGCGACAGTACAGAAAATTAATCACGCCGTTTCGGTCACCCATCTTGACCACAACCGTAGAACCTTCTCGCAAAATAGAATGTTCCTCTGCCAAGTCAGAATCGGCTGGTGGACCTATGTCAGCTACTATTAATTCGACTTCCAAGCAAGACCTTTCCAGTCCGCCGTCACAAAGACAACTTGTCCACTCAAAAAAAGGGACAGGGACGAGGACAGAAAGAGCCGCCGCCCAATTCAAGTCGCCGATCATACAATCGGGTGTCCCTTCCTCTGGCGTTTCAGGCCGACCGTCCATCCGTCTGACACCCACGGTGCAAATGCTTGAGCACAGACTACAGGTTCTTCGTCGCGCCGTAAAGGTCAAGGAAGAAAAGGACGAAGAAGTTCTACAACAGCTCGTGACGAGGTGGACCGAAGCGGGAAGGGAAGCAGCCTATGAGTTGTGGGACCTTGTCAAAGACACTGGAGATTTACAGGGAAAATCATCTGGCCCTCGGAAGCTGCTGGGGTCGCGGTACGACACTTTCCTGGTGACAAAAATTGGGGGTGGGACAAGCCTGAAGATGATGTTAACAACCTCGTAGATTGGCACTCTACTGAGGATGGGAATGCGATAACTTGCGAGGAGGACGAAACTCGAAACACAGTTAGGCACGATGCTTCGCCAGCTGCGAATTGACCCTGCGACATTAGGATGGGCTGAGCAGATGGAAACGTTTATCGACTGACTCCTACATAACCTCTGATAGTAAACCCTGACATGTACTGCAGAAAAAACTGGTCGTCATATATCAACATGTTATGTGTGAACCAGAATCCAAGGACCCAGTTGCAGTAACGACGGGGATGAAAAAGGTACTGCGACCCCGAGTAAAGGGGAAACAATTGTTCTCAGAGCAAGCTGAGGTTTGAAAAATTGGGTAACGCGACATTGAGGTGAGGGCAACCCACGGAACGCCCTAGTAAAAGGCGAGGGCGTTGTCTGTTTGTGCTGCCCCCTGTCGCCAAGTGATTAAGAGCTGGCATTTGCTGCTAGCGACGACAAGGCTTTTGTATTTGCCCTTGGCCTGCGGGTCGAGTGTATTTGCCTTTTTAGGTAGTCTCCATAGGCTATTTCGCAAGCGAGCAGTATCCGTCACTATATTTACCCTACGAGGTCAGGCGTCATGGCAGAAGACGACGAACTTGCAAGTGTGGTATCCTCTGTGCTGCGCGACGCGTTTAGTACAGGGCATTCTGTCAGCTCCTATTAGCTCCTGGGACCTTCTCCTCCACTTCATCTCCCTCAAGGCTGGGGCTGGTTCACCAACACTGAGATTGACAGACCTACGTCGGCTGGACACCATCTTGGAGAGATTGGAAAACCACTGGGAATACGGAACGATAAGAACTAATCGCGATGATGATGCTCTGACTGTCGTCGATGTATACCTTGGGAACGGCCGCAGCTGACGTATCTAACCCCCGGAAACGGAAGCGGGCAGTTGACGAGGAAGCCGATTCCGCTGCTGGTGATGAGCATGACGAATGCTCCTCGCGTAGTCTGAGCCGATCACCTCCGCCCTCTAGGACCCCAGTTGGGAAGTCTCGGAAAGGAACTGAAGGAAGTGTATGCTCTTCTGCAACGTAGCACGGCCAAAGGGCGTCTCTTGGCTGAACGCGTGCGTAGGTCAACAGATCTATTCCCTGCAACGCGATCGTTCACGCTCGACCTTAGTTTCGCTCCGTTCATTCAACCTTTAATCCAATCTGTCCGCAAGTCACCAAGGACGAGTGCTCTAAAGTCCGTCGCGAAGCTTCAGGGGGTTCAGAAGCTACGCAGACGACCTGTGATCGCGTGCACTTCAGACCACTCATCCGACTACACACCGACCCCTCTCTCGGACATTGTTCTTATCTTAACACGTGTTATTCTGAGCCCACCTACGCACAGTCTCCGTCAATACCACCGTTCCCTTCCGGAAGCGCTACGAGGTCAGTCCTTACCCTCGGGACTTGGTGCGGGAGGTAGAGGTAAGGAGAAGGCACCATGCCGCTACTTGCATTTTGAGGTGGATTGGGACGAGAGAGATGGACCTGCTATTGGTAGTGACCATACGACAGAGGTAATGAAAGTGGATAGGCCTTTCAAGTTGGAGATTGGCCTCGGTCCAAATAAAAAAGATGCACAGGTCGTAAGGTTTTCCTTCCAAGTCTGAAATTGCCTGAGACCAAAGTATTCTAGCTGCCACCTCAATGGATTAATTGCGACTTGCGCCATTTCGACTATTCTGTTCTTGGGAAGTTCCATGTTATCATGGCCGATCCTCCATGGGACATTCATATGAGTGTACGGCTTTTTTGCCATATTTCTTTTGGTTGTGTTCATCGATTCCATCCGAAGTTACCCTACTGGGACGAATGACGGACGATGAAATGCGGGCCATGCCGAATTCCTGCTTTACAAGACGAGGGCCTTCTCTTCCTATGGGTCACGGGCCGTGCAATGGAAGTCGGGACGAGAATGTCTTCGCGTCTGGGGTTATACAGCGGGTTGACGAAGGTGGTTTGGGTGAAAACCAACCAGGTATCCTTCTTCAAAATCATCAGTGACACCGCGTTCATAGCAGGCGAATTATTCAGCTTCAACGGGTTATTCGTACGGGGCGTACAGGCCACTGGCTTAATCACACCAAAGAGCACATGCTCGTGGGAGTGAAAACTCACCTTGATGATGTAGGGAATCTCAAGTTCCCTAGTTGGGTTAACCGGGGCCTTGACACGGATGTGATAGTAAGTGAGGTACGTGAAACGAGCCGCAAACCAGATGAAGTGTATGGCCTCATTGAGAGGATGTGTCCCGGAGGTCGGAAGGTAGAAATTTTTGGACGTAAGCATAACTACTAGACCAGGGTCGGTACATTTTCTTACCTGTGAAATCCTTTTGTGTGTGTGTGTGCTTAACGTTCGTGGCTAGATGGCTCACTCTCGGGAATCAGCTCGGCCCAGATCAGATATTCGAGGAAGATCTGGCCGCTAGAATACGAGCCCGTTACCCAGAGAGACTCGTTGGGGGACCCACTGCAGGAGCTTTACAGCCTTGAAGGGGTTATCGCCGCGTCACCATGTCGCATCTACGATGTGCTAGTTCGTGCTTCTTCTGAGCTACTCGGCGAAAAGTATCCTTGATACTGCTAGGACAATGAATTGCATAGAAATCCAGTTTGAATGTACGTAGTCGTAGTGAGATGCACGAGCTCGTCCGCTACAGTGTCATACCTCTGTTCTACCGTATCGTGTATGATTGAGTCCTTGTAATTAGTACGTGCAGATTACATCGACCGACTTGAGTCTACCGGTAAAGTATATCTACATACAACAAGGTATATCGACCGAACAATGAAGAAAGTAGACTGGGTGCATGATTGCGCTGGCCTTAGTGTTGGTTGTCGATTAAGTCAAGTTCTTGGATCAGGAGGTCATCGACAGGCTCTTGGGTTCTCCAAATATACTAGTGTATGTCAGTCTCAGACATTAAACGTGGATGAAAAAGGCGTACGATGGTGTCCAGCACTGGGGATGACGAACATTCGTCCAAAGTGGTTACCGGCTTCACGGAGCTGTTGAAGAGACTGAAGCCCGCCCACAGGGTCCATCCAATCATGTTCCCCGTCTGCATGCCGTAGCCCAGTCAGATCCAAGAACCTGTTCAAAAAACACATACGCACAGGCGAAGGTTATCGGCATTTTCAGAACCGATATCCGATCTACTAGTGGCATGCGGGCGTGTGCAAAGGGCGCAAGAATGTGAGCTGAAAAAGATTAACGTGAGATATGAAAAATTCCGTGCATGCAGCGAGACTGACATATGCAGTACTCGCCAGATCCTTTGGCAAGCGTAATATTCAGGATATATTCGTGCATGTCGCGTGTTTCATCCTCCGTCAGAGAAGAGAAGCGGCGGCTAGAGTACTAAAAACCATCCGTTGGAAAGCAAGTTAAGGGAGAGGGGGGGGCGCTGGGGGGCACTCACCTCTGCCGACAAGCATTGGTCCCCAGAACAGGGTGGACCGAATTAATTGGAATGGACTCCAATCCTTCTTCCCACAGATACGTGACTAGTTTCATCGTACGGCTTTCTCGATTCCGGGCTGTCCTTTGCTCGTTCCTTATATGGTTTACTGCGCTGGTCGAGGCAGAAGTAGCAGGTCGTGCATCGGCGGAACTGGCCGCATCGCCTGTGTCCGTCAATTCCCTGGAAGGCATAGTAAGGTTGTTTGGATCGCGAGTCACACCAGCGGGTGACAGTAGGATGAGTTTGTTCACCCGCGTGGGATAACGTAGTGCATATGCGACACTGAGATACGCCCCAAGTGAATGACCAATCAAAGTCATCTTATCCAGGCCCATCTTGTCTCGCCATTCCTCAAGTGAGTCGACAAAGAAGGCTTCTGCCTCACCCACTCGACTGGCCACGTCGTCACGCTTGGCTTTCACGTGGAAGGGGACACGGGCGGACCGACCCATACCGAGCCAGTCAAGGGCATAGACATCCGGTGCCTCTGTGACCAGCCCAGGTGGCGAGTGCAGGGTAGTTGCGGAAGAAGAATCCTAAGCCTGCTCCATAACCGTGTAAAACGACGGCAGGGGGCGGTGCGTTTGGAGCTGTGTTAGTCGATTTAATGGATAGTGTATTGAGGTAGTGTTTCGGCGCTGCGAGAGGCCATGCGTTCCGTGCGCGCAATAACAGGACTAGTCCCCTGCTGCTGACGTGGGCATCTTCTCAGGGACGAAGAAGGGTAGACGCCTGCAGGGGTAATCAGCTCCTGAGGGTGGGTTCATTCAAGTTCCGGTTCGGTACCTCAAGAGACGCTCCTCTGCATCGGCACCTTGCTTCTCGCCGGCGTGCCACCTTGAGAATAAGCAATGAGGACGATCCCGATGTTGGATAGTAATCAAGCGACGCACCAACTCTTCAGACTAGCGGTGAATGTCAGGGGTATGTCCCTGGCTGGTGGGATGGGGAGAAGCGAGGATGTGTTGGTGGCGACTGCTGCAGACATCACTCCTCTACTCAGGATGCTAACAACGACGGGTGTAAGGGAAGACGACGGCGTGCCAGACGAGGGGATGAGAGCCAGTTATAGGCAGCTCACAAGGATGACGTGCCGGGTCGGCATGGGTGATCGCATAAGCACACCTTAGATTTTCAAAGTCCGATCTCGTCCTGCACTGGTCTCCCCAGAACAGCCATGTATAACGGAATTGGCCTCACTACTCCTCGCGGAAGGTGTGTGGCAAACAGAACACCCAGTGATATGTTGGCACTGACAGGTTATCAGTGGTACAAATGGTTACGTCCAGCGAAACCTCTCTGCGCTGCGCGCCCACCAGACTCCTTCAGACAGAGCTGCCGCGTGGGATATAGCTCCACCTAAACATAGGGAGCCAGACGAGGCTATTCTTGAACACGAGAGGAAACGTAAAGTAGAGGTGAAATGTCTGGAGCTGCAGCTCAAACTCGAGGACTGATGGGTACGTACCTCGTCAACTTTAGTTTAGCCGTTGACAACTTACTTGTCCTTCCAACTAGTTTGGATGAAGCGGAGATCGTAGTCAAAGTCCAAGAATTGCGCGAAAAACTCAACGGTGACCTCGCTTTCGCTTTCGACGACAGTCAAAAACTTGAAGCCCTCCGATACGCATGCTATCGCTGCCGCAAAAAAGGCTGAGCTCGATAAGATGGCACGTGCGTTGGGTACCAAAAGAGACTACGTAGAAGGAGACGCTTTCGATCGTGAAAAACAGGAAGAGAACAAGTTACAACGCATGGTAGAGCGGGAGGAACGGGAGAGGAAGAGAGAGGAAGACCGTGCTAGGATGCAGGAACAGCGCGAAAGATGGCAAGCCGAACAAAGGGAAAGGGAGAGGCGGAGAAGAAGAGAGGAAGATCGAATCAGGAGAGAACAGCGCGAAAGAGAACAACAACGTGCACGGGAGCGGGAACGGCAGAGGAGCCGGGAGAGAGAGCGTGATGATAGGGATTACGGGAGCCGAGAACAAAATGAAAGGGGTTACAGGAGACGAGAGCGAGATGAAAGAGATTACCGGACGAGAGAGCGAATGCCACCACCACGTCGCTACCACCGGTCTCTATCAGGCTCTCCTCCTCGGCGCTCACCCGTGACCACACCACCCCATCGGATTCGTGAACGATCCGAGTCACCCGTGAGGCGTCACAGTTCTCGGTCGCCTCCCGTACTTCGCGGGCGTGATCGCTCATACTCCCCACCACGAAGGACTCGAGACCGCTCACCAAGTAGCGATCGCGACGTATCGAGATCACCTAGTATTCGCGGGCGTAGTCGCGAACGCTCCGTGTCTGCAGGCTCTTCCATGTCAGTCAGCACGAGCCGCAGTCGTTCTAGTAGTCGTAGTGACTGAACGGCCATTTGGTCTGGTAGTTCTACGTATTATTGTGATTACTTACCTGTCCAAAATTGTTTCCTGCCTGTAATACATCTTCGAGTCATTCTCCGGTGCCGTAGACTGGCGAGGAAGTGAAACTACGCTGACCGGTTTTCTCCTTCAAGTGCTTCAAACGATCTTGCGTTGCACGGTCGAAAAAAAAAAATGCATTTCTCTCATCTCCGGCACCCAGTCGTGGCTCTCCGACCTTGTATAGCTGGGAAGAAGTCCCTGTGCCAGGACCTTGCAGACTCGTCTTGCATCGAATGCTGTAGCAAAGGTCCGTCCATTTGTCAGTTTGACTCCCAAGTCGATAGCGAATATCTCAATGGATCGATAGATCCCTTCTGAACCAAGCACTAACTACTTAAAACCTACTTACGACTTCTCTTCCCCTCCGGCTACCAGAACAGCCAGCACTCTAGCACTCGGAGAGCAGTACCTCCTCCCGGTCTACGCTCGCCCGCCAATAGTACCTGTCACATGGTCGCGGATGCTGGGTATGGGACACCGAGGAACGAAAATACTTAGATTTCAGTGCAGGGTAGTCGCTGTCAACGCACTAGGCCATGCTGACCCAGGTGTGGCCGAGGTCAGTCACCATTGCTGGTCACGAAAATACATCTTAATCAGCGGTGATAGGTTCTGCACACAGCAAGCTTCCACCCTTCTTCACTCGTCCAACGTCTATCATAATGAATGGGCTCCAAAGCTAGCAGAGTTGCTTGTCACCGTCACCGCGTCAGAAGGCTGGCCTCGGCTTTCCCACTGGTTCCACACCTACGACTCAGGTCAGGGTTTTCTTTGCCAATTCTGGCACGGAGGCGAACGAAGGCGCTCTGAAAATAGCTCGAAAAGTTGGGAAAGATCAGGTGGGCGGCAGTCACCGGCAATAAGCCTGACGACCCAGCATGCTCCAAGACGAAAATCGTGTGTTTTGAAAATGCGTTCCACGGTCGCAGCATGGGTGCACTCAGTGTTACCTCGACGGAGAAATACCAAGCACCGTTCAGGCCACTGATTCCAGGTGTCGAAGTTGGGAAAGTCAACGACATTCGAACGCCTTCAGAACTTGATTACCGATGAAACCTGTGCAGTCATAATCGAACCCGTGCAGGGCGAAGGTGGCGTCACAGCCGCAGATGAACAGTGGCTAATGGCACTGCGGGAGCGTTGCAACGAGACCGGCGCCGTCTTGATATATGATGAAATACAGGTCAGATAGTTCTATCATCAGTTGTGCGTGAGGCCTGATGGCCGTTTGTCAGTGCGGACTCTTCAGGACCGGGACAATGTGGGCGCATTCTTCTCTCCCAGTGGGCTGCCACCCAGATATCATTACTATGGCAAAGCCACTGGCAAACTGGATACCCTATTGGCGCGGTTCTACTGCGCGATACTGTCGCATCTACGATGACAGCTGGTGAGTGATTGTGACCGTCCGAGACTGCCGCAAGTAGCGGTCTTACATCGTTTGTAAGGCACCCACGGAACCACTTTCGGAGGGTCCCCGATGGCTTGTGCAGTGGGCCACCACGTACTTAGTCGGCTCAGCGCACCGTCCTTCATCGCTCACATCAGCGACGTAAGCAAGCACTTGAACGCGCGGCTGGAGTTATTGCCGAAGTGGTTCCCTGATATTCTCCAAATGGATGTTCGCGGCCGTGGGCTTATCCGTGCCTTAGGTTTCAAGAGTGAGAAAAATCCAGGGCGAGTCGTTGAACTAGCGCGGGAGCGAGGTGTCTTCCTCTTGCCTGCTGGAAATGACGCAGTTCGACTTGTGCCTCCCCTTACGATAAACAAGGAGGAAGTCGATCTTGCTATGGATGTATTAGAGGGATCACTTGGGGCTCTCCAGAATTAGCGTACTGAAACACTAGACTATACCATCAATGTCTCACTTTGACACAGGTCTGCTTATCTTGGTGTTCAGTTATTACTGTTCCACGCTTGCCGGCAGCACCTGGCATGTAATCAGCCAAAACACGTGATCTCCGGGACGGCCAATCACAGCCGTCCTAATTCGCACTTAATATCAGGTCCGAAGAAAAGTATCAGGGCTGTCCGTTTTCCCGCTCACCGTTCGCTCCCGCATTCGCATTCATTACCCTGCGCCTCGTAAGTCACTTCTCCATGGTCTTGAGCTCGTCTGGCCTGGCGTGTCTGACCGGTAACCAATATTCAGACTTAGAGCCTCAAGGTCGCTGTCATGGAGAGACTTTCCACACTCTCTCGCTTCAAGAATATCTGCCCTTTCTTGGGCAGAACACAGGCGTCTACTTTGCGCATGTTGTCCACTTCATCTTCCCCCCAGTTTCCCTCTCTCTCTTGCCTTACGGAGAGAGCTACCAAGTGCCCCATCATGGGTCCAGCCCTGCAAATGCGCTCTACTCAACTTGTTGCCGGTTACGCTAGCGTAGCTGGCCAGGAGGATGTTCAGAAAATCCATCACAGCAAGGGAATCTATCCTGTGAACTTTGCTACCGATGCCGATATTACGAAGTGTCCGCATGCCTCCGCTGCCCGAGCAGCTGCACGGATGGCCGAAGAGCTCGCTGCTGCCACTGCTGCGGACAAGGGGGACGTGAAGGCGGAAAAAGCAGCAACGGGAGGTTGTCCTTTCCATAAGGCTGCTACTGCTCCTAAGCCCGTTGAAATGCATGACACCCATGCAGTAACTGAGCAGCATACTTCTGGGAGCTTCGATTACGCTCAATTCTACGCTGCGGAGTTAGAGAAAAAGCACAAGGATCAGTCCTATCGTTATTTCAATAATATCAACAGGCTTGCGGCGAAGTTCCCTGTCGCTCATACTGCGAACGCGAAAGACGAGGTCGAGGTGTGGTGTGCCAACGACTATCTTGGTATGGGCAACAACCCCATCGTTTTGGAGACCATGCAGTTCGTCAACATTAATCTCATGCACCCCCGCATTTGGTTCACATCATTCCCACAGTCGTACTTTGGACAGGTATGGAGCCGGCGCTGGCGGAACGCGAAACATTGCTGGAAACAGCGCGCTGCACCTGAGCCTTGAGAGAGAGTTAGCTTCGCTTCATAGGAAGCCTGCAGCTCTTGTGTTCTCTTCGTGCTACGTGGCCAACGATGCCACTCTTTCGACCCTGGGAGCAAAGTTACCTGGCCTTGTTTACTTCTCGGACGCATCCAATCACGCCTCTATGATACAAGGCATACGTCACTCAGGTGCGAAGAAGGTCATTTTCAAACACAACGACCTTGAGGACCTCGAGTCGAAATTGAAGATGTGGCCCCGAGAGACTCCTAAGGTCATCGCGTTTGAAAGTGTCTACTCAATGTGCGGGAGTATAGGACCTATAAAGGAAATTTGTGACCTGGCTGAGAAGTATGGTGCCCTGACCTTCCTGGATGAAGTTCATGCAGTTGGATTATATGGCCCTCGCGGAGCTGGTGTCGCCGAGCATCTTGATTTCAACGCCCATCTCGAGGCTGGTCAGAACTCGAAAGCCATCAAAGGAAGCGTGATGGATCGTGTAGATATCATCACTGGTGAGTGTAAGTCATCTTGTATCCGGGACGACATTGCTGATCCCGTTCAAAAAAGGAACCTTGGGCAAAGCTTATGGAACTGTCGGAGGCTACGTGGCAGGCTCCAAAGACTTCATTGACATGATCCGGTCCTACGCACCTGGCTTCATCTTCACCACTTCCCTTCCCCCTGCCACTGTTGCTGGGGCTCGTGCTTCGGTCATTTACCAGAAAATGCACATGGGCGACCGCGCGCTCAAACAAATTAACGTCCGGAAGGTGAAGGAAAAGCTCGCGGCCATCGATATCCCGGTCGTCCCTGGTCCTTCCCACATCATTCCAGTCCTAGTTGGCAATGCTGGGTTGGCCAAAGCAGCTAGCGATAAACTCCTCGTGGAACACGGTATCTACGTCCAAGCCATTAATTATCCCACAGGTTGCCGTTGGTGAAGAAGCGCCTGAGGGTTACCGTCACTCCTCGTCATACAAGTGAACAAATTGACGGTCTAGTCAAAGCGCTTGACAACGTTTTCACTGAACTGGGTATTAATCGAGTTGGCGATTGGACCAAACTCGGTGGCCGTGCCAACGTCGGGGTTCCCGAAGCCTCCACCGTAAAGCCCATCTGGACAGATGCTCAGATCAACATAGCGGGCAATCAGGAGACGTTGCGCGATGGACAGGAAGCTGTGATCGATACTGCAGCGGTTCGCGCCGTACATAAGGAATTTGAAGTGTTGTTGGGTCCAGCGGAGATGAACGAGATGGGACAGGGAGGCCGACGCGGTGGTCCTCGCAGGGGCAATGGAACTGGCGGCTGACGCTATGCCCAGGAATGTCCCTCACACTTACATTCCTTTTGACCGTGCTGAGGCTACTTTGGCCGCGCCGGTTGCCGTCGCCGCCTGAACTTGACTTGCCTTTGATCCAATAGTCGTAGTAGTCTTTGGCCATAACAATTATTAGAAACCTTGGAGACTAACACGAATCCTTCTGAGCGATACCTCATGCGCCGGGCGTTTGAGGCTCCGTCGGACCTGCATCAAACGGTCATCTCGAAACAATAGTATTTCTGATGACGTCTGAGCATGAAACCCGACACTTTGACGCGGTGGAGTGCCTTTTCTGTCGAACTATGTATTAGCTTAGAACTTGAAGGATCGTCTAAGCCGAACTCACTGCCTCTTCCGACATATCAGCCAAATTTCTGTGTCTTAGACTCCAAGACGATGGATGATGGAAAAGTTTGTATGAGGCAACAGTGACAACGGTGTACCCCTAGTACGGCAGAGCAAGCTTACCTCGACTCGGTTGCCGATCTTTGCTACACTTAGCCCGTTCTTTTGGTCACTGCAGGTACCGCTGAGAATCGGACGCGTACCGTACATGACGACATCTGCGACGCGCGTCGTCGTACTTCCGTTTCTTCGTCGCAACCCCGGTCATCCACGAAAGTCGATTTATATTTATTCAAGCACCAAATTCTACCAGTTGCATTTTCTTCTCGGGGGGGCACATTACAACGTCTGCGGGAATGTTTTAACCAGCCTCTGGGACCTTCAAATTTCCAACTTCGTGGTACAATCGAGTTTGTAGACTTGCGATCTCTTCCGAGGCCGAAGCTCGAATGTCCATCACATCGATGCATTGATTTCAGTTCCAAGGTTGTAAAATCGAGGACATGAGCTCAGCCTGACGAACGTACTGCCCAGTCTGATGGAATGAAATGCCATGAAATGAAAAAAAGGATAGAGTGACTCGACACGTGACTACTAGGGGCAGTTGCTTCCCTCAGGACTATTAGAGAAGTGAAGAGCCGGTAATTGGCAGCGGAGACCAATAAAATAAACTCAAAACTCTTTCCTGTGTTCAGCGACTACCTCCAGTCACTCCACTCTCCATGGGCCTCACGTTTTCGACGCTGTTCCAGTCTCTGACACAGCTAATGCGATGGAGCAAGGACCAGGACGTTCGCATTCTCATGTTGGGTCTTGATTCTGCTGGAAAGGTGCGGGTCGACAGGGCAGGTTGTAATGATCATCTCCGTGCTCACGACGACGACAGACTACCATTCTATACCGACTACAAGTGGGCAGCTTGGTACTTCATCCCATATACTGAGTGTTTAACTCGTTGGTAGATCGGGGAAGTGGTCTCGACGATACCCAGTGAGCCTGTGGATCACTACGCTTACGAAGGTGACTAGCTGACGTCAGTGTCCTGGGAAACAGCAATTGGCTTTCAATGTCGAGACTGTCCAGGTCATCTCCCCACCCTTTGCATATTCGAATGGAAACTTCGGTACTGACACGTTCCTCAGTACAAGAGCATCAAGTTCCAGGTGTGGGATCTCGGAGGACAATCAAGCATCAGGTGCGTTTCGCCTTTCTGCTGTGCTATAAACAGTGCCGGATCCCTGGTTACCCTAGGCCGTACTGGCGGTGTTATTTCCCGAACACGTCGGCAATCATCTATGTCATCGATTCGTCTGATCACGCCCGGTTGTCTACCTCTCGGAGTGAGCTTCTGACGATGTTGTCGGAAGACTGAGCTTTCCGGCGTTCCCCTTCTCGTTTTCTGCAATAAAGCAGGATGTCGAAGGTGCGTTGAAGCCGGACGAGGTCAGCGAGCGGCTGGGCCTTGCGGGCAAAGAGACGTCAAGACAGTGGAGCGTGCGCGGGAGCTGTGCCACGAAGGGGGAAGGTTTAGAGGAAGGCCTTGATTGGTGCGGTCATCCCTGTCGCTCGTTCTGTTTCGTGTGGGTTCACATCATAACAACAGGCTAGTGAACGCTATCCAAAAGAAGTAGCGGCAACCTGACTGCTAAAGGTGCCGAATGTCATCCAGTTGTCTTGCATACTCGTCGCCAGCATTCTTTTCGTCGGACCTGGGTCCTGAGATAGTGAACATTTATATTAAGTACTTTTAATATACCTACTAGACATGCCCTTGGAATAACAGTATCGCTGCAGGGTTGCGTAGTACGACGTAGCCCTGACCATTGCTCCCGTCAATCCCGAGTGCTCTGCAAGTACCTGTCAAGCAGGTTGCACAGGGTATCGCAAAGGCAGCATCGACTCGGTCAGTTAGGGTAGGCCTCGGTCGACCATGACCACTCCCATGCTCTCTCCTCCGGGTGGGCTATGCAATCTTGGTACACGTCCAGGTCCGGTCTCCACACGCGCACGGTTCTGTCATCAGCACAAGGAGGCGATCATGTTGGTGGCCCAGTCGACAGCACCAACCTCGCCTGTTTGTCCGCGCAACTCCACGGCAGTGGTTGGAGGTATCGTAGAAGAAAGACGTCCGATGTTGCTAACGTCGTAAAGAAAAAGACTGCCACTCTTTGCCGTGCATCCGCTGGCAAGCCATCTTCCGCAAGGCGAGCTTGCCAGACGGACATAAAAGCTGGACAGCATCTTGGGGTGCGTAATCGATTCCACGGGTATCAGCGACGAAGAATCATAAGCATGGATATAATTATCAGCTCCAAGCGCGAAGAGAAGGCCTGACGTAGGTCCCGAACCGGCACATAAAGTCATGAGGCCTCGTGCACGACGAGCACCGTGAAGCATCGTCGGATCTGTGGGAGACGTACACGCCGGAATGGTTGGGTCGTGCTTCTTTGTCCGCTTTCCTGTTGCACTGGCCTGAGGCTGACGGAGGTCCCACATATTGAGAGTGCTGCATTTCAAGTCAATAATCGCATCGCAGCGTCATGGTAGCCTTACCCGTCAAATGACCCGCCGCTTACAAGAGTGTAAGGATTGCTATAGAGCAAGCCAGTGACACTTCTTGGCAAGGGTGTGGTTTTTCTCCTTCCTCGCCTGTTCTTCTCTTGCCCGTGGGCGGCATCGATGGCCATAACCGGGCCCAACGGTGAGGCACTTTCGCTTGTTCGGGTATTTTCGCGATCGGTAGCGACCCGTAAATCCCAGAGGTAGATATTTCCATCTCGACTTCCCGTGCTCAGAAGATCGGGATGTGATGGGTTCCATGCAATACATTTGACAGTGCTCGAGTGGCCTTGAAGGACTTGTATGACTTGCTGTGTTTCCACCGAAGCGAGGTGAGTTTTTTTGTCTCCTGATGCTGTTGCTAGAACGGAATCGTCCAGGTTCCACTTGATATCGAATATGCCATTGCAGTGTGGTTGAAAAATTGTGCGCTGAGACTCTAGAAATAAAGCTATGCATCATTTGGAGCGACTGACGCGTACGGAGGTAATTACCGAATTCCCAGTCTTGCCGTTTCGAAGTGTTCAGGATCATGACGCTCCCCTCTTCAGTAGCTACCGCCAGCAACGAGGTGTCACAGCGTTTTGCCCCTAGGAAGCCGTCAATTGGGGTGCTCGAACGAGACTTCAATTTCAGCGTGCTTACCGTTGGAGTATGCGCATGCGTAAGGTTGAGTGACGAATTGGCTACTCGTCAAAGAATGGCAGGTGTACACGTCGGATTTGTGTGATGATACAAATGATTGCAAAATGCGGCGAGAAGGGACTGGGTGAGGGTGGACTGAATTTCGGAAAATAAACGCAGCACAAAATAAAGGTTTGACGTACGGATTGTCCGTGCAGGGACGTTCGGTGGACGGAGGGATGCCGTTCTGAGCAGGTGGAGCATGGTGTGACGACGTGTTTTGTTGTTGACGATACCAACAACCTCCGTGTCGACATCGCCGCCCTCGCAGAAGTCCTCTGCGGTCGGGGCAGTCACGACTTTGGGTCGTTTGGATGGCGTTTCATCAAGTTGGGCAATTCTGCGTTTGCAACCAGCATCTTGTGGAGGCGTCGGCAACGCTGCAATTGCGCAGAAGTTGCCTCTGCAACCCGGATCGACGTTGGTAGTATTTGACAGTGGTCTGCAAGGGGTGACGTTGGGTGTAGGAAGTGGCATTTCTGAGGGGACAGAGACGCGTCGTTTGAACGCGTCCATAAACTTACCGTGTTGGGTCACTGTGACCATGTACGCGCGAAGGCGCATTTGGTTCCCACAGAGAAGGTCATGATGTAATCCGTTCCCACATACCCAAAGAAGGAAAGAGTTTAAGTTCCCACGATTATTAGCGTAGTAGTGCTTTTCCTCTCGTTTGTCGGCTGAGTCAAGTTAAACCAGAGCGTATCGTCCATGGCATTCAGAGCACCTTTCCGCACTGTGTCCACGAGGGCCAAGGAGACTCTCAGGATTGGCATGATTCCTGCAGATGGTATCGGTCACGAGGTTCTGCCAGTATGTTTGCTTTTTAATGTTTACACAAGCCAGGCCCAGATCTCCCGACGCTTGTTAGGGCGCGAAGGCTGCAATCCAAGCACTAGGTTCATCTATCCCCAAAACCGAGTTCGTTGATCTACTCGCGGGTTTCGAGTGTTTCACAAGAACGGGAAATGCGCTGCCGGTGGAAACTGTCGAAGCGTTGCAAAATGACTGCTCGTGCGCCATGTTCGGTGCAGTGAGGTGAGTGAGGCCAAAGTAGACGTTTTCGCGGGGTGACTTTCGGCGCATTAGCTCTCCGTCTCGCAAGGTGGCCGGGTACTCGTCACCGATCGTTGCCCTGCGTAAGAAGTTGGACTTGTATGCCAACGTTCGGCCAGTTACCTCTGTGAGTTTCTCCTCCGTCACTAGGCAAGGTCCGTCTGAGTTGTTTGGTGTGAGGTTGCGTCGAGTCGGTCGGCCGTCGATTTGGTGGTCGTGCGAGAGAACACCGAGTGTCTTGTGAGCGCGTGAATCCAATCGGGAAGGTTGCATGCTAAATGGATATCGGCGTAGTACGTCAAAGACGAGACGCAGACCGTCGGCACGAACGGCAAGGAAGCCCGCGCAACGCGGCTTATCACCGAACGGGCGTCGCGGCGAATCGGTGAGATGGCCTTCGAGATCGCCCTGAATCGCCCCCGAAAGGTATGTCACGTGCACGCCGTCGCCGGTGCGGTCGTGTCGCTCATCCGCCCATCGAGCATCTGACCATCATACACAAATCCAACGTGCTGTCGATAACCGACGGGCTATTCCGTGAGACCATCCGTGGCGTTCCCACATTACCCGGCGCAGACGGCAAGTACGATGGCGTCACGGTGGCGGAACAACTCGTGGACAGCGCGGTTTACAGGTTGGACTTGGCTCTTTTTACCCTTACCAGCAAACGATCTCTGACGTGGCATTGACTTTTAGACTGTTCCGAGAACCACAGTAAGTGTCTATCACGACGACGTGTGCAACACTGATACGATGACACTCAGTATCTACGATGTGATGGTCGCACCAAATCTCTACGGCGATATCATCTCGTGAGTCTTGCAGCGATAAGGTCCGAGACGACTTGCTGAGGCCGCATTGCAGCGATGCAGCAGCAGCTCTCGTTGGGTCCCTGGGTCTTGTGCCCTCCGTGAACGCGGGAGACACGTTCGTCATGGGTGAACCGTGAGTGGAGAGGTCTGTGGAGGTTACCGTCACGCGCTGAGTTGGCCTGTGCAGCGTCCACGGGTCTGCACCCGATATAGCTGGTCAGAACATTGCAAATCCACTTGCGGCCATCCGTTCTGCAGCGTTGATGTTACGCCACCTTGGGCATGCGGACGGGGCAGATCGGATCGAGCGGGCAGTGGACGAGGTGATAAGGGAGGGCAAGTGTCTAACGCCTGACTTGGGTGGAAAGAGCAAGACCACCGAGGTCGTGGAGGAGGTGGTCAAGAGGATATAGGAAGTGTTTAGGATGCCAGTTGCTGTATATCCATTATGAAAACGAACGCCTCGTGTTTGTTCACGGGACGAGTCGTCTTTCCTTGTTAAGGCACCAGAAACGTGTTGTCGTAGGACATCCCTCGGTGGGGAGGGTACATAACGTGGAGATACTCGCATGCCCTTTGCCACGATAACCTCGAGTTTTTCATTTCTTTTCGCGTGCATCCACGAGGCTAGCAATACTCGTTCTCTGGCTACGATCGACTTCGCGAAATGGGGAAGAATGCTAATAAGAAGGGGAAGCAGAAGGAGACGACCTCAGCCGTCCCTACTTCTACGCCAGCGCCTCCTCCACCCCCACCCCCACCCCCACTTCCTGCTGCTGTTCCGACGATACAAATACCATCTCCACCCACCGCGAAACACATACGTCATTACCCCTACCACCATGGCCGTGATCGAGGAAGAAGACGCGCAGGCGGGTCCATCTGGTGAGCCCGTCCTTACCACGTTACAACGCGGACAACACGAGTCGGTTCATTTGCAGGCCGAAGGCTGATCAGATCTGCATAGGGGACCCGTATGAAGGCACAGAGGAATGGCAAGACTTGGGTCAGCAGGAAGACATGATGGAGGGTGGTTGGGCAGTGGGATCCGTCGTGGATCCCGGAAATGGTAATGAAGACTGGGGCGTCGCTAACCACGACAGTCACTGGGAAATAAATCCTGCTGCTGCACCACCACAACCACCACCTCCTCCTCCTCCCCAACCTCAGCAGAAAAATCCGGGCGGAAGCAGGGCTCAAGCTAGGCATCAACAGCAGCAGTTCGCTCAGCCGCACCAACAACGACACGAACAACAACACAAGCAGCATGCTAACGCGTCGTCTATGGGACAAACAGCTTGGAACCAACCAGAAGGCGTGAACAGCGCGACCTGGAATATCGCCAATAACCATAATATGAAGGGCAACTGGACCACACGGGGTGCCGAAAACTCGTGGGACCTCCAGTCTGCAGCACCAGATTCGATGGAAGGTTGGGAAGGCGATAACGGGAACGACCTCAATAACTGGAGTCAAGCGGACCCCACTTGGGATCATTCCGCGTCAGTTCCCTCTGCACGTACACATACAACATCGCGTCAACAACCAAGCGGGTGGCAGAATTGGAGTGCAGAAGCACAAAGGTTACCCAAGGTAACATTCGATCCAGCCATCCCCCCCTCCCCTAGCACTGTCGGCAACCAGCCCGTTCTCTCCCAACACCAGCAGTCCCGGATTTTAAATGCGTTGCTAAACCGATCACAACAGAGTCACCAACCATACCCTGTGCCTCAAAATCACGGAGGAACGTACCCTCAGGCTGCCAACGGAGGCTGGCAGCAGGCCCCACAGAGGTGGCCTCCGCCAAACATGCAGAAAATTCCCCACCAACAACCCCTCAACCATGACGTGCAACACGACTACCACGACGGGAACGGGAAAAAGAACAAGAAGAACAAAAAACAGAAGAAACAGCAGCCCCAAGAAACCAACGACGTTTGGGGCCTTGGAGACGGTTGGAACGACCTGAGAGATGAGGCCGAGAATGACTCCATACGTGATGACTGGGATCGGAAGGTACACTTCCCTCAACCTAACGATGGTGTCAATCCTGCACCTCCTGCGCCCGTTGATCCTTTCAGCGTCTATGCGTCTCCGACAAACAGCTTGGGCATTACTTTGTATCCTAGCGACGCGCCAATGTCCAAAACACTCGCCTATGCTTATCACGGTACCGGAGCATCATCGGGCGGCGACACCGGCCGCATCGCCATGCAACAACTTGCAGACGTGCACTTTATCGAATCACACGGAAAGGCTATCCAAAGCGTGTGGAATGCCTTTTACAACCGATTGCGAAAGGCGGATGACCGCTTTCATTGGTTGTTCCCTCCCGGAAAGGACGAGCGTGTCGCAGCGCTCATGGCTTGGATCGACACTATATCCTCCGCCATTGCGTCCTATGGAGTTCGTTTTCTTTCTCTTGTATTGTGGATCAGAGATGTCCTTACCCATTGCTTAGCTTCAGAAGTTCCTGCATACCCGTCAACGCGGGGCTTTATTTGTGAATGCTGAGTATAGTCCTCCTCAAGCGCCAAACCAACCTGCCCTAGACTGGATGAGTTGGGAACAGATCCAGCCCACTATGGATCGTGTCTTGCAAGAGTCCGTCGGGTATTACAAACCTGCAACACATGTGGTCATCTTTGTCTACCTTCCGTCCCCCTCCGGAAATAGCGTGGCTATCTGGAGACGGAAGCTTGCTATACCCGACAACGTTCGGCTTGCATACCAGGCCCAGATTACCCAAATCATATCTGCTTTGCCAACAGTATACCCAGTCCTCGTTGACGAGTACGTAGATAATTTACGTATGCCAGTTCAAGGTGCGCTAACGACACCGCAGGTTACCCCGGAAACCCGACGCTGCCCCGCCCCCACCACCACCGAAGAAAAAGCGGAAGTGGTACAAGCTATGGCTATCCTCGTGACTTTTGGCTTTGTCTTCTTATAGGAACAGTATTACTCTCCTTCTCTACTCGTTCACCATGCTACACTACTTACATGTTCTCCATCTTCAGATACGGGTATGTTCGTCTTCTTTGCGCTGTTATGCAATGCTGTCGATTTTATCTTTCACTGTCTTCATGCAATTAGGTCGATCTCGAATAGAGTACATCTGCGACACAGTAAATCGGTGTAAGTTAGCTATGGCGGCGGACAATAATTCAAAGCCTGCTGGGATAGATCGTCCCACCGTAAGAGTTAGGACGACGTACTGGTCGCGAAATCGACACCCTACATGGATATCATCCTGAAGCGTTGCTTAGAGATGTGGTCGAGTTAGGGTTTTTATGCAATCTCAGTGCAAAGGCGCGGAACCTTGGACGATATTGGCCAGTCACAACCCAAGATGAGGGAGCAGTAGTCCAAGTGTTTCCTGCGGTTTTTTCTTTTTAGTATTCAGTGTCACAAACCGAGAAGTAACCTTGGCGACGTAGGATTACCTTCGTCCTGCCTCAGATCCAACAAATCATGTAGCTCTGATGGCAGCGGCAGGTGATTTGATTCGAGTGCGATGGTGCTCGAAGCTCTGCCGGAGGAGCGTGTTCACTTCTTATGACATCCAAGTCCTTCCCGCAGCGCCGCCTCGTGGACCAATATCTACACACTCCTCTGCGTCACGTTCGTATTCGTAGCCAGTTGGCCAAGTGGGTCATACGCCTTCTAATAGAGTTAACACGATTACGAGGACGGCGAAGCTACTCGTTGCGAGTTTTGAAATTCGCTTTTTTTGCAGAGATGACGATGATTAAGTTTTTGATTCCGCCTTGGCTCGCACTTTACAGTCGTGAACATGGCCGGATCCGGAATTGTGGTACTAGACCAGGGGATTTCTTAGGTAATCTATATTGTTGCTACCTTCACCGTTTCAGCCTCGTTGGAGTCAGGCTGCGAGACAGCGCCGGGTTTGCAGCGTGCCCGTCAGCAGTCTACTGCTATCCACTACCGAACATCCCGGGAAATGCTTTATCGCCGCGGTTAATTACTTCGTTTGCAGTTTCAAATCTTCCATTCTCTATAGAATGTGCTCCGACAAGGCCGTACACACCCTGGCCCCCACAAACGATATAGCGTCTGGCACGCTCCCCCTTCTCATCTCTCATCAGGCCTTTGATGGCTCTGAAGTCTCCGACGTCCATTCTGGGGATGCTTGCAACCCCCAGGTATCAGAAGAAGAGTCCCTGGAGTCCCACGAGGTGATCGAGCTTCAGACGTTCAGCGAGCGGAAGGCATGGATAGAGGAGAAAATCAAAGTGAGAAATCGCGTGGCTTCTTACGCATTTGGTCTCATTTTGATTCCTACCTAGTTCTTGGAGAGTCTTCCACCTGTTGAAGTGTTCGTTGGCATTGACGCCTTACGGAGCTCCGCCGAGGTTATTCCCGGTTTACCCACGCGCCAGCAAGTAAAGGAGTGGCTTGCTGAACATGACAGGATTGAGAAGGAAACCTGAGATATTCGATTCTGGCGAGCTTAAGAAGCTTCGGAAATTCACAAAGGGTACGACGCAACATTACGGCTACACTCTCGTCTCGACTGACGTGATCTTATAGCGGCCACTCAGCGCCACCTGTCACCAGAAGACACCGATCTCATCGAGCTTACGCTCACTACCATTTTGGAGTTGGACAAACTTCTCCACCTCTTACGCGACCGTTCTGAGAACCTCGATCTCCTCGGCATCCGACTCACCTGGGAAGAGCAAAGAGCTGCAGCATGGTCGGACCTTCGCAAGATATCTGCCGACATCGAAACATTCCTTGTTACCCGTGCCAGGTGGTCACCATCTATATACGAGGTTATGGCAAAACACGAAGAGAAACCTTCGGCGCGGCGTGGCTCTGTCGCTTCTATGGCTTCGGATACATCTGCAACATTCGGTGCTGGCTTCTCTCGTTCCGCGCGCTTCAAACTTGCGGAAATTCTCTCACGTGATGCAGCTCAAATTGCCGGCAAGATTTCCTCTCTTAGGCACGGGAGGAATAGCCTCTGCAGGCAAGGCGTTAGACAACCTCATCGAAAATAGTCGCAAGCCAGTACCGGAAGAGCTCCTGGATGAACAAGACAAACTGGAAGAAAAGGGTATCAGCGACATGGAAGACGTAGGCAAGTTCATTATGAGCGTAGTCACCCAATGGCGAAAGTAATATCGTAGAGTTATCTCTCCTGCACATTCCAGGCTGACTTATGATCAGGGCGGACGAACTTTATGTCGAGACTTTGAAAGATCGCAGCGCAGCGCAGAACCTCATGGAAGAGATAGAGACGGCCAGGCTTTACCACCCAACACCTCGTCAGAGTGGCAGTTTTATGTCTCGCGCAGATACATTAGTGAAGCGACTTGCCCTGCGTGGGAACCCGTTTTCGGACTCGAACCTGTTCCCGCGCCCAACACACTCATTGTTTCCGGAGCAGGAATCTTTCAACGAGAATCTCGCTCAGAGTCTTTCGTCAGACTTGTTTAGTACTGGAGAACTTGTCGCAAAGGTCGAATCCCTTGCCAGAGAGTATCGTAGGGGTTATGAAGTGATCAAGGAGATTGATACTCTCTCGCAACGCACAGAGGAATTACTGTCGCTGTGCCGCTCCATCATTCACAGACTTTCAAATGGCGTTGCTACCTCGGACGGGGATGGCTCCGCACCCGATTTATCGACTGGACCATTGCTTGGAACCGACAGCACATGCCGCTTTCCTTACACTTCTCCCTGCGGTGTTACAGGAGGCAGACCAGGCGAATACTACCATCACTACACTCACTATCAAGTTCCAGCTCGCTTTGCACAACCTAGGACCGTCCCGGCGTCGATCCTACATTTAAACAAAATGCCACGACTCTACTCAATACTCTTCTCACTGTGCACGATGACCGTTCTCAGAACTGTCAGTGAGACGAACGCTCGTGTTGGCCGTCTACGGCTCGTGAAGCGGGTGTGGTCGATGATAGGCAATGCCAAAAAGTCACTGCAGAATGTTCAGCAGGATCTAGTTGATATTATGGTGAAGGAGCGTTGGACGCAGCGAATGGATATCACAGAACCCCTGACACCAAAATCCCCGGATTTGGAACTCCCTTCTGCTTGTCCAACTTCGTCGGACATTTCTTCCCAAATTGAAACAATACGCCACGCTCTCTGCCACGACGTCGAAGCACCTCTCTCTTCCTTGTCCGGTTCTCTGGAGCATCCATTGTCCGACTTCCTTACGCGAACATCTACCGACTTGATGGAACGGATTAGACGATTTGAAAGAGATGATACCCTTTGTCGAGGCCATCCAACTCCAATCCTCTACCATGGCCTCCATTCAAGAGGATTTTCATGATTTGCAAGTGAAAATAGAAGATCTCAGGATTCGTCATGATGTTGCCATCGAAGAGATTTTAGTCGGCGATGTATCAAACGACACCTTGAGGGGGGAGCAGTCACACCTTCAGGCAGATGCAGACTTACTCCGCGAGGGCGTCCGAGCTTTCACCAATGGGATTGTGCAGCGTGTACATTTCGTGTCGCGTGGCGATTCCTCCCAGACTTTCTCCAGGATTTTCGTTCGCAAGAAATCTTCCCTGGCCGACATTCGTATCGGTTCCGAGTTACCTCCGATGGCCGACTGCCCCTTCACACCTGGGAGTTTAGACGACGCTGTTCGCGCTGACTGCAATTCGTTCACGATGAGGCTTGCAGGAGAGTTGGAAAGCTTGGACCGGAAAGGCTGTGACTTGAAGTTGGCTTGTATGGCCAAGGATGCTGATGGGCAGATTGCTTCTGCCAGTGAGGACATCCGGGGGGTTTACCAAGGACTCGAAGATCTGCGATCAACACTCTCTTTGATTTCCCATGCCGAGGATAGGCTTGAACAACTACAGACGTTGTCTCAGGATGTCGAGCGCCACACTTCCAGTCACAGATCCCGCCTTTTCCGCTCGCTCTCCTTGATAAGGGACTGCCTTCGACAGATGGAAATGGTTTCCAGCCCGCGAACTGCTCGCGAGCATTTGCTCACTTCTCGTAGGCGTGCCGTGGATGATCTGGAGCTCAAGGTCAATACTTGGGGAGAACGCGCTGCAGTGTTGCTAGGCGAGATCTCCGAGTCGTTGCTTAAAGAAACCCGAAGGCTCGAGGCTATCCGCGTGCAACGGGAAAAGGAAGCGGAAGAGAGAAAGCAGCAAGAGCGAGAGGAGAAGGAGCGTCTTGCAGAAGAGATGAGAATCCTGGAGGAGCACCGCCTGGAAGAGGAACGGAGAATGCACGAACGGTTGGCCCTCGAAGAAGCGGAGCGATTGGTTCAAGAACAACTTGTGCGTGAGAGCGCCGAGGGGCATGCCTACGGACGACTCGCTGATGAGGAGACGAAGACGGACGCTGAAGTACAAACCGCTCACCGAAGGACAGAGAAGGAGGGTGAAGAGCGACCGGCTCCTAAGAAGACAGGTGTGGTCGTAATGGAGGGTGTTACCACGAACGAGGGCGGTCCATCGAATCAGGTCCAAGAGCCCAATCTCAGCGAGTCCCTTGGTGTTGAGAGTGAGAAAGTTCGACACGATACGACGGACCATCGTCTTGAAAGCGGAATTACCGAACAGGTTTCTCTTAACAAGAGGGCCCCATTCTTCTCAGTTTGCGATGAAGGTTGGCAAACGCCGATGGCTTATTGGCGTTAACTGACCAACGTTCCAGATGTTTTCGGCCCTTCAGGGGCGCCTTCATTGTCACCTTCCAAGGCTGACGGGACGGATGAGCTGCTTACTTGGATCGTTTCGTTGAGGAAGCGTCTTCGGTCAATCGGCATCAACGAGGTTGCAAGGCCACTAGCAACGAACGCCTCCTCTCTCCGATTACCGACGTTGGAACAATACGGAAAGATGAATGCTCGATTTGCGTCTCTCCTGTCCGAAGTTGCTGAACTCCCTGCGTTGGGCACTTCTCCCGCATCAGATTTAGAACTTCGTTCCCTTAGGACCGAGGTCGAAAGTTCTGAAGAACTTATGCTGCGCATCCGTCAACTCGCAGATCTGGCCGACGCCGCTAACTGTGCTGACAACACCCTAAGTGATCTCTTGGAGCACATCGACAGCTATCCGTCTCCGCCAGCTGGGCCACTATCAAGCCCACACATCTCCAACTCTCGTCTCCCACCTGAGGAACAATTGAGTGCTCGCATTGGTTTCACGAGACGTGCTGTTACACAGGTAACCACCTACCTCGAACCGGTCAACGATGATACCCGTGCCGTGGCAGAACATGAGCGCGTTCGGCAAACTTGGATAGAATTAGAGGAGATGGCTAACGACCGTATCAGTGGAAGAAAATCACGACCTTCCAGTGTGCTCAGCACCAGCAGGAATAGTAGTGCATCTGGTCGCAGTTCGTACTCAGCAGTCAGCACCCCCAAGAGCGGTCCGAGTAATCACCAGAGGAGGGCCAGTGGGTACTCGAGTCTCTCGCTGAAAGGTACCCCAAGGAACACTTTCCTCACACCCAGCCAACCATCGTCAAGGCGTGCTGTGTCGGGATCATCTGATACTGGCCGTCGGCCCTCTAGCAAATTGTCCATGTTGTCCACGGGGAGCACTCGCTCCGTGTCTGGACCCATAGGACAACACTCTACGACAACCACATCTTCCCTCTATAACTCTACGTTCGCGTCTCGCCAGCGTACTTCCAGCTTATCTTCCAATGCCCCCGTCTCAGCATCGCGGCCTCCCCTCAGTGCGCGGCCGAGAGGGCAAACCAAATCTCGGGCTTCGCCAACCCCTTCAGAACTATCAAACAATTCTAGATCAAACTATCACCGGCCGTCGTCATCGCTGTCTACGTGGTCTCGCGCTCCCAGACAATCGTTCCCATCGTCTAACAGAATACAAACTCCGCCTCGAAAAACGCAGCCTCCCCCCAAAAAAGCTTATGTCGCCGATCCCAAAAACAAGCTCGATGTCGCTGTTGGTGATGTAGTAAACAAATTACCTGTCAACATCAACGTAGAGGTTGTCGCCGACACATGGAAAGACCAGAGTGGCAAGTACTGGATCGGGGACCAAGAGCCGAGGCTATGCTTTTGTCGTATATTACGATCTCAAACGGTCATGGTACGTGTTGGCGGTGGATGGCAGGAATTATCGAAGTACGTTTTAGAGGTTGCGTTGAGACTATTTCCTGATACCTTGCGCGTAGATTCATCAAAGACCACTTTGCAGACGTGTTCCGGATTATGCCCCCAGAGTCACCTAGTCGCTTTGGATCACCCCGCTTTGGGTCTCGAGAAGAAAGGTGGATCAGTTCGGCCACATTACTAGAAGCTCCCGAGATTATTACATCCCCCCCTCGCACCCCTGAACCCCGCGTTAACCCGATCCCGTCTTTTATTCTTTCAACTCCAAGCGGTAACAGCCCGCATTCGGTGAAATCCACACCTTCGTCGGGATCGCCGCTAGCCCCGTTACAGTTTTTGAGGCGTGCTGCTCCAGATTCAACATCAATTCGTCCTGTCACACCTTCAAAACCACCTGGTCACCACCCCCGCTCTAGTATACCTAACACTCCAGCCCGCCGCACCGTCTGGAGACCCTAATCTGCATGGATTTCACCGAATATCACTAATTATTGCATTCCTGTTTCGTTTGATGACAAGGACATTTACTGACCCATAACACTGATCGCTGTCACACATCTTTCTTGCTTTTGTACCGGGCTTGTTTCATAGACTTGTTATGACACTATTCTGACTGGATAACTCTCGAACTTGCCTTGATCAGCCATTTTGTGGCTGTGCTCTAAATATCAAACGCCCCTGTTTGTTTTCATAAGTTGCGTGCCACACTGCAAGAATGGACACCGACTTGAGGTGTAACCACCTGAACTGCCGGAAGCCTTTGATTGACAAGGCTGTCGTGGTGAGCATGCCTGTTATTCTGCTTGGACAGAGTCGCTTCGAGTTGCTGAGTTCTTGTTTACCAATGATGCGCCCACCGCTCCGCTAGACAACGTGTAGGCCGCACCGTCCACTTGTGCATTGAACTCTCAACGATTAAGGTTGCATCAGGCTCCCACATATTCTGCGGTGAGATTGCCGGGCGTACGCACGGAACGTTGGCTGATTGGAGATAGTGGAATGCGCCAACGAATTATTCAATGCCTCCCGCCTCTGTCCGGGTAAAGTTGGCTTCCATCTTTCCCCTACACTATTTGCCGATTCTCGCAGCCTGTGAATCCTCTCTCAGTGAACCGTGAGCAATCGTCAGTTTTCTGACATGAGAACCGAGAATGAATTTCTTGGCCGTCGATTAGCGACGATGTTGTGGTAGTAATCCGAACACCTGTGATATTGCCTTGTATGCTCAAACAGAAGACAGGTATGCTCTTTGCATCCCACGGATGACTACAAGACGGTGCGTATATGCATACTATATCCTTGAGACGCCCGTAGTTATCACTCCTTTTCTCGCCAGTCCGTCCTTTCGGGACTTAGCCCTTCCATCATCATGGAAATATGTAGCCGGTTTGGCATCCCTTTGATTTGGAAGCTATCCCCGTTACTGACCTCAGCTGGAGTTCGCTGTCATTTTGGCAATATCAGATACATCAAGAAAGGTTAGAGCGTCCATGGCTAAAATGGTGGACGCTGTTCGCATTTCTGGCCAGTTCTTTCCAGCAGGCAGTCTCCCGCAATCTAAATGACAGAAACGCGCAATTGCAGAAGCAACTGGAGAACGTGATCAGGGAAGGTGAGAATGTTCCAACTTCTGAACATACCTTCACCCCATTATGGCGGGTAGCGAATGGAGAGATCCGTCTTCTGGGAGACAAAATCACAGGTGCAACCATTTGCATCGACCGTTGCCTCGCTGGTTTACATGTCAGAGCTGGAGCGTGACCTCGAACTCGAACGCCGAAAAGTACGCGAGCTGCAAGATACGTCACGCGAAAGGGAGAAGGAATATCAGAGGCTTAAAGTTGAAGACATTCAGTCTCTTTCTAACCAGGCTATAACAACATGTCACAGGCTCAACTCGATAAAGTGAAAAGAAAGGCATTATTGGGACCGGATACTACCACCCGCGTGGTCACTTCCGCTGTTAACCCTCCGACCCGCACACCGCTCAACAACACTTCAGTCCAAAGGCAGCCGCTAGGTGACATTGGCGCGGTGATGGGTGGAATGCAGGCTAGCGGTGTAATTTTTTGGTCGTTCTCCGAACGAAGCTGACCCCCTTGCCTAGATCCAGCGTACCCCATTTAACAACCGCACTGTGCCGATGGAGTTTGGGGGACAGCCAGCTTACCCATGGTCAAGTAGCCGGGCTCGCGCACCCCCGTTAGCGGGTCCCCAGCGTCTGAATCCTGCCGATCGTTCCTTCAGGGCAAACTCCATTTCAGATCAGTCTGAGAGCGCCAACGAAGTAGAGAACTTGCTCCTACCCAATCATAACCGGGGAAGGTCGGGATTGGTTCCTGGTCCGAATGGATGGGGTGCGAACTCAGGCAGAGGCCAACCGGTACAGCAACGACGTTCGTCATCATAAGTGTCCACTGCACATCATCTTACCCCACATGTAGCTTTCAACCCTGCAGCAAAACAACGTGGGTTTACGAGGTAATACATCTCTTCCACGTTCTGTTCTAGAGTGAATCGTACAAGGTTCATAATGCTTCCAACTGCAAAGTCAATGGAAAAGCATGTCAAAGAATGGTACATGTATCATACGAATTCAATCCCAATAGAAATCCGCAAATAGTGCACGGTTAGGTATCTAAGTGTGAGTGAGGCAGAAACCAACATGCGTTAAGTCAAGCTGAATCATAGCGATAAGTGCCATTCTTGTCATCCTCTATGTACTGTCCAAGAGCGAGCATATCCTGACCAGTATGGCGGAGATAGGTGGCAAGGACGCTCTTGTTTGCTCTGGGTAGCAACACGGTAAGTCTGTCCAGTTGTCGATTGAATTCGGTTTCTGACATAGCGTTGGATTGCTTTTCAGGGTTACTCCCACGGCCTCCAAACAGTGAAGGTCTACGGGCGGTTGTACTAGAGCGTTGAGGGGTTGTGCTGGCCTGAGGTGGTTGTGGAGTAAGTATGATGGTTTGGGACCGTTGCACGCGATTGGAGGGCGCACGTGGCCCACCAGGTATCGAAGGCGTCACCGGTACAATGCTGGGAGGCCGGGGAGTTGGCTCAACCTTCGGAGGACTTTTGGTAAGGAAATTCCTCACGGGTGACGATGGGGCATTGAGGCCATGTTCTTTTTTCAGACTGGTCTTGCGACCCAGCGCTGAGAAGAACCCTCCAGGAGATTTCGTAGAAGAAGAGGATGAGGAAGAGGTTGCAATTATTGTGGATGCTCTCGAAGGTCCATTACGGGGTGCTGCAGCCAATGCAGGGTAGGGGAGAGGAGGGGGAGCGTTGGGAGGACTGCCGTCACCAGCTGCTCGCGAAGACAAATCTGTGGCAGAATAAGCATCAGGTCGTCTCGGAAAGGTGACGCCAGAATCAGCAGACGACTGCGAGACATGACGTCTCTCGACGGGCGGAGCAAATGTCGAGGGAACTACGGGCCCCTCGCTACTCAGTACAGAGCGTTTCCCAGTCGATTGCGGACGCGTAGCTAGAAATGTTTTCTGTCAACCGGTTGATATGGGGAGCCACAGCGGGATCATACCTTTACGCCTAACCTCGGCCATCCAGTCGCCCAAACCGCAATCGTAGTGATATAGTTCATTGATCTTGCGAGCGTACCCTATGGACCGCTCTAACGTAGTCCTCTTAACAAGAACGTCCGAGAAATACATGGCTGGAGGAGAGGCGGACTTTATTCTGCGCACGGGGGGTCTGGCCAGTAATGCAGGACGATTCACCGAAAGTGATGGTCGCCCAAACGAATGCTTGCTCGTCGCAGAGTGCCGATTAACTGAGATTAGAGATGGGGTCCGTGGAAGTGTAGAGAAACGCTTTTGGATCATACTCTTGATCTTTGCATCCACGTACGGATCATCCTCCAGTAGAGGAACCGGTGGTAAGACCTTGTCAAGGGGCGAGCTTCTGGTTACGTTTTCTTCGGACTGAGGAGATGGTGAGTGGTCGGCTTGAAGCGCCTCCATACCGATGCCGAAACTTGTCTGTTCTTTCCCCCGTAAGTCGAGACCTTGCCTGCCTTTGTGACCCTTCGTGATTTCGGGGAGGCTCAATAACAGTTGGCGGAGGTACGTCATCAGAGCTAATGATTCCCATATCATCTATGGCAAGTCCGATAGTAGCCATAAGGTCATCCATAGAATCGAGTTGTAGCGCAGACGGGGTAGCACTGTCCAGACGGCTCGCCGCTTCTTCTACATCAAGTGCGCGTAACCTTGATGGCGAAGAAGCGCCCTCGCACGTGTGAATTGGTTTGGGCAGTGAATCAGGGCTCTCCGTTATGCTGCAAGACGGTGAGGATAGGGCTTATATTTGGACAACAGCACGAGAACTGACCTGGCAACCTCCACGTTCTTGTAGGGGGGCAATTCTTGGACAGAAGAAAGCGGAGACCCGTAGGGCTCGCTCATTCTCGACTTGGAACCTGATACTGACGAAGATGACTTTGTTTTGAGAGCAGCCATAACGTGCGGAGGGAGTTGCAAGGCCTCCCTGATAGCTTCCACGTCACCTTTGCGACGGATAGGGTATTGCCTGGGGGGTCGAGGAGGAGGAGGAGTCGCTGGATCTATGTTATGAACAGCCATTGGGGGTGGAGGGAGGGGTCCAGCGGTTGCATGAATACCGGGCTGGTAATGGAGGTATGGCAACATGTCTGTAGTCGGCGAGGTGTTCGCGGTCGATGGTGAGAAAGGATCAGAAAAGATGGCGCTGGAAGGAGTGGATTGCTGAGACGTGGACTGTTGACTTGTGGACCTTGGGCTTGGCGATGGGGACTCGGGGAAGAGGTTGATAACAATTGGGCCTGCGACACGGTCACTTATATGCTTGGACTCTCCTATGTTTGGAGTGACCACAGGAGTTGAACCTTCTTTGAGCTCCTTGATAGGGCTGACACCGAGTGTAATAGCATCCTTCCTCTGCCGTGCACGGCGAGCCGAACTGCTGCAGTCTGAGACTTCAGAAGTCCCGGGTGACGGTGACCTCGACTGCGGCATTTGGAATAATGGAGGTTTGAGCGCCTCCAAGTGAGGAGAATATTTGGACCATTGCCGTAGATCCGGTGCGGTGCCCTCAGGGAAGGTAGCGGCGGTGCCCACGATTGCGACCTCACGCGAAGACTTACGAGGTACATGACCCATGGCTCTGTTCGAAGGTTTGACAGCCTCCGATGACGACCGCGCGTGGCTCCTTGAGCTTGGCAGAGACAGTCCATCCTGCGGTAAGCTGGCTCTGCAGGACGGTAAAGCTGAGTAGCTGTAGCTTCGGGGCGACGCGTCCGGTGGCGCAACCAATGCAAGACCGTTGCCGGAGCGAGTGGTATGAGTGCAAGAGCTATCCGGATTGGATGTTCGCCCGTGACTCGAATTCTGATCATTTGCGTCATGTTCCACGATTGCAAGGCGCCTCCTATCGCTGCCTCCCTGCGTGGGTATACTGGGTCGGCGACGCGCATTAATTGCGGGAGGCAGTTCTACACATGGTTGCACAGCGGGGACGTCGGTGGAGGTGGCGAGGCTGTCTACAGCCGATGCTACGGAGTAGTCGGACGAGTACGTCGAAGTTGACGTGTTGGAGTCGTGACGCGACTGCGCACCAGCTCGTGTACTGGTCACCTTGGATGAGGCGGCGCATGGAGTGGACTGGTAGTAGGACAGGACGACATCCGTGTCCGTGTCTTGGCTGGCAGTGTCAGAACGTATCGAAGAATGGCTGGCTGCTGTGAGGAATTCGGACAGTTCGCGTGGGTTAGAATGGATGGCTTCCGCACCACACCTGGTGTCTGCAACGGTAATGCGGTGGTCCACAATGGAATGCATCGCGAGCGATTGGAAGAGAACGGCTTGCAGAGTAGACGTATGGTAACAGCTCCAAGCTCACATGGACGCAGTCGTCCCCAGAGACGTCCCAGGGCAAACCTTGTCAGGGGCAGGACTAACTGCTCGATAAACTCCAGGAGAAACTCACAGCCCGTGCCACTGAGGCGGGACGATCATTCAACACCGCCTCTACACACACCGCAGGGGCTGTAGCGGAAAAGAAAGGAGAATGAAAAAAACGGAAAAAAAAAAAGCCAGGGCATAAATCGCTTCCACTGGCAGTGAAGACACTGCATTAAATATTGAAGTACCACAGTACTGCCACTTCGACGAGACGAGGTTAGTACTACGACAAAGACGGCTCGTCCTTTCTCTTCACTGCCCCAATCGCAATGGTTGCCACCATCATGACATCAGTTCCAGTGACTTAGCATCACTGATCTCCCACCCAATTTCCTTTCCAGCCCAGAAGGGAACCACGCAGTCACCACCCAACGGCCATGTGTCCTCTACCCTAATTCCCTTCACTCTCCCAAGGATGATCCGACGGGCATTCGCACCTGCTGGTTGTCTGTAGAAAGCTCTCCCGTAATCACTGACGAAGCCCTGCAGCCTGTCGAGGGCGCCAAATGACTCCAGTATATGAGCGAGGAGCGGCAGCAAGATGGGAGACGTGTACACTCCCGCGGCGCATGGCTGAGTGGGCGTCGCCACGGACTTGGTGTGGGCAAGGTGTGGTGCCGAGTCCGAACCCAAAAAGAACTTGGGGTGACCTACCAGCAGAGAGATCAATATGCATTTCGTGGGACAAATCAGTTATTCCAACCTTGATGCACAACCTCCTGCAAAGCTTGGCGGTCACTGGGGTACTTCGCCACCGGTTTGCAATAGTGCCATGACTGCCCAGCCCAGTCATCGACCGTCATGGCCAAGTGATGCGCAGTGATGGTACAGGCTACGGTGTCGCCAAGCGATTTAACCATATCGACCGCAGCCCGAGTGGTGGCATGCTCGAGTACGATCCGTAGCTTTGGGAATGCCTCGTGAAGTTTTTTCAGGTGTGGGAGGAAGGCATCCTCGGCATTGAGCACGCAGGTGTTCTGAACGTCTGTTCAACGATGGGAACAGAAGTTTCGCTGCCTGCTTACCGAAGCAGCATCTGATGGTATTTCTCCATGAAGGTTCAAGACAAGATCGCACTTCTGCATCTCTTCGAACACGGGATAGTAGACCTCGTACGATTCGATGCCGCCGTCCGAATTCGTGGTCACACCTCTGGGATAGGACTTGACACCGACAATTCCAGCCTGCTTTGCCTTCCTCACCTCCTCCGGAGTCAGATCCGGTGAAAGATAGAGTGTCATCAGGTAGTCGACACCGCTGTCGATAGCCTTTAACGACTCTCCGTACGCGACAGCCTGTTCCGTCTTCGTGATCGGAGGTTTGAGATTAGGCTGGCCGGCCACGTTAGGACAATGGGGTCATCAGCCGGAGATCACTTACCATAACATAAGCCAGATCGAACCCACCCTTGCGAACATGCGGAGTGACTATCTCAGACAGTTCTCCTTGACGTAGATGAACGTGGAAGTCTGCGGGGGACTCGACGAGTACCTCGGTGGGAGCGGACATGGTAAAACACGAAGTTTGAGTGCGATCTGACCTTGATTCTGGCACCCACGCCAACAAGCAGCACAGAATTTACCACATACCTCGAGATCCCTCCAACAAATTCCGGTGGGACCAGGTTGCGATGTGGAATGGCCAAAGTGGCAGGGTCAAAGCACGATCACGTGACCGGCTCAGTGGACGCGCCTCGTGGTTGACTTTTGAGTTCCATTTCGATTCCCATTTCTCAGTTCCAGAGTGCTAAGTAGCAAGCAACCACTAAACTATAGGTCTGTCGACGAAACCAACATCTATCTGTCCCATACTACAGCCACCAGCTTCAAGCAATGGTCGCTGCTGGATCAATTACCGTTGCAGGTACGCACTCTCATACCTCTTTCTCAGCTCTCAGTCATCGATGGCCTTTGGCAGTCCGCCTACGTCCCCCCACAGCATGGGAGGCTGCCAGACTACCAGAACCATGCTATGACACCACAATCCGTGGAGACGGAACTCTCGCAACATCCATCAGGCCGGTGACCGCAACAGCCCCCTTGCGCGAGATCGTCCAGATCATCGACGACCGTATCCTCACATTTGATCCCGTAGACCCCGACAGGTCGCGTGCATTTATGGAACGCGGCTTTGCTCCCCCGGGTACAAAACGTTACAAGGACAAAAGATTCATGTTTGATAGAGTCTTGGATGGCGAAGCTCGGCAAGAGGAGGTGTACGCTGCCACTGCCAAGCCCTTGCTCAATGGACTACTCGAGGGCTACAATGCCACTGTATTTGCGTATGGCGTAATGTTTTCCAAATTCCTCTACCTGCTCTTGTGACCGACTCCCATTACAGGCCACTGGATGTGGCAAAACCCACACGATCAGCGGGACCGAAGGGGATCCGGGGGTAATTTACCTTGCCATGGCGGACTTGTTTCAACGAATCGAGGATCGTAAGGATGAGTGGAACACCGAGGTGGTGGTAACCTTCTTGGAAATTTATAACGAGGAGATTCGTGACCTCCTTGCGGAACCTGGAGCACCTACTCCACGAGGTGGTCTGCAAATAAGAGAGGACAAGTTTGTCAAGGTCGTCGGCCTCGTCGAGCACCGCCCGACAACTGCAGAAGACGTTAAACAGATTGTCCTCCAGGGCAATTCCCGCCGAACACAGTCACCTACGCATGCGAACGAGACTTCCTCACGCTCTCATGCCGTTCTCCAAGTGCATGTCACTCAAGCACCCCGGACTGCAGCGTTGTCGGAACAACGCACAATGGCCACGCTCTCTATAATTGACTTAGCTGGCAGCGAGAGGGCCGCGGCCACTTCCAACATGGGCCAACGGATGGTCGAAGGCGCCAACATCAACAAATCCTTACTTGCCCTTGGTAACTGTATCAATGCTCTCTGCGAGAGCGGGGGCGCCGTTCGCCACGTACCGTACCGCAATAGCAAGCTAACGCGGCTTCTGAAATTCTCGTTGGGGGGAAATTGCAAAACTGTCATGATCGTTTGTATTGCCCCTACCTCACAACATTTCGACGATACACACAATACCCTCATTTACGCGGAACGGGCCACAAAAATAAAGACCAGAGTTGTCACGCGAAACGTTGTCAACGTCGACCGGCATGTCGGGCAGTACGTTGAAGCAATCAACCGCCTCAACAACGAAGTAGCAGAACTCAAGGCCAAACTCGCCGGGAAGATTAGCGCGGAGAACGAGGTCCTCAAGCGTCGGAAGGCCGAAGCTCATGCGGAGGTCGAGCGAGCGAAGAAGGACATGGAAGTTCGTATGGAGCAAACGCGGACTTCGATCGTTGATGGTGCTTCCTGTACCGGAAAACTCAGCGTGGCCGAGGCCACTCTGTATTCCATCAATGCTCGCCTAGCAGAAATCGAAAGCCAGTCTTCCGCTCCCCTTTCGTCCGATCTCGAAGCAGAGCGTGCCCTTCTGCGAGCTCTCGCAGGTCCACAAGAGCAAGCGGTTAAATCAGATTCACACCTGAGTGTTCGGCTCAGCCGCTCTCAAAACTCGCGAAACATGTTTGAAGCAACTCTTCGCGCGGTATGCGAGCGTCGCTCTGACAACCTGGAAGACGTCAGCATGGAGAATGTAAAGGCTGATGCCATATGGCGCAAGGCCGAAATGGAGCGTGTTAGGGCAGAAGCCGAAAAGGACGCCGTCAAGGAATCCTTCCAGTCTCAAGCTAATATGCTGGTCAGCTTATTAGGGATGGTTGGTCGGTGCACTGTCGTGCTTGGGGAAGCTTCTCGGATACTGCAAACCGCCGTGGAGGAAGGCCGGGAGGGCTTGGAGGGTACGGTAAAGGCGATGACAGCGTCACTCAAGAGCGTTGCGGAGAAGAATGACGATGCTTTTGCCGCGTTGCTTGGCCAGACTACGGCTGTCTATTCCCAGAGTGGTACATCAGCCACTGATGGGTTTACCCGTCAGCCCGTACCGTTTACTCGCGCGCCATCGGACCAAACATCGCAACCAGTTTCCAAAACCCACCGACGATTATCATGTAACACAATGGTTTCCCCCCCTCGAAGAAACCATAAAACACCCCGTAAATCATTACGCTCCAGCATCGGTCAGCCATATCGTCGCGCATCTGATAGAGAAAGGAAAGTTGTTCAATGGAAGGATGAGGCAGGTCAGGGGGACCTTGATGATGGCGGGAAAAAGAGTGTTCCACTTCTGTCCATCACATCGGTCGACGACTCTGAAACCATTCCTCGATGCCAATCGGCTGCCGGTTCAGAAAGCGAATGGGAAGATGAGCGAACTGATGACAGCTTCAGTCTTAGCTTTGTCTCCGCTCCGAACCACGAATTGCTGTCGGCCTCCAGCGCTAAGTCAAGCTCGGGTCTGAGATCTAGCACGAGTAGGCGGCCGCGGCCGAGTCGACTTGATCCAGGGTTCCTCAAAGCTAATGGATCGAGTTCCCTTGGCTCTCTCCAAGAGGCGGACGAAAACGCTTCCCCTGCGCGGCATTCGTCCCCACTTTCGGATCGCAGTATGAATTGCCCGACCAATGGCGAAGACTCCGATGCCGCCACACTTTGTGTCCCCAAGAAGGGTGACCGCAGTGCAAGCCCTACACGGCGCCTTCCAACATCCGCCCCGAAGCTTGCGCCTCCCACGAGTAAGATCTCCCGCCGAAGATCAAACGTGGGCCCGGTTAGGCACGAGAAGACACGTCGGCGCTCGAGCATGATTCCTCAACCCTCGCCACCTGAGGACTCTGGGGAATCGAGTGGGCCGCGTAGGGTTGAAACTGTCGGACGTTCTCCTACGAAACGGCCCAAGCGGCTGTCATTACTTGCGAATGCGTCGAGGTCACTGAGGGTGAAGGGTCCGAGCCCCTTTGCGGCTACTTTGACCATTCCGACCAACGTAGATTCCATCAGTGCAGACTGCAGCATGAGAACTTCGAAACCGTCATGGCGATGAATGCGGGGCCACTGAATATGTTTGTTTCATTAGTTGTCGAGTTGTATCCTCAATATCTCATTTTACTTTCACTTCCATATGTTGATGCATCCTATCGCTGTGCCCTCGTGCTATACCCTCATGTCCGTCTTTCTCTTGTTGTAAAGGAGGCTGTCTGTACCCCTTCATGCTATTCATGTTCGTCATAGATATACCCGGCTACGTACCGTATATGTTCATAGTAACGCACTATTCTGGTATACATGCAAATTGCAATACTTTCAGTTCGCTGGAGCTGTAGTTCGTTTGTGTTGTACAAAAACTCACAACGTGGCCGGCGCACAAACGGTCAAAGCGAATTCCTCGTCGGAGATATGGATAGTGACAAGTCCTTCTGGTAAACTGATGCAGAGCCCAGTTGGCAATGCGTATGCCAAATACAATTATATCAGATTATGCGTTTCACTTCAAAAAACGACTGGAAATGCTGTGAATAAATCCCCCTCAAGCATGCCACGCGCAAAACTCACCTTTAAGTAGTATACTTGCCAGGCGACAACAGAGAACAAAACAACGGCTTGCAGAACAGACCACCACTTCACACGGTCGTTGGTAGATTCTGCGGTATCTCTGTGTCTGCGTTCCCGGACAACGATGTACTCTTGTTCATCCTTGACTGCCAGCAATCCTATGGCTAACGAGCGGATTTCGCGCTCCACAGGCGCAACGATGTCCGCTGAGCAAGTTAACTAGCAAATACGACGGTGAATGGAGTAAACCGACCTTCTTCGGGGATATATATGATACCGTGGACGTTGAAACTGTAGGATACGCGATACGCACAGGTCGAATGCAAGTCTGAATGTCTGAATGGAACACATACCTGACCTGCTTGTCAGCCATTGTGCTCATCTGATTGGAGAAACAGTATTCGTAGCGGCCATCCTTTTCTGCTGTTATTGACGCAGAACCGGTGCTTTGTCGGATTTGTTTAGCCAAGACGTCTCCTTCCGGGTCCATGAGCTCAAGGTTCAAACATGTGAGTCAGTGCGAATAGAGCCCTGGGAGCTACCCATACCCAAAAGTCGATATCCAAATGGCCACCCTCTCCCACTTGATATGTGATGGTCATCTGGTCGACTCATGTCAAGGCTCTATACTTTGCCACCAGCAACGCGGTGACAACATACCTGGTCATGCTGGTGAAGGTCCTCGAAGAAACACTCCTTCGTGGACGCCTCTACGACGATCTTGTGAGCCGAGACCAGCGTAGACAAGATGGAGAGCAGCAGAATGCAAAGCAGGGTCATTACAGAATGTCGCGACATGCCAGTGAAAGTACCAGTGTAACAACCTGGTTGGTGTGGACCCCGGACGAAAAGTATGTCCTGGGGGTGACCGGGGTCGATTAGCCAGACGTGATTTTTTTGGCACAGATTAGAGTCTGTGATATTCGATCCACTCTTGCTTCACGTCCCCAAGCTTAATCTTACTTTCATCGCTCAAGCACAAGCCATGGCAGATACAAACGATAATCCACTCGCACCAAAGGTTAGTCGCACAATTCTATTCACACCGTGCAGATGTCCGTGACATCTATCGAGATCATCCACCCTGATCTATATCACCTTTTCAGCAGCAGGAAGACGAGACCGACGTTCACTTCGAGCCCGTCATCAAGCTCACGGAACAAGTCGAGATAAAGACCCTAGAGGAGGATGAAGATGTTATATTCAAGATGTGAGCATAGTTGTCACTTTGCACCATCATTGATCTATGGTTTTTCTGATCACCCACAACCCTAGGCGTGCCAAACTATTCCGATTCGATACCTCAGGAAATGAGTGGAAAGAAAGAGGAACCGGCGATGTCCGTCTCCTCCAACACAAAGAAACAAAGAAGGTTCGGCTGGTCATGCGACGTGACAAGACTCTTAAAGTCTGCGCGAACCACATAAGTACGTTCTTCGACTTCACTTTTACAATGGGTCGGATAACTGACTGGAATCGCATAGTCTCTTCTGGTATGCGCCTCCAACCCAACGTCGGGTCTGACAGGAGTTGGGTATGGAAGGTTACTGCCGACTATGCCGAAAACCCACCCACTGCCGAAACATTGGCCATCCGCTTTGCAAACTCGGAAAGTGAGTAGCTTTCTCTTGTTCATTCGCGGGGCTCATTTCTGACGGGACGCGTCCAGATGCACTGGATTTCAAGAAGAAATTTGAGCGAGCTCAGAAAATCAATGCAGGAGAAGCCGTTCCTGACGACGAGGAAAAGGAAGTCAACGAAGAGGAGAACGTAGGGGAGACAAACCAGAAAGACGAAAAGGAAGCCGCTGCCACCGAAGAAAAGGAGTGACCGGAAAAGCTTCTTGGTCTGTCCATTTTTCGTTGGCCATTACATTGACTTCCGGGATCACTCTGGAATTTCTCGTTTGCGAGATGACCCTGGAACCCCTTTTACTTTCTATCACCTACTCCCTCCACTCGATAGTGTAGATCAACCTGCTCAACCTTACTTACGCATGTCCACGAGATACCGGGAAGATGTTTTTCGTTGCATAAACCAGCCTTACATGAGATGTCTGAAGATTGCGATACACGCGGATAACCTGGGGTACATAATCATCTTACACTCGCTTTCCCCGCTCCTCATTCATCCACGCCGCCCGAAAAGCTGTGCCTTCCGATCTTGACCAATACACGGCTGGCTTCTTTTCTAAAACGACGTCCTCATCGATGAGTACATACCGAACACTCTGGTACGGCCCACTGATATTTAGCGGGGAAAATCCATAATCACATGCCACTCACTGAACCTCTGAAAAATAGGTTACTCAACCATGCTGAAGGAGGGAACAATGACTTACGGCGCTTCATACATTGGTTCCAATAACAGGCCCTCCTTCATACAGTGCGTCAGCAGCCGTAGATGAGATCGGTTGTGCGATAACTTACCATGATCCCTCGTAGACCCCTCGCACCCCCACCCCTCTCCGAAGCTTTGCGGCATATTTGCTCAAGGGCTGCACTGGTGAATTTTATCTCGACACCCGAGTAGCTAAAGAGAGCGGTATATTGGGAAAGAAGCGAGCCCCGGACTTCAGTGAGGATTCGATGAAGGTCCGGAACAGTAAGAGGGGACAAGGTTGCGATGGAGGGAAGGCGGGATACAAACTCGGGTATAAATCTAAGTAGATGATTGGTGTGGAGAAGAACGGAGGTGGAGGCACATTACCCATATTTCACGAGGTCTGTTGTTTACTGGATTAGTAAGGGATAAGTATGGTATCGATCGCAGGCTTACCCGTCGGTTCTACCATGTCAAGGACGTCGTGGGACGTCCCTCGGTTGGAGGTGAAAAACGGGACAGAACCTGCACTTTCTGAATCGTCTTCCTTGGGTGTCAAGGTAGCGGTGAAACCAATGGACTGAGGAACAACATGATAATGCCGTCTCAACACCGTTGATGGATGGGACCTACTCCTTTAGCCATCCTCCGCTTCACCACGGCATCCAACCCCACAAAAGCTCCACTGAAAATGAACAGGACGTTAGAGGTATCAATGTTATATGTTTCGGGTCGTGCTGTTATAGCAGGCATGCGATTTACGTCTGTGGAAAGGTGAACTCGGGTATCACTTACGAGAAGCTGGGCTCTGTCCTCTCGCTCCTGGTCGTGACCTGGTGTCGCCAGCACCAGTTGGGGGTACGTCAAGTCCCGACGATCTGCCTTGTACCGTGACCATAGAACCTTCCATCATACGCAATAGGGCCTGTTGGACACCTTCCCCGCCGACATCTCGAGAAACTTCGGTTCCGGCACCCCCAGACCTTCGGGCAATCTTGTCTATCTCATCGATGTATACTATACCCATGCTATCAGAGAAACCTCAACTTCTTTCCAATATGGAGGAAGGAAAGGATAAGGATACCTGGCTCGGATGGGGTCCCAGTCGGCTGCTTGCAACTGCGGAAATTGTCTCATTCGTGGAATGTGTGGTTTTAACACAACTTACCAGTCGTTGTATAGCCATGTCAACGTCCTCTCCCACATCTTTATTGGGTTAGTACATTATAGTAAGGTCCTGAGGAGTGAACTGACATCCGGCCTTGAATGGGAACTGGTCAATACCAATTTTCAAGGTTAAAAAAGCAACCACACTCACCTGCGTAAATGATGTAGCATCACTAATCGAAAACGGAACATCTAACACTCGAGCGAGCGTACGTGCAAGCAACGTCTTCCCTGAAAGAATCTGTAGTCACCATTGCAAACGGCTTTGATGCACGACAGGGCGTACCAGATCCCGTCGGTCCGCTTAACAGCAAAGATCTCAGAAGGAATTGCTAAACGTAGACACAAGTAGTTACATTACTAGAACGTTACTCTTTTCAAACATAGGATATGGTCGAGACTGTTGCCACGGAAGCTGTCGAACGCGTTGGGGGTGAGGATGAATTTGTGCACTGGTTACACCCGTTACTGCTGCAGACAGTTGAGGCCTCTCAGTATGGAGACCTCGAGCAAACCCACCATCTTGGGGGGCCATTTCATGCCAGCTCTGTGTATCCGCCTGTTCTTCGGTGTCAGAGAAATTGGCACGTACTCGGTTATAGTGATTGAAAACTCTGCATTTGTCACATACGACCTCGAGTCACACATTGGAGAACCAGCACCTACGCAACAGAAAGAATCTTCTTCGCCCGCTCTTGTCCAATGACGAATTGGTTGAGGTAGTGGACTAACTATTCTCGCGAGTAAGTGGGTACCCTGACCTCAGTTCAGTGCAGCCCACCTGTCTCGGGGTGGTGAGACCCGATGGTCTCATGAAAGTATCTCCCTCTTGCTCCTCCGGTGGTGAGTACTCATAGCGTGCTTGGGTTCTGATATTGCGAGCAGGAAGTCGAAGCAGGCGAGCACGCCGGATCAGCTGGCGACCAGAGAGCATCTGGGCGCGAACGACAGAGAAGCTATGTCTGAGGTCCGAGGATGTTTCTATATCGGGTTGATGTCGCACTTCAGAAAGTGAATCATTAGCGAGCGTTCAATATAAGACAAGTAGTCCAAACAATCCCAAATACCATTACTGTCGATCGAACGCTTTCTCGTTCCCATCTTCTGCTTCCTATGGCTACTCACGCTTCTCGCTCACTACCAAGGTGCAAGGAGAGCTACGAAGCAAGTCGGGGTGGTTCACATAGAGACGAAATACGTGTACCTGCGCACAGAATGGCAGACGACCGCGGAGAACGTCGGCGGAGCAGGAGTAGAGAAAGAGATGGTCCCTCAAACCGCAGGAGAGGTTATGATGATATCAGGGATAGAGATGATTACGCGCGTAGGAGGAGTCGCAGTCTCAGCAAAGACAGAGACGAATATCGCAAGGAGAAGAAGTAAGTCTCCCTATACCTATACTTTCTACTCAAATTCAGCGTTGTGTAGGAGGAAGCGCGACAAGTCGGAAGAACGCCGAGCTAAAAAGGCTGAAAAAAAGAGAATGATGGAGGAGGAGGAAGCTAGGCAAGTTGCTGAGTTGAGCATTTACAGTGCGACCGACAATCCATTCCACGACGTTAATCTTGGTCAGCAATTTCGCTGGCACAAGAAAAACGAGAAGGAGAAGA
This sequence comes from Pisolithus microcarpus, assembly GCA_024613185.1. Classification (NCBI taxonomy): domain Eukaryota; kingdom Fungi; phylum Basidiomycota; class Agaricomycetes; order Boletales; family Pisolithaceae; genus Pisolithus; species Pisolithus microcarpus. The sequence continues at coordinate 2,210,133 of JANFAI010000002.1, read as the reverse complement.
AGCTTGGTTTGTCTCAGCTCGAGGCTCAGCGGAGGGATGCCATTCGACGACAGGAAGCCAAGGAAGAACTGGAACGGTTAAATAAACGCCGAGCGGAAAGGGAAGCGGAACAACGCCTGCGTGAGGAGGAGGAGGCAAGGATGCAACGGCTGACAGAATCTGCTCAGATGTCCGACTGGTTGGCAAAGGATGGCCAGTTCCAGCTACAACAGGAGCGCGACCGTGCAGCGATTCGCATCAGGGAAAAGAGGGCAAAAGCTATAGATTTCTTAGCTCTGAATCCTACGCTATGTTCACCCGATAGAAGGTGGGGAGGAGGATGTCGGACTCGAAATCGACCTTGACGAGCCATACAATATCCTTGATGTGCGTGTCCTCGGACTTTCTCAAGTGCTTAACTTATACCCTCAGCAGAATTTAAATCCAGCTCAGGTGGAAGAACTCCACGATGATATCGAACGATACCTTAGTCTTGAAGAATCCGATGTAAACATTGATTTCTGGACAGTGAGTCTTCTTGGAGGTCCGTATTTCTCATGCAAACTCAGTTTTCTATGTTAGAACATGATGGTGGTATGTAAGGATCGTTTGGACAAGATAAAAGGAATTACCACTGCGGCCGCTGCTACCGTCGAATCGGATGTAACCGCACTTTTGGCCGGAAAAAGCTACGAGCATCTTGCAACACTACAAAAGCAAATTCAAGCTAAGCTCGCTAGTGGGGAGCCGGTAGACACAGATTATTGGGAAGCACTTCTGAAGAAATTAATAGTGTGGAAAGCTAAGGTACCTGTGATATAAGCGAACGTCGAAGTCGAAGTTCTGATATCTTTCTCAGGCAAAGTTGAAAAGTCTTCATGAAGTTGTTGTCCGTAATCGTCTAGAGCAGTTACGGAAACGCCAACGAGATGAGGCACTGCAAGCCCAGGAAGAATTGCTTGCTGGAGTTGCGCGGTCCGCTGCACAATCTGTGAAGGGTGGGCGCTCGGTCGCGACCGTCACAAAGGAGCTAGACGTGCCCCCTGAGAGTGTGGAACCTTATGACCGTTCTATGAGTCCACCATTAGTCGAGGCTCTGAAGCTGAGTGCTGAAGAGCGAGAGTTTGAGATCGTGTCTGAAAGGGATCAACTGCAGTTACTGGTACGTCCTTCTCCGGGACCGATGCTGTCGGTCAATGATTTAAGCCGCTCGATACTCCTTTCAGCTGGAACAACGCCGTGCAGTGGCTGCATCTCGATATGTTCCTAAGGCAGCTCAACCGGTCGTTGCAACGGAGACGCCTGAAGTCACAGCTAGTACCGATGTCGCCGACGCACTTTACAAGGCGGAGGCAGAGAGGGAATTGGACGAAGAAGAAGAGCTCTTCAATATGGAAGAAAACATAGCTCAGCCCACATCTTATAGTTGGGAAGACAAATGGCGACCTCGCAAACCTCGTTACTTTAATCGCGTGCACACTGGATATGAATGGAACAAGTACAACCAGACGCATTATGAGTATGTTTATGAACATTCTACCTTGTGGATAGCATCTGATAAATTACAAGCTTGGATAATCCACCGCCAAAGGTGGTGCAAGGCTACAAGGTGAGTGACACATCGACAACAGTATACTTGACTCTAAACGCTTTGCTAGTTTAACATATTTTACCCAGATCTCATCGACAAGTCGAAGGCGCCGACATATAAAATCGTCAAGGAGGCTGGCAATGAAGATACTGTCCTATTACATTTCAGCGCTGGGCCACCGTATGAAGACATTGCGTTCCGTATCGTAAACCGAGAATGGGAATTTTCGCACAAGCGGTATGGCACACCGTACTCATGTGAATGGTTCGTGGCTAATGCCTGATTCTAGGGGCTTCCGGAGCAGCTTCGACAGAGGCTGTCTATCGCTTTGGTTTAATTTCCGCCGTAACGTATGGTCCCTCCCTGTCTTCCACATGGCACACACTCAACGCTTTCCAGTTCTACCGCAAATAGACGTGCACCTCATTTTTAAAATATGTATACCGCGACTTAACATCAGTGTAAAGTATCTGTTTTCTGTATCTTCTCCCTTGTTCGATTGTTCGCACAAGTATGTCACTTTCTTGATGACGCGGAACAAAGGCTGCTAATTGTGGTCTGTTGAAAGATGTTGTTACATCAAGCAGTCGATACTGCGGCAACTTGACCACCGGAAGTTCTATTATACACCTGTCCCTTACTGTATTTGGTCATTCGGCTCTGCCACTCGAGTGGTCCACAGATCAAGAGCCTTGATACAAGTATTACTCCCATTCTTTCAACATGTCCGCAAGCTTTTACGGCTCGGGAAGCGCCCGACTGCCGAAGCTGTGCTTTCATCTTGTTTACGCCCTCCACCTACTCATCAGGTGTAAGGTGGCTCCTTTGTTCAATGGGTCGCGGCGCCACAACTAGCTTCCGGCGTGTCCACCAAAGCGATCATCCTAGTGATTGATGGTCAGAACGAGATGCAGAGGGCTTTTCCCCCGCACAACAGTCTTCGAACATTCTTCGCGGTTCTCTGAGCTGTCCGTACTGGAGTCTTCCTACTAAAGACCACAGACAGATCCACATGTTATCCAGGCTTCTACCTGTATACCCACTCCTCACTTTCTCTGTCAACGCTACCCAGGTACCGTCGTAACATGATTGCGCCATGCACCTATAACGCCACAAGTATAGAATCCCTTCCGGCCAATGCGCCCGCGAGTCACTTGCCCAACGCATGTTCGGATCATGCACACCGCGAGGCCCACATCTTTCCCGAGTTAAGTAGCCATGACTTTAAGGCGTGGCGTATGGGGATATTTAGCCAGGGAAACGGGTGTCCTAGCACCTTGACCTCTGGTCCAAGCTTTGGGACGGCTAGTAACGACTCCTGCCAAATCTTCCGATGAGGTCGTGAATATGCAGGCTTTCGCTCCTGTAATACCTGCTCTCTTGAACCTCGCCCAGGAGGACGTGCGGCAGTGTCAAGATGCTGAGCACGGAGGTAACTTGTTCCCACCTTGTGTCCCTGTGCAGGACGCTCCGCCGAACCCTATTTCTGGCGAAGTTTTCGAGAACCATTCCAAACTCGTCATGTCGTTGTCGCACTGGGCTGCGGAATGGTTGCAGTCACTCGTAATCCGATCCCATCGTCTCCCGGGGCCAAACCCACACTTACCGAGGGAGTCCCAGTGGATGTCTGCTCCGCTCTAGCGTCACTTATCAGTGGAGTCATCCAAAACTTGCGGAGTCCAGTGCAAGTCATTATCCATGCGCTGTGGTACATCGTCATTCTTACGCAAGACGAAGAGTTTAACGGAGAAAGCCAGGACTTTTCTGAGATACCCATCTTCCATCCTCTCTACTCCAAAGGTTCAACTTATGCCGAAGATTTCACTGCTGCGAACTTTTGTCATCTGCGCTATGGTTGCGGACAAATGGATTAATGACCACCCATTTCCCTTGAAAGTCTGGTTAGTTAAATTCCGTGTCTTCACTTCTCGCGTATCTTTTTCAAGGACACTCCAGGGTTTGTGCTTCTCAACTGCCAGCCGCCATTCTCGCTGCAATGGAGGTCTTCGTTCTTCAGGGTCTCCGTTGGAAAGTTCACATGAGCCCCACGCAGTGGAAGGACATGCTCACGATGCTTCGGTCATCTGAACCCTCTTACTGTTGAACTTAATCCCTTTACAACTGCCCCGACTCCAAGGTCGATAATAATTGTTCGCATCCTCGACAAATTGATTCACATTGGCCGACACGATGGAGACATGCATCGATCAATCTGTTCACGACTACGACGATTCCGTGGGCAACATGCTTAGCCCTGCACACCAGAATCCACTCCCTATTCATGCTTTGCAGCCTATCAAACCAAGTGCCGAGTTTTTTATGCCGTTGGAATGGTGTCCCGAAGCCGACCCCATTGTTAACAAGAAACCCAGGATTATTGGTATCGCCCCAGGCACCGGGGACCAGTACGTCCTGAAGCCTCTAACCGCGTACGGACTCTTGGGCCCGACGCTTAAACCCAATCATTCCACCAAATCCATATACTTTCCGCGACCTCTTGCCACTTCATTACATGGTGGTTCCCTTGGTGCGATCGGTAATAGACTCACTCACACAATGAATCATTCTTGGCCAAATTGGTTTCCTTGTCAAGGCTGACTTACTTCTGGACCTGAATCGTGCGAATGAAGGGACAGTTCGCAGACCTTCCGACTGGGTGGGTCCGGCTTTGGTGAGCCTTGCACTACGGTAGAGATGCGTGTGGAGTCACTGCGCAAAGACTGTATACTCTGGCTTCGGTTGTTTTGGAGTTTGATCGATGATCTACTACGACCCCATGTTTCTGCCGGCTTGATCTTGTATTCGTCATGACAATGCACCTTATAACTCACTGAATTACTGCCTGTACTACAGTAGTTCGTAGTATCTTGGCTGATTCAGCTGCCCTCCCAAAAATGGTATCTCATCACTACTACAGCAACTGGGGGGAGCTGACAAGATTGCTGTACTGATCCAGTGGCCGACATCCTGAACATCCGTGTCTACTTCCCAACCTTTTGTTCATATTGACAATGGCAGATACAGCTAATCTTGCGGCCAAGATGGACATCGACGAGGCTGAGATCGATGAGGGACTCTACTCGCGTCAATTGTAAGTGATGCTTAACGTGGTCAAGGGGATCGATCGTCTGCATCGCTCACACCAACCTCATGCAATTGTTTAGATATGTCCTCGGCCACGAAGGTAATTCGCAAGGGCTAGTTACTCGACGGTGGCTGAAACCTCATGGGCAGCGATGAAGAAGATGGCGGCGTCCAACGTACTGATCGTTGGTCTCAACGGGTTAGGCGCTGAGATAGGTGCGGATGGTTGATCCTGCCTTTGATAAACTGACGCATGTGCCTTTGTCATAGCGAAAAATGTGTGCTTAGCGGGTGTTAAGTCTGTTACACTGTATGACCCCGAGCCAGTAACTTTGCAAGACTTGAGTTCGCAGGTGAGTCGCACATCGGCTTGTTGGACGTTTACGGACGGTCACCAGTACCTCCTTCGGGAGGGAGATATCGGAAAGCCGCGCGCAGCAGCTACGCTTCCTCGTCTATCGGAACTTAATGCGTATGTTCCTGTGCGTAACCTTGGCGGCCGAAGCGGTCAAGAAATATCCGTGGAAATGATTCGACCATTCCAAGTACGCTGAATTGACGTTGTTACCTTCTGCAGCCTCACCATCCCGTCGTAGGTAGGTCATACTCTGCAGTGCTTCGTACGAGAAGCAACTCGAGATCAATGACTGGACCCACGCGAACGGCGTACACTTTATCTCGGCTGAAGTTCGAGGTCTGTTTGGGTAAGCGAAGAATGGCGTTACTCTAGCATGCTTTCATATTCTGTAGATCTGTCTTTAACGACTTTGGTCCCAAGTTTACGTGCGTGGATACCACCGGCGAGCAAGCACTGACGGGTATGATAGTTTCTGTCGATAAAGTGAGTATCTTGCATCGATACGCGCCACTCAATTGATGATATTTTCCAAGGACAAGGAGGGCCTTGTAACCTGTCTCGACGAGACACGACACGGTCTCGAAGATGGTGACTTCGTGACAGTTTACTGAAGTACAGGGCATGGAAGAACTGAATGGATGCAAACCGCGGAAGGTCTCCTGTGAAGGGTCCTTACACATTTCACTATTGGGGATACCTCTGATTTCGGCGACTACACTCGAGGTGGTATATTCCACCAGGTCAGGATGCCTAAAATCATCGAATTCGCGAGTGTCATCCTTTCCTACGAAATCACTTTACAGCTGACTTCTTTCAGAAATCATTGCGGGAATCATTGAAGTCGCCCTGAGTTTTTCATTACTGATTTTGCCAAGTTCGATCGCCCCGCGACCCTGCACGCAGGCTTCCAAGCACTCTCGCAATTCAGGAAGCAAAATCAACGTCTCCCTCGTGCACGGAATCCGGAAGATGCAGCGGTCCTCGTCTCGCTGGCCAAGAACATAGATACTGGTGCCGACGAAAAAGTACTCACAGAATTGGCGTATCAAGCTACAGGAGACCTTTCTCCTATCGTCGCTGTCATCGGTGGCTTCGTGGCCCAGGAAGCCTTAAAAGCTTGTTCAGCTAAATTCCACCCGATGGTCCAGCATATGTACTTCGATTCACTAGAATCACTTCCCTCGATGCTTCCGACGGAGGACGACTGCAAGCCAATTGGAAGTCGATATGATGGCCAAATTGCAGTTTTTGGGAAAAAAATTCCAAGAGAAGATTGCGGGCCATCGGCAGTTTCTCGTAGGCGCTGGGGCTATTGGATGTGAGATGCTCAAGAATTGGAGTATGATGGGTCTTGCTACAGGACCTGATGGCAAGATCCATGTCACTGATCTCGATACCATCGAAAAGAGTAATTTGAACAGGCAATTCCTCTTCCGCCCGAAAGACCTTGGAAAGTTCAAGTCGGAAGTGGCTGCAGCCGCAGTTTCAGAGATGAATCCCGCACTTGAAGGCCACATTCTCTGCAAGCAAGAACCAGTTGGACAGTCGACAGAAAGTGGGTCATGTTTGCGATTCCACTACAGACGATGAGATCTGACCCAACCTGCAAGACGTTTTTGACGACGACTTCTTTGGCACACTTGATGGCTGTTACCAATGCTTTGGACAACGTTGCTGCAGCGTAAGCATCCTACTACCCTGACCAATTTTGAGGTGTCAACAGTATCGTTAGGCCAATATATGGATCAGCGCTGTATTTTGTACCAGAAACCGCTCTTGGAATCTGGAACCATGGGCACAAAGGGGAACGTTCAAGTTGTCATACCTCACCTCACGGAGTCATATTCGTCGTCAGCAGGATCCCCCCGAGAAACAGACGCTCTCGTGTACTGTCAAGAATTTCCCTAATGCTATTACGCATACCATTGAGGTAAGTGGATAACATACGTTCATTCATGTGGCCTTAGCTATGGTTCCCATGCAAGTGGGCTAGACAAGAGTTCGACGCAATGTTCGTGAAGCCTATAGAGTCTGTGAACCAATACCTCTCGGAGCCTAACTACCTAGAAAACTCGCTCAAGTATTCTGGTCAACAACGTGAACTCGTGGAGCAAATTGTGTCGTACCTTGTTAGTAATAGGCCCTTGACCTTCGAGGAGTGCATTCTTTGGGCTCGCCTTCAGTTCGAGGAGAAATTCAACAACGCCATTCGACAACTTCTCCATAGTTTGCCAAAGGATCACTTAACAAGCACAGGACAGCCATTCTGGAGCGGGCCTAAACGCGCACCGGATCCGTTGGCTTTCGACTCGTCAGATGTTAGTATATTACCTGGAGCGTTATCAGTCATTCTAATGATCTCTAGCCCGCTCATTTGGCTTTCATCATTGCCGCGGCCAACCTTCATGCCTATAACTATGGCCTCCGAGGCGAGACCGATCCAAACGCTTTCAAGAAGGTGGCGGATTCTATTATTGTGCCTGAGTTCACGCCTAAAAGTGGCGTGACAATACAAATCAATGAGAATGACACGGTTGAGCGAGCCACGTCTGGTATGTCTCTACTAAAGCTCGGATGGACGTCTTTCTTAACATCATTTGGAGATTCGGACGATTTGAATGACCTTGTTAAGAAGCTACCACCTCCGTCTTCTCTTGCTGGTTTCCGCCTTACTCCAGTCGAATTCGAGAAGGACGATGATACAAATCACCACATCGACTTTATCACAGGCAGCGTCGAACTTGCGTGCTCTGAACTACAAAATTCCTGTTGCCGATCGTCATACGACAAAGCAGATCGCAGGCAAGATCATCCCTGCAATAGCCACCACCACTGCTCTAGTTGTGGGATTGGTTTGCCTAGAACTCTACAAGGTGAAACTGGGAGCTCATTATAAATGACATGTCTGCCAAACATCCTTATAGATAATCGATGGCAACAGGAAACTCGAAGAGTACAAGAACGGCTTTGTCAATCTGGCTCTCCCCTTTCTTCGGGTTCTCTGAACCAATTGCAGCGAGTAAAAACAAGTTCGGCAATACTGAGTGGACGCTGTGGGATCGTATTGAGTTCAACAACGACCCTACGCTCAAGGAGTTCATCCAGTGGTTCAGGTCTACCCATTCCCTTGACGTCACTATGGTCAGCCAAGGCGTCAGCAGTGTTGTGGAGTTCATTTACGGATAGGAAAAAGGTACAGAGGCCACTAGGCGTTGTGATCGACACACTCATCTCTTGTACAGAGTGCGGAGAGATTGCCTATGAAATTCAGTAAACTGGTTGAACACGTCAGCAAGAGGCCAATCCCTCCGCACACGAAGCATCTTCTCGTAGAAGTCATGTTGATGGACGAAGAAGGTGAAGATGTCGAGGTGAGTCGCAGCCGGCAGGGAGGTGGGCTGTCTCTGCAGCTGACTACGTCCTTTTTTTACAGGTTCCTTTCATCCTGGTTCGTATTTGAGACAGGAAACGTATTGAGAGAAGAACAAACACAATAGTCCTGTATTGTACCGGAGAATAGAAGTGTAGCCATTTGATTACCGTCGTTCATGCATCATGCATGAGGAATCTTAATCAGTATTGGCATGTTTCGCAGCATAGGTCAAATAGAATTCAGGATGGTATGTAGGGCCTCGTACTTTGAACTACCGTACTACCAGCTCTATACACCTGAAAACTGAGTTCCAGACAAAAAATTTGCATAACTACTTACCCACCGGAGAACGGATAGTAGTATAGTAATTGGGTTTAACGTCGAAAGCCACAAGTCTGACTACTCGACGAGCCGGAAGGTAACAACGACAAATAGTCGAAATCAGCACGAAGAGAAATGACAAGTAGAAGGCCGAGAAGGGTTAGTAAAGCGGAATGTTTTTGGCGTTACGTATTTTTTGGCATGTTTTTGTGGTTTCGTGACGCGTTTATGTAGGATGGATGCAGAGGGAAGTAACAAACGGCCAAAACATAAGAGGCAAGTGAACTAGTCATCGAAAGGCGATTAGGTTTAGTGGACGTGCGGGTACTGGATGAGAACGGATACATCAACAAAATAACAGCAAACCACATAATGCCAAGCGTTCAATCCATGAACAGCAGCAGTATAGGACAAGAAGGGTCCAAGGATATCAAGAGGTAATCCGATCGAGCGACGACTAGGTCAGCTGGTTTGGACGGCGAGTCGCATTAATATCGTTTACGCGACGAAGATGTTCGAAATATGAAGAGTGTGCGATAGGGTCCTCGAGACGGGATGGATATGTCTTGACGTGTAGCGAGGACCCGACAGTATAAAGCGCAAGACCAGGGCGAAGGGAAAAAAAAAAAAATCCAGTATTCACAAGCCAGGGAAAGATGGACGTGCATGTGCAAGCGAGTGGAAATTACAGCATCATATAGGCGAGACCGGAATCAGTATTAGGAAGCCGGAGAGGTAAGAATTCTAAGCTGGAGGAATGGCGGCTCAGGCGCGGAACCAGTTCGTTTGATGATTCGCAGGTGGGTGAGGGCCGAACGGTTTTCTAGGGGCCGCATTGCCATATTGTTCATGTAGACCCCAAGATGTAGCCATATATGCAGGATACCCTGCGACGGGAGGGGTCAAGCGGGTGTCGCTGCAACAGGGATCCAATCTTCCGTGGAAATACCCTCCGCCGTGAGTGGAGGTCGGATGAAGATCTGTGCAGTAGCATAATTGGGTCTGCTGAGGGGCACAGGCACGCGGAGCAGGGCACCAGCACGGATCGTGGGATATGGGTAGATAGTTCCTTGTGTATTCCCCATCAGTATGGCTTTTTTGGGGGAAATATGCTGCGGAAGAAACAGGCCAAACGGGATACATTGCAGGAGCTGCGACGTAGCGCGCAGGAAGTGGGGGATGAGTGGCAACGAAAATAGCACCTCTGCGATTGCTGGGACAATCACTACCAGGAGGGCTCCATCTGACAGGCGGGAGTAAAGACGTCGATTGACCAATGGATGGTCTATAAGGTTGCAGAGGACGGTGGTCACCAACGGAACCGCTGCCGTTGCTTGCACGACGCCTAGGCAGGTACTCCTCTCGAAGGGGACCATCTTCATCCAGGTCAATGTCAAACGAACCCCAGTCTCCACAACTAGAAACAGGAACTGAACTTCTCACGAAGTCTTGATTCCACTCCAAGGAAAACTGGTTCATCTGAGGAGTGTCCCAAAGGAGCTTCCATGATTTCTTGAATAGACCTCCGAATAATAGAGTGGGGATTCGACGATGGACGAGATATAGGCTGTGGGAAGAGAGAAGGTGATCGAGAGTGATGGTAGGAGAGTAGATGATTGAGCCACTCAGACCAGGCAGAAGCCGAGATCGACAAGTCATGCGCCAGGATGTCCAGTGCGAAATACTCGAGCTTGTTCAGCGACTGCACAGGCACCTGAGATATGGTATGCCTATAGAAGAAATCAGGAGCAGTAACTACAGAATGTCAAGGAAGACATACCAAGTCTTATTGGAAAAGGTATGATCATCAAGCCACTTATTTGCCAACATGAACCCTAGCACGATGAGTCGAAAAGTTGCAGCGCCCTCACGACACTCTCCATTAAGATGACCGTGAGTAGCACCAAATAACTCGACCCTGAACCGCCGCTCCTTCACGTGCTCTGGACCTAGGCCGGCTGCACCAAAAAACACCGGTAGACGCGCAATGTACCACAACGCCAACAGAATCGCAGATGGTTGCAGCAACGTCGACATCAGTAAAGAATGGACTGCACTGGTCAGATGCAGAGGTGCAGGCAGTGATACCTGTGCTGCGTTGGCCGGCCTAGACATATTTGTCAGTCTCGGAGATAGGAACGGCTGCGTAATCTACGCACGTGTAACTGCTAGTGGACTGCGGCAGAGCAATCCCATTGGTACACACCTTCCAGACGTATGTGACAACCCAATCTGCGATAGGCTCGGCAAGCCGTTTGTAGGTGAGGGTGGCGGCAGGGGGTGGTTGGTTTTCACAATGGGGCTCCTCCTTCGCTGAAGTGTCTAGGTAGAGTTGGAATGCACTAGATCCGGAGCCACAGGAGGCAACAGGCAATTCCCGAGACCTATCATGAACGAGTGGATCATAGATGGCCGTAGCGTCGGAAGAGGCGACTACGCGATCAACGTACTCCCCAAAAGGAGTGAGAGGTTCGATAGGACTGGAGTGCAAGTCACCATTGACCAAGTCGGATGAATCATCTTCGAGGAGGGGAGCAAAAACACCTGACTCGTCCTCCATACACAGGTTAGGAGTCGAAGACCATCCACGCACTGCCTCTGAGCTGCCCACAATCGCCAGTGTCACTAACCAGATCAGTGGGCGCTACCTGGTTTCCCACATGGGATGTGGTCCAAGGACGCACCCTGATGGAGGCTGCCTCCAAGTTACAATGGTGAAAAGCAGTAGACAGGGGCGGAGTACACGCTTCCGCGTGAGCTCCTTTAATGGCGGATACGTTGACCGCACCAGCCAACCCATGTCGAAAACCCTGTTCGTGAGTTTCTACTGCCGTGGCAGGACGGTGGTAGTCATCGAGAAGTTTGGACTTTTCCCAAGGATGCAGCGAGGTGAGCCACTGGTCGCGACCACCAAGAGGACGGCAGTATACCAGCGGCGGAGAGAGAGAGGGTGCGCCCATGATGGTGGGTCTTCAAGGGATTGCCAGCATTGGGGTGCTTTAAGGCTGGGGAGGTGGCGGAGAGAGAAGGAACAGGAACTGGCATCTGCAGGAAGGGAGTGACAAAAGACGAGACTGCTTGATTGCCCTGGGAGCACGAAGCAGTCGGGATCTCCTGTCGCGCAGTGAAAGGCCCTAGTAAAGGGTAGACAGAGAGAAGAGAGTCGTAAGCAAAGTCGTAAGAGGCTCCAGGGTACGGAAGATCTAGATTAGGAGAGACAACCAGAGGGCAGTGGTGGCAAACGCACAGCGAAGGCGTGCCTTTTGTCTGAGTAGGAAGGAGGGAAGAAAGGAAGCCCTGAGGAGCTGGCTGGCTACTAGCGGAGACGGGCCTTGTACCGTGCGGGGAGAGCAACTGAAGGAAAGACGGGGGGCGATGAGACAAGTCCTTGAAGCTTCCTCGACGATGGCAAGAACGCCGACGCTGTCGCTGGCTCGGATGAGAACAGAGAGGAAATGGGGAGACCGACTGCGACGAGTCGATCACACAGCCAATACAGGGTCCTGGAAAAAAAGAAAAGACCCACAAAAACACAAGGCTGTTCTTTTCAATAGGTGTATTATCTAATACTATCCCACGGGACCCATCCAGGACTCGTCTAACGTTGGCCGTGGGCAGTCGCTCATTTCTGTCAACGTTCGACGCGGCCCACGCTGCCATTGGAACAGATAAAAACAGCTCGATGATGCACGGCACCGTTATCGAGACAAAGTTAGCTCGGGCACCCTGAGTCATATGTACTCCCTTCACGTGACCCCACGGTTTCAAGTCACATTGTGTGTCACTATTTGTATCTGTTGAATTCTCAAGCCATTGACAAACAACATCCGTTTCATCCGATTGTCATCCCATTCAAATCTCAGTCATGCAGGACGGTCCAAATACTTCTCAGCAGCTTGGCCTTGACTCTATCACTCTGGGTCAGCTCAGAGCCATGGTCTCGTCTGCGCCAAAGCCCAAGGCACGCTCATTCACGTGAATCCCCATGCAAGTCGTCCCTTGTTCACGTGTATTTACAGCAATCTTTTTATGATTTTCGCTACGACGATGAGGATACGGTAATGAACGAAATCGATGAATTCTATTCGTACGTAGAAATGCCTCAGGTCGCCGAAAATTTAAAGGCGTGGCAGGGCTCGTTCAGTGGAGGTACGTTTCGCGAGCTCCATGAGTACACCGCTTCCCTCGTCCAATTACGTTCATATACACCAGAATGGACGAGTCCCGAAACCACCGTCGCCCAGAAAAAGGCCCATCTCGAAGTCCTTCTGGAAGGCCTTGAGCACCGGAATGCCGAAATAAGATTTACCAATGCACGCCGCTTGTTTTACGTGCTGCAAGGTTCATTGCCCCGCCTCTCATCTCGGGCACCCGTTTGAAGCGTGTTCTTTAGGTACATTTGCCGAAACTACGTCACCGGAGCATCAGCTGCATTGGATTTACGAAAACTGCAAGGTGGTTCGGAGTGCTAACGGCTTGAATACAATTGTAGAGTCTATGAAAATCGCCACTCAAAAGCATGACTTACTCTGGTACGTTTGTTCGGCCTCGGCTGACTTACAGTCCAATCCCGACCCTTTCTAGTTCGCTCTCCGATGCGGACACCGCCCGTTTCCAGATTACACCCACTGAAAAGGCCGATTTTATTGAAGAGTTCACGACAGAAATTTCTGTGTACCTGGGAATGATGTACCATATAATCGAGGTGTTCAAGGAAAGAGACGACTTTGCAGACGAACTCAGTGAGTGAGACTCATTGGATGACCATGCAAACGATAATCTTGAACCTCACCACTAGTGGGCATGGATCCTCCTTTACCGGTTTACCTATTCAACGTCGTGTCCGGGTTGAAGGACAAAAGTGCTAAGGGGTATCCAATCAAGAAGGTTGGCATTTATCCTCATGTTCTGATTCCTTGGGCTCAGTCGATCACAGCTCCTTCTTGTCTTGTGGAAGACTCTCCTCGCTTGTTGCGGAGGAATAAGGGAACTTGAACGTGCTAAGAAGCTTGCGCGAGAGCTTGCGTCGCTTCCTCCAGCACCCGACGAAGGTTGGCCTTTCCCTTGACGTGATTGAATACGTGCACCGACTTATGCCGCAGCTATCCCCATCAAATGCACTCCACTTGACATCGAGTCTTTTCGTCAGGAAACCTCCGTCAAGTATCCGACGTTCACAGTTCCATCGACCAGGGAATTACCCTCTGACAAACCTGCGGTGTTTGGCCCTCCCTCTAGGTTAGCACAAGCGTACTCTCCAATTCCCGTCCGACACCACTACCACCATGACGAGTCCGACCTGCAACAAGCAGGACTACCCAACGTGATCAGCCAATCTTTCCAGCAACAACCTCCAAATATGAGTTTCCGGCCTAATTCTCAACCCCTAACACCCGCACCCTCGCCCCCGCCTTCTCCAAAGCCCAAGAAGCAGCAATACCAGACAGACCAACATAGACCATTCTTGTTCCCATTCTCTCGAAAAGGTAGATTTGGGCTCAACCAGGATCGGCTGGTGCCGTTTGCTGTTGAGGAGGCCGATAGGCTGTATAGCAAGCATATGTACGTGAGTCTGCCACTTTGGCAAATGTGGAGAACGAGAGAAGAGTGTATGACTGCTGAAAGCGGGCTGGAATGCATGCCCGGAATGGAAGGTATCATAGAGTCTCCGAGGGTCACTCCAAGTGTAAGCTATTGTCTTCTGACCTCAAGCAATCGCCTCAGTTCTAGTTTTTCAAGGATCCTGAATGTGCGGAAGCCCTTACCTGACGTCGCGTTGCTAGACAACAAAATTGCTGAAGCAGAAGCTGCTATTTCGGAGGCAACCACCAGTAATCAGGAGCGTAGAACCAGAGAAAGGAGGGAAGACCTGATGCGCCTAAAGAGAGTCGAAGTGATCTATGTCAGCTCATTTCCTGTTCAATACCAACTGCTAACATGAACGTGTACACTAGAGTTCCGTTCTCCCCGTGTTATCAGGGTTGGGTGCTAACCCTGTTGAAGCTGCTTCTCGCGACCATATCAGCTGGTAGTAAGTCAGCAACAGGCCCCCCAGTCATCGACCTCTTCTGTGTTCCCTCCTGGCGTTGCTTCTCGTAAGTTGCAAGTAATAACAGCTCTGGATAGATGATATACGTGCGTAACGCAGCATCAGAACAGCCGCCTGCTCCTCCCCCTACTCTGGATGAAATTGATGTTACACGTCATCGCGAGATCACTTCCAAGGCGGTATCCGCCATTCTCCTACTGACGATGAAATGGTTCAAGGCATCTCGTAAGTTACTCGCTGTTTTCCTTTGTACATGTCATCAACACCTCTTTATTAAGACGTGATGAAGTTCCATCACCTCGGCCAGCTTTTACTTGACACCAACTGCTTACTTCTCATTCTCAAAGTGTTTGGCATGCAAGAAGTTGCGAATACCATTGTGTCCAAGGCGGACTCCCCTGATTACAAGTACGCTGCAGCATCTCCGCTTCGTAGATTTCTAAATCTCTGTAGTTTCTTCCGGTATTGTCAGATACACCATGCACGGGCAGCTCCCCGTATGCGAGATGAGAAGCCACGACCCTCAACGCATGTCGTCCTTCAGGCTAAGACCTTACCAAATGGCCAAAAACATGAAGAAGAGGTAGAGATGCTTACCGAGTTCTCTTGGCGCAATTTTTTCTCTGCCATCAACTTTGCAAGAATCATGCAGAAGCTGTCCAAGAATCGCTCGCATCGGATATGGATGCTTGTTCAGTACAAGAGCTCTGTACGTGGTAGATTTAACCTGAGCTGTATCCTGACATCCTGTCTGTCAGGCTGTTTTGAAGCGTGTCTTACGCGTGTCTCATCCCATGCTGCAACTTCACGTCCTAAAACTCATCAAAAGCCAGGTGCCCTTCTCCGGTCGGAAGTGGCGTCAATGTAAGTTCATCATTGGTGTGTACCCTTCGAGAATCTGATAGACCGCGTACAGCTAATATGAAAGTGATCACTTCTATATACTTAAATTGCAGACCGGATCTACGTGATGAATGGCTCACAGGCAATGAAGTTGATGATTTAAGCGATGCTCAAGTTTGCCGGTTCTCTCCCAATAGGTATACCCACCTCTAACTGCGCGATCTAGGCTCAGGAGTACGCTTTGCGCCACCTGGTCAAATTCTGTACGTGTCCCTACATGCTGTGCGGATTTGCTTGATTGATTCGTCAATAGACAACAGCAGACGATATGGCCCGCAAGCTGCGCAGCATGCCCAAGCACATAGACGATCCGTCAGTATGACTCACAATATGGAGGTTTTACCACCGGGCCTGGAGCTAAGCAACATTATCCGGCCACTGGGCACGCCGAACATCGTCGAAGCAGGACGTTTTCCCCCCACCGCGTTCGCAGGCACCAGATCCATCTATATTCCTGCCGTACACGACGGAAGATCTTGCGTTCGAAGAGGAGTATGAAGAATACTTGTCTGATCTCGGCTGGTCGGACGAGCAGATATCCGGCGCGGTACCCTCCTCGACATCTTCGACCTCAGCGTGGGCTAGGTTACCCGTATTCGTATCGAACATGACGGATAATATCAGTGACAGTGAGAGTGTGGAATCTGTGGGTGAACTCGGTGACGACGCAAGGCTCGAGGGCAGGCATGATCGCGACATCCCCGATGAGAATATGAACAATTGGGAGGTAAGAATCGGGACTTTGATTCAATCCTGTGCATAGCTTATGCATACACGATACAGCACCTAAGTCCCAAAACTATGGCTGCCCTCCCCAAGTCACCAGCGGGTAATCGTCGTTCCAGTTCGGGAACGGGACTCCGCCCTGTCTTGCCCTTCGATCTTGATGATGATAATGCCCTCGACCTTGGAGACGACGAGGATCCAGAAATTGGCCCGATGCCCCGAGAACAGTCTGGTCCTTTCGCTTCCGGAGGTGTCGATGAAGTCGAGTACGTTTACGGGTGAGTTCTTTGGGGTATCCTAGAGAATGACTTGATCTCACAACCAAAATAGTGTTTAACGTACTACTGACATAGTGGACATCACAAGTACTGTTTTCAACCTTGGCCAAGTGTATACTACCATTGTAAGTGCTAAAGCCACAAGAAAGACTTTCAAACCGTCTCAGCGAAAGAAGCCTTCACCCTCGCAACTGGCCCAAGGACTGCCGGCCGCATAGAAATCCATTGGGTATGTCCCCTTCGATGTCTCACCATCTCTTGGTTCGTCCATCCAGCCCCCCCTCTGTCCCAATGCTACGCAAGTTTCATAGGGGCTCAGCAGTGGGCGATCAAACGCATATCCCCAATCAATGGACAAGCGCGGACAAGATGTTTGCACGAAAGTTGATATATGAGGTTCAAACAGCGCGAGCTTCGCTGGAGACAGTTCCGATAAGAGAATTGGAACGTGGGGTATTGGAACGCTCGAGGATGCAAGCTGGTGCTTGATTGCCTGCAATTGCTTGAAGCTACCCTGTCGACCTAGCGTGCCTAGTATGACCCCCCAAATAGGTATGCCTAATGACGATTCAGTCTCTTCCGTGTTAGCGGAAAAGGCCAAGGTGCTCTGGCGAGCATTTTGGACTGCTTGATCCCGCACATCACGCATTTCATCGTGGCTATAGTACTCCCTGGTCAGTTTCTTGGAATAGGGATCATATCGGAAAGCAGGGATGGTTGGGTTGGCAATCATGATGGACTCGAGATGGAAACGGCCATCGCCGAGGTACCTGCTAAATGTCAGCTGGAACGCAGATATGCCCATAGACGCACACAAGAGCATCGACGTCACTCAGGGATGGAGCAGTGCAACCTAAAATCTCTCCTGGAGACAAGGGCTTTGAACGCGGTATTGTTGCGTTATATCTTCCGGACCACAATCGGAACCTCTGGACTGCCTGCATACCGTCGGCTTGAATCTCCGGAGTCCCAGTGTTATCGACTAGCGTGGCGGGCCCATGGTAATTATGTGTGAGGTCCTCCTTGAGCTTCTGTAAGGCTGCAACAAATTGAATAGTCGAGACCAACGCCAGTCGCGTTGGTACTTCGTGCCCATCGTGGTCTTCTGTTTCCTGTTGAGGCCTAGAATCTCCGGTGCGGGAGTCCGGGCACTTCTATCTGGAGGTGAAAACTCCGATCAGTGTCCCGGCTGGCAGGTGTTTGGACACTGGACTCCTTGGTGAAGAGTAGTTGCTTGTGAAACGTTTCCCGATCGCTAGGTAAGTTCAGGCGCACGGTTTCTGCAAGGTGGATCGAATCAATGCCTATCTCTACGAAGACGTAGAGTGTTTTTATCGTCGTTTGGTCGATGGGCACTGAAAATCGGTCCATCAATGTCACGTAGTGGAGTTATCACGCGCGGCACTAACCAAGACAACTGTGCCCGTAATGGACGAGCAGTATCGCAACCCAAGGCTACAGCAGTATAGTCGTCGATACAGCATGCACCGTACGTGACATCGCCCATGATGACCGTCAAAGCATCGGTAAATCTGACTTACGGTTAGAAAGATAAACTGAACCGCTTGTCGCTGACTGTGTGCAGTCGACATACCGCTCGATGATGTCCGCAATAGTGCAAGCAAACATCTGCAGACCCTCTGGCATCTGGAGAGCTACTGCCTTCGCTTTGTTCTTTCGTACGTGATGTATCGTCTTGTGTATCTCGAATGAGTAGTTTGAAGGTAACTGCTTGATTGCTTGATTGAGTACTGCATCTGACAGTATGTCTTCTGGTATCTGGTTTGCGATGCCAGCTACAGGGGCACCCGATTTCGATGGTGCGGCAGACTTTGAGCCTACGAAGCGCTTTCGTGGCTTTGGAATTACGCCAGACTGCTGCTTGTTTTCTACCATGCCCGACCCGCTGTGCGTGCTGAGTGGTTTGATCATTGGTGCCAATTCCATCATTCAATCGAACGGAAATGGAAATAGTCACTTGCTTACATACAAGCAAGGTTTCTCCAACCCCAATATTCGTGGGAACGAGCTCCCGGCAAATGCCATGTGTTACACGGGAGATTATTTCCTATCTCGGCAAACCACCCTCGCCTCTTACGAACGAAGCATTAAGGAGCAAGCAAGGTACAAAGGCCGCCGCCAGGCGGCATTTCCCGAGTAGTCACTTGCTTACATAACACGTGCCGTCACTAAAGCACGTGACGTCTTCACGTCCGAAGACGCCACGTGAAGGTGGGAGTGTACTTACCTACCGTCACTTGGACTACTATACTACCTTCTAGGTCGCCATCTCACCATGTCAAGCAGCACTCCAGGTGAAGCGCTAGGACAATGCGCCATGCGGGGGTCATGCGGCTCGAAAGGTTGGTTCGGCCAGCAGCTACCGTGCCCATACGATGGCCCACCATTAGAAGTATGTGTATGCTCCAAGTCTCACCATCTATATTCATGCGTCGTCTTAGCCCGAGGGGAGCAAAGCCCGGGATTTGCTCGTATCTTTTTGCGGCCCACAGTATGCGCAGGGTCCGACATGCTGCACCTCAGACCAAATTGAAACGTTGCGAGATTCCTTAGCCCAAGCAGAACCAATTATTTCGTCTTGTCCCGCGTGCCTGAATAACTTTAGGTCTTTCTTCTGCTCATTCACATGCTCTCCCGAGCAGGGCTCTTTCCTCAATGTCACCGAAACGCAGAAATCGAGTACAGGCGAAACTGCAATCAAGTCTGTTGATTACTACGTTGGAGAACGGTTTGCTTCTGGCTTCTACGACAGTTGCAAGAACGTGCAAGTTGGAGCGACGAATGGTTACGCTATGGATCTCATAGGCGGAGGTGCAAAGACCTATGCAGAGTTCCTCAAATTCCTTGGGGACGAAAAAGATATTGGAAGTCCATTCCAAATCAATTTCCCTCCAAGTTCTGCAGGTGTCAGTCCATATAGTCCGATTCCGAAGAACTGTGCAGGCAACGACCTCGCTAGTCGATGTGCATGCATTGACTGTCCCGACATATGTCCGGAACTTCCTTATATCCGTCCCCCAGGACAGGAGCCGACGTGTCTTGTCGGCCCTTTGACTTGTCTGTCCTTCGTCTTGACACTAGCCTACGCTCTCGCACTTGTTTCCTTCCTTCTTGGATACATCATACAAGTGGCCATGCGAAGGCGGAGAGAGAAGAGATCCGAACGCATGATTTTGTCTTCAGACGCTGCGTCGACCACCCTTTCGCCAAGGCATAGGTCTCGCAACCTAGTTGGGGCTGCATCGCTCTCACAAGCTGACCGTGATGACTCATTTGGAGCGCATTCAAGCGATTCAAGACATCTTGGTCGCGGAGCATCCCTCTTAGACCCCATTGCGACATCTCAGCCTCGCCAATATCATTTAAACAATCTTCTCGGGCGAAAGTTCTACCAACTCGGCCTGCTGGCCGCCTCCTCGCCGTTCCTGACGTTTGCTATCGTCTTTACCGCTATTGGCCTCCTTAATCTTGGTTGGAAGAAGTTTGCGATAGAGACAGACCCAGTCAGGTTATGGGTTGCTCCAGACTCTGAAAGCAAGCTGCAGAAGGAATTCTTCGACGAGCACTTCGGGCCATTTTACCGCGCGCAGCAAATATTTGTCACGAGGGCCGCAGACTACTTACACAGCATCAGACAATGTGTCTCCTTGCATCGGCAGAACAGGCTGTACTCTCATTTGACCACCTCAAGTACTGGTTAGCAGTCGAAAGCGACATACGTGAACTTGCGTTCATCTCCCAATGGCTACGGACTTGCAGATGTCTGTTTCAAACCCGCAGGACCAAGTGGCGCGTGCGTAGTCCAATCCATTGGGGCTTGGTTCGCCAACTGACCTCAGCGGATATGACGAGGAGTCGTGGAAGATCGTGTTCTCCATTGCGCGAATTCGCCGGTCGACTGTCTTCCTGACTTTCAACAGCCTTTGGGGCCCCAATATGTGCTCGGCGGTGTACCAAAGAACAGAGCGGGAGAGAAATCATATCTTGAAGCCGAGGCCATGGTCGTCACATACGTGGTGTCAGATTCTTTGGACCCCAAGGAACAGGCGAAAGCCATGGAGTGGGAGGAGGCCCTCAAAGAATACCTGATGGAGCTCAGTGATACCATCGATACAGATGCCGGTCTGCATATCGCATTCTCGACCGGCGTATCACTAGAACAGGAAATCAGCAAGAGTACTAATACCGACGTCAAAGTTGTCGTTCTGTCATACTTGGCTATGTTCTTATACGTCTCTTTGGCTTTGGGGAACTTGGGAGGCAACCGATGAAGGAGTCGTGGCATCGTTGACCCACTGGGCTCGGAATCCTTCCCGCACTCTATAAGCGTTCGAGCGTCGTGTCATCTTCGATGTCCAGTCGAGTCACCAACTTCACGCATCTTACCCCGCTTACCCCGCAGCCTTTTTGTGAACTCGAGGATGTGCCTCGGTCTATTTGGCATCGGACTTGTTATCTTGTCAGGTGTCATCTTCTGTTGGTCTTCTCTCTTTGCTTGGGGTGAAGACGACCTTGATTATAGCAGAAGTTATTCCTTTCCTTGTCCTAGCCGTAGGCGTGGACAATGTCTTCATACTGGTCGACGAACTTGACCGGCAGAACCTTCGCCACGGTCCTAATGCAGTGCAAAGTTCTGCTGCCGGGCCTCGCTCTCCTTCTCAATCCCATCGTTCCCCCTGGGATCCAACCTGGGACAATTCCATTGACACCGACTCCCTACCGTCCTTCCGCCCCGCAGAAGAACGCGTGGCGATGGCCTTAGCGAAGATGGGGCCCTCAATTCTCCTTAGTTCTGTTACAGAGACAGTTGCTTTCGGGCTGGGAGCATTGGTTCCAATGCCAGCAGTTCGAAACTTCGCACTATACTGCAGCCGGTAGCGTTTTGCTGAACGCGATCCTGCAAGTGACGGTCTTCGTCAGCGCACTTTCCCTGGATCTGAGGCGAGCAGAAGTGAGTATTTCGACCTTTGAGCAGTGTGCCCATACTTATTCCTCAACAGTCCAATCGGGTTGAATGTCTCCCATGTATACGACTAGTCGTCCCGAATTGCATTGATTGGACGTTCCTAGCCACCGGGGACCTGGCAGAATTGCACGTTTCATTCGTCAGCACTACGCACCCTTCCTCCTGCAGCCAACCGTCAAGGGTTTTGTGATACTACTTTTTTCTGGGCTGTTCGTGCTCTCTGTTATATCCATGCAACATATCGAGCTCGGCCTTGGTAAGTTTTCGTTCCCCGTCGCATTTCATTTGTTCCTTTGTCTGACTTCTAGGCAGACCAGAGACTAGCGTTGCCGTCAGAATCATACCTTAACGACTACTTTGATTGCCTTGAGGTCTACCTGGACATTGGTCCGCCAGTTTATTTCGTCGTGCACGACACCGACGTCACACAGCGTCCCAACCAGCAAAGGCTTTGCGCCCGTTTCACTACTTGCGATGATACCTCGGTTGCCAACTTACTCGAAGCTGAACGCAAGCGGCCAGACTCTTCGTTCATCTCGCAACCAACGGCGTCGTGGATAGATGATTTTCTCAAATGGCTCGACCCTACTATGGAGACGTGTTGTCGTGTCCGGAAAAGGGATCCTTCCAGGATTCTGTGCGCCTAGAGATTCGGAGCGACTGTGCCAACCCTGTCTATACGGCAGGGAGCCCCAATGGAACATCACAATGATTGGACTCCCCGAGGGGGAAGAATTCATGCGATACCTCCAGCAATGGCTTATCTCGCCCACTAATGAAGAATGCCCACTCGCTGGTAGAGCATCCTATGGAAGCGCGCTCTCTCTAGATGATGAGGGTGCAAAAGTGGTTGCCTCTCACTTCCGCACAATGCATTCCCCCTTACGGTCTCAAGCGGACTTCATTAACTCGTTTGCAGCCGCCCACCGTATCGCAGACGACATTTCCGACCATTTGGGGTTGAATGTGTTCCCCTATTCACTCCATTATGTCTTCTTTGATCAGTATGCCCACATCATCGCCGTCGCGCAAGAAATCCTCGGTCTCGGCCTGGCCGCTGTGCTAATCATTACAGCACTGCTTCTAGGCTCATGGCGGACTGGTACAATTGTTACCGGCGTAGTTGCGCTTACAGTGGTGAACGTGATGGGCGTTATGGCCATCTGGGATATCAACCTGAACGCCATCAGTTTGGTGAACTTGGTAATATCCCTCGGAATTGCCGTGGAGTTTTGCGCCCATGTGGCGAGGGCATTCATGAACCCTAGCTCTGATTTATACTGTGGACCAACCCGCGGGACAGAAGGAAAGAGATACAAGGATGTGGGCTGCCTTGACCGATGTTGGTCCTTCGGTAAGCCGTCTTCCCTCCGCTAATGATAGCCATTATCTGAAACCGAGTCAGGTATTGTCATGGGATTACTTTCACGAAACTTGATTGGCGTATCCGTGCTTGCCTTGACACGGTCACGCCTATTGGAGGTATGCCAAGTATTCGAAGTCACAAGGCGCAACTGAATAATATAGTCGTTGACAGATTTACTATTTTCGCATGTGGTTTACATTGATTCTAGCTGGTGCACTCCATGGATTGGTCCTACTCCCGGTTCGTTTTGAGCCTCGCAGGAGGGCCAGGCTTTGCACAAGAGACAGATGAGGATTGGATGGCCAAAGTCATTCGGAATGATGAACACGCGTAAGTGGTTAGCACTTGTTCCGAAATCTAATCGTGGAACATATGGTACTTACAGGCCATTCCTTGCCGATGACTCCTCCATTTCAAGTGACTGATAACTCTTTGTTGGCGAACAAGTACCAGTAGTTTTTCACATCTAGAGTACTGTAACTGCTAGTCATCACTATAACCTGAATCACTATACTGGTGACCTGGATCTGCTATCTCTGATATCATCCCTACTGTAGCTCCTCCTGCCTCGACTGAGTGACCTGGATCGGGATCTGCTTCGGGTGTATCTCGAGTATGAAGAATAAGACGCAGATCGAGAGCGAGTACGGGAGCGAGAACGTGAAGGAGTAAGCGAACGCGACCGGCTTGAACGAACCGAGTAACTTCTAGAAGCGACTGCGCCGTCCGCGACCGTACCCTGTGCCGCCACGCTCGTAGCTTGGCGATCGTCGCCTGGGCTGGGAGACGGTCACCCCTTCTGAATGGGGACCTCGAACGTGAACGTGAGGGACGGTAGGTGTCTCTCGCGGGAACACCGCGACGACCGAGATAGCCCCTTGAACGGTATGTATCCGTGTATCGCGGAGCATCGTACCCTCTCCTACGATAGAGCGGAGAGCGAGAGCGTGTACGAGAACGAGAGCGTGAAATTGAACGACGATCACGTCCGTTACGAACAGGCCGAGGACGCGAGCGCGAACGAGCACGAATGGGCAGGTTGGACAATTCGACTTTCAGGACAAGCCCATCAAGCTGACCGCCATTCATATGAGATACGGCCTTGTGAGCAGAGGCCTGCAACGGCATACTCCAGGGCTGCTTTTCCTCGGTTTTGACCAGCTAAGCAAAAGCAATGTCAGAGACCATGGAGCTGGGCATATCGGTGCAAAGACCGTACACTTTGAGTATAAAGGAAGGTCGACCTTGACGATTTCACCATAGAACCCGAATATTGTTTGGAGGTGGGATTGGACGACATTGCGAGAAAGGCCATTTACGACGACGACTTTCATGTCTTTCTGACCAGGAGCCATTCTCCATGTCAATAGTCCATATCTCTGAGTGGCTTTGGCGACGGGGAACGTCCTCTGTCCGACATTGTTGCAGCAGGGCCGGTTCACTGACAGTCTGTTTGACTCTTGACAAGGATCAGACAGCTTGCGAGGAAACCAGTCGTCACATGTCACACGCATCCGTCACTGGCACGACACCCCCCTATTGAGTACTAATAGCTAGTCGACATCCTCCAATCTTATCCTCTTTTCCATACGCTCTTCACTGTACCTGTCACTCAAGATCCGGTGCACTCTGTTTAGATGCTTCTTTACGAGATCTTTCCTGGAAAAAAGCCGTCCACAGACATCGCAACTATACGGACGGTATCCGCTGTGGCTGGCTTCGTGCCGTTTACATTCATTCTTGCGCAGAAAACGGTGTGAACTAACTCCAAGATGTCAGCACGCGGATCGGAACAATTCGACTCAAACTACAAACCATACGGAGCACGCGAACGGTCGTTGGTCCACATGAGCCCCGACGTGAACCAATATATGATCTCTGCGCTTGTTCCGCTGGTTGCATCCGATAACATAACACCGGTAATCATCCAGTAGCTCGCCTCGTCGTGACAGGTTTCCAGCAAAGTGGGAAAGCCACGACCGCGTAATATTTTCTCCAGGATGATTCAGGCGATATATATCGGCCTTTCTCTTGAGTTCGCGCAGATCAACGCCTAGGTGTGCATTCATAATTGGAGAGGAAACCTTTTCTTCCGCAGGAGAAGGATGATCTTCACGATTCCCCAGGACTTGAGGTTGAGAGGAGGTATAGGCATCGTCGGGATACGTATAACCGACTTGCCATTTCGGTAACCGGGTTAGCAATTGTCGAGGTTCTCTGTCCGGTTCCTGTGGGATGGATAGGTTACAGGGAAATTAATCCGTCCTCGGAAGCCGACTGCGTGATTGAGTGCTCGATGCCATTGAAAGCTGTCGACGATGGAAAATCGTATGTAGGGCTTTCCGAAATTTGGTCTGCCTGCGGTCCTTATCACATCATGTAACGGAAGCAGAGGAGTTTGATTGGGCCAGACGGAGTACGGTGACGACCGGAACGTGTCAAGAGGATTTACTGTTGCAGAGGGAGGAAATACAGACATATAGAAGTCGTGCATGTTCACATCAGCGACGAGTCCGATGGGGAAGGCGGAGATATGTTTGATATCATCAATTAGGGTCTACCGGCGTGTCGAGTTTGGAACTTGGTACTGCATGGTATAGTAGAAGCTGTAGGAAGGTTCGCTGCGCAATCCATGATCGAAGAGAGTGACGACGAGAATGTGAGGCCCACGGTCGAGGGGAAGTCCACCGGAAGAGGTTCCATGCCTTGGCTTGAGATATTCACCGGAGTAAAGCCGAGAACGCCCTTTCCGTTGACCTGGATTGGATTGTCTAGTTGCTGACAGGGGCCCCTTTGCCCTCTCGAGTCTGTCTGGACTGAAGCCGTGTCTGAGGTGTAGCTGATTCCGAGGCCTGAAAGGGGATGACGAGCACCGACTAGACTCTTGTATAGTATTCAAATTTGTCTTGTGTCTGAGAAATAGTGTTGGTGTTTCCGTAGGAGAATGTTGCAACGCCGGCGTCGCATGGGTATTCCGAGGCTGGTAATTCGTAGTCGTAGTTGTTGGGTGATACGTTCTGAGAGTCTGAATGTCGGTATCGTTTCATGTTCGTAGAGAATTATTCCTGAATAAAATAGTAGGGATGGGCTGCAAAGAACGAAACGGATACTACGGAACGAGGATGACTGTGTTAGGGGCTATTTGTCTGTATTTGGTTACGCCTCGATATAATGAGCGTGACACTCGAAGAGCAGAGTTGATGCTCGCGCTGCGTCGAGCACGAGCCAAGCAGTTTGCATGGAGACGGCTTTCATCGACGACCAGGAAACTGGAACAGAAACGAGTACTGCTACTGAAGCCACTGGTAGTGATCACGGGAGTCTCGACCTGCCATAACAGCTTACCTCGCACTCTGCGACCGAACCATATAGTTCGCCGAAGTCGCACGGGAAAGCCGCCGTTGAACCCGTCTCATTTCAGTCCCAGCAACCCTCGTTGAATCAGCCCAAACATCCTCTGATACGAAACTGCTGACGCTCTCTTTGTCTCCGGACTCGATACCCCAGGACAATCAAGAACCGACCCCGATATGGTCCGTCTTCGTCAAGGACGACGATATTCAAGTGGAGAGACCCTACACACCTTTAGAAGGGGTAGACGAAAGTGGAAAGATGTCGTTTTGGATTAAGAAGTATGAACATGGCGAAGTGGCCCGCTGGCTACATTCAAAGCAAGTCGGTTCTTCTATCGAATTACGTGGACCTATGAAAACCTGGGCGTGGAAGGATGATGCTTGGGATGATATTATCATGGTGCGTAATCCATCTTGGTGCATTCAGCAACGTTTGGCGAAAGAGTCCGAAGGTGTCAGGTGGTACTGGAATCACCCCGTTCTACCAGCTTCTGTACCACGTATTCTCAAAAAATGCGTGTAAAGGCCGTTTAACATTACTTCACGCATCGAAGACTCCTGCAGACCTGCCGCCAGCCCACATGATGGAATTCCTTCAGCAGTATAGCTGAGAAGCACCCGGACAAGTTTAGGTTCCGTGTCTTTGTAGACTCTCTTGACGCCCCCCGACAGCTCAAGACTAAGATTCCCATTGGACCTCAGCATGTGATCGCATTGGTAAATCCGCCTTGCAAGATGCACTTCGATTAAAGAAAGTAACGCCGTGGTGGGAGGACACTCTTTTGGCCGACGAGCGTTCCAGCGGTCGCCGAAGATCGAAGATTGATTGTCCTAATTTGCGGGCCAGAGCAGTCAGTATCAGTCCCACCCCAAGAGTAAATGATACCACTTAACTGGAATTCACGCAGTATGGTGAATGCGGTTGCCGGACCATATGGCCGAAACTATTCACAAGGAAAACTTGGAGGAATTCTCGCAGAGTTAGGCTTGAAGTCACACCAGGTCTGGAAGCTTTGATAAAATGTTTCCGCTGTTCAAAGAACAAGTTCGATGTTTACTTCGACGGTTAATCCGGGATGCGATAGGACAGTATCTACCATCGATGCATTGAGTGTTACAAACCCTCGTACCTTCAGCCCGATTACCAGGACGTGTTCCGCTGGAGGATGTATCATAGACCCGCGAGAGCCTACTCACAGGAGAGGTCATACCTCCTGTGAACCTGGAAATTCTGTCTCAAATGTCTTGTCGTCCTCAGGTCAAGCAGCCCTTTCATGACAAGCTGGACCTCCAGCACGGCCTCTATGGCTGAACGAACGGTATTTGCTTGTATCCTGCCCGCTCTGAGGGGCTGTCGTATTGAACGGCGATGCTGTTTTGACTTCCACCTCCCACAAAGTATCTGCATGGGCTGGAATCGGCAAAGATGTTTTGGGGTCCACCTACGAAGCCAGAACCAATTGAGGGACGATATACGACTTGTATTATGAAGCTTTACCTGCTCTTGCTGGAACATTTGGATGATAAGAGGCCCGCGACGAAAGACATAACCACGCTTGTATATCTGCGAACGTTGGCTTGACGGTGGTTCATCAGACCATTGGCTACGTTCGTTAAGCAATCTTACACATATCCGAGGGCACTGGCGAGACTTAGCGCGTCTCCCAGTGACTTCGCAAGTTGCCCATGGGCGAACTGTCGCTTCAGGGTGTACACGGACTGATTCCGGTTTGAGATACGAGTAGAGTGTCCTGGAGGGGTTGGAGTGGGCGACCCCGCGGGACCACGCTGAGGTTCAGGAAAACTCAGTGACTTACCATCCGCTTTCTTTGACATCGCCGCCCCCAAGCTCTTTCCTCGCCCTTAACAAGACCTGGTTCTTCGCCTTGAGACTGTAAAAGATGGGTGCCGAGGTGTTCGAAGACAATTTCGCGGGTATGCATTGGCGCTGCAGACTCCGTGTGGAGAGTGATCCGGTTGAGAATGGCCTTGAGGTCGCGAGCGAAGAACTCGCCAAAGAGCGCTACTTCGTATGCATAGACTTTCGCTTGGGTTACACCAGACGACATGGGGTGGGGTGGGGCTGAGCTGGGATCGAAAGAGGGTTGGATGGATGGCCGTGTCAACTTATGTATGGTGTGTACTCTAGAATTATCTTGCCGCAACTCAACCATGGTCGACACAGATCCCTTGAACACGATCACGTCTCGCACATGCACCTTGTGCAGCTCGCAAGCAAAGTACACATGTCCCAGATGTCGCACCCCGACCTGCTCTTTACCCTGCTCGCGCAAGGCACAAGCAACACACAGGCTGTTCTGGAGAACGTAACAAGGCGGAGTATGTGCCCATGAACGCATACGGCTGGGGAACGATGATGCGCGACTACAGCTTCCTAGAAGAGGTCGGCAGGAGAGCAAGTGAGTGGGGCAACGAGATCGTTCGTGGAAGGTACCAAGGCGGAACGGGGCAAGTCGAGCAGGATCAACAGTCTAGGGAAAACGAACGTACGGGGAAAACGGACGAAAGGCACCAAAAGAGACACCCTCAAGTCCTACCTAGAGTCAGTAGACATCGACATCGACCTGCTCCCAAATGGCATGGAACGCAGGGGCTTAAGTCAATCCACATGGGATCCAAAGTATGTCCCGTTCTCTTCTGAGTCGTGGGGAGCGTTCTCAACCCTTGTTTCACTTTAAAGACTTAAACGGCCTCTGTTGACAAGTCGAATTCAAGTTCTATCCTCCGTCCACCCCTACCGTTGAAGTTGTCCGAGCACAACCGCATACTGTCATCGCACACCGTAGTCCGATATCGAGGACACTACTAGACAGTTCTACGGTACTCACATACCCCAACAACCCCTCCAGTCCCGAAGCACTCTTTACCAGACTGGGTACCTCCCCTGGTTCATCCCCATCTAGAAGATCCGGAAGGCTTCGTCCACCCAGATTGTTATGTCCGTGCCAGCCTTGATTTCCACCATCAGCCGACATCCCAAGCCGAATTCTACCATAAATTAGACCCAGCGTCGCCCCTCTTGGAGCTACTTCGAAATACTCATTTTGTGGAATTTCCAACCATTCATATCTTCGACCGAGACGCGTCGAGTTTTCGGGGCACGATAGTGGACAAGACCGGAAGGATTACTCGGCATCAGCAAGATGAAGCATATGGAAGAGCTCCGAAACGTAGGAAAACCTAATACTCAAGCCATTGCCGGGCTAGTTGGAGATTACGGGAGCAACTCCGAATCCGAAAACGACCAGCCTCAAAAAAACGATGGTCTCCTGAT
Organism: Pisolithus microcarpus; assembly: GCA_024613185.1. Taxonomy (NCBI): domain Eukaryota; kingdom Fungi; phylum Basidiomycota; class Agaricomycetes; order Boletales; family Pisolithaceae; genus Pisolithus; species Pisolithus microcarpus. The sequence continues at coordinate 2,180,470 of JANFAI010000002.1, read as the reverse complement.
GCTTGGAAGTTACTCGGAAGATGAGATCATGGAAGCAACTTCTGGAGTACGTCCTTCCCATAACGTTGATGATGAAACCGGCAGTCCCGAGGAGTCATGTAGCTCCGACATTGAAGGGACGCCAATAAAACCCGAGACGCTGCTCGAGCTTATGAAGCGAGCACGTCAAGCTGCTGACGAGGACATTGACTGGGGTGACGAATCGCCAGATGACGAGGGGACGCTCCGATAGTTTGGGATCATCTTCCGCAAGGTACAATATATACATATCCGCAATACGTTTAAGCATCATTTGCCTATGTTACTCAAGTTAGAAAACTTCGGAAGTGATTTGTGCAGTGCACTCGCAGCTACCGACGCTGTTTGTCTAGATGTCATCCATCGATAGATTGATCTCTACCTTCTCCCCAGGGTTGAAGGGAGGTAAACCTGGACGATAGGAGTCGGTAATGGACGATTTCAATCGACGTTACCAGACTTACCCATGTAAGGGCAGCCTTCACATCTGAAGGCATCACCTAAGAAACAACTACCACAGCTACTGGTAGCCTTGGGAGCAGCCTTGGCTGCCGCAAGCAGTCTCTGTTTCTCTGTCTCACCGCTGCCTACCTCCACTACGCCGTCTGCGTCCAGAAGGACGACGTTTCCCTTGCTCGTCTCTTCCGCTTCGACTTCTGCAAGGCCACATGTGCAACTTTTGCAGGCTTTCTTCCGCCTCGGCGCACCCGGCGTGAACGGCTCACACGTTGGCATCGGGCGAGCTCGGTCAGCGTCGGTCAGTAGCGCCTCGGCATCGATGGCGGGCGTAGAGGGTGATGAAAATGTCCAGACGGCTTTTTTAGAAGCCTGACGTGCCGGGTCTACCTTCCGCTTGAGTGGCAGGGAACTGCCGTGAAGTGGCTTCGACGGCGTCGGAGCAGGAGTTGGTGCTGAAGGTTTCTGAGCGATGATCCGTGCATCCTTGTCTTCCGATACTGTCTCTATGATTGAGAATCCCACAAGTGTAAGTTCATTCGGCAGATTGAAGAAACCGGAGGTGAGGTTAAGAAGAAGAAGTTTTCCGAGTGGACAGAGCCCTTCTAAAAGTTGTTTGAGCACGGATCTCAGACTCGGGAGTAAGGAAGAATAGTCGGCAGGCGTAAGGATAAGGTATATGGACGAGTAATGCGATGGTGTCAAAGTGACGGCTAAGGTTGACGGTGAGCATACCTAACCACTTAGAGAAATGAATCCGGACCTCCATCGACTAACCGGTCGAGTAGCTGTCTCTCGATTGTTTTTCCTGGGGTCTCTTCGTCGAGGCTGGAAATAAGGGCTTGGTATTTCCCGTCCTGTGCTGTCCCCAGGGATCCAATGGCGAGCTCGGATGATGCTGGTCGTCCAGAAATCGTACCCGATTCCCTCGTTTCTGCGCTGTACACAGCTGTTGGTGCCATCAAGGTCGAGCTGGACGATTTCAAGGACTAGGTAGGAACGGAACAGTGCATCAAAAACCCAGCAGGCTTATCTGATATTGGCCAAGACACTTACATAAGCTAGAATTTCGGCCGTCGGACATTACGGGTTCACAATAGTATGACACCTCATGACAAACCCAGCTCACAAAGACACGATTCTAGGACATTAACCAAACTAAAAAGAACCAGTAGTAGTGTACAGATAATGGCTAGAGAGAGGGGAAAAAAGTAAACAACGCGAGGTCTGTCGAAATTGCAGGAAAAAAAATGTGGCCTGTCACATGTCAAACTGACTGTTGCATGGGTTGTTGCATGTCGGAATTAGGTGGCGGAGGGTGCATCCCTGGGGGAGGAGGATGCATCCCTTCAGGGTAAGCGGGTGGCATAAGTGCACTTCGAACACGCAACAGCATCATGCGATACCATTCTTCATCCGCGCCCGCTTTTTCTTGTTCTGTAGTTATCTGCTGCAAGCTACTGAGCTCCTTGATCCAGGAGAGATGCCAAGACAAGTTGCCGTTCTCATCCACTTCGAGGCTGTCTATCGGCACAGTAGGAGCAAAGCCCCCCGGGGGTGGAGGGGGGAGCATTCCAAAGTTGGGGTCGAAGCTGAGTGGTTGCATGTTAAATGATGCTTGATAGATGAAAGAATGCGTGGAGATAGATATATACTCACGTAGGTGGGTATGGAGGAGGGTACGGCGCTTGCCTGCTCGGACCTGCTTGATCAGGATGCATTTGAGGTGGTGGCGGACCCTGTACATATTGTGCATGTGGATCAGGGAAAGCTGGTGGTTCATTTGAGCGATAATCGACTTCGTTCTGTTGCTCCGAGGAATGGCGTGCTTTTGTACCTTTCGGTTTCTTCTTCCTCACGCGGTGAACACCCGTGCGCGGATCGACGTTGTCGTTAACTGTCCAGTATGAGCCCTTTCCGCGGTCGGTCAAGGGGCGGGGGACCTTCTCGAAACAAGGGTTGAGGGAAAGATTGTGACGAACAGAGTTCTGCAAGGGAAGGTGATATTCAGTCCTTGTTTAGTCCGTGCACCAAAACAAATATGAACACAATCAAACAATCAACATCGCGGTCGCGTCTTCGCGTACATAGATGCACACGGACGCGATATGTAACATTCAGGTGCATTGCGATACTCACTTTCCAGCCTGAGGGGGCGGTCCTAAAGTATGGAAACTGGATGACGTGGCCCATCAGTAAAAAGGAGTGCCCACGAAAAACCTGAAGGCCACACGTACACGCGATTCGATAGCATAATAAATGTCCTCCAGCAATAGCTTCCCGGTCGGAGAGCCTTTGATGGCGTATCTAAGAGGTAACAAGAGAGTGTAAACAAGGGCAGACGGGACTGAAAGGGAGTATCACAAACCGGATAAGGGTTGAGTAGGGATAAAAGGGCTTGCTTCCGGGGGGACCATCCCGCAATGAGTCCAAGGTTCATGGGTAAACCACCGGTGAGGTCCGTGGGTTCTTGTGGATAGTATGAGTTTGCCTGGGCGAGCTCCGCCTCGGCTGGAGACAACATATTGGATGGTACAACGGTCTGTTGCTGCGGCTGCGGCTGTTGTGGTTGGGACATGCAGGGACTGCCAACGGACGGGTCGGTAGTGGTAGCCCAGCGTGGGGGGAAGGCCAGAAATGCTGGTTGATGGGAGAAAGCGTTGAAGGAACACCGCTGTGGCTTATGTCATGCGTGAGAAAACGGCCGCGCACGGGCCATTTCCTCCCCTATGACATAGGCCACCATCGCTGGGCGACGTTGTGACCGTCATCGAGAACACCATTGACGACGGGCATGACGGCGAAGAACAGAAAGACGTGTTTGTCCGCCCAGCACCATATGCTGTCCAAATTGTGGAAGACAGGGTAAAACAAAATCCAAACCAGCCACGCTCTACAATACACAAACAAAGTCGAGCTCAAGAATTACCCCCTCAGTGACGCTTGGAACGTTCCCCGGGGCTGCATTCGTTGGAAACGGCGTCGTCGCCTTCACCGGCCGTGTTGCACTTCACGTCGACAGTCAAAGCTCGTACATCCTCACCGGCAGCCTCGGCGTCTGTAGCCACAGGCTCACACGCAGTCCTTGGAGCAACTGCCGACGTCTGAGATGCCATGGTAAACATCCGATCCTCAACACCAGCATCGTTGTGCTGTTTCCCTTTGAACCCGGTTTCCAAATAGGCTGCCGAAGAAACTTCGAACTTTTCATTTCAGTCCGAGGTAAGAGAAGCGCATTTTTTACTCTGCCGTATGTAGTCTGCAGATAACTCGTCTTCGGGTCTACATGTTCCACCCTGCGAGCCTCACCTCCGCCAAGAAACTGAATCAGTCTCAAGAGAAAACATTCCACCCTTATTCTTTACCTCTCCTGAATCGCATGGTTCATCCCATTCGCCAGCCACGTGTAGATTGACGAGAACACAGCTACCATCGATGACTGAATCATGGATGGTGAGGGCACATAGCGTAGGCTTCCAAGTCAAGTTTGAGAATATGGCAGCGAATGCACTGGAGCATTTTATTCGAACGTCGAATCAAAGTGGACCATGCCCTCCACTAACAGGTATACCATTTTAATGGTACCCGAAACACATTGCATCACCGACCGCGGCCCGTGACGTACTGTAGACGGCACCATCACAGACAGGTCCGACTAACTAGACGAAGCTAGGGCCACCAGGAAAGTGAGCTACGAGCGATTAATGTTGGGGGAACTATGATGGACACTTGCCTCGTTTTCTAACCCCTGCGTTCACGATCTGCGGCTACTTGGGCCTGCACGCGTTGGGAATTTTCTCTGATGGCTGTCCACGATGGCTTTCCATCCCTTGTTGTGCCCATGAGAGCCTCGTATATTCTATCTACCCGCTTCTCCTTGCTCTCGATCCATCCAGGACCCATGTGCGACGAATCCAAGGCAGAGTAAGTCAACTGGTCTCTACCAAGTGAAAACTTGGGAGCCTGTCTCTGTTGAGCCCGCATGCTCAGTATTTCTGCAAAAGAGTGCTTCCGCGAGTCGTCGTCGCCTGGATAATTGTCCTGTTTCGTGAATGCCTGGTCGATGGCGTCTGAAAGGGTTTCTGGTGTAATGAAGCGGTCGGATTGGTGATAGAGGCTGACGAGCGCGTTCATTTTGGCATCGTTGAGAGACGCAGATGACTTATAGCGGGCGGCAGAGCAAGCTGTTGCAGATGTTCGCTGCGCCCCTCTGCGGAACATGGCAGTTCTGGCTGAGCTCGCAGGTTTTCAGGGATTTTTCAACCCAGGAGCATCGATTAGTCATCATCAGACTGACCGCATCGTCAAAACGACAGTGACGGAATGTCCGTCTTCGAGAAGCTCAAGCGAACTTTCGTTGGTCAAAACAACCAGACAAACTCCGTCACTCAAGACGACCTGCTTAAATCTGTGAATGTCCCTGTAATAGACGCTGACTGTCGTTTCTGCCCAGACCCGTGTGATCAAGGTGAGCGGCATTCTGCTCTCATCATTCGTGTCCACCAACTCGCAGTAGACCATGACGACTTTGCTAAGATGAGTATCGACATGGAGTCCGACCTACTTGGGTCGGTGAAGCCTTATAGACGCCAGGTAAGCCCGGCTTGGTATACACGACCTCTGGGTCGACTGACGACCCACAAGGTTGTCATTTCGACCGGAAAATCAGACTGGCACCAGGAAGTAACCGAAGCTGACGGGACCCTCGCAGCCTTCTTGTGCAGCGCGAACGAGCAACACCGCACAAATTCTGATAGCACAGGGGAAGCTTCGTCTGCTCCCAACGACAACAAACGTCTTCCATCCGGTCTTTTCACGCAAGATACCAGCACCCGCCTTTCCATCCTCAACGGAAGCCACCACTCCCTATTGCTACATCGCTACCCTGCCCCGACACTCGAGACGGTCATCATTCTACCCGACTACAAGGTCATTACAGACGTCCCCCGGTCCCTGGAAGGAGCCGAAACACTGTGGAAGAGCGCGCTAGACCCTGCTTATGGGAGGTCCGGTGCACCAGAGAGATCAGATACCCTCAAGTCATGGGTTCTACCTTACTCGTGCTTGATCTTGCTTTGTGAGCGTCCGCTTAACTTCACTTTTGAGCCAATCGTGGAGTAACCGAGTATACGGCGATCTTACATATGTCAGGTTCGCACAAAAGGCGAGACAAGCGTTGCGCGATCGCTGCCCCAGTTCTCGAGAAGAGTGCGTTTCCTCTCCTGTGTGACACGGGTATCTGACAACGATCCCGTCAAGCGTTTACTCAGTACCTCGAACACGAAGGCTGGGAAGTGCACACCGACCTAGAAGACCTGTCCAGCAAACCGACACTGGAGGCCCTATTTAGTGCAGACAACGCCGATGCAGAGTCTGTGTACCAGTCGCAACTCGCGGCTCTTCCCGGGCAACATAGAGCGCTCATATTGCGCAATTCTCACGTCGGCGGCCACAAGTTCGCGGGCAATGTCATCGTGAGTTTCTGCCCACGGTCATGACCCACTCAGAGCTTTACATGCACGTAGATATACACGCCCACAGGCACGAGTGTGTGGTATGGGCGAGTGACCTCTCACCACGTCGAATCTATCGTCACCAACACCATAATCAACGGTCGTGTGCTCTCCCCTATACTTCGAGGTGGCCTAAATTTAGCGAGGCCAGGATGCAAGACACTGTACGACTGGTGACCGGCTCTGACCCTTGCATTCGTGCACGGCATGCTCAAAGTCGAATTGTCTTCGCGGAAGGTGTGCCACTACACGTGACATACACAGTAATTTTCTACACTGTAGATCGTGACGAGTTGAAGGAGGAATACTTTAAAAAAACGCACGAAAGGACATAGTAACAGCAAGTCTTCATGAACAACACAGGTAATACTGAACATTAGGATGAAGCATAGATGCTCCATAAAAGGCGTGATCCTTAAACAAGGAAGAAAAGCCGTATGCGATTGTGAAGAGGGAAAGAGTTGTGCAATGCAAGCATGACAATATGAACACGCAGTCGCCATTCCCTTGAAGTCCATAAAGAATCAAACCATATCCTGTGGAAGAACGGGGGAGCCTGAACGCCCTTAGTCCGCGATGTCGTCCTCAAATCTCCTTCCCCGGCTGGAATACCGCCCAACGAAACTCTCGTCCTCATATTCATCTTCTGTCGTCGGCTCATACGCCCCGTCGTCATCATCTTCACTCTCGTCATCTTCCCTCGAGAATCCGGCGGGTGCAACAAAACTCTCTCCCCCTGAATATGTGAACCCGCGGAAGTTCTCCTGTACGCTATTCGTGAGCGGTGTACCCGCCACGTTGGGCTGCTTGATCCTCTTTATTTGAATGCCCTGACTATGCCCGTGCGTTCCGTTCACTTGTTCTAGGCGATCACAACCAAGAGGCCCGTTGGGTGTGTGAGGAGTCTGAGGACCGGAGACTGCATACGTCCAGTCGTCACTTGGGTCTTCCTCGTCCGGACTGCGGTTTTCGTCAGTGTCGAACCCAAAATGCCGTATATCTGCGGTCGTGAACTCGGGGTCAAAATTCGACGTGGACTCGTCCGACTCGACGGCAGGTTTGAAGGGTGGCGTTACTTGCTTCATGAAGAGGGCTTTCCAGTCAATGCTAGCGAAGAACGGATGTTCCTTGAGCTCTGCCGCATCGCGCTCCGCGCCCAAGCGATGCTTAGGATTTCTATTCAAAAGCTGGACCACATCCATCTGTCACTGCTTCACGAGGCAGAAAGGAATAAATACTTACTCCCTTGACAAACAGCTTCCCCTCCTCACTAATAACATTTCGTGGAAACCTTATCTTGCCGAAACATATGTTCTTGTACATTTGCTGTGTGTCTTCAGCGTAAAACGGACTCCATCCGCAGCACATTTCGAACAAAAGGACGCCCAGCGACCAAAAATCGACCAGTTTGCTGTATCCATGTTCATCCAATAGCACTTCAGGAGCAAGGTACTCCGTCGTGCCGCAGAACGTGGTCGTAAGTTCTCCCGATCGCAGATCAGCCTTGGACAAGCCGAAATCGCAAAGCGCCACGTGTCCTGTAGCGTCCAGAAGGATGTTCTCCGGTTTAAGGTCCCGATAAATGATGTTATACTTGTGTAAGTGTTCCAGGGCCAACACGAGCTCCGCGACATAGAATCGGGCCCGCTCTTCCGAAAAGCGCGTTTCCTTTTGAAGATGCCAAAAGAGCTCTCCACCACTCTTGAAGTCGGTGACGAGGTAGAGGTCTGCATCAGTCTGGAAGCTAAACTTGAGACCAACGAGGAATGGGGATTCTAATGACCGCTGCAGGATCTTGCGCTCGCCGATGGTGTGAGCAACCTCTTTCTTGGCGATAATTTCCTTCTTTGACAAGACCTTCATTGCATATATACGCTTCGTATCCCTTTTCCGAACCTGAAAGACCTTGCCGAACGTTCCCCGACCGATGAGTTTTAGGAACTCGAAGTCTCGTGGGGTGAGCGCCCGTTTGGTCTATTGCGTCACGATGGGGGAAACATAAGCATTCATTCACTCACATCACTGATAACGTGTGCGAACGGCAGACGTAGAACGTGGGAGGGGTGGGAAAACAGACCAGGGAAGGCAGAGACTAACCTTGTATTGTTCGAAGGTGATCTGAACACGCATCTCTCCGGTAACGACCTCGTTCTCCAGTGGCAAGAGCCTTGATTAATGAAAACCCGATATAGCAGCACGGCGGAACCACGAAAGGGAGACGAGATATGAGAAGAAATGAAGATAAAAAGAGGGAAAGTGAGATGACACGCACTTGTACCATTGGTCCACGGTATGATCATGTACGAGTACCGGTTTTATTTGCACGGTACCCAAGAAATGGTGGTCAGAGACGCGGTCGTAGACATTGAAGGTGACGACCGAGTCTTCGGAGGTAACATCGCTGGTGGAGCGATTGAGCTTAGAATAGGCTGCAGTATTGGTAAGCTTACAAGGAGACCTCGTGTTTCCAGACGGGATTGTGGGCTGAGAGACGCCCGAAAAGGCTCTGAGTGGGATGAGATGTACTCGATGTCAGCGATGGACCGGAGTGCAAGGACGCGGTCGGAGAGGATTCGGTACTCGACTTTCCGGCCGATCGCTGAGGGCCGATCGTGGCGACAGCGTTCGAAGAAGAGGTTCTCGATAGAGCGGTGGCAATCCCTTTGACTTCCTTATCCATCTCGTCGGTGGGATCGCGACTGACGAACTCGTTCTGTTCGAACTGGACTACGACGTAGGGTCTTGCATGAACCGATGTGACGCTGAGACCGCGCGCAGATATGAGCTTAACGTGAATCTGGCCCTTGGAGGTGACGGAGCCTCCCGAGGGTTGTGACGAAGGGGCTGATGAGGACGTAGTTCTTGTAGTCGAGGTGGTCGATGACGATGGAGTCTTGGACTTATTTTCCATGGCATTTGACAGCTGCGACGGCTTTTTGGTGTTGCGCATGGAAAGGTCTGGGACATGAAGGGAAAACTGAGGTGCAGGGATGGCAGCGGCAAAACCACCGGATGGAGGCGTTGGGGGGCCTAGCGATGTGACATCGGCCTGGGCCGGACGGGAGACCGAAGGAGTGCCCAACAGATGGTGCTGGATGGAAGACGACGACGACGCTCCCGGCGTTCGCTGGCCGTTGCTCGACGTCGCTCCCGGCGCCGGCGGGGTGGACATGGTGGCCGTCGAGACGATGCTGGGGCTGGCCGGCATGTCGAACGGGTTCGGCTGCTCTCGGCCATCGGCGGAGGCCCGGGGGGTGAGTTGATCCAGCAGGGAAGGCCAAAGCTTCATCATGGCTTTTGGTATAGGCAGGTAAGACGAGAGCGACGACGACGAAGACGAAGACGGGGTCTTATTGGTGACGATAGCGACGTGGTGGCGACTTGATAGTGGTGGAGTGGCCGTGATCATGTCTGATATATCTTCCCGCTCCACCAGCAAGTCAAAAACGATAAAAACAAAAAACAAAATGACTGCAAGCCCTCCTCTCTACACGTAAAAGCTAGTCGCTTACGGTCACCATTCGATCTACGATAGTCACTACTCGCCGCGCGACTCGACGGTCCCCTGCAAGTAACCCCGAGTCCATCGCAGTAAGCCCATGCATCCCCCGACGAGGGTTCCGAGCATCACCGTCCGACTTGCCGTCCGCAAGGGAAGCCGATCTGAACCCGGGGCCCCAGAAACTTCAGCTACCTGAATTCGAGGCCGTGCGTGACCACAGGAACCACTCACACACGCTCGAAAAAGCCAGTGCAGTACCCACACCGGCCCCAAGTTCCTTGGCTTCTGTCCACGGATAGCCACACCGCTCCAACCCATCTTCGATCCCCACCCAAACTAATGTCGTCACACCAAGTCTCAGCGCGTCTGCCCCTCCATGTTTCAGCCCCGCTGCCATCCGTCGGTAATTCTTTGTTTTGTTGTAAAGATACCATCCTCGAATAGTTGTCGGGGGTCGGTGTGCATTTTCTGCTAGGAACCTGAGTGCTGCCATCCGTGACCCCCGTACCGCTCCGACGACCGTCCCTACTGCCGCTGCAGAAACCGGCAGTATGAAGTAACGCGAGTGGATAATTGGAGTCACATCGTAGGCGTTCCCTGTGCCTGTGTCGTTGTCGCCTTGAACCATGTTGGTTTCCGCAGTGGTCGCAGATCGATGAGACTGGGCAGTGGCAATTTGTTCTCGACAGCGCACGAGACACGTAAATGTCACATCACAAGTACACTTCCACTACGCACAGTACTAGAACGCTCCTAGGCTAGTAGCACGCCGACCCCTGTTCTCAGAAAAACAGAATCACACAAGAGTCGTCCCTCGATTCCTACAAGTGAGATCTGATGCCCGCTTTCTTGAATACAATGGCCTCTTTCTGCCTCAGTTCCTGAGCACGTTTCCGCAGTTCATTGGCACGTCGAAGCTCTCGTTGTCCCACTTGCTGTATGTGTACCTGTATATGAACAATGTGATTGATTGAAAATGCCTCTCAGAATTGGCAGCCGCAGCGCTTACCGCATCAGGACCCTGAAACATAGCACGAAATGAATGGCCACAGGAATGAACAAAAAATACCACATACATCGGCCATTCGAAGCGTCCGAAGCTGCGCGTACATGCTGGCAAGTTCCTGGTCTTGGCTTAATCCCTCAGCCCCAAACGCCTGCATCGCACGGTCGACGACTGTGCAGGCCATTTGAGGAACCACGAACTTCACAGATAAAAAACGTTCAAGTGCTACATTATCCTTCCATTTTAAACTAAAAAGTAGACTAACCTTGGCAATCCCAATTTCTTTCAACGCGCCCTTGGCTTTGTATTTGTCAATCTGAGATCACGCCATCCTTTTTTAAAAACGTGATCTGGACGTACAGAAGGACTCACCTGGAGTGCTGCACTCAATACCAACAATCGAGCACCCTCAATCTCAGATCGGGACTTGGCTATTTCTGCCACGACAGTGTCTAAGAACACAGGCGACCAATTTAGTCCCCGGTTCGATGGCCACATGAAAATGAAACACACACCATGCTCGTACAAGTACTTCCCAAACGTTTTTCTTGTGGGGTCAGTTACCCGCTGGATCATCAGGTCCAGAGCGTAGGAAGCGGCGCCTATGGAACGCATGCAGTGATGAATGCGTCCAGGCCTACCAATGCACAGGTCCTGAGTTAGATTGGGAAAAGAAAACGAGGTACTGACCCAAGTCGCCCTTGAATGATCTATAGTGGCGAGGCCCTCAGCATATACGTACGCGGCAATCGAATCGATCTCACCTCGAACCCCCTCCCCCAGCCCAAAACCAAATTTGACAGCGGTACTCTTACGTCATCGTAGATTATCTCACAATGTCCCTCCGGCGCGTCGTCGTACCCGAACACCTCCATGGGTCGAACGATGCGTACTCCAGGGGTGTCTGCGGGTACGACCACGACACTGTGCTGTTTGTAACTGTCTGGGTGATCCGGATCGCTTTTACCCAAGACGAGATGAACCCGCGTTCGTGGATCCCCAGCGCCTGATATCCACCTGCGTGATTTTCAAAAAGAGAGAAACATTTGAATAGGCGCAAGGGGCGGTGGAGGGGGTAAAAAGAAATTAGGCAGACCATTTGTGTCCGTTGATGACGATATCGTTGCCTTCTCTGCGGATAGATGTATTGATGTTCCGCGCGTCAGAGGACGATACTGGCACCGGAACGTGTCAGTTAGTAGCTCGATTGAAATCGAGCGAACGAACCGAAACGCTCGGTCATGGAAAACGCAGAACGTATCTCGCCATTCAGAAGCGGGATCAACCACTTCTTCTGCTGATCGGGTGAACCGTACCGAGCGAGCACCTCTGCCGACAATAGTCGGAACGGTAATACGGAGAGCATTGTCAGCACTACACACCCATGTTCCCCGTGTCCGGCGCAGAACAGTTTACAGCCTCGGAGGCTATCTGACCTCCCCGTCCGAGTATCTCAGCCATGACCGCATACTGCGACCCCATGACGTTACTGCGTCGAGTCACCAGGACTCGCAGGATATACAGAGTAAACCCATACCTCAAGGTTGGTCAATGGCACGCCATGCTCGGGATAATGCGCCTTGCTCAGGAACAGGTTCCATAAGCCGAGTTTGCGCGCTTTCACCTTGAGTTCTTTGACCACAGGTATAACCGTGTTCCATCGTTGGACGGGATCTTTCGGGACCTGGGAGTGCGCTAACCGGACGCAGGGGTACACATCGTCCTGTGGTGATAATTAACTAGTTGACACAACAGTCGAGATTGTATATACCTGGAGAAAGGCGATGAGCTTTGCAAGGGTCTCTTTCCCATATGGAGTGAACTTGTCCTCGACCTGCGGGACGAAGTCAATCGGTCCGCATTACTGCGGCACAGCGAGCATACGCACAAGATTCCAAGAAGCTTCCGAGGTAAGTTCTACGACAGGATGCTTGGTCATGACGGATGCAGCGAGAATTTACCAGTAGGGAATCGTCAGTATATGACCGTCGGTTGTGTACGATAACCGACACCGTTCGTGGCGCTGACCGGCTGCGCTTTCGGTTACCGGATACCCAATCACAGAGTTCCATTGGTCATCGACTCATCAGGTAAAAGTACATCAACTTTTTTCAAGTGAGTAACTACGTAGGTGGTAAAGTAATTGCAAAGCAACAAAACGTGTGCCGCGGTAGGTGGGTGGTAATACAGGCAAAGTCTTGGAGGAACGTTACAGCGGAAAGAAAGAAAAAGGCTACCAAGGGAAATCTCCCATCACTAAAAGCTAGTAGGAAAGTATTGAGCGGTCATTGAAGGCGAGAACATAGCACCACGGGGAACACATTAATGAAGGATATCGAGAAGAAAACTAGTTGTAAGGTAAGTCCAAAACGCCTCGGAGGGGATCCACATATGGATACAGGTTGCGTCCTAAGTGCGGTTATGAGCCAAACAGCAACAGCTTGACACACGAACGTGGATCAAAAGCCCAGAGAAAACGGGCTAGGAAGTCACCGGTGGGACTCAGGCGGGGACTGCTGCTGTCCCTCGTGAAGTTCTGCTGAGTTCTCCATGAGTGTGAATGGTAGATCGGGGTCAAGGCCAAACGAACGCGCGTCGAACGCCTGCCACAATGAATCCTGATCCCCTAAAAGAGAGTAACCATTCGAGTTGTAGTTGCGGATATAGTCCAATCCGAGGAAAGGTAGTCCAGGTCCAGCGAATGAAGAAGTCGGAGGCGTAGTTGATAGGGTCGAATAGCCAATGTCGGAACCACCATACCACGATGGGCCCATGCCCTGATTCTCGTACGTTGCGTATGGTAACGAGTTACTCTGGTTGGCAGACTGACACATGTCCACGCCATGACGCTCGCTGGAACTCACATCCCACTGATGTGAGCTCGAAGATGCCAAAGGACTCGGGTGCACCCCATAGTCGTACGGCGAAGAAACGTGGAGCGGCGAAAGGGGTGCACCTGGATAGCTGTAAGGCGATGCACCCATCATCCGAGGACTTCCGTCCTGGTGCTGTGACGCCTCCACTGCGGACATGGAGGGTGAAGGTAAGTTAACCGAAGCTGGGGAACTGTGGGGACTCGACTTGGCCCCCCCGGACTGCGGGCTCGAGTAGGCGTTTGGGTACGACGCCAAACTGTTCGGCCCCGCAAGACCCTCGCTCTCATCATGGCCCCGCTTGCGCGACGTCGAACGATTGCGCTGCGCTGCGGCCCATGAAATGTCAGCAAGGATCATCAACGGGGTCGTGTCAGGCTTACAGTCAACACGATATGGAGAGGACACCGGAGGTCGCCGGGTCGAGTTGGGATCCCGTGAGCGGCTGATTCTTCTAGGCTTCGTCTTGATTGGGCGACTAACGGTCGGCACCGGCCCAGAGGATGAGGCAGCAACAGATCGTCGATGCTCAAGCATGGCAGGCGCGACACTCTGCGCAATGGGCACTCCATGAACCTGCCGATCTTCGCCGTTGGTCTTCCTAATAGCATCGTCGGCAACGTTCGTCAACTCTGTAAGCAATTCCTTGCATTTGCGGGCACCGGGCCAGTGCCCTTCCCAGGATTCTATAGTAGGAAGACAAGTCTTCGCTTCCTCCATTGCCGCTGCCGCAGCTCTTGTGTCGGAAGTGTGCATGGCATATAGAAGGATGATAACAGCCGAACTGAAGAGGTGTTGGGTAAAAAACGCGAGGTGGTGAGAGGGAGGAACGGTATTGTTGAACGACGGAGCAAGGCGGATGCAGGAACGCGCTGACGATACGGCTTTAGTGACGGATTGCGGTGCTGCTGATTGGTCCCGTTTGACAGGAAGGAAATTGCGATGGAGAGTCGTGAGTACAGAATAATAGTGGCTGCACAAGACGGCCGTCATAGAAACATGCTTGTCCGTGGGGCCTCCGTTCTTGAATGGAGTAGGTAAATCCTCGCACCATTTGTTAAGTTCAAGGTCAAGAGCCTCGACCGCCCGCTGCAACTCCGCCCGCCTTTCCGGTTCTAAACCCTCCTTGCAATTTTCAATCGAGTACACTTGTCGGAGAACTCTACCCGCTATCTGGTAGAGGTTCACAAGGGCTATGATGCCTGACACCAGTGTCGGATGTTGTTGAGAGACGTTAACTCCGCTAAAGTATTCCGGTAAATAATCATCATCAACGTCAGCTGGATACTCGACATCGCAGTCGGAGTCCTCGACGCCCAGGGGCCTACCCAGGGCAAGGGCAAGCATGCGATCAAGACAATAAACGTTCCACCATATCTTCCGGCGAGTCTCTTTCTCGATAGGTGAAATTAGAAGGCGACGAGGGGAGCGCTAGAAGGCATGTCAATAACAAAATGGGGAAATATACGCGACGTCTTACGTGTAAACCGAGGTCTTGCGCAGTACGTACTGCCTGACCGACTAGGATCCAAGCTTGTGGCAGACAATTAATAGAACACAAAAACGAAGACATAAGAATGAAGCTTTGGACGTGGGGGATTTGAATGGAGTTGTGGCTGATGTAGTGCAGAACTAGCGCTCTAGTACGTGACAAGTGTAAGTTTCACTAGACCGGCCACTATGGGAAAGTCCGCTCACCTTTCATAGTAAACCATACCCATGCCGACATCGTCGGCGTTTTCTGGGGATAACCGCGGGTCGTTGACCAGCTTAGCAGAGCATGCGAATACGGCGAAAACGACAGAGGTGAAGGCCGCCTCGGTTTGAATGAAGTCAGTATCGCCTCGTCTTTGCATTAACTTCTTATATCGAGTCATAAAAGACGGCTTGTCGAGTATTGGCATCAAAAAATGCAAGCGCTGGAAGTACGCGTCGACCTGCATCCCCGCGGGAATCAGAGAGATATGACATTTAAAGCCATAGCAAACACCCACCAACTTATCGCATAAATCTTCTTCCGGATACTCTACCTCTTCAGGTCCAGGAAGGGCGTGAATTTTCCCAAAGAAGACAGAGGCTGGGAAATACAGCTTATTCACACTGGGGCCAGGTGCTCGTGGGTCCTCTTCTGTCGGAGAGACGCGTTGGAGAGGGTTGCTCGTAAGAGCACGGAAGGACTGGATGAGCGACATGGTTGAGGAGCCACCTATCCAACGCATGTGACCATGTTCGTCGAGAGCGAGTTGTCCAAACGATTCAGAAACATCGTCTTCCATCTTGATACCCGAAGACTCTGGGGATGCACTGCTATCAGTGCGGGTATCGGCAGCGACCTTGGATGAAAGTGCTTGCAGTACGGAGTTGGCTTGTTGAGGATCCTCTGTGGATGGGCCAGTGGCAGAGGATTGTCCGGAGGTGGAAGGGAGATTTAGCGAAGGACCCAACTGCTCGAGGACAGGCGTTATCTGCGTGAACAATGATTCCATGTGCAAGAGACGAGCTTCCAGTTCCTGTACATAACTACAGTACGGGTGAGAGGGGGAGAAGTGGGGGATGGAAAGGATGACCTACTGTCGACTCAAGGCCGCCCTGTCCTTCGTCTGTAACCATGTGCACTGAGAGCCCGAGGTCTGGCACTGAGCACAGGTGGGTTCACAACCGTCGCACTTGATCTTCTTGCGTCTATGATCGATGAAGATAGTAGGTTAGTTGAGACGGTGTACTCGAGCGATGCAAATAGTAGGGACCAACCTGCAGCTTTCACATGCCCGCCAAACTCTCCTGCGCTGGAGTTGTACTGGCTTGGTACCGGCATCGGGAGAAAGTGTCTCCTCGTCGATGCGTTTCTTCTTCGACTGGTGTGTCATAGAATAGTGGTCGCTTTGGTGTACGACAAATCGTGTGTCGGGGGATGCGTGAGCTCGCTGGGCCTGCAACTGGCTTTGTTGTCGAATGACTTCAAGATATCGTCGGAGGGTCATCGGGTCAGCCCGATACAAGGGGTGACTCAGCGAGTCCATTTTAGGTTATTCCTTCGCACACGTCAGCCGGCTTTTTTGTGCGACGTGCGTGTTACTCTCTCACCTTGCCTGGAGTGGGACAAAACTGAAACGAGCCGAGGTATGTTTCGAGGAACACGTAGCTAGCAATGCCAACTTTTCCTCCCGTCTTTTATACCGGCCGCAGCGGAAATGAAGTTCATAAAACGATTTCCTGTGACCAAGTTGGGTGGGTATCCGATTGTGCAATGTCTTTCCGGACACCCATGTCACCCGATTCCGTGGAGAACCTCAGGCCCGAAACAGCCCATCATAGCCCCTTGACTATTACAGGTGGGTGACCTCCCCTCGTCATTTGTCATTATAAGCGAGCGAGGCATTGCTCGCCTGACTAATTATGAACACCGATGACAGAACTCGCCTTGTGCGTCTGCTCTCGATCATGCGCTGCTCACTCTGCCAAAAATTTTCATTCTCTCTCCACCTTTTGTTCGGCGGCAGATTTTTTTTCCAATTATGTCTTCCGTTATATTGCGTCTCCCCGGCAACATATCGGATATGGCTAGACACATGCTCCTGCGCCCTTGCATTAAGGGACTAGTACTGCGCGGTATCTTTTTTTCTTGGACACAAGCGCGTGGAGACAGTAGTTTAATCCTGAAGCCATGACTTGTGACCACTCCGGACACCCCTCGTCCCCGAGCGCAAACAATGGTCGCTACCTCGACCTTTCCCTTTCTGTCCAAGGCTCGATTGTGAAATGTCTACCCGCCGCTAAAATGCAATGGAAGGGGGGAGTGGAAGAAATAAGCAATATATGTATGTCATCCCCCACCAGATCGTCCTTCCATCACAACGAATGACAATGGTTCTATCAGGTCTCGCCACTTGATCGCCAGGGTCCATCATCATTGATGGCTCGACGAGAATGGCTCCTGGCCGAGAGCAGACTGGGAACTGGCTCACAGACGGCCTACACTCACGATAAGAGATAGGTGCTGTCATAAACATTCCATTTCTTTGGGACATCACGAGTTTACAAAGATGGCGAATACGATGCCTGGTCGGTCGTTCTATTCTCATTGCCCGTGTTTCGTACCCATTTTCTGCTACTCCCCGTGCTGTGCAGTCACTTTCCCTGCCCCTTATCTTCGACGTTATGCCCCTCCTAACGCCCTATACATACCCAAAATACGGTCTCCATCATTCTGGACGATCAGATGTAACCTCTCAAGTTGGTCACACTGCGATAAAATACTACCAATTGACAATTTGAACTCTCCGTTCACCCTAGCCGAACGCATACGGTTAGACGCAAATGCAAATGTAGAGAACTGGCGTGCCCTCGCGGTACGCGTCAACTAGCGGCCTCCCTGATATGATCTGGGGCTCACAGCACAAAACCCATGGTATGGTGAGCTATTTCCGACGTGTCACCCAAATGCAATCCATTGTCGTTGCCCATAAGAAGTATCACAATGCCGTTAGGATGTTATACACTGGAATTGCAACGGAGAGGTATCATTTACTCAACAGAGAATACTCCCCTGACTTTCACACATGAGAATGCAATACGGTGGCTCGTACGTACGTAGAGTGAATAGGTCAATATTTATTCGGTTGGACAGCTGTACTGCCAGACACCTACATTCGGTTGAAACTATGAATGGCTGTCGTACTAGCGCCCAAAAACGTCAATTACAAGTCCTCGGGGTTTAATATACCCTTCCAGGCAGTCCTCTGATAGAAACACAGAAAACACAGGGCATTACCCTGCAAGCACATGTTTCGACCCAGTTGACTGGGCCCGCCCTAGATGCCGTCGTGACTCGTGAGAGCTCGCCACCAGTGGCGTCCGATAGTCTAACGGGTTAGAGAAGAGGATGACGACTGATAGAAAGTACACTGCGAGGTGGTCACAGAAGCCTTGCCAATCCTTCCCTGAGAGACTGTGGCAGAGCCCGGTTGGCAGCCTGGGACAGCTAGTTTTTACAACTTACTACGTGGCGCGCTTACGCGTCATCACCGCCATCGTTTAAAAGCCTCGTTTCGTTTGCAGAGTAGACAGACGTAGTGGTGCATCGCAAAATGTCATTCCACAGCTAAGGGGGCTGGACGTCGACACCGCAATTTGCTTCAAGACCTAGCCATGTGCTGCAGCCACGCGCAAGACACGTTGCTGGAACGCAAGAAAACGTGTTCTTCCGGCTGACTATATTTTCCAAATCGTACGCTGGGGTACTCAAGGACAATACCTAAATCTCGGCGAAGTGACTATCACGTTACCAGTAGAGAGGGTGAACTGTTAGGCTCAGAAGGGAAGGACCCAGTCAGTACAGCGGCGATCTCGAGTGATATCTATGAGTGGGACTTAGGCAGCGGTCGCGCTTGAGATCGATGTATATCAGTACCCCAATTGTTCAGGAATGGGTGCAAACACAAGTAGAGACGAGAACGGTGTGATATATCAAACCGTTTTGAATTTCAGTTACCTCGTACATTGGTTGGTTGGTTCGCCACACGGCTCGGTTTCTGGAAGACGAATGGAAGCATGTCAGTTGATCGTCGTCGTAGTTAGCGGTCGCTGTCGCAGCGCTCGGAGTTGGGTGGTAAACAGTCTGTGTGTCTTTGTTTGTATCCCAAGCGCGGCTTAGCAAAACTTTTGTCGTTGCGCGTACTGCTAGGTCACAAAACATGGCTGACGTTGGCGCTACACAAGCACCGCTGAACGACAGCGTGGACCCGACGTTCGACGATGCAGAAGAGGCAGATTCCAAGGTTCTGCTTCTGTTGCCTAGTATTTCGCTGGAACACTAAATAATTCAACATGCCCGCTCAGGAAATCCAACTCATGAAACTGCGCGTGGAGGAAATGGAACGGGAGGCCAAGAAGCTGCGAGAATTACAGGCCGCTGCGGAGTCGGCTAGCTCTGGGGCGGGTGGATCTGACCAGGGTGTTCCGATGGAAACCGAGGAAGACAGGGCCATGGCTGACAGCCGGAGTGTCTTCGTGGGCAATGTGCGTTTTCGACAGGACTCGTTCAAACTACTTCTTTTGGTTTCTCTGAACACCATGATCAGGTGGACTACGGCGCAACGCCAGAGGAAATTCAGGGTCATTTCCAGGCATGTGGGACCATCAATCGAGTAACAATACTCTGCGACAAGTTTACTGGGCACCCCAAAGGGTACGCACGATTCCACATATTCACATGTTCTTTTTCTTGTTTTGACAAGGATTCCATTCTATCCTGCAGGTACGCATATGTTGAGTTCGCAGAACCCGATTTCATAGACGCTGCATTAGCAATGGATAACTCATTATTCCGTGGACGGCTAATAAAAGTGCGCTCTTCCGACGCTCCAAGAAATTACCGTGCAACCTCATCACGTTTTCTTTCTGGCTTTAGGTTACATCAAAGCGCACTAATGTCCCGGGTTTCAACCGGGGACGTGGCCGAGGAGTACCCCGGGGAGGATACCGAGGTGGATACAGAGGGGGGTATCGAGGTGGCTATGGGTACAGCCCCTATCGTGCACGTGGCAGGTGAGTGTCAATGTCGTGCTCAGGCAACATGCAAAACGTATGCTCACTACCGGTTTCGGGATGAATGATACAGAGGGCGGGGACGCGGGTTTTGATGTAAAAGGTAGATGGCAACAAGCCGCATGCCACGGTACCGGTATCTCGCAATTGCTGGTGGCTGAGTCGTCCCATGGCGAACCGCTTTGTGTTTGATTGTGTCTCTGTCGTGTATCCTGCGAAGTAGATTGTAATGGTGTCTACCGCTCAGTATTCGGACTGCAGATCTCTGACAGTGCTAGAGCCGTCGAAATTGTTCTGACGAGCAGACAAGAATGACCGCTGTTGGAAACGTGCTTGAGTTTGTTTGGTCACCCACGCTCCTTCCTTCAAGTTCTGAGACCTCAGATTAGTATTGCCACTAGTACGTCGATGACTCGTACGGCAAAGGACAGTGCGCAAGCCAACACCAAAGAATGAGAAACATGCAAAGGTAAACAAGTCATAAAGACCGAGAAGGACTAGCGCGAGCACTGCGGCTCAGTACTTCTGACGACGTGGGTATAGGTTTGACCTTTGGACGCCACTGCGTGACGAGCTTTGCACTGTCGGCGACGGTCGTGACAAAGACCCGGCGAGGGGATTGATAAGTTGACACACGTTAATCCCAGGTTTAGGCATTGAAGGGGCTGAAAGCAAATATCTCAGCAGTTTCTGGTGCGTTATCATGTTTCCGGCGAGCTGCAACCTACCGGAAACCCTGTAGCTGCCACTCTCAGCATCACGCTCTACAGATCCTCGCGAGATGCTTAGAAGCGTGCTCACAACACTAGGTATGCGGCTGCACGTCAGGGTCTAACGTTGAGGGTTCACAGAGGCGTCCCCGTCGGTGGCATCATCGCACACTCCCCCTCGACGAATTGTCCGGCGGCCGTAATCTTGACTGGATGCAAGCTAGAATCAAATAGATCGAATGCAGCAAATAAATAAATAAGGGCTAAGACGAAGGACAGGTACGGGAAATGAGCATACCAGAGTCTGCAGGCGATCTCGCAGCAGGTACTAAATGTCGACCCACCGCCACGATGACGTTCGCTGCCTGCGGCACAATTGACCCTAGTGGGTCTTGCCTCGCCTTCAGGGGGAGAACAGACCCGACGTCATCGGCGCAGGGAAACAGCACCGGTGTCTTTTTTTCTCCGAAGGGGGACCAGTCAGTCTCTGCGAACAACGTTTAGAGACAGAGTCGATCAAATTTAACCCACTTAATGGATATTGGCGAGAGTGGGCGAGAAATCGAGCACATTGCTAGACGACAAGTGACTTAGTACGTTCAGTTACTCGTACTTTATCAATATATCTCATTTTCTGATTTGACCAGTTCCCCGTGTCGTGGCATTTACAGTTGGTAACACCATAACCGCACTTTGGGCACTCTCCGCAAACTGGGTGGTGACAGTCATTATCCTTCATTGTACCACTCACTTTTCCAGAAAATTATGCGGTGTAAACTGCAGGAGGGGAAGTCACGCCGCTAGGAATCCTGGCGGGAAGGTCCTTGCATTTGAGGTTTGTTCTTTAAGAGCCTTCTGACTGCATTCTTAAGTACTTGCCCCCAACACCTCGGGGTCAGAAAATTCACGCCTCAGACACCACAGTAGCTAGAAAGAGAGGGAGACCACTATTCCGTCTGCTGAGACCTGAGAGAAGGAAGAGTATCTAATTCTTTGGACGCGCAGCCTCTCCATCAACGATAGCGGCATCTACTGTAAGTTGTCGGCAGTTATGTTGCGAATGCTTAGTTCGTTTGCCAAGCTCAATATCGCGCCTTCATGGTGGGCTACGGCATGGTTCAGCGAGTGGGTTCGATACCGTCTCAACCTTGTCGGCCCGCGCAAGGCGACTTGCTTTTTCCGCGACTCTCGCACTATCCAAGGAGGGGAAGGGGCTCGGAGCAGTGGTGTTCGTATTTGACTCGCACCCGTGCTATGGTGATCGGTAGTCACCATGACCGTCGCTGCCGTATCCACAGAGCATTCGGCTCTCTGCTAACTGAGTGGGACTTGAAGGAGTCTGGTTCATCAACGCCTGCCATCGCTTGAGTCGCTAACTTTCATGTACATTCACACAATGCGTGCAACATCTCTGTGTACGATATAACCACAGTAGACCTCGACAAGGGTTTGGTACTAAACAAAATCGTCCGCTGCCGTGCTTAGTCAGCATCGCGTACTCTCCTACGGGCGTTGCCTACGGCCAGTACTACCGTCATGAATTCAAGGTTGTTCAAGCTGGTGACGAGACTGGCATCGTCGAAAGCCGGTTCAGTCGAATACCCATTCTCTAAAAATGCCTTACTCCCGGTGCCCCTTGCGGTGCCGTCAGACAGAGCCGATGCGCTACGGAAGGGAAGGGGTCTGATGTACTTCCTTCAGCAGAACCTCCCAGAACCTAAAAAACGGCAGTGGCTACAAACTCTCTTCTCGCGGCAACATCCACAGCGTCTTTTACCCGGTTCTGTACTCACCGTCACACTGGAACACGCCCCTGGAGTCTTCTCGGGTATACTGATGTCGGTGCGGCGACGCGGGCCTGACACGTCTTTTGTTCTGCGGAATGTGGTCCAACGGACGGGTGTGGAGATGCAGTTTTTCGTCAACTCGCCGCATTTGAAGGACATTAGAGTTATCCAGCGGGCTGGTGGGGGACCGGGCAAGGAGGGAAGGAGGCAAAGACGAGCGAAACTGTTCTTCCTGCGAGATTCCCCCTCCAAAATGACCGCGATCTCTGCGGGACTTAGAGGCTAGCTGCGTGAGTGAATCTTCGTTGGTGTCATGTCCGTACTCAGTCGGGTCACACAGATACGCTTCCAAGTGGGCATGCCTGGGTGGGTGATCGATTGAGAGGTGTCTTAGATACTGCGTGTACGGGCGATAGCAGTGCTAGATAGAACGAGTATTACCTCTCTCTGACTGACCAAATCGGGACCGGCGTGACACGCCAGCTGCAGCAGACGCACAAGTCAGAGTTGCCACATTCCACCCTGTCTCGTTGAAGTGCCTCCGTCACAACCAGCCGGCCTCGCCATTCTGGAATGCCTCGTAAACCTCGTTCTTTGCGCAATCTGACGTTGTCACCAAAGCACTCTTCACCTCCGCGTTCCCCCTCGCCCACGTTTTCAGACGCTACCGGTGCCTCCGCCATGAACTTTGGTGCGGATGGTCCAAAAAAGATTATTACCCGGTCAAACCTCAAAACGAGCTTACAAGCTTATGATGAGGCGTGTACATCCGAGTTCTCCCGACCGTGCATCGCGCTGATGCACCGAGGTTTCTATAGCTTATGGCTTCCAGTGCGAATTATCGAACTGCACTGCTCCACATGTCCAAGGTCACCGCTGCTTTTGCAGATGCCATAGAGAAATGCGCAGGGTATGTTTCCACGTCCATATCCAACGTACGTACTACAAACGATGTTTGCTAGTCTTAAAGGACCATCTTACGAAGCCAGCACCCGGCTTCAGGCTGCTTCGGGGCTGCATCACCTTGTTGGAAACCACTGGCATGTCCTGGTCCGCAGTATTCCTCTGCGCAATTATATTCTCTCACGTACCATCCACGTGTAGGCAGAGACCCTCGATAAGAAAGTCGAGAAGCCTCTCCGTCAGCATCTGGATACTTATCGGACCATAGTCCATGTACGTCCATCCCCACTGCAAAGGCCTTGGTCTTCGAATAATTCATTTCCATCTGCAGGAACGCTCTGCAACGTATGAAAAAGCTCTTCGAGAAAAGAGCAATATCATCCGTCAGACTGAAATGAGTAATCTGAACAGGAAGCAACGCAGTAAGTACATTCCATTGTCGGTCAGACCCTCAGAACCAAGTATTTCTTTTTAGACCTTCAAAGTTTCAGAGAGGCACTGACGGTCCTTCAACAGCAAGTCAATGAACTTGACGCCTTGAAAGCACAGCACTACCAAGAAATTATGGAACATGAAGAAGAAGTCTGGGATGTGGTCCAGGCGAAGGTGAGATCAGTGCCTCCATCACCACGGCTGTCTCCCTAGCTGTGAATTCTGCTAGGTCTGCGTTGCGGTGCGCTCTACGATGGACGTATTTGATCGGTTTACGGCAAAAGCGTATGTCTACTGTGCACTAGTACTGTACAGTCACCACTTACCCTTCGAACCTTAACTTAGTTCCGATCCCGTTTTGGAGCTTATGCTTCAGTCGGTCCCAGACCCCTTCGATTCGTATGGACCTCCCCAAGCAGAGGACCAGATATTCACCATACTTCCTCCTCTGGCTATTATTGCCAACACGCCCTCGCCCTCGCCAACTCCGCTGACGACTACTCCACCCTCTGGCGTGGAGACTCAGCCCAACCACGCTAACACTTCTTGGTCCGCTTCGGGCACGTTCTTCGCAACTCCGTCATCGGAGTGGGCAGATACTCCGTCTTCTTTCTCTGGTTCCCCGCGTTCACCTTCACCTTCTTCACTGAAGCGCCGACAATCACACCCCCCGATGCTGAAGGACCAGTCACGTAAGGCAGACTCAAAACTGCGTAGTGTTGTCGCGCTCGTGGACGAAACAAGCGTACGGTATCCGCCGGACGCATTGGGGGTTGAGGATGTAAGACCCCAGTCCGATTTACGCACAGGATCATCACCACCTGAGGACGATATATGGGGCGGGTCCCATACCAATGATGCTTCATATGACTCTGGATATACGGCAAGTGGAGAGGCAACACCCGGTCGCTCGACGCTATCGTTAACGTCTCGTGATACGTATGGTGATGCAGAGAGAAGGCTGACTTCTGATGAACAATCTGATCATACCATACAACTCATAACTTGAGCAGTTTTCAGTTTGCAGTTCATTTGTATATTCTTCCCTTGATTGCTTTGGACCGGCAAAGGAATGTGAAGTAACGTCTACCCAGTCTATAATCACCTAGGATCGTGCAACTGGAATGCGCTATGACTTGTGAACAGGTTGGATACCGTAGTGACGAAGGACATCGGCCGCGACAGTTGCCGGGCTTTTGAGAAGTGGGTCGGTCCCTGCACCGGTTTTCGGGAAAGCAATTACGTCTCGAATAGATGCAGTCTTGCAGAGAATCGACATCAAGCGATCGAATCCTACATATTCCCCGAGGACAGTCATTATCGAGTACCCCCTCATTGAGCAAAACCATACACACCTATCGCAATTCCGCCGTGGGGCGGGGCACCACATCTGAGGGCATGTAAGAGATGCTCGAAAGTGGCCTTTTCTGATTTTGTCAACTGCCAGTCGTCATCTCAGAGGAACGCAAACACGCTAAACGACAAGCCATCGTACCTGCAAAACTTGGGTGAATATGTAATCTTGCATGGCTGCATCATGAACTCTGACGGATCCTCCCCCAATCTCGACGCCATTCAGTACCAGGTCATAATGCTGTCCACGAACCTAGTAAAATGCGCTGGCGTCAGAGATGTGCGTGACATAAGACAAGTGCATACCTGGCTTATACGTCCGGCGTACATGGCTTCGATGTCTTGCCACATGGGGGCTGTAAAGGGGTGATGCGTGCTGCTCCAACGCCCATGTGCTAGGAAATCTTTATCGGGGTCCGCCCTGGTAAACAGGGGAAATTCAGTCACCCATAAGAAGTGTGGAGTGATAGGGGGGCTGTAATCCCCTGGGGAATAATGTTACGTAGCGGCGTTAGATGTGCACCAATTGGACGCACCCAACTTCTCCGCCATTTCGGCAAGTCGGATTCGAACACGACCTAGTGCCGTGGAACCACCCTGCGGTACATATGGTGAGCGATCAGAAGGCATGAAATACGCGGAATCCACCTCTATGGCTGAACGGCGCTGCGATATCCAGATACAGTCACCCGGATTCATGCCTAGTGCCCGATTGATTGCTGCATACTTCTCAGCTGCTAACGGAATATCGATTGGCATGCCTCTGCAATTGTCTAGCCAGTTGGATTCATTGTCCGTGGTAATAATGATGCGATCCTAGCAGCTGGGCTTAGGTCTGTGTGCTTGAAAGAGCAGGTGTGCTCACCACACCCGGCTCCTCTAATTCGCCGTCATTCGCTCTGAGGAAAGGTTGGCAGTCGGACTGGCGGATTACCAGGGCTTCTAATGTCGCTCCTGCACCTTCCAACCGTGCGCGGTGCTGATCTGGAAGTAACGAAGAGACGTTGACAATCTATATCACCCCAAAAAGGAAGGTGAGTAACGCGGGGGGAAGATGCACAAACACAAACCTTCAATGGGAATCGCGTGTCTGGTTTGTCTGATCCATACTGAACGTGAATTAGTCTACCGAGTGATAGGCGAGCGACGAGCAACTAACAGATGACATGGCTTCCGCGTAAGTCATGACAGTGAACGAACTTGGCAGGGCCACATTCTCGACTTGTTGCCATATGTTACGGATGAGAGACTCTACTACCGTACGTACCTCGTGACCACCGATCTGCCAATTGAGCGCTTGGGACCCGGTTTGATGGAGGGGTGGGCCCCAAGAAACGTATGCCATTTCGAGATCGATTTGAGTGAACTCGGGTTGACGATCCCTGCGCCCGTCCTCGTCTCGGAAACATTTAGCAATCTGGAAATACTTGTCCACGGCTCCGGAGCAAATGAGTAGTTGCTTTGGTTGTTGGGGCGATTGAGGAAGGGAATAGAATAGAGGGTGCATGTCTGCTTCATGGGCGGATCGGCCGACCCTGCTAGGGACAAGAAATTCTCTAGCTCCTTCGGGGGACGACTTGAGCAACAGTGGAGTCTCGACTTCCAGGAAACCTGACCGATGGGAGTTAGGGTTCTGGTGTGGTGTGACACGCAACACACACACACACCCTCGTGATGCAGGGTGTCACGAATTACCCGAGAGACTATACTTCTCTTCTTGATATTGTTGGTCAGGGCGGCCCTGCGTAGATCAAGGTGGCGGAATTCAGCTCTCAGCTCCTCGTTTACCTGCGAATGTGTATCCACGGAGGAAAGGAAGAGAGTGTACCTAGGTACGACTAACCAAGCAGTGTTCATCCGAGGGCACGAAGGGCAGATTGCGATCCGCTGGATTCAAGAGGACGAAGTCGGAAACGTCGACCTCGATGTCTCCTGTACCGTCCTTACGAGAACATGTCAGGGCCAACTCTAGAATAGACCACGCGTGGCCCGGGCAACAACAGCACTGACACCTCGTCGCGAACTTTGAGGTCTCACGCGTACTTCACCCTCGATCAAAACGGTGGACTCGACGGGGATGTCTGACAGTGCAGCCAAGTCACCAGCACATGAGTCGCGTTTACGACGCACGACAAGCTGAGTGGTTCCGTGCGAGTCCTTGATAGGAAAGAAGGACATTGCCTTGGACACTTTGCTTGATATGGTAAAACGTGAGTGACGAACAGCAGAACGAATGGGGCATAAACAAGTAGTACCGTTCTGGGAGCAACCAGCCCGCGAGGACGACACGAACGCCCGCATGATCAGCAGTGAGTTCTCCACAAGTGTGTGTACGAGGTGGAAACGGTGCTGGCAAGACAAGGTTAGATTTCGCGGAAACAACGCGTGGAGCCAACCGACCGGAATGAGCGACGAGACGCTTCACAGCGGAGAATGCTCGACGCATTTCTTTTTGAGCGAGAGAGAAGAGAATGTGGCATGGCATGGCAATTACATAATATAATATATTTAATTTGGTCGCACTCCATCCACGAATTTTCTTTCCTTCACACGCGGGCATCAATATCCCGGAAAATATTATAATAAAAATTATTGACACAGGTCGTTTGGGAAAGTATATAAGGGATGCCGTGCCAGCAGTAACGACCAGCACTTCCCATGTTGTCTCTCCAGAACCTCCCCATCGAGCTGGTGCACTTCATCGCTCAGGACCTCGACATCCATGCCCTCGCAACTTTCGCGCAGACTTGCTCTTCCTTCTGTCTAGTGGCACAGTCCTTTCTCTACCGGCGCATCTCTGTTTCTGCCTGGTCTCGCAACCTGTGTGTCGTGCCATTGCTCGCAAGGAGACCCGACATCGCGCGCCACGTCCGGTCATTCTACATTGCCGTGGACTCTTCCCCCACTGTCTTTCCCGCATATTATGGCCTCCTGGCAAAGGCCATCCTAAACATGTCCGAGTTGACGTCCCTCAATCTTCTCGTTGATTCAGGCGTCAGCTGGGTCCTCAAGGAAGCATGTACCCACACATCATACCCGTTCCTAACGCATTTTACGTGCTCTTTCCCATTCGATGAAAACGTCATTTACTTCCTTGGTAAAACACCCTCCCTCCTCGAACTGGAGGTAGATTCTATACCCTCCACTTTTGCGCTTAACCCACTCGGCGCATCTCTCCCTCCGACTACCATTCCACGTCTAGAACAATTTATTGGCTCACCCAGGACAGCCAGAGCCCTTGCCCCCGGTCGGCCAATAAAGAGTTTGCATCTTAATGGCAGTGCCTTGACGGAAGAAGACATCGTGTTGTTGGCACGCTCGACCTCTCCTATTCTGGTCCTGGGTGCAGTGATAAACTCTGCCCCCGTACCCTTTCTGGAGCATCTATACCGGTATCTACCGCATCTCGCTTACCTCAGAATTATGACCACGCAGACCATGCACCACCCCCCTGCTCCTGTGAGTACTCCGATCGCGACGTTTCAGGCCAGTGTTTCAAAGCAGTAAATCTAATTGTTTCGATCTAGGAATTCTACGAACAAGTAGCTAACGTACTCGCTTCATTTCCGGAACTCAGTGCATTCGAACTCTCCGGAATGCATTGGGGTTCGCAGCAAAAACGTGGTGACGGCTCAAAAAGGGTGTGGCAATCCTCGCCCCTGTCCACCATGACTCACCTAGATGATGATATATTACTGGAAAACACATAATCTTTCCCTCATACTGATAATTCCCTGTAGACGTCCCTGTTGTATGTTTGTCCAATCTCCCGTAACATCACCAAAAAGATCCGACCCACCGAGCTACCGTAGACCCTGTATTTCGCCCACTATAGACACCTCTAGTAATGTGATAGCGCACTGCTAATTCAATTCCTCCACGGCCCGATTGACAAATGATGCCGCATCATAGCACACCAAACTCCCAACGTCCAAGTCTTCGATAGTAAGAAACCGACCCCCTATGAACCGTGCAGCAACGCCAACGTATTTGTTGCCACTCTGTGCGACTTCAAACTTGCGGAACTGCCACCCTCGGGCGAGCTCGCCATCGATGGTGACTGCCTCCTCCGGTACGTTGTATTGTATTCGCCGGAAGTCGAATCCCAGCCCCATCCCGAGTGCCTTGGTATATGCCTCCTTCAACGTCCAGATCCAGTAAAACCGGCGCAGAGCTTCGGATTGGGGGATGTCTGCTGACACCAGGTCATGCTCCAGCGGCGTTAACTACGTAAAGCGCGTGAGTCCCGGTGAACGCGAGGTTGGAATAACATTTCTACCTGGCTGGAGACACTATCGACAAAGTCAGCCAAGGTCGAATACGGTGGGATTTTGAGCTGCATGACGTCGACGCCCACATTGAAGGCGGGCGGTCCGAGGTCTCCCGTTCCGAAGGCCATCGCTACCACACCCTCGTCGTGGGTCACATTAAACCCTAAGGGTGGGTCGATTCCTGGAGCGATCTCGAGGAAATCTATTGGTCACAGAAAAAAAACAAACGAGGGTGGATATAGATGAGCTCACACAGTACGGTTTTCCGGTATCGGTGGCGGCGAAGGCCAGTGCGTCCTTCGGAACACCTCGCTTCCTGAGCAGCACTCGAGGCAAGAGATTGCCGATCAGAGATCCTTGCGGGGGGGAAGAGCAAGCGGAAGCAGTATTTCAGATTTTACGAGATTGTTGAATGGTTCATGGCGAAACAGACAACGTACTGCAGGCATCCTCGCGGCGACGAAATTTCTTGATCCTGGACTGTGCTGCCTGATCGACGAGTGATAAAGCGTTATGATAAAGCTGAATGGCCTAGCTCGATCGTCTCTGCATGGGAGAGATGAATAGATCATACGTACGGTGTCTGGAAAGTTGTCTCTGTCGTATATGACGGCCCACACCTGCATCACAGTGGAAATCTGAAAAAGTTGTCTGCAGCGACCTCAACCGCTGTTGCAATCACCAGCACTTACCGCTCTGTCACACGTACATGCCCTAAGTCGTGGCCTGCACGGTGTCCCCTGAACGATACTTTTCGCACGTACACTACCACCTTTCACAACGTCATGGCGAACGCCCCCCATTTCGTGACCCTTGGCATGTTCATTATCGACGAATTCTCTTTCACCGACCAGGACGGAAAACCGACCGGAAAAACCTTACCGTCACAGGCGTGTACTAGTTCAAAACCGGTCCCCTCCCCCTTACTTACACCCTCGTACGTAGATCGGGGGCGGTGGCACATACGCCGCCATTGGGGCTCGGATATGGTCTGTAATCCCTCCACTCCAACCATCCAGGGAAAGCCAACGCTTTACAGGCTACCTTCCCACAAAGTGGGCATGATTGTAGATCGGGGCAACGACTTCCCCCAGGATATCCAGGATAAACTCTTATCTTATGGAGCCGACATGTGGCATTTTCGCAACCGTGCTGATCGTGGAACAACTCGTGCATTGAATTCATATCGAGGTGACTCCCGAGGGTCCGAGAGCTTCCCTTGATCCTAGTTTGTAATGCTCCTCAACGCTATGCGTAAAATTCCCGCAGGTTCCAATACCTCACCCCTCGAATCAGGCTTACGCCGCGGGATTTGCACGGAACCCGCTTTGCGTGGCCCAAAGCATTGCACTTGATTTGCTCGCCTACCCGCGCCCTTGAAATTATTTCCGAAGTAGACGAGATCCATGGGTGGCAACCAACCATGATATTTGAACCGATACCCGTCAGTGAAACCAACGTTTTTGCGCGCTGGGAATTAAGTGTTTACCAGGATAGATGCGTCCCGGAAGAATTGCCCTCCCTCGTAAAGGCATTGCCGTTCATCTCGGTACTAAGGTGAGCACGCGATCGCTGTGGAAGCGACTACGATCCGAGGACGGTCTCCATCAGCCCGAATGCAGAGGAAGCCCTTTCATTACTTACTATATCAACACCTGCCACAGTTGAATCCGTGGAAGCAGCGGCGGTTCGGTTCCTGGATATCGGAGTAGGAAGTTTGGGACAAGGATGCGTCATTATACGCAGTGGTGCGCTGGGAGCTTATGTGGCGACTAAAGCCAACGGGGGCCGGTGGGTTGACGCCTTCTGGACACCACATGACAGCGGAAAGATTATCGATGTTACTGGTCAGTTTGCGAAGGACGTACTGGATCTGCCTCTAAGGTAACTTTGCCAATTCAGGCGCCGGTAATAGTTTTCTGGGGGGACTTGCGGCTGGACTGCTGCTCGCCGGGGGTGATTTCTACGAGGGTGAGTTGGCCCGCCTCTTGGGAAGTCTGCTTGATATCTTAACAGCGAGGTGTAGCCGCAATCTACGCCGCGGTCTCGGCTTCGTTCGTGATCGAGCAGAGTGGCTTGCCAGCGTTGAGCATACGCCCGGAGACCGGACGTGAAGAATGGAATCATGATCTACCTCACAGAAGGGTGAATGCGTTGCGGCAGCGTCACTTCGACAAAATACGCAATAAAAATCATTAGACGCTGATGTATACAGTCCAGATAATACAGTATAGATGAGGAAGGAATGCACACGAGATATTAAGCCCCGGAGGAAATATTGCCAGTGTCCTATGTCTGGGGTTGAGGCTGTTGCTGTTGCTGTTGCTGAGGTTGTGCAAATTTGGCACGACTGAGAGCAAACAGTTCCTCCTGTTTTGCTTGTAACTCCTCGGGTGTCAATCCGGAGTCCCTGATCTTGTCGGCTTTCTTCTCCCTGTCCTGCGACAGAACTGAGTGGGCAAAAATGGATAGAGAGTTAAAGATATGCGGGAACCTTTTGCTGTTGCTTGTGATCTTTCAGGACGTCTTCGACCTCAGCCGTGAATGAGTCGAAGCCAAGAAGCTGGAAAGGATTTGACAGGATAGTGGGTGTAGAGGCTGACGGACGAACCTTAAGCGCGCCAATGATGTGCTCTGGTGCTATGGTTTTCTTTGACTCTTGCTCGCATATTTCGTTTGCCTCGGAGGATATCAGGTGAATAAACTCTGGAGTGGAGAGGTATGTCTCGTGCACAAGCGATCGAGCAACGCGGTATGTTTACCTACACAGCACTCGATGACCAGATCTCGTGTCTCCTTCGCACATGTAACATCGCTTGGGAGTAGCTCTGGGGTAAGATGAACTGCGGTACACGCTATGCCGTAGAAAGACTGGTGCGTACCACTGATCATCTTTGCAACTGTTGCCTTGGGCAGCGACAAATCGTCATCGGATGATCCTGGGCCTATGTGGCCTTCTCTGTCAGACATTATCGTTTGTACGCGGTTATGACCTGGGCCAGACGACAAGGCAGCGCTGTGGTCGTTTCGAGTTTGCAGGCAGTGACTAGGTGACTCCCGTTTTGGCAATGGGCTCCGTTTCGAAGTCCGCACGACTCGTCCTACGCGCTTTCATCAATGTCGTCGGTGAGCTGAGCGCATATATCTGGTTGATCGTCGCGCATCGAGCGTCTCACTGTCGTGCAGGTCAACCCAGTCAACCCGAAGCCATTCATGCAGGAGCTGACAGGGAAACCGGTGTTTGTTAGACTAAAATGGGGACTAGAGTACAAGGGTTTCCTCGTAAGCACGGATGGTTATATGAATCTCCAGGTGTGCTTGCCGATCCTACGAGTTTTCGGTCTTTATTGACATGTCGCACAGCTGGCGAATACAGAGGAGTTCCAAGATGGCCAGTCCACGGGGACCCTTGGCGAGGTCTTCATACGGTGAGTGACACTTGCGTGTGGTCGCACATCCGCGTGTCCTCAAAGGCATCTCTTGCAGTTGTAACAATGTTCTCTATATAATAAGTATCGATCTCTCGTTCCGCGACGTCGTACTGATGCGGCTGTATGTACAGGGAAGCACCGTCAGAGTGATCGTCGTGTATCGTAGTCGTATTGAGCTTCAAAAATGCAAGTGTAGTCTTGTTATTACGTAATCAAACGACCATTGTCGTCCGGAAAAGGAAGTGCCTCCTTTTTTTGGTTTGGCTGTTTATATTTTGCTCCGTTGTCAGCTCACTTTGTTTTTCACTCTCACTCTCCACTTCTCCATGCGTGTTCAGCGTTCACCACCGTCGATCTCCAACCCTGTCGTCGCCGCAGAGCTGGCACCTCTGCCTGCGTCTTCTCTCGTGTCCCCTCCCACAACACCGCCGCGCGGTCACAAGCACACTCTTTCGAAACCAATGTCATGGTTGAGCCGCAGTGCGACCTCGACTTCTCTTCCTCACCCTCGTCACCCGGCACCGAAACCCGTCCGGATATCAGAACCAAAGTTTGATAACTCCCTGGAAATCTTCAACATCAAACGTGGCACTCCGCTCGGGAGTGGCGCGATCGTGGTTCGCACACCTCAGGAGGCCTTGTGTGGCTCCCAAGTTAGTCAGCTATTTGGATCTCTGGAGGAGAACGAGCGACGACAGAAGGCAGATTCCGTAGACGAGGATGAGTCCAGGACTCTCCCACCTCCAGCTGGCAGTCCGCCTCTTCCCCCGCTCCCGGTCGAGGAGGACTCTCCGCCACCGAGCGGTTCTATTCCAGCGTCAAACAGTACGCTCAGCCTGCCTTTGCAGCAGCTACCCCGGCCCAGCCCGTCACGTCCTTCCTCACCCGTGCCAAATGCCGCGATCCCTAGACGCCCATCATTGAAACCTAGCAGGGAGTCTGTCGGCGTTATTCCTCCAGTTCCTTCCATTCCGGAAAACATACCACCCATTCCTTCTCAGCCTCCATTTGAAGC
Source organism: Pisolithus microcarpus (assembly GCA_024613185.1). Classification (NCBI taxonomy): domain Eukaryota; kingdom Fungi; phylum Basidiomycota; class Agaricomycetes; order Boletales; family Pisolithaceae; genus Pisolithus; species Pisolithus microcarpus. Next base: position 2,146,654 of record JANFAI010000002.1, on the reverse strand, counting down.
CGTTCTCTTGTCATCCGTACCGGACGGCGCTGTTGACCCAGCGAAAATCACGGTCACGTTGGAGACGTGCACGACAACCTACCGAACCACTTTGCGAACCTTGACTTCACGACCGTCCTATCTTTCAAATTATATTGTTTCCTTACTGTCACATAGTTCGGAGACGGCTTCTGTCTACTCGCATGCGAGTGAGGCATCCGTCGTCCATCCTGACAATGCCTTCAGTGCCGCCCTGCATGACCATCTCACTTCCGCAGGGTGCCTGTCTCGGTGCTCTTCTAACCTTCACATCTTCTTGGATCGTCCAAGCGCTCCGTGAGTTCTGTTTATATCAGCTTCGCTCACGTTTGCTTTGTGACTGACGAATCTACTTCAGGTATGCACATATTCTTGCTTATCTCCGATCGCTGCCCTCGTCACCTGAGAACCCTGAGGTTCTCCCCCGGGCCGCTCTCCTCGGTTCCGCATCCCGTGCGCGTCTGGAAGCCCTTCTGGAGCTTCGCGATGAAGCCTCCTATTTGGGCTTGGACGAGTTGTATAAGTTGTGCACGCGCGAGATCAACCAACGCCATTCCGTTTTTGGGCACTCCCACAATACCAGTAGTTGTGGGGTATCCATCCGATCACTGCATACCGTCGTCGAGCAGAATTCGTCCGTCCAGGACTCACGCTCATCTCTGCTGTCGAACGGCACTTCCAAGAGTGGTGTTCTGTCAAGCGTCTCTCACATTTCGGGCCTCCGTAGGCGAAGTGCTAGTAGGACACGCCGTGGGTCTGGCGTTGCCTCAGAGCCACCACCACCAGGATGGATTTAGCGCCATGGTATCTTCTGTATTACTTGACTCTTACGAATATCTGTAGCCTCCAGTTAGTTTCTCATTGTCTATGTTATTTGCAATGTGTCGTTTATGATAGTATTGGTATGGACTCCGTCCAACATGATTCGAGGATTTCATCAACACATGTTGACATAGACGTAAATCGTTAGATTGTGCTATAAGGTCCCAAGCACGGACTTGCAAAGCGTTAATCTACCACTGCGCTACGAACGGGCTACGCAAAAACCGAACGAACGAACACAGGTACCACTTCCAGAAATATATGTACGTATACGAGTACAAACACCCGGCAAATGAACAAGCAGTTGGCATGAAAGAAAGGGAAGGGGAAGGAGGGCATGACCACTACATCATCGTTTATCGTACAAGATAACCATTGCGGCAGAAAAAAAAAAGGGCGTAATTATCTCCATCATTTCTGTTCGGTGTACGGATTGACACTGTACACCTTGATTACGGGAGGACTCTTCGTCAAGTCAGCCGTCACGATCACCTACTGGGGGTCAGCGTTCCGTTAGTGGTCAACACAAGAATGTTATTCACCGGAACCGTCATCAATTCCTTAATCTCTTGAATCTTGTGACCAGCGGCTGTCGTCTTTAAACCCTCGAAGACTGGTTGGACTTTACTCGCGGAAAGTAAATGCTGCTTGGAAGTCTCGGGTTCCTTCACAAGCTCGCTGTCTCTCCCGAGAACAATCTCGTCGTCTTCGGCGTCGTCCTCATCGAAGAGCGCCTTTTCGTCGTGGACCGAGCGCGACGCAACTTCCATCTTCGTGGCATGTGCTTCTGCATTCTGTTTCACCTTCTTCAAATGCTCATCATCACTGTTCTCCGCGAGCCAGCTGATGACGTCCTTGCCAGACCAGTAGATTTGAAGAGTATGAGAATGCTCATCGTACACATGGTTCTAATTGTAATGCCGGGTCAGATTATTGGCCAAGAGAAAAAGATCAGCAGTTCAACTCACGTCGATGGGCATTTGATCCACGTGGACTCTCTTCTCGATACCAAATTCAGGTACGTATACGTCGAACGCTGCATCGAGAACATTGACAACCTTGGCTTGGCGAATGACTGGCCCATAGCGGTGAGTGAGATCAGAAATGAGGACACATAAAAAGAGGTGCGTAGATTGCTCTTGTGCCAACTTCGCAGAGTCCCGCTTGCTGTAAATTCAATCAGGTATGTAAAGTCAACTGCACGTGATTGGAAAGTACGGACATGTTACACTGTTGGGCGATCTTAGCGACAGCGTCCCGGTCCATTGTGAACTTCGGCTCAGCTGCAGTTGGAGTTAGCAATGCCATGTAACGATGTTTCCCAGCGTGACTCACAGCTACCCTGTAGAACCGACTCGAGCTGGCGATGCACAAGAATGTCGGCATAACGACGGATTGGCGAGGTAAAGTGAGTGTAAAGAGGGACACTCAATGCGTAATGACCGTATTTGGCTATGTCCAGCATTCCCGCACAGAAGTATTTGGCGCGTTGGGTGAATTTGAAAGACAGCAGCTGAAGGGCCAAACGAGCGGCAGGGTTGGTTATCGCGTTGAACGAGCGCATCAAAGCACCGGAGGAAGAGGAATCAACTTGGACACCTAGACGCTTAGCACGCTCGATAAAGGCAATCTGCAAGGCCATCAGTACATGTCCAGACCTCAGGCAGAGTCACTCACTAGGCGTCTCTCGATCGGTGTGTCGTGTCGGCGGAGGAGTGCTTGCTCAGGTAAGTGAACGGCAATACGTTGAGCAACGGCAATATTAGCGAGTAACATGAGCTAAGACAAATAAGTCACTCTGGGCAACTTGGAGAAACATAATCCCATACCTCCTCGACGAGTTCCTTAGCCTCGTTGCTCTCCGACTGCTTACAATCCACTGGCGAACCGTTGTCGTCCAACGTAAACTCTAAGCGATTGGAGTCGAGGAGTAGTGCACCGTCACGTAAACGTTTAGTGCGCAATTGCTGAGCCAGACTATGGAGAGCTTCAAGGTCGTGCTCGATAGCGGAAGCAGAATGTTCCGGGGATACAACAATATCGCCCAACAGGTGACCATCAATCGCCTTCTGAGCATCAGCGTAAGACAGCTTCGCCGCTGACCTGAACAACTTCTAGTAGGTGTTCGATATGAGTGGGAACGCTACTTACTTGACTATGGTCTTCCCGAACCATTTGTCGAGTACTTTGCCTTCCTTCGACATAGTGAAAATCGCAGAAAAAGCAAGCCGTTCTGTGCCAGGGGCAAGACTACAGACTTCCTCGCCCAGAGTCGGCGGCAGCATTGGGACTGCTCGCTGGACGAGATAAACCGTCGTAGCTCTCTTCCGAGCATCTCGATCAAGTGCAGTGTTGGGTTTGACAAAATAAGAGACGTCCGCGACATGGATACCGACATCATAGGTACCGTCATCGTTGAGCCTGATTGAAAGTGCATCATCCATATCTTGGCATCCGAAGGATCGATGGTGAATATTCTTTCTTCGCGCAGGTCTCTGCGGACCTCATATTCCCTCTCGGGGATGCTGTCTCAAGTATAAGTTGAATTATCTCCCTTCCATGCGGAGCCACATACCTCCAAGGAGTTGGGGGCAAGCACTTAAGAACACTGTCAGAAAACTCTTCCGTAGGGAAATTACAATCCTTGAGCAATGCGCTGGTTTCGACCTCGACGTCGCCAATGGGTCCCAATTCCTCCACCAGAGTACCAAAGGGATGGAGGGAAGAAATGGGCTGCCGGATGGTCAGCCAGAGATAGCAATTAAGTAGAGATTGAGCTTACATGACGCTTGATGCAAGCAACAAATAGTTTGTTAGCGTATGCCTCCGAATTCTCCACGAAGTCTGCCGGAGCTTGCTCAGTGGGAATAGCAATCAGGGGGACCCGCTTGTCGGTGGGCTTGAACCAAACGATTTTGGGGCGTTCGACGGGTCCCCGTTTGGGCTCTTCTCCACGGTCACCCTCACGTTCACGACGTTCAGCTTCCTGTTTCTCTTTCGTTGCAGCAGAAGAAGGGCGAAGGAGACCAAGCGTCCCGGAGAATAACTGTCCGGGCATACGTTCAACGACAGCGACTACATGACCCGCGTACTGCGGTTTCACTTCATCCGTTACCCTACAAAGGTATATCAGTAAGCCATTGAAAGTTGAAGGAAAGCAGCATCCACGAACTCTTCATCCTCAAACAACATGAGCCCTTGACCCTCCACTTCAACGTCATCCTTCTTCTTGTCATCCTTGCGACCAACGCTGCCCCTTTCATAGGCAGAATTTTCTTCCTTCTTACGTTTCTTCTCTTCCTTTTCCTTCTTTGTTCCCCATACCTCATCAACATCGAGCAACTCTACAGCGACAATGTCACCCTCTAGAGCTCGATTACGGTCCTTCGAACCGCATATATAGATATCGGCATCGAGCACCTCGGTGGCGACGTACGCATCAGACCTATTGCGCTTATTGACGCGAAGTATACCGACAACTAGCTTGCCGGCTGCAAGGAGTGGTGGAAGTGAAGCTTGTGGTAAGTAAGGAGCGAACAAAGATTTGCGCTGCGGTTGACTGGATTGCTGCTGTAGTTGGGTTTGAAATTGTTGCTGTTGCTGTTGCTGCTGTTGCAGCAGACTGACACCGCCCAAACCAACACCCATCAAATTAGCAGCCATCATATTCGGGAGCATATTCGGGAACGCGAAAGATGGCATTTTGTGATGATGTCCACCGGCCGCGGCACGGAATTGTTGCAAACTCTGGAGTTGTGCCTGGGCTTGCGCCAATTCCGCAGCAAATGTACTGTTAGCTTGGATGCCGCCCACACCGCCATCTGCATACAGAGTTAGTTTGCAGTCCGGTGCACGCGAACCATACGCACTGATGCGCCAACTGGAATCAACTCGGGATGTGGTACGAGAGTGACCCCCGAATCCAGGCGGAGTGAAACCATCGTCGAAACCATCCTGGCCTGAATAAGGGAAACTGACAGAACCGACGCTACCATGGGCAGCGTTCGACTTGTTTACCACGTTAACGCTGTGCCTCCTACCGTGGCCACGGGGCAGGCCAGGTTGGTTATCAAGCCCAAATCCCAGATTGTTCATACCGTTGAATTGACCCATGGCAGAGTTGAACGCAGGGAGGTTATTGGCGCTACCAAGGCCCATTGGCGCTGTGCTCTGGACGCGTCTATGCCTATTGCCCGGTAACCCTGCTTGCAAGGATAGAGCCTGATTTGAAGCAAGCTGTTGTTGATACAGAGCCTGTTGTTGTTGTTGGAGAGCTTCAATTTGATTCTGAATAGCAATCTATTCGAGGTAACGCGACAACGTGAGGGTGGATACAAGAGCATGAGGTAAAGACACACCTGCTCCGCCATGATGCCTGTGATGTCATTTTCAGGCTTCCGGTGAGTTGGTTCGACGGCTGCATTATCTTGAGAGAAACTTTGTTGTTGTTGTTGCTGGGGGAATTGGAACCCGACGTCTTCCTCATTAATAGGCGGACCGAGAGGCACGTTGGACGCAGTCCTTCTACGAGCACCAAACGTGAAAGAGGGGGCCAACTGGGGACGGCCGGCAGGACTATGGACATCTTGCTCCATTTGTTGCGCAGCCAGAGCAGCGAAACGTGGGGCCACGAAGTTCTGTGACTGGGTTCGAGGATGATGTCCAGAATTGGGAAAGAAACTTTCAGAAATCTCTCCCTCCTCGACCGAAGCACCGACGCCATCTTCAGCGTCCTCCATCATAGCGACGAGGTGGGGCGAAAACGAATTATAATTTCCAGGAAGAGTCGAGTTGCCAAGGGATGCGGCTTTGCGATGGCGAACTGCGTCTGCGAGGGTAGAACCAGTAAACATGGAGTTGTTTGACTGTAAGGGAATGGAAGTTTGTTGTTGTTGTTGAGGAGCGTGAATAGAAGCAGCAAGAGTGTTAGTTGGGGAAGGTTGGCCCGAGGGCGTGGTGGTCTTCAGGTCTGCGATGACGCGTTGAAGGGACGACAAAGCGTCGCTAGATTCCGAAGCTGAAACAGGCACAGGAGACGGCGACGGCAGGACACGGTCCTTGGACTGGCTAACCCGATTCGGCTGTGAAGTAGACACCTGCGCTTTGCGATGATTTCCTGTACGTTGGCTGCTGCCGGGCTGGTTCTTGCTCCGAGAGTCGTTCCTCTTCGCCTCCTGGGGCTTCTTGTTGGACTCAGAGCCCGATTCAGTACCACCTGTAGTTGAGGAATTGGCGGGTCTCTTGTTGCCTGCTCTTGAGGAGGGTCTGGAAGCGCCCTGCGGATTTCCGGTTGCAGAAGGGGGTCTTGCATTAGAGAAGGTCCTCCTCGGACCTTTGGCTGTCCCGGAGGCAGGGTTCGTCTTCTTGGTTTCATCCTTCCTGGCCTGAGACTGTGAGGACTCGTCTGTCATTGCGTTCGTATAGTATTAATCTGTCAGAAGAAAACAAAAGTTGGGGTTTTTCTGGTTTGGTGAGCGAGGGAGTCCTGCGACTGTCGAGACCACCGGTCCCACCTTGAATTTGACCGAGTATCGAAGTAGTATTTGCCCTGCAGGGCGAGTGGGGAGTTAATGGAGGTGGCTGCCGTGCACGGGCGTGGGGTTTTTTTTACTGATGGCTTGGTCGTTCACTGACAAATTGCAAAACGCTGGGCAGTGGTCATATTAGCGGCGCAACTTTTCCCACGGTAGTCCATACTTCGGGTGCCTTGGCGAAACGGAAGTACTTGCGCGTTGCACGCATTATCACTTATGTACTAACACACGCGACCGACGTTCCACGTTCACGTACTGGCCAGTCTATCAATAATAGCTGTAGTGTACTCCTTCGTAGTCGCCTTACCCCCAAGGTCACCCGTAATGGACTTGCCTTCAGCGATGGTCTTGAAACGCAAAATCATGTGAAAAGAACGTCTCCGGATCGTCATGATGCCAACTTACATCCAGAGTAGCCTTCTCAATCTTGGCCGCATACTCATTCAGGTTCATGTGCCTGTGCATCCACATCATATCAAGCGGCAAACCCACCTTGTCAATAACGTAGACGTACCTTAGCATCATAAGAGAAGACAACAGCAGGGCGGTCGGATTGGCTAATCCCTTGCCTAGTGAAATAAGTCCTTCAGCCGCTGTGACGCCAAAAATCGCGTAACATGCCTGCAATGTCCGGGGCAGAGCCATGAACTGCCTCGAAAATAGAAGCGTCCTGCCATATGTTGAATGGGAAAAGTAAGGCGTAAAAAACGTTCATGACCCACTCGTCCGATGTTCCCCGATGGAGTAAGGCCAAGTCCACCGATCAAACCGGCACACATGTCCGACAAGATATCACCGTAGAGGTTAGGCATAACCATGACACGGTTGGAGAATGGTAGGGGATTCCGTACAATCTACAAGGACTGTCAGGACAGTAACCTCTGCCCCCAGAACAAAACTTCTGCACCTGGAGGCATGCTCGGTCTAGCAGGTCTTCATCATAGGCAACGTCAGGGAATTCTTTCGATACCTGCCGGCATGCCGACAAGAACATGCCATCAGACATTTTCCTATTGCCATTAGCATGGAAGAAATCACTGCAGTCTACACTCACATGATATTCGCTTTGTGAACAGCGGTAACCCGCTTCCTCCCACTGGCTTGTGCATAGTGAAAAGCGTAACGAGCCACGCGCTCAGAGGCATCCCAAGTAATCAGCTTAATGGACTGGACAACCCCATCGACAATCTGTATCCCGTGTATAAGCATAACAACAGTACGCGGCAAAAAATCATCACCTCGTGCTCGATACCCGAATATTCTCCCTCCGTATTTTCCCGGATAAGAACGGTGTTGACGTCGTCGTATGGAGTCTTGTACCCTTTAATGGAAGCACAGGGCCGGACATTTGCAAACAGGTTGAAGGTTCTACGCAGGGTCAGATTCAAGGAAACATGACCCTTGCCGACTTGTTCTGGCTGAGTCCAAGTAAGAGAGGATGAAGGGCGTAGACATACTCGGCGTAGCCAGGGGACCTGACCGCTACCTCAGCGGTGAAACTTTGAGAATCAGAAAAAACTAACCTTTCAACGCGACGGTATTTTTCTTTATTGAATTGATAGCAGTGTCCGGGATAACCGTCTTGCCACCTTTAAGGACAGGCGTGACACTGACCTCCTCCCATTCGATGGGCACCTTCACAGGTTCGTAAGTAGAACACACAGAATCAGAAATGCATGAGAGAAACAAACTTCTGCTGCGGCATAGATCTTTTTGACGGATTCACTGATCTCCGGACCAATGCCTGAAGTCTAGTATTAACACCTTACACAAGAACCTTTTTGAGACTGTTCTACCATCTCCCGGGATCAGTGTCACCTTGTACTTTCCCTTTGACTCGCGTCAGCTGCGAGGATATCACCACGACGAGGTAGCTCACATTGCTTTCTCTGTTCCCTGTAAATGCTGCAGTTGGTGAGGCCGTCGCGTACCCTCTGGACGGCTGTTTCCCGAGACGTAAGTGTGACAGCTCTCTGCATAGCGAAAGCGACCGCACTCGAGGAACCTTGATCGCGCTCTGCCCAAACCTAGCGAAGCACCTATTGGTCAACATATTTTGAGAGACAGAAGCACGTCCGACACGAAAAAAGTAGACGTGGGTTGTTGGCTTCCGGGTATAAACGGGACGTCACTTTCGCAAGGCAAGCCCGACGGGTTCGGCAACCTACTTGACTGCCTAATTTGAATCATACACGTTCCAAGCGAATAATACAGAAATAACGACCACGAGTACGGTATATGTATGGTGCAAGTACATAGTATAAGGAAGCAAAATGCTAGCCACTTAGTAGGCCATTGAGCTGTTGTCGATACTGTTCCATAGTACGTTCTGTTTCCTCATCTTCGAGCACGTCCTGGGAGGGCTGATCGAAGTTGAGAAGTCGGAACTCGTTCGAATACTCGGACATTTGACTCACCTGTAACTCCGTGCCAACTGTACCAGCTTGGCCAAGCTTGCCGTTGGTAAGCTCCGACAACACCTTATCTACTTCGGCGTCAGCTTCCTCCGCTATCTCTTCGTCTTCATCCACGTCGAGGACGTCCTGCAACATTTCTTCCATAACGCCAGCCTGTACAGCAAGTCAGGGTTGGATTGTTGAGTCCATCCAACAAAAGTCAAACCTTGGTCATCTCCATACTCATCTCTCTCATGGTTTGGCTTATTTGTGGCAGTCTAATCAGAGAGCTAGACAATTTCATGATTTCCGTGGACTTCTGTAGGGATCCAGTAACTTTCATCATCGCTGACAGTAGGGGGAAAAAAAGAGTGAGAATTCTTCGAGCTGGGGTAAGGATCGATTCACCAAGTTGCTGCGTCAATTGGGTCCCTATGGAACCTAGGCGAGCCTTGCTGACAGACAGGCGATCCTTCTGCTTGTTACTCCTTACCACCTCTCTCGCGAGTATCCTTGCAGACTTAACATCACCCTTTGCAGCGAGTTGCTTCACCGTTGTGCGAACTTTGGTAGTGGCGGCGTCAAGCTGTAGTCGTCACCATGAGCGTGTAGTGTGAAACTTGCGGTCGGAATGCCGACCTGCCTCATCTCCCTATCCAATTTCCGACTCTCTGCGCGTAACTTGGCCTGCCATGCACGCACTCTTTCTTCCGGCGTTGGCCCATACAGGAATCGGTTGATGGACTGCATGAGGAGGGAATGTGACAGACGGTCACCTAAATACGGAAACTTGCTGCTAGGTGTTACCTCGATCACTACGACGTCCACGTCCAATAGAAGAAGCTCTTGTGAGATCTCGTGGCATTGCTCGGGCGTGACCACGACAAATTGCATTCCGCCCTGATGGGCAACATATCTATGTATCCTATCCTACGATCGTGTTCGGGTGCTACATTGAATCCAATTGCAAGACGGTACACTTGTGTGGTCCACTGGACTGCAGACGGCGAAACAGAAGAAGGACACAGGAGTCACTGTGACATGACAGTATTTACAGGTAAGATAGACAGCATGATGGATAGAAGGACGAATTCGCAAATCGCCCTCGTGTGATCTATATAGGACCAGCCTTGATCTGACTGACGAGTGTTTCCCAATAGGTCCAGTCGGACCCGTTGACGTTTAGGACAAGGTTCGGATCAGTTGCTGTGGGCCCGACCCAACCAGTAAAGTCTGCACCGCCTGGCCCACCCCAAGAGAGCGCAGGCATGCCCATCGCTCCATCGACAGTCCCTCCGTTATACGTGCTGCACCATTGATCCAGCAGCGACTGCGCTGCAGATTCCTCTTCTACGCTTGGGCTGCCCGAGCCCGCAGGGGAGTTGAGCGATCCCTCAGTGGAATTACCGTGCTGCAGACGCTGTATCGCAGGGGATTGTGCAAAGGGCGAATTTGGATATGGAAGTGCGGCCGACAGTTGTGGAGATGCTGTCGACCCATTGGCCGCGGTTGCGAGAAGGGGAGGGAAAGCTGGTTGAACAGAAGGCGGAACAACAGCTGTCCGCGCGTTAGAAACCATGAGTCCAGACGAAGTTAACTGTGGATCAATCGTAGACGGCGAACCTGCGGACGCAACTTCGGAGGCAGACTCTGCAAGCTGTACAGCTCGGTTCTTGAGAAACTCGATAATTTTCAGCTCCCTACGAGTAGTTTCGTCCATTTCCCGTATTCCCTCGTGATCCTTCAAGAACTGGTCTAGAATGGTATGCATCATGTCTGAATCTTGCCCATGGGGATATACGACGAGATAGATGCCACTAATCATGGCCGTCTGGAACTCCCTGTAGGCATTGTGGAGAGATTCACGGTTCGACGGTGATTGGCGGAAAGCCCGGCGAACATGAAAATCCTTCACAGCAGACTCAAAGCATGCTTTGCGCGATCGCAGGTAGCGATCACAATTCAACCTACGAAGCAAGTACGGGCGATGTAAGCTGACTCTTACAAAGAGAGTCTCCGTCATCAGCAGGAAGCGGTGAACGGGAATAAACTTCTTAGTTTCGTCGAGGGATGTATCAGGGTCGAAAGCGAAATGAGGTGGTAGATTGTTGATGAACTTCATGAGTTCTTCGTCGAGAGCAAGAACGTCCGAGTAGTGGCTGGGAGTCCGCACTTTCTGGAAATGATGGACCATTCGACCGATCACAGTAGCAAGTTGGTGACGGAGGATTACAAATGTCATCGGAGTAGGAGTGCTCAGTGGAGGCGGATTGCGGACGACAGCTGGTGTAAAATCATCTTCGACGTTGCTCGGCGGTAATGTGGAACTGTAATCATCTTGAATAGCATGCGGCCTTCCCAGCACGAGCGCATAAGACCTGTCAGCATGGTAAAGGTATGACCTGATACGACATCAGTATCGGTTTAATGCAATGAGAGGGGGAACACCATAATTTACCAGATGCGCCGTCGATTCTCTACCTGGGCAGGATCCAAACCCTAGACATGACTGAGAAGAGTGTAAAGTGATGCAATACATGCAACGTACCGTCGGTGCTGCCTCACGGTGAAGACCAAGCGCTTGAGCAGTCCGCACGGCTGCACCGAGCTGGCTCCAACACTCCGTGATACGGCGATCGAATGTCAAAAAGCGAGCGCTCTGCGGTATAATTATGTGGTTTGAATGTATTGGTTAAAATCCTCACCAACAATCGCGCTAATACGATGTCTAAAGAATCGGGCTGGATGGCAGCAGCAATTAACAAAGAGCGCCGAGCTGAAGAACTGTAAGAATATGAAGGGAAATGGGACGATCGCAAAACACACATGACCAGTAGTACCTCAACGAAGTTACTCTCCTAGTCCGTATGTCGCCAGCCAGGTGTTCTGGGGCAAGCCTCACAGATATGGCTAGGACAACAAACAGAAGAGGAAGAAAGCGGGCATCATTGGTGTTTGCACCCACCCCATTCGCACAAAGTGAGGCATACGCTGCTCGAAAATCTTTCTCGCATACAGGATACCTTGTCCAATTTCTATGGCGGAAGTGGCATTGAACGAAAACCTGGTGCTCGTGCGGAAAATTGCTTACATGTCGGTGAAGTAATGATCAATCAAAGCATCTGAAAAACGTTGTGGAGGAAGTTCTTGTAGAAGTTCTGAAATTTTGTGTGGGGAAACACCACATTCTTGGACCAAACTTTTGAGGTTATCTGCTGCAGAAGGTTCCGAGTCTTGCCGAACAGACTCTATAATGGACGGAGTCGCAAGGGATGACTTGACATCCATGCTGTTGACCCCGACCTGTGCTGAAGGTAAGGCGCCGTGGAGGGAAGTAGAATTCTTGGTGTCCCACTGGTCTTGACGCGAGCAGCCAACCACTACATTTGCCAACTAATGGATTGTTTGTCAGATGAGCAACGTCATGAAGTTCATCAAATCATTCACTTGCTCCAAAACGGAAGCGGGGGCGACGCTGCCTGAAGCGCTATTACCGTACCACTTTCCACTCTGGAAAGTGCCTCCGCTGGGATCTTGATCATCAGTGATCGAACGGTTGTCTTCGTCAAAGTATTCTGAGCTGGATCGAAGTTGTCTGTCGTTGATAGAAGCTGTTGAGGTTCCATTGACATATTGAGGGAAAGCAAGCTCGATAATTTTTTCAAGCCTGGCCAACCGTACACTGATATCCTGGTCTGTTTTCCCGGGCGTATATGCTTTACATAGTTCAGGAACTTTGCGTGCTATGCACTACGGGGAGAACTTGGGAAATGCGTGATTGACGAAGGAACGTGAACTCACGTGTGAACATGGAATCTGGCGATCACACTTTGGGTACAATATGCGTTACCTTTCCCGATACATACTGGTCTTTGATCTCACCTTTTGCTTGCGTCGATGACATTCACCGCAGGAGAAGCTGGGTGAAGTGGGGTTAGTGGGCAAGCGACACATGGGTGAACGAGCGGTCTTACCTCACTCTCGTCCTCGGCTTCTTCGCCTGTTGACTATCGAGTTCTTCGTCTTCCATTTTGCGTTTTTTCAAAGTGTTATTGTCTAGGAAGGAGTGGTTAGACTTCACCATCGCCAACGACTCGCTGGTGGATCGGGTGTGAAAGATGCAGCTTGATTATTGGCCACTCGGCTCGCATGACTACGGGCCGGTCACGTGCACGATAGGCTCACCATCGCGTTAAGCTTTTGTCATCCACGTTCCCAAGCCAGACCAACCCTGAGAGACACGCCCAGGGCCTGAGGCGTCGTTGCCACCGTGAGGCTGGCAGCAGTGACAGCAGTGAAGCGCGCTTGTGTTGCTTGGGGCGAGAGACCATTCCAAAAAGACATGGAGGAGCGAGACTGGAAGAAAACCAAGTTGTCGCTAGAACGACCGTACAAAGACGATCGCGGTGAACGTATACCTGTCCTGCTGGACATCACTCCCGATGGCGAGCAGGTGTTCGAATCGTATGATGTTGTACCCCGCCCATCTAGTATGCTTGCTGACAGGAAGTTAGACCAGAAAACCCGACGAAACTACTCGGAGAGAACCTCAGAAGAATCTTCACCGAAAGAGGTGTCGATTTCTTTGAACGTCAAGACAACTTACCTTCGGGGGTAGCTCAACCGCTCGACACCGCTGAGCAGCAGAACGAAGATGAGGAAAGTGCATTGGACCCGGCTAAAACAGTTTTAACTCCCGAAGAGTTGTTCAATTTGCGCATGGAATGTATTCCCCAGCTCTTGTGGGTGAGATCACGGATCTTCGCCGCGTATCGCTCATATGGCATTCCCCAGCATTGCGCTAGGTGAGATGGCCCAGGCCCGCGACGTGTTGTCCTTGTTGCTATCCTCAGCCCCGCCACAGCCTGTCTCCGCCGCCGTATCATTACCCCCTTCGGCCCTAACTGCTACCGTCGTGACAAAGCCATCCCCAATATCTTCTGTCGAGGTGTTTAATGCACAACTCACCATAGGTGGGAAAGACGAAGCATTACGAAAAGCTGCAAATGTTTTCAAGCAAGCCGCCACTAAGCTGGAAAAAAGTCGCCAGAGCAGCGAAAATTACTGGGCTGATGCGCTAAAGATTAGAAAAGCTAATTGGGGCCTTGTCCCAGCCCCACTACCCTTGGGTGCTCCGACGGGTAAGGGCTCAGATAAAACATCCAAAGATTTCTTCGTTTCTTTTGGTCTTGAAGAGTGTGCGTACGACTTCCTCTATGGCCGTCGTTGGTCCCGTCTCACTACCACTTGCTAAAGCCCCAGTACAATTCCGAAGAAGAGCGGTCGCTCATATGGGGACGTACGACACTGAGTCAAATAGCCTACAGTTTCCCCATCGTCGGCAGCATCGCCTGAGGGTTTCGCTGACGATGGCAGACGACGGAAAGACGACGTACACTTCTCGGAATGCCCCAGATCTTTTTAGCGCCATAGGCCCAAATGAATCGCTTACAGCTGCGCAGAAAGAAGTAATGGACGAGGAAGTGTTCTCCGTGTTGATTCGAGAGGCTAGTAATCTCCCTACAGCTTCCACTCGCGTGTCGGAACGCTTGATTGTCATTGACGTGGCTGAAGGCATTGAACTCCAATTCGAGATGGCGGGTATTCTTACGTCTCGATCACATGTACGCTCACTGATTGCAAAGGAAACAGATGGATGACGACGAATGCAATAATATTGAATTCTCTCATCATAACGACGTCATGACTCTAACTTGTGACTTGATTTACCATACACTTCACGCTCTTCTCCTCTGTATGCACACTATGCAGAAGTCCCAACGCATACTTTCGAGGGTACCGTCGAAATCGTATGCCCCAGCAAGCCCAGCTGGTCGATCCGTCCTACTTCAACCTATCATTGATCTACTCCAATATCAACAATTCTGCACAAGGATCAAGACCGAACTAAACAAGCTCACTTCAGCCCTTCGCTCCGCCGGTGTCCCGTGCATACTACGATTTGATGCAGTTGGAGAAACTGGCCAATACTTGCAGCGACGACTAACTAGCGGTGATTCGTCCTTGAGGGTAGGCGGCGAAGCTCTCTTGCGAATTGACGATAAGTGAGTGGGTGGTACTATGTTTCCTGACTGTAATTGAAGTTTGGGGTTATCCGAGGCAAACCTTGCGCCTGACATTTGCATCACCGTCTTCCCTGACCGCCCACCTCCCGCAAGCAACACTGTCTATTGCTTCAGTTCCACAATTATGCCAACTGCTTTCTGATGAAGCGGAAAAATGTTTACTCAGTAAGCTGTGCGAAGCGGGGGAGCAATATGACAGAACTAGCATTGCCTCTACGTGGTTTGTGGACGCCGTTAGTGGCAAGACCGTAGGCAGGTGGGAAGGCTGTATTGTGTACGTAGGGTTTCTGCGATCCTTTCGTCGGCTGATTCGGCGCAGAAATTTTTGTGTCTCATTCAACCAGGACTTCGCAGTTCATTCGTCTGCGTATCGGTTGGATAGAGGAAATAACGACAAGTTGTCTCTGTACGACACGTATTCCCCTCAGACAGTGGTTTCTTTGTTGGTCTGGCAACAGAAAATCTTAGAACAAATCTTATCAGAGTACTAGTTGCAGTGTGGTCATAGGTGGCATGGCATGCAGGTACTACATGGAATCATACACATACTGCATTTTGAGACAGTAAAGGATGCGGCAGTTTGAAGCCTGACGGCAGTGATAATCTATTCTTCGTCCTCGTCCTCATCCTCGTCGCTCGCAACCTCTCCTCCTGAGGCCTGGAATGCCTCGATCTTGGCTTGAATGGCAGCCTTGCGCTCTTCCAAAGTCCGCTTTGGTGTCTTGTACTTGAGCGATTCCGCTTTCCAGTCTTTGGTCTTCTCGGTGGGTTTAAAGGTGGGGTCTTCCCTGATAGCGGCATAAGCATTAGTGTACATCTCCTCGATATCTTCTGAGCCAATGCCGTCAGCGAGGTATGAGGAGAATTGTTTCTTGAAGCTGAGGGGAAAATGCGTGAGAAGGTGAGCTACATCGCGACTAGCTGTCGGCCTACCGCTCATCATCTTCCTCCTCCAGTGATTCCATGTACTCCGCAACGTGACCACCGTAGATGTACTTTTTCAGCACCTCGGCATCGAGTTCCTTACTCTCTGGGTCGTAACCGGGGAAACGTTTTTCTGAATGGGGAATGAAAATTCCGCCGTCGCTGGCTCCCTTCATCGCACCGAAAACACGGTGACCGGTCGTGGTGCGTTTCAAACCAACGTCAAGGTAGCATTTGAATGGCCGGGGTGCGTCCTCCTCATCCGCGGGTTCCGTCAATTTCAAAGTACCATCCGGCTCCGTTACACCCTCATATTTATCAGCAAGTCCGAGCTTGGTTAAAGCGCGGCGAGCGCAGAGTAACCCAGTAGCATATGCTGACAGAATTGAGACAAGAGCAGGAGCATGGAAATTAAGACTCTACCTGCTGTCCAGTTGGTGAGTCCATGAGAGATGCCATATCTTGGAAGTTCGGCTGACCGTGCTGCGGTCAACACAAAGTCACCTTGCAGCCGCGCGTAGACAATTTGGACGATGATATCCTTGTTCGTGAAGCGGACCACTAGTCGATATTTTGGCGCGTTACTTTGCACGTGGATCAGCTAACACCATCAGTGGAATGCTTGATACCTACTACTTGTTCTTTGCCTGAGTCACCAGGCGTTTGCGGGCATAATCTATGACTGTCAGTACATCATCGGTCGGCGACAAGAAAGTACTAACAGTCAGTCTTCCCTTCGCGGCGGCGACGGTATTTGACCTGGAAGCGAGAGAAGTAGGCGTCCGACTTGACCTTCTTGACGAACGGCATCTGGAGGAAGTGTCAGCCAGGTACTCATCTGAAGTCCACGCCCAGCATCCACCCGCCACGGCCAAGAAATGAAAATAAAACCGTTGTCGACTTTCGACAACACGGCCAGGCCAATAGTAGGAGTCCAAAGTAACTTATGTATTCACCTTGAGGGATTTGGGAACGGCAGCGGCAGCGAGCTCGATGTCCCTCTGATGACGATTTACGGTTTCCGGTCGTTGTTTGCGGATATTGATTTTTTCAGGTTTACGCATTCGTTCATTTATTATATTTCTCACGATTAGCTAAGTCGTCCTACTCCTTGCTTGCTTCCTGCCACGATGGATCCCTCGCAACAATACTACCAACAGCAAAGCTACGATGTGAACCCATACCACCAGCCTTACCAGGGTCCGATATATCCTATTCCCGGTTCTTCCACCCATAGCGCGCCAGTTCCCGCTAATGCATATGAATACGATGTTGGCATTGTCGCCCAACAGAGCGTGTATGTTCCCGGAGCAATGATTGATAAGCGCGGCGGCGCAGGTGGCAAGCTAGCTAAGGGCGGGAAGAGGTTGACCGTATTGCGCAAAGGAGGCGGTAAAGTGTGGGAGGACCAAACGCTTCTGGAATGGAATCCATGTGAGTGTCGCCCGGGTTCATTTTGCCATATACATAAATCTGATGATGGTCAGCTTGGTTTCGCCTGTTCGTTGGTGACTTGAGCAATGATGTCTCTGACGATGTTCTTGCAAACGCTTTTAATAAATACACATCATTCCAGAAAGCCAGAGTAATACGAGATAGACTAAGTGGAAAAGTGAGTAGTTTATCCCGGCCCATCTGATGTCGTTCTGATAGAAATTTTGTTGAGGCTAAATATGGCTTTGTCGCATTCTCCGATCCGGAGGATTTTCTAAAAGCCTGGAAAGAGATGGATGGTGCGTATTACGCTACTTCAGCACGTTCCATGATACCAATTACGTTGCACAGGTAAATACGTAGGTAACCGCCCAGTGAAACTTAAGAAGGCGGACGATACTGCGATTAGACCCGTAGAAATTGGCCATCGCAAGGCGAAGCAGCTGGAACGAGAGTTGAAGAAGAACAGGCGCAAACCTTACTAAGTGTTCAACCAACCGTATGTCTTGGTAGGACGTCACTGACGATGCAACCTGCCGACGGTTCAGAAACGGTGTACCCGAACACTTCGGGGTTCCCTAACTTTGTGTTATTGTCCTCTACTGTCCCAATGAGCATGCCTCTGCCTAATGTATTACGTAGAACATGTATACACTGCAATATGCACGGACGTCCGTTTTCATGTATGTGGCTGCCAGCGTTTGAGCGGGTCACGTGGCGGGACGTGGTTCGAGCTCTGAGCGCGACTTACTACGGCTTTACCCCTGCGCAGGACAACATGGATGTCGACAAACTCTTCAAGGTAAAGAGTCGCCAGTTTTTCTGTTGATACTTCTCAGTTTGCCTTGTTCAGGTGCCGAAGCTCCCGGTTGGAGTGAAGCGCAAATTGCCAGATAACCCTACCCCGGAGATGTTAAAGAAGATGCGACCGGACCCTCACGATCAGATGGAATTGGACGGTGATAGCCACAATACTGCGCTTCCTAAGCGACGAGCAACGGTGGAAGATGAGACAGAAGATGACCAAGACTCTTCTTTCGCCCCTGGGGGAGACGCCGATTACTTTGCTGAAGAGGACGGAGAAGGACGCTTCTATGGAGGTGGTCTTACTAGCCAGCAAAAAGAAATTTTGACCATTTTTGAGAGGGCCGAAGGCGAGGGGGTCCAGGACGAGGTACAACATTTCCACTCTAACAAAGGGCGAATTTATGAATGTGACTAGCCGGAAGAAATTACGCTCCCTAGTATACGGCGGACGCTTGCCCGCTTCGAGCGCACTGTCAACAAGAACCAGGACCAGCGGTCCAAGTATCCCGATGATCCCACGAAGTAGGTGGACGTTATTCTCCCTGGATACTGACGTCCTCATACTGGCCAGGTTCATTGATTCAGAAGCAGATCTCGACAGCACCATCAAATCCCTACTGCCCCTTGCCCAGTCACCAGTACTTGCATATCCGGAAATCGTTCGTTCCGGAGCACTCTCGCTGTTGATTGGGCTTCTCAGTCACGAGAACGTCGATATCGTCATTGACGCTGTGGAGCTTTTTAACGAATTGACGGATGAGGATGCTGGCAACGAGGGCGATGCCGATGCAGAAGAAACACAAGCTGCACTGAAGGTTCTGATAGAGGCATTGGTAGGTCAGATTTTCCAGCGAGGCTCAGCATATGCAGTGTTCCCATTTCTGGTACGATAGGTGGATCACTCGATACTCGAACTACTGGTCGATAATCTTTCCCGTTTGAACGAAGCGGAAGAATCGGACAGACAGGGCGTCTTTCACATCATAGGCATTATGATTTTCCTCCTCTGTGGACATCACTGACTAGTAGACAGGTGTTTTTGAGAATGTTCTCGGATTCAATCCGGACTTGTCTGAAAAACTCGTGTCTCAGACAAAGATCATGAATTGGCTGCTTGAGCGTATCCTATGGAAGGCTCACGACGAGAACCGCTGCTACGCCGCCGAGTTACTTTCGATTCTTCTGCAAAATAGCCCCGCAAACAGGGAGCAGTTGGGTAAGAAAGACGGTGTTGAGACTATACTGAAAGCTTTGTCGGTGAGTCGCTCGTCTACCAAGGCAGTTTTTTCTGTAATTTCACAATACTTTACAGCAATTCCGTAGACGTGATCCTGTCGATGCCGACGAGGCGGAGTTCATGGAAAATCTCTTTGATGCTCTTTGCTCAGCTCTGTCTGAGCCTGCGACAAAGTCCTTATTCCTCGCTAGCGAAGGAGTCGATTTGATGTTACTGATGATGAAGTGAGTGACACCCTTTTGCCCGAGCTCACCTTCCCACCTCCTTTCCAGAGAGAAGCTCCAGTCAAAGTCACGCTCCATAAAGGTGCTTGATTATGCGATGTCGGGGCCGACAGGATCCGAAGTCTGCTCGACTTTCGTCGAGGTGCTAGGATTAAAAACACTTTTTTCAGCATTCATGGGTAAAGTGAGTCTTGCCACACCTACCTTGAAGAGGATTGGCTCATAGCATCAGGCCTCGAAGAAGCAAAAGCGTAACACGGGAATCCAGGCAACCGAAGACACACCCCACATATTAGGCATAATCTCGTCGCTGTTTACAAATCTCCCCTCAGACTCGTCAGGCCGAATACGTTTACTTGCCAAATTTGTAGAGAATGAATATGAAAAGGTGGATAAACTACTAGAAGTTCGAGAGCATGCGTCCAACCGTTTGAAGCAAGTCGACGCCGAGATTGAAGTAGAGAAGAAGGTGGAGGTTATTTATGGGTTTCGCTATGATAAGATAGCTCATCCATCTGACAGGATCTACTTGCCGACGGTACTTTTGAACCAGAACACGAAGACTTGTGGTATCTTCGGCGCTTGGATGGTGGCCTTTTTACTCTGCAAACTATTGACTATATTTTGGCGTGGATCGCAATGGAAGACGATGGTGTATGTGTAGCTGGAAACTGAGGGGTTCGACTGGCTGACTACTGTTCTAGGCACGGTCCCACCTCGCAAAGATGCTTGAGCGCAAGAACTTAACACTAGAAAATATCAGGATGACGTTGCGGATCTATCATGACAATGTCAACACGGATGACTCTGGTGCCAAGAGTGCCATTGGAATGTCACAGAAAGAAATATTGGAGCATCTTATCACCTTCTTACAAGAATGTTCATGATGTGTCCCTACGTACGCGTTCTCCTGTTTCCTGTGACGCGGTCGCCAAAGCAACACAGGAAAACACCATTTCTAGTGTACCCTTCGTTTTTGTTAATTCCTTCTGCAACCGGATTTCCGCAAGCACTTTCTTCCGTAAACGAAGTAGAAGGGAATCGACTAGAGGCGATTGGCCAAAGACCGGCGAGTAGAGCTCTGTCGGTGCGTTCTCATTACAGATGCCCAGAGCCATTGATTGAAAGTAACGTACCAGTAAGCAAAGATGCTACGTCGCAGACCAAATCGCCAAACCGAGGGTCAGTCACGTGCTTGACAAGGAGTCGTAAGATAGGCTCCAGCAAAACATCATCTCGACCAGACATAGCACTTCTAAGGCCATCACGATGGATAAGTTCCTGGATAAGGGAAAAGGTAGTCGTTGGAGGGACATTCTGTGGTGAGGTGAGAACTTGCTTGGGGGTTGGTGACCGTGAACGGAAAACACACCTTTTGAAGGACAGCATCCAAAGCTGCAGAATACTTAAATGCCTTCAGGAAGCGATCATATTGTTTAAGCCGCCTAACCCTCCTACTCTCTATTCTCAGTTCACCTGCATCCCCAACAGCTTTGGTTTTTGTTTTCGTTTTTACGTGACCTTGGCCAACTAAAGGCAAAGTGCCACCTAAGAACGTCTCGTATGTGCCAGTTTTCAGTGCAGTGGTATATTCCGTGTTGGTTTCAGAGACCTTGGGCTGCCGTCGCCGCACCGATAAAGTGCCATCTGACATTCCAGCAGCTATGTGCGTTTCATCCGGCTGGAATGACGTGAGTCAGGGTCTCGGATTGCGAAACCGGAACTCACAGAAATAGCAAGGCACAGTACTGACGCTGGGTAGCGCATTGTATGGACTACCTTATAAGTGGATATGTCGTACACTTTGACCATCTGGTCGAGGGAGCTAGTCAGGAGGCGGCCGGCATTAGCATCGTATGCGAGCGAAGTCACAGTTTTTTGATGATTGGACAGCGCTCGTATACATCGGCCGCCAGCATTAAGATCCCATACCCGTAAGATGGGACCTGCAGTGGACAATGCAACTGTGCCGGACGGCAGCATAAGGACTGCCTCGACAGGAGAAGTACTCGTTGCTTTCCCACTCATTATCATTTCGCATTCCCCGCTCCGAGAGTCATGTAACCTCATTGTGCCATCATATGAGCCAGTCAAAATAAGGTGAGGGTTACAGGGAGACACTTCCCCCGACCGAACATAGTCCGCATGGGAAGTGAAAGTCACTGCTTCCACTTGCGATGGCACGTCCCACACTTTTACAGTCGTGTCGTCCGAGCATGAGAGCACCTGGGTGTGCCAAAGAGGAGAGAATTTCGTTACATGGACCGGTTGCTTATGGGAGTCAAATGTCCGCAAGATTGCCCGGGAGTTGATGTCAAATATCTAGGCTCACGAGGAAAATAATAGCGAGAGAGAAAAAAAAAAAGAAGGTACACACCTGAACTAGACCGGTGTCGTCGCCGGCCACAACGAGTTTTCCGTCTGAACGAATGTTGCCACTGCGTGCTACGTCTTTGAATCGCGATATTGTCTTGGTAACCTTTTGGGTTCGTGGGGCATAGATTTGTACGCGAGTCGCCGCAGTGACAGCATATCTATGGGGCTTAGCAGGGGAGAAGTGGATGGAAGTCACAGGGGCATATTCCTTCACAAATACAGGATGCTTAAACTGGCGCCAGTACCTGGATTCTGCGCTGTGCTTCGTCGCGTGCGGCCTTGCATGCCTCTGTACGGTGACAGGTTGGTAGTCCATCGGGACCTTCGCGCCAAACGCGTGACGGCGGTGAAAATGCGAGTCACATGACCGGCACAGAGATAATCGATTGATCATCCAAAGCAGATAAACTTCAGACAACCATCGACGGTTGTGACTTCACTCGTTCTCTTTTTACGTTGCACGTCGATTTGACTAGGCAGCCTTTACTGTACCAAGATGTTGCTGTACGAAGACATCCTGACTGGGGACGAGATGTTTTCAGATGCATTTCCGGTGTTCGTCTCGCTCTTTTGTTATCCTTGGGTCCGCTGATCGAACAATCGTATGTAGTAAACTAGTCGACGACATCGTCTATGAGGTCGACTGTCAACTCGTTACCGTCAAGATGGGTGCCGATGTGGACATCGGTGCGCTTTGTACACACTCTGATCGCCTCGCACTGACAAGCTCCGGTAGGTGCAAATCCGTCTACCGAGGAGCAAGACGAGGGCCTCGAGGAGGGCACCACTCAAGTGAACAACGTTGCTCACTCTTTCCGACTCCAAGCGACCACTTTCGACAAGAAGAGTTTCTTAACTTACCTCAAGGTCGGATCGCCAGCCACTTCATGTGCTATTTTCCTTTTTTCAAACCCGAAGAACAGGGTTACATGAAGGCAGTAAAAACGAAGCTGGGAGAGACCAAACCTGACCGGGTTGAGGCCTTTGAAAAAGGGGCACAAGCCTACGCCAAAAAAATCGTCGCAAACTTCAAAGATTTTGAATTCGTAAGTTCCTTCAGTGGTCGGACTGGCATGGGTTAAAGTTCCACAGTACACCGGCGAGTCAATGAACCCTGAGGGTATGGTGGCACTGCTCAATTATAGGGTAAGCACACTACGTTCTGCCTGTTTCTTGTGCTCAAAACATTACACAGGCGGATGGGATAACACGTGAGTACTCATTCAGTATTCGCGGTCGACGGGTGCCAACATTGCTTCAGCCTACTTCACGTTCTGGAGGGATGGTCTCAAAGAGGTTAAATTGTAGATCCGTAGCTTATACCGTCCGCACACCGAGTTTATGTTCGTCCCGAAGAATCATCAAGGTTGAGTATTTGCCAACAATCAGAGTTACTTGATCAAGGCATAGTAACGACAATGACACCACATCTGCGATCAAAGTTCATCATGGGCCTCACTTGGCTTTGCAAAGGTAGCCTGAGGTTCGTCCTCCGGAACCTTGACCTTCGGTGTGAGATCGTTCTTCGCGCGTTCCTCGACGAAGGCGATGAGACTCTCCAACGACCGGTCTCCCTCGTAATCAATGAAGTCCCGTGACCCAGCAGGTTTGAATTTCAAGGTGGGGAACCCGCCGATGCGGAAGGGAACCGAAGGGGGTAGGTCATTTTCTTGAGCTTCCATCTTTGCTCTAGACGAGCGAGTACATAAGACGGTGTGTTTCACCTTCGAAAGGACTTACATGACGACACGGTCCTTCATCTCGGCAAAGTGATCACCGAGAGAGTCCCATATAGGCTTCAAGCGTTTGCAGTGGCCGCACCTAACGGACGTCAAGTTGTAAGTGGCCGCGTAACAGTGCGAAACACGACAAAGCACGAACCATGTCGCATAAAATTCGACAAAAACATCCTTCGACTCGTCGAAAGCGACCTCATCAAATTGTTCACCAACCAGCACGAACACACTCTCATCCTGACTCTCCGGAATGGGCTGGCTCTTCAACTTCGGCTGCAATTTACCGTCGAGGTAGTCGGTGACCATAGCTGAGACGGCGGCGGGTTTGACTTCCTTGCTTTGATCATAAGGGTACTTCAATTGCAACTGGAGGTCCTGGATGACGAAGCTCGGCCACTTCGGCTCGACGAGATTCAGAGCCTTCGCATGGTCCCCAAACTTGGTAGCGTCGATCCAAACGAAATTGATCTTGCCACGATAGTTGGAAGCAACGGGTTTGAGTGCTTCTATGTATTCTTGGCTTTTCTCGTCGTTGGGATCAACAAACAGGTATGCCAAAGGCTGCCCACTGGCGACATAAATAGAGTAGGTATCACCATTGACTTCGCCAATTATCGGAATAGCTAGCTCTTGTAACCAGTTCCCAAGATCATCGGCAGTGACGGAGGAGATAGGATAGGGATATTCGGAGGCAGGCTCATCGAAATTACGATAGACAACAATAGCGGGAGCTGAGACACCCGCAGCTGCGATCGCCTCTGGGTCGGTAGTAATGCCGAACAAGTAGTCATCGCGGTGCTTTTCCGCGGTAACGCTAAACTCTGGGGCAGGGACATCAGCAGTCGAAGTAACATATGCGATGGCGACAATTTTATCAGCATGTTGGAACTCAGTGAGGTTAGCCGCAGTGACTTGCGAGACGGCAGGAAGAGATTGTCTGTTGAAGAGCTCAGGAGGAAAATGAAACCACGTGAAGGGGACAGCGTACTTGACCATGTAACTGACAATACCGTCAGCCTTGCGGGGGCCGGTGTAGTCGGCGGCCTCGCCACCGCGGTAAACTTTGAGAGTACTGCGACATTGTCAGTGGGGTTTCCACCTTTGGGGGGTAATGGAGACATACGGGTAGCCCTGGATCCCATGGGCCTGACAAAGGTCTGGCTGGTCAACGCAGTCTACTTTGGCCAGCTTGATGTCCTTGTCCTTCAGAATGGCTGCTGCCTCCTCGTAGTGAGGCGCAAGAGCCTTGCAATGTCCACACCTATAGAAAAGTTGAACGATACAAGATGCCCAAGGAGAGAACGCACACACCATGGGGCAAAGTACTCGACGAGTATCACTGGCTCGGCATTGACAACGGACTCAAAAGTGTCTGCGGTGACGACAAGGACATCGGACGGCTTCTCAGCGTCAGCGTCGGCCGCTGCGATGGAAGCAAGAGCGACAGCAGAGGCTGTTGAAAGGAACGAAGAGAACCGCATGGCAGCAGACAGCAGACGAGCAACTAGCGACGGCAATTGGTTCAATTGGAGGGGTTGACGGTCTTTTATGGTTCCGGCAAAAAAGAAGTGTCTACGTGTCAAAAGTACTATTATGTACATACGCTAACACCGTTGCTGCACACAGGGATACTCAAAACAGAATCGTCCCAGTGCAGATATCTCCCATGGAGCAACTGTTTGCATACTAGCATCTCACCCAAGGTTGGAAGGGTCAAAATCTGAGCCATGTTGGCGGCCACCTCCATAGCTCTTCTTACTAGGAACGAATGGTGGAGGGGGAGGGAAATTGTCGACCGGAAATGTGTGCCCCCCAGCGGTAGGAGGCGGAGACGGAACTGTAGAAGGACCGTTCAGCTTGTTATTAACATGAGGAACGATACAAAAATTCGCTCACTTCTTCGCGTCGGTGGTGGTTGTCTGTTACCGTTGACGACACCGTAGACGGACGTCCTCGGTTCGGACTTCACAGGTCCTGAGGCTATCCGCGGTCTATGAGGGGCCGAGATCAAGGTCTGCGCTAAGGGCGCTCGAGCGGGCGAGGGCCCCGGTGGCGGTGGAGCAGGGGGCTGCGCCTCAGACAAGGCTCTCACACGCGCAGGCGGAGCTGGGGGACCATCTGTTGCGGGCGGCTTTCTCTGAGGGGGGGCAGGCACCGCTCGAAAACTCCCAGATGACGGCCTGGGTGGAGGCGGGGGCGGGGGTCTACCAGGCGTCGCCGGTGGAGGTGGGGCTCGTCGTGCCAGTGGTACAGGAGAGATTCCATTATTCCGGGGTAAATGGGGAACTGCCCTTGCAGGAGAAGCTGGTGTTGTAGTGGGAGGTGAACTGCGTCCGGTCACTGCCGGAGAACGACCAGTAACGGTAGGTGAAACTGTTCGGGGGGGCGGTGGAGGCCTACGGGCGGGTACGGGCACACTTGGGGGAGGGGAAGGTGTCGCTCGAGGTGGTAACGTGGGCCGGGTGCTCCCAGATGCAGGCGATCGAGAGGGCAATGCTGGTGTCGGTCTATGTGACGGCGCTGCGGGTAGTGCTGTTGGTGGTCTTGGCGGAGTCGGCCTAGATGGAGGTCCCGCACTTGCATTATCGCGTTTAGGTACCAAAGGTAACTTCCCCAACGTCGGAGGCTTAGCTGTGCGAAGTCAGTTGCCTGTGCCTCCAGAGAATCAATCCGAACAAACCTGGACCACCTTGTCCTGCGGATTTCAGCTTGGGTACACCGCCTGCAAACAGACTACCAAGCTGAGGGGGTCCTCCGGTACCCAATGACGGAGCAGTGGCCGGTGACGAAGAGGCCTTTGCGACACTGGGTGCCCCGACCGCTCCCCCTCCACCGGACTTGACCTCGATTATCGGTGCGCTACGATCATTTGTTTCAGCCTTTTTCAGCCTCTTTCCTGCCTGTATCTGCTTCAGGAGTTCGCTAGACGCCATATCAAGTAGTGCTAGTGATGAGCGAGGAGACGGGTCAGCGCGGGGGAAGGGTAAGTATCGATGGCTGAGATTCGCACGTGACTGGTGCCAGCATGACGTCCTAGAGTTGTAGTACCAATGAAAAACATGACTTGCCAATCTCATGCTACCTATATTGTTTTGCATTTCGCCCCCGTACTGGACTGGGGCACAACACTCAAACTCCCAAATCAACAGTACAAACTCGTCGTCGTCTTGTCGGGTTCCCACTCGCTCAATCGACAAACAACCGATTAGGAATAGGCACACCGCCAACTCCACACAGGACAGCTTCGTGTCAATCAGTAATATTCCTACCATCATCTCTCAGTGTGCATATGGGTTGGAGAGCCCAAGAAGTACGACTATCCGCCCACCATAACATATTATATAAATTGCCGTGTGCAGTACGATTTACAGGTCTGCCCCACTGTCATGGTTTTCACGAGTCCGATAGGACTTGCCAGGTTCTAGGTGTCGTGGAAAGCAATGCTTTCGGTTGCGGGCGAGGGCCTCGGAGATATGTTCTAGTGATTCTGAAGTTAGGTCCTCCCTGTACGAAACCTTTCACCTCTGCTTCACCTCCGGGGCGACGTTCAGACGATCTTGTTGGTGGAGAATCTATGGAACGAAGAAGGCGGTTCTCTAAAGTTTGCCAATGAGCTAAGCGTAAACTGGGGAGTTGGGCTTCTGGCATGTCTGATGACTTGATCCATCGTGAGACCAGTAGCGACTGGTCACTGAACCTCTGCCGTCGGGTCGGTGACGAACTACAACCACCAAAAGTAAGCCAGGGATCTCCTGTGTCCGAAAGCAGAAGCGGCCGTTCAGCAGCAATCGGATTCAACAACGAAGGCCAAGATTGCTGAGAAGTCGCAGTTTCGATGGCAGACGTATGCTCGACAGTAGAGTATTCTGCTCGAGAGCGACGTCGCACTTGTCCTTCGTCCATATTGGCTCCAGCCGTACGTATATGACCGCCATTATGTGCAAGGCCCCACTGTTCTCCAAGTATCGACACAGGTCCGACCAACTTGGCAAAGGGAGGAACGGAGCAGGGACCAGAGGAACCAGAGAGCTCTTCAGGATGATCGCGCTTCTGCTTTCCCGGATCAGAGAACTCATCCCTGCCACCACAGCGTTCAAGATCCATGGAACCCAGTCCCCTGTCGACAACCCTTGTGATTTGGCCGGTGAAAGACTGTCCTGGTTCATAGAGAGGTGCATGACTTTGTATTGTTCTCGATGCAGTGGTGGGTGTTGCGCTCAGAATCGTGGCGGAGTGAGAGAAACTATCCACGCCAATCGTCGTATGTGGCCGAGACGTAAAAGGTCCGATAGTAGCGGTCGATGACCTTGAAACTCCGAATTCAGGGGAATGATTCGGGTTGCACAAACGAATCCCCGGAGGTGTCGACGACAACGCGGAAGCCCGTGGTATGGTTATACTGACAGGAGATAGTGTAGTGAGGTTGTTCACGTCGTCAGAACCGGATGGGTCCTTGTAAAAGGATACTGATCTCCCTCAGCATAAGTAAACCGACGCCATTGGCAAGCAAACTGACCAAGGGCTAACAGAGACCCGACAGTGAAGATTAAGGAGTTTCCAACGGTCCCAATGGATCGCACACTCGGGACGATGAACAACACCTCACAAGTGAGCAGAGACGCCGCTCGAATAACCTTTGTATCCGTGATAGCTCCTATTCGGTGTCGGAAGGCAAGGAATTTCGGTGCAGCGAGGGACAAAAGCCTCACTAGGATATGAAATCCCAGCATTACGTGGACTACAGATCTCGCTATAGAGATTGGAAGATACCTACAAAAGATTTAGAAGGAAAAGGGGGTGGTATGCAATCATGTCAAACCTACCGAATTTCATAGCACAGGCAGGTGTTTGATTCCGGCAAAAATCTGTAGATATTGCGTGAGTGATATGGTTTTAAATGACATAAGAAAGGCTACGGACTCTGCTGCTCCCGTGCCAATGGTGTACTCCACAAAGGCTAGAACTGGAGAAGAGTAAATGTTCAGTTTATTTTGGCCAACTGAATGTATGCCTTACCAAGGACAGTGGTTATCCCGATGTATAGCGTATACATCTCAATCCAGTTGACCCCCGGCTTCCGTATCTCATGGCAGAGAGTCAGTAACCCCAGAAGACGCCCGCAGATGCTGGAAATGCCACTCCACGAAATAGAAAAAGCTACGTGGATGATGAGGCGACCAAGAACTTAGGACTTGATTGGAGGGCGTACCACATGCGAATGGACCGCTTGCGGTCGTAAACGTCAAGAGAGAAACAAATTTGGCAAGGCAGGCAGAAGCGAAAGAAATATACATTATAAAAATGGCGACAGAAGCAGCGCCTCCCCTAAGACTCCTGGCTTCAGAAGGTACAGTTTCCGGTCTCCAGACAGTCTCCTCGGCCCGATAATATACAACGCGGAAAAGACGTGACAAACGAAGGAGTAGAAATGAGGACATTCCCTGCATAACGTAGGCCGTCGAGGAGGAGGATATAATGCACACGATGCTAAGCGTGAACACCCAACCCACAAAGAAAGCTGCAACTTGACGGCTAAATACAAATATGTTTGGGGTAACAGGGGTCCGCATGCAAAGAGTAGCTTACCAGTCAGGATGTTGCAGGAGTTCGTTCGCAGACGGCTTGGAGATGGAAAGGGATGAACTCGGAGAAAGCATACCAGCTGCTAACGAGAAACGGAGACCAGCTCGGAAGGGAAAGAAAGAAAGGGTAGTACAGGTCGCTACCGAACAATACCGAGCATGAAGTGGATACCGGGTCAAGTGGTGTTGTCTGAGAGACGGCGAATTCAGCCGTGGCCAATGGAGCTTATGCCATCTTGAACAGTGGGAACCATCTCAGCATGCATCGCCTTCAGCCTGCGATACGATGGAGCCTGATACATAAAGCCCAACTGTCAGTATGTTGCGGTTAGCCCTGCTGGATTTGCTCTTTTTGGGTGCCACTATTGGGCGCGAGCTGCACCAAAAAGTAGGTGGTACCTGGAAGCTATGCACTCACTATCATTGTATCAGCTCAGCGTTTATTGACACGCAGTGCGCGGATTATCAACCATCAGAAATTGGTGATGACTTTGAACATGGGTAACCATTTCGATCACCCCTGTACAGGGGGTGAGATATCACGTGATATTCACGTGATACCACGACCAAACTTGACACCAAATAGACTTTCAGGGTTTCTGGACTCGCTTTAGGTATAAGACATCTCAAGCACCTGCTCTTGCAGAGTGTTACACTCACACCAGCGCACAGCAATGGACAACATACCGCAGCTTGGAACGGCTGCAGACTTGGAGATACGTGCAGCCCGTATTGTGGATCCCGGAATTGGTGTGCCTTGTTGACTATCAAGTTATCCTGTCTTGACATGGAATTCGCGGTAGACCTCAAGACGAAGCACACAGTAGCATGTGAACTTAGAGAAATGATCGATACTGTCCGAGATGCGGACTCTGCGCGCGTGCTCCCTCAGATGATACCTGTACTACTCGAAATCCTTCGTTCCGGGGGTGCGTCCTTCCACAAGGACACCTTGGAGTTTCAATTCCGTCGTGTTCTGTTGGAAGTACTTCACCGCGTACCCTATAGCGACGTTATTCGACCGCAGGCTCTCCCACTATTAAGTGGAATGCTGCACATCCTCCGCCATGACAATGAAGAAAACGGCGTTACTTCTTGCAAGATTATCATTGATTTACTTCGGTCTTTCAGAGCTTTGACCGAGGAGCTCGTTGCCGAATTCATGTCGATTCTCCAGGATGTTTTTAGGAATATCAAGGGCCTAGTCGAGGAGACTCTGTCTCAGGATTCACCCGTTCTTGACCCAAATGTTGTGATGCCGAGCATACGTAGTTTCAAGGTATTGGCGGAGATGGGTATGGTCGTCGTAACGTTCTCCCAAAGCCACCGTCCTATGGTTGTCACACTGATCCAGACGACGCTTGGACTCAATTTTGAAGTACTTGCTCTTGAATCCCCCGCCCAGCGGAAGGCGCGCGAGGACTATGAAGCGATGGGATCCTACTGGACTGGAATGGCTCCAACTATCAAGAATCCTTCTGCATATGCGGATTTCGTTAATGCGCAAATTAAGGCCAGTGCCGGTGCGGTGTCTCCACGGTCATATCTGAATTTGTCCTAGATGGTATCATATGTCGCCTATGTCATCCGTGGCTTCGGGGAACAATTTGATTCGTTTGGCGAACGACTTATTCTGTCTGCCCTTCGACTCTTACAAGATTTGCCCGCTAATAGCATCCAAGCTCGGAAGGTTCGTTGCACCACTTCTTGCAAGCATCTCTTATCAACGATCTATAGGACCTTATGGTCGTTCTACGCCATCTGATTGGCACTCCACATCGCAAGGCTTTGCTACCGCATATAGATAAACTATTTGACGAGCAGATTTTGCTTGGCACGGGCATTGGTAGTCGGGAGACAATTCGGTTGGTTCCATGTTATCTACGTCAACGAATGACCTGATATGGCTACTGTAGTCCTGCGGCTTATGCTTCCCTTGCTGACCTTGTTCATCATCTTCGGGGGGAGCTCTCAGCGGAACAGCTAGCAAAAGTTGCAAAGCTTTATTCGACTCTCCTTCATAACCCGTACCTCGGCCACAATCTCCACACCCTATTTTCCAAGATGATGTTCGGTCTTATCGAAAACATTACAGCCAAGGCTACTCCCCAAGCTGCTGCATCTATTCTAGGCGCCATGTTTGAAACTTGCGTGGATAGAGTGGAGGCTATGACGAACATCTTAGAAACGACCATTGAGTGCGTTGAGAACGCGAAACGTGGTGAAGAGTCACAAACGTTGCCACTGTTGATAGAGAGAGCACGTCCAGTTGCTGGCGCGGCATATGCTGTAGAGAAGCCAGAGGAGGTCATACAAGGTAGGTTATATTTGGTGCCTGTCGAGTGACCAACTCTGACCGTCTCATAGAGTCCCGCTACTTGTTTCGTACCCTCTTGCACGGTTTTCGCGTATGCCTCGCTGGACTGAAGAAATGCGATGGGCCTATCCCTGATGGGACTTTGATCTTCCGCCTTTTCACCAGTTGTATCAAGTGTATGGTCCTTATCGATGCGGAACCCAGGGAAGCAACAGAGATCATGGATTGGTTCAGTGCGGTCCTTCTTGAAGTGAATCTGCACGTTTTCCAAGAAGTTTGGACCCATAAAATTGAGACATTCGTCCAAGCATCGGTGAAGCGACCGACACTCCTCCATATCTGCCAGACCCTGTTCAGTCGAGAGGCAGTCTCCCCGACGCTCGTAGCCATCGTTTTGCGCTTCTTGATTGACCGACTCCCTCAATTAGGCGAGTACGATGACCCGACAGCTGTAGTCTCGATCAGGCTTTTCAAGATGGCATTTAGTGCCGTGACGGCGTTCCCAGGCCTCAACGAGCCTTTATTAGCGTCCCATCTCGCAAAGTTGATTATGGACTGCTTTCCTTTGGCAGCCAAGGCTACCAAACCGACAAACTATTATCATCTCCTTAGGGGGTTGTTCCGCGCCATTGGGGGTGGAGGGGGAAGATTTGAGCTACTGTACAAGGAGGTTCTGCCTCTTTTACCAGAGATGCTGGAAAGTCTTAATCGGCAGCTATTTGCTTCGGATGGGTTCAGCAGAGAAATGATCGTCGAACTATGTCTCACCGTCCCTCTACGCCTCACACATCTTCTTCCGCACTTGTCATATCTCATGCATCCGCTTGCGCTTGCGCTACGTGGATCACCAGAGTTGGCGTCACAAGGTCTTCGGACCCTCGAGTTATGTATTGACAACCTCACCCCAGATTTCCTCGATCCTACTCTGAACACCGTTTTACGAGAACTCATGGAGGCTCTCCATAGTCACTTAAAACCTTTGCCTGCAAACCATCACCACGCGCACACGACAATTCGTGTACTTGGCAAGCTTGGAGGCCGGAATCGGCGTCTGTTAAGCAAGGAACCATTACTGGAACACAATGCCGTTGCTCGGCCGGCTTCAATCCTTCTGTCCTTTGGGGGAACGAGTGAGCCTATCGAGCTAGGCCCCATGTCCGACTTCGCAGCTCGGACGTTGGTGAAAACTACACCACCCAATCCGTACAGCGGTTATGCCTACACATTTCTCGAGACATGCATTAATTCGTTGCTGCACGAGGTTGGTTGTCTTCTACCGCAGCGTTCTTATACTCGCTGATTTCAATGAGCAGCATAATTACACAGAAGCTCAAGCAGCTATATTTGTGAGATGTTTCGAGGCAATACTCGATGCCGTTCACATTCCCGAATACTCGGAAGACGCGCAGAAGTTTACGCGGGAACTCTCCAAGGTTATCTTCGCCATGGAGATCAGAAAGAACGCTACCAAGGAGGCGGGCTTGAAACGTTACCCTACCCCCTT
Organism: Pisolithus microcarpus; assembly: GCA_024613185.1. NCBI lineage: Eukaryota > Fungi > Basidiomycota > Agaricomycetes > Boletales > Pisolithaceae > Pisolithus > Pisolithus microcarpus. The sequence goes on along the minus strand of JANFAI010000002.1, from coordinate 2,113,657 downwards.
ACTTTCTTCTTACCTTGATGCGATACCCCGTGTTCTTGCTCGCGAGAGTTTGGAGGAAGCAAGACGTGGCCAGGAAATCTTCACCCTTGTTATGCAGGACCTAGTTGCCATGATCAAGGAGCACGCGGTCAATCCACAAGATGTCGTTCCAACGCTGCATCAGTTGGCCAACCGATTCAGCGCTTTGTGCCTAGAGGACTCATGGGTACACAAGAGTGCTGGCTGTAACGGCATTCGAATTTTGACAGGCATCTCAGACTTGCGCGTAAAGTGGGTCAGCGATCGCGAGGTTGACTTCATTCGTACACTTCTGCACGTACTAAAGGATCTTCCCCACGACCTTCATCGTGACGTTGGTGAGGTGATGGACGTACTTAAACAGGTTCTGCGGGTTAGCAACGCGGACGTGGGTCCCCTCGGAGATGCCCCTGTCACATCGCGCCCGAAACTTTTGCACCTCATCGGGATCTTGTTTGCGGAACTTTCGAGTCCTAACCCTGTTGTTCGCCAGGCAGTTCAAGCATGCATCGAGTTGCTGGTAGAGCTCACAGGCAAATCAGCTCACGAGCTACTTCTATCTCACCGCGATCGCATGCTAACAGCTATCTACACGAAACCTCTCCGAGCATTGTCTTTCCCTATTCAAATTGGCATGATAGACGCTGTTAGGTATTGTATAAGCCTCAATCCGCCACTACCGGAACTAAACGACGAACTTCTCCGCCTATTGCACGAGACGTTGGCATTGGCAGATGCCGACGATTTGAATTTGGGTCGCGGTAACCCTCGCCAAAATGCTTTGGAAATAGTTAAACTTCGCATCGCTTGTATCAAACTGCTCACCGCATCTATGCCTATGACCGATTTCTTCTCAAAGCAAATCCCAACGAGGCAGAGGTATGTGATATGTAACGTGCAAGCATTTCTTTACGGACGGGCTTCCTGTAGGGTAACTGGTGTATACTTCAAGTCTCTATACTCGCCATCGCAAGAAGTGAAGGAAGTGGCACACGAAGGGTTGCGTATGGTACTGGCTCATCAAAGTCGCCTTCCTAAAGAACTCCTGCAAACCGGTTTGCGTCCTGTGTTAATGAACTTGGCAGACCCGAAGCGCCTTTCCGTCTCGGGGCTTGAGGGCCTCGCACGCCTCTTGGAGTTGCTTATCAACTACTTTAAAGTGGAAATTGGCCACAAACTGTTAGACCATTTCCGCATCGTCGCCGACCCACAGATGCTACACGCTTCGTCTCGTCTCCCTCTGCCGGAGAGCGAGGGTATTACCAAGCTAGTTCAGCTTGCGAACATCTTCCATCTTTTGCCTTCCGCTGCCAATATCTTCCTTGAAAGTCTTGTCAACGCTATTGTCCAGACAGAGGCTCAGATGCACTTTTCCGACCGGAGTCCTTTCTCAGAGCCATTAGGAAAATATCTTGACCGTTATCCGGGAGAGGCCCTTGATTTGTTCTTGAGACACCTGCACTTCCCGCGCCACTTGAGGACTCTGAGGAGTATTTTGCGTGCTCGGCTGGCACCTAACTTGGAACGTGAGCTTGCCTCGCGGACACAATCTCTTGTCGAACTCTGCCTGAAGAGTAACAACAAGAGTTTACTCATCCCTGGCCTTTCCCTGTTTGATGAAATTGTTGACATTCAGCCAAACTGGACATCGGAAAACCTTCATGTGGTCGATGTCCTGATTGAGATATGGCGTTCTGAACGCCTGGAGCTTGCACAGGTCGACACTATGTCATCCGACGTTATCAACCGACACGCCCTCCTCCTCTCAATTTTCAAGAAGACATTGCAACGGACATCGCGAATAGACCTCCTCTTTGAAGTTGTGGACGTTTACACTCGCAATCTCGCCATGGACCTAACGCGCCTCACGCAATTCCTCTATGACCATGTCGCTCTCAATGTGGACCTATTATATCGCCGAGACGTCTTGGCTCGTTTCCTCATATGGTTTGAAGACTCCTCTGCGTCGTGGGCAACCAAGACATACTTCCTTCGCTTTATAGTGACGCCTACGATAATCGTTCAGGCTAACAATTTCAGCAAGGATGGTCTACTTGATTCGGAATTCATATCGGCTGTCCATCGAACTATCTGGCAACCGATGATAGACGACACAACTTTTGCAAGTGCTGACGACATGTTCAAAATTGAGCTCTTGCATCTGACCACTGTGCTTGTACATCGCTTTCCGGAACTCCTGGAAGACGTCAGGAGGGATATTATACGTTGCGCGTGGCACTACATCACTTCCGATGACGCCGTGGTCAAGCAGACCGCATATCTACTCGCAGCCCGCTTCTTCGAGGCGTTCGACACTCCACAGAAATTCATTTTACGTGCTTGGACCGGACTTCTTCGTCCTCCCCATACGGAAGGCAAGCTGCTCATTAAACAAGCACTAGATATCCTCGCCCCGGCCCTTCCAAAATCTGGTGCCAATGACGTGGGGTATCCACAGTGGGCAAAGACCACGCGTCGGCTTTTAGCAGAAGAAGGCAACGGATTCCAACAGATTATCATGATCTACCAGCTCCTGGTCCGGCAACCTCACTTATTTTATCCTGTCCGCGCGCTTTTCATCCCTCACATGGTCAACTCTTTGACGAAGCTTGGTCTTTCCGGGACGGCTTCGACCGAATCGCGGATTTTGTCTGTTGACATCTCTCAGGTCATATTTGACTGGGAACAGAATTCTATGGACTCGGATTCGCAGCCTATCACGTCTCGCCTCCCAGCGTGGTCAACCCCTCTTGCTTTCCGGGAGACCATCGTCAGTTTCTTGGTTCGCTTAGCGACGGCGCCGCTAGATCCGCAGTCCAAAAACTCTTTGGTTTCCCGTGCACTGGTGCTGCTGCGACAGATGGTGGCACCCACAGGTTGGAGTGACGTAACTGTGAAACTAAACTACTTCTCCCGTACGCTTGAACAGGTACGTTACGTGCAAGTTAATTGTCCTGACTTACTGATCGGATGTATAGCTTGAATTGGACTCGGAATCACATCTCAATCAGGCTCTTAGTACGGCTAAAGTGCTGCAGGTGGTGACTGGCGACCAAGATGATGCCTGGTACACTGCCAATGCAACCGTTCTTCAGTCTCTAGTGCGCAAGGGTTTGATGACTGACGAGTCAGAACTACATGACACACTGCATCCCATATTCGACCGCCTTCTACGCCTCTTCCCCCTGCCCGACAGAGACGAGAAGCAAGGGGAAATGATGGATTTCCACAACTTTGTATACACTGCCATCGAGGATGGTCTCTCAAATACTAGCGCAATCCGTGGCATTCTTTTGATGCTGCATTCTGTCGTGCAGATCGCCGCAGATCGCGTCCAGCCGTTTTCGGCTTCCTTGTTGCGACTGCTCAGTAGGCTGGCCAAAGATCACGTGAACTCGGGGCCCAATGCCAACGGATTCGACAATGTTGTCCGACTCATCACATCTATCATTGACATTTGCAAAGCTACCGTTCCATATCTAGGGGAACACCGCAAAGCATTCCTCGGAGCGTTCACAGCTCTCACCGAAAAGTCGAAAAGCGTTTCATTATGCCGTTACCTGCTCGATGTCATGCGCGAATGGGTCCTTGGTAAAAATAACACCTATCCGACTATGAAGGACAAGTTGAACATCCTTCAGAAGATGGCTGGCTTTGAATCCCGCGGAGAGCAGTTGTTCCACGATTACCTTGATCTTGTGTATGACATATACACAGAGCCTTCGCTGAGAAGGAGCGACCTTACTTCGCGCCTGGAGCAATGCTTCCTTCTCGGTTGCCGTGCAAAGGACACTTCTTTAAGGGAGCGATTTATGGATCTGCTGGACGCGAGTATCCCGCGTTCGCCACCAGCACGTCTCGCGTATATCTTGGGAGTTCAGAGTTGGGAACCGCTCGCCGACTGCAACTGGATCTTCCTTGCCTTACACCTTCTTCTTGGTTCGGTCGATGCCGAGGCCTTCCTTGTCCCAGAACGCACACTCCCATTTGACCCCCTAGCCGGCTATCTTAGTGCCCGACAGAAGGCTGCATCCATCGTGCGCCCTATGCAGCGTCTCACTTTCCTGGATCCCCACTCCGCACATGATGCCTGGGTCTCCATATTCTCTGCTGCATGGAAGACACTCTCGCGGAAAGAACAAGCCGACATGACACTCCACACAATCAATCTGCTCAGTAAGGACTACCATCTGAAACAAGCAGAGCTGCGTCCCAACGTCATCCAGACGCTGCTTAGTGGTGTGCGCGCCTGCAATCCGCCCATGACGTTGCCCCCTCATCTGGTTAAATATCTCGCGAAAACCTACGGTGCATGGCACGTCAGTCTTGAACTTCTGGAACAGTCCGTTGATCACCTACGTGACGATGACTCGAGCATACGTGACAGTGTATATGACTCTTTAGCGGAGGTCTATGCGGAGCTGAGTGAAGAAGACATGTTCTATGGGCTGTGGCGACGCCGGTGCCTGCACCTCGAAACCAACGTTGGCATTGCTTTCGAGCAGAATGGCATGTGGGAACAAGCCTCCCATACATATGAAATAGCGCAGACGAAAGCCAAACATGGAACCATTGCCTTCTCCGAGACGGAATATTGTTTATGGGAAGATCATTGGATGCTCGCTGCGGAGAAACTACAGCAATGGGACACTCTTTACGAACTGGCAAAAAGCGAAGGCAATGTCGAGCTTATGCTTGAGAGTGCCTGGAGGATCAAAGACTGGACGGAACAGAGAGAGACTTTGGAAGATCAGATCAATCAACTTCCTGACGTCGCTACTCCTCGTAGGCGCGTTTTCGAGGCATTTATCGCTCTTCTGAAGCTACCCGGCGCTCTGGACAAAAACACAGAGTTTACAAAAATACTTGAAGACGCTATGCAATTATCGCTTCGTAAATGGGTGGGCTTACCTCCTCACCTCTCTGTAGCCCATGTTCCTTTGCTTCAGCACTTCCAGCAATTTGTCGAATTGCAAGAAGCAGTTCAGATTTTCGGTTCTCTATCAACGACCAACGCGCAGAATCTAGAGAAAAAGTCCTCGGACCTTAAGATGGTTCTTCAAGCCTGGAGAGAGCGACTTCCGAACTTGCAAGACGACATCAGTATCTGGAGTGACCTCGTCGCATGGCGCCAGAATGTCTTTAACGCCATCAATAAGGCCTATATTCCTTTAATTTCCAACAACAACCAGGCCAGTAACTCATCCTCCACGAACTTCAACACTGCCGGTTATCGCGGCTACCACGAAACGGCGTGGATTATCAACCGCTTTGCTCATGTTGCCAGAAAGCATGACTTACTTGACGTCTGCTTTAGCTCCCTCAACAAGATATATACCCTTCCGAACATTGAAATTTCGGAGGCCTTCCTCAAGCTCCGAGAGCAGGCCCGCTGCCACTACCAGAAACCCACCGATCTAACTGCTGGCTTGGAAGTTATCAATAACACTAACCTGATGTACTTCTCGAGCCCTCAAAAGGCCGAATTCTTTACGCTGAAGGGAATGTTTCACGCGAGGGCTGGTCGATACGAAGACGCTAATCATGCGTTCGCGCAAGCGGTGCAGATGGACATGATGCAGGCTAAGGCTTGGGCAGAGTGGGGCCGGTACAATGATCGCATGTTTAAGGAGCACCCTACCGAGATGTCGCATGCTGCCAACGCCGTCAGCTGCTACCTCCAAGCAGCCGGACAGTACAAGAATAGGAAAAGCCGGCCCCTACTGACACGGGTACTTTGGCTTCTCAGCGTTGACGACACAAATTTCACCATCTCCCGTGCATTCGACACCTATAAGGGCGAAGCAGCCTTTTGGTACTGGATATCGCTAATTCCACAACTCTGTCTCTCCATCAACCAACGGGAAGCAAAACAAGCCCGGTACATTTTGTTGAACCTCGCTAAGTTGTTCCCTCAGGTCCGTACACTCGTCGATTTGCAACATCAGTCTAACGCTTCCATAGGCTTTGTTCTTCCCTCTGCGAACCACCAAAGAGGACATGGTCTTTGTAAAGAAGCAAGCTGCGGCAGCAGCAGCTCGCGCCTTCAATGCCAACCATAATGTGACTGTCAACGGTGCGAAGCGCGGAGACGGAGACCAGGTTATGCAAGATGCAAATGGTGAATTTGGTAGCGAAATCACGAAACGAGACGCCAGCGTGGCAGATGCCAGTGGGAGCCAGCAGTCTTCCCATGCCTCTTCTCAGGGAGACGCCACTAGCGCAAACCCACCCGCGTCCCAAATGGCTTTGCATACCCCGACCGAAGCGCAACCTACTTATGCCGTTCGTCACGCCTGGGAATATGTTGATGAAGTTGTTCAGATATTGAAAACGGCATTTCCTCTTCTGATATTGACCATGGAAACGATGGTTGACCAGATACTCCAACGCTTCAAGGCTACCTCTGAGGAGGAAATCTATCGCCTCATCTGTATGCTATTGCAAGACGCAATCCAGGTATGCCGCGGATCAGAAGATGTCCTGGTATTATAACTTATGCCCCCCAGAACTACGTAGTACGAACAAACGTCACCGAGGACGATGGGCAGCTGGCGTCTCACACTATTAGCAACATCACTAAAATGGCCACTAACCTTGCTGGCGCAATGAGGGTTCGACTTTTATTCCTGTCTAATTGTATACAGTAGCCTCATCGATTTTTCTGATACAGAAGGAGTACGAGGATGATTTCTTGAAGAGCAAGCCCACTCACTACGAGTACATTCGTCGACTGCAACGGTGGCGCGATCGTCAGGAGAAACACCTTGACTCAAGACCTCGTTTCCAATCTCTAGACTTACTGAGTCACTATTTAACGGAGTTTCAGTACAGCAAATTCGATGACATCGAAGTTCCTGGCCAATACACCGAGGTAAGACCGGCAACCAACCGTGGTTATCGTCATGTCTTGACATTCCTCCAGGACAAGGACAGCAACCAGAACTTCGTTCATATTCAGAGGTTCGGTCCCAAGTTCGAGAACTGTAGATCGCATGGGTACTGCTGGAAGCGGTTCACTGTCCACGGCAGCGACCACTCCAAAACTTCATTCTCGGTGCAACTTCCCTCTGGTCGCCACTGCCGCCGCGAAGAACGAGTCATGCAGGTATTCCGCATGTTCAACGGGTACGTTGCGTCTTCCACCAGTCCAACTGAAATCTTTCAACATTCCATACTATGTAGAGCGCTTTCCAGAAAAAAGGAAGCACGCAAGCGTAATCTTAACTTCCACATCCCTGCTGCGGTCTCTTGCAGCCCGAGCCTTCGCTTACTCCAAAATGATTCATCATACGTCACTCTTGGTGACATATATGATCGACACTGCGAGGAACACGGCATAACACGTGAAGATCCTATTCTTGTTTCCGGCGAAAAGGTGAAGCGTGTTCTTCTGGAATTCAAGCAGTCAATGGGTAGAACAGTACGTGTTTCTCATTAGGTATCTTAAATATATGCATAATGTTGGCCCAGCCCAGCAAAACCGAATACTTTACGTTAAGGAAAGACATTATGGACGAGGTCGTTGCCAAACTCGTACCAGACGACGTCCTTACCAAGGTATACTAGTTCGCTGCGAAGCTGCTTGAGCCTGCATTCACGTTCTTTTAGTATATGACTCGTGTTATGGAGGGCCCTTCAGACCTGTGGAGGATGCGCAAGCAGTTCGCTTCGCAAGTGGCTGCTACGAGCTTCATGACCTACGTGTTCTGTCTTACAAGCAGATCACCGTCTCGGTTCCATATATCACGGTCCACGGGACTTATTGCCATGAGCGAGCTACTTCCTGGTATGTAAGACCACCAGCACTGGAGAGGTTGCTAATATATGCACAGGGGTGGCAAGCCAGGCACCCGTCTTTGCATCAAATGATGCAGTGCCCTTCAGGTTGACTCCAAATATGCAACGATTCCTGGGACCCATATTGACGGAGGGTCTTCTTACCACAAGTATTTTGGCTATCGCGCGCTGTCTGACGGAACCTGATGTGGGTCCATCGCTTCACCTCCCTGTGTGCGGCATTTATATATTACTTGCAGTTTGGTTTGGACCAGCAGCTCTGTCTCTTTGCTCGAGATGAGGTTATGACTTGGCTGCATGGTAGAGGTCAACCTTGGACGTTCGACCTCTCTTTCAGGACAAACGTTACTACTAACATCGAAGGCGTCGTCAAGCGTGCAGAAGTCATGGCATGTAAAGTCGAGCGGGATCATGTGAGGATTAATTTTATTGCTTGCCAGTCTACTTATTCAGTCTGGTAGGCACTTGCAAACAACTCGAACCCTGGATCGACACCTGTTGTGCAGACTGTCACCAATTTGATCTCCACTGCTACGAACCCTATGCAACTCATGAGAATGACAGAAATTTATCACCCGTGGTTTTGATTCTCCTGGCACATCTTGTAGTAATAGCATTATTCAACAAGTTCTCCTATGTATAGATGTACATGAACATAGTTTAATAAACGTAACATGGTCAAGAGCGATGAGCGCTTCGAACAAATCCCTCTGTTTGGCGGAAGGTATTGATATGTGCTTCACTTTCTAACATCATCTTAAAGCCGTATTAGAGTGGAAGTAAGGCTTGACAGACGAAAACCCACCTCTTCCGCCATCTGGTAAATATCGCTTCCGGGACGGTTGTACATCATTGCATTGGCAAACATGAGATACACGTCCCTTTGAAAGTCCAAAGAATTAGTGATGATACCATCTTTGACTCTTCCCTTGATGGTCTTGAGGTCCATGGGGCACTTGATAATATCATGATAATCTGGAGCCTCTGAACTTTTGATGGGGTTATGGAAGATATTGCCATTGCGGTGCTGGGATATCTGGCTGTGAAGCATCCCAATCACAGTTTGGAAGCGTTTGTTGGGTAGTGTGGGTGGAATTTGTGTTTGTCCATGTTCACTGCCTGTTGTCCCCCGTCTTCGATTGGACGAGCCCACAACAGAGGCAGTGACACCTGCCATGGGTTGCGAGTCCGAGATCTGTTCCTCGAAGTCGATCGATGCTGACTCTTCACGGGGCCTTTTCTTTTCTCTACTATTGTCGTCTAAACTCCCGGCATCTGACGCCTTCCTTTTACCTGAGGTGGTCATGTATAAGTTAGAAGTAGATCGATATGACAAGGAGAGTTCTAACCTTCGCGTGGGGTTTCCGTATCTGGATTGGGAAGAACCTCTCGCGATTCGAGAGTAGAGATCTCCTGTGAACTGACAACAGCTACCTCTGCCGTGCGTGCAGAAGTAATATCAGGGTGGGAAAGCATTCGCGACTCCTCCTCTTCTCTTGTCTGCTCAACTTCTGTCGTATCGGTAAGCGGTGGTTGCGATACCGAGCGTTCAGAGAGCGCGTCAACAACGATTTCATCCAATATCTGATCAGCGGCCGTGTGCGAAGTCTGGTTTTCTAGGCCACCCGGAGTATCGCTCGGTTCTTCAAGCGATAGTTTTTCTTCCTCCACAGCAGGAAGGCTATCAGTGGGTTGCGCTAATGGTTCTAGGTCAATATCTCCCTGCGACTCTGAAGATCGGAGTTCCTGCATAGGACGTGATGAAGGAGTGGACCCTCAGTAAAGGGTGATCGGCTTACTTGAACATTTTGGAGTGGAGGGGAACTAGTTTCCTCTGAGCGTAACACCCCACCGGCGAGCTTGTTCCTAATTTTCTCATCCCAATTTCCACTGCGTATGTCGTTGATCTCCGCAACGATACGTCTGCAGAAGACAGTAAGTCTAGGCAAAGGATCAAGATGTACCTCCGTACTTGAATTTGGCCTCCTCTGCAACGATGAGGTCCCGCAGTTCCGACAGGCGAGCAGAGTAATGGCGCTGCGCAAGTTTGAGGTGAAGGGGTGCTGCTGCCCAGTCAGTGAGAGGGAACAGAAGAAACAGCTATGGCCTGTCTCACCGTGCGGGACGTTGTTAGCGTCTGAGCTATGATTGTGTGGTCGGATGAGCGGGGCGACGACTGGCCGACGGCGTATCAACCTCACCATTCGAGGGCAGCCTCGCCCATGAGGCGAGTATATATTGCTTGACAAAACTAGATTACAGCGAGAACACTGAGTACTACCCATAAACGACGAGTGAGCGAAGCTAACTTGTGGGCTGAACAACTTTGAGGATGTCTGGGTCAAGCAAGGGTGTTTCGAGACGACTTGGGAGACAGTCTGCCACGCGTCGGCACCGTACTCGTAGACAGCCTGGGCGAGGATGAGTCGTTCGATGTTTTGGAGACTTGCCAGCATGTCTTGATTAGTCGAGTGTTGTGGTAGTGCATCGTGCAAGGATGCTGCATGTCGCATCGAACCATCGCTTGACGCCATCCACGATGACGACGACGACGGGCAGGACGCGCAAGCTCTGGGAAGGGAACCCGACGGGTTGACCGCAGTCCAAATACGGCAATCGAGGTCAGGATTCCTGCCGGGGTTACCCATTTAATGCTGACCGTGGACCATTTAACTACGGACGGGTTGCCCAACGGTTCTTTCTCCCTGCCCACCATGTTGCTCTCCGCGTTCGCAGCGTTGCTCCTCCTCCCCTTCGCCTCTGCAGGCGTACACAAGTTCAAGCTCCAGAAGATGCCCCACGTTGCACCGGGACACATTCTGGAAACTGCCTACCTCGCCGAGAAATACGGTGTGCAAGCTCCTCACCAACTTCCTCTCATGGGCACGGGCGGCGCCGGTCGCAACATACGGCCACCCACCGAGGACGATCTCTTCTGGACGCAGGCACAGCTTATCGATGGGGGTCATAACGTCCCGCTTAACAGTAAGTCCGTATCGTCAAACGGGCTTCATCGTCAGCTCCACCTCTCGGTCCACAGACTTCATGAATGCCCAGTACTTTACTGAAATTGAGCTTGGGTCGCCCCCCCAGACCTTCAAGGTCATCCTTGACACGGGGTAATGCGATTTTTACTCTAACGTCGCGCGCGTTGACACTGGCCGTGTAGTTCAAGTAACCTTTGGGTACCGAGTGTCAAGTGCACTTCAATTGCATGCTTCCTACACGCCAAGTATAACTCCAGGGCGTCTAATACACACAAGGCAAACGGTTCAGAATTTTCCATCCAGTATGGCTCTGGGTCGATGGAGGGCTTCGTTTCTCAAGATACACTTACTATTGGAGACCTCACTGTCCTCCATCAGGATTTCGCTGAGGCAACGAAGGAGCCTGGTCTGGCATTTGCCTTTGGAAGGTGGGTCGCGCCTTGTCCACCATTCTATCTATCCTCAGCTGCTATTAGATTTGACGGCATCTTGGGGCTGGGATACGACACTATCTCGGTCAACCACATCGTTCCTCCTTTTTACAACATGCTTGAACAAGGTCTTCTTGACGAGCCAGTGTTTTCCTTCCGCATAGGCTCTTCTGAAGAGGATGGCGGCGAGGCGATCTTTGGCGGTGTTGATGAGTCTGCCTACAGGGGTCGTATCAGATATGCACCTGTGCGCCGCAAAGCTTACTGGGAAGTTGAGCTCAACAAGGTCTCTTTTGGAGACGAGGAACTCGAGCTGGACAATACCGGCGCAGCGATTGATACCGGTATGTACATTTGCAATGCGTTGAACCTTTATTGAACAAGGTTTCAGGCACGTCATTGATTGCTCTCCCTACCGATATTGCGGAAATGCTCAACACGCAAATTGGTGCCACCCGGTCATGGAACGGCCAGTACCAGGTCGACTGCTCTGCAGTTCCGTCGCTGCCTGATTTGGTATTCCATCTCGACGGAAAGCCATACCCGCTGAAGAGCAGCGACTATATCCTTAATCTTCAGGGTACCTGCATCTCTTCGTTTACTGGATTGGATATCAACCTCCCCGATGGTGCTCTTTGGATCATTGGTAAGTTGCAATGATTATGCGAATAGAGACACCATGTAACCTTGTTGCAGGTGACGTCTTCCTGCGCCGCTACTATACGGTGTATGATCTTGGTCGCGACGCTGTTGGCTTTGCCCGCTCAGTTTGATTTCTAACTCACTTTGTCTCGCACGCCTTGGTACTCTGTAATATAGTTCTCTGATATGCACGGCGTAGGTCTTTTGATATTATCCTACTTAGTTGTTGCGTGAATTCCGTCAAACATGACCATGACATCAGCCCTTAAATCAAACCCTTGCGTTTAGTCGCTGACCTTGCGGTGTACACATGCTGTACAAGTCCCAACCTTCAGACGAGCGTTTGTCTGATTCCCCCATACAAGCATCGATCGTCCCAGACCAACTACGACATGATGGATACCGAGAGTGAATATCGTTCTCCGTCGCCACTTCGCAACAATTCTGAAGAACCGTCGGGAGCTCGCAGGGGCTTTCTGGGCTCGTCTACCGCTTGCCTAGTTGGGGACTTCCCGTCCTCAGCAAGAATACTCGGGTGGAAGCGACACCAGCTGAGCAACGTTTGGGCTCGAAACCTGGACAGAGTGAATGTGCTCGGGAACCACCGTCACGGCCACACTGGGTCAGTGTCACCACACATCAACGCTAGTGGTCTAGTCATCTGTTAATTCAGATGTGTGAATGCCCTGAGTTGGGCACAAGATGGCGAGCTGTTGATCAGTAGTGGGGACGACCAGGAGTACGTATCAGATGTACTGTTGTGCGAGTCTTGGTGTTCAGCCAAACCTAACTTTCCAAACCCATTCACCAGTATACGAGTATGGAGAATAGATCCTTCCACGGACTCCAGCGAATATCCACTGTCTTGCCAGTCGGTAATACACACTGGCCACACTCATAACGTATTCAACGCGCAGATGTTACCTCACTCGACCCAGATGTGAGTATTGTCCATGAGCATAACCTACCTTTCTTGAACTGGTCCTCGTTTCTTTCAGAGCAACCGTCTCAGGGGACAAACAAGTCCGGGTTTTTGACGTTGGAGAAGCCGTCGGCCGTTCTCCTACAGGCAGTGAGATGACGTACACCACGAACGAAGCTTGCAAACGTGTTCTTCGCTGCCACACTGGTCGAACAAAGCGCATCGTTACCGAGGACAGCCCTGACCTCTTCCTGACAGTAGCTGAGGTCTGTTAAGGAGGTTTTTTTGACCAGAGTTGTTTCTGATCAGCTCCCTGATTAGGATGGCACCGTCCGCCAACATGACCTGCGGACGTCTCATGTGTGCGGAGGCCACCGTTGTCCCCCACCTCTTGTGAAACTCCCGCACGACCTTTCAACTATTGCTCTGTCTCCCCTAACGCCGTACCAGTTTGTGGTTGGCGGCGAGTCGCCCTTCGTAAGCATAGTGCTCGGTTCTGTTGTTTGTTCCCACTTTCTTAACGGCAGTTAGGCACACCTATATGACCGACGCCATATTGGTCGTTACTTATGGGAAGAATGGGGAATGTCCCCAGCTACTGCTGATGCGACCACATGCGTCAGAAAATTTTCGCGACATTCACGTGCTCCAGGAGAACCGAAAGGAGGGGAACATATCACTGGCGCGAGGATGTCGACTTGGAATGGACACGAGGTGCGCTGTGCTGAGTGCTGCTTATCACCTGCTAACCAATGGTTGGTTAGTTACTACTGTGTCAGTGACATGTTGACCACCGCTGACATTCCCACTAACCTAGATTCCAGCCTTCAATTCGGATGCAGTGTATCTCTATTCCACTAAGGATGAGCCAGGAAACAGCGAACGATTCAAGAAGTTGTCCGTATTAGCTCCAAATGTGAAGCTTAGGAAGCGGGCTGGTGTATGTACCTCGTCGATATGAATGATGCATTCACACGACTCTTCCCAGGGCCTTGGCGTAGGCACAGGTAAGTCGAAGAGATATGCCATATTTCCTTCGATAAGGGATACTGACAACTTGAAGAAAGTACCGTCATCAATATTGATGATGACTCCGGAGACCGGGATGAGCGTGAGGACTTGACTATTGATGCAGAAGAACAGGACAGTGTACCAGTGATTTACCCTCGTGCGCGATTCGCGGGGCATTGCAACGTTAGGACCATCAAAGACGGTAAGATGCGTGCATTTTCTGTTCCAGACTACTGACCTCCCTTTCGTCGCAGTCAACTTTTTAGGTCCATATGACGAATATGTCACCTCAGGGTCGGATGACGGAAATTTTTTCCTCTGGAATAAAATTTCCGGCGAACTGGTTGATATTCTCGAGGGTGACGGGTCTGTCGTCAATGTCATCGAGGGGCACCCGACTTTACCCCTCGCGGCTGTTAGTGGCATCGATACCACTGTGAAGGTGAGCCGAGCCGGGTCAATGCGGTAGGGAACGCAGCTCATGACACATATCTCAGCTATTTGCACCGTCTCGCGGTCGCCCGGAGTTCTCGAGACTGGAGCAAGCGACCACCATCGTGAAGAACAATGCCCACACCTCGCGGAGGGGACTGAGAAGCGGTGATGGCATGGCTATCGCCCACCTTTTGTTGCGTTACCGTGCACTAACATCGCTCGGGAGTCATGAAGAGGAAGAAGACGACGATGCAGTGCAATGTGTCAACCAATAAGTAGGAAGTTTACAAACCCTACTATATGTACATCATGGGCCTTGGTCAATGTTGAGCAATTGGTGACGAGAAAATTCAAGCAAGTTCAAAGGACATCGTGGCCAACCTGCCACTTGTTATTAGTACACGACGGTTACTTGTTTGCTGGGAAAACTGGTTATACCAGCCCGGTTCCTTGCACACTCGTCTGTCGAATGCAAGATTGTCTTAGGTCTCGTCTCTGGAATTCACGTCCAGATATGATGATAACATTGAGTCGGGTTCGTCTGCGTGTGCAGTGGGGGCTGGCACTTCTCGGCTTCCACCACTACACAACCCGCTACACACAAAACTCATTAGCACCAGGTTCGGGGCCTCACAGACCGAGACGCCCATCGTAGGGGGTATGTTTGTGAATCGTTCTTGAACCCGTTGTTGTCGTTATGTAAGTTACCTTCGCTGTTTTCTTACTCGCTGCGTGTGCAGCCTGCTCAGAAGTCTTGCTAACGACCCCGCCATTCCCCTCCGCTTTTCTTACAGCAAGTTTACTTTCCTCGAAGACTGCCGTCTATCTGTGTTACCTTGAGTTTTTGTTATTCAGTCGTCGAGGTGCTTTCGCTTGAGCTCAACCCGTGTGCCAACACGTCAACAAGTTTTCGTATCCAGTTCTTGTCCTTCTTGCCATCCCACAACCTCCAGCTCAGCATTCGACACAAGGATGAGCACGTCAAACAACAGGTCTCGACGCAAGCACCGTGGCAAGGCACCAGGTAACGACAACGATGGAGGTCTGGCTCCCTTGGTTTCGCCAACGAATGCCAACCGTACGGACTTGGACTCTGGCATTTCCCATTATCCGTACACAAAAAAAGATACCTACGTTCCATCATCCTCTAGGTCCAGTTACAACATGAGCAGGGACGGTCCTTCGTCCCATGCCGATCCACAGGACCGCCTCTATAAGCACTCATCGGAACCTCATCATCGCAGTGGCAGAGACGGTTATGATACCGCTGATTCGAGGGACGGTGACTATTGGGGGGCTCGAAAAACTCATGACACTCATCACAAGGGCAATAGGGAATGGGCGACAAGGGAGTTTGATCAGGGCTACTCAACAGCTCCCCGCAGTGAACAACAAAGATGGGGAAAGTCGGGATTCTATGACGACAGACCACACCCCAACCGCGAGTCACCGGATTGGAGAAGAGCAGAGCCCGATGATGAGCGGGGAGGCAACCGCGAGCCTCGTGCTCGAGGAAACCGCCGTTGGCAAAGTGACAATGGCTGGGATACGCGAAAACGTGACCGCCACCAGAACAGACGTCCGTCTGACAATCAAGAGGAACCCACCCAAGCATCGGAGGACCGTGCATGGGAACCTGGTCCAGGGTGGCAACCCCGTGGAGGTGGTCAGGGACATCGGAACCAACGCCCTCGTAGCAACTACACCCAGGGTAAGAACAAGGGAAAGAAGATCAATCAATACCGTCAGCGACAACGAGGAGATAAAGAACGTGACCGAGGTCGACATCTGGACCGTGAACGTCGACCACCTGAAGATACTTTGAACAAGTGCGTCTGCGTTATGCAGTTACTTGGTAGACCCACTAATTTGGACTTCTTCAGCTGGCAGAGAAGGGAGATCCATCCATTACCCCCCAGACCCCGTAGCCCTTTGAAGAAGGCACTCACTCCGTCACGTTCTCGTTCCCGGTCCCCGGAGTCGTTCTACTCCAGGCATTCATCCCCGAGTCACTCACGGTCGCGATCATGTTCACCCCGACCAAATGCATATTATTCCAGTCCACCAAGAGCTCGTAGTCGAAGTCTGCCAGGAAGAAGGCGAGAAGAAAGCCAGTCGAGGTCTCCTGCCTCTTCACAGCGAAGTCGTTCAAATCAGGGGCGTCTATCTCGGGGAAGAAGCATCTCTTCTTCGTCGTCATACAGCAGAAGTCGTAGCAGGAGCTCGAGTTGCAGTCCGGATGACCGTCCAAAGGCGAAACATCGTTTGCCGCCCGTTACTTCCATTATGAACATATCCTTGTCAATGTCTAAGGCAGCCCTCCACAAGCGCTCCGAATTTACGAACAATCGGGAGCCCGCCTTTAATCGAAACGGTAAGCTAAATGGCAAACAAAGGGTGCGTAGTCACGACGCTCAGTTCTTTCGCGGCTACAACCTTCATCCAGATCCAAGGACCGTTGTCTCCAGAGGCAGAGCGTCAAGCTAGTCGACAAATGCCCCCACCTGATGCACCTCCAGTCATGGTCACCAACATCCGGCAGGGTAGTGCTGCAGTTTCACCGACTTCCACACTACATGATACTGGTAGTCCGGCCAAGGCGCGATTTGGCTTTGCCAAGTCTGCGGGCTTCAAACCCATAGGGCAAGCAAGCTCTTCTGTAAAAATGTTCTTTCCCCAAGACGATGAAGTATCAGAGGGCCACGGATCCCCACAGCATTCCGAATATCCGTCACGGCCAGAGGTCCCTGTTAAGCGCTCTCGCCAAGATACCAGTACTGACAGGGAGGAAAACGATAGAGACTACCACCTCAGGGTCGCCCCGGTACAGCAGGATGAAGTACCTTGGCAGCCCAAAGAGACTCGCACGGAACCTACGGCACCTCCATCACCATTGTTGCGCGACGCTACAAGGGCACCACCTTCGCCGAAACACGCACGGAGCGGGGATATCACAATGTCTCCAGGATTACATGCGCGTCTCCCGGAACCGGAGGTCGACGGCATCACACGGCCATCTTCTCCTACAACATCTCCAAAAGAATTATATGCAATTGTCAGTCAAGTCGGCGAAGGAACGTTTGGAAAAGTATACAAGGCCCGCAATACCATGACCAACGTTCACGTTGCCCTGAAGCGGATCCGTATGGAGTCGGAAAAGGATGGGTTTCCCGTCACCGCTATGCGTGAAATCAAACTCCTCCAGTCCCTTCGTCACCAGAACGTCGTTCGCCTTTTTGAAATGATGGTCTCCAACGGTATGTTCTGCAATTCGCAGTAAAGCGCCGCTAAGGAATTCTCCAGGATCTGTCTTCATGGTATTTGAGTACATGGACCATGACCTTACCGGCGTCCTCTCTCAGACCCAGTTCGCGTTCTCGGAGGCTAATTTAAAGTCGTTATGCGGCCAGATGCTTGCCGGTCTTGCATATCTTCACCACAAGGGAGTCATCCACAGGGATATCAAAGGCTCCAATATCTTAATCAACAATAGAGGGGAGCTCAAACTTGCGGACTTCGGGCTTGCTCGATTCTATCAAAAGCGCCGGCGTACCGACTATACTAACCGTGTAATCACGCTTTGGTACCGACCTCCAGAATTGCTTTTTGGTGCTACTGTATATGGCCCTGAGGTGGACATGTGGAGTGCTGGGTGCGTTGTTACCGTTTCTCCGGCCTACTGGAATCGGGCTCACCTTTTGGAACTAGTTGTATCATGCTCGAGTTATTCACAAAGAAGCCAGTATTTCAGGGTAACGATGAAATTCATCAGCTGGAAGTAATTTACCGGGTTTTTGGAACACCTACTCCAGAGCGTTGGCAAGAGATTACCGAGTTGCCATGGTATGAGCTTGTAAAGCCAAAAGAGGTTATCTTGAATCACTTTAGGGAGCTCTTTCGGAGGTAAGCCTTTCGCAGGCGATTGTGAGTACCGAAGTAACGCCTGTTACTTGCAGATGGCTCTCTCCTGCGGCGCTCGACCTTGCAGAGCAACTTCTGACGTACGATCCCGCTAAGCGAGTCACTGCGATACAAGCGCTTGAAGCCCCTTATTTCAAGGTTGAGCAGCCACCTCCAGAATTACCCGTCGGGTGCATATTCTAACATACTACTTTCCCGCATATTTCTAACCCCCTTTTCAGACTGTCCTCGTTGGAGGGCGAGTGGCATGAACTAGAAACAAAGCGCGAGCGGGCTAGGAAACGACGTAAACTGGAAAATGCTTTGCAAGAACATCCTATTTAATGTACCTAATGCAAGGACTCTGTATCTGATATCTCACCCCACCCCCAATCGTGCATACATTCATACGGAACTTGCTGTCGTTACAAGGAGGCCCTTCACCGCCAGGTGCTGAACAATCGCCTCCACCTATACTGGAATGAGTGCCTAGGAGGCTTTCTTTGCGCTCTTCACCTACATTCGCTGCTGTTATTCGTATTTGCATGTCCCACCGTTTGGTGAGGGGGGCACCCGTGTCTTCGGTGGTTTGTTCGACATCACCGAGACCGCCTGCTTTACCCTGGGCATCGTCTTCCTCCTTCCCGCCGTCGAACCAAATGAGCTTATCGACTTGATCGATTGAACCCTTCAAGCGACCTTGCTCGATCATTTTCCGTGCCATCGTCTCTGCTGCACCAGGTGACAAGTCCAGGAGCGCGCCTAATCCACGGAAAGTGATGTTATTATAGATCTTTGAACTAGCTAGGAGATTATGCTCCATCACTGCACGGTCAAGAACCGTAGAAGGTCCTGTCCGTTTACTTGTGTTCGTTAGTGAAGACTCTTCGTCGTCCACTGTGGATGCTAGACGATCGTTGGATGAAATGGCTATGCGGGCGAGTTGATGTGGCTTGAGCGTTTGCTCAAAACTCTTGATTTCACCAGGGCGGAGAATGTGGTCGAGGAACATTTTGGATAGAATATTGTACGTTTGGAGTTCAGATGAACGTTCATCACGATATAAAGAGGCTAAGACACGAGATCGATTCGGTCCTGCGGGTGCCAGGACTGCACAAGTAACGGCGGATGATCTAACTCGCAGTGACAATGAACAAATCGGACACAGGGGTGTAATGATGACCCACAGGAGTTCCTTCCGCTCTTCTTCATCGATATCTGCAGCCCAACTAAGCTCATGGTACCTCATAGCAGCTTCCAGGAATTTGCGGGAATAATCATTAATTCGTGCTTGGCACAACTTGAACTGCAGTAGCGTTTCTCTATCAGCGGTAGAATTAGAAAGAGATGCGGCACGATTGTAATATGTTTCCGCCTGAACGGAGTCCTCGTCTTCGAGGAGTAGCCTGATGATGCGAATGTAAATGCGGAACTTCTCGTCGTCCGGTAATGAACTGGTAGCTGGTCCCTCAACCTGATGAAGACGGCACTGGAGAGAAATCACCAACCGCGAGCCCGAGTCAAGGGATATGCCCATGAGTACACGCGCTGCTTCGGTCCACTCTTCCTCTGCTTCGAGGAGATCTGCTAGCTGGAACCTGAGCGCGTTGACCTATAGCATGTTCCTTAGCCCTTCCCCAAATCAACGTGACAGGAGATATAGTCAGACCTGCTCCTCATAAATAGCAGTGCGAGGCTGAAGCACATTCAGTGTGTCTTGGATGATGCGCTTTCGTAGATCGTGATCGGCAATGGTACCGACGCTGAGACTCTTCACGAGCTCGGTGAGGACCTGTCTGCCAACCACAAAGCCAACGCTCTCTTGGTTGACAACGGTGTCTACAAGAAGCTGAAGATCATTTGGTGCCGAACCTTGGTTGGACTGAGCTAATACATCGGACAGAAGAGCGAGGCAGCCGGCTGTCTTGTCCTTCTGGGAGAGGGCTGCCAGTTGGGATAGCTTTGCGTCCATGTTCAGAGTCGAGCTTCACTGAGCTTCAAGCCCGCACTCGAAGTCGGACGCCACAACGTTAAATGAACTACATTAACGTTCTACACTGCTGGTTGATCCACTACTCATAGTAAGTACTAGCAGAGTTACGACAGATGGTGACCTGTCAAACTCAAGCTCGGTTCTCGACGGTGAGTACGTTTTCCCAACTTTCCTTTACACGCTCCTAGTTATGGCGTTAAATCTGCACATTTATTCCGCCGCGTTTTTTTGCACCTACCGCGTTTTTTGTACCTGCCGCGTTTTGAAAAAAAATACGAGAGGAAGTGCAAAAACCATTTTTTTTTTTTGGTTTGGAGCCCACCACTGGTGTAGAATGAACGTCAAAATATAAGTGATGTAGCTACTAACTACTGGCGGCGTCACACAAAATAAGGATTATCTTGTGAACAGCGAGGCGTGCCAAGATGATTCTGGTGTCATTTTGAAGCTATGGCCAAGTAGTATGACCTGTAAAATAGCAAGATGGACGGTTGAGAAACGGTGGAGAGTAATACAACATACCTGATGCTGGACACAGCTTCGAACGAAATATGGAATATCTCGTGAATGGTGAGGTGTGTGGTGATGATATTAGTATCAACTGAAAGCTGTGAACGAGTAGTATAATCCTGTAAAATAGCGAGACATGTGGTTGAAAGAAGGTAGAGATACAACATACCTGATGCCGGACATGGCTCCGAACAAAATGTGGAATATCTCATGAATGGAGAGGTGTGGTGTGATGATATTAGTATCATTTGAAAGCTACGAGTGAGTGCTATGACCTTGTAAAATAGAAAGATGGGAAGTTGAAAAGCGGTGGAGATACGACATACCTGATGCTGGACATAACTTCACACAAAATATGGAATATCTTCTGAACGGTGAGACGTGTGGTGATGGTTTTGGTATCACTTGGGGGCTATGACATAGTAGTAACATCCTTTAAAATTGCAAGATGCACAGTGGAGCAGCGCGGTGGTCTTTTGGTCGTATGATGATGTGCCAGCACACGCACCTCTGTCCGTGTTTCTTCCGTGCTGACTAAGCTCTACGCGACGTCCTCGTCCTTGTCCTGACTACGCATGCCTCCTCAAAACCGGGTTGCAGACCCAGATAACTACCTGCGCTTTCACCCAACTCCTGTCCTTCATTTAGCACACCCCCAAAAGATTTCCATCTTCGTTTAGTGCAGTAGTGTACTAATTGTTCCTTACTAAGCCTATACTTGAATGCACTTTCATTTTAGTCATGAGTTTTGGTACCAAAAAACTATGGCGTTAAATCTGCACATTTATTCCGCCGCGTTTTTTGCACCTACCGCGTTTTTGTACCCCTGCCGCGTTTTTTGTATCCCCGCCGCATTTTTTGTACCCCCGCCGCGTTTTTTAAAGAATACAGGAAGAAGTGCAAAAACACAAAGGGCTGCATTATTTTGGGCACTTTCAGTAGTTGCATTGTCTATACTTCCTGTTTTTTGGTACCAAAACTCATGACTAAAATGAAAGTGCATTCAAGTATAGGCTTAGTAAGGAACAATTAGTACACTACTGCACTAAACGAAGATGGAAATCTTTTGGGGGTGTGCTAAATGAAGGACAGGAGTTGGGTGAAAGCGCAGGTAGTTATCTGGGTCTGCAACCCGGTTTTGAGGAGGCATGCGTAGTCAGGACAAGGACGAGGACGTCGCGTAGAGCTTAGTCAGCACGGAAGAAACACGGACAGAGGTGCGTGTGCTGGCACATCATCATACGACCAAAAGACCACCGCGCTGCTCCACTGTGCATCTTGCAATTTTAAAGGATGTTACTACTATGTCATAGCCCCCAAGTGATACCAAAACCATCACCACACGTCTCACCGTTCAGAAGATATTCCATATTTTGTGTGAAGTTATGTCCAGCATCAGGTATGTCGTATCTCCACCGCTTTTCAACTTCCCATCTTTCTATTTTACAAGGTCATAGCACTCACTCGTAGCTTTCAAATGATACTAATATCATCACACCACACCTCTCCATTCATGAGATATTCCACATTTTGTTCGGAGCCATGTCCGGCATCAGGTATGTTGTATCTCTACCTTCTTTCAACCACATGTCTCGCTATTTTACAGGATTATACTACTCGTTCACAGCTTTCAGTTGATACTAATATCATCACCACACACCTCACCATTCACGAGATATTCCATATTTCGTTCGAAGCTGTGTCCAGCATCAGGTATGTTGTATTACTCTCCACCGTTTCTCAACCGTCCATCTTGCTATTTTACAGGTCATACTACTTGGCCATAGCTTCAAAATGACACCAGAATCATCTTGGCACGCCTCGCTGTTCACAAGATAATCCTTATTTTGTGTGACGCCGCCAGTAGTTAGTAGCTACATCACTTATATTTTGACGTTCATTCTACACCAGTGGTGGGCTCCAAACCAAAAAAAAAAAATGGTTTTTGCACTTCCTCTCGTATTTTTTTTCAAAACGCGGCAGGTACAAAAAACGCGGTAGGTGCAAAAAAACGCGGCGGAATAAATGTGCAGATTTAACGCCATAAAAACAGGAAGTATAGACAATGCAACTACTGAAAGTGCCCAAAATAATGCAGCCCTTTGTGTTTTTGCACTTCTTCCTGTATTCTTTAAAAAACGCGGCGGGGGTACAAAAAATGCGGCGGGGATACAAAAAACGCGGCAGGGGTACAAAAACGCGGTAGGTGCAAAAAACGCGGCGGAATAAATGTGCAGATTTAACGCCATACCTAGTAACCTCGTGGTATCTCACAGCAATCTGAGGGGAGAGGCAGCTCCCATGTGAAACCCGCTGGCATATGTGGGTGAGACAGGCTGTCAGACGCCAGGATCGACGGCGCTCCCACCAGTCGTGCAGTTCACAGGTTGAAAAGATACGGTCGCCATCAGCGACAACACACTGGCTCTGTCCGCCAGCACACCTCGGGATCTGTTCGGGTCTATCCTCCCAGAGTGACAAGCGACAGATTGGCGTTTTTAAACTGTATCACGGATCTCACCATCTTTTCTTCTCTCGTTCCCATCCTTGACTCGTTTGAGTCTGAAGTCGCCTTATCCCTTGAGCATTGGCCATGCCCCGAGCTCCTCCCTCGGATCCTGCGGCCCATGCAGCGTGTTCTCTTGAAAACAAGTCTCTCATCGCGCACGAATACGAACAAGGTACTACGTTGCAAGCCCCCACGGCCGGTCCCAAAGTAGCAGGAGTACCAGTCAAACTTCCCCTGGCATACCCCAATTTTGCCCTTTGTAAGTGTTCCAGTTCCCTTGGTTGCTCACAACTGCACTACTATAGATCCTCCCAAGTACCCATTTAATGTATACCGTATTTACCCGGACATTGAACCCAGCACGAAGCAATTTTCTATGTCTGTTAACCTTCCTTCTCGGTATCCTTGGTTATATATATGTGAGTACGGCGTGCTGTGAAGTGAGTAGCTGACAGTACCGTTCGTGCCAGACACCTGGGAATACCCTCACGTTACCCCTTACCCTGTCGCTAGCGCGAATATCATTTCACCCAGGGCTTGTCATGGAAAGCCCACACTGGGAGGGGTGCCCATCATTGTCAGGTTGTCTCCCACATACCCAACGTTGGCCATATGTAACTACGCTGTCTCCTGTCGTAGTTGCCTGTTGATTTTATAAGTTTGCAGATCCTCCTAGCTACCCTTGGAATTTGGGCAGTATATATCCCCCAACTGGAACCGTCGGTCTTCACGGACTCCATGTCGAAAAATCGCCGGGTCACCTGGATTACTGTGCGCTCTTCTCACGTCGGTCTTCTGGGGTTAACCTTACTACGTGGGTGGTACAAGATCCCGAACCTGCTTCACTCAGCTCACCTGAGCGAGGCATCCGTGAAACTGACGGAGGTGAGCGGAGCACAATTGTCAGGAAAATAGCCTGGCTCATTAGCATGTATCATCTGCTGTCTTCAGGACGTGATCCGAGGATCACATGCCCATGTAAGTCATCTCCCAACGAAGTCTGACACCGAAGCTGATCGTCTTACAAGCCCAACACCGTAGCCATCCACATTCTGACGTTTACTCTACTCTATCGGCTGTCGCTGACGGAGGGAGCTTTGCCTTTATTAGTGGCACTTGTTCAGATACGAGAGCTACTCGGCTGGTTTTGATGGAAACAACACAGAGGAAAAGGAAAACGCACGCAGAACTTCATGCCGCAGTTTCTCGTTTCTTGGAGAAACAGAAGCTGCCTAAGCGAAACTCCAAATCACATCGTGAATTGCACGAAGAGGTGTTCAAAGATCGCGTGGTGTGGAGTCCAAGTGGCGGTGTGGACATTCCTTTTTCCTCGTTTCCCAAGAAGCGAACTGAACGCCCAGCACAATCTCCGACCAGAACAAGCCCTGCGGATTTACTCAAGGGGGTGGCGAGTGGTTATGCTCGTTCACGACCGGCAAAGGCTACTCCCTCGTCGCGCTCGTGGGGGCACATTATGGCCTCCGCTGCTACGTCCCCAGTCGTTCCACCGATTTATCTGCCTCGCGTTCTCAGTTCTGGGCCCCCTGCACCACCAGTACTCGTCGTATCTGAATCACCGTCCCCTCGCAGTCTACTGCATACGCCGACTCCGAGGTCCCGGTGGTCCGAAGCTATGAAATCTATTGTACCAGGCTTGCAAAGGAGCAAACCTAGTAAAGCTTTGAAGACTTCTAAATCTCACATCTCTGGGAACTAAATGTGCTGGTTTCCATCAGCTTACAAGGTTCATGTCCCGTGATCGGCTCCGCAGTCATCCCTAGTCCCCATGCTGGTAGTCCACTCATTCGGAGGGCAAATCGAAGATCCCGTAGACGGTTTCAATCATCGGTCAGTCGAACAGCATTTGCATAAACAAGGTGCTTAGTATTGATATAGATGTGCCTACACCACTTTTTTTTCAATGCCTATTCTATGGATATATCTATTTCGCAAAAGTTATCGGGATGAAAAAGACACGTCCTCGTATTCCGAAACTACATTTGATCTACTCATGCTACATGGTGGCTCTGTTATGATATCGGTACACTTTACTGCTATTATACGTATACAAGTTTAATGGGAGCAGTCCAAGCATTTCCAGTGGATGGTTTCCCGCGGTGACTACTCTGGGTCGACGTCAGGATCAGACGACGCGAGCGAATACCCAACCCCTGGCATGACGACTTCAGGCAACGGAGACGCATCTGCGTCGGAGGTAACATCGCTGGGACCTTGATGTGTCTCGCTTGCGTTCCGTCTTGCCTTTTCCCTGCTGTCACGCAAAGCCCTTGTCTTCCTGTCATCCAGGAATGCGAGCTTCACCTGCCGTCAAGTGAGTTCATCTGTCGGAGGTAAAAGGTGCCATGTACGTGCATTCTGTGCAGCCGCAGCCGCGGCAGCTTTCTCTTCTGCTCTACTTCGCTTTAGACGTTCCTGCTTCCTTTCTTCAAGATCGATAGCTTCCTCGAGAATAGTTGCGCCGATGTGTAGATCCGTCACATGGCGCGGGTTGAAAACATAATAGGGCTGGAAATCTTTCACCTGCATTCATTGATGCAGTGACAGACCATTTGACTTTCTATTTGAATTTACCTCTGCTCGAAACCCCAGCTAATATACGTGCGAAGTGATTAGTTTGTCTGTCTGACGTTGATAACCTTGGGAATACGTGTCACTGACTGCGATCGCATACTCCAATGTACCTTTGGGTTCTATCAATCGGCGTTTGATGTGATCGTTGGTGGGCTTGAATTGCTGAAACTTGGGATTGTCTGGTTCGCGAAGCAAATTGTTGGCAATCACGAGTAAAGTCTGGAATGTAAATGTCATCGATAGTCCAGCGTTGCTAACGTTCACGACCGCCATTGGTGGCAGGCGAAGATTAGCTCACCTTCAGAGAAGCCAAGGCCTGATCTCTCGAGTTCGGTCGAAAGATTCCCGGGTCAATTAAACGACGAAAGGACTGTCGCTTCTCGTAATCGTGCTCCTCCGAGATAGATGCGTTCGGACTCCTGTTACGTTGCAAAGCAGCAGTCGCCGCTGCTGCAATCACCTCCGAAGGCGGACGTTCTGTCATAGAAGCCCTCGAAACAATGCGATAAGACCACACCGAAAGTCAAAGGACTGAGTATGTAGAGAGATGACACTGTCGGGGAACGTCATTCGTAGTGTTCGCGTCTCACGTCAATACATGGCTACTCGGGAAGTGCCGACGACAGCTTACCACACTCTCTGCAGTAGCAAGAAATCGAATCGAACATCAGCGAGAAAGACAAACCAAACAAAGGCCGGTGAGGTGCAGATAGTCGTTGTAAGTTGGTTATCTGGTCCTATGCAGAGCCCAACCACTTATTAGGCAAGCTATGGACCTATACCGAGCTATGTACATTAGTACCAGAGACTGGCAACCGGTATTTCGCGCGATGTCTTGACAACACGCTAGTAGGAGACGATACGACCAGGTCACTCTTCCTACGCCAGGACCGTCAGGTGTGCATTTCCATCCGACATCATCCAATCTACGCGCACCGATACCAGTTCCTATCGCGAGACAGTGTCACTTCACTGCACACACTGTCGCGAATCACTTGACGTGGACTGGTGAAATCGATCGATTGTCAAGAACAGAAAAACGTAAATAAGTAACAGAGTCCGCGCCGCACGATGGAAGAAAAGCTCCACTCTGCACCAACACTCCCACCACCGCACGGCGTTTTCACGCCTCGCGGCCACGAGCCAGAAGGCTACGAGTCTTTCGACCTGTCAGGTCTTCTACCCAGTGTATCTGTCGCGAACACATCCCAGGTCGACTTTTCGGACACGTCCGCATCCCATTCCCGTGAGAGACTCCTTGCAGGTCCTCCGATACCACCTTCGATGGAGGACAGACAAAACAGCCAGTGTTCGGGTTCTGAGCGGAACACCAAACAGTCTCCCGGCCAGAAACCGACGGTTCATTATCCCGACGACGTTGGTCGTGCTCCAAGTCCAAGCTACTTCAACATTCCTCCCAGGATAGATTCAGTGGCATCCTTGGCCACTGGTAGCGATGGAGAGGATGAAGAAGAAGACAATTTTGACTGGAGCGGGGACGAAGACTTGGCAGAGGAAGAAGCCAAGTTCGAGATGCAGACTGGTATTAAGCTCAAGTCTCGACACTCGTTGTTGAGGTTCGTGTTGTCTGCTTTACGGTATCCGACCGCCTCTCAACCGCTTCAGACTGTTCACTTTCTTGTTCTCTACTCTAATCGGCTCCGTTTTCCTTGCAGGCGTCCTGGTGACGCCCGCATTGGTTGTCCATTTCTTTTGGTATAAACCACATCCAACCGACCACCGCCACTATGTCACCCAAAACGTGGAGGCATGGCTATTCTGGGCCGCTGCCAATGTTGTTATATCTTGGGGACTCGCCATGATTGTGGACATAATACCCGTTGTCATACGGATGCTAATATCCATGTCTTGGGGTCACGTATCGGAAGAAATCAAGACACGCATCGAATTGTACAACACTGTCAAAGATACCCTCAAACCCGTGTTGTATGCGACCAGCGCATGGATCAGTTGGATCATTCTGTTCCAGAACATTTTTCAATTGCATGACAGTTCTGGTGTTCAAAGTTATGCTGCATACACCAACCGCGTAGGCTTGCATGAGGTTTCGCTTCGGCTTTCAGGAATTCTCAATTATCTTTTTGATATATAGGTCGCTCAGGTTGTCGAGTTCCTGTTCTTTTTTGCACTGGTGTTCTGTGTTCAAAGAATGCTGTCTCACGCTATCGGTAGTATCCAGTCTTCGGTGGGTTTTCTTGCGCTTACGACTCCTAGCTTTCGCGTTCCATCAGACAGCCTATCGGGAACGCCTCCAGGAATTGAAAGTTGGCCTTCGTGTCATCGAACAACTACGCACCTTCAAACCAAAACACAAACACACTAAATCGAGTAACCACGCGCCCATGTTCTCCTCGCTTGGATTTATAAGCCCGTTCAGTGGAGATAAAGACCCCGGTGGCTCTCATGGGAACCGTCAGCGTCCTAGCCCAGCTCATACAATGGACGACGCAGATGATGCAGACGCTGAATATGAAGCAAAGGGTCGAAAAGGAAAAGGTAAACGCAAATCAAGGGAGCCAAAGACGTTTGCACAGGTGGTCGATAAAACGCCGACAGAGACACCAGCCTCGGAGTTTCCTTCCCCAGCCACACTCGTAACGAGCACCGATTCCCCACATGAGGTGCCAGGCACTCATCAATACCCTCCGACCCTTGTTCGCAGGATGTCCGGCACGGACCAACAACATGAGGACTTCAATCCTGCCGTTCAAGCTGCCAGAGTTATCAAGTCCGCTGTCCTTCACGATGCACGTAACATCAAAGGCAGCAACCATGATCTGAGCAAACTCGTGAGCAGCGTCAATACTGTGCAAGACGCCAAGGTACGACTTTTTGCGTGATGGGGTGTACTTTGGGAGAGAGCTCACTGCGACTGCACAGCGTCTGGCCAGAGCTATCTACACTGCATTCCGTGACCGTCATCGGACATATCTGATTCCCTCGGACTTTTACCCTGCCTTCCACACGCATCAGGAGGCCGAAGACGCTTTCCGTGTCTTCGACAGAGATGGTAATGGTGATATATCACGCTCTGAGATCAAGACTACTGTGTTGCGGATCTATAAGGAGCGGCGCTTTCTCTCTCGCAGTATTCGTGATGCCGGAGCAGCTTTGGAGCTACTGAATCATATTTTATTGTTTATTGCTGTCATCATCCTTTTCTTCATATCACTCAGTGTATTCGGCGTGAACGTCACGCAAGCTCTGACCAGCGTGTACACTTTGGGCATCGCTGCTAGTTTCATTTTCAAAACTTCTGCAAGTAATGCATTCGATGCCATCGTGTTCTTGTTTGTGACTCAGTACGTTCCGGTGCCAATTCTTCGCCAGAAATGCGTTGATGTGTCTTGATCCAGCCCATTTGATACCGGTGATCGCTGTTTCATTGATAGTAAGTCGAGCCGGGTAGCCCTTTACTTAGACTGACCCGTGGTCAGCCGAGAATCTTGTCGTTAAAAAGATGGGTTTGTTTGCGGTGGGTAAAGATAAAATCTCTCCATGACGATAACCCAACAACTTTCCATGACAGACGGTATTCCTTCGCTCTGATGGTACAGAGAGTTACTATTTCAATAGTCAGCTCTTCACAAAATTCATGTGAGTTGACACCGCTTTCGTCCTGTATTGCATGCACGCTTAACGTGTTGTAGAACCAATGTTCGCCGGAGTGATGTGTGTTTCCTCTTCTAAAGTCATGAAGCGATTCAAACTGACATGCCCACTAGAAAATGGCGGAAGTGCTTACGATGCAGGTGGCGTGGCGCACGCCACTTGCGAAGTTGGATGAGCTCGAGAAACATCTCAATGAATGGCTCGCAACTGAAGAGAACAGGTGGTTCCAGCCCCCAACGTCGATTATGTTGCAGAGTATCAACTTCCAACGCTACCTAGAAATCACCGTTACATTACCTCACAACTCGTGCGTTCCCTCCTTCCTGAGAAGGGTATAAGATAGCTAAACTGCTATATAGTACATGGCAGGACTGGGGTTTGACATGTGCCCGTAGGACAGCGTTCTGCGCGGCCGTGCAATACTACTGTCGACGGCTCAATATCGTCTGCTTTGAGTCTCCAATGCCTATCGAATTTGCGGATGCCAACACGCAGTCGTTTACCCCAGCGCCAGGGGCCGAGGCTGGATTTGAAGATACTCCAGGTGAAGGCGATGGGGCACTACAGAATCTTTTAGGCTTTACGCCGTATTCAGCTGGTTCGCACTTGAGGGCGAGGAAGAGTAGAAGTCGCAAGGCAGCCATGCGCACTGCCGACGGTTGATCTGTAATGTACCGCTGATGCGTTGTCCTCGAGGCTGCGCGTTCCGTCGTGAAAGTTTTTGATAGGAATGCTAGACACATTCAATGAAATCGTCGTGGACAGTACTCCAAGCCAAGTCCGCGTGACACGATGAAGGCACGTGTCGCGAATACGTTATCCTGCCATGCTTTTTTAGCCTGCTTGTACCGACGAGTTAAATAGCGGTGGTGGGTGGACCCAAAAATTTCGTTCGTCCCAATTACGACGACGACGTGGAAGCAATGGTCAACGCTAACTTGCACGACGTCGAACTCGTATGGTAGGTAATAATAACCCTTGTCAAAACCCTGCTGACATGTTACCCATCAAGGCCTCATCTCGGCCCAAACGATGTCATCGTCACCGGAACATTTGACCAGGTGAGTAGAGTCGTCGACCTCTCATATTCTTTCGACGTGTTCAAAGGCGATGCTTCTTGTACTTCCAGTGGTCGGCTTCCATTCATTTGGTCAAAGGCGACACTGGCTTTCACGGCATGGTCAAGCTCCCTTGGGGTGAGAAGATTGCCTACAAGTTTATCGTCGATGGTTACTGGTCCTGTCGTGACGACCAGCCTATGGAAAATGACGGCAGTGGGAACACTAATAACATACTCTACGTTCCTCGTAAGCCCTTGCCACCACCGGAAGAGATCGTATCGGTCCCTGAGGCTACCCGTCCGCCCGAACCCAATGGAGCCGCACCTGTGGTGCCTATGACCATTGTCCCGGTCAACGATGCTACAAGCGGTCGTCCCCTTTCATCTGGCATTCTCACTGCAGAACCCACAACTTCGGAACAACCAAGTGGGCCTTCCACGCATACCCCTGCACAATTGGAGGCTGTGACCGAATCCCTCACGGGCATTCCCAGCTCAGATGTATGTGAGGGCACGGAGAACCAAAGTCCTAAGCCACTCAATGCGGCAGATACGTCCGTCGTTTCGGAAACTGTTGCAGAACAACACGCTGCACCTACGGACTCTGCACCCTCACCTTCTCGCGAACGGCATACGTCCCTGCCTGCTACTGCGCCTTCCATGGAATCCAGCGTTACAGTCAAGAAGAAGCGATTGTCCATATTCGAAAAGCTGAAGCGTGTATTCCACAAGGGTAAAGCCGAGCAGCGGAAGGCATGAGCTCCTGCGCTTGATGTGATACCATCCTCTTTCCCTCGTTTCTTCCCTCTTTCGGCCGACATAGTTCTCCTAGGTTGGCATCCTATTGACACGACTTACACGACCTTCATGTTTATATACATGTCCTTCACGTTAAATCTAGTTCTCCATCTGCTTTCAGGCTTGTTATTGTGTATCGTAGTTTTTCGGTCATCCTTGTAGGCCATATCGGGTGGATCTCAACGGGGTTTTTGTTTGAATCTCACGCAATAACGCTGAGCACGATGCCTAAGAACAGTGAGTTTATGAGATTTAGTGCTAGGCAAGTACGGCTTACCTGCAGCGATAGTCTCACCGCCGCGTCTGACCAAGATTCTTCCCATGTCCTTATTGACGGAAAATGGTTCCAACGGGATCGGGCGAGCAACCGCCGATGGCGTTGACAATGTTCCTGCACGCAGGGTAATCTCAACCTCGGCAGAGATACCTCTTGGTAAAACGCTGGTTATAAATGATGTAGGATAAGATGTACGGCCAACCACATGGACAGAGAGACTCGCCGAGGGTTCTTCTTTACTACAGACCCGGATGCACGATCGGTTGTAGCGACTAATCTTGAGAGCGTTGCCGGAACATCTCGCGAATGATGGAACAACTCGATCTGACAAGGCACCCGCAAGCTTAGTTCTATTCAGAACACACTCATTTCAAAGTACACGCACCGAAGCCCCAGCCGTGATCGGTATCTGGATGTCGAAGACAATGATACGAGCACTGAATGCAGTAGCAAGTGGAACGAGATTCCCAGGCGGGCAGAGGATACTTCCAACGGCAAGATAGATAGGGTCAATGGCTACAAGATATAACGTGGCATTGGAGCCGGCTGCTGCCCATGGGACATTGATCTCGTCAACTTCAACAGCTGAAAACGTTGAGGAAGGATTTCTGAATGAAAGCGAAAACTTACATCGAACGACAGCGGTTTCGTCTCCTGGCAACACTCGTACCCGCTCTCCTACTTGCACAATACCACCACAGATTCTGCCACTAACGCCGATGCCGGAGCTCTGGCCCTTGAAGACGTTGCAGACTGGTATTCGCAGCGGCGACTCTATATCGCGAGCAGGTGGCTCAAGTTGATCTGCGAAACGCAACATCATGATGACTTTCCCCCCGAAAACCAGAAGAACGCACCTAACAAGTCTACCAAGGTGGGACCCTTGTACCAGCTCGTCAATGCAGGCGCCCCCTCGGAACTTCGATCTACCAAGTTGACACCAAGCATCGCAGCAACCGGAACAAATCCTATCTTGGAGGGATGAAACCCCGATTGGCCAAGGAAAGCTTTCAGAAGGCGGCGTATTTCGTCGTATCTACTCTCTGCCCAATTGACCTACGACATTGCGTCCCCGTCCTGTCCACCTGCGCACAAATATCACGAAATAGGTGACATACCTGATCCATTTTATTCACAGCCACAATAACCTGGGACACACCGAGACTGCGTACGAGTAGTATGTGTTCTCGAGTTTGCCCGCCTCGATCGAAGCCGGCCTCGAATTCCCCGGTGGCTGCATCAACGACAAGAAGGGCACAATCAGCTTGCGAAGCACCCGAGATCATGTTCGGTATGAAATCTTTATGACCTGGCGCATCCAGAATCGTGATCTGCCTACGGGGTGTCGTGAGAGACTGCAATGCGATATCCATAGTGATGCCTCTGCAACGGGTTCAGTGGTAGGCCCTTTCAGGAGACTACTCCCATACCGCTCGCGCTCTTCCGTGGTTTCGTCCAGCCCCCATGCCCAGCTAAAGCTACCTTTCCCAACTTTGCTGCTTCCCCGCTCATTCGCGACTCGGGTTTTCTCATCCACATGACCGAGTTCATATAAAAGACGCCCCATAAGAGTTGATTTCCCCGCGTCCACGTGCCCTGAAG
This sequence comes from Pisolithus microcarpus, assembly GCA_024613185.1. Taxonomy (NCBI): domain Eukaryota; kingdom Fungi; phylum Basidiomycota; class Agaricomycetes; order Boletales; family Pisolithaceae; genus Pisolithus; species Pisolithus microcarpus. Next base: position 2,080,537 of record JANFAI010000002.1, on the reverse strand, counting down.
TACTGTCGGACCACGGTCGTGGGGGTACAAGTCACAACCTTACCGATGACCACCAGACTGACCGACTTTTTTCCATTCTTACCCACACCTTCGAGAACTCTTCTGGCTTCCTCCAATAACCTCCCTCGTTCCAATGCCATCTTAGGAGGTGGTTCATCAACGCTGACGACTTCCTCTTTTGAAGTCAGGTTCAGGGCTGCAATGTCAAATGTCTTTTGGTCAGGACCCCCACTGCTCCCCTTGGATGACGTCCCATCCTCTATTCGCCTTGAGGTTTGCGCAACTCCACCTGCTCTCTTCGCTGATTTGACTGGTGGGGCGACAGGGGACATGGCCCTAGAGACAGGAGTCGTATACCCTGAGGAACCCATCCTTCTTCCCTGTTGGGCGGCTTTCTGCGCCTTCTCGCGCTCCTTGGCGGCTGCGGCAACAAGTTCAGAATTATCAGTATCAAAATTCCATTCAAACACACATTACAACTACAGTTGATCAGCACAACAACCAAAAAAAGAGAACAACAACAACACAGTATGGGAAGGTGAAAAGATTAATGACGGGAAATAGATAGAAAAGCTGGATCATTGTCGTTGAGCTAGAGAAGTGCCACGGCGGGCATTGAAAACGAGGTCGTCTGGGCTGGGGACATCAAACGCGAAACCGAGTTGGACCGGCATATCTGGAAGGTTCGGCTTTGTATGGCGACGTCTTCGTTGGCCGTCAGCATCGAAATCAAGCGTTGACCGGCTCTGAGGAGAGTACATGTCGACTAGCTTTAGTTCCTCTCTCCCATACCTAGGGGATTTTCTGTGTTTGTCCGCTTCGGAGGATGTTAGACGATCGTCGAGTAGCAAGGAGGCGAATGCCGAGGGTAACGCACGAGAATGACATGGCTTGGAGAGGAAGAGTGGGGACTGCGTAGGAGTACTGCCCTCGTCGTCAGTCGCACTTGAGTGGGGAGAGGGTTTGGCTTGCGCCTTCTTCGCTTTCGACGCTAATTTCGACTGCTTTGCTTCGGTGGTGCCAGTCATCTGTACAGGTGGAACAGGCTGCGGGGTCCTTGACGTCGAAAGACTGTGAAGAGTCTGATAAGAGGTAGTGATAGCCGTGGTAGCTGTACCTCCATTGGCTATCGGTGTGAGATACTCCGTGCGGGGTTTTGGAAGTGAGACAGGGGAAGGACGAGGGATAGATTTAGGAATCAAGGGTACAGCACCGTTGGCCTTTGCTTGCGCGAGCTTCGCAAGCTTTGACTGAGGGCGTGATTGCACACCAGACTCATTGCGCACCACGGACGTCTCCGGAGTTCCACCAGAAAGCGAAGGCGAAGTCTCAAGAGGCTTGGCAGTTGATATAGAAGCTTTAGACAAACTCTTCGCCACAGCGTGTGGAGGTTCCTCGCGACCATTTTGTTGCTCCAACTCCATGGCCTTGTCGATTGCCCTCCGCACATGAGAAGACATCGATGAGGGAGTAGTGGATGGTGTTCTAGCTGAAGACGCCGATTTCTCTGAAGGTGGGGGGATGCCCCGAATGGTTCCCTCTGAGTTCTCGGATGCCTCGGAAGGAGGCGTCTTGGCGGTTGTAGAGCGCGAAGCGTACGAAAGGCGAGACTCGGGAGAAGGTCTCAGGGCAGGATAAGTGAGTACCGAAGTAGTTTCCAAGGCTGATGAGCGCGAGCTTGATACGGTACTCGCACGCGAGCTGGCAAGGGTTGCCAGCTTGGAGCGTTTCGCAAGCTGCCGACGGGAAGGAAAATCTTTCTCAGGTGGAGGCGGAGGCACATCGCTGACTTTTGATAAGGAATCAGGAATATCTGGGATAGTATCAACCGGGGGAACTGAGATGCTAGGAGGCGGAAGCCTTGGGCTATCCGAAGACGTTGCCGATCCTGTCTCCGTAGGAAGGGCTGACGGTGCCGACTCGTAGGTCGACAGCCCGTAGACAGCCGAGGGCGACGGCGAGGGTGGTATCTCATTTGGATCCAAAGGCGGTGTGGGATAACACATGTTTGAGTAGCGGCCTGAGCGGGGGCCTGTAATATGTAAGCTGGACAGCCCAAATCGAACATAACCTCAACTCGCCTATAACCTGACCATACGAGGAGGTGGTATCAGTCGACAGTGATGCGCGGGCAGTATAGCCTAGTTGCTGTCTGGAATGCCTGTGGCAAGAAGGCTCAGTCCGCTCGGTAAGTTCCGTTATGGTGCTGAGTCGAGAGGCGCGAGGCATGAAACCCATGGACAGGTCGTTAGGATCCACATCCGGGCTACAGGCCATACAATCCTCTGGGCAATAGTCTGCTTGATAATGGCCATGCTGCGCCAACATGATTAGGGGACCACGAGGTCGTTCTATATCCTCCGCTTCTGCGGCCGAGTAGGGCAGTTCGTATTGGCCCGAAGTGCCCTGTCCATTGTGATGCACTGAAAAAGACGCAAAAACAAGAACAGTGAATTTGAGTTATTTCTTGCACAACGACAAGAAAGGGTGACTGGGAAGCGACATGCACCTTCCTGTTCATCGTCTCCTTTGCGGCGAAAGCGGTCCCACCAGCGGGATTTAGAACGGGGGAAAGCAATATACGAACGAAGCAAAAGCAAAACTACCCTAAGAACAATGAACCGGGGAATAACCTACCTTTACGCTCCTTAGCCGCAATCCTCCTCTCTTGTTCCTCTGCAGTGGCACGGCGTCATTAATATCAAGGGAGAGTATGAGGCGTAGACGCACCATAAAGCCAGGCTACAGCTTTCTCTACGTCGAAGTAATGCTCCCAGAGGGCATCCTTAATGACACCATCGTCAAGCGCTGATATGGCTTCGTCTCCCATGACAGCTCTGACGCGTGTTAGGCCACTTTCTAATTGGGCTGTAATATGAAGTTGCGAAGGAAAAGAAGTTAGGCCCAGCACGCGGCACTGATAGGAAGAAGTATACCATATTGTTCGTCCGTCAGTTCGTCCCCTCCGTCGGAAAGAGCATCGTCGTCTAATTCATCTGATCCCGATTACGATCAGCGCTATGAGCTGTAAGTCTAGAAAGCATCTCACCTTGTATGTTGATATTTCGTACAAGCCTATGTCGTGACATGATGGAGATAAAATACACAGATTATACAGCTAGCAAGTACTGAAGTATGTCGAAACGGAGATATGTTTTGGCAGTCTGAACATGCAAACATGTACAAACACCATGCCGATCGGAAAAACGGAAAAAGTTGGTGCTTCCGCCATTCGTCATCATGTTCTCCGCTGCGAGGTTTGCCCTCACGAATGGGCAGAGGCGTGTAAGTTTTCATCGAACGCTAGTTGACGAACATCCTAGAACAACATACAGGCATTCTCTACTTCGTCGTCACGGTCGTACGACCTAGCCAAGCTCACACTTGTGGGCCGGTTGGGCAAAGACCCCGAGGTGCGCACTACGAAGAGCGACCGGGAATACGTCGCGTGAGTATCGTATCCGGCTGGCCGTATTGGCCGCTCACGTTGGTTTGCTCAGATACACTGTCGCGACGACCAACTATCCACCTCCACCCCCCAATCCTGACGGCAGTGCGTCGCGTTGATGACCTTCATCACGTCCAGCAGTCATCTAATATATATTCCTCAGCTCGGCAAGAAGCTGGAACGTCCTGGCATCATCTCATTTCATTCAACCCCGCTCAGAATAGTTACCTCAAGTCACTTACCAAAGGGACTCAGGTTTACGTCGAAGCCAATTTTGAACTGCGTGAGCCAGACCCAAACGCAGATTCATCCACCTCTGCCGGCCAACGGCAAATCTTCCTTCGGCATGGTAAGGCTGTCTGCCTCTGCTAATTGCTCTCCCGCCTTCACAATTTCTCCAGAGACGATCCGGGTGCTTCGAACTCCGCACTCACAGAACACCTCAGAGTAGATTCCTGTCCTCTCAACTAGTCTACTGGTCGTTCGGTATCGTTATAGGGTATGCTATCTCACTCTGTAGTGTCAAAAGAGCTGCGGCGATGGATCGTTTCTTCGTGAATGTTCTCCCTTCGTTGGATGTAACGGGCGTCGCCAATATATTGTTCAGATGAACCCTCTTCTCTCAACTCAGGGTTTGCGACCGTTGGAATGGGCATCTCCGTAGGGGCAAATGAGGAGAGTGACAGTCTTGAGGTCCCTGGCTCTCCCCGCATCTTGTGCAAGTAATCCCTGACTGTGGTCACCAGGAGCTGTGGACTGCCTGTGAGGGGCAATGATGAGTGACTGGATAGCGAATCCACCTTGTGATCATCCTGGCTGGAGCCGGAGTAGCAGGCAGCTACGACTATCGGGCAGCAAGGCGCGTTCTTCGTGTTGGTTAACGAAACCATCGGTATAATGAAAATTTGAATCTACCTCTAGCCAGATAGGGAATGCTGTGAGGAAACCAGTAAACAGTCGATACAACTGTTATGTTGTGACCACGACTGACCTCCACCGCATATCGCAATGCCAGCTTCCAGGCCCATTTGCTTCGCAGTCTTCCCCATCGCGTTCATCGCCTTTTCGATGTAATAGCTCGAGTGGCTCGTCCGTTTCACGATGTCGATCATTCCCTGCAGACACGCCCAGCTATCCAGGCTGACATCTCCAGTGCCAGAAGGATGTCCCAAGTCACCAGCAGTACAAGCAAACAGAGTGTGCCCGGCAATTGACTGTATTGAAATCACCATCCCTTTACCTCTTGCATGGCGACTACTTCCGCGGAAGCGTTTGCGAATCGACAGACCAAGAGTGACCGCATCATTGGCAGTGAAACTCGGGAAACGATAGCTGGTTTCGTCTGCGAGGGCTTGGTTGGCTAATTCCGCGTCAGAGGGCATTGGACTGTGAATGGCAGAGTACATCGGGGTTGCTGCGGCTCCGACCAAGATGGTGAGGCTTCTGGCACGGGCCTTTTTACAACCAAAAAAAAGGCGATTAGTCTTGGAGATGACGGGTCAAATGGTAGTTAACTGAAGGCAGTCAGGCTGGTGGTGCGACGAGGTGTGTATTGCGTGACAAAAACATGATGCAATGTGAAGGGAAGACAACTTCAATTATCCGAACGCAGCCTGCCTAAGAGTGGATTGGCAGCGAAAGCGTACTACTGTAAACCACAGTGCAGTTTACAGCAATCGAAGACTTGGTGTTGTACATATTTCGAGTCTGGATTGAGACGGAAGAGCAGGCGTCTCTTGACCACCACCGCAGCTCCGAAGATCATTCTAACCACCTCTTGACTAGTCCCCTCGTCGACAAAAACCATTCCCTCAGAGCTCGCTTTTCCAGAGTCTTAAGAGCCTGTTCGGAAACTACTCGTACACCGAAATTTGGAGCTTCGTTGTTTGTGTGTATTTATCACTAGAATACGCCACGAGCTGAGTCTGAATTGAGTTTGAAACAACCTTTGCCCCATGCGAGATGGATTATGGTTTCGACCTGGATCAACTTAGGCTCGCCTGGGTGTCTGCCGCCTCGGTAGTGGCCCTCATATCACAACATACTCTTGACTCGTTTATCCACCCGATGCCTCCGAAGGCTCCTACTCCAAAAGCACAATGGTGTGACGAAGAAGTAAAAGCTCTTGTCAAGTTCTTGTACGATCACCGCGCAGAGGCGGGCGATAACGGCAATTTCAAGTCATCTACCTATCATGCTGCCGCCGAACATATCGCCCCACTTCTCAAGGATGGCCCACCGAAGACTTCTGCAGCAGTCAAGAACAAGTGGACTGGCTACGTGAGTCACATCACGATCTTTCATCTTTCATCGAGTCCTCACATCCACCCAGATTCGAAAAATATTCCGGGATATAGAGCAATATCGAGCAGTGCGATCAGGTGCCCACTGGGACAACGAGCGAGGGGCTAACGTCCATGGAAAGGACTCTGAACAAGTCTTCGAAGATTTCACAAAGGTACGCAATATATTATAGCACAGTGCGTAATTACATGACCACATCTTGTCATCTAGGATCACCCGCTGATGCGGCAGTTCAAGACAAGCGGCTGGGAGTTCTACCCGCTTGTCGAGCAGATAATACCGAATGGTGCCGCCCGTGGGATCCACGCCTTCAGTCCGGGTGGTTCAGGAGTTGGTGGTACAGGAGTCGGTGGTAGTAGCTTGGGGGGTGAAGATAGATTAACTGGCGCAGATGTACCCACCACCGACCTCCCAGAAGCTGAAGCCACGACTGCCCCGACACTTATTCTAGCTACCCCTGAGGGGGAGATTCCAGATGACCTGCCGTCTACCATCGACGACCCGCTATCAACGGAAGGTGCACCTCTCCCCCCATCCAGCATTCCCCCATCTAGTCGCGGCAAACGTACGCACGCTGAGATGCTCGAAGACGATACGTCCGCTTTCCCGTTCGCTGACACAAGTGATATTCTCACCCCGGTCTCCGAAAAGCACAAGAACATGACTGCAGCAATGGATTATGCGAAAACATCCCAACGTTCCCGACGCTCTCGCAAAGCTCCGGCCACACCCCCTCCAACCATCTCGGACCCTATGGCGGCAGGTTTGCAAGGCTCGATCAACTACCTTACTTCGAGAATATCCTCATCAATGACCTCGGCGGTCGACAAAGCATCAATAACGCGGGCCCAGGCTATCCAAGTCCTCGACTCACAAGATCGCAGCTTCCCCAAGGAGCTCCGTGCATACATCCGGATGTCGATCGCAGAAAACATCGGTTTTGCCGATGTGTACGTGAGGACATCAGACCAGGAGGAACGATTGGCGTATGCAGAGCTGTACCAACTCAAGTTTGGGGTTGGAGTGTCTCACAGCGAGTAGCACGGTGCATACATGTAACTAGTCGAGTCTGTTGTATCTTAGCTTTTTTTTTGTCGTCACTCCATGCAATTTGATTCGTCGTTCCGGCTTCACTATATGCACGCAGAGAAACGATTTATTGTACAAAGAAAAGAAAAAAAACGAAGGTACACGATGGCGTAAGTATAGAGATACTATAAACTTGCGTCGCTGCAAGCACTATCAATTTCTGCAGAAGAATAGCTACCACCTGCCGATCCCAGCTCTCGCGAACGGACAAGCTCCTGGTAATCCTCCCACATATGCACAGCAATCCGGTCACGGAAGGCACGTGCCTCTTGCAGCTGATTTGCATTGGCAGCGCCCTCGATCTCAACCTCAACCACTGATTCACTTGGACCACCCGACCCTCTTGCATCCTCCAGATCGTCACAGGAATCTTGACCTAAGATAGGGCCTTCCTCAGCGTTGTGCATACGGATGAAGTTGTGAATGGCGCAGAGAGCAGTGGGAATACGGGCTTGCACTTCCATGCTATACTCTGGACCTAGATGTAGGATACGAAAGCGACGCTTGAGAACACCGAAAATTCGCTCGATTACATTGCGAGCAGATGCGTGACGAAGGTTGAATAATTCTTCCTTATTTCTAGGTCTTACCAGTTCAGTATAGTGACGGGGTGAAAGCGGATACAATCTTACCTCGAATTTGCACGGCGCCACTCAGCGAGATGGTAGCGCGTACCCCGATACGGGATTAACAGCTCCGGGCGCAAGGGGAATCCAGCATCGGCAAGCAGGTACTTGCCAGGAGGCATCTTTAAGTCCTTTGACCGTGCGTCTTGGTATACTCGCGCATCCGTCGCCGAACCCTCCCAGCCAGTGAATGAGTATGTAAAGAGCAGCTGGAAATCGCAAACGAATAGGCAATTTTGGGATATAGAACCTTTGCGATTACGATAGGCCGGGCAGTCCTCAACTGCCGGTGCAGCACGAATGTGGCTCCCATCTATTGCCCCGATTGCATCCTTGAAGTACGGACGGAACCTTGAATTTCCCATAATCTTCTCTTGAACGTCATCGGCAGCAGGTAGCCGAACGAATGTGGAATAAAAAGGAGACGAGGAGAAAATGAATAGTATCTTGCGGAAGTATCTAATCGGAGGAAGGTTAGAAGTGAAATGTTGACTCGATGTGCTTACCGAGACACCGTCTCATTCGACCGCTGAAATCGTTCCCCAACGTGCCTGATGCTAAGACCCGTGACGCTCATGTAGAGGAAAATGGCAAGCTGTTCTTCAAGAGAAACGAACCGTGAGTTTGTGTGACCGATCTCGCGCATATGGTCCACTAGTAGTGCAAAGACATCAGCATGGATACCCAGCTCGCATCTGATCCGTTCTGGATGGCCGGTGAGTAGCTCGATCAGCCACTCTTCTCCTGTGAGTGCCGACGTGTGATACGGTTCGGGTGTCTTCCTGGTTGGCGTAGGTTCTTGTCCAGCATGTCCGATCATGCAGATTATGATGCTGGTGATGAGAGCGACATATCGAATGGTACGTTGCCGGTGGACTTCTTCGTAGTCGGTGTCACCGTCGACCCCCTCGACATCCATCTCGTCCATGGTGATCACTGGGAAAGTAAGTTCAGACTCCGTTGGTGGCAATCTCCGCTGCCATCCAATGGAAAAACACACACAAACAACGAAGCTCCAAATTTCGGTGTACGAGTAGTTTCCGAACAGGCTCTAAGCTACTCTGTTTCACGTGATTCGATGAGAAATTGATCGGACTTGCCAGCAACGATTCCGCCGTCAGCGAACATGGAATTCTTTAACGACATCGGCGGGGACCCACTCAAACCCTCTCTCTTTGAGCTGATTGCACAGGAGCAACTACGCGATTTGCTTCAACCTGCGCTCAAGTATGTATTAGCGGTAAGCCTAGTCTCAGCTCCACCGTACCTTATGCCCACATCCGTAGGTATTCGCTCAACGCTATCCCCGCTACTTGATCCGTATCGTGAACAGACACGAAGAGTTTTACGCGGTGATCATGCTCTTCGTAGAGCGTTACTATCTCTTGAAATACAGTAAGAATCCGGTGATAGGAAACGCAGAAACCTCTGACTGCAGTTTCAGACGCCTCGTTTGCGGAGAGGTTTTACGGGCTCAAGCGGTGTCGCAAACCTTGGATACCAACTGAGCGCTCATCTGCTGCAGTAGGTGGGATCCCTCAGGGAGAAAGGCTTAGAGACAGGGAAAAATGGCGTTCTCTTTTCTTTCTGGTTGGTGCCTTGCAGTTCAACCGCACTATCGTTGTTGCTATTGAAGCCGGTTAGGTTGCCGTTCCTTACCTCAGAGCGAAAGCTCATGATTATTACGAGCAGTTGGGCGGAGGCGTGTCCTCGGACGTACTAGGCGATGGCGGGAGCGTCCGAGTACCCAGTGACGAGGTAAGACACGGTGGAGAACAATAAACCTTTTTTTTTCTGATGTGAGGTCCCACAGACGTTGGCCAACCGTTGGCGTCGTGTCTACAAGAAAGTGTTCCCTTGGGTGAACACTGCATACGAAGTCTGGCTACTGGCATACAACGTAGCCTATTTGTTTGAACGTTCGCCGTTTTATCGCCCCTGGTTAGCTTGGATAGGGGTTAATCTGCGGAGACTGGGACCGGAAGATTTTGTAAGTGGGAATTGTCTCCCTCGCCACGCAGTTGCCCTGACACAATCTCAAAAGCTTGTTGAAAGTCGAAAGCAAGAAGCACTCGACAATATGCAATCAGGCGCAGTGAAAAGATTACGTCGGGTTCTAATAAACTCGCCACGGATGGTCCTCGATTCTCTGAGGTTTCTATTACCAACTGCCATCTTTTTTGTCAAATTCCTGGAGTGGTGGTATTCTCCTGGATCTCCTGCGCGTTCGCTAACAAGCTCTCCTCTTGGCCCGGCAGTGCCGCCCCCACGCATGCTTCCACCTCACCCTGACGGGATCCCCGTGAGTAACACGACATTCGGACATTGTCCATTGTGTAAGAACGCCATCAACAACGCTACTGCATTGCCGTCCGGTTACGTCTTTTGCTACCGATGTGCCTTTGACCATGTCGAGCACCACGGTACTTGCCCAGTGACCTTATTACCAACCAAACCCTGGCAATTGAGAAAAGTGCTCGTTTAACGAGGACCATCAACGCGACCCTTTACTGTGGTTAACATATTGAAAGGGGTGGTTGTTAGGATCGTCAAATGCAGATATGGAGCCGAATATCTAGCACGCCTACTTACAGAATGTAGTTACTGTTTGCGCGCACGTGCATGATGGCCGGTACAGCTGCGAGTGGAACCGCCTAAGCAGCAAGCTGGCGGCATCGATTGATGTGTTATTGTCGGACCAGTTTACCTGAATCGATTTCTTCGTGTTCTACAGCATGGTTTGAGACGAACAGTCAAAGTTTTTTTTACGCCGCCGACATTACCCTCCCTTACATTCAAGCTAGTCTTCCCCTTATCTGACCCTGGTTCCCGATATACAATAGCCGACTAGTTGTTATGAAGGTCAGTCGCACGTTCGGTGCTTCACGATCCGAGACTCAAATTCTCGTTTGTGAACTTGCAGTTTGGCAAGGAAATTCAGGCCGAGCAAGTGCCAGGATGGTCTGCATACTACCTGGACTACAAGTTCCTCAAGAAGATAATATCGTCCCTAGCCGCCAATCGACCGGCATCGGAGGCTGCTGCGTTGGCATTAGGAATCCGACCCGCCGATATCTTTAATCCATCAGCGAGCGCTCCTGCGATCACCGTGCCGCCCACTTCAGCCCAGGATGTCTCGACAGCACCCACACTCGACGATGCTGAACAACCCCCGATATTGTCGTCTTCAAGGCAAGATGATGACAGAGGCGCGGATTTTCAGGCCCATAAGGCTGCGTTCTTTTTCAAGTTAGAACGAGAGCTCGAAAAAGTGTGTAGGTTTTCATTATCACATGTTTTGATTAGCGGACGGAGACCACCCTCTGTTTAGATCAATACTTTCTACCTCCAGAAGGAAGCAGAACTGAAGCTCCGTCTTGAGACCCTTCTCTCAAAACGGCGTGCGGCGGCTTTGAGAGGCCTTCCCGATGGAAACGATGGCTCGACTCTGAACCACGTTGAATGGAGTGCAGTGGAAGAAGGGTTCCGCTTGTTGGAAAGGGATCTGGGCAAGTTACAGGTGGGGACGTCATGGCTTAGTCTTTGCGAACCTGCTAATCCAGATCCCTAGTACTTTATCGAGATCAATGGCACGGGCTTCCGTAAAATTCTGAAAAAGTGGGACAAACACTCCCGTTCAACAACAAAGGAGCTATACCTTGCTCGTCAGGTTGAAGTTCAGCCCGTTTTCAACAGACAGGTAACCTTCCTTCTATCAATAGCAAAGCGACTATCCTAATAGGCATTAGCTCATCTCCGAATTTTCTGATATAGTGACCTCCAGCCGATTGAATATCACAGACCTTTCTACAGGATTACGGTTCGAGGGTGCAGCTGCCCGAGACACACTTGATCTTCAACTGTATATGGAACGCAACGTATACTCTGGCCCCTTCCGAGAGTTTGAGCTTGACTTGCGCAAAGCCGTCGAGAATTCTGATAGATCGTCCATCAAGGATCTTGTCCGCCACTCTGATATTCTTACTGCACAGAATGGTGGCAAAGGTGACGTCACCCGTGTGTTGTGGAAGGTTATAGTGGATGCGCCTCCGGAACTTGCTGACTTGATTCTGGAAAGCGTAGAAGTTCCCTTCGACTTCAATTTCGTCGATGATATCAATGGAAGAACGTGCCTCCACGAGGCTGCGGCAGCGGGGGCTCTACGAATTGTGAACCTTTGTCTCGAGAAGGGTTCACAGAAGGATAGACTCGACGTTTATGGACGCTCGGCCTTACACTACGCCGCTATGCATGGTCATGCTGATGTTTGCAAGCGCCTTGTGGAGGCCAACGTGGCACCACATGTTTTGGACGCGGACAATTGCAGCCCCCTCGTTTACGCAACACTCCGAGGCAGCGTGGAATGCGTTCAATACCTGGTGTGCGAACAATGCGTATCACCCTCTCCGGAGTCTCTGGCAATGGATAGTCTAGTTCCCTTGTCTCTGGCAAGTCAACTTGGACACACGGATGTCGTTGCCCTGCTCTTGAAGGTAGGAGCTAAATGTCTTCCTAACACAAACGGCGAATACCCTATCCATCTCGCCGCCCGGGAGGGGCATGCGGATGTATGTCGGCTGTTACTGGATCAAGGAGGATGGGATTTCCCGGACAAATATCACGAGTGGACACCACTCTTCCATGCTGCTAGGAATGGACACGTGGCCTGCTTAGAAGTCTTACTGCAAGCTGGCGTAAGGGCTGACGGAACGGATGAATTTGGTCACCAAGCCATACACTATGCAGCCTGGTATGGACATCGGCATTGCGTCCAAGTGCTGTTCACCGCGGTTGCCGCAGTCCCACGTACAGTCAGTTTCAAGAGAAGCTCTGGTCTATCGCGATCTGCAGTTGACATGCAGATTGATCTGGAAACTGACGCAATTCCATCCCTGTCGCTACCTCCGCCGGCAATGCCTCATCGAGTTTACGGACACAATTACCTTGACAAAAATCATTTGGTGACTGTCACGGTAGGCTCAACCACCCCTTCGCGTACCAAAGGGGGAGTGAAACTCTACTCTCGCCTATCGGAGTCCGTGTTCGCACACAGTGCATATCTACCCTCCCTAAACCGGTTGAAAATGGTGATCACCGCAGGCCCTAGCGTGAATGCAGTTCCATACACCGTCTCGCTACCCCAGAAGAATGTACAAGATACATTTATCTTTCAAACAGCGGATCTCGGCGCCCTTTCATTGGAGTTCTCCATCTATCCCAATTTTGGAACGAAGACCATTGGTCGTGCTGTAGCCCATCCATCAATTTTCCAATCACCTGGAGATCGTCCCATTGTCTTATCCATACTGGATCATCGTCTACATTGCATTGGCGAAGTAAGCATCATCACAAGCTCCACGTGGCACCATGTTGATCGGAAGCTTCGTATAGGTCAACTTTTCCGTTACCGTCACCTCCCCGTTTCAGGGAGTCACCCTCGAGGTTGGGGGTGCGGTAGAAACGTACTGGAAATCCCTTACCTTACCGCAAAGTGGCGTCTTTAACCCTAACCCACACCTGACACTTCCCTGGAGACACTCTCCCAAGTCCCCTGATTCTATCCATACCTCGCCTTCCGTTCAGTCGACTACTGGTTCTCCAATCCACGCAGTTACATTATCATCCTTATCAGGTCACTATGTCCATGCTGTAGTGCAGCTCACGCGAGACCTGCACCCGGTATTGTACTACGATATGTTACTGCCCGAGACATCATTCGATTTACGTGTTGCCGACGTCACACTCTCACAGTTCGAGGCTCTGGCCAAGAGTCTCGATCGCGAAGAACAGCTTATTCGGAGGGTGGCCTCAGGCCAGGAGTGGCATAAAGTACTACCGCGTTTGATGATATCACTTTCTCGGTTTATGCAGGTAAGGTCCCATCCACTATCACAGGGAAGATATCCACTTCACAGTGGTCTTCACAGCTTCTTCCGGCCCATCTAGGTTTAACCCTAGAAGTGGCCCTCTCCCCAATAAGTCGGGTAGCCAATCAGTATACCAATTATCGTCTCGATCCCAATGCATCCATTGATGCTATCCTCCGTACGATACGCCAGACCTCATCCTTACTTGGGGGAGCGTTCGCACGGCGGCGTATAGCCTTCACTTCTTTTTCTCCACAAGTCTGTGCCGCACTAAACTGGAAACAACCAAATTGTGGGTATTTCTAATTCTGCTCCTCCAAGGCTGGACACCCTCCTAATGGGCACGTTTGTTCAGACCCCGTCTTCTTCTCGTCCCGCTGTGGTCAAATTGACGGGGATGTTCCTCCCGGACCTATGCCCAACCCCGCGCTTCGTAACGTAGGGGATGATTACTATGCCTCTAGTGTCGCTGCTGGCGTGGAATTCGCGAAGATGAACAATCTTCTGGGCATCTTCTTCGATTCTGAACTATTGGTAATTGGCATGTGATTGTCCCGTGCGTTCCCTGACTAATCCTTTAATCGCAGTTGCAGGTGCCCTCGCTCATTCGGGGTATACGGGATACTGGCCTACTGGTGGGCATACACGGTGGGCCATCGACATCGAATCTTCCGGTTTGCTCCGCAGATAGCGCTCAGGTCGATGCCTACATCCGTGATGGTACGGTAACCTACATGGACAACTCAGCGGGAGAACAAATGTGATATTACAAACATTGTATATTCTATGTGTTCTAAAGTACGGAAGTTGCTGATGGAAGTATTTTTTGGGCTGTGACTGCCACGTTGCTGGTAGCGTAATTTAAGCGTCTCTATTATCTCGTACGACAGACATGCCAACATGTCCGTTTCAGACGGACGCTTTGTAGAGCGCCGCATATGAACCACCTTTTTCCATTAATTCTTCATGAGTGCCGAACTCTGTTATTGTCTGGAAGGAAAACAACAAAACGGCCATTAAACTTAGGGTGGCATAACTATCAGATATGAACGTACCCCCTGCTCCATCATTGCGATCTTATCGGCACGACGTGCGGTGGAAAGTCGGTGGGTAATAAAAATGACGGATTTGATTCTTTTACCAGACGGAGAACGAGAGATATCTTCGATGGTGTCGAAAATTTTGTTTTGTGCATGTCCATCCAAAGATGAAGTCTAGAAAAGCGTCGACAACTTGCCCGGAGAACTAGATGAATGAAACTGCTTACGGGTTCATCGAAGAGTAACAGTCCAACCTCTGGTCGATCAGCTCGCATGAAGGCACGCGATATCGCTATCCTCTGCCACTGCCGTAACGGAGTCAATGGTTGACGTAGCGCGCATTACTAGTCCATCAGACACACCTCGCCACCAGATAAACCATGAAGCTGCCGTGAAGGCATGCCATAGCCAGTGTTCGAGCCACAGTTGGACGAGTACGGCATGGTATCAAATCCCGAGGCATCCAACTTAGTCCTCAAGCCGTTGGGCAGACTGTCCACGAAAGAGTCCGCGCCGCCAAGGTGGACAGCACGGGAAACGGCGGACAGTGATTGCAGCTTCTCCACATATCCGAGGCCCACATTTTCCCTTACGGTGGAGCTGTACTTTGAGAACCCTTGGAAGACCGTAGTGACGTGACGGTGATACTCTGCCGGCGACAGGCGTCGGATATCAGCGCCATTGACGGTGAGCACGCCTTGGTCGAAATCTAATATTCGCAATATAACCTTGGCCAAGGTGGACTTGCCTATATCCAGTCAAAGACGGGATGAGGAATCGGCAATGGGAGGGCTAAAACGGAACTTGCCTGATCCGTTGCATCCCACAACTGCAAGGGTTTCTCCGGCATCCAAACTGAAGCTCACGTCTTTCAAGGCGGCTTCTTTACTACCTGGATACGTGTATGACAGGTTTCTCGTGTGTCAAGTCAGACACGAGAACGTACGAAAAGAATATTAAAAATACCTGGCTTCGATTTTCATGCCGCTCGGCAGACAGGGAAAGCTCATAACATGCTCATCAGCTGGCTCCAACTCTGGGTGAATATTCATGGCAGCACAAAATGCTCCCATTAAGAAGATGCTTTGGAATGCCATGCGTGCCGTTGTTAGGAGATTGCCGAAGGTGAACACCACAGCCTGAATGGAGCTCCGGTAGAGTGCCAAGGACCCTAGTGATGCAGACGACGACTGGAACATTAACAGTAGGGGAATCTGCAGTCATTTTACTCTATTTAGTGACATCTCACGTGAACTCCAAAAACACTTACGTTTTGCAGCGCAAATAGGAGGTCCGATACATTGATCTGGTTCAGGAGTTGTGGCAGGGTCGGTTGGCCCGTTTGAGATGTCCGATCATGATACATCATCGTCCTCCGTGCATTAGCCCAAGACTGAAGAATCCACGGTCCCAGGCCGAAGAGAAGTACTTCAGGACGGTGCGTGTCGTTGTAAGCCAAATTCCGCAGTCTTTCTTGCCGCTCCGCGGTTCGAGCTTCTTCGGTGGTGTAATTGGAATCTACCGCGGAAGGCGCACTGCCGCAACGGTTCATGAACAGAGGAAACAAGGCAGAGATGACAGACAACAGCAACGCTCCCATGTTTGTAGAACCACCCGTCAGGGACAAGAGGACTAAGAGATGGGACGCCAGTTCAGATATGAGGGCAAGTACTTGAATGAAGTCAAACGGCGAGAGCAATCCAAAACTTCCCATGCCATTGAAAGATCTAACGAACAAGTCGGATTCCTGGAGACAATCACGGATTACAGGGTCTGCAAGAGTGGGGATATCGAGGCGTAGCCGCTGAGCAATCTGTTGATATTCGACATAGAACTTGGCAGACTCTTGGACGATGCTCTCGTTCGACATGCTGGAGAGGGCTGTGTTATGAGAGTGGCGGAGGGCGAATTAAAGAGGACACGTACGCAAAAGTGTCGATGGCTGTTTCCGCAGCACGCCGAAAGATTTCGGCGACCAAGAGACGCAAGAGGCGCGACCAGGAGAAACACCCCGAGGACACGAGTGTCTGGAGCTGTACGACTGGGGGTGAGTATGACAGTGAGATGGACAAGAACACCCGTAGTGACCTCGTCGACGATCATTGCTTGTGAATAGCCCCTGAAGGCGGGAAAGATGGCACGGACGATGTGGAGAACAACCATTAGGGATGTCCTGACGGGATGGAGGCCCCATAGTGCCTTTACAAGATCGAAGACACATGCGCGAAGGATTGTGAGGGCGAGACGGAGGTTTTTCTCGTTCATGGGGCGCTGTGCACCGGGCATGAGATAGGTGCCCCTGCGACGAGGGACGACGCGTGATGCGAGCCACGACTGCAGCAGGCAGCGACAGGATGGGGGTGGTGCAAGCTTGTACTGAGAACGATGCCTGTTTGGATGAGAAAGATGGGAAGAGGACCAACGTCTGAGGTGACGTTGAGGTTTGGAGTCGTGACACATATCTGGGTGTTGAATCGGGGGGCAGCTACATGACGAGGGGGGTATAAGAATCCTGGAAGAGCCACAGGATTGACGGATGTTCACGTCAAGATGGCAATTGTGACGGAAGGAGCAGGTCCGCCTTACCTCGCCAGTGAGATCCGAGGTGATTTCTGAGCGGTGTAAGACGAGTTCGGCAGAGGAGACCCGACACATACTTGAAGTTACTCGCACTGGCTGATGCTGAGAAGAAACGAAAGATGGATTCATATATGAAACTTTAGGTCATTTTAGGAATCAAGGAGAGATGCTGCGGTATGGAAACTGAGGGCCCACCGGTCGGTCTGCTTCCCTGCCACCGGCGCCAGGGCCCTTGCTCAGCGTCGTCGTGCACAGGCCTGTCGCTTGTCATCGTCTGAACCGTGCCAGCCCGAGCCGCTCCAAGCCGGTTGTCCAGTGTGAGACGAGACAAGTACTGCTTTCCCTTGAGATATCCCGTTTTAGGTGACTCGAACTTAGCCCCCACCCACGTCCACCCGTCCCTCTCCATCCCACCCCATCCCTCCGGCTATCCTTTTTTCCCCTTCCTTCTCTGTTTACCCGCTCGGCGTACCCTTTCGTTTAATCTATTCGGCTTTTGACCCTACAAACTTTTTTTTTTTCACCGCCTCAAAGATGCCCACTCATAGCGAGCTCTTGTCTGACGGTTTACGCCAGCTCGAGCTGGAACAGAATCAGGCCTCCCCGTCACCCAATCACGTCGATCATCCCTCCTTGCACGGTGACGGTGGGACGCATGCGACCGAGTCTGACCCCGCACGAGACACCCACTCTCAGCACCCATCTCCCTCCGCCTCGCCCACGCGTCCTCCCTGGCCTCATGTCCATGAAGGTTACGGGTTTCGAACGCCTTCGGGGACGTCGACTCCTCAAACGTTAGCATCCCAGGCCGGCGACAGGACAAGTCCTCTTCCCGATCCAAACGGCTTGGGTTGGCCGGGTAGGCGCCGTACATTCTTTGCCATCCGCACACTTCGCTTAGCCGTCCCCGTCAGCCAAGTCCACCATTTCTCGTCTGCATGCCACCCCCGCAGAGCGTGCCACCCGCGAGAAGAGAATGATTGCTGCGGTTCGAACCATCCTCGAATGCATTGGCGAAGATCCCGACCGCGAGGGTCTGCTCAGGACACCAGAACGCTATGCAAATGCCGTCATGTGGATGACTAGGGGTTACGAGGAACGCCTTGTGGGTCAGTTCTTCTTTCCTTCCTTCTTCTTCGCATGGTCCGTAGTAATACCATGTAACACATGCTCCGTTAGATGTCATCAACGATGCTGTGTTCACGGAGGACCATGATGAAATGGTCTTGGTCCGGGACATCGACATCTCCAGTCTGTGCGAACATCACCTTGTCCCCTTCACTGGGAAAGTGAGTGCGGTGGTTACCCATCCGACATTGAATCTCACGCCTAGCGTGCTGGGCAGGTTGCCATAGGCTACATTCCCAACCAACTAGTCCTTGGACTTTCTAAGCTCGCACGCATAGCCGAAACCTTCAGCCGCCGTTTGCAGGTTCAAGAACGACTGACCAAACAGATCGCTATCGCAGTTCAGGAGGCAATCAAACCACGTGGGGTGGCAGTCGTCATGGAGGCAACGTGAGCACTTTGCCCTATCAGTAGGGTCCTGGTCCCTCACTCTTCACTCTTCTGGTCCTCGTTAGCCATATGTGTATGACGATGCGAGGCGTGCAGAAGCCCGGCTCGATAACGGTCACATCGTGTATGCTAGGCTGTTTCCGGACGCAACAAAAGACTCGGGAAGAGTTCCTTACGCTAATAAAGAAGTAATCCCACCGATATATCCCTTGCCCTGGGCGATTCAACTCGTATAATCGATTCAACTCGCATTATCTTTATTATCTCATAATTCACATGGGTGGAGAGTGGGGTGGCACCCAACTGTCAGGACATCAATCTTTGGGGATAGGACTAGCAGTAAAACATTGTATTGATATACCGAAAAAGTTATTTAAAAAAAACGCAATTGGCAGTGGTAGCACAGCTGAAAGCATTATGGGCGTTTGACGTTCATTGGTCCTTTCTCCCAGCTCGTGACTTGTCACCTGCTTGAGGGTCGATAGGAAGCGTCCTTTTGGCCAATCCACCGTGGACATGAGCGTAACGGTGACGATTGATTCTCGGCCTCTTCAGTGGCTGTGAGGATATATCACCTGGCAGTGGGTTTGGGTCCCCCATCTCCTTGTCACGTTCTGTATGAAGGTCATGTCGGGATCAATTTATGTCAAACCGCGCATGACCAGTCACTTACCCGCTACAGTACGCTTTCTATTATCACGGTCGTCATCCCTAGGGGGAAGCTCGGAAGAACGGTAAAGACCCGCGGGTGGAGCCGAACGAGGAGCCTCTTTCTCGCCTATCCGGGAACGTAAACTAGGTGGCATGTCTGGCAGGTTGCTCCCTGTACCAGGCCCTCCTTGAAAGCCGGTGGTGTGGTCGCGCTGACTCTTCCAGTCGCCACCTGATCGGCTAGAAGTATCGGCCTTGCCACCACTCCTAGACGGGTCTGCAGCTGACATCGCTCTCGGAGCAGAGGGTGTCGTAGGCGGAAGGTTCTTCGGCCCGTCTGGTATTCGTTTCTCGACAGGCTGAAACACCTTCGATCAGACACGTAAGAATGACGTCGAGATGGGCGAAATACCTTGTCGGAGGGAGGTGGACGCGAGTCACCGTCCGATGGTTCACGCTCAGTCCGGCGTCTGTCCGATTCCCGACCTCGGTCGTGACTTTCCTTTTCTGAACGTCGACCGCGATCTTCCCTGTGGCTGTCTTTCCGGGAGCTCCGCTTGGAAGTCCTGTCAGTCTGCCATCGATCTCAGCAACTTTAAAAAGACAATAGGCCCAATCTCGGGTGCTAACCTCATCATCAGTGGGACGTCGCCTTTTACCCAGTGCGTCATCGTTTGGCTGTGTCGTACTCCGATGTCGAATTGGATCAGGGCGAGTCGGAACGGCTCGACTTTCCGGTGTTGCAGTGGGGCCGGTGGGTATGATCAACCGACCAGACCCATCACGCTCCTTCCTCGACTCACGGTCGCGGTCTTTATCATCTCGACGATGGCGGTCTCGATCCCTGTCTCGATCCCGGTCACGTTCCCTGTCGCGTTCGCGCCGTTCACGGTCTTTCTCCCGGTCTCTGTCCTTCTCTCGCTCTTTGTCACGCTCCCGCTCACGTTCGCCATGTCTGTCGCGAGTCCGTTCTCTGTCACGTTCACGATCGCTTTCCCTGTCCCGGTCGCTTTCTCGCGTAGGTCCACGCTCCCTGGCACTCCTCTCCCCACGTGAAACAGCAGGTGCTCCGTTGTCCCTGCGAGACATCCCACGAGGTTCCTGTCGCAGTTCTCTGTCGAATGTCCTTTCATCGCCGCGATCTATGTCTCCACGATCTGAGGGACGTCCAACACTCGTCCGACTTTCCTGACTGTGGTTTCTTGTCCCGGCGCGGGGAGGGGGAGATGACGAATGATGTTGCGGCAGAGGTGACGATGCCTTTGAGCCAGGCTGGCTACGCGAGTCCGCTGGCTTACGATCACCATCAGGCCTTTCCGACGAACGCTGACCCATACTTTGTTTGGCAGTTTCGCGAAGCTCTTGAGCCGACAACGTTTGACTTGGAGCGATAGGAGGTGGCATCGAATCCCCAGTTTGTTCTCGGGGGCTCGGCATTGCACTGGGGGGTGCCAGTCTATTAGGTCTGGAGGGTGGGGTTGGGGTTGGAACCCGCGTGTCAGTAGGAGTTCCAGGAAGCGAAGACTGGCCAGGGCCAGTGGGCGGACGCGTTCCAACTTGAGATACTCTGTCTTCCTTCGATGCAGACACAGAGTCTACGTCCATGCTGTCTGACTTCGTAGCCGGCTTTGCTTCACTGTCGGGCGCAGGGGACGGACTGCCCTTATCTGGTCTTACCCGTTTGACCTTTTCGGGTCGAGGTATACTTCAACAAGCACAGAATCAGTGGGGGGTGACATGGAAGGGCGAACGGATAGTACCTATCCATCGCCAACTTGGTTGAATTAGCAGGGGTGGAAGGCCTGTCAAGAACCATCTGAGATGATCCATTGGCAGCCTGAGCCCTGGGTGCAGTTGGTATAGGAATAGCGGTGGGGCCATCACGGCGGTTGTCGGTCGAAGGCGGAGGGGGAGCAGTGCCAGTTGTTTGAGTTGCGCGCGGTTTGTCAGGGAGCTGAGAAGTGGGCTTCGGCGACGCGGTGACACCGTTATGCTGCGATGCAGGTTAGCCCTATAGATCACGCATTGAGGTTAGAGAGTACCTTGGGAACCGGCCTCGGCACTGTCCACAAAGGCTCACGTTTCTTCAATGCAGCGGAATAACTGGAAAAACGTCAGTGGAAGGTTTGGCCCCCATGCAGTATTTGACTTAACGCTCTACCCAAAATCTTCAAATCCCCGCGTTCCTCGGTTTCCACTAGTTTTTCCACCATTATATCGATCACGGGTCCGTAATCGCTAACAGCAGCCATCGGAAAGATAGGGAGTATTTCCTTCAATACGATAATAGTGTTGTAGACGTGCATGAATTCCCCGGTTTCGATACAACTGCAGAGGCTCTGCGATACAATATCAGTCTCTCACTTTCTATGCCTTTGGGTCACGCACTCTTCCTAACTTCCTATGCCACTTGCGCAGGATTTGCTTGAAGCTAATCCAATGCAAAACATCGTCGGCTCGGATGTCCGCAAGATCCTTGTTCGTCCAACGGGGTTGAAAACCGGGAAGAAGAACCGTCTTGCCAGCTATCTTCATCCTGTTATCTTGGGCGAAAAGCTGCTCGTCCTGCGCCCACTTCCACAGATCAGCAAGAAGACTTAGCAGGAATCGGCCTGAGAAACAAAAGTTGGCTACCACTGCATTGAGGGTACGAACGCATAGTCATACCATAATTTTTTGCTTCATATTCACTACATGAGAATATCACGGTCTTCACGTGATCCCCGAGTAGCTGTAAAAGGACGGTGAGATTCTGGTAGCATGATATGGTGATACTGCTTACCCTGTCATAAACCATGAGTGTCGGAAAGCCGGGAGTGCCTTGAGTGTGTATAACTTTTATAATCTGGGCACAGTAGTCGGCGTCCATGGGCGACAAGAGGCACCTTGGTTGGATGCAATGCTCGATGATCGCAGAAGCCAGTACAGCGGACCGGTGTTCAACTAAGTTCCAAATATGATGAGATGTATATTCAACATGTATAGTTAACTTTACCGTGTGCAAACCAGTGCTGCTTCTCCCGTGCCAAACGTTTCAGTGTGAAGGACCTCGAGTCCAACTGCTCCTTGAATTCTTGAGCAAGCGTATTGACGAAGGCGGTATATCGATCACGCCTAGCCCGGTGCGCACTGGCGCTAAGCCGCTTGGCCCTGTCAGTCGATCGATCGGCATGGATGTATTTGTGGTCTTCCTGATGACTTAAGGTCCGGAGAGCAGCACATTCCTCGTCGTATCGCGATGCTGGCGGAGCAAGGTCATACATTGATAATTGCCAGAAAGTGAGATAGAAGGCAGGACTGGGTGGAGTACATCACGTAAGTACACCAAATATCACAGGGCATAAGCACCTACCCGATGACATCAATAGCATTGCTCTTCGCGATTTTTCTGACGTCCTCAAACAGTTCTTCGAGTTCTGGAATCCATGGACTCTGCTCGAAGTATGAGGTTTTCCCGGGTATGTGCATGGCAGACAATGATATACAGACCTCGGCTGGGGGAATCGTAGTGTCCGCCTCGACCTCCATCGAAGAATCCTCTCCACGACTACCCCTTGATGGGGTCTTGTGATCATGGGAGTCTCGTGAGATGTTGGTCCCATTGGGCGTGTCCAGTCGAGGAGTCGCCGATGGGTCGCGCTTGGCGGCGGTGAGGTGAGCCTTGAGCCGTTTCTCAGCCTCTTCGTTTGCAGCGCGTTCTTTCTCCTGTATGGACAACGCAGTTTTCTATCAAATGGTGACCAAGAGAACCAAGCGGTGAGATGGCATCCTCTTACCAGAAGAGTGTGGTTGAGCATTGGCCTGATAATCTGCATACAGATCGGGGCGGAAATCCCATACAACTCTCCGAGCTCAGCCAGCGGTGGAAGAATCTTCTTCGCATAGTCCTCAGGAGTGATCACCGAAGGAGAGGTAAGAAGCTCCAAGTATTGTAGGAGTACCCCATGGATCTGAATTCAAGCCACTTCTGAGACCATGAAGCCAGGACGACGTGACGCGCAACCTACAGTGTCGAACAGGCTTGAGAGAGATTTTAAATGGGCATCCGGAGCCCGGAACACACACGACTGGCGTTGTTGAGCAACTTGGATCAAAAGCGGTAACGCGAGATTGTTCTCTATTAGCGTCTTCCCTAGCCGATGAGGACCCTTCAAGACCGCATCGCTAGGATCCAAGCGGGCACCTCGAGTTGTCGATGCAACTGCTTCGATACGCAAAGCAGGACCGCCAGCCATGGCAGAAATCTGGGAGTCCGAAAGACTGGGCAGCGGCTCAATACCCGCCATTTTCCAAATAAGCTCCTTCAGCACGACTATATCCGTAGTTTGACCATTATACAACTGGTGCACGACATATTTCAACAGCGGAGATAGGTCGGCACTGTACCGGCGGAACAGCATGCCAGTGAATGACGCAAGACCTGTGATTGTCAGGCAAAGTTTTCAAGGGGGTAAAACTGAGAAAGGAACCTACTTTGCAACCAGTCCGAAATGTTCACTCCATCGTCCTTCACTCGGTTCTTGTGCGGATTCGATAGTGCGTCCAAAATGACAAACACCAATACATCAAAGCCCATGTTTGTGACATATCTAAGGGCCTGAATAACCACACTCGCGAGGTTGTCGTACGCCATGATCTGGTTCACAACGTTTGTAAAGAAAATTGCAGGATTAGAGTGAACCAATTTCGCAACAGTGCCAGAGAGCGTGTCGATTGTATTGTGAGACAGCCGCCTCAAGATACCTTTCGACTCCCGATCTGCTTGCACCTGCCGTATGCGTAATTCGGGGTGCGCATTATACGTCTTTTGTCTCCATTCTCCGTAAAGCCTCCAGCGAGCGGTCGTTTCGTACTGACGAATGACGTTCCAAATTTCCACGGTACACACGGCATTACCTCGAATGAGTGGGAGGGCAGGGAGGAAATACTTCCTCAGCATCTTGTACCAAAAAAGACGCACAGGGTGATTGGAATCTGGTTCCGCAGATGGCTTCTTTGTCACTGGGTCTAATGCTACCTGAACGACTGTCGTTAGCTTGGTGAACTAACCATGAAGGGTAGATTATTCACAGTTGCAACCAGCTGAGATCGCCCAAGGCGGGTCACTTTAGACACAAACAACGGGTCACGGGAAATATGTGGCCCGATGAAGCTCATGAGAGGTTCAATGACATCAATTAGGTCATTGTGGGTAGTTGACATCGGTACTCGCTCAGACCAATCTGGGAAGAAGAACACAAAGTCCGTGGAGGCAGTACTCGGAGGTGTCGGTGCAATTAGAGTGAGCTGGGGCTTGCGAGTGGGGACTTGGATCACGCCATTGGGGCCAAACCTCGCGCGGGACCGGGTGAAACTGAGGTTCCGCTCCTTCAACACAAAGGTCGAGTCGTAGATGGGAGTAATCGAATGCTTTAGGATCTTGAGCATGATATCGGCAATCTCCACATGGGCATCAACCAGCCAGGGAAACCTCGTTAGGATGACTATAGCAGGCCGCAGCGCACCGACAGCAAGTAGAGCACTGGCGAGGCCGGCTTTCTGATTTGGCGCCTTGAAGGCAGGGGTCTGCTTCGCTTCCTCCGGAATCTCAACACGAGGTTTCTGTGCAGAATTCGCAGACTCCAATGGCCCGGCCATTGCCAACTGGTTTATCCTGGCCGTCGAAATACGCCCTTGTACTTGGTCAAGGTAATCCTGTCTGTACGATTCCATATCTGGATCTACAGGCGACAGCTGTATCTCGATGAGAGGTTGAATGCTCATAAAATATATAAGGACATACGTGAGGATAGAGATCATCCAGTGTAATGAACCCCTCGCGGATAAGGATGGCAGCTGTGAGGTATACACTCCGTTGCGATTGCTCGTTGGCGTCCGGAAACTAGGAAACTTGAAGCAGAGGCACACGACCCGATAGGTTAAGACGAACCTGATAGTGAGCAAACTTGAATCCGAGAACTTGCGCCAGTACCTGCGAGCCCGACTTATCCGTACCAGATGTTGAATCGGCGTTGCCTGGGGGTAAGGATTCCGCCAGTTTCAGCACTTCATCAAGGGTCCTCCCTGCATACACTTCAGTGACAGGGTCGACTACCATGGACGTCTCCGGTTTCACATCAGTAGGTCGTTTGTAAGAGCCTACCCATGGCGAGAACGAGAGCAACGAGAGGAAAAAATGGTAATGTGTAGCCAGATTTACGGTGAGGACGTCCAAAATGATATCGAGAGCACGGTTTGGGTCCAGGTCAAAGTAGCCGATGAGGCTCATCACCTTTGCCCATACTGCGCGGGCGCGCTCCTGTATAGAGGCAAAGCTCTCTGTGGGTCGGGCATCAAGAGAAGAGTGCGGAGGGCCCAGAGAACTTGTGAGTTCCACAGTAAGCTTACTGTAGCCCTCCGTCTGCTCGCGAAGTAGGTTGAACTTGTTTTGTTTGTAGCTATGCGAGTAGGCGTGAGTTATGATTGGTCGTCCCGCGTTACACGACTTACAACAGCCCGGTCCGAGTCCGTATTTCCTTCTTGTCGAACGCAGACCTGTCGGTAATGAGACCGATACTGGCCAGGAGCGAAACATCGAGACGCTCTCTACACAAGGCAATGTCGATAATGTTTGCAGACTGGATCGTGGCGACGTTGTAGATACCTCGGAAGGTTAGGAACCTGAACTGCTCACCAAGAACTTTCTAACTATGTCTGTTAGGATTTCCTTGTCTTGTTCCAACGCTTGCTTCGTCTGTGAGACTCCGGGTACATCCTTGAACTCTTGTCCCGCGGGCGGAGGGTCAGGAGTTGCAAGAATAGCTTTGGAATCCGCCAATAACTCGTCCAGATGAGCATCAAGGGACCAAATAAGGTCGACAAACATCTCTCCATAGGCGTCGTTGTTCGTCGAACGGCCGCCTTGCGCGGATGACGATGGGAGAGAAAGGAGTACGGACTGCACGAAATTGACCACGGTGTGTGGAGTAAGTGGCGGTTTCGACGACCAGGTCTTCAGGACGGAGAACAGAAGCTTCTGATAGGCCGAGTTCAACGCCACGGCGCCATTGAGATTGATTGGGCTCGAATGCAAAGCAACAAGAAAATTGCGACTTCAGGCGTCCTGTAAGCTTTCCTCTGCAGAGTATGCTGCGGGACATACCATTCTACCTCTCCACCCCTGGTCCAGGTCTCCAGGTACCTTGTTATTTTGTCAATGACGTCCATGGGCGCGAGTACTCTGGAAGACGAGTGCACGGCAACAAGGAACTTGACGAACACGCTTAGCAGCTGGCGCTAGCAGTAGACAGGATTGGCATTGTTTGGATGCTGTTGGCACGTGTCGTGGTCTATTGACCATTCGCCCATTGCTACGGACTTGTTGGACCCACGATAACCCTAATACCCCTCCTTTCTTCCCGGTGCAGGTAAGCTTCCAGCATACAGAAAGCGTAGGGGCATCTGCATCAGAGTTCTTGGGCGTTGCGTGCAGGGTCGTCAGTCAGCGTGACATACTGCATCCATCAAGGGTATCATGGGGGCTGTTGAGCTACCTCGATCGGATGGCTGCCTCGTTACACTTTGGTTGGATGCGAGGCAAGTTGGTCGTCGATGCCTTCGGTACTGAGCGAATCCATATCGCAGTTGCAAGCCGACCTGTGCATGTACTGCCTTTGTATAAGTACGTTGCCAGCATACTACTGTCATAGGTACATCCCTACAAGGAGAATGCAAGGGTAGAGCTTGGCAGCCTCATGCCTCTTCTGAACCCCAGTGAAAAACGGACATATGCTGAGCGACGTAGACAGACGTCTACGTATGCCGTATATAGACATTGCTTCCCATACGAAATAGGTCACCTCCATAGCATTTGCTGCTAGTCAGAGCTACTCGATACTATGTCAGTCTATTCTATAGTCCTTCATAGATCCCCATAGACTACATCTCGTCTCTTATTGTACTTGATTAATGTATGTTGATCTATGTCCAACTAGTTCATGGTATGCGAGCTCGTGATTGCATTTCAGGCTATGCGTTGCTATGTAGAAATACACTCGGAAACGGTGCCCGCCCGCCCGCCCTCGCACCGCCGCCGCCGCTCGCCCGCCTGCCAATAAACCCACCCCCGCCCCTCCTCTCGCCTGTACTGCCTGCCAATAAACCCGCCCGCCGTTCACACTGCTGCCACCACTTGCCCGCCTACCAATAAACCTGCCCCCTGCTCCTTCTCGACTGCAAAAATAAAACGTAGTACGACCAAATCCCCGACTGAAAACGCGGCTTCTAGTGCATCGGAAGGCTTGAGAATTTGGCTATAACGTCGGCTGTCCCGTTCACCCATATCCCGCGTGCAACCTACCAAACTCTTCATCAGACATGAATGAATCACGCGGATGAATCGTACCAAATCCTTCGCTTCATCCTTGTATCTCTGTATGTGTACAACAGTCAGTAGAGCAGCCAAATAAGTAGCCAATAAATAAATTGCCTACCGCCTTTGCCTCAGGAGACAATGCTTCGAAGTAGCTGTTGAACTCATCCAACGATCCGCCGACTTGTTTCTGAAAGCGGTGCATGCACAGCGTCCTAATAAAATAGTCAATAGGCGATGGTGTAAACGAGTATGTACGTTACCTTCCACTCTTGTTAGACGGGGGGCGCCAAGTTTTCTTCTTCCCAGATACATCCGTGGGCCCGGGGGCGGTCTGTTGCACAGACGGTCGTGATACGCTCGCTGTTACACCTGCCCTCAGTGTCAGTATGAATGTCGGACTGACCCTGTTACATACCGGTGTGACTCGTGCTGGGGACTTCGACTTGAGATCCTTCATTGACAGCGCCTGTATGCTCGTTGGAGGGGCTTGCACTTCTTCGTTCTAGGATATGCGTGGTCGGCTCCGGTGAAGCGCTGACTGCAGGAGGTGCTGTAGCACGTAAGGAAGATCTGTAAAAGTGTGTTAACGAGTATAAATGTATCTGGTAGTGCTTACAGCGGGTTCTTGATTAGAGCCACGTCCACGATACTCGTGTGCTCTTCCTCGATCGCACTCGATAACCCTGACCCGCCTGAAAATAAAAGAGATTAGTTCATGGCGTGCCCCATACATATTGTCTCGCCTGGGGTGCGAGCGCTGCTGTCGGGCTGTGTACGAGCACCAGGGTCCTGGTGGCTCTGCGGCGGGAGCGGACTAGACGAGGAGAGTGATGCTGCTGAGTCCTTCGAACCACCGCTCAAACTCGAATCATTCAGCTCGAAGGAGGGCCAATCAGTTGATACATCGCCGTCGCCGTCGGTATCGCACGAGCCTGTGAACACGTTCCTCTTCGTGCACTTCGTGTTGCTGAGTCCTGTCGGCAAGTCAGCGTCTTCGGCCACCTTGCTCTTTGTCTTCCGTTTGGTAGCGCTATTCAGCTTCTTGTCGGACCTCTTCGTGAACCAGGTCTGCTTGAAAGACGAGTAATGTTTCTTGGCAAGTAGGTCGCTCTTCCACGAGTCCTTGCAAAAGTTCAGTTCCGGACACATTTGAACGAGCTCACCGCGGAACGCCTTCTTGACCTGAAGCGACATAGACGACCAAGTCGTTTGAGCATCGATCAGTCCGTGAGTACGAAGCTCGTGCCAAATACTACGCATAGTCTGTAGAATAGTCGATATCTTCTCGCTTGCGAGTTCTTGACCATTTTCATCTTCAATGAATGCCGTGGTTGAGCATTCTTGACCTTCTGCTGTCATACGAAAGTTCTTCCAGTCCTTCTCGAACCAGTATCGCACCCTGGGGTAGTCGACTCGGTTCAGTTGAATAACCGGGGGCGCGTTGAGCAACGGTATCGTGGTGATAGGTGCCGATCGCAATTTAACGTTGACGGGGCCATCCTCTGAAGTGCTCTGGTCCGACTGGTATACGGTTAGCCTTGCCACGAGGGTATTATATGCGTTTCTACGACAGAAGTAATGTTAGTAATCTTTATGCAGTGACCGACTTACTGCACGGCAGATCTTTCTGCCTTGAGTGCGATATTCTCTTTTTGAAGTCCACTTATAGTCTCTTGAAGAACTTGCACCTAGATCGCATATATCAAGAAAATCAGTAACGGTAGCGATGAATCGCTGTACTCACGTTTGGTATCATCTCTGGTATACCTTGGCTGCGGGGAAATGAATGACTAGACTGATCCATTCGAAGGCAATATCAGTGCGGGAGTAGCTGGATTTGCTACGTTACCAGCCATCTGCGAACCGTTCGCCCATGATAGAGAGTTAGGGGCTGGGAAGGGGGCCGGACCCTGGACATTATTGCATGCAAAAAAATTGTTAGAACCATTAGAATTCGAATTATACGGCTCTGGTAGGGAATTAGACAGAAAAAGGGAGGGCGGCTGGCTGTCTGGACAGGCCGCAGTAGACATCATGATGAGTAGAGGCAACGTCTGTGTTTATGATTATTTGTCACTAGACGCTGCGATTTCTCTAAGTCCAAATCCTGCACTAAGTCATTATTCTACTACTATTCCGCTTGTGCATATGACTCCCGCCACTGTCAAACTCGTCGAAAACGTCATCGTACTCGAGGTCGACAACATTATGCAAGACTGGCCTGCGTATGTTATTAATTTCACGGCAGAAAACACTGGCCCCCAGGTGCGTACTTGAGCCATTTTCAAGTTTGTTCATTGCGTTACTGATAATCTAAGAAATTGATCTTGCATCTCAAGAATGCGTCCAAATCCATCAGGATTGACTCTGATGATGAAGACGAAGCGACGGTGTCAGAGTACCGTACGTCTCATCGCGCATATAGTCAACCTTTCTAACCAAATCGCGCTCAGGCGCATTAACTGAGGACCGTGACGCTAGAATCTTGGTGACTGCAGTCCAGTAAGTGGTAAACTACGCTCTGTGTGGTCCTCATATTTGCAGGCGAGACGAGACTTTACGGTATGAAAGTCTCGACGGCACTTCGGATGACGGCGAGGAAGCGGCTGCCTCCGACGAAGAATCCCATGATGAGAACCTCCCAGCAACCACCCACACCGTCCCCGTTTTTCTGCATGGAACTCCAAAAGAGCCTGCTCCGCTGAAGCGCAAGACTTTCGACGAAAACTGGCCTCCCCGTCGCCCTCGTGCGTTCCGCAAGATCTCTCCCAACTCCTCGATTGCAATGTATGACTCGTTCATGACATTCCTGGCAGCGGTAAGGCCTGTACTGGAGGAGATTGAAAGGGACATCACGAGGACGGCCTAAATTGTTGCTAAGACTGCGGCCTGTACTTTTACTGAGAAATGGATGTACTCGACTGTGCTTAATGGCGTTCTCCAATACCACTGTGTTTTCATTGCCATACATTGCCTGAAATTTGCGTCTCGCGATCTATAAACTTCGCATTGCCTCAAATACACTGCATGACAGGCAAGAAAATGTATATTCAAGACTTAGTCCTCCTCATCCTCCTCTACACCGAGACGTGCAATATCCATGCCCATTTTCTCCACTAAAAAGTACCTGTCTCTGGCCCTACCATCTATCATGGGACGATGCGGCACCATCGCGACGACTGATTGAATGGCAGATATTGGAATCACCTGCAAGCTTGCCTCACCCAACTTCGTACAGGAAACGACGGCCCCATAAGAGTGTTCCAGTAACTGGGGATGGGGGTCGGAATAGAGAGTGACGAGAGTGACATTGTCGAATGCAAATTGATCAGGGGTGTTCAAGTCTTCATCGTCATCGGAGTGGTTGTCCGCTGCCTGGATGACGAGTCTTGCATAATACCGAACTTCTGCCATGCGATCTCTACCATTTAGAAAAATCTTCATGATGTTATGAGTCAGTAGATGAAGATGAAACAGTATCCACGTACTTTGACATTTCGAGCCATGTGGATTTCCTCTGGAGACTTCTGCAACTCTTGGTATTCGGATCGGGCAATCTGGCCGTTTGGCAAACGAAGACGCGCCCACTGCCGTATTCTGGGTGCGTGCGGCAAATTGAGATAGTCTGATATAATTGTCGCCTCTGCTCCTCGAAGGGTTGTAAGGCGCTTGTCACGTTTGGCGAGGAGGATGTAGCCATTGCCGAGAGAAACCGATGCGCGCGGGTTCGTATTTTCAGGAGGGTCGAGATGAGGTAACATAGCTTTGAGCGCATTCACTTGACAGCGGCGGATTCCCTGCTGCGCAAGGTTTGAAAACGGGTCCGAGGGCTGCCGTATCTCTTGACCGAGGTTCCCGATAGTTCGTTCCATCGTCCATTGTGAAGAACAAATGGGTGAACCGACACGAGCTGCTTCGGAAGGAAGGTGACAAGTAAGGTGAACGCACGGACGAACAAATGGAATATGATCAATGCGACGCTGGTAGAAAATACGCTCGAATTCTGGGGCCCATTGCGAAATGAGCTGAGAAGCGCGACGAAGTTGGGAGGGAGTGATGCTATATTGAGACATAATACGAAGGCCGGCGACAAACTTGCAGAAGTTGCGCCAGACACGGTCTGGAAGAACCCCATACAGAAGAGCAGGACATAGATTGTGAATCCAGGTGATGTATTCGGTGGCTTTGTACCAGGAATTTGCATGGAGACAAGGATTGCGAGGGGCAACATCGAACGAGCCAGGTAAATACATCTTGCATGCGGCCACGGCCAGACCGTGGGCTTCCCAGGTGTCTCTATCTCTGAAAATAGCCCAGTGCCACAATGACTTGTTATCGGTGGGCGCGCAGTCGAATTCGCCCCGCCAGAGATCTAGCCAGAGTGCAGCCATGTTGGCGCCACTCAGATGCATCAGCTCAGACGAAAATACCTCAGGGATACCTTGGATGAGATGTGGCTGGAGGCCGAGCAAGATGCTCGGCCCAACTATGCCTGTT
This sequence comes from Pisolithus microcarpus, assembly GCA_024613185.1. Classification (NCBI taxonomy): domain Eukaryota; kingdom Fungi; phylum Basidiomycota; class Agaricomycetes; order Boletales; family Pisolithaceae; genus Pisolithus; species Pisolithus microcarpus. The sequence continues at coordinate 2,048,564 of JANFAI010000002.1, read as the reverse complement.
TCGAGGCGCCGTCTCTCGTACTTGTGCTGGGTGCATGAGCTGATGAGATGGACGAGCTGCTCACAGTATGCGTGTGAATTCCCAGGGCCAATATCATAGACGTTGACGTCGGGATGGTCGCACCCAGTTAAACTATAACTATTAGGCTTGAGGAGCACCGGATAATATTGTGGGGCACCAGGTTTACGACGTCCTTTCACAGGACACAACAAGCGACAGCCATTTTTGCCCTGATGACCGACGAAGTTGCTGAGAGTGAGGAGGCCAGGGCCATCAGCGCATGCAAGAAAGAGGAAGGGGCGTGAGATGAATTTGCGATCTTGTGAGGTGTCCCAGACGCGTAGGCCCTCGCGCTGCACGGCTGACAAGTGATGTAAACCAGGGAATAGAAACGAATCGATGATCTTCGGCTTCTTGGGACCAGGTATGATTGCGCCGGGAAGAACATGTTTCTTCTTGTAGCGGTGGTCGGGAGAGAGGTCGAGAATGATCCATATGTATATCCAACAGTCGGATTCCTTACTCTCATATAACTGAGCGCCGTCAATGGATAACATGAGCAAAATGTCGTCAGGTCGAATCCTGTTTTCAGCAACTGCATGAAGGTAGGCGGCTCCACAAAACACGTCGTCGTACGCATCGACCAACCCACCGTTTCTCCGGATCTCCTGAAATAGCTGCTGAGTACGCTTCTCGCGATAGCACATCTTCTCGGCAGTCTCTGGATGTCGCCAAAGGGCCTGGAGCTGTGGGGCGATGGGGATAGTATGGAACACAGCACGGGGCTGTTTAATCCTGCCGTTGGTCCTCTGAAGCTTGACTTGGTCATACCGCGGTTCGGAGCACTCCGGACAGGCATCGAAATTGGAAAGCGGACCTACGAAGGCAGCACAGGAATTAACGCACATGTGCTTCACGACGGATGTGACTCCACTGAGATTGGCGAGGATTTGTTTGGTTTGGTGGAATGTAGGGAGTTCGGAGGTAGGGAATGCCTTTTGAGCGGCCTGCCGAATTTTCGTATATGTACTCTCGGACGAGTGCTCGAGTGCGATGAACATCGATAAGGCGAGCTCGGTAGACAGGTCTTCTATACGTAGAGGTTCTGTCGGGGGATTGCGGAGGTATGCAAGTTGTTCGCCTGTCAAGCCCTCTCCATCGTCGAGAGATGCGTTTCTGATGTCACGTACAAAGTGTAGGCTACGTTGTAATTTCGGTAAACGTGCCTTGCGTATGAGTTCCTCAATGTCGAGGTCAAGGAGGGGGGAAGGGGCGGGAGGAGCAGGTGGGCAATAGTCGTTGCGTTCAGCAGACTGGTTGTTGTCACTGCGTAACTCTCCGGGGCCACCGTCACTGCGTAACTCTCCGGGGCCATCGTCATTGCGAAACTCTCCGGGACCGTCGTCATTGTGAAACTCTCCGGGACCGTCGTCATTGCAAAACTCTCCGGGACCGTCGTCATTGCGAAACTCTCCAGGGCCATTGTCATTGCGAAACTCTCCGGGGCCATCGTCATTGCGAAACTCTCCGGGGCCATCGTCATTGCGAAACTCTCCAAGGCCATTGTCATTGCGAAACTCTCCGGGGCCGTCGTCATTGTGAAAGTCTGCAGGATGTTAGTTATTATCTTTTGAAAAAATACGAATACATACATTGGTCGTCGTCTGCGCGGTGGTAGTCATGCACTTCACTTTGATGGCCATCTCCCTGGTCTGGGAGTCGAGGGCGGTGCTCTGCCGCTGGAGTCTAGATATTTTATGAGAACCATGGAAGAGAGCAGTTGTCTGAGTATTCTTACCAACCGTGGACACTTAGCAGTGCCAGTTTCACCAGAGGCATCGCCGCTCCGAGCAGAAGACACGATGAATGCACGAAATGCATCGGATCGTGTTGCCAGCGTTATGGACGTCTTCTCGTCGTCGTCTGCCTCACGTAGATGTCGTTTCCAAGTTCTAAGCGTGTTAATCGGCCTGCGAACTCCCTTGCAGTACTTGCGGCAGACACACCACAGGGCTTGAGTGGAGTCTGGCATGACGAGTATAACGCAGAGCACACAGAGGAACGGAGGAGAGGTTGAATCGAATGGCATGTGTTGCACCAGATAGCATGGACAGAAAGACACGGATTGAATGTAGTGCATTGCGCGCAATTGAAAGCATGAAATCAGACCAATGCGATGTGTCGAATGGAATCAATAGTCGATGCTAACCATGCCCAGCTATAGTGAATCTAGGCACGTAGCCACACATAGTAAAACATACAAATAATAGCTGCTTCATACGACTACATCTGTCTACGTCGCCCGGCATATGTCCGTTTTTCACTGGGTCTGAACTCCCAGCCATGCTCTGGCAGGTCAACTTGAGCGTGACCTCCAGGCAAATCCGATCAGGTCAATGTTCAGGCCTCAGGTCGCAATCCCAGGTTTCGCGACATTGTGCAAGACTTGTGGTCGTGGAATCCACGATGTTCATGCCAAGCCCCTGCTGGGTACATGTGTCAATCACGCCGCATATCTCCACTTTCGGTGAGCGCTGGGGTCCCTTATTCACTATGGTCTTCGGTGATCTTGCTCGGGATAAGAATTCTGCCACTTCGTGCCAGGCTGCCAGCCGTTCCTTACCGGCCACTGTATGTATGCTATTACCGGTTTGCCAAGTCGAAAACCATCACTGCCCCTCGTTCGTTGGAATGTTCATAATTGCTCACGTTACAGAGGTCCAGGCTAACGCATCGTGGCAAGTTGTTCACACACGTTGCCCAAAACTTAAAAGGGAGAACCGTCCTGGAACCTCTGCTTCACTCTCTTCCCCAATACTTCAACATGGATGTAGAGAATAACGGCAGTGTCTCTGTTCCCCGGCGGGATACGGTGAAGCGTGCCGTGATAAGTCGGTGGGACCGCTTTCGACGTAAGGGGAAGAAAAATATAGGTGTATTGGCGAGCGTCAAGGAAATCGTGACTTGTTCCTGTATGTCCATCGCCATTTTTTCCGCTCTAAGCTGACGCAGCGCTCGCAGGGCTTAATGTCTTGCTTCTCGTGACCCCGTTGGCATGGTGGGTACACTTCAGCGGAAAGTTTCATTACTCGGTCGCTTTCTCCCGTAAGTTCGTTTCTACCGCAAAGAGGTAGGAATTCAAATCTCCCTCTCCCACCCCCTCTAGTGTCCTTTCTCACCATCATCCCCCATGAAAAACTGTTCGACTTTTACGGTGAACAAATGCAGCTATATCTTGGAAAGGACATAGGGGACCTACTAATCATCACACTCAATAAGCAAGCGTCTTTTCCCCAATCCGCGCGAAATCTAACTGACCTCTATTGCAGTGTGGTGGAAGGTACGCTTGCAATCATCTTGCTCACGAAGTGCAGGTGTGCCAAAAGGTCTGATCCGAGATCACACTAATCAACAGTCTTGGATTGACAGATTGAAACTGTTGCAGTCGACCATTACCGGTACGGGCGCCGTAGTTACAGCACGGCTGGACCCTCAACCATCATCTCATAGGCGTTGTCATCCTACACCTTCTTCTTGTCCCTGGTGCTGCCTTTCTGACCGGCGGAGCCCGGATATGGGAACAGGATCTGCACCCTGCTCATACTCAGCTCAATCATAGTCTGCTGACCGTTGGGTGAGTATCTTGCCGGTCAGTACTACACTCCAAAGTAACAACCTTATCAGCGTGTTAGCTCTTCTTCTACCCGTCATTTTCTATGCTGCCGTCAGTGGATCAGCGAGCAACTCTACGACAAACTCTACTCCATCCACCGAGACATTGCAGACGGAATTTTTGCAGATGAGTCGAGGTCTTGCGGTGATCCTACTTTTGATGTAAGTTCGTTCGTCTGGCCGCGATGCTATTCTCTCACTCGCTGTCAGCTATATCGCGTCCCGCATATACTACCACAATCCTCCTGGAGAGGGTCACACCATGTTGAATCACCCTGATACACCCGAAGAATTCAAGAATGCGGAAATCAAGCTGGCAAATACGAAACCTAAAGTTAACCAATGGGTTTGTCTTGCCTTCCTCGCCGTCAACGTTGGGGTCATGGCTGCCACTGCCGAGTGGGTAAGTGCTGACTCCTTAGCCGTACATTATCATGTCCTAAGATATGTAGTTGGTCGACAGTATCGAGCCTATGGTGGTGGCTACAAGTATTACCCAGGAATGGTCGGGCATTGTTCTTCTGCCGATAGTATCGTTTTCAGCGGATGGGGCCATTGCAGTCGGGTACTTTGTACATCGCACGCTGAGCCACCTACTGAAGTTCAGGAAACCTGAACCCCCCACTACACTGGCCAAGGCGGAGGGTATTGACTTGAGTATCCAGTTCTTACTATTCTGGACCCCGGTCGTGACCTTATTGGGCTGGTGGACGGACAAACCTCTCAACCTCTTGTTTGGTGAGTGACATTCTTCATGACGCCATGTTTCATTGGCGACTCGTGTTCACTTCCTTCAGACGTATTTGAAGTGGGTTTGCTGATTGGGGCATGTTTCCTGGTCAACTATGTGACGCAAGATGCCAAGACAAACTGGATAGAGGGTTTTGCATTGTTGTGCTTCTACACCATGATAGTATGCATCTTAGTCTTCAGTGCTTCAGCCCACTGACGCTTCGCCACCTTGAGGTGCTCTGTACCTGGTTCTATGATGGCCAGCCTGCCATTGCCAATCTGCTTGCGTGTCCTGGCTCGACCACGACTGAATAGTCCCACCAGAACAGGTCTGTTGTAGCCGGTAGCTCGAATGGGCAGATCATTTTAACTCGGTGGGTATACGTATGTACCATAATGATATGTCGTTGTCTTCTATAGATGACATCTAGTGGATGCAAAAGGATTTCAGGTAGCGACTGATTCACCTGCGATTAGGCAAGAGGTCTATCCAATCGATTACCAGACAGCTTCCTCCCCAGGTCCTCGACGGCGCGTTGGATAATCACGGTTACCTCACTACGAATGTGATCCATCTCCCTTTTCTGCACGATGGCCTCATCATTCACAAGGGATCTCTCATATCTGGCTCCACATTGTCCATGCATGCACATCAATGTCAACTCAATCCCCCAGAACCAACAAAAAGTCATGCTGACCTGCAGGGCTCTTCAGTGTAGGAATGTGTACGTGGAGCCTGATTGCCCCTATTGTTTGGCATAGTGTCCAGAAGAGCGACAATTCTCGCTGGAGGTATTGGATCTCCAAATGCAACTCCTAGCTTCACGCCAAGTTTGGGAAGGTATTTCGAAGGAAAAGGTCGACCCTCAGGCATCAATTTATCAAAACCTAGCTGCCACGTGAAATTGGTGAGATGTGGGAGGGGTAAAGACCCCTACCGGTTAGCCACATCGGTATTATGAGAGGTAAAACATTAGCCTCCATTACGACACGCCCACTGTAGAGAAATCCAAATGAATAGACTGGAGTGATTTTAGGTAGAAGCCTGACACGTACACTCCCCACTTGAAGCGCTGTAAGTGCGTTACGCCGTTTACCTGAGGATAGCGGGGAGGCTGGCAAACTTTACCCTCGCCAAAGAGATGGACCTTGCCGATTTGAGTATCAACAATGTGTAGGATAAGACGTATAACGTACCCAATGACCCTGGTTGAGCTTGTCTATCGCTGCATCGAGGGCGGGCTGGAAAATGCCTTCCCCGCGGAAGGTCTCTATGACCTGACCGTTACGAAAGAAAGCCGAGAAGACACTTCCTGACCGAAGCACGGGGTCAGCAGTTGAGACGGCCCCAAGAATATCGCCTCCGACGACTCACGGATTCGTGAACATGATGTCCGAAGCACCCAGCGCCCATCGTATCGTACGGGGGTTCATGTAGCATCTTGACGGCAGGATTCCCCACGTGATAGGGTCGTCGAGGCTGATAGGAAAAACCATGGGTAAAAGGGGCGGGAGAAGAACAGTCGATACATACGTAGACAAGTGATTGGAAACTGCATGTCCTCGAAGGTATGAGCGTGCAGTTTAGCAAGAACAGCGCGGCGAATTGATTGAACCCACCGGTTATCAGACCTTGGCCTTTGCGCCTTGATTGATTCTGGAGGGCATCTAACAGCACGGCCAAATTGCTGATGGTGACGGAGCAGAGCCCCGAGTTGAGAAAGGCTTTGCAAGTGAGACCTGTCGCTGCGATAACTGCTGTGGACAGCAGCTGGGACATATCCACTGGACAGCCGGGTATGATACTGCAAAATCAGTGGCTCGAGTCAACTACGACAGCGACATCAAACGACGACATCCGGCACTGAACAGATTTCTGATGGCAGATGCGGATGGACTTGCCTAATGTGTGCCGTGCTGACTAAGCCGCGTTCGTGCCCTCCAATTAAACCAAGTCTGCATCGCCCAGATATATACTCGTCCCCCGTTGACCTCGCCGAGTCTGCCTTTGAATCTTTCACGACGCGCGCGGTGTTCAGCTTCACCTCCTGGGTGCTGTGCGCCACTGCCTAGCCTCGTAACGGCTTCGTTATGTTTTCCATGTGTTTCTTCACCTTTCTCACCACGATCGTGTTGCTATGCCTCTGTTCACCAGCAGTGCGGAGGTCCCTCATAGCAGGCGACGACGCCCTTGACGCTCATGAAGCTGGAATTGTTTTTGTCGCGTCTAGTACGTATCGAGTGACCGTTATCGTTGCCATACTCATCCTTCACCCCAGGGAACCCCATCAGGGAGACTGGTCCTCCCGCATGTATGGCAAAATTAATAATGTTAAGACATAAAGTGAGCCCAGACCCGATACTGTCTTTCCATGCTGCTGAATTCCTCTACAGATGCAGAATAGCACACGTAAGCGCAGAAGCCCTACTCCTGCACGCCAACCACGGAATTTCGCACTTAATCAGTCTGCACACCCTCGTTCCTCCTGGGTGCGGTTCGGCAGACCGTCTGGAGGAAAACACTACCACTGAAGTCAATTTATCACTCTATCTAACGACCACGCTTTCCGAGATTTTCCATCTCTCGGATAGCTATTTATCACGGCGATACCCTTTCACTGCACCGTTTTTTTCTACATCTTGCCGTAGAGTTGCTTTTACTTTACAAGATATTCATATTCGTCCTACTTTCTGCATTTCCGTTATATCTGGTCCCTTTCTTTTTGGGTTTTCGTTACATATTGGAGCAGATGAAGAATACAAATGCAATGTCAAAGAGAACGTCGAAATTAAAAGTGCTAACCAAATCTACTACTCCTGTCGGACACCGCGGATAACATACTTGGTGCTTTCGACAACCTACTAGATCCAGCCCTCGACTCGCTACCACTTGCGCTTGTCGTCTTCGGTCTCAAAGAGCCGCCTCCTCTCTTCACCTTTGCGTGACCTGTAACCGCTGCCCCAGTAGCCGACCGTCCCGTACCATGGTGTCGGCCACCCTGATCTTTCGCCCATGATATCCATTGCTTTTGCTCCGAGTCGTTCTCAGTGGATCGTTTCGGCGCCTAGAACGTTGTATTCAGTGGGCCTTCTCAGTTTCTCGACTTTTAAGACTCACCTCTATGTCAAAGTCGACATTGCCATGATTCGGTCGTCGTGTAGTTCTGGCGGTTTGGTGTGACTTAACATTGACTCTAACACCCACTGGGTCATCCTCGGCGGACTGATCAATCCAGTCTGTGTTCGTAGGATCCAGTGGTTTAACCGGCTGTGGAATACGTGTCAAGCTTTAAGTCAAACAATCACGCCAAATCCTTACAGATGGATTTCGAGCAATTTCCCGCGCGCGCTCGTGTACTTCAAAGACTGTCATTGATCCTTGTTCTGGCTCGTCGTCGTCGTTCTCATCTACAGCAACACCACGTAGGTGTTTGAACTCGTCGTCCCCGTCATCTTCCAAGTCTTGTTGGTATGCGTTGTAGAATGCCCTCGTTTCCTCGTTTTGACCTGTTGAAGAGCGGGAGCGAGGGATGAGCTGCTGCGAGAAAAAAGAGATAATGTTCCAACCTAAGGCTTCGAGATCATCACCCTCGATCTTGCGCTTCTTGGGCAGGCGCTGCCGAATCCTTCGGTTTTCGTCGTCGTCCTCATCTTCACTGTCTTCGTCCAGGTTTACTCCACGACCCAGACGTTTCTTACGGTATTTCCCTTCAACAACTTCCTGATGCAACTTCTCCAGTCTTTGATCATCTTCCGCCTCGTGCTCTCTGGCAAGATTTGTTTATCCATCAGAATATCCCAGCTTACCTCGATACACACCTGAACTTCTCCTGAACAAGATCGGGTCGCTCCATGTCCACATCCATGGCTCTATCATCTACTAGCCCCGTCAACACTTTTTCCTGCTCATCCCCGTCTTCCTCGTCATCGTCATCGTCATCCTTTTTAGGACCACCAAAGCCGAACATGTCGTCCTCGTCTGACTCTTCTGCTTCTGCAGCTACAAACTCGGAATCCTTCAGCTTTTCCTTCGGTACTTTCGGTCTGTTCGGGGCTTTTCCGAGAACATCAAAGGCATTAGCCTTGGATGGACGTGTCGTCATGGGTGCTGGCTCAAGGGGAGATGCGCTGCGCCGCCTTAGTCGCCTCAGTGGCTGAGGCTCTGGAGAATCTGGGGTGGCCGTGAACGACAACGTACCAAGTGGTACGCGTTCTTTTGTTCGTTGCGTCGCATCTACCTGGGTCCCGAGATACTTGGAAGCCTGCGAAGGTGTCATGTGGTATACCTGAGGACTTGAGCCTTCGGGACGAGTTTGGGTGAGGAATCTTGAATGTCATCAGCGGCCGGATGAGGTTTGAGACATTCGTTATTTCTTACCCGTGGTCATTGACGTACAACACTTCCTTCAGTCGTTGCTCCTTCTGCGCGGCGGCCACTACATATTCTTGTTCTTTCTCGAATATCATGTCAGCCTTCCGGCGAAGGGTGCCGGTCACTTCTAGGGCGGGCTGTAATCCCACGTCAAGGCTTAAAGACAATTCATTCGTGTTTAAACTGGGGACCTTCCGAGGGCCTGCTTCATCATCCTGTGCATAGTCAGGAACGTGAGCTCTTTATTGTACCTTGAAAGAAAGTAGGAAAACTAACGGAGAAGAACTGCGACAATCCACGGTTAGCCGCATTGAAGGGCATAAGGCGGGCTTCAGGGCTGCGTTTTACTGACGTTTCTGCGAAAGATAACAGGAGAGGCTGAGGCTTGGAGCCAGGTGCATCGTTTTCATCGTTCCCTCCTTCGGAAGAGATCAGACTATGCCTCCTGGAACGTTCACTTCGTAGACTTGCGGGTGAACCTAGACCTTGCTTCAAGGATGATATTGCTCTAGGTGGCGTCGATGGCCCACTGCGAAGCAGGCGTTCTGTGAATGAATGTCTGGGCACAGATGCAGGCTGTAAAAATGGATCGTCGTCCTCCTGCGGCAGGTCCTTCAATGGTGTTCGAACGATTTCCTTCTGCGAGGCTATTAGGTGGTCGCAGTCGGCTGGAGAAGCAACGGACGAGCCCAGCTGGGTACAACCTTCAAGGGAGAAGGGTGGTTCTACTTGCAAACCTAGAGCTGGCCGAGTTAACACGGGCGAATGCCTGACGACAGCCTTATTTTCCTTGTCTTCGCTGCGATCGAACATGAGCTTGGTATTGTTTTCCTTGTCATTTTCGTCCTCTGTTTGAGATCCAATGGAGGAAGCAGAGGCGCGGTGTTGGGGCGCGCCTTCGTTACCGACAGCCGAAACAAACGGGCTAGATTGTGCGGGTCGCTCGCTGTCCTCATCATCGGAGCCAAGAATCGTCCTCATAGACTTACGCACCCCTGACTTGCGTCTTGAAGGTGCCACATCTTCCTCGTCATCCGTTAGCTGCGCGTCCTGGTGTGAGATCGTCATGGAATGCTCCTCTCTGTCATTGTCAGTGTCAGTCCCCTCTTTCACCACTGGCTCAGCACACGGGGAACCTCGAATGCTAGGAGTGTAATCATCGTCACTTTCACTTTCACCCATTCCACTGTCCATCGCCTCTGCCTCCTTTGCCGCCTTGAGTGCTCTGTGCGCGTAAGTTTCCACTGCTTGCGAGAGCGACGCTTGGGCATTCTTACTCTCGCCCTCCCGAAGGACACGACCACCTTTCTGAGCCCACTCTTCCTCTCGCTGCTTAATGAGCCTCAACTTTTCTTGCTCGTGTTGTTGCATCATTATGCGGTCAAGTTCTTGTTTGCGTAGCCCCTCTTTATCAGCCTTGTTGCCGCGAGCGAAGGCAGGTTTCGCGAAGTGTCTCAGTTGTTGCTCGGAGAAGGTGGGCAACGAAGCTGATTTCGAACCACTGTCGTGCATTTTCGAGATGCGTTTGCATCCCATTGCCATGGCCAGGACCTTCATCTTGACAGGGCTTCGTTGGGATTTGTCTGCTCTCCGCTTTGCCGCTGCCTCACGTGCAACTGAGTGCATGTCATCTTTTACGATTTCCAAGTCGTCATCCTCAGTGATGTTGATATTTGAAGGACCAGTTCGGCTTTTTAGAAGGGCCAACTTCTTCGCCTGGAGAGTTTGTCGTAGCTCTGCCGCTTTAGGCTTTTCCTGCTCTTGTCGAATAATTTGAGCAATAGCAGGCATGTCCTCGTCAGAGGACTCCGCAGCCTTGGCAAGCCCTTGACCATCAGGCTGACCATCAGCGCCTGGAACAGGATCTGCCAAAAGTCCGGTCGGTTTGCCAAATAAGCCCCCCTTTGTTAAAGGATTGGAGGGCGAAGAGAACTTTTCGATGGGGTCCGAAGGTAGCTCTGCTATGAGGGTTGTATCAGGGATTCGGGCACTAGGGTTCGCATGCCTTGAGAAACTAGCATGAACTCAGTGAAAATGGACGACACAAAGAACCGTACTGGACACGCGCAAAAAACGAAGCCTTTGTGTACTTTGCTTGTTCAGTGCGAGGAATCTCCACCGGACGACTGGCAGCAATGCGCGTTGATTCTAAAGCAGCCTCACGACGCTCTTTCTTTGTTGGTGCCTGTCATTGAGCTGGTCAACGGATAGCACGTGACAAACACATGAAAAAAGGTGTATCACCTTTGTCTTGACGCGATGCCCATGGCCTTCCTTCCGCTTTCCTTTGCTATCCGACCCCGAGAAGAGGTTCGTAGGCAAATCTTCACTATCGAATCGTAACGGTGGGACGCTTCGGACCGGTGCTTTGCCTTTGCCTTTGCTGCTCTTCTTCGTGGTAGGCATTTCAATTTCGGAGGTGGGTGGCGTTGGCGGAGAGCGCAAGTGCGGTGTATGAAGACTATGGCGGACTGGGGAAACAGAGGATGATTTACTTGGAGGGCCTGACTCGGAGTCTGATACCGCTGGGTGTTTTACACGTCCCTTGACTCGTCTGCGGATGATGGGGGAGTTGTCAAGGGAGCTTGTTGTGGCGGGGGGAGGTGATCGCCTTGGAGGCGACAATGAGCCACCGGATGGAACTTCACAGGTAAGCATCTCTTCATGAAGTACGGACGTGGCGTCCATCGCGTCCGCGACATACTGCACATTCATCTGAGAACGACGGATTGGCGAAGCTGGGGGGGACCTGGCACGTGGAACCCGAGGTTTCTCGTCATAACAGTCGAGTTTATCGTCGATTTCCTTCATTCGGCGCCTAAAGTCGAACTGGAAATGCGACGTGGTCCCGGGGTCGTCCGACTCGTCACTGGATGAGGTTTGCGAGAGGCATATAGATTCCCGTTTGGTGGTAGAGAGTAGTACCCTGTCCGCAGTGCTGTCCTGGGTGTGAGAGGGGGACGACAGCCATTCAGCAGCGGGTTGCGCAGCTGATGAGTGGGCGGCGGTGTCGCGCTGGTCCAGTTCCGCGTTCTTGCGCTTGCCGTAGACAAATGTGGAGCGCTTTATGGGTTGCGCTATGGTTTCTGAGGTGTCTTCCGTGATGTTGTCTACTACGTCCATGTCGCTGAAAGGCAGAAGAAGAGCAGGCGACGTCCGACCTGCTTGGCATGGGCTGTTCACACCCGAGGCAATATGATGGCAAGCGTGACATCCCACGATGTGACAACGCATCAGACGCGTCGCGACGCGTCCACTCAATTTACGATAACGTGACCTGTGCTCATTTCGATTTACTACTGACAAGGAACGTCTCAAAGGCCAGTAATGCGCTCTTCTTCGTGGTACGAGCAACTCAGGTGGGCAAGGGTCTTGCCTGGGTAAACGCCGCGTCAACGGGGCACACACCCAAGCGATCGTCTGGTTAGTTGCTGCGGAAATGAACCAGAACAAGGCATCCTCCACGCAGATCTGGGATATCACTCGGCCAGTTTCGTGGAGGCGAACAAAAATCTAGTCACATCCGGCCGCGCAAACACCAGAGGGAACCGGACAGCATTTCATTACCATTTTCTTCTCTGAGAAACAGAGACTCCTCCCTTCTTAAGCTCTTGAAACCCCGTGGCTACACGTGTTGAGACAGATAGAATGCCACAGTCACGTCCGTTGCGCTGTAGGAAGCGAGAGGCCTACTAATAGGATTATGAGGGAGATAAGCCTAACGCAGCAGATGCTTGCCAACTGAGCGGAGAGAGGAAGACTTAAAATGGGAAGTGACTGTACAGTATTTCAGCCACAGACGCGGCAACTTCCGTTTCATCACTCTACACCATCTACGGGACCAAGTCAAAATCTCGCAGCCACCCCCCGTCCTCAAGACCTTCGCAAGATGAGGTGAGTGTCTGCCAATCGACTCTGCCCACGCACAAATGAGAGGACTCATTGTGTCCCGCGTTTCCCAGTCACCGTAAGGTTCGTCGGACTCGTCAGACAGTTATGTCCGCGTGCTCAACCTGCCCGAACAGTACGAAGCTCCCCGTCACGGCTCTCTCGGATTCCTTCCTCGCAAACGTTCCGCCCGCCACCGCGGAAAGGTCAAGTCATTCCCCGTGGTATGTCTGCTTTCTTAGACATGTGGAGATTTTGATCTCGATGTTTTTTCCAGGATGACCCTAAAAAACCTGTCCACTTGACTGCCTTCATGGGCTACAAGGCTGGTATGACCCATATCGTCCGCGAACTCGACCGTCCAGGATCCAGTACGTCCTGACACTTCACTCTGAAACTGCTACTGATCTGTACCGCAGAGATGCACAAGCGTGAGATCGTGGAGGCAGTTACGATCGTCGAGACTCCACCAATGATCGTTGTTGGCGTCGTCGGTTACGTCGAAACTCCCCGCGGTCTCCGTACACTTACCACAGTTTGGGCCTCGCATCTATCAGACGCAGTTAAGCGTCGGTTCTACAAGAACTGGTACCGTTCGAAGAAGAAGGCGTTCACCCGCTACGCCAAGAAACACGCCGAGGACGGCGGCAAGTCCACGGCTCGCGAACTCGAACGTATCCGCAAATATTGCACTGTCGTCCGTGTCCTCGCACACACTCAGATCCGCATGACAGGTCTCAGCCAGAAGAAAGCACACCTTATGGAGATCCAGGTTAATGGTGGTTCGATTGCCGACAAGGTCGACTATGCATACGGTCTCTTCGAGAAGCCTGTCGAGATTCCTAGCGTCTTCGAGCAGAACGAGGTTATTGATATCATCGCCGTCACCAAGGGTCACGGTTTCGAGGGTGTCACTCACCGTTGGGGTACTAAGAAACTCCCTCGCAAAACTCACAAGGGTCTTCGCAAGGTTGCTTGTATTGGTGCATGGCATCCCTCCAAGGTCATGTTCTCTGTTGCCCGTGCTGGTCAAAGTAAGTGCCCAATGCGTTGGTCGGGGATGGCAATTGACCGGCAAATTATACAGACGGTTACCACCACCGCACTGAGATAAACAAGAAAATCTACCGCATCGGCCGGGGTGATGACGATGCTAACGCGTCGACGGAGTCGGATATCACCAAGAAGATGATTACGCCCATGGGCGGTTTCCCCCACTACGGTATTGTAAGAAACGACTTCCTGATGCTCAAGGGTTCAATCCCTGGTACCAAAAAACGTGTCATCACCCTCCGCAAGTCTCTCATGGTTCATACGTCCCGCCGGGATCTGGAGAAAGTGGATCTCAAGTTCATAGATACGTCCTCGAAATTCGGTGTAAGGAATACTACTCCATCATGGAACTCTTCTTCACTCACGCATTCCCGATTCAGCACGGCGCCTTCCAAACCTTTGCAGAGAAGGCTGCGTTCTTGGGAACGCTCAAGCCCCGGGCTTAGTTTCACCGCACCCGTACTTAGGCTTTATACGATTTGTTATGCTTCAGCTCATTTTTCCGTACAACGCTGCGCTACGTACCACCAATTCCATCACTTTTCGCATTCATAATGAGTGAAATCGTGCGATCGAGCGAGAAACTGTACGCCATACATAATTTGAAGCGACAGTAGAGTTGGTTTGGTTGTCGTTTTTCTTTTGCAATGTTTTGCGGATGGTAGGCGACCTCTGTATACATACTGACGGATCCACCAACACTCAGACCAAGTCAGTGCCAGTCGCGGTACGTTCTCCCAGCTCGTGCCTGCGTCCCGTTTAACTCAAGTACGACATAAGGATGACTGCACTGGATACTTATGCTTGCAGGGTCCAAGTTGGGCCCAGGATTTTTTTTGTGGAGTCTGCCTCGTCTAGCACAACAACGCTGCCTCGCAGGCAAGTTTACTCGATGCGTGCAAGCATCCGCGGGGAAAGTAGTTCAATGGAAGGGGAAGAAGACCGTAGCGGAGTACGACGAACGCCGTCTTGTAGACTGGGCCGAGAGAATGGATACCATACTCACTGGCCACATGAATGGCTTCACGCCCAAAACTCGTTCAGCAGCTGCGAAATACCGTCCTACTGGCAACGGTTCACACCCGCACGCCGACTGCGGTCGCACAGTGCGCTCTGTCCTAACGCAAAGCCCCAGAGGGTATCAAGCAGCTCCGAGAGACGAAAACCTCCGACGAAGACGACAACTCCTCCGTGTCTTGCTCACTGCTCGAACAGCTTCCGAAGCATGGGGAGCATACGAAGACCTCATAACCGAATATCCATACAATCCCCTCCAAAAGCCAGTCATACCATACGGTCACCTCCATTGCCTAGCTGGACGTCTTGCGGCTGTCAAACCTCGGACACGCTCTCTGTACCTCAAATTTGCTTCTGTCCTTGCCACCCTCCGCAGGACAGGTGGTCGCGTCTACATATGGGAGTGGAACACATTGATCGATTGTGCGGGCAAGCAGTGGAGGAAAACGAGCCTTACCGACTACAGAGCTGCACTAGACATTCTCAGTGACATGAAAACGCCGCCACATTTACTAGACCACTCGGCTTCTGGTGATCCCATTATTCCCTCCCGCCGTCCATCCCCCCCTACGTCTTGGGCCCCAGTAAAACCGGACGTTACCACTTATACAGTCCTGTTGTCTATTGCGGTACGCTCCAAACAGCACGTCGCCGTCCGCCATGCCCTAAAACTGCTACGACTATCGGGTTTCTCGCCCACTCGATATACCCACCTAATCATGCTCCGTTTCTATGCCCGCACCAACCAGTTGTCTGAGGTCCGGTCCACGCTGCACAGAATGAAACAGCAGGGCGTTGAGGTTGGTTTGATAGGTCTCAACACCTGTATTTGGGCATTCTCAAGCAACGGGCGCATGGACCTTGCCTACCTCATTTACCGCGTCCTCCGTCATAACGTCGTACCAGAGACTGGCTCTAAAGCGGACGACGTTGCCGCGGCCGCTCGCTATCTGAGGGACACGGAACGACTCGACATACCACCTGACCTCATACCAAACCAGGCCGTTTATACGTCTATGATCCAGTGCTCCGCCTACCAAGGAAACATGGTGCAAGCGTTGCATGTATTCACGGACATGTTATCGATGCCGTCACCTCATCCGCCATCTCTAGCGGCGTTTCGCGCTATCTTCCTTGGATTTTATCGACATGGGCGCAAGCTTGGTCCAGCGAACTTCACGGGGGATCTGACTACACGGGAACAACACCTGCCAGAGCTGTCGTCTTGGAATTTTGAGAATCTTAAGCTAATTTTCAAAGCGTTCATGGATCTCCCAGAAGGCTATAGACTAAACGGACGCATCGTGTATTGGATCATAGTCGCTTTCGGGAGGTTAAGCGGGAATAACCCAACGGTAATGCATAATGTATGGGAGCAGTTGGAGGGCAAGTATGGTCGAAACTGGGGTGGCCGTCTGGAACGTGTAGGAAGGGCAATTCATTCCTCCAAGACGGTAGACAGAAGAGACTGAACGCGATGCATTTACAGTACTTGGCGAGGCATTTCATTTCTAGAGAGTACAGCATTTACACCTTCCACTTGCTAATCACTACAATTGAAGATAGTTCAAAATGACTGGATGGGAGGGGCACTATTGGCATTGAATCGTATCGTCTCCGTTGTCTTTTCGCCACTGAATAAAGTCATCCCAATCCACCGTGCATTTCGAGCTCTGATATCTTCGAAGCTTGACACTCCGCCGCGTGTCCTCTGAAATTGGTCCTGCCCAGCCAGCTTTACGCATTGCACTCTCGACAGCTTCTATCTTGTCCCAACCCTGGGCGGGTATCACGTCCGGCAGATATGTGGCGGTCAAGGTCCGTCTGGAAGTAAAACGTGGGAGAAACGAGGAAGAGGAGAATGGTGTCGAGGCGGAGGACGATGACCGGGACGTCGGGTATAGTACAGGATCCGGAAAACTAATGTATATTCCATGTGCGCCAATCGTCCAATCAAGATAGGACGAAGCGTCCTCGAAATTGGTCAATAATGAGACACTGTGGACAGATGATTACATGCGTGTGAGCCAGAAGCACGGACAGGCGGCTGACGACCGCTCACGAATAATCAAAATGAAAAGAGAAGGACCAACCAGCACTCGAGAAAGGGCAGTTCCTTCTCCTCTATTCTGCTGAACCGACTATCCTTGAAAGCGCTGATTAGGGCGTATTCGGCTATGCCATCTTGCAGAGAAAGCGGCTCAAAGTTTCCAATGCAGCCCCGGAGCCTAGGCGCACGACCGGGGCGAGACGACCTAGTGTTCCAGGTCACAAAGAGTGGGCTGGATAGTGGCTGGGGTGAGCTAGTAGGAACCGAGAGTCAACACGTAGCACGTACAACTTCTCGTCTGGAAAGACAGGGGGAATGGGCATGCTGTCCGTCAGCGCACAGTACAGGGCGTCGAATGCATGAAAACAATGCGCTTTGGTGCAGGTGCTATCGTCCTCGATGGTCGTCTCGCCTGCCACAGCCAGGAGGGACATGCCAGAGAGTGGGGGACCATCACAACAAGGGCCCGAGCATAGTCGATCGACTGATCTTCCTTATCGGGCGAGCTTTGTTCGGTCTATTAGCACCCCTAAAAATCACACTATCGATGAGATCGTCCAACTTCGAAAGTTGCTAGAGTGACTATGGACACACGGATAATCCATATCTACTTAGTGGAATGTATATGGTATGAAAGGATAAGTCAAGTCAATAATGGTAGACGGCAAAGATGAATAGGCCTGGCGTAGATGATGACAGTGTAACCTAAAAACTCGTAAGGCGACATGATAGACATAGCAGCTTGTGTGTGGGAGCAGGCGAAGATAGCATGAGAGATATGAACAAGATGGGGGAGGGGGATGACCGCGGGAGTGCGGGCCGAACTGTCATGACAGCTTCATCACGAAGAACAGCAGCTCCACCCCCCGGAGACGCGCATCTTCTCCAATGTCCCGTCTTCACCCTGACCATCGCAGGTAGGTGTGCTCGTGGGCGATAAGAAAACACTGTCGCGCTTCTTGAGCTCGTTCTCGTGGTCGATGACATCTCTTCTCGCTATGATTGCAGCGATAAGTGATTCAAAGAGCGTCTGGATACCTAGCAAAGCTGTCAGTTGCTAAGAAACCAACTACACCTGACACATACCGAAGTCGTCTTTGGCAGACACTTCAAAGAGTTCCATGCCCTTCTGAAGGCCCCACTCTTGGTCATCTTCAAATTCTTCATCCTCGGGAAGACTGTTGCTACTCGTCTCCGTCGCATCATTCCAATTCCCACCATATCTTCCGAAATGAGAGCCATATCGGGATTGGTCAGATCGCGCCGTTTCGACAACGGTCCGTGATCTGTGGAGAGATGTCGCTTTGGACTTGTGTTGGGATAATCCACCGGTAGTTTTGGAACGAGAGAACCCGACACTACTGTGATGCAATGCTGATGTCGTACTGACTGCAGGGTCAAGATAGGAAGCGCTATGCGGTGGAGAGGACTTGGTGGAAACGTTATTGAGGGGAACAGAACGGATGCTGGTGAAGGATGTGAACCTCGGGCGGATGTAGGGGAACGTGGACGAAGGCGGTGGGGGAGGTGGGGGAGATGGTGGCCTGGGGGGAGGGAACCAGTTGTGTAGAGAGAGGCGTGCAAGGTCGGACGTGACCTGACGTTGGCTGTGTAGGTCGGCTTTGGATCCAACAATATAGATGATAAGATCCGGAGAACAATTCTTCTTCAATTCTGTAGGACGAGTAAATTGAGCGAACCCAACCCGAGAGAGAGAAAGAGAGAAAGCCTACCCTCCAACCAGCCCCGTACATCATCAAAAGAGGCAGCGTTCGTGATATCGTACAAGAGAAGGGCAGCATTGGCTCCTCGATAATACATTGGGGCCTGATAGAGATTGGGTCAGAGACTGAGAGTCCAAGGGACGTGGACACTGGCTCACCATACTTCGGAATCTCTCCTGGCCCGCGGTGTCCCATAGTTGTAGAGAGACCTTGAGTCCGTCAACATAAACTTTCTTGGTGACGAAGAAAGCCCCGGTGGTGGAAGTCATATTTCTTGGGTCAAACTTGTTTTGAGTGTACCTGTAGAGAAGGCTGGTCTTGCCAACACCTATGGAAGGAGAGGTGACGGTGTGAACGAGTTATGATCGCTGTAAGACAAACCTGTGTTGCCCATGACCACTATTTTTGCGTCTATCCCATGTTGTTCATATCTGGACCTTTTGTATGGGTCCATGCGAGGATAACCCTCCATCCAGGATGATGCTGATGGTAAGGAGGAGAGTGCCACCAAGGGCGAGTAGTGAGAGGAGGAAAACGAAAGACAAGGAACGGAGTGCAACCAAAACTTGGAGGAAGTGACACCAACTAGGAAACTCTGACGCGACCACCGCGACTCACGTGCCCTCAAGGCAAATGACAGTATCGTGCTTCAAGTCAGCTCACCACTACGAGCCAGCTGGTATTTATCGGCGAGCTCTGTTCGCAAGGCTATCCTGTAAGCTCTGTCCACGTTACGCCCTCCTCTCCATTACTCGGGTGACTGCTGACTTGCTCCACGACGAGCGCGTCCGTATCTCTGGCAGTGGCGACAGTCTATTCTATAAGCATCTTGGCACCTGGGACCCGAACACTTTGACTTAAGTTGCCGGCCAGACACCGGCGATGAGATGCTCCCTCCTCCCCCTATGTTGGACTGGGATCCTGTGCCACCCCTCAAATTAAGCCACCGCATGGCTGGGTTCTGCTCGGCTTAGGCACGGGTCGGCTCACCCATCATCCCGAGCTGCAGGGCGATGTCCGCTTATTCAGGCTTGTCGTCCAGAAAAGGGGCTTTCTGCTTGACCCAGCATCTCACCGCCGTACCTGTAACGACGACTGTCCCCTCTGAGACTGCGGGTAAGCAATAGCCACCTCAGCGAGTCTGGCGTCATATCACGCTAGAATCAGCACTGTCATTCGTTGTCTCTCGTACGCTTGAACTCCTCCACCCAATTCTGCTCTACCTCCCCTCTCGGCAGGACTGCAAACGAAAGATACCCATCTTTAAGTTCCAAACCATCCACAGGTTCCCCAGGTTTTTCCATCGCTGCCCTGCAAACATCCCCCAGCGTCATTTTTTTACCGACTTTGAAAAGGCGTTTTCGACGCGTCGCTGCGTATACTACCAAATTAGTTGCGGTATATTGATTCCTATGGTCCCAGCTAGGTGGCGGTGCCTCAGGGGGAAACATCTGGGACAGGTGGGCTGAAAAGGTTGTGTCCTCCACGAAGTCGGAGATGACATCCGAGGTCGCATGTTGGGGATACAGAAAGAATACCGGAAAGATTAACGTCGATTTCCTGGCGTCTTCAGGATCAAAATGTGGCGAGTAGGGGTTTTCCGACGTTCCTTGCGGACTCGGCGCCCAAAACAAGTGTCTCTCCTACACACTGATCCGTCAACACGTGGTCTTCGGTCAACAGGGGATTTCTTGCCTTGAGGGCTGCTTGCAGTGCACGATGTTCGTTTCGTTCCTTTTGTAAGCGAGCTTCCTTTTCCCGTTGCTTACGGTCCTTCTCGGCTTTGTCCTTTGCTGCCCGGTCATGAACGGTTTTGATGGCCTGATTGTGTGCGTCGAACGACAGGCATCTCTCACAACAATCCAGTGCCTCCTCCGGGCGGTCCAACGAAAGTAAAGCTACGGCCGAGCGATAGTATGCCTTCGACGACTCTGGGTTGATGGTCAACACCTTCGAGCAGTCGCGTAGTACAGATCCATAATTCTCTGACTACGTTCAACAGCAACGTTCAATCGGTAAAATTTACAGGCAACGTACCAAGTTCTAGATTACACGCCGCACGATTGCACAGGAGAGCCTCTAGCAGTGCATTGTTGGTTGGTTTCGCATCGATTCCCTGTGTGTAAAATCCCATCGCTTCTCGATACCGCTTTCCTTTAAAATAGTCGTTCCCCTGTTCTTTGAAATTTTGGGCAATTTCTTGCGAGGAGGTTGGAAGCTGATAAGGTAAGGCTAAGGGTGGTAGGAGCCGTAGCACCGACCATCGGGTGTTCCCTCGTGTGCCAAACTCTGCAATGCTTGCACCGCGACATCATCGGTGCCTTCAGCAGGGAGAGATTTCATGAAGAGCGGTAAGTTTTCTACCGCGGCCATCTTCTCGTCGAAATCTACCCGGGGGGCCTCTTCCGGGCCTATGAACGCCATCCCTATTGCCAACCTCTATCCGTGTCGGGTTGCAGTCGCTAGAAAATGGCGTTTTGTCCAACTTACCTGATCGATCCGGGGGTGTGAGGTGGGTGGCCGTTACTTCTCTGCGATCGACAGCAAGATCCAGTCGTATTATCTAATCGCTGGCTAGTTATTTCATTAGCACTACCAAAGTACCAAGCTACTAACCTAGTCCTGAATGTCTGCTTCACGGGTACGCGCGCTGAAAGCCGCTTTGAACTCGGCGGGAAAGTACAAGTACAAGGTACGTGTCTATAGCTGACGCCGACCAGTCATGGCTCCCTACCAATAGTTCGTACCAGAGCCCGGATGGAGCTGTCGACTTTTTGGTTGTCGGGGGCGGTACGAACCATCATCTGCATTTCTACGTGGCTAAGACAGTGTTGTAGGCGTAGTTGGCTTGGCCGTCGCGCAGAGATTGGTGGAACGCTTCCCGAATAAGTCCACGTACCTCGTCGAAAGGCACAGGCGTGCTGGGGAAGAAACAAGGTGTGTATCAGGATGTCATCTCGACAAATTGTCACGCATCTAACGCTCCATTCCAGCTCTCGGAACTCAGAGGTTATACATGCGGGTAACCGACTACTGACGCTAGTACTCTCGACCGCAGCTGATCGCACGCCGCAGGTCTTTACTACCCAGTGAGCTCACTCAAAACGCAGCTATGTTTGCGGGGCAGGCACCTCATGTATGACCGATGCCAACGTCAAAATATCCCATATTTGAAGGCAGGAAAGCTCGTAATTGCACAAGAGGATCAATGGCCATACGTGGAGGGCCTTTACGAGAAGTCTCGTCAGCTAGGGTGGCCGAAACACTTCACACAATACGCCCCCAATAGTTCAGTACTTCCTACGAGACTTATCACCGGAGACGAAGCCCGCGTGTTGGAACCTGACATTTCCAAGGACATAACCGCTGCCCTTTGGAGCCCAGAAACGGGCATCGTCGACTCCCATGCACTCATGGAAAACCTCGAGAAAGATATCACGGAGTCAGCCGGGGGACAGCTGGTATACTCTACACGCGTGGTCCGCATAGACCCATACAAGAAGTCGGAGTTGTCGTCTGCATCGAGCAATGCGGAAGACGGCTGGGTTGTGCAGACCACAACAGGCGGCGCACAGGCAGGAGATGCTCTCTTCGCAAAAACGCTCATCAATGCATCTGGTCTATCAGCCACCCTCATACTGAACTCGCTTCTCTCCGAATCCTCCCACATCCCAATGTACTTTGCCCGCGGGTCATACGCGGCGTACAGCGGTCCGGGTGTATCGAATGTCAAACACCTCATATACCCTTGCCCAGAGGCTGGCCCAAACAAACACGCATTCCAGTCCCTCGGGACGCATCTCACGCTAGATATGCATGGCAATGTGCGCTTCGGACCGGACTTGGAGTGGATATCACCGCCGTCGAGCTCGGTCGACGATGTTTCTGACGAAGCCCACGCAGACTTCTGGATGGACTATCTGGTACCGGACGAATCTAGGCTGGAGGATATGTGCAAGGCGGTGACGAAGTATTTACCAAATGTCCAGAGGGAGGGTTTTAGGCCAGACTACGTTGGCATCCGTCCCAAGCTCGTGACTTCGGGATTTCAAGACTTTGTCATCCGCAAAGACTACGCGGATGGTGTCGACAGCGGATTGATGGTCAGTCTGATGGGCATCGAGAGTCCGGGTCTTACCTCTTGCCTGGCTATTGCAGAGCATGTGGTCGAGGACATCGTTGGCCGGGAACAAGACGACCCATAGGATAAGGATGTATATTACGATCTAGGGGATACCACCATGCTGCCCTGCATTAGAGTCTCGCCATCAAACTCGAGCCGTGACCTTTGGCTCCCATGCATTGATCTTGGGCGCAACAGTGTTGTATGGGCGATATGCACCACGCGTACCAGTTAGATTTTCTACCCATGGCTATGAAGACAGTCAAGTCTTGGGTCACCCAGCTGCGCAGTACGAGGGTACATACCGCCTTCCAGTGTGGTGACAAGTTCTGCATTACTTTATCCTCCGGTGGTGGCAGTAAACGAATGTGTTGCAACCAAGAATGCCACTCCGCAGGGACCTGGGTTGCATTGTTGTAGTGCTGGGGGCCGGCGTCAGTGATAAAGAGAGAGAGCACTTCGAAGGTGACCGAACCTGCGCGAAGTCAACCCATCGGTGACGGCCTAACAATACCATAAACGACCTTTTCCGAACAGACACAACGACTCATGCGTACCAGGTATTTCGTCGTCGGGGTTCAAGTTCTCGTAGTATTTGTTACCGAATCTGTCCGCGAGGAGGGCAAGTCAACTTTGAGCATCGCATCGTCGCTTGTCAATAACCACTCTCACTGATCAATCCCAGCCAGAGCTCCGGCCTTCGCGTCACCGATGTTTTGCATTTGATGCCACCATTGCTTGATTCCTATCCTACGAACATTCCGCACGTATCGTATGAAGGAGACCATCGTCGGTGTAGGAGGAAAGTCGTGTTTGATTATGTTTGGACGTTCTTGCTATATCTACTCTCACGAAAAAGGCAAGCATTGAGGAAGATCACATCATAATAATTGGAGCTGAGGTGCTCATCTGTAGGAAGAAATACATCCAGAGGAAGTACAGAACTTTTGTAGGAAACAAGGCAAATCATCCAGCGACGAGTATTAAGGTAACCTATGCTGAACACAATGTAGCGACAAGTGGAATCCTGACAACCCACTGCAACCTCCGGGCGCTGGCAACTAAGTAAAACTGCACCCGATGCATAAGGATGGAACAAACGGAAAGCAAGGAGCGTGGACGAAAATCGAATAGAATAACAAACCTATATTATAAGCGACATTTCCACAAGACACGGATCACTCGGCATATAGGACATGTTTAGCGGTGCGGTCCAGCCATTCCCGCAGGTCACCGTCGTTTTCGAGACCCACCAACTCGTTGCTAAGACTGTCACGATACTGGAGAGTGGTGATATATGTACCAAGCCTTCCTTGCACCTTCTTCATGAGTTCAGAGTGCGTAACTTTGGGATGGACTCGAATCGCGATCAAGTCATCCACGACAAATATCTTGATCCTTACGAACGCCGTTTGTGGATTTTCTGCTGATACAGGAGGAGCGTTTAGATTATTGTGAGCTGCAGAGGATGAACGGGTCCGTGATGAGGGTTGGGAAGAATGCATCGAGGATGGTGGCGAGGGTTTGTAATTAGGTAGGTGAGAATCTGAAGAGGCCGATCCACGCGATGCTCCATTTTCATGGAAGCTACCCATGGGAGAAGCCTGTGATTGCGAGCCGTTGTGACGGATAGACGTCAATGTGGAAGAGCGTTGGTGTCCAGGATGATGAAGGGGGTGGGCTTGGGTAGGTGGCGTAAGGTCTTCACCATAATACGACCCATCGCTGCGATCGTCCCTGTCGGACAATCTCATATCGCCGAGTGTGTCACGGACCTCTTCATCGAAGTCCTGTGTTACGGAGTAACCATCTACAATCTCCTGGTTTGCCTCTCCAGCAGCCAAGGCATTGAGCTCGTTGTATCGGGGGTCAATTTCATGTTCGACATCGCCCAACTTCAAAGCTAGAAAGTCACGAATGAGTTGATGCTCCAAAATGTACGATGCTCCCATTGAATTCAGTGCGCACAACTGCTGAAGGTAGGCGTCTAGTTCTTCCCGTCGTGTGGCAGTCACTTGGTCATTCACTTCTGACGATGGTCCGGGCATGAATGGCAAAATGCGGGTGGAGGAAGGTTCACGACCAGCCTCGTTGGGGAACGCGTCCAAAAGATGCAGTTGAAAGTCGTAGAAATCATGGTATGCACGAAAGAGAACGAGCTGTTTAGCCATCGGGAGAGAAGACTCATCGAAAGCATAGGGCTGGAAGATGGCATCGACTCGGAACCAGTACTCGTCCGATTCAAAGTGAAAAGAAACGACGCTGGCCGAGAGGAGGATACCATCCGGGAGGGGTGTGGTAGATGAGGTTGGAGCAGGTTGCGAAGCTGGCAAGGAAGGTGCGTATGGGCTATTCATGACTAAAGATTTCGGGTCTTCAATTACTCCCAGTGCAATGGAGTTCTGTTTATAGCTAATCATCGCCCGCTTCCAATCCTCGACCTCGGGAAGGTCTCCACGGTCAATGAGAGCGTCGATGTCGAGAATAGGAGCGTTCGTCACAGGATCTCGCACTTGCACGAACGTGGCAGGAATCAGACCTGGTCGACCAAGCCTACCGATCGGCTTGGCAACAAACCATTCACGGTTTGAGTGAGCAACAACTGAGATTGGGTCACCTGCTTTGGCATCGAGTTCGTCTGTGCGTTCGGCAGTAAAGTTATGGATCACGATGGCATAAAAGACGCTGGATTTGGGGGACTTCGGGGATTTAGGCGGTCCTAGTGGGCTCACTGGACTGCTGGGGCCGACACTAATGCGAGAAGAGCGTATTCTACCGCAAGATAAGTGATGACATGAAGAACCAAGTGCGGGAGGAGAGTTACTTACGGATTGGGGCTCTTGCAGAATTCCTCGAACATGTTTTTGGGAACAAGTCCTCGGGCACCTGTGACCGGATTGTGAGCCTCATACCATGGTCCGTAGTTGTCTGGATCGCCAGTGACATAGAAGAAGTCGCCCTTCTCGAAGGGCAGCTGAGTGGGCGCGGTTGGCCTGAATGAATTGATTGCGCGAATGACTTTCTGCGGGGGCAGGGAAGCAGAGATAGGTTTCGATATGGAAGGCAATGGCAGGGGGGTGGAGATCTGAAGACGGTGGGCATCTTTACTCCCGTTGAAGGACTTTCGTAGCGACTTCATTGGTAGGACGGCATAAACGAGAAGAGAGAAAGGAGGGGTCTGGAAAATGCTGGCTGAGTGGAAGCACTTAAGGGCACAGCTGGGAAATAGACTTGCTGCACGAAGGCTATTATCATGGGTGGACTCGTCTCGTGCATATTTCCCACGATAATGAAACATACTACAACCCCTTATTGTCATGTCAAACACGTCAGATATACGCTCTCGTTCCAACCTTCATTCGACTAGTAGGTCTCAAGACCTCACTTGTGTTTTTAGACTCCCCTCTGCATGGAAATAAATATAAAAATGAGAGGAAAGGAAAAAAACAAAACATCCAGTTACGAACGTTATTACGTAATAGACCAGACAAATAAAGGTCAACAAGGGCCCACTGGCTGTCGATTGAATCTGCGTGCCATCGAGTGATATTCAACTACTGCTGTATTTTCGCGTCTTGTTCGTTCAGCTCACTATGGCGGCAAGAAAACTACAAAGTACGTCGAGCCTCTGCCAGCTACTTCGCTTCTCCGACGTTTCCCTCTCTAGCCGAGATCGACCGCACGTTAAAGAAGGTTGCTGAGGGAGTCGAATTGTTTGAGAGCATCTACGAGAAGATGCAATCCTCGACGAACCAAACACAGAAGGAGAAACTGGAGACTGACCTGAAGACGCAAATAAAGAAACTTCAGCGCCTACGAGACCAAATCAAATCATGGGTGGCCTCCAACGACATAAAGGACAAGTCAGCGCTATTGGAGAACAGAAGACTGATCGAAACCGTGCGTGTTGCACCCCCCTACACCATCCTTTTGCTCCAGTGAGCCCGCGGGTCTTGGTCCGGGCCCATCTTAGGAACGGTATATGTCTAACCCGTGCTCTCTTACAGCAAATGGAAAAGTTCAAAGCTTGCGAGAAGGAAATGAAGACGAAGGCATTCTCTAAAGAGGGTTTGACACAGTCCGCTAAGCTGGATCCAAAAGCGCAGGAGAAAATGGAGGTTACGTCTTGGCTCCAACAAACTGTCGAGGAGCTCACCCTTCAGGTGGAGCAGGCGGAAGCAGAGATTGAGAGTCTGCAAGGGGGCGGCAAGAAGAAGGGCAAGGGGCAGTCAGCGGCGTCAAGTCGATTAGAGGACTTGGAACACCTGAACGAACGGCGAAAATGGCATATCAACAGGCTCGAGCTCATTTTACGTCTACTTGACAACGGCTCATTATCAACGGACCAAGTCCTTGGCCTGAAAGAGGATGTCATCTACTTCGTCGAGAATAACATGGTTCGTTCTGCTGCGATGTTATCCATATGGAAACCATTTAAAGGGATTTTGCGGAGCAGGAGGAAATTTTCGAAGACGACGAGGGTATATATGACGAGCTCAATTTAGGCGAGGAGGAAGAGAAATTCGGCCTAGCGAATGAGGACGAAGACGGTAGCGAGGGCTCTGGGAGTGCGAGTGAAGGTATGCTTATTTCTTACCCTCATGCGCGCCTCCTCACAATATCTTTCCGAAGATCACCCACAGCGCACACCCAAAAAGCACGACAAAGATGACGAGAGTATTTCGATTTCCAAACGAGACGATAGTCCCGTACAGAAGAAGTCTAGCCTGCAACTGCGAAGTAAGTCTACTTTCAGTTGTCCCGACGAGTGTTGACCGCCGTGCTCTATATTCGAAGAACCTTCTATAGCGGCAGAAAGTAAGCATAAGCACTTAATACTTTACGTGCTCATTTGCATGCGATAGAAGCATCCAAACCTCCCCCAAATCCAAATTTTGCGCAGCAACCGATGTCGAGCATTCTCAAGGTAGGGCTACCGTCAGCACCGCGTCCGCCAGCAACTCTTCCTGCCATACGTTATGCCACTGCGGCTGCGGCTGCGGTATCGTCAGGACCCTCGGCAAGTGCACCATCTGCGTCTTCTGGCTCGCAAGCACCTTCAGGTGCCGTGTCGGGCTCTCTATCAACAACACCCGCCACTCCGACAGCCCCATCAATAACACAGTCGATGTCCCAGAGCATGATACAGGATACGCAGCTGACGTCCTCTCCAAGTCTGTCCCATCCATCCGTTACAAGCCCCATGCTATCTTCCGCATCTGCGTCGCATCAGCCTGACGGCTCTTTCTACTCTGGGCAGGACTCACCCGCAATATCAGAAGCCGTCCCCAGCTCTGTGAGTGGTCCACCAGCATCATCATCACCACACCGCACATTTCATAAAGGTATGTTATGTCTACTGCTTATTTTCAGTGTTAGGTGAGTGTCCCCTCAGATCTTGTGGTATCACCTGTCCTGTCCACGACTACCTCGGCTGTTGCGCAAGTATGTACTTGAGTTTTTTGAATTTGAGGCAATCACTCAAATACCTGCCCTTACACAGCAAGCGGTCTTATCAGACGCACAACAACCGCAGCAGCAGCAGCTTTTGATGAATGGGTCATCTCAAGTGGGCCAAACACCTGTACGACAGCCACAACTTGCTCCTCCGTCTCCACTTCCCCAACAAGTGCACCAATCACAGTCGCCGGGCATCTCGACGACCAACACCACACCGTCAGCGATACAACCACCGCAATACCCACCGGGCGTACGGGTACCTCAGTCATTGGAGCAGCAGCCGTCATTGCAGAGTCAACAGGCCCCAGGGATGCAGAGACCTCCTTCAGCGGTCCCTTCACATCAACAGGCACCCTCGCGGCCCTCGGCATCTGCATTTCCGGGTTCTTTGTCGGACCTTGTGGCATCATTTGAGACGGTTAAACAGAAGGGTGAGCTGTGTTGTGATGTGCTATGCCAGGCCTTTACTCAATTGTTCATAGCACCCCATCGTATGACTAATCTGGGCGAAGTGCACAAACTATTGGAGGGTGGCTACTCGAACGCACCTCAACCTACGGACACCGAAAGGCAAGTCACCATTCTCGAGGTTGAATCACACTTGGCTCATTCTTTGTTCAGGGCAAAGTACTATGTGCCACGCTATCCGTTCAACACGTCATCCTTCTATCCTCAGACGCCGCATCCAGTTGTCAGCTCCCCAGCACTGTTTCAGCACATTGATGTGGAGACGTTATTCTACGTATTTTACTACCTGCCGGGGACCTACCAACAGTGCGTGAACTGCCCTTCCTTCCCTTCCACATCTTCTGATCTGGGGGCGTAGATACCTCGCTGCAAGGGAGTTGAAACGCCAGTCCTGGCGATTCCACATCAAATACCTGACGTGGTTCCAGCGACACTCTGAACCACAGGCCATCACCGAGGAATACGAACAAGGAGTTTATGTATACTTCGATTGGGAAGGATCATGGTGCCAGCGGAAGAAAAGCGACTTCCGCTTCGAGTACCGTTACCTCTCTGAAGATTGAGCACCGTACATTTTCAGCTTCAGATTTTTTGGCAACTGCTACGGACTTTACGCCTTTCGCTTTTCAAACGTGTTCTACCACTCCACTTTTTCTAAACTATTGATGATCGCGCCGTCTCAATGTAATCATGGCGCGGGACTTCTCTTTTTGCCTATTATTGAATACTCATGCTGGGTAATCCAATGTCAGGTTGGAAGGAAACTCAAGTATATCGTGCATGTGTGTACGTTGTCAAAGTGAGGTGGTGGTGGTCTACATTAGCATGATCATAATGGATTATCACTCGAGCACCACCACTGCGCCCAAGCCCTCGAAAGTCTGCTTTAGCTTCTCCGCATCCTCTTTTGAGAGGTTTTCTTTCAGGAGTTGGGGAACCGACTCCACAAACTTCTTCGCCTGTAAGCCGAGTGCAAGTAAGGCTGAGTAAGTCAAAAATGCACGTGTACAAGGGCACGTACGTCGATGAGCGTAAGATTCGGTACCATGGCCTTCACCTCTCGGATGATCTTGGGCTTAGCACCGGCATCGAAGGATTTGAGCGTGACATTGAAGACTGTCTTCTCTTTAGGCTTCTCCTGGTGAAGACATACGCCATCAATCCTCGAACTCTTGAAACGTGAACAGCTCGCCATACCTCTTCGGCCGCCTCTTCTGCAGGTGCGGCTGCCACAGGAGCTGAGGCAGCAGCGGGCATAGCAATTTCCTGGATATTCAGTCTTGACTACGGGAAAGAAAAAGGCGCGTCAAATGAAGCGCGTTCGGGATGACGAGTCTTCGCCCACCTTCAAGAGTGAAACAAGGTCGGCCGCTTGCAAAAGAGTGAGGCCAGATATATCATCTACTATCCTAGATATTCTGGGGTCGACCGCGGCGGGGGGCGGAGGAGGAGCTGAAGAGGAAGCCTGTGCTGTTTCAGTAGCGAGCCATCTCGACCGACTCGCCAGGGACACAAGGCTGGGTGGTGAGGCGATGTCAGAAGAGAAGAGAAGACACACGAGCAGGTGGTTAGTTGCGCACGAAAATGACCTACCGGGGAGCGGATACTGTCCTTGAGGCAGAAACAACAGTCGAGAAACAGCGACTCTAGCAGAAAGGAGAGTACGCGTTCAGCCTCCATATGCCAGTGCGGCTTCGGTGAAACGAAGGACAGCCAATGGGGTACTTACTGTCATGACTTGTACTTAAGAACTTTACGGTCACATTTTCGTAGATGCGTACAAATTTCGGAGGTATTGTTGACATCTGTTTATCCAATCGCCCGAGCCTATGCATAGCGTCGAGCACACCGCGTACGATCTTCCACTTCTTCCACAATTCAGCACGCACCACTCCATCCTCACAGACTGAGCAAGGGCACCGCGTCTTAGGCTTTAGCACTACTTAGTCACGTGTACTGGTATATGAAGCTCGATGTACTCCGCCTCTTATGCTGCGGTGTCGTCTACAACGGGGCATCCAGACTTGGTAAGACTGTAAGTTGACAGCCGTTCAAATGGCTGATTGACTGTTTTGCACTTGAGTTTTGAATAAGTACTTGACTCTCCATCTGCAAACTGGATGAATTACAGCATCCGCTTCCTACAGTTTTTGAATTGTTTGAGTGCTCGGCAAGTGCTTTTATGGTACGTCGTTGCCGACACGTGTCTTTTATCTGCAAGACGGCCCAATTACAGCATGCGCATCCTACAGTTTTTGAATTGTTTTTGAATTGTCGGGGTACTGGGCAAACAACACGTGGTCATTACGAGCCCATAATGACCCGCCTAGGATTACGGTCAGTAATGGCTCGCGTAGGTTTGCAGATAGTAGTGCATAGTTACAACAAATTGTAATGGTTTGTGTGGCTTACGGCCTGCATTTATAAGAAGATTCGTTGTCTTAACCGAGTCCACCGGAGATTAAGGAGTGTCCATCAGGGTCATGCTCTTCGGGGTGTTATGATAGGTACAGTATACTTTGGGACCGAGAGGTTGCACTAGGCGCCCTGGTGCAGAGCACACTCCGGTTCCGCGGAGCAGAGAATGGAAGCACGTCACCACTTTTTTTTCGGTATTATGAAGGTACTTTGTAGGGTTCCGCGGCATAGGATCGAACCAACACAAGTCGGGATGAAGGCTGAGAACGGTTTTGGACGAGTTCACGATGACGAAAGCTGGTACAGGTGAAAATTTCCAGGGCGAGCATCTGAACGACGGATTCTGCTAAGGGTTTGCCGAGAAGACACGGAAACTCCGATCTCTACCGCTACATACGAGCAAAATACACATGTGCATGGAGTGTCACATGTCAAGTTTTTCAAGGGTGTTGTTGGCCCCGTACCGAGGCAGCACGTCAATATGTGCATGACATATGACCATGAAATTCAATGCGACGGAAGACTTTTCTAAACGTCGTGATGAGTTACTTGACCCAATAACCTAC
Source organism: Pisolithus microcarpus (assembly GCA_024613185.1). Classification (NCBI taxonomy): domain Eukaryota; kingdom Fungi; phylum Basidiomycota; class Agaricomycetes; order Boletales; family Pisolithaceae; genus Pisolithus; species Pisolithus microcarpus. The sequence goes on along the minus strand of JANFAI010000002.1, from coordinate 2,017,021 downwards.
TTTCAAACCAGCAAGTCCGCATATTCGGACCTGTCAAGACCAACGCGGGTCTGTACTTTGAAATGTGACGAGGCTGTCGGCGACCGCAGTGAATCGCGAGACCAACTCGAGCGGTTAGATCGACGTACGGATCCGCAGATGGATATCCCAAGGGATTGCACGGAGTCGATGTTACCACCTTTTCACAGCGTTGTCAGGCGATCAATTTTCGAGTGATTGACAACCGCGGGCATGGTGAATTATCATGGGGATGCGCGATTGCTATAAACCTTCGGTGGGCGACTACCACTTACCATAGTACTGTGAATGCAAGCATAGACCCACAAGTAGGAAGCATCCGATGCGTCCTTGGCTAAAGTTTTCAGGCTTCCGACTCACCGTTTTCCGCAAGGTCGAGGAGGGAAAGGCTGCCACGGTTGTCCATCAATCCCTGAACCTGTGACGTCGGCAAGATGATGCACCTCGTTGACCTCCGTAGAGGGGCTTAGGAGGAGAGCGGAGAGATGGGGTTGACATTTGATAACGACACTAGATTAGTATCGAGATCGCAAATTTCAAGGCCTTGAGTGTCTGAATGGCATACCCTTTGGGCTCCCGGGGCCGTTCATCGGAGTGATGGTAAGCCATACAATTGCACGTGTCGTCAGCAGCCAAGCGATAATTGGTCCCGCAGGAGTACAGACCATGCAAATATTCCGACGGTAATGTGAAACTTGCTGTATGGACACTTGGGAGAGTTCCATCGTATTAGGTTCGGATTAGCAGTGGTGGCAGCTGCATAAAGAATTGGCAATCCTGATATGCCACATGTCGACGTGACAAGAGATCTGGCAGAACAAAGTACTATCCGTCTCCTCTGCTGTGATCGGCAGAGTTTATCTGCCCAGATCAAGGGTCCACTGCTCCCACTCCACCACGGTCGACAGGTCGATGGGAAAGGCTGGGAAGCTGTGGATTATTTATTTTCTGCACGATAAATCACATATTATTTTAATTCCGTTTTCGGTCAGAGTGTTGCCGAATATTTCCTGCGCGGTCACTCGCTTCTTTTCACTCCACGCGAACCATGGAATATCTCATCTCTCTCTCGATCCAAATAAGAGGCACAGACTCAGCCAGCCTTGGCTCCCCCCCGCTGGTCCCCCTCCCCAGGCTCCCCTCTCTCTTTCTCTCTCTCCTTCACTCTCTTTAATCCCTTGCGAGCATGGCGGTCATAGATTCAACGTACGTTCCCCTTCTGGTCTTTCATTTCTGCTTGCATACCTTGTTGGCTCTCCAGCTTCGGGGCCTACCTCATTGGTGTAGTCATCTCTGCCGTGTGGGTATATTGTTTTTACTTGCATCCATACCCTCCATTTACCATCTCTCAGCTTATACGGAGGTAATTATCTTGTGGACTCCTCCCATCCACGAGTAACAGTCAATACCACCAGTGACCTGCGTGCAGGTCTGGTATTACTACGTGAGCTATCCAACTGACCCATGGCATATCAAATCTCTGGTACGTTCACTCGTGCTAGCACGTACCTCTGCCAGTAACGCGTCAGGAAGGTCTTTGCGGTCTTTGCATCCGATACTGTGCACCAAGCTCTGGTAACCCATTCGGGTGAGTGCAACATGCAATCCCCCACTGATATCCAGGCTCACTTGCCACGCATAGCTTACATCTACCTCGTGTCGGACATAACAAATCCCGCCGGACTTCAAGACCTCGTCTGGTGAGCTCAAGGTCCTCATTATCCATTGATGCCCACTCATCCTCCTGCAGGAGCCTTATTGTAGGTCCAAGCGTGCTCTCTTCTTAGTTGCAACTGAATGAATTCTGTATCAGGTCGAAGTCTTGTTCAATGTGAGTGTTGGTGCTGGTTCGCTCAACCGCCCGTCTAACTTCCTTAGGCTATCACGGCGTTCTTGGTTCAATGGTGAGAATTGACGCATTCGTTCTCATTTTGTACTCAAGGGTTCTCGCAGTTTCCTCTCAATGCGAGTGTATAGGCGTAGGTTTTACCTTGTTCCGTTCTGAGTCGTCGTTCACACGGCGACACATTTAGTTAGCAACAAGAGCATTCCCGTAACCGTCATCGTGGTAAGTTTGGAGCCACAGTATATGTAGTCGGCATGCTGAACTTTGCATTTGCAGATGTCATCTGTCATAGCAGAGTTCGGTGAGGCAATCACTCGACAGCTTCCTTTTTATCCTGTTACTCATGATCTATTCACAGTGTTGTCGATCAGTACGTATAAGCGGCAATTCCGTCTGTGTGCTTCGCTCACCCCAGATGCTCTTTGAAGCTTATGTAGCGAAGGCGTACGTCGCACGCGAGATGGATCTGTGACTTAGATTGACATTTTGTAGTTTACCTATTCAGACATTCGCGGGATTGCTCGAGCTCAAGGTAATATTAGATACTACGACCTGCTTGCGGAGCCTGACGTATGCTATTCATCAGGGCATATCTTCAGCGGTCAATGCAACCACCGCGGCTTCCGATGTCTTGATTGCGGGCTGTCTCTGCTTCCTGTTGCAAAAATCACGGACTGGTTTCCGCAGGTATTTCCTACCTCCTGACATGTCCTATGACACCTACTGAACCGATATCTAGATCGGATACGATGATTAACAAGCTCGTAAGTGCGGGTTAATATTGGATCCTACCCGACGTGAACTTTGTGGCGCAGATGTTGTTCAGCTTGAACACCGGTCTTTTAACTGGGTACGACATCGTTTTTTTTTTTGCACGGCCTGGGCTATAGATTGACTGTGTGTTAGCATTTTTGCCGTAGCTTCTCTCATCTCGGTAAGTGGTGAACCTCCATCGGTGGCCGTGTACTGAACCTACGGCAGATCTCCGTGTGGCCAGATGCCTTTATCTATATTGCGTTCTACTTCTGCGTCGGTCGCCGTAAGTTGGTTCATGCGTGTCACTGGGATCTGCATGTTGAGATGATTCTTTGCGCAGTGTACTGTAATTCCCTGCTTGCAACTCTCAATGCACGGCGCATCATCCGAGCCGCCAGTACGGACGATGACCTGTCGATGTCGCTACAAGGCGCAAGAAAGACCAACCTTGCCACATCGCAGCGGGTACGTATTTCGCCTTCGTAAGAGGAGGTCATGAAATTGAGAGTATGGTAGCCCGTGCCGAACAACATTTCGATCAAGATCGACACCACTCACGAGCTTGTGCGAGATGATGTGCGGGATGAGGTGCGAGAATTGCATGGGTTTACTTTGACGAAAATTCTGACCTTGACAAAAGCAGTACTCTGCGAGCGGCGACATGAAAGCGATGAATGTCGTCTGAGATGCGATACTTTGCAAAGTGGAGAGAGAGAGGATACATATCGTATATACCAGTTTAGCGTCTGGGGCTAAACCAGTAGTGACATTCATTTCATCGTGTCTAAAATTTCCTTGGTCAGGTAGAAAAAGCCTTGTAATATCGGACTGCAAGAATGGAAACAGATGTGCAAATGTTGTTCAGGACTTGCACACTAACCACACATTTGGGGACCCTCCAATGGGTGATAGTAGATAAGATGGCAGCTGTCTTCTCGACACCATTCAGCGTTGCACTGTCCTACGAGATCATGTGCTTCCTTCCACTTGTATGTGCCATAGACAAGCGAGTTACGATCGTCCAAACGTTCTAACCAGTCATATGCACTCAAGGTCTTGCGCGATCTCCTCAACATTCACAGACGAGTTTTCTTTGTCGCTTTGGGAAGTGCTACAAGCACTTCTACTATAAATGCACTTTCTGACCCTTGCATACTGGCTCATCTCTCGGATGCGTATATGTGACATACCAGGCCTGGAAAAGTCCCTTCGGGGGCAAGGCGGTGGCAGACTGCTTGCAGGGTAGTTTGACTCTTTCCATGGGCTTTTTAGCTTTGATTTGGCTTTGTCACTTGCAAGGGTAAGTAAATCCTCGCCCGCTCGTCCCTGTCAAAAATGATCGCGGCTGTAGTCATGAGATTGTCATGATGTGGGGAAATGCGTGCTACGGGAGTCCAGGTACGTATGACATGGTTTGCTCGAATCGTGTGCACGACGGGGAATTCAGATCAATTTTCACTGGGCCCACAGTACTGGGGCACGTCGACGTCGCTAGGGCGGTTATGACTTCGCAACTCTCCACAGACCCCCGCAGTTTGGCTTGCGAGTGACCCTCGCCATCATAACATCGCATATTGCGACACGTATGCACGTATCAAAGCGGGCCATATAGACATACCTTATATATATATGGATATAGATACATACACCCAGCAATCAGCCAACCATGGGCAACTGAGAAGAGAGTCGGTAAAGCTTAGACTTGCCGACTTGTGGTTGGTATTTTTTGCATCGCTCATCGGAGCAGATTTTGTCCGACTGGAGTGACCGCCACGCTTGAAAATCCACCACGTGACTAATGTGACGGTGAGGAAAGACCCTGAAAATTTTTACCCCAAGAGCACGGCTGCAGTTTGTTTTCAAGATCTTACCACATTACGGTTGAGCGATTCGGTGTGTGCCTGGGGCGGGGGAAGCTCCTGTAAAGGGTACGATGTTGACCCTGAGTTTGCCACCCTGGCCACACCATTCAAAAGTTGCCGCTAGAAGCAGCAGCATCGCGACTCGCGAGCTAGGCCTTAAAGCTTCAACCGCCGGTGCGGGTTCCTACCTTTCGTTTGCAATGTGGCAGAACATTGAAATCGAACGGAACAATGCCTTAGGCCCTCAGGCTGACCTCCGTGCCAACCTTGAGTTGTTGCCATTCAGGATTCAGCAGAAGGTCAGTAACCAAGTCGGTGGCATAGAAGGGTGTCGCCGATAGCCGCCGCTGGGGATTGATCGTCGTGGAAAAATTCTAGTCCAAAAGACTGTTCACCCCGCCGTACCCGATAACGCCTGACAACCTGTTGCCAACCCCGTCGCGTCCGTGGAGGCTCTCATCGTGACAGCCGACAGAGACCTGCGTGTGCCATGTAAGTTTCGTCAGCTACGACATATGTAGACGACCTCCCAGCTGTTAATTAGAAGCGCAACGCGGCAACGGTGGCGATAATGTGGACATCCAAGAACAATAATTGACGACGAACATGTGAAGATTGAAGCTGTATTGCAGGCAAGTATGTAACCAAGAATGAGGATATATCGTACATGAGATAAATGTGTATATGGTTGTTTCAGTATCAGTAGCCCTAATTCCTTCCGAGTACATAGCGACTCGAATGCGATCAGTAGTGAGGGTCCTGCTGGATGAGCTCAAGAGCCTTCGCAGACCGGGGTTTAATGGAACATTTGAATGGTTTGGGGTGGCTAGAGAGCTGCTCAGACGGAGGTTGCCCAAGAAATGAAGGCCGCGCACCTGATAGTACCACTTGAGGGATCGATTTCCGGGGTGATTTCAACCCCGTTCTCGACCACCTTTGAAATATCGAAGACAGCGAGTGACATGGCCGCCGACAGCCATACCGAAGCATCGGCAAGGTGCATGCCTGTAAAAACCAAATGTGTTAGCACCACGACCTCTTTCAACCGCAAAGACCGCTCCGAGATCACACTGACCTGGGCAGATGCTGCAAGGGACAACGTCAGGATAGGAATGGAAAGTCAACAACACTTGCATGTCTCACCGTCGTCCAAATCCGAAGCAGATGTCACGGGGATCATTCGGCAGTTCTTTACCCTCTGTGGGAAGGAAACGGTCGGGAATGAAATCCGTGGGTTCGGGGTAAACAGAAGGATCATGTAACATGTGCCTATAGATCCAGATATGATGTATCAAGCGGTGGGATGTTCAAACTGCAATAGAAGACCTACCAAGCATTAGGTAGTACCAGAGTTCCCTTGGGGATATAGTAGCCGTTGTGGATGTCGTCAGTATTGACGCGGTGCGGTATCACTGCAGAAAAATCAGCTTAGATCAGCAGACCATAGATGAGTTGTACCGATGGGTACGACGGGACTCCAGCGGAAGATTTCCTTGACAAGGGCCTCGACATAAGGAAGAGATTCGCGGTCAGCGAACGTAGGGAGACGTTCACGACCAACGACAGCGTCTATCTCTGCTTGAGCTTTCTTTTGAGCTTCTGGAAAGAGTGTCATAGCCAAGAAAAGTCCATAGATAGCAGAAACAGTCTGTGAAATGTCAGCCTGTGACCATAGGCAGGAGCGGCACTGCTTACAGTATCGGCACCGCCTGTACAATCGGGACATCAGCACCGAAACTGACCAAGAACTATCGGTGGCATACCGCTATACAAAGAAGCAGCAGACCACTTGATGTTGTGCTCCTCTTCCTCGGTCAATGTTCTGCCCTCCAACAAGTTTGACGTGAATGATTTGGGAGCAATGCCAGCAGCCTAATGGACATCATGAGCGAAGCCATGCGGTCATTCCATGGGTTGTTTTACCATCTGATCCTGGACGAACTTGTATGGTTTGTCAACCATTTCATGAAGAGTGGTACGCCATTCTTTGGCTTTGCGTTGGAAGCCTGCACCGGGGAACCACTCTGGAACATGTGCCACTGGAAGAAAAAATTTGAACAACCGGCGTACAGCCCCGGACGGTAACTTACAGGCTGGGATGAGGTCAACCATGAAAGCACCCGTAGCAGTGGACCGAGAAAACTGGTCCACGGCCGTGTCGGCGAGTTCCACAAAAGGATCGCGATCCTCCTGGATGTGGTATCCATGTGAGATGCGCAAAATAATGGCGCCAGCGGTGCTATAGCGAGAGGTAAGACAGGGAGAACGAAGGACATGTATCACATTGGTCTCACGTGCGCACGTGGGCGGACAAGTCGGTGGGCTTGGCTAGGACGCGCTGCAAGAACTTGTGGGTCTCCTCTTCCTCGATAGCACTATATACAGACATGGCAGCGCGACTGCCAATAACACGATGGAAATTCCTGCGATATTCGCGGAAGCGGTCGCCATATGGCAAAAGGACAAGGGTATCTCTCCATCCGACCAATTCGCCGCCCATGGGAAAGACTGGACGGTCAGAGTAGAGAGAACTCTTTTTGTCGAGCATTTCAACGGCGGTTTTTGCGGAGTTGAGAACGACGATATGTTGGCCAAATATTTCCAAGTGCGTCATATCGCCTGTGGGGGGGGGGGGCATGAATTTTAAGAGTTAGCAGGGCATGTGTACGACACGTATACGCACCGAATTTGTTAGCCCAGTCCGAAAACGTGAGCCATGGCTTTACAGAAGGCATATCTAACATGTTTCCAAGGAGGGGAAGGGGCTTCGGACCCGGAGGGAATGGGGCCGGCTTCGTCTTCGAGACCATCTGTTTGACGAGATAAAAGCCGACGCTGGCCAAGCAGAGATCCAGCCATAGGAGGGAAGTAATCATAACTACCAAGAAAAGAGCGTGGGGAGGAGAGGGACGGGGACCAGGAGGAGAAGGGAAGGACGCGAGGGACGGTTATATACCCCCCGTCCAGGCAATGCCCACCATCGTCGCATGCCGACCGTCCGCGGACTTGACAAAGCTTTGCAGTCTCTATGACAAATCAAGTAATCATATCGGCACCCCTGAATACCCGCACGAAAAACTTTTGATACCTTTTTGGACAGAAACTCACTTCGCGGCCCCGCGCCAGCTACCCTTCAAAATGGGGGTCAAAGCGAATCCCATGTACGGTGATATGAAGCGGGAGGGGCTGTGTGTAAGGGCGGAATAACTCATATGTATGTAGTTATGACAGCTTTGATAGGCTTGCCAATCTGCAAACCTACGCGAGCCATTACTGACCGTAATGGACACACGTGTTGGCAACGACGTGCCATAAAACCGCTTGCCGAGAACTCAAACAATTCAAAAACTGTAGGAAGCGGATGCTATTTCCATACAGTTTGCAGATAGTGACCACTAAATGGACAGGCGAAGCGAGGTGAAAGGCCGGATAATAACTTAATAATTTGCAACCGTCAATCTGAGTATTAGGCCCAGCTTACCGGTGGCTGTGCGGAAGTTACGATAGCTTTTACGGGATAACGTATGAAAAAACAACCCACTTGGAGTTACAGTTGCCTCCCTCATAATGCATACCCCCTCGGGATAGGCCCAAAGGTATGTGTTATAAGGGAGTATGTGTTGTTGGGGAGGTCAGCCAATTAGATTGACTACAGAGATGTCAATCTAGCACTTCTCTAATGTATATGTGCTATTCATGAGGGAAATAATCAGCTATTTTACTGTTCTCCATCCCTTGCATACCAAGAACTCATGTCCTGTGCCTGAATGAATACAACATCACTTCCAGATTACATGCAAACAGACTATCCATGTCACTGATAACCACCACCCATTCTTCATCACCTGGGTTGCCATCATCATCTAGTCACTCCTCATCAACCTCAGAGATGGTGGGCCAGCAGGCCAGCCTTTGACTCAGCAATAAGCTTGGCCTTCCTGTATTGAATTTGTTCTTGAAGCTTTGTTAAGTGTTTTTCTGAATATTGAATGGTTTCATAATGATAGAAATTGCAGGGTTGAAGCTTCAGGTTGCTCTTGCCATCCTCAGATTCTCAGATTACATAGGAAAATTTCCTAATTTGGTAATTACTTCAGACATTGTATGGGTTTTGATCACTTAAAAAGTGTATGGGTTTTGCCACATATGTGTTATAAGGGAGTTGACTGTACATTCATGCTTAGGGAACAAGTGGTCACCTGACTCAATGGGCAATTGCACACCTAAGCAGGCCTGGATTGGAAATTATCATATGTGCCATTCTAATAGAGTGTTTCAGAGTTGAATTTTTGAGTGCATAAAACTTCAAAAACTTAGAGCCAGTTTGGTATGTGGAAAAAGTAGTTAGCCAAGATAGTAGGTAGCTGCTATTCCAGCTAGTCATTTTTTGAGATTGTGCAGCACCTCAGCACAGCTCAAGCAAATGTTGGGAGCTTGAACCTTCACCTTGAGGCTTGTCATCAACAATCAGCATGTCTTCTGACTCCAAACCTTGACCCAAGCTCAGTATCACCCACATTCATCATCTCCTCTTTGGCATCAGTGCTTTCATCATACTCTGCAGTATCAAGACCCTTCATATCATGAATGTTCAAGCTTTGAAGAGAACTCATGCATACTGGTCAGTTGAAGAAATGAATTGGATGCTTATCTTTTGATCAAGAACAAGGCAAGAATGGGTCAATTGTTTTCATTCCCTCAAAGTGTCTACACTGAGGTAGCAAAGCAACTTGGACCTGATAAAAATGGTACTATGGTGGGATTGAAATGGCAATTGGTATGTCTCATTCCATCTATCTTGTGCTGCTGATCAGGACATATCAACAGCTCAAAAAAAACTTGGAGAGTGATAAGTACCTATAACAGTTGCTCTGGGTGCAGTTTCCATGTGACCTGTGGTGCTGATGTGCAAAGTCAGGCTGAACAAGAAGCTGGGATGCCTTCATGGTGACTGAATCATCTGAGGTGAGTAGTACTGAAAAAACATTGAAAAACTTGTACAAACCACAAACCAGAGTAAGGAAATGAGCCAGTTTTGAAACAAAGGTTGGCCATTCTTTGAGAAAATGGTTGAGCTTTGCCCTGGTGGTTCTGGTGCCACTGGCACCTACTCCTTCATGCCATCTGAAAGCATGTCCATCAACCTGGGTGCTGGTGGTGATTTTGATGACCTGTATGCTGACTCACCCATGATGTCTGAAGTGGCATATCTAGAACTTGACCTTGACAGTTTGCTCCAGCTTGGATGAGATGTTGTCTCATCTAACCCTGCCATGCAGTCCTGCACTATTGAGAACACATTTTCAATGCTGAATGATGTCATGCCTAAACCATGTTTTTATGATCCCCTGCCATCTGATGCTCCTGTTTTCTCCCCATCTCTGGGGCTGTTTTCAGATTTGCCCAGCCCCATCCACCTACCCCCATCAGGAATGTATCTGGTGTCATGTGCCAAAGGTGTTTGGCAACATGAGCATGGATCCAAAAGCTGAATGATGAAGAATGGAGAAGCCTAGCCCTAATGTGCAGAATGACTGGAGTGTCTAGCAGTCATCCTTCACACAAGAACCACCTTTAACATTAAGGAAGAAACCACTCAAGCACTGAATAAAAATTTTGAGTGCCAGTTTATGGCATTCCAATTTTTTGGATATCTTGATCATTTCTAAAGATATCAACATCATTCCCATGCTCACAGAGAGCTCTCAACCATGCCATTCTGCCTTCCAAATATGGTGACAATCCTCACCCTCCATGATTTTCTGCATCATTTCTGCCAATGAACACCCATTCTGCCAAACTATTTCATAATGGCCACCTCTTCAACCATCTCTTCACTTGTGCCCTATGCCAGGGAGAATAACTATGAGTATCTGCCAGGAATCCCCACTAGCTTTCACCCTGAAGCCTCCTGGTTCATCCCTTCCTTGTCCATGCCCTCCCATCCTATCACTTTGGGACAGTGCATTTGTAAGGCTGTGGTATTGCCTTAGGTCACACCTATGAACTGTACCATATGGTATTTGCAGTGTGATAATTTTAAGACAATGATGTCCTTAAAATTTACTATGAAACATATATATACTAGACATGCAGGCATGTGATTATGAACTACCTTTTAGGGCATGGCCCCTAACACCCTCCCCCTGTAGAGCCAACATAGGCTCAGCATAGTCTAAGTAGAAAAAGGGAAAGAAAAGAAAAACAATAGGAGAAAATCCTATGTACATTCATGTGAGATGTTGTACCTTGTGACACTACCAATCTGAGGGTTACACCTTTTTTAAGTAATGTAAATCTAAGCATGAAGGGTGTTGAACCCTTCATGCTACAGATCAACTTGAAGGGTTATGCCCTTGAGAGAACAGTCCAGCACCTTGATGTAGCATCCCTTCTACATTGGTGCTGGCCCATCTCTCATTTTGCCCTCTTTGGGCTCATCATCTGGAGCTGGGGGCTTCCCCCCTGAATTTCGACCTTCCACCCCTGGATAATGGGGTAGGTTATATAGGAGCACTGCAGTGGCAAACTCCTGGAGGATGTGGAGCTCCTCTGTGGTGAATGGGCAGGCCTCATAGGCTGCAATACATTCTGTGGAGATCCCAAGGGCCCCAGCCTGGACCTCAACCCACTCCTTTGAATGGTTTTCCCCCAAAGGCTGAGGGTCATTGACTGTTGTTCTCAGGAGATTGAGCATGGCTCAAACATTGGGGTCTTGGTCCCCTCCATTATTTACAGTGTAGGTAATATATTCATTACCTGCTCTTCAAGCCCAGATCAGGGTGTCATTGGCATCATGTGGGGTGATGCCATTGGCTGCAAGGTAGGTGGCAATATCAGCCATACTGGCTGTTCAAGTGAACTCTCCTTCCCAGGGGACACCTCTGCCCAGTCTAGATGGGCCCTGAAGCAACCCTTCACTGCAAGGAGATGGACTAGCTCCCAGAACCAGACCATTCAGTCATAGCTCCCTCTAGGGACTGGAGCCAGTTGCTCATAGAGGAGGAATCCTCATACTTGTTGGGCAGTGGGAGGACTGATATCCCACTTGTCATCATTGGGGCACTTGCTGATGCCTAGCACCCCAGGGAGCATTCTTGAGAGCTCAGAGCTCTTGTCACATCCATGACACGTGACTACCATCTGGGTTGAACTCTGGATAATATTAGATAAGTTCTAGGCCTTCGGTAATCCATTCTGTGATGGAACTCTGTCCTATGGTTGTCTCTTATCTTTTGTTTCATATATAGCTTCTATATTTAGTAATAGTTTCCCTCACTTCATTCTTAGTTGCCATTCCGATGTTTTATGACTAATCATCCTGTTTTCTGGTTGACTGGTGACTACCGGCTTAGCTTACTAATACCTTACTAATACCCTCAGTCATCTGCACTGCTCTCCGGTAGTCCATATGTCCTGGACATTGCCTTCAAATGTTCTCTGTAGTATAAAAAGTCCTGTACATACTTCGTTATACCTCAGTTCAAATATCAAATAAGATACTCTTCGATCTCACTTGATTCCAGTAACTTCCTGGATAGATCTGACCCCCAGAACTCTGCAAGTCTAGTATACAAGGTTGTGTACTAAACTCTGACATTCCGGACATTTGACCTAACATCACTCCCTGACCTTGGACCCCCTTGGAGACTGTAGAGAACTGGTCTTGACAGCTCTTGTCAGAACCATTGTACCTGTTCTGGTTTGTATTGATAAAGCTGACCCAGTCAGTGACTGGGGCATTGAGGCTAGGGGCCTCTTGTGGTATATCAGGGACTCCCCCTTTCATCTTTCTTCATCAGGAAAATTTTAATGAAATGATAATGTTATATAAGACTTTATCTACCCTGTAAAGCCCTATAAGATATATCATAATGATATACACATTGGTAATGCTATATATTCTCTGGGAGCCTTGGCAGCATAGGTCAAAAGTAATCATTTAGGTAGAGTGGATCATATGTATCAGAATGTGAACAGTAGATCATATATGTCTTTCATTATCAGACATTACCAACAATTGTCATTGACACCACCAACAGCTTAAAAATAAAATTTGCTATAGCAACCTTCAATTGGACTTATCAATCATGATATTACCAGAAAGCAATTCCATTCCATATTGTTTACATAATCAGTACCTACTCACTACACTACCTACTAAGTATGAACTACTTAAACCTCCAAAAAAGCGAAAATTAAACAGGGAAAGACACTCACAGATGACTTCACACAAGGGTACACTTACCTGGATATGAACCCTAAGACTTAGAGTCTTAGAGTGACTCTTGCCCTGAGGTAGAACTCAGAGACAAGAGTGAAGAAGAGAGAGAAGGGGAGAGAGGATGAGTTTATATAACATGTACTATACAGTCATTACAAAGACATTCCCACACTTGTGGCTGGGGAAGAGTTGTTCAAATGATCATAAAATGATATAGATGGCAAGACTAGATATTGATGATCAAAGTGAAATCAGACTGAAAAGAATATTGTCATTCATATCATGATGATATTATCTGATGAGCAATTATAATGTACTGTCAATTACATGACATTATTATATATGACATATCAGCTCTTGTCATCATGATATCATGATGATAAAAGTATTGTAATTCTTATATCAGGCCTGTATGCAGTTGACCAGATAGTAAAATGTCTGCCAGGTTATATAATGCATTATCTGACTGTTATCATTATGATTGGTGGATGATCATGCCTGATACACCATTATCCAATTCATATCAGACAGATAACTACTTAACATAATTATCTGGGAATACCAGCACTTCAAACCTCCCCTGATGTTCCTGAGGGGTGACCTCCTCCTCTGGGTTGAAATGGTTGACCCCTGGTGGGGGGTCTCTGATGAGTGATGAGGGCTTGTGGAGCCCCAGGATTTTTGACTGTTAAATGGTCATGAAGGGGAATGATGGGCCTCTGTCCCATCTCTGGCAAGGGAGTGGCAGGGTGACCCTCTAGCCACAGTTGTAAAGCTGGTTGTTCACCAGTGGGCTGTGATGCAAGGGCTTCCTCCTCCCTCCATGCTTTTTCTTTTTCTCTTAGTGCCTCTCTTTTCTGGTGTGCCTTTTGGGAGGCCCACATGGGTGGCCTCCATTCTTTAAGTGCAAGGTTCATAACCTCATTTGTTTCTAACCTGCATTTCTTGCACAGGTTAATATATGTGATTAATTCTTGCACCTTACAGATGCAAGGAGCCTTTTCCTCAGGCTCTTTGTGTTGAAAAGGGCTGTAGGCAGCCTCAGTAGTGACTCAACTACTAATGTATTAGATGTACCTGTAGGCAGCTACAGGAGATCAGTAAGTAGGAAACTACCAATAGTAAGTAGACTCACCCTCAGTAGTGACTCAACTACTGAGGGAATAGTACCAAAATGTACTCTAAGTGCTTATGTAAGCAACCAAAAAAGCGTACCATAACAAGTATCACACAGGGGTGATTCAATCTCCAACACTTTGTATGCTTGAGCATACAGTTTGCAGATATCCTCCATGGTGTTAATGAGTCCAATGGGACCCATAATCCCTCTATCCCATCTAGTGATGGGAATGGTGAACTGTCCTCATTTGATTGGAAGAGGAGGGTGGGTCCCCTGTTGAATGTTGGCAAGGGCAGTGCCAAACCTCTCATTGCTGTAGGCATAGAGGTTGTCATTGACCCTCACAAAGAGGATCTTCCTCACACTGTCCTTGCCTTGCCCAAGGCAGAGTATTCTGAATGGGTTTTCACATCCTGTAAATTCAGGGAAGAGAGTTCCCTGGGCAGTGGTTTTGATGACCATAGGAATGTCATCATACATTTGAGCAGGGGTGATCTCATCCCCTGTGACTGAAAAATCATATCCAGGCACTGCCTGGTCAGCTTCTTGGGGCTCTCTTTCTTTACCCTTTTTTGATACTACAGGTTCAACCTGTGATGCAGGTTTAGCCTGTGCCCTCCCCCACAAAGAAGAGGAGGGTGGTGCAGCTGGTGGGGGAGCCACCCTGGAGGGACCTGCCTCCTGTTCATAATCATAGATGCCTCCTCCTAGGGAGATGATATGAGCACATTCCAAGTCACATGTGGCTTGCTTGACTGTAGTGGGAGCAGGGATGGTGGGGGCAGGGGCATGTTGAAGGTCATTGACCTTGTGAAGGGTGCAATGAAGGTCATACAATGTATCTTCGAGCTCTTGCTTGAGATGACTGATATGATGATGTAACTTGTTGTAGGGAGCATGTTTGACAAGATGTGCAGTCTTGTCAGCAAGGCTGACAATAGCAGGCATGATGCCTGCATTGGACAAGGCCATGCCTCATGAGAGATGAAGTGTGTATGATGTGCAGGTTTTGCAAGTGCCATGATGGTGCAAGAAAGGGAATTGGGGATGGCACTCCCAGTATGGGCAGCAATGTTTGCCACTGCAGCATTCACACTCAAGGGACAGCAAGTGTGAAGTGGAAGGGGATTATGGCTGCTTCTGGCCACTACTGACCATATGCAAACTGCATTGGTCAATGGGGGATGGGGAGTAGGGACATGAATATGATGGTGAACCATCAGAGTACACATCTGAAGGTGCAGGAGATCTGCCTTGTTGAGATGATGCAGACCTTGAGGGGTTGGGACTCATAGAGCCTTCTAGGCTCAGGGATGCTTTGTGATGGTGATTGTGATGGGACATTGTAGACTACAAGAATGCTGTGAGTGTTAAAGAAAAGAAAAAGAAAGAGATGGAGTAATAAAAGGAAACACATGACCAGTAAAGTCAGTGCATGTGAAATAGTGAAAAAGTGATTGGAGGAAAGTATATACTCTAATTAAATTTGGTAACTATGCTGTGCTTGAGGCTGATGGTATTATTTCTATTTTTGTTTTATTTTTATTTTTATCTTTGTTTGTTTTTATTTCTGTTCTTTCTGACTTGTCCATTTGCTTCTGATAGTAGTCTTCATACTATGTTTGACCACTTAGTGGTTACCATATGCTTATGCATACTTTTTTGCCCTTTGTGGCAATTGGTGTATATCTTGTATGCCCTGGAGCTTGAGGTACCTGTTGAGGGCCTCAAGCTCCTTACAGTTAGACACTGGCTCCCATGTCATGTCTCTGAGATTCCACTTTGCAAGGAATTCTACCTTGTTATTTAACCATTGGTGAGCCATTATCTCATCTACTAACCACTCTTCTTTGTCAGTCATACTGACATCATAGAATGCATGTGCATCACACCTTGGGAATGGAATGTCATCATTCTGTTCATAGTTGCACAATAATCCAATGTGAAACATTGGATGTATGTGACACTGTTGCAATTGTTCTGGCAATTCCAGAGTATATGTATCATTTGCACTATCACAGCACAATATTTTCATCAGGCCAATGAATTTTGGCACAAGCTTTCATGCAAATCCCCTTGGAATGTTCAAGTTCTGTGTGGAGAGATACACAAGGTCCCCCTCTTGAAGGTTGAACCCTTCTTTTTGTTTCTTGTTTGCATGATATGTCTGTATCACTCTACTCTCAATGATGGCATCATGAGCCATCTCTAGATTTTCTAGCACTTGCCTAATGAAGGCTTTTACTCCTGGTGCTGTTGAGGGTGTCCCCCCTCTGATGTGTTGCATCATCTCAGGCATATACCCATAATCTAGCTTGAAGGGTGCAAACCCTGTCAAGCTACTTATGCTTGAGTTGATCACAAACTCAACCATTGGCATCTTCGATGTCCAATCTGTTTGGTCTGGTTGGACCATCACTCATAGCATTTGTGCTACATTTCTTATTGCTCATTCAGATGCTCCATCTGTCTGTGGATGGAAAGCCATCAACATCAGGAGCTTTGCTCCTAACATTCTGTGCATTTCATGCCAGAAGGCCAACATGAACTTTGCATCTTGATCTGAGACTATTGTCTCTGGCAGTCCATGCAGTTGGACAACTTCTCTTGTGAATATTCCTGCAAGCTCTTATGCTCACATCATTGTGGTCACCAGTACTAGGTGTACCATTGACATTACATCAGTAAATTTACATGCATCTTATTTAAACTTTATCAGCTTAAAATCTTTGCTAAGTGATTTAAGTAAGATATTTCCACAAGTTGGATTAGTTACCATACTTTGTCATTACTATTGCATCTTTGCACTCTTAGTCTCTTACAGAATTTGTGGAACTAATAAAAAGCATAATAAGTTCACACAGCTTGTGGGACAGATGAAAGCATGATAAGTTTGCAAAATATTCTAAGTACAAACTATCATTAAATGGACAGTATGCATGGGGTATATATAAAAAAAACAAAACAATTGATGGCAGTGATATGAAGGGGGATCCCATCACCAGAAGGTAAAGAGATCATCAAATTCATCTTCTCCAACTGACTCCAGAGCACTTGCTGTGGGGGCCATCACCTTCTTCATGAACTTCTGAGTATCCTCCATGATCAACCCAAACTGCTCATCAGATAATTCTTTGATGGGCTCCAGGTAGCACCTTGTCATCATGCCCCAGACAGCTTTGCCAAACTTGAATTGGCCCCCTTTTGGGATAATGGCAGTCCATACGTTGCCTGGCTGGGTCATTTTGAATGACATATGACCTTCAGTGACAAGTGACAGAGTTTGACACACCTAAGAAAAGTGTCATAACAAAGTCAGTACTGTATGCCTGAGCAAAACAATAAGAAAATAAATACAGTGGCAGGGGTGAGCATGAGCACTGTGTGTGGGCCAGAGAAGTTGTTGTACAGTGTTGAGATGTCAGCATGACCTTGGATGAAGTTGAAATGATGTGCAAATGTCTGAAGAATGAATGGCACTTGCCAGAGGCCTGTCCACATCTATGCAACATCACTAATCATAAAAATAAAATAAAAAATAGCACAAACCTTGTTGTCAGTCCCTCTATTCTGACCAAACAAAAACTGGTTCTTCTTCAGCATTGCATTGGTGAACTTCATGTGCAGCATCAAATCTTCAAAATCTACATCATGGGTGAAGAAGGTGGTGATTACTGCTATGGCTGCAGCTGCAAATCTGGCACACCAGTTGCTGAGTCCTTGCTTAGCCTGTTTCCATGAGAATGGTAAAGTTAAAGAATGGATAGTAACTACACTTACAAGGCTGTAAACTGACCCTCCAATGACCACCATATACATGATTTTGTCCCAGTACATGGTATCCCAAATCTCCTGTAGTACATGCTGGAGCTTGTCACCTGGGATAGTCCACAGGTTGTCATAGCCAGCTGTGAAGTAGGCAAGGGCAGAAATAAAAAGGCATTGCCAGGCATTGTTGTTTGTGGCACCAAGGGGTAGATCACTGTTGATAAATTTCTTGTTCACACCACTGCCTGAGTGCTGAGGGCCTTGACCAGATGATGCATGCTGAGTCTTTGTTTGCTTGGATGGTGGGGTGGTGGAGGTAGTTGTGTCTGTCTGCATAGACATTTGAGCAAGTCCATAATATCAACAGTGGTTGACTTACTTGGCTGCATGGGTCCTGCTTAGTCACCCTCTTTGTCTCCACCAGTAAAATATCACTGTCATCTATCTCATTGCCTGAGAGTTCAATGTAATCATCTTCATTCTTCAAAGCCTTCCGGGCATCACTACTGGAATGGCCCCACTGAGAATGGGTGTACTGTGAAGGAGGTGGGGGAGATGGTGCAGACTTGTTGAGCTCAGAGCCACTGACAACATTGGTAATAGCCTTTAAATAGTTACTTTAATGTAAGTAGATACTATTTACATCAGGGGATCAGTGAGAGTATGATAAAGCATTATATATCCTTGTCATATTTGCCTACCATACCTTTTCATGTCACAATGACACAGCCACAGGTAACTGCCGGCGGAGTTGCTGAGTCATGACAATTCACGCACTTGTTGCACTGGCAGGATAGTCTTGTCTCATAATTATATCACATGATAACCTACATCTCTCGCTGTCACTGCTGGTGGTGTTGGCCACTCCGATTATATTTTTCCTTCAGTTGCGAATGACAAGCACCGTCTACTGATGAAAGCTCACAGGGATTCTCAACAAGGTATGTCAGTTGGGTCATTCCAATCATGTCCAGATTGTGCTGTAATTGCCGGGACGGCTGGTTGCTTTGATACGTAGCTCCTCCAAGTTAATCGCGACAAAGAATGTCTCCTTCTACAATCATGGTTACTTTGATCGTGTCTACCTGTGATTCGGCTAGGACCAAGACTATCTACCCATACAGGCACCACATTACTTGGCAAGCTTGATGCTAGATGACATGTTACAACTCTCTGACTGTCGGATGATCCACCGGTGTGCCTTTGTCTTTGGTGATAACCCGATTCATTCTGAATAACAAGAATGCCTCAAGCGGTTAGCTACATATTACCCAGGAGACCCAGTAAGTGGTAAACGATGCATTGTGGCTCTCTGTCGCTCACAAGTAATGGCTTCAAGAATAACGTCAGACGATCTGTCTACGTACTTCTGGCTTCGACGAACACCCAATCCATCCTTAACAATAAGAACACCTCTTGTGGACCTCCACATATTACTACGTTTCCCTGGAAGTGGTAGATGGTACGTTACAGCTCTCTGAGACTCACCAGCATGGCTGCCAGTATGATGTCAGACGATCCATCTGCATACTTCTGGCTTCGATGAAAACCCGATTCATTCCGAACAATAAGAACAGCCCTTGCAGTCTTCTACATATTACCCAGGCTTCCTGGCAAGTAGTAAACGAAATATTGCAGCTCTCCGATGCTCACGAGCGATGGCTTCAAGAATAATGTCGGATGATCCATCTACGTACTTCCGGCATCGATGAAAATTTGATTCACTCTGAACAGTAAGAACACCTCTCGCGTAAGTCCACATATTACTATGTTTCCTGGAAAGTGGTAAATGGTATGTTACAGCTTCCTGACGCTCACGAACAGTGGCCTCCAGAATGGCCTCAAATGATCCATCAACGCACTTCCAACAACAACGAAAATGCGATTCATTCAGAACAATAAGAACAGCCCTCGCAGTCCTCTACATATTACCATGTTTCCCAGAAAGCGGTAAATGATACATTACAGCTCCCTGACGCTCACGAACAGTGGCTTCCAGAGTGGTCTTGAACGATCCATCAGCGTACTTCCGTCAACAATGAAAATCTGATTCGTTCTTAACGATAAGAACATCCCTTGCAGTCTTCTACATACTTTCAGGTTTCGCAACAAGTGGTAAGCGGTATGATACAGCTCCCCGATGCCCACGAACAGTGGCTTCCAGAGTGGTCTTGGACGATACATCAACGCACTTCCGACAACGACGAAAATCCGATTCATTCTGAACAATGGGAACACTTCTTGAAGTCTTCTACATCTTACCAGGCTTCCCGGTAAGTGATACACGATACATCACAACTCTCTGGCGTTCACGAGAGATGATTTTCAGAGTGATGTCAGATGACCCATCGGTATGCTTCCATCTTTAACGATAACTCGATCCATTCTGAGCAATAAGAACACTCCAAGCGGTCCTCCTACATAATACCAGGTTTTCCGGTAAGTAGTAAATGATATGGTGCAACTCTCTGATGCTCAGAAGTGATGGCTTTCAGAATGGCGTCGGATGGTCCATATCGGCACGCTACCACCTTTGATAAAATATGCTCAGAATCACCCAAGTAGTAAATGTTGAATGGATAATTCTACTTCCATTGCACATGAGTTCAACAGCAATATGATGTATTTCACAAAACACATCATGTAGTGGTAGTGCACAGCAGTAAATTACGAGTCTCTATCAGCATCATGAAGTTCCTTGTATGCCGCCCTCTTCTGGCAAATTCTCGCTAATGCACTGTCCTTGGATGGTAGTCGTTCCATTGTGGTGTAAAGTGGGAAGACCTGCCTGTTTGAGGGTATCAGTACAGATCCTATTGCTGTGAATCACAACCATACCTGTTCCACCAAGTGATGAGCTGATCCACTTCATTGGACTCGTCGGGGTCGTCTAATAGTTCCATGATGCTGGAATAGAATCGTTCGGAGTCAGTGATGAGGTCTGTGCAGGAAAAGATTTGAGCAGAGGTAAGACCGAAGCGAGCCTGTACAGATGCAAAACGGTCAGTTGTGACTTTGGGTACCAAATAATAGATACAAACCTGCGTAGCAACATATGCAATGGACGCCTTGGTCACGCAATGCATTCCGTGTATGCACGCATTCCCGGAACAAGTGGCCTTCGGTTCGTGATCTACGGAGCTAGGTGAAGTAAAAATATGTTTGTAGGCCTAAATATCATTCACACTATGAACATAACAGTGAATGAATGCATGTTACTCACAGAGACCAGAAGACCACTCCGGAGTAGACCATTCCACGGGTCTTCCAGATCATAGGAATAATCTGCATACAAGAATACTGGCCACTGGTCCCCTGGAACCTGGATCTCCCCATTCATAAGTTTCGTTCGAGTCCTGTTTTAGAGGCACAACATCAGAGACAGAAATGCTGCAGGCGGAATTGCTCACTGGATATTTGTCCAATCCAAACCTGTGGGGCACAAAAGAGCACCAGTGTGCTCATGGTTGAACCCTCTTCCCAACTTCACGTTGTGTGGGATATGTGGGCTCAATGACTGACCCTTTGGGGTAATCCAGTCGATAATAGCACCTTTCATCCCTTTGGTGTCGTCCACACGAGCCCCATTGATACCTTTCTGTATCTGTGAACAAATTCAACAGCAAAAATGCTTGGAGAACTGGATGAGCTCACTAATTCACCTATCTCGACAACCTCCTCCTTGGATGAGGCCATAAGTCGTGATTCCAGCCCCGGGACCACTCTCAGTAACTCCCGAAAGGCCGCAAATTCCTTCCTTTCACTGAAAGGGGATTTTCTAATAAGCATCGAGAAAGCAAAAGGTAAGGCATACTCCACAGTGAGTGACTCCAGTGTGTCACTGCCTCCTTCAGACAACAAGATGATGCCATTGGTGAATAACGTCGGTACATTGCAGAAAGCGTGTACAGCTCGTCCAAAGTGGCGACCACGATGAACTAGAGGATCTTGTGTTGTCCTAAAACATCATCAGCACGGGCATTATCACTTTCTCGCGTGCAGGATGTATGGCTTCTTCCTCGGTCCAAGCTCTAGTGCACTGGGATGAACGTGCTTTTGGCCATTTGCTGTCTGACTTGAATCACCTTCACTGCTATTTGACATTACTAAGGCCCCAAAAGCATGGGAAAGGAAGACAGGGATAAGACTTGGGAATCAACAAGGGTTTTATATGTGATGGGTCAGGGGGATGTTTGGAAAGTGGGTCAAAATAATACCACTCATTGAGGTGTGCCACTGTCTGTCCCAGGCAGTGGGAACAGACCGTCTGTCTGGTTCACTCAGACATACTGCTACTGTGGTTACGTGGTGCAATGAACCGGCACTGGCATGAAGCGCACTGTCACAAGAAACTGACAGCTTGAGAGATCTCGCCGATCCTCGAACCTGAAGGCGAGAATCCAAGAACTGCAGTACGGTCTTGCATGGAGAAGGATCAAACGTAGCAGGATCGAACTGCCACAACACGCCTATACCAGAAGGATGCTGAATCAAAGATCAACAAGCACGGATGCCCTGGTCGACTCCGGAAACAGAAAACAGATGCATATCATGGTGTTTTGATGAAGGATCAGGTACTGAGCATCCGACCAATAATGTGTTACATGTTTGCAAAATGCTCACTTCACATTTTATTCACAGGCCAAATCTTCAAGCCCTATAGGAGAGACAGCACGCATCATGATATATCCTCTGCTAGCCAAATTGAAGAAGAGAGTGCAAGTGGCTTGACATACCATACAGACGTTATTCAGCAAAGCGGCTGACAAGAGGACTTACTATAGGACCCGCTAATCCACAGCCCCACCCCCCTTCGTGTCATACATCCCTCACGCATGCGTGACGACGTAAAGACCACTCTGATTGCCACTGTATACATGAAGGTAAGGTGGATTGTCATAACAAATTTGAGCTGGAAGGCATGGTGACTGAAATGACTTAGCGAGGACCCGGGGGGTAACATTGCTCACCAGAAACCCTGCACACTACAGATTTCCATAAGCTATACAACCCCATTCACTTCTCCCCCAACTACCACCCAGTGTTTTTTGAGGGCACTCGAGAGGACCTCGAGAAAATTGTAGTACTCATCCTGGCCAATGACAGCAATAACGTCACTCACGGAATCCTCATACTCGTCCTGTATTTCTTCCACATGGTGGACAGCACATTGCCTCTTGATCACGGCTTTAACCCAATGCCTCAGAATTTCGGCATAAGACAGTGGTCGTCCACGTGAGGGCAGCTTCCAGGTGTGGATGTCAATACCAACAAATAGATGCTTGGAGGCGGTGACATGAACACTCTCATATAAAGCCTCGCACACCCGATGATCATAGATCATGATGCCTGTCCGAGGCACGACCACTACGAGGCCCCTTGATGGTGTTAGATGTTCATTACGTAGGAGAATATGTGATGCTTACATTGGTTGATGAATATATGTATGAGACAAGTAGCACAGGACGAGCAGCTGAGTAGCGCGAGCACAAACTCCAGCAGTGCGGGTATCAGGGCAGAAACAAAGTGACTCTGTACAGCCACAATGTGGTAGGCCATTAGTCTCACACGGCTGATTGAACTGATATGCATTTTCATGTGTTCGCCGACTGAGTACTGAACATCAAGGCATTCCTTGTCGTTGGGCTTCTCATATGATCCCAAATAATTAGTGGTTGGCATTCAACACTGGGTCATAAACCCACTGATGGAAAGGAGGAAAGAAGAATACAACAGTTAGCAAACTATGCAATAACTAGTAGCACAACAGCAGCAAAAATAATAGTCCATCCTTTGTGCCAAGACGGAATCTCCTGGGTTTCCATCAAGCCTAACCAATTCTGATGGACATTAGCATCACAACTAGATGCCAGATTATTCGAGAAAAACCCACTCCTTTCTGAAACCCCTTTGAATTTCAGCGGAAGCACTTGAGGGGCATTCCTTGAGGGCGCCCAATAGATTCTCAAGAAATTTGTTGTATTCGTCCTGGCCTACAACAGTGATAATGTCACTTGCATGGTCCTCGTACTCTTCCTGAGCTTCTTCCATAGAGTAGACAGCACGTTGTCTCTTGATCACTGCTTTGGCCCAACACCTCAAAATTTCAGCATAGGACAATGGTCATCCACATGAGGGCAGCTGCCAGATGAGGTGAATACCAAGACCAATAACAGCAAACAGAAAGGTGGTGATGAAACGAACCTTCTCATATAGACTTTCACGCATGCGGGGGTCCAAGAGAGTGAATTCATTGGTGACTAGGGCTGAATGTTGGGACGAGGCCAGAGGCAAGGCCGGTACAGTAGACATGGGTCCCACTGGGGATTGCATGATGTCAAACGTATCTGTTGAGTTAGAGAAAGCCGGAAGTACCACTCCTATTATAAAAGAAGCTGAGTTTCAATTTAGCGTTAACACCAGATGAGCTGACACTTTGACAGTCACCCTCTGTCAGAAGCACTGCAGTGTGAAACTGGGCAGTGTTCGAAGTGCCACGGGCACACTGCGGAAAGCCACTACATGCCTTATCCTCCATAACCTAATCCTACTAGCCATTAGAAAAGTGCCTCTGAATGATTAGAAAAATGGATGTTAGCAACTTTGTTCCTTGGCCTTCAAGTTCACCAGCTCACTACATCCACCATGTCCAAGCATAGCATACACTGCATACGTTGATTTACCTGTGTTGAACAGTTCTGGCCCACTCATCTTTTGAAGAACCATATCAATTCCAATGAGGCGGTTTCCTCCTCACGAGCTGAAGA
Source organism: Pisolithus microcarpus (assembly GCA_024613185.1). Classification (NCBI taxonomy): domain Eukaryota; kingdom Fungi; phylum Basidiomycota; class Agaricomycetes; order Boletales; family Pisolithaceae; genus Pisolithus; species Pisolithus microcarpus. The sequence goes on along the minus strand of JANFAI010000002.1, from coordinate 1,992,660 downwards.
AATTGAACTTGTCGATGCCATATCCCAGCCTGCCATCAAACACAGGCCCCACATTCTTAGACTTCAGGTTCCAACTAGCCTCCACAATGTTACAGTGTCATTTGAGCCAAAATCCCAAGGTCCTGTGGTATGTGGTTGATTCAGCTTTAGGTTTGCCAAGTCTGTTCACCTTCGTGTACCAGACCATAGAATTTTCCTTGATCGCAGCATTACCGGAGCTTACAGCCATCACTGATCCCTCCCACACTGCCAGTGCTCAGACGCCCCTTGTCACTAATCATCCAAACGTTAGTGACGGTGAGGTCAAACTCGAGTTCGCAGATGCCAATCTATCTGCCTCCATGGTAAGTTGTCGCATATTCAATGTCTTTGCTAATGTGTTGCATAGGGCCCCTTACACATGGACGGTCCACCATTACCTGCATGACCAATCTTTGCTCCTTTCAATGTCAATCACCGTGTGTCCTTAGCGCCCTCCACTGTCTGTACTACGGACAGCGCTCCTACTGGCAACAACTACATTGAGTCAGCGAGTGTGCAGCCTGTCCTGCCTTATGTCCTTGCGGTCAACGGTAATGAAATAAAGCCTGAAAATGAGGAAGAGACCTCTAGGCCTGTTGAAGTGAGTTCTGAGACCCTTTCCTTGTTTCACTGATTACATGTTTTTAGAAAATTGCTTCAGAGTTACCTCCTTCCCCTCTACCTGCTTGTACTCCTCACTTGTCCCTCAAGCGTGGTTTCATGCCCGACAGCTTTGCTGCATCAGAGGAATTTGATAGTGTCGACATGCAGCTTCTATGTGTATGTTTTTTTTCTTTCACTTTATGTCATGTACTCATGATACCACTCAGGAAAGATGGGCCCAGGTTTGGGAGGGTCTTGAGGAATGTTGTAAGCCAATCTTCTCTGAAGTTACAAACCTCACTCCCTCCTGTAAACGCTATCGCAAGTAGTAACTTTGTCTGTTTTGAACTTGCAATGTAGAATTTTGCCTTAGTATGTACCTGCTGATTCTTGTGTCTCCCCTTTGTTTTGTCGGTCTCGATTTGGTTTCAGCAATAACTGTGGGAAACATATTTTTCATCATATCAGCAGATAGTCAGATTATTAGTCGCAGTACTAATACTATGTCTCAAGGGTACATAACGTTCTACTTGCAGTTACCTGTACAGCCCTAGCAGGCTGTCATTCACATGGATGCTACATTCTGGTTTATTGGACTATTTTTGATAATATACATATAGTGCAGAATTGTCCAGTTTATCTTCCAACTCTGGGAACAGGTTGTATGGTAGGTGGAACAATGATTTGGATACTTTGACAATGATCACATCGGTACGTGCAGGTAGTGTTGTGGGTGGGAGACGTGCCAGCAGCCCGAGTAGTTGTCTGACAAGCTCCTTGAGAGCATTCGAAGGGACACGTGTGTGGGTACTATCAGTTCCAAAAACTCATACAATAACTCACCCTCTCCTTCCGGCTCTCCTTCCCCCAAGTTGGTTTCAAGACCAAATGCGTGCCGAAAAGTAATTGAAACGACACGGCCGGATGAGTAGCTCATATATGGATTTTGATGAGGTAGGGGGTATCTTGCTCCAGCGAGCACCACCAAGAATGACAACCAATGTCGAAGGAAACACAGAACACACCTAACAGTAGAGTTCATTCTAGCACCTCAAACATAATCAGTGGAAATAGCGGAAAACGCCTTCAATGTGCTGTTGACCAAGGTCTCGGTTTGAGAGGCCACATCGACTCGAGCTTAGCAAACATGCCCGGATCCTGTAAATCCTGCTGATACCAAGAGCCTTTTCGACGACGGTTGGGAACGAGAGGAAGTGGAGGGGGTGACCAGTCAGTGTGGTGTCAGATGATGCATGCCGCCTGCCCAGGAGCGTGCATGTATCCTGTCGCATGCACATGTAGGATGGTAGTTCTTGTAAATACGACTGTATCCGATTGGAACTGAATGGAATCTGTTGTGAACGGTTTGTATCGGTCTGGATAAGGCAAGATCGGATTGCAATATTAAAATCTTACAGGATCGGATGAGGACAGATGCCAATGTATTCTACATACAGGGAGAGGATCTGTTGAGTTCGGATGAGATCTGATTACAATCACAAAAATTCTGATGACCTGCCTCCTCATGTAAAGAATCTGATGTGGCCGGGTCTCGTCTGCTCACATTGGAGATTCTCAGGGTAGCCAATCTCGTCTGACTACAACCCACCTCATCCGACACAGTTTTCACTGGGCGTCAACGTACATGACGCGTGACTCCCAGTGAAAACTGGACATTACTGGGTGTGACCATACGTTGTGAGGTGTGAGTTTCCTTATTAGGATTATGCTTAGTTAGTGTCAAATATTACCAAATCTCAAATGAAGCCTTTGCTACGCATTGCTTTACCTTTTGCGTGCACGATCTGCCCGATGTCAACACAACGTCCCCACCTTGGCATTGCGTTGCAGAGCATTACATTGCATTGTGTGCTCGCAAAGCAATGTAATGCTTTGTAAACGCTCTTTACCTACTAACATGCAAGCACAGGCTTCCACAATCCTCGAGCGGCCTACTGGAGGCCAATACGACTGCGTCTGTATCAAGTACAGCTTCGGACGTATTCACAAAGTTTCTCATTCAACATGGCTGCAACATCTTGCCAACACGAGCTCGGAGGAAGAGCGCCAATGAATACGCAGTGCCAGGCTTTTGGGGGAACGGATTACGAGTCTTCCTCCTCTTGCCAATTCTTCACCACCACCAAATCGCAATCTTTCTGTTCCTCCAAGCGTTCGCAGGATCGAGGCACTTCGGGGCCTTGCCAAGCAGGCAAGAGAGAACCGCAACCCGAACGAACATGTAGGGCGCCACAAACGTGCTCGTTTGAAGCAGCCCACTGACATCAATCAAAATGAAGATAGTTCTGGGATACAAGTGAGTATTTTTTAGCTATTTTTCTGTACTGACAATGTATGTGATCGCGTTACTAGATGGATGCTAACGAGATGGCTGGTCATGTACTATCCCAGCCAGCACATCCAGGCAACGGTGCTATGGATGTTAATGACCCGCAGGTATTTATTTCCCTTTCATGTCGTTTTACGGGTACTGGATGAATTCCCTCAGAGTGACAGGGATCCAATCAATCCAATCGACAACAACTTCTCACCTCCACCTTCCCCATCCCAATCGCCTCTGCAAGACGAGACAGACCCATGCTCGCCACCACCACCACCCCCTCTCCACTCACCTCCTACGCGAGATGAGACAGACAGTCTGCCAAAGGTGGAGGCAAGGCGAAGATGTGCCCAGGACCAGCTAAAAATGGGTGGTACGTTTCATTCCGTGGATGCTAACTTTTTCTCATGCGTTCTCCAGTAACTTGTGTGCTCACCGTTGGCGCAAGCAAGTCCAATCAAATGGATCGACTGAAGAATTTCAAAAATACTACACCAGCTTGACTTCTGCACAACGACAGGTAAGTGTAATCATGCCCTAAGACATTCAGCATCTCAGACGGTGTAGGCGTATGATGACAAGGCTGCTGCACTGGTAAGTTTTTCTTTTGCACTTTACGCTGTTCTTAATTTTGTCAGCCAGGCTTCAGGCAATAATTGGCACACAAAGACCATTTCCAGCGGTCCCCTCCACTAGCCACGATATTCTTCTCGCATGATCGCATGAGTACCCTCCACTAGACTCGTCCCCGGTTCCCCCGCACGATCGCATAATTATTTGGACACTTTAATACCTCTTCCATTGCACATCGCATCAGATTCCACTCGGTTTAATACCCATCACTGCAGCACTTCGCTTGTTCTCCCGTTTGCAGCATGCATTTGGGCTTTCAATTAGAGCGTGCTAGTAGCTAGCTAGCTACTAGCCCTGGTATTAGTAATGCTGTATAATATGGTATGCAAAATAGAATGAGATTCGGTCATACGAGAGCATATTTTGTAAGAGGTGCAAAAAGTCGTATGGATCATATGGTATCACAACTGGCAATATCATATGACACGGAACTCCCCTACCTAGTATATAAGTATATATGACATTTTATGTTTGATGCAAAAATATAATATGGCATCATACAGGACTCTGCCCTGAAACAACGCAAATATGATATTTTGCAGGGTTTCATAGGGAAATATAACGATATATATCTTACCTTCACAGCCACCCTCACAGTCATAATCTGTCACATTGGGTCACACCTGGTGATGCCAGTTTTCACTGGGCGTGACTCGTCGTTACTGTGGGAATGATACTACATATTAGGAAGATCGAAGGGCGAAGTGACAGGGTCGCACTGTCATTACTTCTCTGACATTATGCTCCTCCGGTTCTCTCCAACGTGTTGTAGACAATACGTGGTTGTCGCCTTCAGGTTTGTGCTCATTCAATTCTTAGCGCTAACTATGCCCTAATCTCGATGGTATTTGAGCCAATGGGTAAGGTTCTTCACGCAGTCGCCATGGTATAAATTGTATAGTAAGTATGTCGTTTCTGATGCAAACTACCACGTCTTCCATGGAGTTTTACGATCACCTTCTAGCTACTGAGCTATCTAACACAGATGTGGGAGTTGACGACCAGGATGTGTCCACATCCTCGGCTCTTATGCATTCTATGCCATTGAATGCGATGACGATGGCAGAGATATTTCGCGAAATGGTCCACGATCTGCCCTCAGTGATCGACACTCTACAAGAACCCGAAATTCCCTCAAATGAACCTGTTACCATGCCGGATAATGTTGTACCTACAGTCAGCATGACTGACCCTGACCTGGAAGCAGGAATGGATAATGTTGCTTTGCAGTTCGCAAGCAACCACCTCAGTAAGTCCTCATCTATCACTTGCGTTCTGCTAAAGTCCAGTTACAGCTCCTCTTGCTGTATTGTTTGGAGAATTCGGTGTCCACGGCTGGGTTGCATTGTGCAACCGACTCATATTGAAGTATACCACATGCATCGGGACTGAGTCGTTACGGGCTTTCCGTCAGAGGTGACCTGAAGACATCATCGAGTTCATTCAGTCCGAGTATGAAGAGATGGTCCGTGAAGGCAGGGTTGATCTCGAAGATGGTAAGCCTTGATTTCGTGGATTTACTTTCCGGTGGGATGCTAAATACATACCAGAAGAGATTCAGATACACGGAAGTTCGGTACGGACTCGCATCAATGTTCCAGGCTTCCTCCACATACTTGTTCAGATGGTGTGTCACCATTTTCCTGGGCCTCCCGCTAATCTGATGTAGGAACTAGGTTTCGGAAGATATTCCTCGTGTTGTATATGCCGCTTGGCTGGAAGCGGCCAAGAACATTGCGAAAGTCATCTTCCAACAATACAGTGCCAACAAACGAACCGATCAAGCACGCAAGCTCTGTGCCCATGGCACCTACCACGGTATTTATTCCTACAACTTTTTTCATGACTTCGGTGCATCCGAGGATACGATGGTACATTTCTCTAGCTAATTTCAGTCCAATCCTCAGTACAATTTTCTTACTAGGCAGTCTTATTCACCAGTACTGTGGCACGGCAAAGCATGGCACTCGCTCTGCGCAGTACCGATCCATCAGTTGGTGGGTCTCTCAACACGCTCTTCAGGATATTCGATTGCATTCGCGGTAATGACGGCAACCTACACTTTTGCCTTCTTGAGTTGTCCCCTCCCCACACAACGAATCTTGTGTCTTCTATGGTAAGTGAACATTGTTGGCGGCTTCCGAAGACTTGACTACACCCTGGTCTCAGGTCATTCTTGTAATGGAGATACAATACGTTCATAATCATCACTTTCCTACCTTATCCGAGCGCAGGCAGGCTGAGCTAAAGGCTATACATGAGTCAAACAAGTCAACTTTTCATGACATCATTGCCTGCTCACAAGTCAACATCCCGATGGCTCTGCAAAAGTTGTTTTGTCTGAACTTGTTGAATATTTTCGCACCATCGCCAATGTCTTGATGAATACGATGGTCATTTTGTTAGATCTCATATACTTCTATCGCTGTTCCTTCCGAGTTGTTAGCTATGTAATGCGACACATGTTTCTGAGACACTACGTATCAACTTCCATGTGCTTGCTGAGTTACCTTGCAAGGTTCCTTTCGCCTCATAACTGTGTGGGAACCATCCCTCATCTGAAAGACCTTAGGCCTATTCCAGCTCATGTTTTCTCTCACGCATTTTTGGTAGACAATGTATGCACGTCCATGTGTATGGCACAGCGCCACCGTGTGAAATATCAGAGTCCCGGAAGATAGACAAGTGATGATAGGCAATGCTACCGACGGTGTCGCAGAACGTGAAGTAAATGATACACAAAATTTGGTTCTGCCTCGCTCCCGTCTAAGGGGATTCCTCGCTGTGATAGACCACGTCAAAACCAAAGCAAGACACGAAAACAATCCCTCTTACGGCGGTGTAAGCCTCGGGCCGAGATTTCTACGTGCATCTTCAATTTAGTTACCTCACTAGGTTTGCGACCACTGCAAGCGAGATAATCCCAGAATTTGTATCGTCAAGGTGAGCATCCAGGAGGACACAATGGGTGGTACAACATACCAGTGTGCTTGCCATGCCTGAGCGTGCACGATGTCTGGTGTTGCGGATATTAGGAGCATATGGTAGCCCTGCAAAAAATATGAAACGGGGAGCTGTACGAGGGAATGGAAGGATGTCCGAGATATGAAGAAAGACATACTAAACTATTATAGGACAATGCTTGAGGCGGAGGTCATTAGCGTGGCAACCAACACGACAGATAATGGGCAGATTTGATGCAAGGGATGGAGACAGGAAGAGTAACGTCAGCACGGGCGACAGGAGTCCACCAACGAGACCGACAATAAGTCAGCTCAACACAGGGGTTGGTGATAGGAAGAGCGACGTCAGCACGGGTGACAGGAGTCTGCCAATGAGACCGACAGTAGGTCAACCCAACACAGGGGATGGAGACAGGAAGAGCGACGTCAGCACGGGCAACAGGAGTCCACCAACGAGACCGACAATAAGTCAACTCAACACAGGGTATGACGACAGGAAAACTAGCGTCAGCATGGGTGACAAGAGTCCACCAACGTGGCAGATGGCAGGCCAGCTGGAACGAAGCGCCTTGGGAAAATCGTAAACACTTGCGGTGTAGGGAGTCCGTACTCCCTAGGGCTGAATATATCAGTTATTAGCATCGTCATCACCGCACTACACCACTTCCCGCAGCAGGCTGCCCCTCCGAAATCGTTGCCGCTGCTCCACTCTCGGCTAACTTGGCTAATCGAGCGCTTCTTTCGGCTAGAATTACCGCCACGTCCCGATTAGGTCATATGCCCCTATCACCGCTACCAACATCGCCGCTGACCCCTGTCCACCGTTCCCTTCGAGCTCTAGCCCCTATCCGCCCCACACTACGTCGGCTTTCGGTCTCCAGACAAGTATCACGTGTCTACCGGTCGTCGGCGGCCTCTACCGAAGGCTGTAACGTCGGTAACTCGGCCTCTATAAGCTCCACTCGAGTCTCCGACGCCCGCCGCCGCCAGTAGCACTGCCACACCGCCCCAGACCGCTTCTCTTGCTCCTGCAGAGTCGGTCAGTGATCCATAGACCGTAGGCATGCTCTTCTTCGCCGCTTCTCTTCCCTTTTGGCTTGTTTTTACCTCCTTTTCTCCCTTCCTTTCGTACCTACAACCTGTAGTGCCTTACTTCGGCACTTTTCTCTTGAGTTTTTCTTGACATATGGCAGTTCCGAATTTCGCCGATTAATACCTTAGTGACAGCTCCTCCTACGCTACAAAACACCGCTGTACTTAGGAGGAATATACCCACTTTTCTGGCGTCACAAACTGTGTGTCTAAGAGTCATCCTGAGTCCCCAGAGTTGCTTTCAGAGTTTTCTTCGAGTCTTCTGAGCCCACTTCAAGTCCCCAGAGTTACCCATTGAGTTCTACCGACGATTTCGAGTCTCCTTGCGTCTTAAAAATTCCGCCAGCCCTCTGAGTCGTCCCCTTCGCATCTACCGATTTTTACTACAGTCTACAAGAGTCTACTTTCGCCGCCGACCGAGTTCCTAGCTTCCCAACACCGCCTTATCGACTAGAAAAATCCCTCTTCGCCCATTTTGAGGCGGAATTTTGAGTTCTTCGCCGCCTACACTCCCCAGGCCTCAGGGAAATTTTCCCAGACCCACCAGTTACCTCCCCTCAGTCTCCTTCCGACTCACGACCCCTTGGGACGAGCCTAGGTCTACCCTACAGCTTTCCCCCTTTTCCCCTTTGCACTCTCGCAAGAAGAGTTGCCCACATCGTTTTGGAGCCCACCGCGAGGGGTCTTCAGATCTGGAAAGGAGATCTCTCCGACCTACCCATCAACGAACCGAACTTGAAGAGCTCCTAGAGCCCTTCCGCCGCCTTTCTATTTCGTCTTCTGATTTATTCGTGCCGTCTACTGATCCCAGGGAAATCTCAGAGCTTCATTCCTCAGATACCGAGTTTCCGCTTGCAGAACCCCTTCCAGTACCAGGTCCACCATCTACATCGTTCCTTGACATACCAGGCGGCTTTGAAATCGACGAACCCTTCGTTCCGCCGCCAGACCGCCAAGAACTATCGCCTTTAACCGACCTCTCGTCCACACCGTCCCCATCAGCCTCCGCCTTCGCAGCGGAACAGCTTCTTATACCATCAGAATCAGTTTCCTTTTCCCGCAGTATATTCCCGCCCCTAGTTCGAATCCCACCACAGACTTCTGCCTCAGTCCTGATTCCAGTTCGAAATCTCGTCTTACCACCGCCTACCCAGATACCGACCGCTATGTCTGCACCTACCGCTCACCGCGAAATGCCGCTGAGGGGCTCTAACAAAGCCCCTAAGTTTTCAGGCAAAACCGAGGATATATGTGCCTACTTCGAAGATGTCGATCAGATCTGCACTGATGCAGGAATCGCCGACGAGAAGCTCAAAATCAAATGGGCCATTCGCTATGCCGACCGCAACGAGTCCGAGCTCTGGTCGTCCCTCGATTCAGCAGCTAACGATGACTGGGACGCTTTTGCAGCGGAAGTAATGAGTTTCTACCCCGGTGCTGACGTTAAGGGCCGCCAGTATACTAAAGCCGACCTCGAAACTCTCCTCCACCACCAAGTTCAGAAACCTATGTCCTCCCTTGACGACCTCGGCAAATACGTTAGGGAATTCCGCCGCATCGTCGCCCTTATCAATAAAAAGAAGAGGCTGGCTGAGGACGTCATCAATGAGAAGTTCCTTGAGGGCTTCCCTCCCAGATTCCGCAACACGTTAGCCACCCGCCTCCAACTCAAAGATCTAGACCATGATGTCGACGACCCCTGGCCCTTCGACGAAGTCTACAAGCAAGCCACCTATCTTCTAAGTGGTGCTCGTCGGAATATCGCTCAAGTCGACAGTTCAGCTCTATTCCCCGAGTCATATTCACAGCCATCTGCCCCACCGACCATCCTTAAGCGAGAATACGTCCAAACCGCCGACCAGCAGCAGGCGCCACCGCTTCGCCAGACCCAACCTCAAGAGCAACAGTTTCGCCGCCCTGTCGATCCCCGCTGCTTCTTCTGCGGCAGTACCGACGGCCACAGGACCGCTGAGTGCGAACTGTGCCAAGAGTATGTCCGCCAGGGGAAATGCGTGCTGATTGGCGGTAAAGTTTTTATGAAGGACGGTTCTGACATCCCCAGGTCTGCCGCTGGGCGGAATTTCAAAGAAAAGATCGACAACTTCCTAGCCCTTAGAGAGTCCATCATGGCGTCGGCAAATCTAGTCTCCATCCAATCCCCAGGGGCCGCTTCGTCGTCTAGAGGCCGAGATACCCCTCCCCACCTCGTCAATACTATGTTCTTCGGCTCTGAGGACTCAGCTGAATTTCAAGTCGAAGTTCACCCCTCATCTTATCTCATTGACCAGGAGATAGAAGATAATGCCGACGAAGAAGATAAGCGTGCCCTTGCTAGAGCTTATGCTCAGGTTGAGGAGCTCAAAAACGCTATAAAGAGGAAGAAACCTGCCCGCTTCGATGGAGTGGAAATCTCGGCTCGTCGTCCTCGTAATGCACCCCCTTCGAACCCTGCTCCAGTCAACAATACCGCCTCTACTTCCAAAAATCCAACTTCGTCTAACGAAAATATCGCCAATCCTCCACCTAGAAACAATGCCGCCGAGCTTTCTAACTCTAAACCGCAGTCTAACTCTACCCCTCAGTTTCGCTACCAGAGCGGTTTTGACGAAGCCGCCGCCACAAAGCGCCTCGTGTCCCAAGTATTAGGAGCCAAGATCGAAATTTCGACTCAAGATCTCCTCGCAGTCAGCCCTGAAATCCGCAAACAAATCAAAGAAATGGCTATGACGAAGAAGGTCGCTATCGGCAGTCTCGAGACCGCGTCGGACACTTCGTCCTCGTCGACCTGGGCATCATACGAGCAATATCTCGTCAAAGATACTGAGGGAAAATGCGTCGGCTTAGCCACCGCCCCCCTTCGTGCCGTCGATGGGATTCTGATGGATAAGCTTTGAGTGGAGTGCATCCTCGATAGCGGATGCCAGGTAGTAGCCCTCAGGCGCGAGTTGTGGGAGGCCTTGGGCACCCCCTTATGTTCCGACATGCGCATGACCCTTGAAGCAGCTAACCAGTCTAAAGAGAGTACCCTAGGTGTCATAGAAAATGCCTTGTTGCGCATCGGTCCGGTAGAAGCTCACCTCCAAATTCAAGTCATAGACCGAGCCCCCTTCGACCTCTTGTTAGGCCGCCCATTCTTTTGCCTACTTAGCAGCATATTACGAGACTTCCCCGATGGTGAACAGTCACTCGAAATTCGCGACCCCAACTCAGGGCGGCAATTATTAATACCGACTCGACCTCGTCATCGCCTACATTCCCAACCTCGCTTCGTCAATCCGGAGGATGAGGCCGAATATTTCTCCTGCCAAGAATACCGCCGTCACTTAGAAGGAGCTGAACAGGGTTTTTGATGTCAGTCAATGACTCGCCAGGGGTGCGAGGAGACCAGGAAGAAGTGGTATCCGTGTGTTCCCTCTATGTTTCAGACCCCCCCTCTTTGTCTTCAGATTTTACTTCGTCCCTTCCAACAGACTCTAAAGAGAATACCGCTGCGGCGTTCCTTCTCGACTATACCGCCCCTAGTGCGCCTTTTCTCGACCCCTATGATTCTAGCTTTGTTTCGTCCAAAGATCCTTTCCTATTCTCTACCAGCACTACCATTTCACCGCTGACACTTTCAGTACTTTGATCTACCTTCAAATTCGATCCAGTTTATCACATTTTAAAATACAAGCCTGTAGCGAAGAAGGTTCGGCCAATCCCGACTGCGATGCCTGTTGAATTCCGGGTTGACCGTCGGGAGGTCGGTAACCCTCTCGCAGATCTTCCTGTATTACCATACTGTCCCCCACCGTTCGTTCCAGGCTCTAGGTTCACGGCGGCACGAGCAGAAGAGCTCGACCTCGACCCAGCCAAGTTTCTATGGCCTTCGGAATTGGAACTCGTTCGATGGCTAGTTCGAACCCACGAGGCCGCTTTCGCATGGGAGACCTCAGAACGAGGTACTTTCCGAGAAGACATGTTTCCCCCCCTTAAAATTCCGACGTTGCCGCACAAGCCCTGGGTCGAGCGCAACATACCTATCCCGCCCGCTATATTTCGCGACGTCGTTCAAATCATCAAAGAGAAAATTGCCGCTGGCGTCTACGAGCCCTCGACTTCGTCATACCGATCAAAGTGGTTCTGCGTAGTCAAGAAAGACGGAAAATCCCTACGTCTTGTCCATGATTTACAGCCTCTAAATGCAGTCTCTATACAGGATTCAGCTGTTCCTCCCTTCGTCGACTCGATTGCCGAAGCCTTCGCGTGCCACTCCGTCTATGGCATCCTAGATCTCATGGTCGGCTACGATCACCGCACTATACACGACGATTACCGCGATCTAACCACCTTCCAAACCCCTATTGGCACTCTCCGACTCACTAAGCTCCCTATGGGCTACACTAATGCCGTGCAGATATTCCATGGTGACGTTTGCTGGATCCTAAAAGACGAAATACCCGAAGTTACTATCCCCTTCATCGATGACTGCCCTATCAAGGGACCTAAATCTCGCTACCAACAAACCGATGGTACCTTCGAAACAATTCCGCAAAATAGCGGCATTCGTCGTTTCATTTGGGAGCACTTACAAAATACTAATCGTGTTCTTCACCGCCTACGACATGCAGGTGCCACCGTCTCTGCCAAGAAGTGCGTAATCGCCGCTCCATCTATCGTGGTAGTCGGGCACAAGGTTTCGTACGAGGGGAGAATTCCCGACGAAACTAAAGTTCAGAAAATCAAAGACTGGCCCTATTGCACTAACATCACTGAAGTCAGGGGCTTCTTAGGTCTATGCTTGTATTGCCGCATATTCATTAAAGACTTCGCCAAACACGCTCGTCCTCTCGTAGAGTTGACCAAGAAAGATGTTCCCTTCGAGTTCGGTGACGAACACCGAGCAGCAATGGAGTATCTCAAGGACGCCATCGTCGCCTCTCCAGCCCTTCGCTCGATCGACTATAATTCCGCCTTACCAGTCATCCTCGCTGTCGACACCTCGAACATAGCGGTCGGCTATATACTCATGCAAGAGGATGAAGGCGGTAAAAGATACCCCGCCCGTTTCGGCTCAATCACTCTCAACGACCGAGAGCGGCGCTACAGTCAAGCCAAACTCGAACTGTTCGGTCTCTTTCGAGCCCTTCACAATGCGCGGCTTTACATATTCGGTGTACGAAACTTGGTCGTCGAGGTGGACGCCAGGTACATTAAGGGTATGATTAACAAACCTGATCTACAGCCTAATGCCACCATCAATCGATGGATCGCCGGCATTCTGCTCTTCGACTTCAAACTCGTCCACGTACCTGCCGCTAAGCATGCCGCCCCCGATGGGCTATCTAGAAGGCCTAAAGCCGAAGAAGATCCTGAGGTTGACGAAGAAGAATATGAGGATTGGGTAGACGAGTGTGGAGCCTTCGCCGTTGAGCTCGTGAATCGTCGCGAACCAAAGTCCCGCCTGCTACGTCCCCCAGAAATCCCACTGTCGGAGTACTACTCACCTTCCAGCCTACCTCAGGACGTAGCCATTTTTACCGCCTCAGAAATACCGCCAGAGACTTCCGAGACTGAAATACCGCGATCCGAGAAGGCGAAGCAGAGAGACGAGAGGTTAGAAGTTGTGAGAGAGTTTCTAGAGACGAAGAAGCCGCCAGATGGATTAGAGGAGAAGGAGTTAGAGAGCCTGGTGCAGCTGGCCACCCGATATTTCGTCAAGGGCAGAGAGTTGTGGAGGAAGGAGCCTCAGGGTCGTCACCAGCTCGTTGTTCGCCGCCACAAGCGGCTCGGCATTATTCGTCAAGCCCACGACGAACTGGGCCATAAGGGTATCTTCTCCACCCGCATACGTTTACTGACTCGGTTCTGGTGGCCTATGCTTGAGCAGGATGTTCGCTGGTACATCAGGACGTGTCACGAGTGCCAGATTCGCCGCCTCGATCGAATCCATATTCCCCCTGTGGTCGCAATACCAGAACCCCTATTTTACAAAGCTTATGTCAACACATTCGTAATGCCGAAGTCGAACGGGTACCGCTATGTCACTCAGGCCCGCTGCTCGCTCACCAGCTATCCCGAATGGGCCATGCTTCGATCCGAGACTGGCAAGTCGGTCGGCAAATTCTTATTCGAGCAAATCTTATGCCGATGGGGAGCTGTAGCTGAAATAGTCACCGACAACGGCGCCCCCTATGTTCTAGCACTGGACTGGCTTTCGAAGACGTACGGCATTCGGCATATTCGCATCTCGCCTTATAACTCGCAAGCGAATGGTGTCGTAGAGCGGCGGCATTTCGATGTCAGAGAGGCAATGGTTAAGAGCTGTGAGGGGGAGGCGTCGAAATGGTCAGAAGTCGCACCGACGGTATTTTGGGCAGAAAGAGTCACCGTCCACAAAGCTACGGGATTCTCTCCACATTATATGGCTCACGGTGTCCATCCCAGACTACCCTTTGACCTCGTCGAAGCGACATTCCTAGCACCCTATGAAGCCGAGTCCTATTCTACCGCAGATCTCATCGCCAATCGAGCTCGCCAACTACAAAAGCGGCCAGAAGATCTCCAGCTCATACACGATCGAGTCCTAAAATCCCGCTTCGCTTCGGCGAAAGACTTCGTATCCCGCTTCGAGAAAACTATACATGACTTCGACTTCGAACCTGGAACACTAGTCATCGTCAGAAATTCCCGCATCGAAAAAGAGCTCGACCGCAAAACCAAACCGCGCTACCTAGGACCAATGGTAGTGGTGCGTCGAACTAAAGGCGGCTCATATCTTCTCGCAGAGCTCGATGGCGCTATTTCGAAATTCCGCTTCGCCGCCTTTCGACTATTCCCCTACTTCCCTCGCAATAAGTCTCGGATTGAGGTCACTCACCTAGTGGGCCTCGACAATCCCACCATCGACCGACTCGAAGACGACTCCCTGCCCGACCCAGAGCTCACTGGTGTCCTTAGGGACGAGTCAGACGAGTAACTATACCCTTCTGTTTCGTTCTCTCTCTGTTTTCCTTTCGTCTCTTTCGTTTATCTTTTACAGACTCTCTACTCATACGAATATTCCGAAAACAAAAGCCAGGAACCTAAAACCTATAAAACCGAAAAAAAAAAAAAAAAATACGTCTACTTCTCTCTCTTCTGTCATCTGACTTCGTAACTGTACTCACTTCTCTGTCTACTTAAAAGAACACCGCCAACACCGCCAGTCAAAAAAAAAAAAAAAAAAAAAAAAAAAAAAACAAACAAAAGAAAGAAAAGAAAACCATACCGCTCGTTCATTCCTCCTTGTTTCACTGCAGTAATATACATAACGATCTTGCAGACTCTCTTCTTACGTCCGTTTTGCCGACTTCGTTACCTTAGTCTTACATAGTTTTTGCCGCCGGTTCCGACAAGTCAGACAACACGCACTCTTTCGACCCCTATATACATCGACAGGCACTACCCTATGCGACCCCGAAGTTACCGCCGATCCTCGAAGTTGTCTCGCCGCCACTCTTGCAACTGACGGATGTCCCTCTTAGCCCGCTGGATAACGAGCCCCAGTTGCCCCATTCCCGAGTGGAGCTCGGCCATAAGGGACTCGGCCCACTCTACTGTACCGAGGGCAGCTGCGAGACGCGCGTCGTATTGGGCCACAGCGTGTGGAGTACCACCGAACGGGGTCCACCGCGCCTCGGCCGATCCACGAGGACGGCTACCGGTGTCGTCTTCACCCTGGACACTTAACCGAGGAGTCTCGGGATCGCCTTCGTCCCCCGATCGATCGGCTTCAAACTCACCGCCGGGAGCCTCGTCCAATAAACCGCTGAGACTGGCGGCAAACGTCGTAGGATAATCTTGAGGTTCCACCTCGGTCCGAGAGGTAGAGGGGACGGGCGTGTTCGTCGGGCTCGAAGGAAGGAACAGTGGTGGTGGTGGTTGAGAGATAGAAGGAGCGGTCGGGGGAAGGTCGAGATTGGGTAGGGAGGCGACAGCACCTGCGGCTGGTACGGCTCGACTAACGACTCGAGGACGGACCTTTAAAGCGCCCTTCGGGGGGGCTGAAGACGATGGAGGGGGGACAGACGTCGTCCTCGCCCTTTTGCTCGTCGAAGCCGACGATGCCGGGGGGGCGTCGGGATTCTTTCGCTGCGTGTCCCTGTCACTGCTAACTCATTCGAGAGGTTTTCGTACTACTCACCTTCCTGCCGGGCTTCCCAGCTTTGCCGCACCTCTTCTTCCCGACGTGACATGCTACGCACGCTGCCCCATCCTTCCAAACACACTCGACCCCACGTTTCAAGCACCGTTCGCAAGCCTCAGTCTCGACTTGCATACCGAGAGCAGGCGCTTCCGTACCCCCACCCGATCCCTGGGCGGCACTCTCTTGCGGACCGGTGGCAGCTGCTTCAATGGGTGCACCGCCCCCACTCGCTGGCAAGTCCTGGGTCACAGAGGATCATCAGATCGACTCGTTGCGGTGAGGCATCATGTGGAACATACCTTGTCACCCTCGTTTCCCCTAGCAGCGGCTTTCTCTAGTTGCCGCTGAGACCGCCTGGTCGTCTCACCGCCTGCTTGCGAACCACTGGCCCCCCCTGGCGCTGGCTTGGGTTTCGACTTTGTAGCACGTTGCGGGAAGCGCTTCCGAAGGGGCACTAACTCTAAAAAACCGGACCCGATGGCTTCTTGTGTCTCCTCGGGGTACTCAGGCACTTCGGTGCTCAGATCGACGGCATACTGTCGAAGCCCCTCGATGTGGTCCTGTACTCCCGTCTACGGTCGAGACACCTTGGAAGTGCGTTAACGACTCACCGATACCTCGTAGTACTCGTCCATCCACCCCCGCGCTACGTCTTCTGCAGCCGCCTCGTCAGGAACCTCCCTCATCAGAGACCTTAGTTTCTCCATATTAGCGGCCCACATCTTGGGTATCAGCTCGCGCGAGGCGTCGGGGGAGAGGTACCTGGGCTGGGTCGCAGCCTTAGAGGAGGTGGCGGTCTTGGTCGTGGACATGTTACGATTGGGTGCGGCAAATAGAAGTGGTGGTGGTGGGACTTAGAGAAGAAAAGACGAAGTGGCGGCGTTTGTTTGGTATGTTTGGAAGCCCTTTGTTCCCGCGGAATCAATTTTTGCCACAGCACGTGACCGAGTTCCCCGTCTCGCTTGCACTTGATCCGAGCACAGCCACATCACGTGTCTCTCGGCAACTCGTCAATGCTCCGTGTCACCGCATACCCCTGACCGAGGACGGTCAGTTTTCAAAGACCCCGGGAGGTGTAGGGAGTCCGTACTCCCTAGGGCTGAATATATCAGTTATTAGCATCGTCATCACCGCACTACACCACTTCCCGCAGCAGGCTGCCCCTCCGAAATCGTTGCCGCCGCTCCACTCTCGGCTAACTCGGCTAATCGAGCGCTTCTTTCGGCTAGAATTACCGCCACGTCCCGATTAGGTTGTATGCCCCTATCACCGCTACCAACATCGCCGCTGACCCCTGTCCACCGTTCCCTTCGAGCTCTAGCCCCTATCCGCCCCACACTACGTCGGCTTTCGGTCTCCAGACAAGTATCACGTGTCTACCGGTCGTCGGCGGCCTCTACCGAAGGCTGTAACGTCGGTAACTCGGCCTCTATAAGCTCCACTCGAGTCTCCGACGCCCGCCGCCGCCAGTAGCACTGCCACACCGCCCCAGACCGCTTCTCTTGCTCCTGCAGAGTCGGTCAGTGATCCATAGACCATAGGCATGCTCTTCTTCGCCGCTTCTCTTCCCTTTTGGCTTGTTTTTACCTCCTTTTCTCCCTTCCTTTCGTACCTACAACCTGTAGTGCCTTACTTCGGCACTTTTCTCTTGAGTTTTTCTTGACATATGGCAGTTCCGAATTTCGCCGATTAATACCTTAGTGACAGCTCCTCCTACGCTACAAAACACCGCTGTACTTAGGAGGAATATACCCACTTTTCTGGCGTCACAAACTGTGTGTCTAAGAGTCATCCTGAGTCCCCAGAGTTGCTTTCAGAGTTTTCTTCGAGTCTTCTGAGCCCACTTCAAGTCCCCAGAGTTACCCATTGAGTTCTACCGACGATTTCGAGTCTCCTTGCGTCTTAAAAATTCCGCCAGCCCTCTGAGTCGTCCCCTTCGCATCTACCGATTTTTACTACAGTCTACAAGAGTCTACTTTCGCCGCCGACCGAGTTCCTAGCTTCCCAACACCGCCTTATCGACTAGAAAAATCCCTCTTCGCCCATTTTGAGGCGGAATTTTGAGTTCTTCGCCGCCTACACTCCCCAGGCCTCAGGGAAATTTTCCCAGACCCACCAGTTACCTCCCCTCAGTCTCCTTCCGACTCACGACCCCTTGGGACGAGCCTAGGTCTACCCTACAGCTTTCCCCCTTTTCCCCTTTGCACTCTCGCAAGAAGAGTTGCCCACAGCGGTCATGTGACAGGGTTAAGTCGTGTCACAACACCTGCCTTGAGCGCTTGAGTCTTGTAAGTATGGCACGGACAAAGCAGACGGCTGGCAGGACCACGTCAGGCTATGCTAAGCCTGCTCAACTTTCAGGCCGCAAGAGACGTAGGTCGTCTTCGACCGAAATCCTCACACCAAGGTCATCAAGTCCCCTTTCATCTTGCCTGCCCTCCCTGGAACTTCAACCAACAACAATATCCAAGGAATCAAATACAGTGCATATATGGTTGCAATGTGATTCCCTGACTCACATCTCTCACATGTCTATACAGTTCTGCTACCTTTGTCACGATGGCGGTCGCACTTTCGTATGTTCTAACAGTGCCTGCCCCTGCGTAGTATGTGACGTCTGCATCGACATACCAGAGTCGATCGCGACCCGACTCAGTAACCAAGAAATTTCCTTCAAGTGCCCTGCATGCCACGAGAAGGAGGAGTGTGCAGCCCATGCAAAACCCATGCCGTACTTCGTGGGTCTAGTCCGATATTCTATGCTGTTACTGATGCACGTGAAGGCATTCACACAGATCGTGCAGGGCAAATCGGTTCCTGCGTGCAGTATGCCAACATTTGTCAAAGGCATATGCGAAAGAGCTTCCAAGTCGCAGGTACATGGAGGCCCTATCCTCATCCTTCACTTCATCTGCACGGGGTTGAATACGAGAGGTGGCATCCCCCGTCTCCTTAATGCGGCATTAGAGGAGTACTATATGGAAGCCACTTTGCAGTACTTGGAGGTCATCTTCGATTTTGGCACACGGCGTAAACTTCGCCATTGGCAGGCCGAAGCTCAGCGCTTGGCAAGTACTATCGGTGAAGACACCTTCCAGCAGAAGATTTTTTTTATTTCCATACACAGCGAAGTGACACGTGGAGATCTATTTGCGGGGAAGGACGAAGGGGGGGATGACGTGGCTGTATTGCCCAAGGAGGTTAGTGTGTAATGTGGGCATTTTGTGGACTGACTCTCATTCACGCAGTTCATGGACTACTTATTTGCTGGATGTCTTCGGCCCCTTGTCAGCAGAGCTACTTTGTTTATGTTGTCATGTGGTCCGCTGGTCACATTCCCACAGTCCATCTGCAGCTTCAAGGAAGTGCTACTTGAGTGCGCCATGTTTTTTTTCGTGCTGTGGTCATGACATGTCTGAGACTCAGTGATAGGCTCAGACCTGCGTACACAATCGCATTTGGTGCAACCCATTTTATTGGCACAGTCATTAAATCTTTCATAGTCGCATTTGGTAGTCAGGTTGTGATTCAAGGCCACGATCTTGGAGAGGTTTTCACAGACCTTCTCAATGTTTCCGTCGAACTCCCCATGCACACTGATGCATATTTATTCCAATTTGAAGAACAAATGGCTTCTGACATGCCCAATCCATTGAGTAGTGCTGTCCATATCAAGGGTACGCACTATTCGTGGTATCACACCCACTGCCGCCCATGGGGGTGCCCCCTCCTGATGAGCTGCCCAAAGTGCGGCTCCATCCGCTTGTGGTCACCATCCAAGCAAGGTGAAGATAGTTCGGGAGCACCTGGGCGCATCAGCACTTGCCAGTCACCAGCATGTGGCTTTCAGATGTTCTCGTGTCAACCCCGTTCATACCAGGTTATCAAAGTCAAAGTTGGCGAGGGGATGGGGTGGATTAAACAGGCAGGAATTTAGAAGGCTTGGTTTGTTTGTTCACTTCAATCTGTTATTACTGCTGTATATGTCCCTGTCCTGTCGCTCTTGTCACCAACTCATCACACTTTCCGACTGATGTCGGCTTGAATCGTGTCCATGACGAGAAGTTTGGGTATGTCTTTTGTGAGGCGTCCGTTGACCATTCGCTTCGTGAACCCCTATACGATGTCCCCTCATTGGACAATGACACCCATGCATTGTGCCTTCCATAGATGACGTATTCACAGGTACATAAGTCGCTACTGTATGGAGTCCCTCCGGTCCACGTTCAGAAACAAAGCAAGTCCATTATCTCGCAGTGTTACCGTCTGCGAAGTTGGACACCTTCACGCCTCCTTAGTTTGGTACCCTTACATGTGTAACCTCTGCGTAAATCTGCCTGCAGTGCTGTATTCACAGATCACCGAGATGCGCTGTCCATGAACACTTTGTCCCTGTTGCAAGCAAGGTTTCAGCTGCCACCAGCACTTCCCGAGTAATCACTTCATCCACCATACCTCAAGTCCTAAACTGAAGTACTGACCTCCCATCCCGTCCTCGACTTCCCCCTGCCCTCTATCTGAAACCTCAGCTCCTCTCCTCTCCTCTTCCTCCCAGTAATACCACTACTACGATGCAAGCTTGGAGGGTCAGAGCCCAAGTCTGGGGGGCTAGAGCTCTTTGTTGACTTACCCTGCTGCATTTCTTTCTCTTTCTGGCCAATTTTTTGTGTTGAAAATTAGGGCGAGATTCTTTTTTCATCTCCGAGTAGTATCTGTACTGTGTTGAAGTTTTAAGAAGTCCTTAAAGAGACATCAAGACTCGTGCTATTGTCACTCATAGCCCAGCCCTGGCCTCTTCGTTTCCTTCTCTACATCTGGAGCCCACCACGAGGGGGTTTCTTTGTAAATCTGGCACACAGGTACTCACTCCGCAGAATCCCTGCTCGTACAGCCGAAGAAGAAAGGCAGGAGAGGGACTCAACCAAGGGGCAATTGGAGAGATTTTGAGGTAGGAACAGCTACGTCTATAGCTGAGTGGCCTTCTGCTGACGCCTCTCCCGGAAAGCCACCGGTTTTATCGAGACCCCACTCGCGCCTTCACCAACGAAGGTTCTATCACCAGTTTTTCCGCTTTCACTCCATTCTGCCATCTTTCCACTGGTAAATGATCTACGGATTCGTGGTTACTCGCACTACCTACGCTATTGCTACCACAAGCCTCGGAATTCCCTATGTTGAACTCACGAGGATACTCACCACCATAGTACCTGGGTGGTGGTACACTGAGTGGTGGATAGGGATCAATGAGATACATATGAGACTCACCTTCACAGGAACATGTTCATACATCAGCGTTGAGGCCAAGTTTAGAAGATTCGAGTGATATGGAGCAAAAGGACAAAAGTAAGATACTGACGTCAACAGTGTTATTGGAGGATTCGAGGCTCGAAGAACAAGTTTCGAGTGAAGAGCGAGCCTCGACAGGAGACAGAGGCAGAAGCACAGGGAGTTCGAAGGCGAAGGGCGAACTACGAGAGCGGGAGGACTTGCACGAGGGAGATTGGATTGGGGTCAACCAACAAGGCGCAAGTAAGGGAGAATTGGAAGGCGAAGAGCCCCCTGGATATTCATGAGTCTTCGGGTTTATTTTCGTGCTCGTTTGGGGTTGAGTCGCCAGCTGATAATGTACAGGGGCATACTCCGATTGTCCGTGTCGCCAAGTATGAGCCCGTCGCCAACAAAGTTGGTCCAGTTGCGGTGGATACACCTATAGAGTTTAGGGTGGAGAGAAAGATGGTGGGTGAACCAATAGCTGACCTACTACAATTGCCAGCGCGACCCCCTGAACGGAAAGTGGGAGACAGGTTGTCGAGAGGATGTGGAAATAGCTTCGACTGGGACTCAGGCAGATTCTTGTGGCCAGAGGGATGAAGGTTGGTCTAGTGGCTCGTAAGGGCACACAAGATGGCTTTCTTATGGGATGCGAGCGAGCGAAAGACGCTGCGAGAGGACTTCAATCAGACGAAACGAAGCTAACCTTCAGTCGATATACTGTGCTGGAGGGAGATCATCTCGGCGAAACAGAAAAGGGGAGGACCAGACACTGGGATCTCAGTGCAAAAATCTGAGACGCATGTCCGCGAAGTAAAAATAAAATCAGGCTCAAGTTTTCAAAGGTTTAAATTCTATTGTGAGAAGCAGAATTTATTTGGCAGTGATGGGGTGTTACAGGTGTTTATGTCGAAGCTCTGGAACCTTCAAGGACGAGCGTGCCACGATGTACCTATGACACGACCTCAGTCACGAGCTCTACGCTTACCAAAAACCTTTTCAGATACTCCCTGGTCTTGAAGAGACTGGTCGAGAGCTTCGACGGCAGCAACCAAGACGGAACGGAGAACGAGAGTGAAGTTAATGGAAGGGTCAGACGAAGATGAAGGGGGAGTAGACACAGTCAGACGAGGGACCTCATTTGAACCCGAAGCGCTGGGGCTCAGAAGGGAAGCTTCCACCCGAACCCTTTTCTTGGGACGAGCAGAGTGTTTCATACCAGGATTGGGTTTGATGGTTGCAGGAGTCCCAGATGTGGAGGCTTGATTCTTGACAGGTGTCTTCCCAGCAACGAGTGCCTTAACATGGGCATGACCCTCAGCAGTGTCTTTCTGCACAGGGTTAGGACAAAGAGAGAAAGAAGAAGGAAAATGGGGGACTCACGTATAGCGAACAGACCAAGTGCCTAATCTTACATCGAGCACATTTTATGCCGTCGATTCCACTGCAAACAGTCTTTGCCCCAATGCAGTTCGCACAGGCCGTTGGGGGGTATACTGCATATCCACCTTCTTTCGAGCTTCGGGGGATGTATTTAAGACACCAGTCTGGCGCGAACATACACCACTCCATGTGGGAGTCAACACGAACGCTTGTACGAGCCTCGTCGAGGCGCACGAGGTCCATGAGGGGGGAGCCAAGAGGAACGGATACTAGAGTGTTACCGGCAGCGGGAACAGGTGAGCGCGGATGCTTGTCAAGCTCGTCGCATTCAAGAACGGGTGGAGCGTGAGTGGGGGAGGAAGAAGTTGAGGGAGACGGGGGATCGGTCTGGAGGACATTGAAAGTAGGGAGGTCGATCAGGGTGTGAACGCTCCTGTTCACAGTGGTTGCGGGTCCATCGTCAATGCGGAGAACAGGGTCGCTGGGTACTGGGAGGTTCTGAGCTGTGGGTTAGCTGTGAGAGAGCTGAAGGAAGGTGTAGCGGTGGCTCACATCCACACTGGCCAGCCCAGCTAGCATCTCCTGGTTCCCCTTTGTGGGGATGGGTATGGAGGGTGGGGTAGTGGCGTCATTGGAGGCCATGGGTGTGGAACGACAGAACGACAGAGGGAGAGTACGAGAGGGGATGGCGAAGACCAATGACTGTTCACCAAATCGGGCAAATGATCATGCACCGCTAGGGAAAACAAAACCCTGCAAGCAATTGTACGTGATGCGTATGGTGGCTTCTTACGGTCGATACACGAGGATCTAGTATGCACGGTAGTCTGTCACAGAAGGCAAGGATAGTAGGAGGGAGATCTGAGATTTGGGGGATGAAACCGAGCCCCCAGAGCAGTTTAAACTTTTCCTTTAAATTTTACTACTCTACACCCAGAACTGACTACGCGTTACAGAGACAAAAGGTATCGAGAATCGTTATGAAGGAAAGCTCATGTTCAAGCTACCTTCAAGACTCTCACGAAGGCTACGAGTGCAGATTGCATCTTCCGAGAGCGATTTTGACTTCGAATGATGTGATTACTAAGCAAGTGCTGCAGCGCTTGGGTGCGCGGGAGTTGACACAGGGGAATTAATCAATACCACCACTATGCTGCAAGCTTGGAGAGTCAGAGCCCGAGTCTGGGGGCTAGAGCTCTTTTGTTGACTTGCTCTGCTGCATATCTTCTTTTTCTGTCCAATTTTTTGTGTTGAAAATTAAGGCGAGCTTCTTTTTTTCAGATCTCCGGTAGTATCTCTACTGTGTCGAGGTTTCGAGAAGCCCTTAAAGAGATATCAAGACTCGTGCTACTGTCACTCATAGCTTGTATTAGCGTTTAGTTTAAATCCTGGAGACTGTCCATTGTCTACATGTCTGTGTATGGATGACGCTTTCGACTTCATGTCTAAAATTTTGGGAACAGCTCTCTCGATTATGCAGGGGGGGGTGTTGGCACCTGCCACCTGTGGCCAGCATGGGGGGATAATCCAACTGATCTGCATACTCGTGCCACCCGCCCCCACCACTTCCACCACTAGGAAGAGAAAACTCACTCTTGTGAGACATATTTTTATATGTCAGAATATTTGTACCTTATGCACGATCTCAGGTAACATACAATTGCTCCATGTTTGTGTAGTTTTGCAAAGATATACTGAAGTCAGCAACGATCATCAGCAAGCAGGCTACTTGTTGAAAAAGGCGACATACGTCTGCCAACGAATATCAACCAGTAGAGGTGCAGAATCGGCTGAGACTGGCAACATACGTCTGCCAACAATGATCAGTGAGCGGGCATGGGCATAAATGCCTGATTTGGAAAATCACATCGTGCCCGTGGCCTGCATGTCGTCTCTGCAAGTACCGTTGCCTTCGACTGGCTCCGGAGACCTCGTCTTCGCATTTCGTGCCCTGGGATTTCGAATGCAGCTCCTATAGGTCGTGCGCAAGGTTTCTGTCAACTTGTAATTGTGCGCTTCACCCTCGATTCAATCTGGTAGCAAGGTAGGTCCATCCTGTACTGCTGGAATGACTGACGTGTCTAGCCATGATTTGATCTTTCCGCATTGCTGTAGCTTGCTGATGGACTTTGTGAGTTGTCTTGGGTGTATTGCAAGTGGAGTGGATGACTCAAGTATGTCCCTCGCCTTATGTTTCTGCCGCTCGTGCTGACCAGCCTCATCTTCAGCTAGTAGTCTTATTTCGACTCATTTCAGGTTGCGGCGTGTGCTGCTTGTTGCGCCATCCGTCCAGAACCTTCTCCCATCCGCATCAACTCATTCTCCATCTTTCTGGTGCTTCTGCTCGTCCTCGACATCTCCAAGGGCCTCTTTGATCTCTTCCTGGCCTCCTGGCCCTCTAATTCGACCTGATGCATTCATATTGACATTGTGCCGGTTTTGGATGCCTTCAGGGCACTCATATGGTGTTCTGGACTTGATGGTAAGGCTGCGAGATGCTCCTATTCCCTCTCGTGGATGTGGAATCGTGTTATCACGTCCTCGGTACACGTTCTCACCCTTTCGCTTTCTGCTGACATTTCTAGCTTCAAGTTTGACTCGTCCGTGTCGACGCCTCGGTTTGATGTCCTCATAGGAACTATTTTGGATTCCGGTCTTGTGGGTGACGGTGAGGACGCAGGTGAGTTCAGTTAACTTCAACAGACAGTATGATGTGCTATTCAATGGGATGTGCATACAATGTATTACAATTTTACGATGTAATACCATGAGTAGCCAGCAAGGATGAGACGTTTGACACGGAATACCCAGGTGATAATGGGAGGGGTGCTGATGGTGCAGACTTAGATATTGATGAGGGTGACAGGCTAATAGGATCAGCCATGGACTCAGACGAAGATGGTGATGGCCAGGATGGTGATGGTGATGGCGAGGCCGTCGAGGATGTTGTTACTGCAGGGCGACAGCAAGGAGTTGGACGGCATTATATACATTCAATATTGAGGGTCAGGGTGCACACCATCAGACTGGCATACACTCAACCCTTGAAGTGTACATCACTCAGTACTCACTACGGTAAGAACTGATATACACCCACTACGTGTGCCAAAATATACAACATTATAATGTGGGTATCACCTAGCTACATGGCTGTATTTTAATATCTTGCGGACAGGACCTACATCATATAAGCAATATGGCCTTGTTGTCAACAAGAGATTGCCAGGTCAGGTACTGACGGCGTCACTGCAAGGACGCCAAGTGGCCAGATTAGTCATCTCGTCACATGACGATGTGACAGACATTCATCGCACCAAATCAGGCAATGTCTCGTTTCTGCGGTTTTACCTTGCTTTTCAAGCAAGGTCTCTCCAAACCCGAAATACCGTGGGAACGCGATGCGCGATGGAATAATCTTCCTTGTATGGAGATGTGGGAATATGGGTATGACCTCTCGTACATGTATATACACCCCACTCGAAAGGCAAGTTTCCTCTATGCTGTGGCTAGCAGTACATCCTGTAGATGGTGTACACCCTTCTCATTTCGCTTCCCCATCAACAAGCAAGGTTTCTGCCGCTCACAGCAGTGCCCCTGAGTCTCTGTTGGACCTTAACTGCACGAGAACCATCTTGCATCTGAAAGACCTTCCTGTTCTGGCCTGCTTTTAGTCACAGTCACGTGGGTCAAACCTTTCCTCCGGTATGCTCCTTTCCCTCCCTCCATCTCCTTGATCGATGCGCCACTTGTAGCGACCACGGACCCATCACTCTCTGGTTCTCAATAAACCATTCATGCCGTACCCAGCATAATATTTGATGCGCTGCAGGGCTCCACACCAACAGAAACGAGTTGGCATCTGGTAGGTTGGATGAGTACTGGAGTACTCGTCTTTCTTGCAAGATAAGTTATTCTCTCTGGATTCTCTCGTACGTTTCACAACTTTGTCATGTTTCTATTATGAAGAGCTGACAAGCTCTATGATACGTGTGATATGAGCCCCTATATGCACTCTTTAGCTGCGACCATACCCAAGTCCGGGCCTCTGGCATGTCGAAGATGGATTAAGCTAGAGATCATAAAGGTGAGCATACGCGGCCACCTTTCTTGCAGTGCTACTCCACAACACTCTGTAGGGTGATGCTCAAAGGACGGCCAGTGCCGCTGGTGCCAACCTGTCCGAGTGTGCCATCTGCAAGTGGGAATGTTCAGAAATATCCACTGCCAAGATGAAGAAGGTCAAAATGCGTCCTGTGGCGTCACAAAATGCCAGGTTGATTTTGTTTCTAGATCATACCATTGATTACTTGTATATCGTACTAGGAACTCGCACGCATTTTGATGGCCGAGGCCAGCCAGCATGAATGGAACAACATTCTGAAATGTATTGGGATTCACTGATGCCCCAGCAACGAGAAGACTACCATCTTGAAGCCAAGCGACTCGAAGCAGAAGAGAAGTGGACAAAACCGTCCGACTCGGTCATATGCAACACTAGAGATTGTACATGTGTAATAACCTTCCTTTCTGCGTTGTCTGACATTTTCTAGTCATGTATTGTTCCGGCTTCGATGCCTTGCATTCCCTGCTGTCACCACTACAGTATTTCGCTGCCACCTGTCCGCATTTGAGCTGCACGATGTTCCCGTATCCAGCGCCCTGCACTCCCTCCCCCACTGCTACATTATTCTGCCTGCTGCCTGCCCACCCAAGAGGTATTTCGAGCCACATGCTGTTCTTGTATTGGCGCCCTTCATTCCCCCTTCATATTGCTATGTATTCCACAGGACCCCACTGCCGTCTCCTGTCCACCCCAGGAGCGTGCAAGTATCCTACCACATTGCATGTAAGATAGTACATTGTATAAATTCGACTGTATCTGGTGTGAACAGAATGCAATATGTTGTGAATGGTTTATATCTGTCTTGAACAAAGGCGCATTGACAGTACACCAGAACAACCTCAGTCTATTGTGTCATATCTTTCCGGTGTGGTATCGAGCGACAGGTCAGTTTTTCTGAGTTATATTATATGCATGGGTCCTTCGAGCTACTGTCTACAGAGTCGATGGTTGTGATACTAGTATATATTTGTATATATGCATTGTGCAGTTTTGGTGATGGCCTACGTGCCGTATTCACACCTAACACAAAATACGGGCTCCCTGCACAACTTGCCAAGCAGCCAATTTGCCAGGATTAGCTACGTTGCGAAGATACTGGCACCCGTACATGCACATGCTTGATCAGTGCAGTAAAAAATGGACATATTATGTGCTGAAGATCAGTTGGAGAGTGTGACAGCGCGACGTGATGATGTAACGGTGAAGCAGCTAGCCTTCCAGGGTGCCGGTGAGACCACTACTACTTTCTGGATGACCATGTCATGGGAATTTGCTCAAGTATGCATATGTGGACGCTCTTTCTTGGACATAGCAGCATTCACGAGGCATAACAGGAACTGTCAAAGAGGCAAAAAGCGCCTTTCCAGTGCTCTAACTCGTGTCAAAGAAATTTACCAGAACAAGCGGCCATGGCGACTCGTTGGAGAGGAAGGGACTCATTCAGCTTTCCGCGAAGATGGTACAGCCTTGATCGAAGATCCAACAAATGGATATCCTGGTCCATCCCAACCTCGAGAATCTGGACAGGTAAGTGCCAGTGACATGTGTCCAACTCGGGTAGCTTCGGGAGCTGCTAACTTGGATATTTTCATTTGTTCTTTAGCTCGATTATCTTTCTGACATTACTGGCTCGGATCTACCACAAACAGACATTGGCGACTTGCCATTGTCTCTGTGGAGATCTCGCCGAGAAAACAGACGACTCCTGAAACGATTTAGGGATATGCTACCTGAACCCCCCAGACCATTACCTCCCCCTTGCATCGTAACCAAGATGGCATCATCACGGACTGTCATGGTTTCGCATGCGCAGCCGCCAGATGATACATGTCCCCTGTCTGCTTCACAAAGGGTGCGTCCTCGGGCTACATTCAAGTCACAAGTGAATGGTTTTGGCTTATTCCACGTCTATGACAAAGACTCTGTTCCGCTCTTTGATCCTGAAGATCCTTCGAGTGAAGACCTGCCACTGCAGACCCCTCTGCGGCATGGTGAAGAGGATAATCCCTCCAATCCTTTCCACCCTTATCCAAACGAGAGTTCCTTGCTTCTAGGTGACTGGTATTGGAACCACAGGTCACAAAAATCGCGGTCTAGTTTCAGGAAACTGGTAGCTATCGTTGGAAATGCAGAGTTCTGCCCAGATGATATCCGATTTACCAATTGGATGGGATTGGACCATCACTTGGGAGTATTGAGTGCGTCTGGCAACCCTCCTCAGAGCGACGCAGAAGAAGAGTACCTGGACCATGACGTGGGGTGGATGCGAGGACATGCTGTGATTTCTGTTCCTTTCTCTCGCTGAGCTCAGAATCCTGGACCACAAGAATATCTTATCGAAAACTTTTTCCACCATTCTCTCTTGTCTGTAATTCGTGAGCGGCTGCTAGATCGTACTCTTTCCAAAAACTTCAGATTCGAACCCTACGAATTGCACTGGCACCCCTCCCACAAGGAGAGCGACGTTGGGGTCTATGGGGAACTGTTTACTTCCCGGGCATTTCTCGAGGCACACCAAACATTGCAGGAATCTCCTCTGCAACCGGAATGTAACTTGCCCTGTCGGGTGGTTGCCCTCATGTTTTGGTCAGATGCAACACAGCTCACAACCTTTGGCAATTCAAAGTTGTGGCCCCTCTACGTCTACTTTGGAAATGATTCGAAGTACGAAAGATGTCAGCCATCTGCCAACCTGTGCTCTCACGTGGTGTATTTTCAGGCAGCAAGTAGATTCCTATGCAAGCATTGGCGGGTCACTGATTGATACGTGTTTTGACAACTATAGTTGCCTGACGAATTCAAAGACTTTGTAATTGTGCGCTCAGGAAACTATGCGCCCGGGAGTCCCTTCTATACACACTGTCACAGGGAACTGTTCCATGCACAGTGGCGGGTGCTCCTCGACGACGAATTTATCGAGGCTTATCAACATGGAATTGTACTTGCATGTGCTGATGGGTGTACCAGACGCCTGTTTCCTCGAATCTTTACGTATTCAGCTGATTATCCTGAAAAGTAAGTAGGTAACCTCAAGATTTGGCTTCGAGGCAGCTCATGCTTAATGGAATTCACTCTGACGTAGGGTCCTCATTGCAAACATACATAACCTCGGTGGTTGCCCCTGTCTGTGATGCCTCGTTTCAAAAGACCAGATACCAATGCTAGTGACGGAAATGGACATGGCGCAATGCCAATTGTTGATGCGTAAGGACACTGCTGAGCGGCAGGCAAAAGTTACTGCCGCACGGAAGTTCATATACGAGGAACAGTATGTGGTAGACGCTGCACAAGTTGAGAGGCTTCTCAAGGATGAGTCTCTGGTACCAACAGAGGTATGGGGCCGTGTGTTGCAAGTTAGTGCATTAACACTGACGTCCTGTGCAGAATGCCTTTTCTATGAGGCTTTTTCCCTTGGGATTTGATTTCTTCCTGATGTTAGTGGTTGATCTTTTGCATGAGTTTGAGCTTGGGATCTGGAAAGGGATCTTCATCCACCTGCTTCGAATACTGGACTGCTCTAAAGGGCACCTACTTGCTACTCTCGACCAGTGGTAAGAATTTTACTTGGTTTGTCAGTGATTTAGACAAATCTCAGTATTGGATCAGCTTTCGGCAGGTACCCACCTTTGGCCACGATACAATACAGCGCTTTCAGTGAAATGTATCTGATTTGAAGCAAATGGCTGTGCGTGATTTTGAAGACCTTCTACAAGTGAGTGACACCACTGAGGGACCTGCAACTGCTGTCTTACTTGGTTGCACCTACAGTGTGCAATTCCCATCTTTACAGGACTCCTGCCAGAGCCGCATAATGGGCAAATCATTAAGTTGTTGTTTGTCCTTGCACACTGGCATGGTCTTGCGAAATTAAGGATGCATACGGATGAAACGCTCAACATTTTGGAGCATGTCACGCGGGATCTTGGCAACAGGCTTCGCAGTTTCGCTGACAAGATGTGCTCTGCATTCTCTATGAGGGAACTTCGATGTGAAACAGAGTCCCATATGAGACGTCAAGCTCGCTCGAAAGGCAGCTCGTCGGCTTGCTTTCAGATTAATGCAGCAGCTCCAGGCACAACAACCGGTCGTCGTTCCAAAGCGCTGAATCTGTGTACATATAAACTTCATGCACTCAGCGATTACGTTTCCCAGATACGGTTGTATGGGACAACAGATTCCTTTTCAATGCAGCCCATACAACATTATATCATGATCATCATTAGGACTCACGGGGATTGACGTTTTCACAGGGAGAACTCGAGCACCATACAAGCAAAAGTCGGTTTAGAAGGATGAGTGGTAAATCGTTCACATCCCAGCTTGCATCCATCGAGCATCGACAGGCACGTATTCGTCGTATCTGTGCCTGAAGAGAAATGCTACACTGCGAGGATCCAACTCCGAACTTGCCGGAAGTGCACTATGTCATTGGAAAATCTCAGAACATGCCTGAAGACATCACTCAATTCGTACAGAAGAACTTCGGTGACCCTGCTGCGAAGGTCAGGTGTACTGTCTGATGTTGAGGTTCGCCAGATATTGACAATTGTCCGACTGGCAGGGTTTCGTGCAGAAGTTGAAATTACATCTCCTGCCCCGCATCCGCGACCTGCATACACAAGGGCATGCCAGCGATATGAGTCCTTCTCTTTCAGATCCTCAAGTTTGGGAGCCTAGTGGACTCAATCCCTTGGAAAATACTGATCAATCCATCCTGAATTCACTCAGCTATGTCGTTCTTAAGGGAAATCGAATCTTCAGGCACCCTCTATTCTGCATTAACCACACTACTTATGACCTATGCAGGGAGACCGACTCGATCAATCCCCAAACAGCACATCGGGATATTATGCTGTTAGCTGATGGGGATGGTTCAGAGAAACATCCGTTTTGCTATGCCTGCGTCCTGGGCATATATCATGCGAATGTCATATACGTCGGTCCTGGAACCAGAGATTACCAATCATGGAGACAGAACTTTCTTTGGGTATGCTGGTTTGAACTGTTGCCAGACCAACGTTCTGGTTGGCAGCATACTGCCCTTGACCGAGCAAGATTTGTGTTGATGGACCGGGCTGACGCATTCGGTTTCGTTGACCCTGCGGACGTGCTGCGGTGCTGTCATCTTATTCCTTCATTTGCTGATGGGAGGTTGCACCCTGATAGCATAGCAACATCCTGCAATTCCCGTGAGTCCGAAGACTGGAAAGTATATTATATCAATCGGTAGGTAGGGTCCATGGTCAAATATCCATATTAGCTGATTCTCTCCGAGGTTTGTGGATCGTGACATGATGATGCAATATCATTGGGGACTTGCGGTGGGGCACGTCTACACACACTCTCCCGGGACGAAGCCCAACAATAAGGACGTTGGCATGCACAACACTAAGGTGCAGCGTAATGATGATTCGGATGTGGCACCTGCAGCCGACAAGCATCAGAGTGTAGAATCTGGATCTGTGCTTGACAACCATGGTCAGCACGATGATCCTTGGGAACATGCTGATGAGGAGGATGACTTCACGCAGGATGAGTCCGATTTGGATCACATATCTGATTGCAGCGAGTCTGAGTTGGACCTTTTGCGAAATGCAATGTACAAATCAGACAGTGATTCACTGCATGGCAGTGCCGGCCCAAGCTTTTACGAGTTCTAAATATCTTCCTTTATTTCATATTACTGGCATCGAGATATGAATGAAATACCATATTCTGTGACTGTAATGTAATGTCGTGTCTAGGGAACCATATCATTTCGTGAAGCTACGGTACAGTCCGGGTGGTTCCTCTCCTCCCCGTGGGTGGGCTCTCGACAACATGCAGCCTTCCTCCCACTCCCATTTATTGTTGCGCTCAACTCAGACTTGGGTGTGCTGTTACCCATTTTGGTAACTCGCATGGTCCCACCACTGAGATCGGTGAGTGGCATGTCTTCCTACCACACGCCTTCTTGCTCGTATTAAAACATCTTCTGTTCTCCTCGAACAGGCTACCGTGTTATAATATTCACGTGTGAGTCATATTCTGCCCATTTCAGTAGTGCTTTTGATGTGTACCCGTTAGGTTCATTCACAAACACCCATGTCTTGTGTCACGTTTACTTGGTGAGGCGTCTGGCTCACATATGCCAGCTGACTATCCTCTCTATTATGTCTTGTTTCTTTTCATATCTATTTCAACTTCCCAGCTAATTGCGGATCACTCGAATCACCCGATATGAGAGTGATGTCTGAGGCATGGTCCAAGGAGTACACTGTGGCATACGAAATCCCTATGATATTCGGACAAAAGAGGACCATACTCTGGGAGCCAAAGGCAGTGGCATATTTCTTCATGAATGATACGTGGTCGTATGCGATTATTCCAGGATTCAAAGCGATCATGGCAAAGAGGGTACGTCGGGATTTTCAGCATACTTCCATACCTCCCTCACCACAAGATCTTCAGTTCAGCAAGCAGCAGGACTCCATCCAGCTCTGCCACTTTGTCACATCTGACAGAGACTGGAGTTGCTCAACCAGTCAAATTATCAGGACCAAGGAAGTATGTACAGCTTGGGATTCTCACTACTAGCTCTGGTGTTGAGTTTTTCTTTTCAAGGACAATCGCTGTCCGGCAAAAACCAGCCAAATACTCGCCACAAAGGCCTGATCGCATTCTTGGCAAGGACGGCAGGGACTCCTTGCCATCCCATCCAGTGTCGGGTGCCTATGGGTCCTCGCATTTTCCTGGTCAAAATGGTGGTTTTGATTCCGTGCAAGTGTCGTCTGTCATCAAGAACGACCTTGATCTTGGAATCTCTTGCAGCTGTGCCACATCCTCCTTCGACCGTGCCTCAGGTACGGCCACCTCCACAGGTTGTTCAAGGACAAACACCATACCCTAGCTACTCACAAGCAGATTGCCCGCCGTACTATGCCCAGTAAAGTGCTGTGCGCGACTCTTGTATGGATTATGGACATGGACAGCACCCTATCCCTCCACTGGCGCAAACAATACCTCCCCGTCGAGTGTATATCCATCTGCCTCTTTGCAGGCCCTTCATCGCCCAGCCACAGGTGTTCAGCAATCAGGTGTGTGCCCCAACTATTCTAGCTCGGCTAGGTCACCCTCCCAAATCTACTACCTCCCACATCAAGCCACGGTATATGCGACCATGCCCTTACTTTCTCCCTTACCTATGCTTCAGCTCAGTGCTGTGGTGGCAGATGTCATACCAGATAAAAAGCAGGTGAGCCGTGAGGTTAGTTCGGGTTACACCAACAGGTGAGCGAGAAAACCGTGACGAAACTATCGGTAATTTGCTTAGGCATATGTGACCGCTATAGGCTGTAGTGCCCAGCTTCCCTTTATGTTCCACAACAGTGCTATGTATGGCCATGCTGCCATGAATGCCCATGGTATGCCCTTTTATCACCAGAGTTCGCTTCCTGCAGCTGCCAACTTACGAAACTGTTTCTTAGGATATGTTGGTTACATGGTCGAATTCACGGTGACCAGCATGGTTCACAGTTCATGCAACAAAGGTCGGAGGCTGCAACGTCAGAGGGGAAGCAAATTCTCTTTGATGAAATTGTCCCTCACAACAGTCTGCAGCTCATTCAGGATATCTTTGGAAACTTTGTATGTGTCAGCCTAATTATGTGAGGAGAGTCTGACCAAACTATGCGCATTTTCGTGTTATCCAGAAATTGTTTGAGCATGGAGCGCAAGTGCAGAAGACCATACTGGCTAATACAATGTGAAGGTCATACTCTGGCGTTATCCCTTCAATGTATGGTTGTCATGTCGTCCAAAAGGCACGTAGCATCTGTCGCATTAGCAGTGTTCACCTGACAAAGGTGAATTCAGGCTGTCAGGTTTATCTTGCCAGAGCAACAAGGGGCATTTGTGAAAGAATATCCTCATGTGTTCAAGTGCATCAAGGATGCGAGTGGGATCATGTGAGGCTTTGCAAATCCTTGAAACTACGTCAACTGAAAGTTCGCACTCGATTTTCTAGCCTATCCAAAATTTGATCGAATGCGTTGCTCCCGAGCGGCTCAGCCTTATCAATGCATTCCATGGACACGTTTATGACATGTCTATTCATCCGTATGGATGTTGCGTACTTCTCTGATGCTTCGAGCACCTACTGGAGGACCAAACGAGGCCATTGATGGGTGAATTATACAAGTACACGATCAACCTGATGCAAGACCAGTTTAGCATACATTTTATGATATGCTGATGGCCCACGGGTTGCTGAGTGAAGCACACAATAGAATTATGTTTTTCAGTTCGTACTTGAGCAGAGTGAACCTCACGATCTTTTCCAGGTTATCGCCAAATTACCCAGACAACATTGAACATAGTACGTCACAAGTATGCGTCCAACACTCGTGAGAGGGCACTCATAACCCCGTCAATGGAGGAGGGGCGCGCTTTAGTCAGGAAAATAATGATGCTGGGAGGCTGATGGTGTTAGTCAATCATGTCCATGATGAAGGATCAGTTTGCAAGTAAGTGCACCCTTCGTACTCACCCCGCAAAGGCCAGAATAATGTCACAGACTACGTTTTGCAATGGGCTCTGACTGTTGCCGAGAGTGATCAAAAGGAACTATTAGTTGTGAAGATTCTCCTGCAAGTATGGCTTCCAGATACATCCTGAGGGGTTCGAGAGAGGGTTGAAGTGGCTGTATGGGAACACCAACTGTATGGTGTGTGCCCTTTCGATTAGACTTCTCCGGCTCTCCTGACCTCGTTATAGTGTATGCTTACTTTCTAAGACCTTACGTCAGTGATTCTGAGTGGTTCCATGGCCATCAAGACAACTTGATCAGAGGGATGGGCTGTCATCAGGACCAGTCAGAACTGCTCGGGTACTGTCGGTTATCATCGGTTACCACTTGGTACCACTGGTCATTTCGCTGATGGCCCCCTCAAGTCAGGGTTACCGGATGCAGACGGCAGGACTTGGTAGGCATTACGTATCTTACCAGCATTTCTGACATTTTCAAAGCATGTTGTTCTCGAGGGTCATAGAGAGGTGCACAATTATTTGGAGGTGCTTCGGGTGGCACAGGTAAGCCATTTGAGCATTCTCCCTGATCGGCACCAGGCCTGCAATATTCGTGCGACCGGGTCAAAAATTCTCAGAAGAAGCATGAAAAGTTCAGAATTACCCTACTGCAGGTATGTGTATGTGGGGGTTACCTGTGCTAATCTCTAGATCGTAGACATGCCTATGTGACTATTACCTAGTAGATGCTGACAATGGAACAGCAGTGTGAACATAGAGAGATAATCTTCCATAATCCTGTGTGGAAGATGATGAGTACTGGCAGTGGAACAGCAGCATGAACATATATGGGTAATCTTCCATAATCCAGAGGGGAAGATGACAAGTGGTCGAAATGTCTGCCAGAGATAACAAGGCCATCCCATATATAATCTTCATGACAATATCATTGTGATTTAAGTAGCATCATTGGCAGTTCCTGACAATCTTGGGTCTTAATGCAATGTGCAGATAATACATGCTCAGGGCTGAGAGAGTTATTACTATGGTCATCTGAATTACATTTGTTTGGCATATTTAACTGGTTATACCATAACCTCACCAATTTCCTGATGTAATATGCACCATGGCATTCATCCTATGATGAACTGTCTTTGTGGATGGATGAGACACAGCCAGGTGCTCCCCAGTGTCACTACCTTGGATGTAAGGAGAGTCGTCATCATGGATATCTACATCAGGAGCATTGTTGGTCATAGGAGTGGGTGGGCAGCTGCTTGAGCAAGTACTTGTAGGGGGAGCTTGGACCTTGATCTGAGAGCCCATGCCTGTGCTGGAGACCAACTGTGCATAGTGAGAGTTGCTGGCTAAGTGCTGAGAGAGGAGAGTATGGAGTGGTTTAGAAGATGTGAGTTTGTTGGCCCAGTTGACAACTTCTCCAATGCCAGGGTACTTGCTTTTATCCACCTCTAAGCTGGAGTTGATGCAATCCCAGTAGAAAAGAACAGTCTTGGTGAGTAAAATCATCATTGTCAACATGCTGAGAAATGGGAAAACTTTGTATCAAGAAGAATCTGGCTTCCATTTCTGGCTATCCATGCTGTGCTGGTCTGCAATCCTATTGGCCTCATCAACTCCAACAAGTTTGCCTTGTGCTGCAAGGACAGCATCATGAGACAATGCCTTCTGGGTGTGTTTTCACTTCTGAACTATTGTAGGGAGGGAATCTTTTCTTTTATTTCATTGTTATTACCTTCCAATTTTGTTGCTATACCTTACCTTACATTTTTACTTAGTGTTTGGACGCATTTTGGCTTATGTAAGCCAACCTTCGCACTTAGGTTACTTTGTACTTAGCAAAATAATAAGAACCACTCCCTAAAGATGAAAGATGGAATTCCAAGCCCAAGGGACTTGGAATATTTATTTCTCCCCCTCAGACATTCTTTAGATGATTATCTCAACTTATTTGGGGTATTAGGGCATGTTTCAAGTCTTTTTCCCAGCTCTTTGACTCTACCAGGCAGCTCTAGCCCCCTGGGTTGAACTGTGACCCCCTCAGTCCAACAGGAGACCTTTAGGCCACTCCCCCCACATTCATTTTATTAAAACCTTCACCATTTTGTTAAGACTCCCCTCCA
This sequence comes from Pisolithus microcarpus, assembly GCA_024613185.1. Classification (NCBI taxonomy): domain Eukaryota; kingdom Fungi; phylum Basidiomycota; class Agaricomycetes; order Boletales; family Pisolithaceae; genus Pisolithus; species Pisolithus microcarpus. The sequence continues at coordinate 1,955,417 of JANFAI010000002.1, read as the reverse complement.
GCTCATCATCCAACTCCTCCCCACCATCAACCAGCCACTTCCCACCATCTTGTAAGTCCATGGGTGGTCCACCACTCAGATCCATACCTGTCATGTTGCTCTCCACCCTGTCATCATCCCTGAAGACACTCTTTGTCATGTCCATGGAATCTTGTGATGGATCCTTGATGATAAGGTGGAGTCTTGGTTTTGGCTTTGGTGGATTGGTAAGTTGGCTCTCCTCCTCTTGTATGGAGCTATCGATGATATTTGCTAGTTGCTGGATACCATGTTCCTGGGTGGCCTCCTGTTCCTCCCATGCCCTTTCAGCTTCCACATCATTGGCTTGCTTCTGCTCAGAGGTATGTCACTTTTGTTTCCCTTCCAGGAGTATATGTCCAGGGTGCTGATTGGCATTTTTGGCATGGGTGGTAGGGTGAGACATTGTCAAGACTTCAAGAGGGGGGAGGTGTGCAGGGAAAGCAGTGCATAGTGGGGAAAAAAAAGAGTCATGTAAGGTAGGGGACTCTGTAGCCTGATGTCCAGGTATGCTATGTCTGCCACTGCTGTTTAACCTTGCTGACTCACAACACTACACATTCCTGCCACAGTAGTGACACTTTCACACTTTGCTGTTTCATTGAGTTTGCAATAGCACCTGCATTATGTTCCAATCTCATTCTCAGTTGGCCAGACAAGTGATCAGTGCCTGCCAGATTCCATGTCTGCATAGCAGCTGTCATCCTTGGTTCAAGACAGCTTCTGGACTGAAACACCACAAGTCATCTTTCCACAACTACTCCTTTCACAAGTCAGGCTTGCCAGTTCACTCACCACCAGTGGGGCCAGCTGAAGGTATGATCCATGATTACCATGAAAAGGTGACAGGTAAGCTAGGCTCCATCTGATTTATTCTTCTGCCACATTGATCACTCTGCTAGGCCAGAAATGTGACTCAAATGGGCAGTACATCAATCCCAACACTCCCCCACCACCTCCCTTCAAAAGGAGTTCAGATGACTGGGGTCCATATGGTAGTCGACTATGTTTTGAAACTGTGGAATTCATTTTTCAGGAAGCAGAGATGTCAGTGTTGAAAATTGACAAACTGTGTTACCTCTGGGGGCATTTGTCCAGTGGCAGCCAACCACCCTTTTTGGACCACAAGGAACTATACAAGATGATCCATGCTATGGAACTCAGTGATGTTTGATGGAACTCCTTCAAGCTCAAGTACAATGGCAAGTGACCTGCCAACAATATCCTGCCTTGGATGGATGAGGTGTATGAATATTGGTTCCACAATCCCTTTTCCTTGGTGGAAAACATACTCTCTAACTCAGAATTTCATGGTGAATTCAACTATGGCCCATACTGGGATTTTACAACAGGTGACAGCAAGTGAAGGTTTAAAAACTTCATGTTGGGAGACTGGGCATGGTCACAAGTGGTATGTTTTCTTCTTTCTTGCCCCACATCCACCACTGAGGTGCCTACATTAGGACATGATTGCTAGAGATCCATTGACACATGGGGCAACTTTTGTCCCAATCATTCTTGGGAGTGACAAGATGACAGTCTCAGTAGCAACTAGCCAGAATGACTACTGGCTGGTGTACCTTTCTGTTGGGAACATTCACAACAATGTGCAGTGTGCTCACTGCAGTGGTGTTGAACTTCTTGCATTCCTCATGATCCCCAAAGGTAGCAGAAGCTTTCCCTCTTATTACACATACTCACTGGGATTTTCTTAGCAGTGAAGAAATATACAGATGACCCCACATTCCAGCACTTCAAAAAGCAGCTCTTCCATGTTGCAATGTCAAAGGTTCTAGGTTCACTCAAGGCTTGCATGATGGTACCACAGGTGATGAAGTGCCCTGATGAACATTTTCATCATGTCATCTGTGGTATTGGCCCATATATTGCAGACTATCCAGAGCAAGTTCTGATATCTGGAATTGTCCAGAATTGTTGTGGCAGGTTCATACTGATGCATCTATGTTACCTGAACTAACATGTTTTATCCAAGATGTACTGTGTCTCCTGATGACCTTGATGCTGGTGGGCCTCCATGCACAGCTCAACTGATGAGAGTGCTGATTGAGGAACTACAAGCAAATGCCACTTGGGACAAATGGGGCATTGATGCCAATGTTGTGGTAAGCTTGCTCTCAATTTTCTAATGATGGCAATAGCTCCTTTTTAGCCCTTCACTGAAGATTTCCCCTGTGCTGACATCTGCCAACTCTTGGCACCAGACATTCTCCATCAACTGATAAAAGGTGGTTTCAAGGATCACCTCATGGAGTGGGTAGGTAAGTATTTAGAACTTGTGTATGGGAAAGCTGGTGTGAAGGAATGGTTGGCAGATATTGACTGTCAGTAAGTTCAGCACTATTGACGTACAATCACTTACTAGTATTCCCACTGCACCACCATTTCCAGGACTGCAGAGATTTCCTGATGGGTGGGGGCTCTCACAGTGGACAGGTGATGATTCAAAGGCATTGATGAAGGTGGGCCTGCCATTCCCATCCTCACCATATCTTATATCAGGTACCTTTTGGTGTATCTACCTGCCATTGAAATTTGAGGGGCATGTTCCATGCAACATTGTGTGGACATTTTGCACTTTTTTGGAATTCTGCTATATTGTTTGACAGAATGTCATCACTGAAGACATGCTCAGTGACCTCAAGATGGCTCTGGCCTGCTTTCATCAGCATCATGAAAATTTCTGGGATGTTGGTGTGTGCATTGATGGATTCTCCATCCCTTGTCAACATTCTCTTGTCCATTACAGTGCCTTAATTTTTCTCTTCAGTGCACCAAATGGTTTATGCACGTCAATTACAGAATCAAAGCATATCATAGCAGTCAAGAAGCCATGGTGGCAGTCGAGCAAACACAATGTGCTTGGTCAGATCCTACAAACTAACCAATGCCTTACCCAATTGGCTGCTGCTCATGCCAATTATGAAGCTTGTGGGATGCTGCCATCATCACATTCAAGAGGCACTGTCTCTTCACAAGGTAATACCAAGTCTCCTCCATTGATTGACTAAATAACAATGCTTTCAGACCCTCGACATCATACTGTTCTCTCATCCAAGAGGGAGACAAGCAGCACAGTCCAAGGTCTCAACAATGGGGAGGACAAGGATGAGCATGCTGGTATTGTGGATGAGTGGCCTGTACTCACTCATTCAGACATGAAGCTGGCTCAATGTCATGGTAAGTTCTGTCTCTATTCAGCTCTTGCAGTTTTTAATTTTCTTTCAAGCTTGTGGCCATGCAAGGAGTGTTCCTGCACTTGCCATCAAGCTTGGTATTCCAATGCTTTCAAGGCTTATCAGTCAATTTTTATATGAACAGCTACACCATGAATCTGTCTCATCCCCAACCCATCCTCACTGTCTTCCTGTGATCACTGGACCCCTCAAAGTTTTTCACTCAGCTACTGCAACTTTTGTGTTGCCAAGCAATCCAAGTGGGATTGGTAGTATGCAATGTGAAATGATTCACACAATTCCAATGTGGCACCATGGCCCAGCATGATATGACACAATATTCATGAGCATGGATGATACAGCCAATGGAATGCTGAGTATGGAGGTTGCTTGGGTTCTTTCTTCATCAGCAAATTGGTAATCAACTGTACAGCTCTGTCCCAGTTGTGACAGCACTTACAGCAGCACAGGTTGGTCCCCCACTGTGCACTCATGGCACAGTTACCTCACAGTTCCATACAAACCATCACTCTATCTCAGGTGCTGTACATACCATGCCAAATAGAGAAGTATTGTACACTCAATGTGTTAATCTGGACCCTGAGACAGGTCTGTACAGAAAGCAAAGTCTGTACAACTCGCTAAGTCTGTACAAGGCCATCTCGGACTGTACAATGAGCCCCACTCTGTGCTGAGTGTGGTTTGTAGTCATGTAGGTACTGTACTTACTGTACCATACCATAGGGCTGTCATTGAACTGTGTCACACTGTTGGGCTGTTGTTGTACTGTATATCTCTGTCAGATGTAACAGGAATCTAAAAGTTGTGTATTGGCAATCAGACTATGACAAAATGATGATACAAGGGCGATGCTATTAGTCTAAGATAATGTCAAAATGACTACTCTCATGTGTTGCTGCAGGACAACCCACTGGAGTATACCCTGTCCTATTTATCCATCTGAGCACAATAGTTTATAGGTGACATGAAACTTACATGCCAAGGTTCACCCACTCTTTGAGCATGGCATTGAGCTTAGGCCCATGGTATGCATGGGAGATGACAGCTTCGAGCTTGGGGGCCATCATCTTGAATGCACCATCAAGAGCTTCAGAGTTCAGCTTGGATTCTTTGGGTATGAATCTGCGTGTCTTGTATATACAGAGAACCTTGTGAATCTACTTGATGGTTCCTGTACAAGATTGCAACTCAAGAATGATAAAAACTTACAATTGCTGCGATGAGAAGAAGCACCTTGTATGGAACATATCACTGAAACTTGGCAAACTGGCAAAGGGATTTCACAGAATTACTGTAGTACACAGAAAGACAGACATATTTCAGTGCATTGTGAGCAAAGTTACTCATTTTTCCCTCAATTGATACATCAGCCATGTGACAATGGAGAAAGTAGAGGGATGTACTTGCATGTCAACCTCTCCCCATAGATATGCCCCTCCCTCCAGAATCTCTTCCACCCTGATTTTGATCACTCTGTGTCAGTCAGCATCAGTCATGGCACTTGGAGGGGGGAAGAGCTTATAGTGAGCCAGAATAATTTGGATAGCAGCCTTCTTGATCTTGCTGTGGAATGTGTGTGTATCTGCAAAAATCTGTGATCTTGTTAGTGGGATATATCATACACATCAGCAGCATACCAATCTCGCCATGTCAAGTTTATACTGTGGATAGTACCCTTTGAATAAGATGCATATTAGAAGTAGAGAAACAAGGGAAGATGGTGAACTTATACTGGCTTCGACCTCAAGACTGTTCTCCTCGTAATGCACTAGAACTTCAAATAGAATTTTGGAGCATTGGCCCTGGATTGCTACCTCATGACATGGAACAGGCTCTTCCAGTGCAACATACAATCACATTCAGGCCTTTGCAAGGTCAAAGAGTTTATTCCATAGTGGAGGGAAAAAACCAGCCATCAAAGACTTGGCTGGCTGACTACCTTTGGGATTCTTCAAATACTTGGCACAATGTCCCTGTCCACTTAACCCAGGCACTGTGGACACCACCTCATTGTTGTCCTCTTTGAGACTGAGCTCTTCCTCAGTGTTGGTGCATTGCTTCTTTGACTTTTGCATGCCAATGGTATTGAGAAAAGTTGGTGATGGTGAGTAGCACTGGCAGTTTCTAGCATGGTGATGTTCCAGAATGTCATAATCTACACCCACCTAAAAGTCACTTAGCCTTCACAGTACTGGCACATGCAGAGTATGAGCTTACTCTTTCTTCTCCTGGGCAATGAGACTGATGATCATCACATCTGTTGGTTTCCAAAGCACCTGAACCTGAGTTTGAATGGGTCAGAGATGGGGGAGGCTGTTGTGACACCAGATTATCAGCTGGCATGTCCTGGACAGAAGCATACAGCTGGGGTGCTTGAGAAGTTAGACGTGGTTGAGCAGGTTGAAGCTGTGAGAGACATGATTGAACTGGAGCATGAGGGTGGGGAGGAGAAGCTGCCAAAGGGGCAGGCAGCTGAGTGGGATGACAGGTCCAAGCAGGGGCAGGGAGCTGCAACTGAGAAGATTGAGTAGAAGTATGAACTTGATGATGATTTGGAAACAAAGAGCTTGGCTGGCAAGACAAAACATGGTCAGAGGGGGTCAATGCCTGTGATAAGTTCTGCTGGTGAGCAGGCATCATGATCTGAGGGTTCAGCTGTTGGTTGTCTGGATGGTTGTCAGTATGGTCATCCACATTATCATGCCTTTCAACCTCACCTTCATTCCTGTCACCAGCATCATCATTATTATTATTCACACCATCTACCACCATTAAATGAATATTCAGTGTGATTTATGACAGTCAGAAATTACTTACAGTGAGCAACAAAAATGTTGCAATGTTTGCAACATTTTGATTGTTTGAGGTATAACTTGGGATTGGATGTGGCTGTGCAGATGTGACAGGGGAAGCATTTGTAGCCCTTGGTATTGGATTTCCATTGGTGGTCTTTTCAAGGTCAGGGGTGTAGTGGCTGTGATTATATGAGCCAATTACTGAGGCCTATGCATTGCAACATTTTTGTTGCTGACACCATAATGGATGAAATCTATGGTGTGAAGGATATATTTGGAGGAGAAATGCCAGCTAGTGCTTACATAACATATCACATGATCAACTAAGTGGTTTGTCAGTGAGCAAACAAACCCAAACATTGAATTTGAGTGATTTATCCTCTATCCTGTACCACAACCCAAGAAATCTCTTTTCTTACTATTCTCTTGGGAAATCTTAGCAACTTCTGGTGTTCATGGCATTACCATGAGTAGGGTGTGTTCCCAGCACCACCAGTCCCTTAAAAGGTTGCTAAAATTCATCCCAGCACTGTTTCCCCTGCCAATGCCTGAGGGATCCTGGCACTAATCAGCATTGGGAAAGGTGAAAATGGCAAGTAAGTCAGTCTGGCACTTCAGGGCAGGAAGAATGAACTAGTCTGCTCCCAATTGGTGCATTTATACAAAAGAAAATTGGGTATCAAGGTTGAGGTGAGGCAATGGCCTCCTCTGCACACCAGGTGCCAAGGAGGATCAGCCAGGCTATGCCCTGTGCTGAACTGTGGATGACTGGGAAAGCATTATTAGGTCATAGGTGACCAATGGAGACACCTAGAGACAGATGGAAGGGAAACAAAGTGTACCCTGGTAGCCAAGCAGGTCATTCCACCCAGGACCCCTGGAAAGTAAAGAACAGTTTTACTTCCTCCAACCTTGATACCCAATTTTCTTTTGTATAAATGCACCAATTGGGAGGGGATTAGTTCAGTCTTCATGCCCAGAAGTGCCAGACTGACTTACTTGCCATTTTCACCTTTCCCAATGCTGATTAGTGCCAGGATCCCTCAGGCATTGGCAGGGGAAACAGTGCTGGGATGAATTTTAGCAACCTTTTAAGGGACTGGTGGTGCTGGGAACACACCCTACTCATGGTAATGCCATGAACACCAGAAGTTGCTAAGATTTCCCAAGAGAATAGTAAGAAAAGAGATTTCTTGGGTTGTGGTACAGGATAGAGGATAAATCACTCAAATTCAATGTTTGGGTTTGTTTGCTCACTGACAAACCACTTAGTTGATCATGTGATATGTTATGTAAGCACTAGCTGGCATTTCTCCTCCAAATATATCCTTCACACCATAGATTTCATCCATTATGGTGTCAGCAACAAAAATGTTGCAATGCATAGGCCTCAGTAATTGGCTCATATAATCACAGCCACTACACCCCTGACCTTGAAAAGACCACCAATGGAAATCCAATACCAAGGGCTACAAATGCTTCCCCTGTCACATCTGCACAGCCACATCCAATCCCAAGTTATACCTCAAACAATCAAAATGTTGCAAATGTTGCGACGTTTTTGTTGCTCACTGTAATATAGGCTGAAGCAAAGCAGGTGCATGCAGCAATGCTTGTATTTCCTAATAATTCCTAAGCTATGCTCAAAAGCCATGGTGGAACTAGTCAATTAAACAAATCAATATAGCATTTTTTTTCGAGGTGTGAATGTGGGAGGTGGAGTGTACAGATACTATTTAGAGTGACTATGTGATAGCATAGAAAAAGTCCTTGTCAAAGTATTTGTTCAGGTAAAATGACTGAGAAAAATGAATACTATTAGTAGAACTAAGTCAGTTATTAGCAGCAGCACCGAAACAAGGGGTGATGTGAGTGTAAGATCTGATCTGGTCTAGTGGAAATACCTCCCCAAGAGGTGCACCCGATGCACGTATCGCCCTCTGCAGTACATGCAACCCAGTCACATGGTCAATGAGACCATGTGCTTGCTGAACTAAATCCAGTTGTTCAGCATAGACAAGAGCACGGTTAGCCCAAGGTATTGTGGTACCTCTTGGAGATAGCAGTGACATGATGAGTCAGATGAGAACAACATTGTGTCCTGTTTCACAAAAGCATGTCAATAGAAGCCCTCATTAGAGATGCAGATTATACCTGCTAAACCACTCAATGGCCATTGATATTGCAGATTTGTGTTCAAGATGGCAGTGTTGTATTGGCCAAATTTCCAGTAGTGGTCTGGTGGGTGAGTGTGGACAGTAAATACTGAAGAGGTCTTCATTGAATCAAAATACATCTGCTGTTGCACACGAACCTTGAACCAGATGTGGAGATCATTGAAGGGAAGAGGGCAGTTTGGCGAGGATCTTTGTTGGTGTCTGAATGAATGAAAGTTCTGGAAAAAGGACCCCTCACAGTTCAAATAGTCACCTAGAGCTCTGTGAAGGTCAGGAAGGTTGAAATTATCTGCAACTTCATCAATACTTATGTGTCATATTGACAGTTTGTAGTTGAGTCAGAGCGCAGTGCAGCCAACAACCAACATGCAGAGTGGTATGGGCATGGAACCAGGAGACACACTGGAGAGCTTTTCAGTGGAGTCAAAAAAGCAGGTTGGTGGGCAGTCAGATGACCATAGATCCTGTAAAATATTGCCAATCACATTGTCACCTGCACTGTCAGGCAGGTTCCAGTCACCATGATTGGGTGCATCAGTCTCGGAATCATCTCCTGTTTGGGTATCATGAATGTCAGTTTGCTTGGACAGGGAGATAGTGGTGTTGAAGAGGTGGCACTTTTTGTCACAATCAAGGGTGCAGCAGATCTGGGAGTCATAATTCTGGTTGTTTGTTGTGGTTACTGGATCTTTGATAACTTCGATGTGGGTGTGCTTGGTAGTGTCAGCTGACCACTGTATAACAATGCCAGTCTGGGGGATACTGGGTGCGACACTCTGCATAAACTCTAGCTTTGGGATGTCCCAGTGGTCGAGAGTGGCCCCAGTGGTCTGGCCATGACATAGTCCAGCACCAATTATGGCATGCTTGTGGTCATGGAAGGTCTTGAGAGCAGCTAAAATACGACTGCCCATTTGAGAAGTGATGGCAGGAGCTTGCACAAGATATTGGAATTCCATCAGAGCCCGAATGGCTATGACTACATCCACATTGGGGAAGCCAGTGATAATGACTACAATGTATTGTTGTGCATCTCTTTGTGTACACCCACCAACCTGCTTCAATTTCATTACACCTTGATTGAAGCAACAAAGGCCAGTGATAGGAGGCAACATGGAAAACTGGAAGTCCAGTTCCCCAGCTCCCAGTGCGTGCTTGCACCATGGCATATCATGGTCCCAAAACTGGCGATGCCAGTGATGCAGAGCTTCTGGAGTAAGAAACTGGGAGGGATCAGCATAGAGCCAGTCATGCCAAAAAGGGTGCAATACACCACTGAGTTGAAAGTCCTCACATGCAGCCAAGTACTGTTCAACATCATTCATGTCACATTGGATAGACTGGAGTTGAGTGAGGGTGAGGGCAGCAGTACATGGTGGATGATGGTTTGGATCTCCAAACTACCTATACATGGCAGTGGTTACTGGTGAGGTGCATCCCCATATGCATGCCAACATGCATGCCTCTGGGGTGTTGACGATGTATGAAACCAATGGAGTGAAGCAAAAACATAGATTTCCTAAGGGATCTGACATCATCCTGCCAAAACAAGCAGCCTGTTTCAAGGGTTCAAGGATAATATCCAGACAGTGATGGAAGAGACATGCCTTGAGAACAGAGCATATTTGGGTGGTGGGATGCATGAACACAGGAATTGGCATTAGTGCTAGGAGTAGGAATGCATGTGATGATCCTTTTTTCCTTATGTCTATATGAATGTTTGTGAGACTGATCAGGAGGGGAGGGGCAACTCTCCTGCCACACATATTGGTGATGTGTGTCTTATCCAACAACAGAATAACACTGCACAATGTACTACCTTTAGGAAATTTCGACTTGGAGGTAAATGTGTTACATATCTCTGTTCAAGAGCAAGAATAATTCTTACCTGCAAATCCCATGCACCATCACTACTCATCCACTCAGTGAATACTCTCACAATGTGCTCAGCAGTAGTGAACAGGCAGAAAGGTGAGTAGTCCATCTTTCGTGCAAAAAGGGGATGGTTGAATAAAGACTCCATGCAGTCCAGCAAGTCATGGTAGTAAAGGGTAACAGGACTTTTCATTGGGTGGGAAGTAGGGACAATTTGGGCATTCCAGCATGGTCTGGACAGGAGCATTTCAGCATTCCAGCAAAGTTCTTTGGCACTGGAAAATGAGAGAGGAAGAGAGCTCATCTAAATAAGTGTTAAGCAATGGAAACAAAAGAAGTAGTATCAACAAACTCACCAGATGCAATGACAACCATTTGTCAATAGCTCCCATGCTAAGCCTGGATGTGAGAAGGAAGTTTGCTATCTCCCAATCACCAAGGCTAGCAAAAGGGTAATAAAGATTCTGCTGGCACTGGGCAGCATGGATATCAAGATGAAATCGCACCACAAATGTTTGTCCTCCATCAAAAATCTCTCCAGTGCCACAAAAGACATTGAGGACACAACCCAACTTATCATTGATATCCACTTGAGGTGTGACTTCCTCAGTGTCTGAGTGCTCATCAGCCATCATGAAAGATGCATGCTCTATTGGTAGTTCCACATCGAGTATCAGAAAATCATTGAAATCCTCATCTTGCACTTGAAAGGGGGAAGGCAGGCATGAATCATCAGTGAGTACAATGTCTTCTGGAGCATTCGAAACATGAATGGTTACAGTTTCCTGATGGTTTGTGTTACAAAAAGATTGTGGTTGAGCCTGGTGGTATGTGAGGGCTCTTGCAGTAGGGAATGTTCTGAGACACTTCAGACACTTGGGCATCGATGAAAGAATGCAGGACTCACTAGAGACCAGAGGACTTTCTGAATGGAGGATCAAGCCAATTGACATTACATCAGGAAAAAAATTCCCCAACCAGAGCTGAGAATATATTACCAGGTATGGCATATGTCAGCTGGCTCCCAATGGTCCTGTCAGAAGTATCTCGATCTGCCATGTTTCAAGCTTGAACATCTGGCAAGCTGAGGAAATGCAAATCACTGATATGAACCAGGTTGAAGGGTAGTTTAGATAGTCACCATCTATCAGACACTCTGGATATGCTCAGACATGGTCAAGTATACATGTGTATTCCCAATTAAAATATGCTGGATAGGACAAGGATTTATTCTACAAAGGGGTAAGACAAGAGTGTAGTTCACAGTGCACATCTGCACCAGATGCACTGGATGCACCAGGTTGAACAGGGTGATCCTATTCATCCCTCCAAGGACAATGATCCAGGTCATCCTCCTGAGTTCCTAACCATTTGATTCCAGGAACAATTCATTTGCAAAAACTACACATGTAGAGGATTGTTCATCTGATGTACAGTGTCCATTGAAGGGGAGTGACATTCATAGTTGAGATTGCTCAGATTGTGCATGAGATCGATAAGGATGTTCCTCTTGACTGCTGGCATGGGTTACTTTCTAGCATATTATCAGTTGTATAGAATGATCTCAAAGGGAGGAGTGTGGGTTTCATGACAGCAGTCTCTCATGCACCTTCTTTTGGATGTTTTAGCAGCTCTGAAATGCATATCATAGTAACCATACATGTCCCATCTTGAGAGAGAGCAAGAGATCTGTGGACACTTGGTTAGAGTGTGAAACTACTAGTTGTTCTTTGTAATCCATACTTCTCAGATTGACCAGTAATGCTGTTGATGATGACATTGGTGATCTGTGGGGGCTGGTAGTTGCTGCCAATATCGTTGTCATCATAGTAAGACACTTGGAGTTATTCAGGGAGGAAGCTACCAATGAGGGAGAAAAGAGATGTGTCAGTGAGAATTGATGGGTTCAGCAAAGAGGACAAAAAAGGACTGGTACATTCAGGAGCTTCAAGATGGCATGCCAACTTCATCAAAACAACATTTGATAATGCAATTGTCATCATAGCTACCCACTATGTTGAGAATATGCCAATGAATGACAGAATGGTTCACTTATGATCCCTTAAGTGCTCCAGCCATTGTAAAGTACACAGGTCATTTGCCAAACTCAACACAACATCCCACATTCTTTCGTTCGTTCCCAAACTGCCATGATTGTTGGTACAACTGGATGATCCAGGCATCCTACATAACTGTGACATGAGTGACCTCGGGTCCTTCCCTTCAAGGCAAAACATCACAAATGACATCCCAACCTACAACACGTCTGCTCTTGGTCACACAAAGCATATATGAGGCTATTATTGGAGACAACCAATCGATTCTTTCTTTGGGAGGCATCAATATCTTGATATACCACCAACCTTGGTGTCACCCAGTGCCAGAGGACAAGCCTAGCAAGGGTGACAATCTTGCAAGTCCTGGTGCACATACTCACCAAGATTCTTAGAACGTATGGGCTCTACCCACAGCTTTGATGTTGTTGGTGGTGGTGGTGATATCTGTGAGTTGTTGGAAGGATGAGCCAAAGAGCAATGGACTGGATGCATAAGAGTGAACAATCTCAGTGATTTGCAGGTCTGGGATGATTCAGGTGAGATCCATAAACTTTAGAATGGACATTGACATGCCCCTTGCAGACTACATGCATCGTTGCATGCTTCATTTCCTAGATTATCCTTCTGGCTCCACATTGTCTTGCAGTTGCCTGTTGCATGGCTAGTTCCAGCTTTGTGGTGTGTATGGGTGTGTCCCCAGAGACTGTTTTACAGGTCAGTGCTGTGATGTTGAGTGATATCAGACACGATGTGCAACATACAGGCTTGCAGATGGTGGACATAGTGATAGGTTCTTAGCCAAGAATAAACCTGACCTTCCTGTGTTTTGCCCATGCCACACAGTCTGGTGTTATTCAGCCAACAAGAAAAGCATGTATTGGCAGGTGTCCGAGCTTAGGTAGAAGGTGATTGGGAGGAGAGGAGTGGACAACAACTTGATGCAAGGATCAGGATGGGACTTGTGACAGTGTTGTGTCACATCAAAGTAAAAGCTGAGTTAAGACACACTTGGCCAATGAAAGGAGGACCAGGATTCAAGACAATGTAGTGATCACTGTAATCTCAGTATAATATTTTATATTCTGTCAATTTCTGCCAAGTATCTACATGACAGTGTTCAGTGGAACGATATATCTAGCTTACATGGTGTGTCTTTGCACTTGCCACCAGAGCTGACAACAATGTTATTGCCACTGCTTTCTCATGAAGAATCAGGAAGCACCAGAGGCTGTCACACCACATCACCTATATCAGGTAATATCCTCATTCAGGAGTATGTTCCTACTGAGTGATGTATAGTAAGCTTACTGTAAGAGAAAAAAACAGTTGTAATAAAGTACTTTATCAGTTTCATCTTCAACTTCAGCCTTCCCTCCAGTTTGCAGCCATTCCCAATTATCAGATACATTTCTAATGGTGGACACTCAGAAAATGGAAGTGGAGTCACCAGCTATGTCTCATGTTGCAGAAGTCAACCTCCATGTTGCTTCGACTGAGGCTCAGTCTACCATCTCTACAAGCCTAGTTGGGCCACAAACATCTGTCACTACCATTCCCCACACTCCTGGGATAGATAGTGAATCTAACAACATCACTGCATCCAGTATATCCTCTGAGCAGGTTGCTCCCAGATGTAAACCAGGCTTGAACACTATCCATGCACAAGGAATGCCACTGGCTGTTGGTGTTGTCCATGGCTGGAGGGCAAACACCATTCATTTTTCCCTTATCATGCCCATCCACTCCTGTCCCTCTGGATTAAGTTCTGTTCTGCTCAACTCATTGCCAGTACTTCAGACCATATCATCTCAGGGAGATGATGATGTGAAGGTAAGTCGCTCAACTTGATGGTGCATTTACTGGTATTCATAACCCTTCAGCACTCATTCACTGGCATATCTGATATGGATCAGGATGGATCTGACCAGGAAGAAGCTTGGTTTCTCCTTGAGGTCATGTGAGCTCAACATCATGTTTGCAGCATAGAGCAGGAGCTCGCTAGAGCCAAACTCAGGGAGAATATTGCACTTGGTGAGCTCTACAAATTTTGTGCAGAGGAAGCGGAGTGCAGGCTGGAAATGGTTGAATTTGAGCTTGGGTGCATGCATAATTCAATGTGCAATGGTACAGCTGCACTCGACAATGGGCCCTCTGATCATAAATGCCACCATACATCATTATCCAGCACTTTTTGACTCAAGCTGTATGTTCCTCATTTACCATGTTTTATATGACTTTTTGATTTTTTGTATTCCAGTTCATATTTCTGTGCATTTTAAAATCTGATGTCTTATCTGTTGTCTAGCATCTGTAGCTGAGTCTGCACATACAACTTGACTTGTCCCATTGTCACCATCATCATTAACACAATGTCAATGGCCCTTGGTATTGTAGCCTGAGTTTGAGTATATTTCCACCATTGTGCTACTCAGTCATGGCTACATCAATGAGTCATACAAGAAGGATACAGAAATCTATGGGAAACATGCTCAAGTAAGAAAGATGAAGGAGCAGAACAAATAGAAACTACAACAGCTATGGAGGTAAATTCCTCAAGGATGGTCAGTTGGGTGCCACATTTAAATGGCAGCATGAAATTGGCCATAACTCTAGGCCAATGAGATTAGACTCACCTACATTGTTCACTCCATCAGCATGGGTGACAGGGGTATGCCAACTTGACAGACATCAGGCAAATGACTGACTAGGCCAGAGTGCCATCTCAGTGCAAGCAACAGAAGCTGCCAACATGACTGATGTGTGGGCCAAAGAAAACAGTGTCAGCACGAGTGAAAGAGTACACCACCATGACTGACATTAGCCATAAATGAAAGACCCTGTGACAATAGACACACATGCCCAAAAATAAAACTGCTCAGCATGAGTGACAGATGTATGCCAACATGACTGATATGTGGACCAAAGAGATCAATGTCAGCATGAGCGACAAGGGTATGCCAACATGACTGACATTAACCATAACTGAAGGATGAGGAGACATTAAGCACAATGGACCAAAAAAAACCAATTCAGCATGAGCAACAAACATGGATCGATGGGGCCAGCATCAGCATGAGTGACAAGTGTATGCCAATGTGACTGATATTAACCATAAATGATGGGCATGGATGATCAATGCACTGAACCAAAAAAATATCTACCTCAGCATGACAATAGATGTGGATTGGTGAGGCCAATGTTGGCATGAGTGACAAGAGTACATCAACATGACTGACAACTTAGCCATAAATGGAGGACAATGAGACAATGATGAAGGCACATACTGTTTGCTACGTCAGCATGGGCAACAAGAGTATGCCAACTAGACAGACATTAGGCAAACAAGCCATTGCCGAACAATGCAAGTTAAAATTTCCTCAAACTGAAATATGAATTGTCACGTGACCATACAGATCATCACGGAAGCATGTCACATCCCATGTCTGTGATCCTCAATGCTTAACTTTTCTAGTTAATAGTTATGGCCCACACGAGGCTAGGTGCAAAGAAATGTGTGTTGGGCATTGCTTGACTGGCCCAGCTTGCTGGTCACAAAAGACCTTGTACACTGTCATCTGGAAGCACCATGTCCTCACCTCTGAGTCCTCTCTCATCACTCCCATCTTCTCCAATACTTCAAGAAGCCACACATGGAGGGTGATCCAATCAGGTAAGTCTGGGAAGCCATAAAATTTTTTCTGTAGTTCTAATAGCAATCCATGGTTTTGCTACCTTTGCCATGATGGCAGGAACACAATTGCATGTTCCAATCGCATCTGTCCCCATGTTGTCTGCAATGCTTGCATCAAGATTCCACTGGAAATTGAAGGTATAATTGGACTGCCAGAAATATTGTTCAAATGTCCTGCTTGCCATGAGAAGGAAGAGTGTGCTGCAGGATCCAAACCATTGCCATATTTTGTAAGTTTCTCCTAATAATTACGGCCGGTGCTAATATGCCTCAAGGTGTTTATGCAAACAGAGCAAGGAAAAATACTCCTGGCATGCAAGACTCCAACATTCATCAAAGGAGTCTGCAAGCGAGCTTCGAAGTCCCAAGTTTTCAGAGGGCCAATCCTAATACTACATTTTATTTATACAGGCATGAACACCCAGGGATCCCTTCCCCATGTACTCAACACCACACTCGAGGAGTATCATGATCAGTCTACACTGTGCTACTATGAAACTATCTTTGATTTCAGCATGGCTGAAAAACTTCATTGTTGGGAGTCAGAGGCTGAGCAATTGGTGGTAGAGATTGGCATTGATGCTTTCAAACACAAGATCATATTCATCACGGTACACAGTGAGGTAACATGCTGTAAAGTCAGATAAAAGAGAGTGTGGGGGGAGATGCCTGAGGCTCTCCCTTTGGAATGGTGGGGTCAGTTTGACCCAAGGGGACTGGAGTTGCCTGATAGAGGTCAAAGAGAAGTGAAAAGACTAGAAAACATGCCCAAAAGGATCCAAGAACATTGAGATATCATCTAACAAATGTCTGATAACAGAGAAGTGATAATCCGAAGCCTATGGCCTTTGAATTCTGTCTGAATCTGTCTCCAGTAGAGTGGTTCTTGTTCTTCTAAGTATGTACAGTATACTCTAAGTACAAGTCTGGCTTACATAAGCCAAAACTCGTCCAAATACTAAGTAAAAGGTAGAATAAAATATAAGAACAAAACAGTAAGTAAAAACAATGAAATAAGGCAAATCAACTAGTAGGGAGGCTTCCCTCCCTACAACATGGCAACTTATTTGCAGGGAAGGATGGAAATAATGAAGACATGGCTTTATTGCCCAAGGAGGTGTGTATTTGATTTTCAAGCACTCCTCCTCCACCATGTCTCATTTACTTAGTTTATGATATACTTGTTTTCTGGGCACCTTCAATGTCTCATCAGTGGTTTGACTGTTTTTATGTTGACATGTGGCCCCCTAGTCACATTCCCCAAATCCATAAGCAGTCTGACAAAGGCAATTGCACAGTAAGCCTTTTGTCATTTGCTGTCACCCCAAATTGCATTTGAGCTGTGATAGATTCAAACCTGCATATATGGTTGTGTTTGGGGCTGACCGATTTATCTGTGCTGTCATGAAGTCCTTTATTGTGGCATTCAGTGTTCATGTCCTTATCCAAGGACATGACCTCTATGAGGTCTTTGTAGACCTTTTGGATGTGTCCATCGAGCTACATATGCACAGCAACACATTTCTATTCTGTTTGGGAGAATGCGTGGCACCCAAGACCGTCGACATATTTTCTAGCCCTGCCATTATCAGGGTCAGGTATTCATGGTACCACATGCATCGCCATCCATGGGGTATGTCTCTCCCCATGAGTTGCCCTGGGTGTAGTTCAATCTGGTCATGGTCAGCATCCAAAGTAAGTGCTGACAGCAGCATCAAGCAGGCCTGGGTCAGCACATGCATATCCCCAGGCTGCAGCTACAAGATTTTTTTGTTTCCACCACAAGGTCCATACATGCTTATCAAGGCTAGCAGGGGCAGCAAGGATAACACTGGTCAGGGATGGATCAAGCATACAGGGATCTAGAGGCAGATGTAGATTGCTTTCTGTAGTTCATACCACCCTCCCACCCCTCACTCTCACTATATATGTACTTGTTGTATCATGCATTTATCTCAATCAAACAACAAACATTCATTTTCACTATTTTGCAGACAGGTGACAATGTCAGAGGCCCTTCCTGAAACAACAGGCCATTGTACACTTCAGTTGTTCTTTGTAGAATAATCTTGACCCTCCAAGTTTCTCTCGTCTTAACTTCCAGGTTTGATCCACTTTCTTTTTAGTTACACTAATATTATATTCTCTGTGGCCTGCCAGTCATATCAATTGCCTCTCATGTTTCCCCATCAAGCTGTAGTGAGCACCTGTGTTCATGTACATGCTGTGATGCTACTGGGTGCTGTCAGCTGTCTGTCAGCTGCCTGTTGGTTACCTGTCACAATGTAACAGTATGGCAATGTATTACTGTATATGTATGTACCCAATCTGGAGAACTGTCACACTGTAACAGTATGGCAATGTATTACTGTATATGTATGTACCTGATCTGGGGAAGCATGTCATGCTGTAATGTTATGTCCCAAAATAGCTGTTTTGCTGATGTTTCTTCTCATTTTTTTACATGAATGGTTACAGTTATCCCTGTGCCCTCATACACTGGTTTGAGCACATAGTGGATGAACCCGATGAGCTAACAGGGATGTGGATGGTGAAGCTGTCTTTCATTGAGGATGGTACAAAAAATCTTTCCATTATTCATGTTGACAGTATCATCCACAACACACATCTACTTCCAATCTTTGGGTGGGAACAAGTACCACCATATATCAACCCTCATAACTCCTTAGACATATACCACAGTTTCTATGTCAACCATTTTGCTGATCATCATGCTTTTGAACTAGCTTCATAATTGGTCTACCATCACTATGTTACCATGTACTATTTCAGCAATGCATGCCTTTTTTGTCTTACAAGCTTTTTGTTCTGACTGACTTAGCCTGAAATCATAGTCTAGATTGGTAAGCTCGGCAGGTTGGCAAAAACTGATGCTGTAGGCATCTTTTTGACTTTGAGAACTTATGCATCTTACAAGGTGCCATAAGCTGAGTAAGCATAAATAAGCTCCAATTAAGTGAAAATTAGATGTGTGTAAATTTACTGATGTAGATGGCACAAAACTACCCACAGGTAGTCATGCCCATTGCTTGGTGGGAAAGGTCCCACAAAATCCATCACTATTGACCCCCAGGGTCTTCTTGGCACAGGTAAACTGTGCAGTAGACCTTTTGGTTGTTGATTATTGTTTTTTGTCATCTGACATATTGGACATGTTTGACAGAACTTGTCCACTTCCTGGCCAAGTTTTGGCCACCAATACCATCTGTGGATATAATCCACTGTTCTCTGGGGCCTGAAGTGCCCCAGCATCCTATGCACCTGATTGATTACCTTGGTGATAGTGTTGTTGCCTTCATACTTTGCATGTGGAAGGCACAACACCTTCTCTCCTCCATGATTTTTCATGTAGAGGAGACCACCTTCCTCTTTGAATTGGGGATAATGTGATGGCTGTGCCATCACTTTTGTGAGTACAGAATTGCTTTTATATCCTTTATGGACAGCACTTAAGAAGCCTGGTGCTTCACCAAATGTTATGGTAGAGGCTCTAGTGGCCTCAGCAGACTTGAGTATCATAGGGTCTTCCTGTGCACTTGCACCAGGGGATTCCTTGTTACTCTGCTCTGCAGCTGAGGCCATCTCTCTAGCCTCTTCATATTGCTCTTCTACTCTTTCTTTTAAACAGTTACTTTTTCGAGGGATACTTCCCTCTCTCATTGCTAATAACTTCAGCTCTTGCCACCTGTCTTGAGGGAGATCATCTCCCTCTGGGTCCAGATGTATGTCTGCATCTGCCCATTTGACTTCATCATCAGAGGCTACATCTCCTCCTTCTTGTTCATAGTAATGAGAAAGGCAATCTGCTATGTGGTTCTCAGTGCCTTTTGCATAGATGATGTTTGCATTGAATCATGACATATAGTCCAACCAGTGGACTTGTCAACTCAACAATTTTCATTGGGTTTTGAGGTACCATGCCTCATGATTGGTAATGATTGTAAACTTGAAACTGAGGAGTTTATCCTCCCATTTCAGAAGTGCTTCAATTATTGTGAGAGTTTCTCACTTGAATGTTCAATAATTTTGTTGAGTGTCACTCAGCTTTTTCAACATAAACCCAGCTGGCCAACAGGTCTTCCAATCAGGCCCCTGCCCATACAGTGCACCTACTCCATAGAGTGACACATTGCACACAAGCCAGATTGGCTCTTCCTTTCACAGGTTGATAGGCTGCAAGATCAGGTACTTGCATGCAAGATCCTTGATCATTTGAAAGCACCTATCATGGATTTCTCTCCACTGAAATGGATGTTCATTCCATTGAATACCAGTCAGGGGCATAGTATATGCCAATATTTCTGGCATGAGCTGTGCCAGGTATTCTACTAGTCCAATGAATCATTGGACCTCATTAAGGTTCTTAGGAGTCCTCCGGCTCCTAATTCGAGACATCTTGTCTCTATCTGCATGTACACCCTTGGCATCTATGATATGCCCTAGGAAATCAAGCTTTTCTGTGTAGAGGTTGCACTTCTCCTTCTCAAGGTGGAAGTTGGCCTTTTCTAGTGCTTCAAACACTATTTTGAGGTGTCATTCATGATCCTCTATTGTATCACTGTAGATGAATATGTCATCAAGATAGATGTATACAAAACATCCTATGTGATCTCTAAAGATCACTGTCATTAGACATTGAAATGCTGCAGGGGTGTTATGATCTCCCTGCTGCATAACCTGACTTAAGAAAGTCCCATTATTGTCAAGAAGGCTGTCTTCCAGATGTCTTCAGGTTCTATATGAACTTGTTTGTATGTGTTTGACAAGTCAATCTTAGAGTGATACTTTGCTTGAGCTACATCCATTCATATTTGATCTTGATCTGGGAAGGGGGTGACATCCTTCACTGTATTTTCATTTCTTTTGTGGCAGTCAATGACTGTCTGCAGTTTTCCATTTTTCTTGGGGATGCATAGCATCAGGGAAGCTTGTGGGATGCTTTTCAGCACCCACCATTGTGCATTGGTATATAGTTGGATTTTGTCTGACAACTGTTGTTTTAGTGCATCAGCACATCATGGCAGATGATATGCATACTGCTTCTTCTCATCAACCAGGGGAATCCTGTGGTTTACCTCCCATAATGGGGGTAATTTCAGGATTACCCTGCTAAGTCTGTGCTTATACTGATCAAACCATTGGTTTCATAGCTGAGGTATATCCTCATTTTTCAACAGTGTCTTACTAGGTTTTATTATTGTGAGGTGTTCCTTGCTTTGTGAGCCACCTGGCTCTTTTAATCCATCAGATCCCCTCCCCCCTTTAGAGCCCTCACAAGGCCAAGACCTCACAGAGCACAATAGTCAATTATTATGATGGGATTTACCCATTGTCAGAGCCTCAGGCTCTGTGAGAAGAGGCATGCACTCACCTGCTATCTCTATTGTTTTCCTTGCAAAATTCAAAATCACTTTAGTTTGCCTTAGGAAGGGGATTCCTATTATACAATTGTAGCAATCAATATTTGCTACATCAAAGTATACCTCCACTTCATAGTTTCCAATCCATATTGTGGATGTTCCACCATGAGTGATTTTCAACCAACTGCCTATGCGGCCTAGCTGCAGCATTAGCTGCTGTTTGAGGGGAAATACCCTCATCTTCATGACCCTAGTGAATGCTGGGCTCACAAAGTTTCCTGTACTTCTGGTGTCTATCATCACAAAATGATTGAGTTAATGACTTTGTCATCAGTTTGATCTTTGCAGCAAGATTCATTGCTGCCAGCTGTAGGTTATGATGATGCTGTTCTTCACTGTTGCTGATAATCATGTCCTCATGGGGCATTGCTACTATCATATCATTGGGGTATATCCCAACATGATTGTTGCTTTCAATCACTTGTTGGAGGCAAGCCTCCATTATTCCAAGTGCTCTTTGCATTTCTGGAGTTATGCCACTGTGTTCCCCCAGCATTTCTTGGATATCTGCAATCACCTGAAGCCTATTGGCTTCCATGGACCATATTCAGTCTGCCATGGTTTGCATTGCATAATGTGTATGGTCTACACTCATACCATGTCCTTCCATTTGCACTTGGTCACAATCATCCCAGCTGCAGTCATATTCCCTGTGAGCTAGTTGCTCTGGATAATGTAATGCTACATTCAACGTAGTATTTCCATTGATTGCCAACTCAGAAACATGCTCTATCCTCTGAGCACATTCTCAGCATGAGGTTTCCTCATGAATAGCACCATAGATGGAAGACCAAGTCCATCAGCCTGTTGTAGATGCACTATCTACTGCACTTTCAGTCTCAATGGAATCTTCCATTCAGAAGTCCATATCTTCATCCTCTATCCTTAGAGACACACTCCACAGGGGTCCTCCTGTACCTTCCATGATGTTTGGTCAGTATTCCACCATATTATCTTGGTTGACTGGGGACCCAGACTTTACCCCACATGGTACTTACTACTACCATGTCAGGGTAAATTCCAATGTTACTTCCTGACATGCCTTGCCAGTGTATGTTGAATATAGCACTGTCTAGGCATTCATGCAAGACCTGATTGCATCCAGGCAGTCATTGCACATTTTCTTGTGCCTATTGCACAGAGGGTTTACAGGGGGTGAGAGCAAGGTGAGCACTTGCCTTATGCTAATCAGTTAAAGCTTTGGACTTGATAGTACTCAAAGAGTAGTTTGTGTGAATGAGAATGAGTTGGGAGCTCTACCATACTCTGGCTCAGAGTAGGAGCCTTATATACATTTGTAGGTGTGCACAGACCAGGTGTGTCTGTCACCATGTAAACTACTTCTATATATGTAAGTAAGAGGACCTTCCATATAGGTACAACTCTGTCTTTCTACTAGAACAATAAAGACTGGTAACTTGGTACAAGAGAACACCATAGAATGGTAAGGAATGATACCATCATGTGACTGGGTAATATCTAGCCATATAACTATCTAATATTTCAACAGTGCCAATACCATTTGTCTAAGGGCATTCACATGATACCCTTCACACATTCTGAGATGGAAAGCCATTGCCTGTATGGCAGCCTGTATGTGCATCATACCACCACCCATATCCAACAGTTGTGTACAGTTTCCATCATCCATACCTCTGTGGTATTCATGCCTAGCATGATCTTCTGGTATTTCAAGTGCCCACTGAAGAATCAGAAGAATAAATGCTGAGGATGGATGAGAGTGATCTGAGAGGTGGAGGTCTTCCAAAGGGGCTCCTATAGCCTGGAAGAGAGAACTGTCTGAGGGGGATGTCTAATGCTGTCTGAAGCAGTCTGAACACTGAATAAGGCCACTCAAAGCCTTCTCAAACTGGACTTGAACTTGTAACTCTCTGAACTTCGTTATTATCTTTGTAAGTAGCTACAGTGAAGTGTAAGTGCATGTGGGCTTATATAAGCTACCTCATGTGTCTAAACTTGAAACTAAGTAAAGACTAAGGTAAATGAACAGAAATAAAAGTGAAAATAAAAACTATAAAATGAAAGAAATATCCTGGTAGGGAGTACTCACTCCCTACACTGCATCAGGGATTCATCTCTACTAAGTAGCCCCTTGGCTACATGGTTGACTCTATGTTGACATTCATCACATGTTCCTTCATGCACTGCACCATATATCCCAGACCATTCCCATCTTTCTTCTTGAGGTTCATCCTCATATGAATTTTCTTCATCCACTTCCAGGGTGTCACTCCCTGATTTGGAGCAGTGCTCTTCTTCTGATGAATCTTTGTCCTCATATATAATGCACATCATAGCACAGGACACTACTTCTTTGGAAGTAGTGGATTCATCTTCTTTGCACATAGCCCTGAAATATGCAACAGGTTCATCATTGTCATCAACTTCCAAGTACACCTCATACTCTTCAAGGAGACTTCCTTCATCATATTGCAATCCTTCTTCACAATTGCTAGTTTCTTTGTGCTCATGATTGCCACCTGTGAGCTGATATGATAGCATCAATCTGCTCCACAGTCTGAATCTTGTCCTGGTCCTCAAGGAAGATGAGGAGGTGCATGTGGGGGAGTCCATGCTTCTGATACTCAATGGTGTACACAAAGCCTGCCACAGCTCCAAAGTAGTCATCACAAATCTTCTTCAGCAGGGCCTGCTGCTTGGCATGGAAAACCCTTGCCACCAGATCAGGTCAATCAACAGTCTTCTGCCCTAATGAAGTGGATGATGTCAGAATGAGGGGATGCATGCAAAGCAAGTCATGTACATACCTGGAAACATGTTCTCCACAATCTCAGGCCAGCTCCCATTTGCAGTCATGGTCAGGAAGAGATCAGGCTTTCTGTACTCCCTGCAGATGGCAAGAGAATCCTGGAGGAGTTGCTGCATGTAATGTACACTTCCCTTATGAGAGGAGGGAAGGATGACCATGTGACCAACATCTGCCATGTCAGGTGGGTGATCATCTGCCATCCTGTCCTGAAGCCCACCATACAGCTCAACCCTGAGTTTCTTCTGGTTGTTGGCCACCCAAGTGAGATTTGACTGGTCAACAGAGGCCCAGGCATCACAGACCAGCTGCTGAAACAATCTAGCACCATGGAAGAGATTGGCTGGCTCTACTCCAGGAGGGTGGACATGAAGATGATATGCATACCAGAGAAGCTGAGTCACTTTCTTGGCATGCAAATTTCTACCCCCAGGATTATGCAGAGGAATGTTGAGATGCCAGCCCTCCTCCCCATGAGGAAACAGAAGAACATAGTGCAGGCAGAGATAGGCAGGGTGAAGTTGGCTGATGTGACACAATCCTCCACCTTGAAGTCAAAGAACAATGTCCCTTTGAGCTCTAACCTCCTCAGATCCATCCCCAGGCACAACAGCAGCAATCTCCTCTACTGTTGGTAGGTTGTATCTTCAACCATCAGTGCCCTGCTGGAGTGTCAGACACACCCTCATATCAGTGTGCTCCCCTGGTGGTTTTTCCCTCATGATGTCATGTGCCTGCTTGTACAATGGGGCATAGGGATGATTGTCCATGAGGATGGTGTGCAGACTTAGCATGATGGCAGGGTCCAACTGTGGGTTGCAGCTAGTATGTCTCTCTGTTGCCTCCTGAGGGTCATAGATATAGAGCTGGGCATATGATGGCTCCCCCTCAGCCTCGGGTAGAAGAGCCCCAATCAAGTGGTGAAGGGCACCATGGACATGGAAAGACATTGGTCCAGAGCCTTGAACAACCTGAGGTTCAGCATTGACACCCAAGGAAGTAAATGCCAGTGCAGCATTGTATTGACGAATTTTCTCCCTGAATCTTGGGTCCTCAAAGTGTGCCTGCAGACCTGGGGGCCATCTCCTTATGGGAGGGAGATTTACCTGACCCTGAAGGCAACACATGCCAAAGCGTGGCCTTGCATTGCTGGAATTGCTGAGCCTTTCAGCCATGAAATGTAGAGCATGGCAGTTTGGACACTGGATACTCATGGGTCCAAGATAGTGGGGCTGGACAGGTTCAGCATATGGCCTGCCACCAGGTGGAAGGTGATGTGGATTGGGAGGTCCAGGAGGAGGGAGGGGGAGGTCCAGGGGGTCCAGGGGGAGGGGGAGGGGGAGGTCCAGGGGGTCCAGGGGGTCCAGGGGGAGGGGGAGGGGGAGGTCCAGGGGGTCCAGGGGGTCCAGGGGGAGGAGGAGGGGGAGGTCCAGGGAGTCCAGGGGGTCCAGAGGGAGGTGGTGGAGGGTCATCGTTGGCACCAGGATTCTGTTCAGCTGTTCTCTGACAACACCTTTCCTCATCCTCAGCATAATGTTCTCCAGAAAGTCTTCCAAACTCATTCAGTGCTTGGGAGAGGTGCTGCTGTTGCTCCAATTGCCTCTGAAGCTGCACTTGATGCTCCATCTCCTGCAAATACAACTGCTGCTCCCTCTGCATCTGCTCATGCTGCTGTTGTAGCTGCTGCTGCTGCACCTCCAATATCTGCAAGTCATGAAGCCTCCTCCTTTCCTCTTCCTGCTGCTGTGCCTCCAATAACTGCAAGTTATGGAGTCTTCTCCTGTCCTCCTGCTGAAGCCTCAAAGATTCTTGGTGCTGCTGCTCCTGAGCCTGATGGTGTGTCTGACTGATGTTCTGGGTACCTCTCTGCTGATGTCTCCTTTGCCTCTCTTGACATCGTGCATGATCCTGCTCAAAGTTTTGTTGGAGGGCTGCCACATAGTCCACTCGTGGGTGAGCAACAGGAGCTGGAGGCTGGTAGGAGTGAGCTGGGGGGGGGTTTCCAAAATACTGCCTATGCATTTCCTCCATGCCTGGCTGCATGACTACAAGGTTCTGAGCTGGAGGGAATGCATGGGTAAGGGTGGTAGCAGGATGCATGAAATGAGGTGCCATGGGGGGTGGAGGGGGATGATAGGGTGGAGGTTGAGGAGGCATAAGGTGCATGCAATGGAGATGTTGAACTTCATGGTGTGCAATCAAATGACGTGGCAGACCAGGATATTGAGCAGTGGGGACAGGTGGATGAATCTGGAGTATCATCATTGATTAGCTTTGATTATGCCATACACCTCTGATCACAGGATACATACCAAAAGTCCATGAGGAAGATTCAGTCATCAGCAAACCAGACGTTTCCCCCCCAGCTTTCCAGTGCTCCCAGGACTTTTGAAAAATGATTCCAGACCTTCCAGACCCTCCCAGACCTGCCCAGACCCTCCAACCCTCCAGGTGCACAGCCACAGTGAGAACAAAAGTTGTAGCCCATGATCACAGGACCATGGGAATATGATTACCTCAGCAATATCTCCTTTTTGGGGTGAGATATTTGCAAAGTTCAGTTGGAGTCACAGTTTGTCAAAAACAAAAAGTGGCTGTACAGTGATGATGTCATAACAAAAGTTGTAGGGCTGGATCACAGGATCATGGGGATATGCTTATCCCATTGATATGCCCAAAAATGGGTGAGAAAAATGCAAAATACTGAAAAAATTGGACATCTCAAAAATTAAATTTCAAAGATGTCATAATAAAAGTTGTAGTGCCTGACTAGAGGACCCCAGAGGTATGCCTATCCCATCCATACCTGCAAAAATGGTTGAGATACAGGCAAAATACAATTAGTGTAGTGTAGTGTACATTTTATTACCAAAAGTGTAGTGTTGTGGCGCATTTTTGATTACCTAATGAGTGTAGTAAACTCTGCTTCTTTGACTACCAAATAAGTGTAGTGTTGATTAGTAATTGACTAGCAAAGTGTAGTGTAGACTATTGATCAGCAAAAGTGTAGTAAAGTCCGCTTTTTTGACTACCAAATAAGTGTAGTGTTGATTAGTAATTGATTAGCAAAGTGTAGTGTAGACTATTGATTAGCACAAGTGTAGTAAAGTCCGCTTTTTTGACTACCAAGTAAGTGTTGTGTTTGATTAGTAAAGTGTAGTGTAGATTTGTATTGCCAAAAATGTAGTAAAGTCCGCATTTTTGACTACCAAATAAGTGTAGTGGTTGATTAGTAATTGACTAGCAAAGTGTAGTAAACTCCGCTTTATTGACTACCAAATAAGTGTAGTGTCTTGTAGTGTTTGATTAGCAAAGCGTAGTGTACATTTGGATTACCAAAAGTGTAGTGTTGTGGCGCATTTTTGACTACCAAATAAGTGTAGTGTTTTGTAGTGTTTGATTAGCAAAGTGTAGTGTAGATATTTGTATTACCAAAAGTGTAGTAAACTCCGCATTTTTGACTACCAAATAAGTGTAGTGTTTTGTAGTGTTTGATTAGCAAAGTGTTGTGTAGACTATTGATCAGCAAATGTGTAGTAAAGTCCGCTTTTTTGACTACCAAGTAAGTGTAGTGTTTTGTAGTGTTTGATTAGCAAAGTGTAGTGTACATTTGTATTACCAAAAGTGTAGTGTTGTGGCGCATTTTTGATTACCAAGTAAGTGTAGTGTTGTGTAGTTTTTGATTAGCAAAGTGTTGTGTAGATGTGTATTACCAAAAGTGTAGTAAACTCCGCATTTTTGACTACCAAATAAGTGTAGTGTTTTGTAGTGTTTGATTAGCAAAGTGTAGTGTAGATGTGTATTACCAAAAGTGTAGTAAAAGTTCGCTTTTTTGACTACCAAATAAGTGTAGTGTTTTGTAGTGTTTTGATTAGCAAAGTGTAGTGTAGATGTGTATTATCAAAAGTGTAGTGAAGTCCGCTTTTTTGACTACCAAATAAGTGTAGTGTTGATTAGTGTTTGAGTAGTTAAATGTTGTGTACACTTTTGATTACCAAAAGTGTAGTAGAGTCCGCTTTTTTGACTACCAAATATTTGTAGTGTGACTAGGAAATGTACAGTAGTATTGATTAGCAAAAAAGCGTAGTCATCATTAGGATTGTTGTGTAGTGGGCACAGCCACTAATGCCTCGAAATTTTGCAAAGTCACAAAAATACCCCAAAATGTGATATAGTGGACACCAAAACTCACACCTTTTGCACAAGCAGCCAAAGCCGACCAAACAAAGCCCAATTCCTACCATGGGGGGGGGTATGCTATTAGTCCACTACTCCCAACTATTTCATTAGCAAGAAAGTGTAGTAGTGGGTAGTAGTATTAGCAAAAAAGCGTAGTAGTATTAGGAAAAAGCATAGTAGGTAGTAGTATTAGCAAAAAAGCGTAGTGGTATTAGGAAAAAGTGTAGTAGGTAGTAGTATTAGGAAAGTGTAGCAGGTAGTGTTATTAGCAAAAAAGCGTAGTACTATTAGGTTATCATGTGGTAGTACTTGGATTTGAATATATTACTACTTTGATTTGATTTCTGTGTGATGGAGTGATAGTCCTATTAGTGTGAAAGCATAGTGGGATTAGCAAAAAAGCGTAGTAGTTGTATTAGCAAAAAATGGTAGTGGGATTAGCAAAAAAGCATAGTAGTTGTATTAGCAAAAAACGGTAGTGGGATTAGCACAAAAGCGTAGTAGTGATATTAGCAAAAAACGGTAGTGGGATTAGCAAAAAAGCGTAGTAGTTGTATTAGCAAAAAATGGTAGTGGGATTAGCACAAAAGCGTAGTAGTGGTATTAGCAAAAAATGGTAGTGGGACTAGCAAAAAAGCGTAGTAGTGGTATTAGCAAAAAATGGTAGTGGCATTAGCAAAAAAGCATAGTAAAAGTATGGATGGAGGTGATGGGCTGGGATTCTGGGAACTCTGGAACCCTGTCTGGCCAGTCCTGGCCAGAGGGGGACCTTTCTGGGTGAGCTGGGAGTCTGGCCAGCTCTGGCCAGTTCTGGCCAGGTGATGTCTAGTTTGCTGATGAATGAGCTGTACAGCTACTCACATGTATGCTCACACAGTAAAGTCAGGTCAGAGTAAGCCACCCAATGGAGGGGATCCCCCTCTGGATGATAATAGTCATCAAAAACAGAAAGGACTTTCTGAGATCCAAAAGGATAATAGGAGCTTGGAGGACAGACAGCCACCAGCTGGAAGCGCCAACCAAGACATGAGTGCTAGGCAGCTCAGATCTGGAGTGCTGGATGCACATATGCCTGGAGGATTGAACACCTCAATGACATTGGGAAGCAGCACTGAACAAGCTGCAAGAGAAGGAAAAGAGGTCTCCAGAGACTCAATGAGTCCCCTTACTCCTCAGCATACTGAGTTAGATAACTCAAGGATGTCTTCTGACCCTGTTTTAGTATGGAGGACTCAGAGTCCTCCAATTGAAATATATGAGGAAGGTGAAGTACCTTCAAGAAGGGAGACCAACAAGGGGGATGCCCCAGTAGACCCTTGCATGGCCTTTGAAGCTATGAATGACTTTCTTGAAAGTCTGCAGCAACAATGGCTGGAATATGGGTATGGCCCCAAAGGTTTTGATAATCACAGGGTGAACCCTGGAGTGCATCATGCAGAAGAGTTAGAAAGATACAAGTGGGCTCTCACTGCCAAAAGTGTGAGTAGAATGACTACCCCAGATGTTGAACCTATGTTCAAGAGGGAGGATACAACCCCTCAGTTCTGGCTGGGAATGCCAGTGAGGAGGGAAAACCCTCCAGTTGAAAGAACTGACACACTTGGTCAAAGGGGTGGATTTGCCCCTAATATGCCAGATTGCCCTGCATACTTCTTGAGATGAGACTCAGATATAATCCAACAGATGTTTGGGAATGAGCAGGGTGCCACAGTACTCCACCAGATGGCATGAGACCATACCATCACAGCCAGAAATGCCACTGCAGGAAACAGGGATAATGCCCCTGGAGAAAATAATAGATTTGAAACAGCCAATGATATATACAGCTGAAATGAATATGGAGGTAGACCTCCTGGAAGAGATGAAGATGGAGGCAGTCCTCCTGAGTGAAACAATTATGGAGGAAACTTCTTTGGTCAAGGTTTTCCCAGGGGTGGTCCCCCTGACAGTGGCCCTCCAGGAGGAGGACCACCTGGCAGTGATGATCCTGAAGAGGAGGACAAAGATGGTCCTTGAGGATATGAGAGAACTCCCATAGTCAGGGGACGATGTATCATCCAGGGAAATTGACTGAACTATCTAAGGGGTTTTACCCTGGGTAACACAAGATACATGGACTTTATGCAGAACAGATACACTCAGCATATCTGGGAACAAGTCAGTCTACTGACAGGGCAGGTTGGACCTGAGGTGAAGGTGATGAATCCACTGAGTCCTGGAAAATATGGAGGCCAGGATGACCTGGATAAAGTTGATGACTGGCTGGGCCAGATATTGAAGTACTTCCATACATTCAAGGTCACTGGCCCAGATTGCAATGAAGATCATGTTTTGTACGCTGGATTGTACTTGGAGGGTCTAGCCTCCCAATGGTACAATCAAGAAGTCAATTCTCCAAATCAACAGATACAGCATTGGACTTTCAAAGAATTAATCTGCGGACTATTCAAGTGATTCATCCATGAAGCATCAGTGCAGAGTGCAGCCAACAAGTATGATTGAACCAGGTTCAAATATGCCAAGGGAGCCCTTGCATATTACAATGATTTAAAGCATTGCCTGCACTGAATGGTGCAACCTCCCAATGATTATCATTCAGGAGGAAGTTCTTGCAGGGATTACTGCACTCCATAATCAAGTCTATATTTGAAGCTCACAGTATATCCACAGAACACTCAACAGTTGAGGAAATCCTTGAAGAAGTGAGGTGCATGGAGACTGCACAGAAAGCAGTGAACATGCATATGAGAATGAGCCACACTGGCTCTGGAGGAAAGACCTCCCAGGGATGAAGTGGCTCACACCCACATGGAAATAGGAGCACAGGAAGCTCCATGAATAGAGATAACTTTAAGTATTTCCAGAAAGGAAATATGCTATATCAACCTAAGATGAATTCTCATCAAAGGGCACTGAGGTTGGAAAGAAAGGTGGACAGTTCCACCATAAGGATGGTGACCATAGGTTCCATCACAGAGGGCAAGATGACTCACAGCAGAAGGGGAAGCAACCCCACAAATTTATGCCAGGCATAATGTGCTTTAACTGCTCAGAGGTGGGCCACATGGCCCCTGATTGTCCTCATCCTTGAAGGGATAAGAACAAAACAGCAGTGAAGCCACAGCTATATGCAGTAGAAGTCCAAGAAGAAGAGGGACAAGACACCCTCATGAAAGAACAGTCAGAGGAACCCAACAAAGAAAAGCCAGACCCAGTCCTCCATCCCCAGCTCCATGAGGTTGTCTCCAAGTCCATGCTCCATGGCCCCTGCAGTCCACAAAGATGTCTGGAGAACAATGTCTGCAAAAAGCGCTTCCCAAAGTCATTCCATGATGAGACCCTCATAAAGGAGGATGGCTATCCAGAATATGCTCGCCCCCAGAATGGCAGGACTGTAGAGAAGAATGGTGACACCTTTGACAACACTCATGTGGTCCCTCATCCTCAAGAATTGCTGGTGGAGTTTGACTGTCACATCAACCTGGAGGTCTGTGGATCCATAAAGGCTGTCAAGTACATCCACAAGTACATCTACAAGGGTCCAGATCATGCCACCTTGCAGACTCAGGGTCACAATGAGATTTGCTCCTACCTGGATGCCAGATATGTCTCTGCAAATGAAGCCTGCCACAATATCTTTGAGTTCCCCATGCATCAGGAATGGCCAGCTGTATACCGTCTGCCTGTCCATCTCCCAGACCATCAGGTTGTGGCATTCAATGCTGAAGACCAGCTTGCTGATGTCATTGAGAATGCAAGGGATTCACCTCTTCTTGGATGGTTCAAGGCCAATGCAGATCCAGTCCTCATTGCTGCTGGTGCAAGGGAGCATCTCTACCAGGATTTCCCAAAGGGCTTTGTGTGGATGAAGACTGAAAGGAAGTGGAAGGTCTGTCAGAGGTACAAGGTCATTGGAAGGATGTATTCCATTCCTCCCACTGCTGGTGAATGCTTCTACCTGCATCTGCTGCTCACTGCTGTCAAAGGTGTGTTCTCATACATACCACTCTGCTATGATTTTTGCCTGACCACTTCATCTCTCAGGTGCCACCTCCTATGAAGATCTTCATACTGTGAATGGTCACCTCCATGAAAACTTCAAGGAGGCTTGCCATGCTCTTGGTCTGCTGCAGGATGACAGGGAGTGGTTGCTGTGGTTGCAGGAGGCTGCTCATTTTCATACTGGTTTCCAACTGCGTCATCTCTTTGTCACCATCCTGGTTCACTGTCATCCAGTGGATCCTCATGTACTGTGGGAGGAGTCCAGGGCCAACCTCTGTGATGATCTGCACCACTGCCTCATCCATCATCTCCACATTGAAAACCCCACTGAGGAGCAGATCTTTGACTATGGCCTTCATCTCATCACTGAGGATCTTAGGAGGAATGGGCAATCCATAGACAACTTCCCTACCATGCCCAGACCCCAGAAGCAATGGAATATCAATGAGGGGAACCAGTTAATTGCTGAGCAGAGAGCATATGACCAGGAGGAACTCCAACACTTTGTGCAAGCTGGCCTGCCCACCCTCAATCAAGAGCAGAGGGCACTCTATGATGCAGTCATGGCTTCAGTGCAGCAGCCAGTTGGGTCCTCATTCTTTGTGCACAGTGGAGGAGGGTGTGGGAAGACTTACCTTGCCAAACTCATTGCTGCTTCAGTTCATGCCAGCAACAAGATTGTCCTCTGTGTTGCATCCACAGGCCTTGCCTCTCTCCTGCTCCCTGGTGGTCAGACTGCACACTCCCACTTCAAAATCCCCATTCCCTGTCATGAGGGCAGCTCCTGTAACATCACGAAGGATGACCTCAACCATCAGCTCCTTCAGCAAACTGCCCTGATCATTTGGGATGAAGTACCAACTCAGCATCACCATGTAGTGGAGTGTGTGGATCACACCCTTCACGATCTCCTGCAGGAGGGTCATCCATTTGGAGGAATCACCACTCTCTTTGGGGGAGACTTTAGGCTAACCCTCCCTGTTGTTCCTCATGGATCCAGAGAGCAGATAGTGGGGGCAACTCTATGTCATTCCAACCTCTGGCCTGTACTTCAAGTCCATCACCTCCATCAGAACATGAGACTTGGAAGGGATCCTGAGTGTGACCAGTGGGCAGAGCAGCTGTTGCACATTGGTGTGACAGAAGGAGAGAAAGAACTTCCACCCCACATGTCCTGTGGTGATGACTTGGACTCCCTCATCAGTGCCATGTATGCAGACCTGCTCCACCCTCCTCAGAACCACCCTCCACAGGACCAGTACTTCTTGGATCACACCATTCTCTCTGCCAGGAATGCTGAAGTCCATGAAATCAACTCCACCATTCTGGGGAAAGTTGCTGGAGAGAAGGTTGTGTGCAGGAGTGCAGACTCTGTCACTGACAACCAGTATGATTACATTCCAAAGGAGGTGCTGAACACATTTGAACCATCAGGATTCCCTCATCATGAACTGGAGTTGAAGCCTGGTGCTCCCCTCATGCTTCTTCACAACCTGGACCCCATCCATGGCCTGTACAATGGTACTAGACTGGTCCTGGTTAGATCCACCTGTTGTATATTGGAGTGTCATGTGCTGCAGGGAAGGGATGGAGATGCTAACAATGACATGGTGCTGATCCCTCACATGGCTCTGGATGCCAATCCAGATGACTTCCCAGTTCCTCTGTGCTGTCTGCAATTTCCTGTTCATCTGGCCTATGCAATGACCATCAACAAATCACAAGGCCAGACAGTCCAGCATGTGGGCCTTGACCTGAGGACCCCTGTCTTCTCTCATGGACAATTATATGTGGCTCTCTCCAGATGTACTCATCCAAGGAACATCGAAGTACTGTATGGTGGCCAAGGGCAGCAAACAAACAAAGCCACAAATGTGGTTTTCAATGAAGTTTATAGAGGATTGAATGTATGAATGTACCATACCATAGATGTCACTTTCTGAAAACATATGTGTATATAAAATGTATCAACATCCAATTGAACTATTTACCAGCTGGCATTCAGTAAGATTTACCTCAAGACTAATATAACTCAATGGGTACATGGGAATAAGCACAGTAAGTAGCATGAAGGGGAGGGGGTCCAGCTGCAAAGCAGCTGGGGGGGGGGGGCAACCTTGCTGTGAAGCAGCCCCAGGGGGGGGGGGGGGGGGGGCCAGCTGCGAAGCAGCTGCAAGAGTGACTGGCTGCGAAGCAGCCATGTCACAGGGTGAGGCTAGTCCACATGAGGGCAGCTGCCAGTACAAGGTGAATACCAAGACCAATATCAGCAAACAGAAAGGTGGTGGTGAAATGAACCTTCTCATATAGACTTTCACACACATGGGGGTCCAAGAGAGTGGATTCATTGGTGACTAGGGCTGAATGTTGGGGTGAGGCCAGAGGCAAGGCTGGTACAGTAGACATACACAGCAAGCATTTCAAAATGTTTCTTCAGAAAAAATGCTGAAAAAATGGAGGGAAGAGATACTCTTTTATTTTTGATGTTTGAAAGGGAAAAATGCAAAAATAATGTTTTATGTTTGTCTGAAAAACATGGATTGAAGATAGTGTCCATTAGCTTCCACTCTAATTGCCATTAGCATCAATTCATGTTCTCTGGAAGAAAATAAAACATTATTTTTGCATTTTTTCTTTCCAAACATCAAAAATAAAAGAGTATCTCTTCCCTCCTTTTTTTCAGCATGTTTTCTGAAGAAAAACAGTGAAATTCTTGCAGTGATAGGTCCCACTGGGGATTGAATGATGCCTAACATATCTGTTGAGTTAGAGAAAACTGTAAATACCACTCCTATTATAAAAGAAGCTGAGTTTCAATTTAGCATTAAAGCCAGATGAGCTGACACTTTGACAGTCACCCTCTGTCAGAGAAGCACTGCAGTGTGAAACTGGCTGAGGCAGTGTTTGAAGTGCCATGTGCAGAAAGCCACTACATGCCTTATCCTCCATAACCTAATCCTACTACCTGTTAGAAAAGTGCCTCTGTGAACGATTAGAAAAACAGACATTAGCAACTTTATCCCTTGGCCTTCAAGTTAACCAGCTCACTATGTCCACCATGTCCAAGCATAGCATATGCTGCATATGTTGATTTGCCTGTGTTGAACAGTTCTGGCCTACTCATCTTTTGAAGAACCATATTGATGCCAATGAGGTGGTTTCCTCCTCATGAACTGAAGAAATTGAACTTGTCAATGCCATATCCCAGACTGCCATCAAGCACAGACCCCACATTCTTAGACTTCAGGTTCCAACTAGCCTCCACAATGTTACAGTGTCATTTGAGCCAAAATCCCAAGGCCCTGTGGTATGTGGTTGATTTGGCTTTAGGTTTACCAAGTTCATTCACCTTCACATACCAGACCATATAATTTTCCTTGATCACAGCATTACCAGAGCTTACAGTCATCACTGATCCCTCCAACACTGCCAGTGCTCAGACATGCCTTGTCACTAATTGTCCAAACATTAGTGACAGTGAGGTCAAACTCAAGTTCGCAGATGCCAATCTATCCACCTCCATGGTAAGTTGGCGCATATTCAATGTCTTCACTAATGCATTGCATAGGGTCCCTTACACATGGACAGTCCACCATTACCTGCATGGCCAATCTTTGCTCCTTTCAATATCAATCACCATGTGTCCTTAGTGCCCTCCACTGTCTGTACTGCAGACAGCACTCCTACTGGTGACAACTACATTGAGTCAGGGAGTGTGCAGCCTGTCCTGCCTTATGTCCTTGCAGTCAATGGTAATGAAATAAAGCCTGAAAATGAAGAAGAGACCCCTAGGCCTGTTGAAGTGAGTTCTGATGACTCTTTCCTTGTTTCACTGATTACATGTTTTTAGAGTATTGCTTCAGAGTTACCTCCTTCCCCTCTACCCACTTGTACTCCTCACTTGTCCCTCAAGCATGGTTTCATGCCCAACAGCTTTGCTGCATCAGAGGAATTTGATAGTGTTGATATGCAGCTTCTACATGTATGTTTTTTTCTTTCACTTTATGACATGTACTCATGATACCACTCAGGAAAGATGGGCCCAGGTTTGGGAGGGTGTTGTTGCTGGGCAGGAATGTCACAAGCCAATCTTCTCTGAAGTTACAACCCTCACTCCCCCCCGTAAATGCTACCACAAGTAGTAACTTTGTCTGTTTTGAACTTGCAATGTAGAATTTTGCCTTAGTATGTACCTGCTGATTCCCATGTCTCCCCTGGTTTTGTTGGTCTCGATTTGGTTTTGGCAATAACTGTGGGAAACAAAATTTCCATCATATCCACAGATAGTCAGATTATTAGTCACATGCTGATGTATGATATGCTTAATGGCAGCCTCTCTGATGTAAACCATGATCCACATGTCTGACTTCATGTCAGAGGTCAAGGCATTACTGATCAATTTGTTAGAACATCAGCCTCCTAGTTACGAAGATTGATACAACTCTAAGGTCACAAACACACCTATGGTATGTTCCATGCATCTATAGCATGTGGGAGACTGTGCACCCAAGGCATGATATCCTATATAGGACTCAGAAAATGTCACAAGCAGGTGGGCTGTCAATGACCCAGTGTGACCCAGTGTGATGAGATAGGATACAGATGTGAAAAATATGTTGTGGTCAATAATCAATGTGATGCCTTCCTTTTTGGGCTGCTCAGTGTATTGTTTCTGTGCTGTGTCTGAGTCCTTGCTACACTACATCTAATCTACTACACACTGTCTGGCTGCATACTTTACACTATGCACTACATATACTCTCCTCACTGAGTGTGTACAGGACCACTGCCACCCAATCATGTGACCTCACTGTGCCACTTCCCATGTCCCTGCCTCGACTCACTTCCTCACATGCTCTTGCCCCTCCCCATTCTACTGTATCATGGCAATGTCCTTTCCAGTGACCTTTCCTCACTTTCATGATATCTAATGTATTCATCCACAGTCTGCAATCCCCATGATTGGAGGGAGCATGCATCCTTGTATCAATTGCTGTCTTTCCTGTACCTCCTTCTCTCTGTGTGACTC
This sequence comes from Pisolithus microcarpus, assembly GCA_024613185.1. Classification (NCBI taxonomy): domain Eukaryota; kingdom Fungi; phylum Basidiomycota; class Agaricomycetes; order Boletales; family Pisolithaceae; genus Pisolithus; species Pisolithus microcarpus. The sequence goes on along the minus strand of JANFAI010000002.1, from coordinate 1,918,150 downwards.
ACTAACCTCAAACTAACTTTTTCAGAGTTCACAAACCTTTTCCAGCTGCTACCATCAACACATATATGGCATCACTCCAGGCTATCACTTGTTCTTCATAGTCCACTCTACACTGGAGTGTATCACCTTGCTGCTGGGCAAAAGGTCAGCTCCTTCCAATCTATCCAGGCTTCTATACATACTGAGTACTGTTGTTGTGCTCTCCCTGTCATGGTCTCCATAGTGCCATCACTTCCAGAAGGTAATATACACTTATAATTCAGTGCATACAGGATATATGCAGTCTCAATAGATGGTCCTCAGGTGCTCTCAGTGGCCACCATTACTCCCTTATGATTTGATATAGTGCATTTTTTGCATTTCCCTGTCTCATTGGCAGTGCAGATGGCTTACCCACATGGTGCAAGGCCACCAAGTGTTGTCACTCACCCCCATCCTGGGCTTCATTATGCAGCCACTTGCATTGCCCCAGTGGCTGCTGCTGGTACTCCGGTTGGTACCTCTGAACATATCAGCTGGCTTCAGTCTGGCTCATTGAATTTGACATCAGCTGGCCTCTGCAACACATTCAATTCTTCTATATTCTCATCATCTTGGTTATCATATGCAAATGGGTCTGGGTCTTTGTTTCCTGTCCTGGATGAACTTCATTCTGTGGCCTCTGCAGACTTGACTGATGACTTCGATGTCCACACACTTGATTATCTGGGCCTTGCTGCCCACAACTGCCACCTGCATCTTTGTCCAAGTTACATACCCAGACACAGTCTGCAATCGCTGACAGCCTGACAAGCCACTCCTGCATGCAGGTGAGCATGGTTTCCAACCCATACCACACTTGCTCTTCTGTTGCACCCTCCCTGTTATTGATTCCCAATGCTGATGAAGAGGAGGCATACCTAGAAAGTATTGAGACCTGGCAGTCATATGAGCATCTGTGGCTGGGATCTTATGATGGGTCTGTTCCAGAAGCTAATCTTTTCCACAGTTCCTACATTGCCTAAGGGTTCAAACAATCTGACCATCTCTCCACTCCCCATCCAGTATGCTCAATGTTGCCCATGGGCCATTTCTCCCAGTACTCTTGATGGTCCTGTCTGTTCCCTTCAGTGTCATGCAACAAACCATATTCAACTTGCATACTTTGGTGACATGAGTGCCATGTTGAGTGGACTCAGTACAATTGCAAATCCTGCTGGTATTTCCAAGTCCAGCACCAAGCATGGTTCTTGGCCTACACCTACATCTAATATTCACTACCCAACTAATGAGCTTGGCAACCATGCAGCTGCATATTTGGGTGCTCCTAACTCATGAGGTCGAGTGGTCTCTCCAAAAGCTGAAGCAAGCAACAATCCACAGATCTAATATGTATCCCACATCCAGCTGGTACATCCACTGTACCTAGAGTTTAATACAGTGTCATTGTTGAGTATATCTTGTAGCATTGGCAGCACAAAGTGAGAATATGTAAATATATGAGTGGGTGTGATGTCGTAATGCCATCTCACATTTCCTCATGCATGGTCATATTACATGAGATCCACCAGGCCCAACAGGATATGACCTGATGCTGAGCCAGTACTATGTCCAGAAAATTTATCCTATGGTGTCAGATGGGGTTGTGCCCCATCATACTACCTTTTTCTCATTTTACTAGCCAGGTGCGAAGTGGTGTGATGTTGTCTGATTTGCCTGGCTAGTCCTGTCTTGTCACACTGGGTCACCCCAAGGTCACATCCAGTTTTTGCTGGGAGTGACTCTTCATTACCATGGGAATGATACTATTTGGAAGATCGATGGGCGAAGTGACCCTGTCAGGGTCTCACTGTCATTGCTTCTCTGACATTATGCTCTTCCAGTTCTCTCCAACATGTCATAGATGATATGTGGTTGTCATCTTCAGGTTCATGTACATTCAACTCTTAGTGTTAACTGCCCTAATCTCAATGATATTTGAGCCAATGGGTAAGGTTCTTCACACAGTTGCCATGGTATAAATTATATAGTAAGTATGTTGTTTCTGATGCAAACCACCTGTCTTCCATGGAATTTTACAATCACCTTCTAGCTACTGAGCTATCTAACATGGATGCAGTTGGTGACCAGGATGTGTCCATGTCCTTGGTTCTTATGCATTCTACACCATTGAATGTGATGATGATGGTGGAGATATTTTGTGAAACAGTCCATGATCTGCCCTCGGTGATCAACACTCTACAAGAACCTGAAATTCCCTCAAGTGAACCCATTACCATGCTGGATAATGTTGTACCTACAGTCAGCATGACTGACCCTGACCTGGAAGCAGGAACAGATAACCTTGCTCTGCAGTTCACAAGCAACCACCTCAGTAAGTCCTTGTCTATCACTTGCACTCTGCTAACATCCAGTTACAGCTCCCCTTGCTGTACTGTTTGGAGAATTTGGTGTCCACAGCTGGGTTGCATTGTGCAACTGACTCATATTGAAGTATACTGCACACATTGGGACTGAGTCATTACAGGCTTTCCATCAGAGAAAACCTGAAGACATCATTGAGTTCGTTCAGTCCAAGTACAAAGAGATGGTCCATGAAGGTAGGGTTGATCTCAAAGATGGTAAGCCTTGATTTCATTGTTTTACTTTCCAGTAGGATACTAAATACACACCAGAAGAAATTCAGATACACAGAAGTTCAGTATGGACTTGCATCAATGCTCCAGGCTTCCTCCACATACTCATTCAGATGGTTTGTGACCATTTTTCTGGGCCTCCCACTATTCTGATGTAGGAACTAGGTTTCAGAAGATTTTCCTTGGGTTGTATATGCTGCTTGGCTGGAAGTGGCCAAGCACATTGTGAGAATCATCTTTCAACAATACAGTGCTGATGAATGAACCAATTGAGCACACAAGCTCTGTGCCCACAGCACCTACCATGGTATTTATTCCTACAACTTTTTTCATAACTTTGGCACATCCCAGGATATGATGGTACATTTCTCTAGCTAAATTTCAGTCCAATCCTCAATACAATTTTCTTACTAGGCAGTCTTATTCACTGGTACTGTGGCATGGCAAACCATGGCACTCACTCTTCACAGTACTGATCCATTGGTTGGTGGGTCTCTCAACACACTCTTTGGGATATTCAATTGTGTTTGCAGTAATGATGGCAACTTACACTTTTGCCTTCTTGAGTTGTCCCCTCCCCACACAACAAATCTCATATCATCTATGGTAAGTCAACATTGTTGGCAGCTTCCTAAGACTTGACCACACTCTGGTCTGAGGTGATCCTTGCACTGGATATACAATACATTCATAATCATCACTTTCCTACCTTATCTGAGCACAGGCTGGCTGAGCTAAAGGCTATATATGAGTCAAACAAGTCAACTTTTTGTGATGTTGTTGCCTGCTCACAAGTTAATGTCCCAATGGTTCTGCAAAAGTTGTTTTGTTTGAACCTGTTGAATATTCTCACACCATTGCTGATATCTTGATGAATATGATGGTCATTTTTGTAGATCTCATATACTTCTATCACTGTTCCAAGTTGTTAGCTGTGTGATATGACACATGTCTCTGGAGTCCTCCTTTTGGCAGGGCAACTTGTTCCGTCACCATCTGTGAGTTTCCCACAGTAAACTGGGCACTCCAGCTAGCATTAGAGACATCATGGAGAGCAATAACAGACATGTTCCAAACTATTCTCAGAATACTAACAGACCTGCACAATACAAAGACCCCCTGAGACAGGATCTAAACAGACTGGCAGCAAGAACTACCCTCAACTCCAGAAAGAGACCCGCACCATCACCCCCCAACTCCCCCCCACCCTGTAGAACAACCAAATGCTACCTCAAACACTACTCACTCAGTAGACCTGTAATTCAGCATCGACAAGACAACCATCTATCATGGGCAGACTATGATGAGGAGATGGAGTATCCTTTTGAAGATTTCGAGGATACATGTCACCACCCTCAACACCTCATGACAGATCCAGGCCTCACTCATCAAGAGGCAATGGAAGAACTAGGACTTGCTTTGGATAAGGCCCTTTATGCTCTCAAGACAATTTCTGACCATGCTTCCTTCTCAGCTGACTTCATTGACAGAGCTACATCTATCTATGAGAAATTAACAGGCTCAAGCCACAAACAGCCTCATCCTACAGTGAACTCAAATCAGGACATAGTTTCTGCCCTCACAAAGCTTACTCGAGAAGTTGAAGACCTCAAATGCTCACATGCCAACCAGACACCCTCCTACCCCCTGAAGGAATCACACACCACCAGGCCCATCATCAAACCCCAACCCAAGCAACCCACTCAAACCCATCCAAATCCTACAATCAAGACCAGAAGACTGAACAACCCCATGACCTGCTGAAGAGATCAATTAAATGAATGTGGGGGGAGTGGCCTAAAGGTCTCCCATTGGACTGAGGGGGTCAGCTCGACCCAGGGGGCTGGAGATGCCTGGCAGAGAGTCAAGGAGCAGTGAAAACAAGTGAAAATGCACCCTAAAACCCAAAAGAAGGTCAAGATAACATCTAATCTGCATCTAACAAAGGGAGAGATGATAATCCAAGGCCTCCAGCCTTCAAATTCCATCTTATTTCATCTCTAGGGAAGTGGTTGTTATTCTTCTAAGTAAGTACAATGTACAGTAGGTGCAAAGGTTGGCTTACATAAGCCAAAATGCGACCAAATACCAAGTAAAAGTATAGTAGGGTAAAGTGTAGACACAAAACTGTAAGGTAAAAACAAAGAAATAAAAGAAAATACCTGGTAGGGAGGATTCCCTCCCTACATCCAAGGGTGGCTTTAGACATGACTGTCCCCAGTCATCATGTACCAAGCTGTATCATATAACAAGAGGGGGGTATCTTCCTCGAAACAGAAGTCTAAGTTAAAATTCAAAAATGCAAACTCAAAGACGAAAGAGACCATGAGAAAAACAAATATACCAATGAGAATATGCATCAACACCTTCAGGAGAGGGTGCCAGAGTGGCATCGAGGGGCATTGAGGGGATTCAGGGGAGTAGCTTCGAAGATGAGGCAGGCCTTGGAAGGTGACTCAAGGGGGATGCTGAACTCAAAGTGGGAGGAGGGGCTTGAGAGGGGGAGACGAACCTTCGAGAGGCTGCAACAAGCCTCAGAATTTGACTAGGGCTTGCTTCAAAGCTTGCTTTCAAGGGTCTGGGAGGTGCCTGAAGGGGAAAGGCTTACTCTCGAAGGGGAAGCAGGGGCTCTTGAACTCAAAAGTGGCTCCAGGGTAGTCTCGAGATCGCCTCAAGGGCAGACGAGGGGTGGGGATGACTTGGAACTCAAAGGGGGAGACTTCACCTGAACAGCTGCACCTCCTGGGCCATGAGCAAGTGCCAAGAAGTCAAGTCAAGCCTGGAGGGTGTGCCTGAGTGCCTCATGAGTGATTTCCTCACCTGTAGGTAGTACAACTTGTCCTTGAAGTATCCTGCACCTAGTCACCTAGCTGACAGGGATGGTTCAGAGAAACATCCATTTTGCTATGCCTGCATCCTGGGCATATATCATGCAAATGTCATATATGTCAGTCCTGGATCCAGAGATTACCAATCATGGAGACAGGACTTTCTTTGGGTATGCTGGTTTGAACTGTTGCTGGACCAATGTGCTGGTTGGCAGCATACTGCCCTTGACTGAGCAAGATTTGTGTCGATGGATCGGGCTGACACATTCAGTTTTGTTGACCCCACAGACATGCTGTGGTGCTGTCATCTTATTCCTTCATTTGCTGATGGGAAATTGCACCCTGATAGTGTAGCAACATCTTCCAATGCCCATGACTCTGAAGACTGGAAAGTATATTATATCAATCAGTAGGTAGGGTCCATGATCAATTATCAATATTAGCTGATTCTCTCTGAGGTTTGTGGATTGTGACATGATGATGTGGTATCATTGGGGACTTGTGGTGGGGCACATCTACACACACTCTCCTGGGGCAAAGCCCAACAATGAGGATGTTGGCATGCACAACACTAAGGTGCAGCATAATGATGATTTGGATGTGGCACCTGCAGTTGACAAGCATCAGAGTGTAGGTTCTGGATCTGTGCCTGACAACCATGGTCAGCACGATGATCCTTGGGAACATGCTGATGAGGAGGATGACTTCATGCAGGATGAGTCTGATTCGGATCACATATCTGATTGCAGCGAGTCTGAGTTGGACCTTTTGCGAAATGCAATGTACAAATCAGACAGTGATTCACTGCATGGCAGTGTCAGCCCAAACTTTTACAAGTTCTAAATATCTTGCTTTATTTCATATTACTGGCATCAAGATATGAATGATATATGCCATATTCTGTGACCATAATGTAATGTCATGTCTAGGGAACTGTACCATTTCATGAAGCTACAGTACAGTCTGGGTGGTTCCTCTCCTCCCCATGGGTGGGCTCTCAACAACATGCACCCTTCCCCTCACTCCCATTTATTGTTGTGCTCGACTCAGACTTGGGTGTGCTGTTACCCATTTTGGTAACTTGCATGGTCCCACCACTGAGATCAGTGAGTGGCATGTACTTCCTACCACATGCCTTCTTGCTCGTATTAAAACATCTTCTGTTCTCCTCAAACAGGCTACCATGTTAGAATCTTCATGTGTGAGTCATATTCTACCCATTTCAGTAGTGCTTTTGATGTGTACTCATTAGGTTCATTCACAAACAACCAGCATCTTGTGCCACATTTACTTGGCGAGGTGTCTGGCTCACATATGCCAGCTGACTATCCTCTCTATTATGTCTTTTAACTTCCCAACTAATTGCAGATCACTCGAATCACCCGATATGAGAGCGATTTCCAAGGCATGGTCCAAGGAGTACACTGTGGCATATGAAATCCCTATGATATTCAGACAAAAGAGGACCATACTCTGGGATCTGAAGGCAGTGGCATATTTCTTCACAAATGATATGTGGTCATACATGATTATTCCAGGATTCAAAGTGATCCTGGCAAAGAGGGTATGTCAAGATTTTCAGCATACTCCCATACCTCCCTCACCACAAGATCTTCAGTTCAGCAAGCAGCAGGACTCTGTCCAGCTCTGCCACTTCATCACATCTGACAGAGACAAGGTGGAGTTGCTCAACCAGTCAAATTATCGGGACCAAGGAAGTATGTACAGCTCAGGATTCTCGCTACTAGCTCTGGTGTTGAGTTCTTCTTTCCAAGGATGATTTCTGTCTGGAAAAAGCAGCCAAATACTCGCCACAAAGGCCTGATCACATTCTTGGCAAGGATGGCAGGGACTTCTGCTGTCCCATCTGGTGTTGGGTGCCTATGGGTCCTCACATTCTCCTGGTCAAAATGGTGGTTTTGATTTCATGCAAGTGTCATCTGTCATCAAGAACAACCTTGATCTTGGAATCTCTTGCACCTGTACCACATCCTCCTTTGACCATGCCTCAAGTACAGCCACCTCCATGGATTGTTCAAGGACAAACACTATACCCTGGCTACTCACAAGCAGATTACCTGCCATACTACACTGGCAAAGTGCTGTACATGACCCTTGTATGGATTATGGACATGGACAACACCCTATCCCTCCCCTGGCATGAACAATACCTCCCCTCTGAGTGTATATCCATCCACCTCTTCACAGGCCCTTCATTGCCCAGCCACAGGTGTTCAGCAATCAGGTGTGTGCCCTGACTATTCTAGCTTGGCTAGGTCACCCCCCAAATCTACTGTGTCCCACATCAAGCCATGGTGTATGTGACCATGCCCTTACTTTCCCCCTTACCTATGCCTCAGCTCAGTGCTGCAGTGGCAGATGTCATACCAGATAAAAAGCAGGTGGGCCATGAGGTTAGTATGGGTTACACCAACAGAATGCATTGCTCCCGAGCAGTGTCATGTACTTCCCTGATGCTTCAAGCACCTACCAGAGGACCAAACAAGGCCATTGACAGGTGAGTTATACAAGTACATGATCAACCCGATGCAAGACCAGTTTAGTGTACATTTTATGATATGCTGATGGCCCACAGGTTGCTGAGTGAAGCACACATTAGAAATATGTTTTTCAGTTCATACTCAAGCAGAGTGAACCACATGATCTTTTCCAGGTTATCACCAAATTATGCAGACAATGTTGAACATAGTATGTCACAAGTATGTGTCCCACATTTGTGAGAGGGCATTCATAACCCTGTCAATGGAGGAGGGGCACACTTTAGTTGGGGAAATAATGATGCTGGGAGGCTGATGGTGTTAGTCCAATCATGTCCATGATGAAGGATCAGTTTGCAAGTAAGTGCATCCTTCATACTCACCCCATGAAGGCCAGAATAATGTTGCAGACTATGTTTTGCAATGGGCTCTGACTGTTGCTGAGAGTGATCAAAAGGAACTATTGGTTATGAAGATTCTCCTGCAAGTATGGCTTCCAGATACATCCTGAGGGGTTTGAGAGAGGGTTGAAGTGGCTGTATGGGAACACCAGCTGTATGGTGTGTGTGCCCTCTCAATTAGACTTCTCCAGCTCTCCTGATCTTGTTATAGTGTACACTTACTATCTAAGACCTTATGTCGAGGATTCTGAGTGGTTCCATGGCCATCAAGACAAGTCAGGGTTACTGGCTGGCCAGATGGCAGGACGTGGTAGGCATTATGTATCTTACCAGCATTTCTGACATTATCAGTGGTCATTTTGACTCTGTCATGTTGTTCTTGAGGGTTGTAGAGAGGTGCGCAATTATTTGGAGGTGGTTCAGGTGGCACAGGTAAGTCATTTGAGCATTCTGCCTGATTGGCACCAGGCCTGCAATATTCATGCAACCAGGTCAAACAATTCTCAGAAGAAGCATGAAAAGTTTGGAATTACCCTACTGCAGGTATGTGTATGTGGGGGTTACCCATGCTAATCCCTAGATTGTAGATGTGCCTATGTGACTATTACCTAGTAGATGACTGACAATGGAATGGTGGCGTGAACATAGAGAGATAATCTTCCATAATCCTGTGTGGAAGATGATGAGTACTGGCAGTGGAACAGCAGCATGAACATAGACAGGTAATCTTCCATAATCCAGAGGGGAAGATGACAAGTGCTTGAAATGTCTGCTGGAGATAACAAGGCCATCCCATACATAATCTTCATGACAATATCATTGCAATTTAAGTAGCATCATTGGCAGTTCCTGACAATCTTGGGTCTTAATGCAATGTGCAGATAATACATGCTCAGGGCTGAGATAGTTATTACTAAGGGCATCTGAATTACATTTATTTGGAATATTTAACTGGTTATACCATCACCTCACCAATTTCCTAATGCAATGCTTGTTTCTTCCAAGGTTGCAAAGGGGAAATCCAAGGGGAAAACCTCTGCCTGTTTGAAGGCATCTTCATTAAGTGCAACTGCAGCTGCCAATAGGCAATCCAAAGTTGCACAAGCTGAGCCTTCTGTTGCACTGGCACTGACTGGTATGATGGGCACCATACTTTGCACAACTGACACAGTGTCTGAGATCAAGGATCTCCTGGTCACCTCCCCTACTGCACCTCCCCCTGAGGCCCCTGTTGTGTCTTCTACATCCCCTGATACTTCCAACAACATCACTTGTTATGCCTCTGGAGTTCTGATGATGGACATAGTGCTTAGCCCTGACATTCAGGCAGAATTGGCCCTTGCATTCCTCAGCAACATGGCCCTTTGTCAAATGTATATTGACCTGACTGATCTGGCTGTGTGACACTGCTTTGCTCACACATGGTTCCAGAAGAACTGTGGCACTCAGCCAGCTGAAGGCTTGAGTGGGTCAGATGCCAGGCTGGCTGGCACTGATGATGACCCATCCCCTGCATACCATGATGATCAGTTGTATTTCATGTAGTAGTTCTCACTCTCACTTGCATTGTTGTAGGAATCAACATGTATTTTAAACTAGCTGTAGCCTAGTTTACATGTGAAAATATATCATTGTCATCATCCAATGTATCTTCCATTTCTCATGCATGTCAAATATTGAGATAATCCTTCCACATGCTCTCTGCAATCCTATCATGATACTTGACATCACCTTCTTCATCAGCACCATGTTGAAGGAAATACTCCTTGTCCTTGTCTATGCCATTCAGTCCTCCTCATTGATTATTGTGTTGGGTTTGTGGATTTGAATGAAATTATGGATGGCACATAGCACTGCAGGGATGCACCTCTGGATGTCAAGTGAATACCAGTGGCCAAGCAGGAGAATCTTGAATTGGCTCTTGAGAATGCTGAATACTCATTTGATGACATTTCATGCTGATGCATGCTGCAAGTTGAACAATTTCTTCTTATTAGCAGGCCTGAATTTCCATGAGTTTTTTCTGTTAAAAAAAGAGAGAGGAAAAGAAGTACTTACCATACATTGGCATGGCCCCACTCAGCCAAATGATATTGCACACCATGATAAGGAACAAGCAATCCAGGCTTGGACAGGTACCCAAGGTCAGCAAGGAGATACTTGCCCTCAGGTATGTCCAGACCATGTCCAAGTGCATTATCATACACTCTTGCATCCAAAGCTGATCCCTCCCATCCTGTAAGCATGTACTTGAACATCAGGTCAAAGTCACATATGAAAAGGCAATTCTGCAACAAAAATCCCTTGCAGTTTCAAAATGTGGCAGCTGTGTAGCCAGGGGGGGACACTGCAATGTGACTACCATCAATGGCACTGACTGCATCCTTGAAATATGACCAGAGTTTTGGGTTGGATCATATCTTTGATGAGACCATGTCAGTGTTGAGTGGAGTGATAAAGCTCATGGAGAATGGTGGTGATGAAAAAATGGTGACCATTTTGTGGAAGTATCTATTGGAAAAATGAGTTGAATCCCTGGAGGATATTGGGGGGATGTACCCTATCTTCCCCCCCAAGCTACTACCACCCACTCCTGAACCACCTGGACTGAAAGCATGGATCCCATGGGTGGCACCATTCAGTATGATCTGCTTGACAAGTAGGTAGAACTCCCAACTGCTTGTTTTGAACTGGTGCATCAGTGGGAGATCCTAGATGACAAGATGTAGTTACATACAGTGGCAGCATGATATGTGGATGACTTGAAGTTGCTGTTATTGCCTGCCTCTGCTTGGTGATCATACAAGAACTTGACAAGAGCTTTCACTTCTTCCTCACACCATTGGGCTTTTGGATTAGTGGCCTTTGGAGGCATTGGGTGGACCAATGAGTCAAGAGTGTGTTGAGATATGAGGGCAACTGCCAAGGCAGCAGATACCCAGGTGAGCCTAAGATGATCCAAGTCAAACCCATAATCCATCTCACATAGGGCAAAGATCATTTCAAACTCAATTCAGACTCAGCTAGTGGTATATTCTAGTGGTAAATACACACAAACAACAAAGCTCCAAATTTTTGATGTATGAGTAGTTTCCAAACAGGCTCTTATAGGGTGAGATGTGAATCTGGGGGATGGAGTAGTGTTGCATGAGTTTTTCAACAGCACCCTTGACTTTGCTGCCATTGTCAGTGACAGTCTGGGAGACAGTTCCATAATGACAGAGGATTTCTTCCCAGAAGAACTTGGTGAGATTATCTGCATTGGCATGTCTAAGAGAACAGCCTTCAGCTGTGAGGGAAAGATCATCTCAAGCAACAACAAGATAGTGATAGCCATGGGCTTTTGGCATGAGCATTATGTCAACATAGACCTTCATGAAGATTCTGGGGGATGCAGATATAGTGATGGGTCTTATGGGTGTTGTGAATCTGGCATTCATGGCATGAGTGAACATGGTGGGTGATGTCCTTGTGCATCTGAGGCCAATAGAAGTGCTCTCTGACTGTCTGAAAGACTCCAAAGACACCTCTATGGCCAAGCTCTTCATGGGCTTAGTTCAGTATCTGTGCATGGAGATCTGGGCCAAAGATAACTTTGACAGGGGTATGGGAACCTTGATGTTTAAAGAGATGGGCTTCTATGAAGGAAGAACTGCAAAGATCTGTGAATGAACTGCTTTTGGGAGGTGTTGGAAGGGAATGGGGGAAGTTCAGTGGTGCAAAGGAAGTGCAGGATTTGGCATAAAAGGGCATCTTGGGTCATATCATTGGAAAGGAATGATGGGAGTGTCATGGCATCATAAGAAAGGGGATGAGTCTCTGCAAAGAAAAGAATGTTCTCTAACCAATTGTCAGCCTCTTCTACATCAATATGACCCTCCTCATAGTCTTCCTCAGTAGGTTGATGTCAAGAGAGTGCATCAGGACCATGGTGCTTGATAGCCAGTACATGGATCAACTTGAAGTCAAAGATGAGTATACCTTCAATCCAGCAATTGATTGTCACATTTGGCTGAAGATCTGGATTGTTGAGCATACCCTTGATATACTTGGCATTGACTTCAACCCATAGATGACAAACACCATAAGGATGGAGGCAGTAGTGATGTAGTGCTCTGAAAAGACCATAAAGTTCAAGTTTAGGCTGGCTGTAGCATGATTCTTGTTCATTGATAGGGAGTGAACTGTAGCATGCATGGTGTTTGTGGCCTTCTGAGTCATACTGGGAAAGAATGAATCCTATGGAAACATTGCTGGTGTCAATGGAAAGAATGACAGGGGAGTTGGATGAGTAGTTGATAGGGCAAAGGGCAGGAGCAGTTGAAATGGCATGCTTCAAAGAGTCAAATGCCTCCTGTTGGGGCTCTCCCCATTCAAGTGGAGCATTCTTGTGATAGAGGTCAACCAGAGGCTGAGCTAGCTGCAAGTAGTTTGCATCCAGATATGAACAGTACCACAGAGGCCTAGGAATGACTGTACATCTTTGGGCATAAGTGTCATATCCATGTATGATAGACCTTGGTAAATGCCAGAACTCCAGTAGTCATTGACTTCTGGAAGATGGTAGTACAAACTCTGGTCTTGCACCTTCTCTGTTTAGTTAGTATCTGGACTTTCTCCTTTGTTCCTGTGTTGTCTTGGATTTGTCAGGCCTGTGCCTGTCACTAGCAGACTGGTCTTCCAAGCTCCATTGTTGCTTAGTCACTCCCTTACCAATACTTTTACAGCCACAGTAGGGTTACCAAGACTTGTGGAACTCTGGTAGTCTTCATTCTGGACTTCTAGTATAAATACCTACCTTGTACGGTGTTGTAGTCTGCAGTCTGTTAGTCAATGATTTAACACCCAAGTGCTCTTGTATCCCACCTCCCTAACTCTGAGTTGCCAACTTGGCACTCTGAGTCTCATTACTCTGACCCTCTTGGCATACCCAGACTTGTCCAAGGGCACAGCACATAAGCTGAGGCCAATGGGTAGTGTCTTCCCCTTGTATGACTACCACCCTCCAGATAACATGTGTCCTGGACCCCCAGTCTGTAACTCCGACCCAACCCCCCTCTAAGCTCTGATGTAAATCCTCTCCAGACCTCTGGACTTTGACCCTACCTACTTGGGAACTGTGTTATGACAATAAGGAGCATTGGCCAATTTATGATCTTCTTCACCTTGCTGTTGTCAGGGGAATGTATTGTTACATACAAGTTTTCCCTCTATTTTTTCTCACCTTGTACAGCTTACAATGGTAATGTCTTACCTAATCTGAACTCTGACTTATATAGGTAGAATTCTTTTCTGCCCCACCTCAGTCTTCTGCTCCAAGAAGTCTGAGGTAAGGTTCCTGGTTACTTACACTAGTTTCATGGTACTAACTACATGTAGTCTTTGTCCCTAGTCTCACAACAAAAGGTTATGAGCCCCAAGCAGCTCTAACCACAGTGAAGTTTTAGTCTTGAGACATCCCAAACCCCTACCAGAAATCCCATAATGTCAAACCCCCTTTCTGCTTCTGCAGCACCTCGAGCTGCTGGCCCTTCAACTGTGACTGCCACATCACTTTCATCCTCTGAAAAAATTGTTGCACCCTCTAGTCAACTCTATGACATCCCCTCACTTGCAGACAATGGATCAAACTATCAAATGTGGAAATTTCATGTCCAGAAGGTCCTAGAAATTCAAGGGCTCTGGGAGGTCATTGGTGGCACAGACCAAACTGCCCCAAATGCAACTACTCACCCAGACAAGCATGCCAAATGGTCCATCAAGGACAGAGAAGCATGTGCCCAGATTACCCTCACCCTCAAGGATGAGCCTCTGAGCAGAGTCATGTATGTGATGACAGCAGCAGAATCTTGGAGAAAGCTCAGCAAGCACTATGAAGGAAAGGGAAAACAGACCATTGCCTACCTCATCAGAGAACTCTTCCATGGCACCCTGGTCAATGACAGTCCTATGGAACCTCAGTTGAATGCTATGTGACAAAAGTCATTAATCTTGAACTTGCTTGGACAGCCTCTTGATGAGTCCTTGGTTGCAATAGCAATGATGATCTCCTTACCCCAGTCACACTCCACTCTTCACACAATTCTCATGTTGACAAATGACAAGTTAATGGTTGACTCCATAATATCCCAAGTTCTAATTGAGGAACAAACTTGCCAGGGATCACAGTCACACTCTGCACTTGTGTCAAAGAAACCTAACAATGGAGATAACAAGAAGAAAAAGGGGAAGGGAAAAGGGAAGTCCAAGATCATCTGCTATGGATGCAAAGAAACTGGGCACATGAGAGACAAGTGTTCACAGAGAAAGAACAAGGATGGGAAATCTTCTGGTGACCCAGACAAAGACAAAAAGGAGAAGATGGAGAAAGCTGACCTATCAGCGAAGGTTGCACAAGTGGCTAAGGACTTGGACTTATGCCTCTTCATGGCATGGACCAACCTGAAAGTATCCTTGCAGGAATGGATTGTTGACTCAGGTGCCTCTGTGCACATGTGTTGCCATAGAGAGTGGTTCACCACATACTGGATCTTGGAACCATCTGAACCCATAGTCATCAGGGATGGAAGATCAATCATGGCAATTGGTAAAGGTCAAGTGGAACTTGACATGAGTGGTACCTGCAATGGAGGAAGTGCTACAATGCTATGTGATGTCTACCATGTCCCAGACCTGGATGCAAACCTTGTATTGGTACCTTCCCTAGCAATGAAGGGACTCCAGGTGATTTTCAAGGGAAAAAACTGTCAAGTCATGGCTGGGAATGAAGCTGTAGCAGTCACTACCAAACAAAACTCCCTGTACATCTTGAAGATGTCAGTCATATCTGGGAGCCACTCCACCTATATCATAAATCAGCCCAGTGAAGTTGATGCATCAGAAGAACTTACTGCCCTTGCATGTCATAACCCCACTTCAAAAGCTACCAACACTTCAGACATGCAAATACCAGAAGCATACTGAGCCTACTGAACCATGACATGGTTGTAGGAATGGAGGTCACTGGATCACACAGCCATGACAGCAAAACCTGTGAAGGGTGCCTTGAAGGGAAGCAATCTCACAACATGATACCCACTGAGTCAAACCTTGAAAGCCCACAACTTCTACACTGAACCTATTCAGATCTTTGTGGCCCAATGGAAACTCAAGCTCATGGGGGGCACTGGTACTTCATAACATTCATTGATGGGAAGTTGCACCACCTAGTAGTCAAGCTCTTGAAGTTGAAGGATGAAGCATTGGCTGTGACAAAAGAGTACTTTGCTCAAGCAGAGGCTGAAATGGGTGAACACCCAAATTATTTTCATATGGATGGTGGTGGTGAATACTGCTCACAGGAATTTGAGAACTACCTAAAGTCCAAGGGCATACATCATGAAAAGATGAATGTGTATATGCCCCAGGAGAATGGAGTCTCTGAACAAATGAATTGCACCCTTGTCAAATCTGCATGAGCCATGCTTAGTGATGCAAAGTTGCCCAATAAGTACTGGGGAGATGTGATATTGCATGCAACACACCTGGTAAACTGGCCACCAATGAGGGCACTTGAGGGGCAGCTGACCCCATGCAAAGCCTACACTGGAAATAAACCTTCTGTGTCCCACCTTTGAACCTTCAGATGTGCTGCACATGTCCATGTGCCAAAGGAAAAACATCACAAACTCGATGCCAAATTGATCATGTGTACTCACCTCAGATTTGCTGAAAATCATAAGGTATACTTGTGCCTGCATCAAGCCATGGATTGAGTATTTGAATTGAGGGATGTGGTCTTCAATGAAATCAAGGGTGAAGGTCTCGAACAAGGAGAATGACTCAAGGGCTAAAGGGGAAGGAGCATTAGGATGAAAGGGGAACCTGGCAAAGCAGGAGGATGGACCCACCTTGCACAAAGATGCACAGGGTTCATATGAAGATGAAGAAGTGATGAACATACCCCAAGCTGAATCAGGAAGCTCAGACAAGCCCCCAGGGAGTGGAAACAAGGAAATTGAAGAGGAAATCAATGTGGACTGAGCAAAGGTGACACCAGCATGAGGAAATTTTTAATGAAATGATAATGTTATATAAGACTTTATCTACCCTGTAAAGTCCTATAAGTTATATCATAATGACATACACATTGGTAATGCTATATATTCTCTGGGAGCCTTGGCAGCATAGGTCAAAAGTAATCATTCAGGTAGAGTGGATCATATGTATCAGAATGTGAACAGTAGATCATATATGTCTTTCATTATCAGACATTACCAGCAGTTGTCATTGACACCACCAACAGCTTAAAATGAAAATTGCTATAGCAACCTTCAACTCAACTTATCAATCATGGTATTACAAGAAAGCAATTTCATTCAATAACATTTACATAATCAGTACCTGCTGAGTACACTACCTACTAAGTATGAACTACTTAAACCTCCAAAAAAGCGAAAATAAAGCAGAGAAAGACACTCACAGATGGCTTCACACAAGGGTACACTTACCTGGATATATGAACCCTAAGACTTAGAGTCTTAGTGTGACTCTTGAGAGAGGATGAGTTTATATAACATGTACTATACAGTCATTACAAAGACATTCCCACACTTGTGGCTGGTGAAGAATTGTTCAAATGATCATAAATGACATAGATGACAAGACTAGATATTGATGATCAAAGTGAAATCAGACTGAAAAGAATATTGTCATTGATATGATGATGATATTATCTGATGAGCAATTACAATGTATTGTCAACTTCATAGCATTATTACATGTGGCATATCAGCTCTTGCCATCATTATATTGTGATGACAAAAGTATTGTAATTCTTATATCAGGCCTATATGCAGTTGACCAGATAGTACAATGTCTGCCAGGTTATCTAATGCATTATCTGACTATCATCATTATGATTCATAGACGATCATGCCTTATACACCATTATCCAATTCATATCAGACAGATAACTACTTACCATAATTAACTGGGAATACCAGCACTTCAAACCCCCCCTGATGAGTGCCTACCAGAGAGAGTGCCACTGATAACAAGTCAAATGTCTTGCACCCAGTGCAAAAAATGGAGGCCATGCACCCACAGAAAGACTAAACAGGCCCCCAACCTATTGTGAGATGCCCAGCACCTCAACTCAGACCACCATTGCCCTACATCAGGGAACCTGTGATGTGCTGGTATTCCCAGTTAATTATGGTAAGTAGTTATCTGTCTGATATGAATTGGATAATGGTGTATAGGGCATGATCATCTATAAATCATAATGATAATAGTCAGATAATGCATTACAATCCTGAGCAGACATTTTACTATCTGGTCAACTGCATATACCTGATATAAGAATTACAATACTTTTGTCATCATGATGTAATGATGACAAGAGCTGATATGCCATATACAATAATACTATGTATTTGACAATACATTGTAATTGCTCATCAGATAATATCATCATCATATCAATGACAATATTCTTTTCAGTCTGATTTCACTTTGATCATCAATATCTAGTCTTGTCATCTATGTCATTTATGATCATTTGAACAATTCTTCACCAGCCACAAGTGTGGGAATGTCTTTGTAATGACTGTATAGTACATGTTATATAAACTCATCCTCTCTCAAGAGTCACACTAAGACTCTAAGTCTTAGGGTTCATATATCCAGGTAAGTGTACCCTTGTGTGAAGCCATCTGTGAGTGTCTTTCTCTGCTTTATTTTCGCTTTTTTGGAGGTTTAAGTAGTTCATACTTAGTAGGTAGTGTACTCAGCAGGTACTGATTATGTAAATGTTATTGAATGAAATTGCTTTCTTGTAATACCATGATTGATAAGTTGAGTTGAAGGTTGCTATAGCAATTTTCATTTTAAGCTGTTGGTGGTGTCAATGACAACTGCTGGTAATGTCTGATAATGAAAGACATATATGATCTACTGTTCACATTCTGATACATGTGATCCACTCTACCTCAATGATAACTTTTGACCTATGCTGCCATGGCTGCCCAAAAATATATAGCATGACCAATGTGTGTGTCATTATGATATAACTTATAGGGCTTTTCAGGGTAGATAAAGTCTTATATAACATAATCATTTCATCACCATTTCCCTGATGTACCCACATCCCATTCCACCTGGGAATGTTCAAAAATCATCAAGAGCTAGGCACCAACCAATTAGGGATGATGACCCAAGACTCTTTGTCAACACTTACCAGAAAAGCACCCTGCAGAGTGCTGGCACTGAGGAAAAGGGAGGAGAGGGCAGGGAGAGCATTGAAGGAGATAGTGAGAGCAGGCATGAGGCTGAAGTGAGGCTGTCACAGTGTGATGATGATGTGACTCCACAGCTATGGACTGCTTACCAAGCAAGCATAGCCTGTGAGGATGAGCCCACCAGCTTTGAGGATTCAATGAACTGCCCAGATGCTGATTGATGGTATGATGGTATGATACTGGAGCTGAATACCTTCAAGAAACTTGGCCTCTATGAAGAAGTGGAGCCTGTACCTGGACAAAAGGTAGTCAACTCAAAATGGGTCTTCAAAATATAGAGAGGACCTATGGGTGAAGTCAACAAATACAAAGCACAACTTGTTGCAAAGGGGTACACCCAAGTCCAAGGGGTTGACTACACAGACATGTTTGCCCCTGTTGCTAAGTTCACCACTATCAGAATCCTCCTTGCACTTGCTGCTAAATATGATTTTGAGATCCACCAGATGGACATGAAGTCTGCATTCTTGAATGGGATACTTGATGAAGAGATAGACCTACATCCTCCTCCCAGTTTTTGCACTTCAGACTCAGTGTGGCATCTCTATCAAGCCCTCTATGGACTCAAGCAAGCCTCGAAGGCATGGTATGCATGACTGTGAGAAGTTTTTGAGGGACTTGGCTTCACATGAAGTAATGCAGATCACAGCCTCTTCTATAAGTTCGAAGGGGGTATCCTAATCATTGTGGCAGTGTATGTTGATGATAAACTTATCCTTTCAAAGGACTGTACTGCCATCAATTGCCTCAAACTCCAACTGCTGAAGGAGTACAACCTCTCAGACCTGGGAAAGGCATGCTGGATTTTAGGAATGGAAATCATTTGTGACTGTTGTGAGGGTATGATTAAGCTCTCACAGAAATGGTACATCAAAGGTATACTACTGGGAGCTGGCATGCAGGATGGTCAAAGTGTTGGTATGCCAATCAAGTCAAACTTAAAATTACTGAAGCTTGACCACCTGAGGTTGACACTTTGCAGTACCAGAGTGCTTTGGGAGCACTAATGTATGCCATGCTAGCCACTCATCCAGACCTCACATTTGCAGTGGGTGTGCTAAGTAGGCATGCAGCAAATCCAGGAGAGCACCATTTTGTGGCACTCAAACAAGTCTATTGTTACCTTCATGGGATGACAGATTCATGTCTACACTATACTGTCTCCTGTGAGACAATTCTGGTCTGCTATGTAGATGCTGATTGGGCAGCTGATGTCAATGATTGAAGATCAATAACTGGCTATGTTTTCACCTTATGTGGTGGTGCAGTGAGCTGGTTGTCAAAGAAACAATCCTTGGTAGCCCTGTGGACTACAGAAGCAGAGTATATGGCTGCCACAGCAGCCACAAAGGAAGCTGTTTGGATCCACACCTTACTCAGAGAAATAGATCCCATTGCATGAGCAAATCCAACTCCCCTTCACATTGACAATCAGTCCATGATCTCATTAGCCAAAAATGCAATGTTCCATGACCACATGAAGCACATTGCCATTTGTCACCACTTCATTCATGAAAAGGTTGAGTCAGGGGATATCTCAGTGATGTACATATCTACAAATGAGCAGGCTGTGGATGTCCTAACAAAAGGTTTGTCCTGAGACAAGCACCTTTGGTTCTCTGGCCTCTTAGGTATCACTTGTTAAGACACCTACCGTTGAGTGGGCATATTGTTACATATGAGTTTTCCCTCTATTTTCTCTCACCTTGTACAGCTTACAATGGTAATGTCTTACCTAATCTGAACTCTGACTTATATAGGTAGAATTCTTTTCTGCCCCACCTCAGTCTTCTGCTCCAAGAAGTCTGAGTCTTTGTCCCTAGTCTCACAACAAAAGAATGACCATGAGGATGGAACTCTTGGCTAAGAATGATGACATGAGGATGGCAGATCTGAGATCTAGAACCAGAAAATGTTCCACCAGCATGAGCAAACTGATGCATGATCCAATGTATGTCAATGGCATGTTCCCAAATGAAGCATTGGATGCCAGGGTTCTCAGTTAATGTTTTGGCATGGCCATTGGCATTCTTGTAGCATGTAGCTGGGCCTTTGATAGGTAGATCATTGATGAAAACATTGGTGATGTGAGGGATTTTGTCTTGGAAAATGAATGCTGTGCAATTCTGGAATTCTGATGGTGAGTTGGTGTAGCCTTGAGGCATGGCAGTATGGTGTAGCAAGCCAAGCAGTGTCAGGAATGAGGTGAGATCTTGGCTATCAGGGTGAAGATGGTGTGCATCAAAGCCAGAGTATAGATCAAAGACAGTATAGCATTGGTGGCTGGTGAATGGCTCCACAAAGTTGTCCAAGATAGGTGGAATGCCAGCATCTCAAATTGTAACCTTATTTAGAGGCTGCAGATCATGGATGATTCGGATCTTTCCATTCTTCTTCATAACACAAAACCATCTTGAGTGGTAAGATGACTGAGCCAGTTCATAGAGTCCAGCTGCAATCTTATCCTGAAGAAGCTGTATGACTCAGTCTCAGATACTGGGGGGGATTGGAATGTTACAATATTCCCATGGTTTGTGGGGGAGGACAGGGATTATGTAAGGTGTGAAGTAGTCTGATCTGAAATTGCCTTGTTCTGATTTGTCAAAGGCTAGCATGTGTTCATTTAGCTTCATAATGTCATCAGGGGGGCTTTGATGTGCTGGTATTCCCAGTTAATTATGGATAGTTATCTGTCCAATACAAATTGGATAATGGTGTATAAGGCATGATCATCTATAAATTGTAATGATAATAGTCAGATAATGCATTAGATAACCTGGCAGACATTGTACTATCTGGTCAACTGCATATAGGCCTGATATAAGAATTACAATACTTTTGTCATCACAATATAATGATGGCAAGAGCTGATATGCCACATGTAATAATGCTATGAAGTTGACAATACATTGTAATTGCTCATCAGATAATATCATCATCATATCAATGACAATATTCTTTTCAGTCTGATTTCACTTTGATCATCAATATCTAGTCTTGTCATCTATGTCATTTATGATCATTTGAACAATTCTTCACCAGCCACAAGTGTGGGAATGTCTTTGTAATGACTGTATAGTACATGTTATATAAACTCATCCTCTCTCAAGAGTCACACTAAGACTCTAAGTCTTAGGGTTCATATCCTGGTCAGTGTACTCTTGTGTGAAGCCATCTGTAAGTGTCTTTCCCTGCTTTATTTTCACTTTTTGGGAGGTTTAAATAGTTCATCATACTTAGTAGTGTACTCAGTAGGTACTCATTATGTAATTGATATTGAATGAAATTGCTTTCTTGTAATAGCATCATTGACAAGTTCAATGGAAGGTTGCTATAGCAATTTTTATTTTTATTTTTAAGCTGTTGATGGTGTCAATGACAATTGTTGGTAATGTCTGATAATGAAAGACATATATGATCTGCTGTTCACATTCTGATACATATGATCCACTCTACCAAAATGATAACTTTTGACCTATGCTGCCAAGGCTCCCAGAGAATATATAGCATTACTAATGTGTATGTCATTATGATATACCTTATAGGGCTTTACAGGGTAGATAAA
The DNA here is from genome assembly GCA_024613185.1 of Pisolithus microcarpus. Classification (NCBI taxonomy): domain Eukaryota; kingdom Fungi; phylum Basidiomycota; class Agaricomycetes; order Boletales; family Pisolithaceae; genus Pisolithus; species Pisolithus microcarpus. The sequence goes on along the minus strand of JANFAI010000002.1, from coordinate 1,895,963 downwards.
GTCTTATATAATAGGAAGCCATCAGCATTTAATTTCATGGAGTCCAAGCATTCCTTGGTAAGCTTCTTCATGGGAGCAAAAGTGGGGGGGGGGGGGTGAGGTGAGAGTGGAATAAGCAATTTGAGGGGGTCTTCTGGGAATTGGCAATGAATGTGTGTGTCTTCTGGATAAACACCTGGCACAGGTTTGACCTTGTGATCAACATGTTTATAAGTGCCATATACTGAGTGTACATTTTTGTTGTCTGGGTTTTCTGTATCTTAACAAGAGAACATCTAACATGTAGCAAATCAAGGAAATCAGAAAAAGAAAACAAGATTTTTTGTGGCTTTTTGTTATTTTGAATAGATAATGAGTCCAAAGAAGTGAGGGGTCTGGATGGCAAAGGAGAATGCAAAACATTACAGTAAAAAGATTTTTTGAAGCATTGAACTGAAGAGAGCATAGTAGGTGGTGGTACAGGAGTATCAGAGTGAAGAATCATCTGTGGATTTAGTTCAACAACTTCTCAGTTGAAGTGAGTAGAACAAGAAGTATAAGGCAAAGCATATGAATTGAAGGAGAAACAGTAAGTAAGTTCAGAAAGTTCAGAAAATAGACTCATCAGAGGACCAAGATGAAGTCTGAAACTGAAATGAGTCAGAACCAAAGATATCCTGGTAAAGTTGATGTTTGGTACTGATAGATGCTGTGTCTGAGGGAGTAGGGGAGTAGCTTGGGTAGGAAATCACTTCAAATGGAGGTGGATGATGATTGGCTGCAACATGGTGAATAACATTGGCAAGGAGGGGAAGATCAGGTGGGGTGTAGGATTGCAATGCATCAACAGTGGTAGATGAGTCTTTTAGCTCATTCACTTCTGGTCTTGAAGTTGTGCTACCCATCCATTTGGAGTATGATGCAGGGAAACCTGGCTATAAGTTCCTGGCATGGCAATCTTCTCTCCATTGACCACAATGTCTGGGGCAGCTTGGAGATCTTCAGGTGGTGCTGGCATGATGAGTGGATGATCAGGATGATGGAAATGCAAGTTAACACCCAGTTTGAACATTTCTGATAGAATGGGAGACAAGGTGGCAGGCAAATGGTTGAAATGATGATGGGAGATGGGATGCACCAACATATGGGGGGCAACCAATGATACTCACAAAAACAAGGAGGTCCAGACCTTGTGGTTGTTCATCTACTTCTTCCCTCATAATCCTATCAACAAACTGACATCCATGGAAAACAGGGCCCAACTTGAGCAACTCATCTTCTCCAAGACCATCAAGCAAGGATACTTGATTAGTCAAAGTAAGATGCAGCATCATCTTACTATAAGACATGGATTCTCCAGGTAGGTCATCAAACATTTCAGAGGCAATGCAATGAGAGGTGCAGTGAAGGGGGCAGGAATCCAATGGATCAGACTCAGGAGGTGGATTATTGACCTGAAACAAGAGTGAAGGCTCAGATAAGTTGGTGGGAGGCACTTCAAGATAAGCAGGTTTGACAGGAGGTGATGTGGAGGAACTTGGCCTTCAAGGGACCTTGTATTCAACAACTGTAAATGAGGGGATGCAGGATCTGGTTCATCAGGAAGATCAGGGGATAGGATGGGATTGTTGGGAGGTGGACTTCAATCTGCAGGATCAGAGTGAGGATTGGGATAGAAACAAACATAAGCAGAGCCACCAAATTCATCACAATCATTCCATGGGGAACCAGGAATGTGCTGCACTAAGTAGGTATGCAGGAGAAGGAAGTCCTGATAGTAGTGGTCATCCTGATTGATGCCTCTTTGACCAGCAAGGGTATAATCAGAGTTGAAGTAGACATGGAAGAAGTTAGGGTATTGACAAGTAAGTCCTGTGAGAAGTGCAACAAGGGACTGATGTTCTTCCCTCCCAATTTGATGATGAAGTGCAGCAACAAAGGGATCATCTCCCAGCCCATTCAACTCAATGGCCTCTCACTCCTCAGTGAGAACTTGTCAATAGCAAATATGTCATTCATTAAGCCTGACATAGCTTCTGCATCTGGGCTGATGGTCCACTCCTTGCCATCTTCTGCTGCATGGCTGGTATTGTCCCACTGGTGACTTAGGCTGTCTGCAATGACATTGAGGGGTCCCAGTCTGTGTTGTATAGCCACTATGTTGTGGGTGATGATGCCATCCCTCCATTGCACATGGGCTGCTGATATATGCTTGTTTGAGAGAATGTCCTTGAGTGCTTTGCAGTCTGTTTTGATCTTGACTGGAAAGCCCCATATTACATCTGAAAAGTGATCTAGTCCAAATTTCTGTTGAAATATATCTGTAGGCTACCTCAGTGGACTGTGAGCTACTAAGTAGGGTACTGTACCTGTAGGCTACTACAGGATGTCAGTAAGGAATATACTGTGAAATATATATGTGCTTACTCTCAGTAGACTGTGAGCTACTGAGGGAACTCTATGAGCTGTACTGCTAAGTCCACTCTAAGGTGATTATGTAAGCACCCAAACATCGCACCTAGGACCTGCAATACAGGGGAGGTTTATATGCTCCAACAATTTCAGCACTGTGAATTCTAACAAGAAGGGTTTATAGTTTCACTCAGCAATTGATGTTCACTTTGATGTGAAGGCTATTGGTACTATTCTGTGCACTGTCTTGCCATTGGGTGCTTTGATTTTGACCCTCTGCATCAGTACTTCCCCAAATCCTTCCTGGAACCCATCTGTCATCACTATAAATGGTGTGCCATCATACTGTGGCACATGGAGAGTTGGTTGGCTAGTTAGTGCAACTTTCAGGTTTAGGAACACTTCAGTGTGCTGTTGTTCCCATCTGTCTGATAGTTTGTGGCTTGACATCACCTGACAGTATGTGGTCTTCAAGATTGGTTTGGGGATCTCTACTTCTTTAATAAGGTCACATAGTGGTCCCTTGATTTTTGCATATCCTTTGATGAGGTCTCAGAAATGTCCCATGAGTCCTAGGAATGACATTAGATTGAGTGCCAATTCAGGTTGTTTCCAGTTGATGATTGCTAATGGTTCTGTGATATCCAGTTGGACTCCATTTGGGCCTACTGTGGCTCCTGCAGATGTCATCTCTGACATGAATAGATGGCATTTTGTTGGTGATAGCAATAGATTGTGCTGTCTGGAGCAAGAATTCCAGACCATGGTGTGGCCTGCACAGTCTCCAGACATAAACCCCATTGAGCATCTCTGGGGTTGTCTCAGGAGGAGGCCTACCCAACATGAAAACCCCCCTAGTGGAATTCATGAATTGTGGGAGAGTTCAGGTGGAATGGGAAGGGATACCAGCTGAAGAGTGTCAGAAGTTGATTGAGAGCATGCCTAGGAGGGCTCATGCAGTGTTGAAAGCAAAAGGAGGTTATACCAAGTACTAGAATACCCATCTATTCAAAAGCTCAAAAACCTTTTCCATGATATTGTTGTTTTATATTGCTTATATCTTGTCAGCCTGTGAACCAAATCACATGACCTAGTGAATGATTTAGTAGCCAAGAGTATGTACTATTTATAATTCCACCAAAGCTAAGTGAAATTCCCATGGTGTTTGGCAGTGCACTTTGCACACTGTCATTAGGGTCAGTATGGAAAGGGTTTTTGAGCTCACTGTAGATATGCCTCCTCATGAGTTTACTGTATGGCATGACCCCACTTTACTGACATGCTTTCATTCCATGGGTATCAATCTTACTTCCAAACCAAGGAGACATGGCAGTAATGCAGGTGGCTGTGGTCATGGTCATGGTAATGCAGGAAGCTGTAGTGGTTGCAGTCACAACCAAGTAACACCTGTGTCCAGCCCCACAGAACAGTACCCCTTATTCCAACCCATCCCATATCATGGACCCTATGAGGACACCACAGTCAATATCAATTCAAGTAGTATTGAACTTGAGGAGCAAGATCCATTTGCTGAAAGTGCCTACACCCTCAGTATGACTGCTCAGCCTTACTCTCATGCACTAATTGACCAACTTTTACAGCTGACAATCATTACCAAGTTGAAGCATACCCACACCATGATGCCATACCCTCCCATGCCACTTGGTCCCATCAACTTAGTTCAGTTGATCTGCCCCCTTCTTTCTACAATTTGGTAGAGTATGTGCAACATCAATACACCATACCCCAGCCACCAGTGGTTGCTTCCAACACTGCTAGCAGACTTCAGGCAGCTGCTGCCATGATCCAGGTAAGATTCAAATTTACTCAAATTATTGTATTCTAGACATTTTACTGCTAGGCTGTGGGAACAGAATTGGATGTGTTAGCAACCCACCAAAGGCATCATGGTGCTTCTCATGCCCCATCTCAAGATTGACTTTGTACTTTTGCAGATTCCTCAATATACTCACTATCTTTGTGATGGACCTCATCCTTCAGAAACTTGTCAAGAGCCATGTCCATGTATACTCCAAGTCAATTGTCTTTGTACATTGCAGATGGTGCAGACAGCACTCCCAAGCATTGTGCACCATGCAGTACCTACAAGAAGGGCATTGATGCACTATGTCTTGTGTGGTTTAGCAAGGATGTTCAGGAGGTACTAAAGTATGTACACCATATGTTGGTGAATGAAATGATACTGAACATCAGTTGGCTTCATGGCCAAAAATCTTGGACTGCTTGGAAGACAACTGTATGGGAAAGTTTGATGCAGGTGAATGCAGTGTTGGGTGCCAGTGGGTCATGAAAAATATCTCAACTTTCCAAGATCTCATGATGCTATAGATGTAGAAATGATAAAGGAGATTGAAACCATGGTATGCTCCTATTGTGATGACTGAAAAACTTATACTAATATACCACTGTGAGTCCATGTGAGGATCAATGGTGAAGACAACCAAAAACCCAACACAAAGACAAAAGACCAATTGGCAGTTTACTTGCATGGACTTTGGCTTGAGGGATCTGTGAAAAATAAATTGGGGAGGGATTCTGTGCACCTAGAGGGCTAGGGTAGAGGGGGTTGGTGCTCCTAATGAAGGGGGAGCAGGGGAAGTCTCAAAAGGTGATGATAGTAGGCTCCTGTGAGCCTAGAAGCAATGTAAGAATGATGGAGAAGACAGTAGTTAGACCCTTAATGGAGCCTCAACTACTGGAAGACTTTAAGATGATGAAGAGGGCTTTGAAGTGATGATGAATAGGCTGATGAGTAGGCTGATGAGTGGGCAGATGGTGGGCAGGTACTTAGGCAGGTGCCTTTGTAGATTGCTGTCAATGTATGGTACTTTGTATACAAAAAGGTGGCATAGCTTTCAGTAAACATAGAGTGACTCTTTGTTAGTGATCCATAAACAATGGGTAAAAGGATTGGTAAAGGATTGGTAAGAATGAGTAAGGACAGTAAGTGATTGGTAAACAAAATCAGTAAGCATGACAAAGATTATCACTAATCTATTTGAAACATAATGAGTCATCAAAGGAATGGATGAACAATGCAACAGGGGAATGAATAAGTGCACTGGTCACTGCTGATTAAGGGATATGACTGCAAATGAGTCAAGTTGATTCCTAGATCTGAGATCTAGATGGATTGGGGTGATTTGCTGTGCTTCCAAATGAAGAGGGATGGGAATTTCTGCCAGGGGCCAATTTTGGGGGTCTTCAGGGTAGTCAGGGCATAGGATTTTGCAACATTCCCCCTCTCCTCCTCTCCATAAAGCAACCTGCACTAGCTGCAGCTAGTCTTCTGGAGGGTTTGAGGAAGATGAGGGGCTGTTGAGAACAGACCTGAGACAACCAAAGAAAGTCCTCCTTGAAGTCAGACTGACAAGGAGAATGTGCTGTCCTAAAGTGATAGGATGGGAGGGCATGGACAAGGAAGGGATGAGCCAGGAGGCTTCAGGGCAAAAGCTAGTGGGAACCCCTTGCAGATACTTGTAGTTATTCTCCCTGGCATAGGCACAATTGCCAAAGAGGTGGCCATTATGATGAAGATTGGTGAAATGGGCATTTCATCAGGAAAAACTGAAAGTGCCATAGTTGCTATAGATGATGATTACATATTGGAAATTGTGGGGCTGGATCACAGGATCATGGGAATGTGCTTATCTAATTTATATGTCCAAAAATGGCTGAGAAGGATACAAAATACTGGGGGTCAGGCAATGCAGAATTTGCAATACTTATCATATACTGAAATAGTGCACAAATAGTGAATACATAGTGAACTATTGCACCATTATTACTATATATGATGATGACATAATGAAAGTTGTAGGGATGGGTCACAGGATCCTGGGAGTATGCCTACCTCACTGATATGCCCAAAAATGGGTGAGAAATATGCAAAATACTGGTGAAAATTGATGTCTTCAAAAAATTAATTTCAAATATGTCATAATGAAAGTTGTGGTGCCTTACAATAGAACCACAGACATATGCTTACCTCATCCATACCTGCAAAAATGGTTGAGATACAGGCAAAATACATAGGTGTAGTGTAGTGTACATTTTATTACCAAAAGTGTAGTGTTGTGGCACATTTTTGATTACCTAATGACTGTAGTTTGGATTGTTTTGATTAGCAAAAGTGTAGTAAACTCCACTTTTTTGACTACCTAATAAGTGTAGTGTTTGATTAGTGAAGTGTAGTGTAATGTCTGCTTTTTTGACTACCAATTACAGTGGTTTTCAAAAGTTCAGGGAAAATCAAAAAATCAAAACTCATGCAGTGGAGTTTGCCAGTGAGGACCCCAGAGGTAGCCCTAGACCAGGTTTGTAGTTATTAACATTACCAAATTGTTTCTGCCTCACACTGCGATGTCATTAGTGCATCTTGAGCTTGAATTGAATGAATCCTTCTTGGCCTCAAAATAGTTCTGTAGCATTGTGGTGTAATGAAGAATGCAGTGTGAAAAGTTTATTGAGCTTCCTCATTGCCAGCTCTGCCAGGAGGGCAACAATTCTCCAGTCCTTTACAATCTTTCTCACTATTTATTCAAAGATCAAGAAAATGTCTGCAACTGGGAGGATGACTCTGAAAGAGGAAAAGCCAACTAAGATGAAGGAATTATGGTTTGTCACTGTCAAGTGTCAACTCCAACTATCTCAAGTTTCTTCAAGCTATACTCCAAGGTGATGAGGGGCAGGAATGCAAGCCTTCAGATCATTTGAGATGCCTCATCATGGCATGAATGATGAGTGTGTTGATCAGTCATGAGAAACTAAATCTGCATTCAAATAGTCACTGATAAGCTAGTTGAGAGTATTGCTAATAGCTACAAGATCTGTCTAGGGCTACCTCTGGGGTGCTCACCAGCAAACCCCACCACATGAGTTTGATTTTTTGATTTTCCCCAAACTCTTGAAAACCACTGTAAGTGTAGTGTTGCATAGACTAGTATATGATCACTAGGAAATGTATGGGAAATGATTAGTAAGCTAAGACTCACACATAGACTTGAAGTGCTGCAGTGACCACAGGTCACATGACCTGTGGGAACTTGAAATTTTCATGCATGGATGTGTCAACACTCAGCTGCATCTCTTTCCCCCCACCTCCCACCTCCCTGACAAGGTCCAGGTGAGTCAGTATGCTCCTTCTACTGACCTTCCCCCATCTGGAGCCTGCAACTCCCCTCCCAGAAAAGCCAGTAAGTCTCCCCCACTCCATGGCCCTCCCTGTCTCACCTTACTCCCCTCTAGCTCCTCTAGCAGCAACCACCAGCCACCTGGACCCCCCTGCAAGGTATGTAATTGTCCTCCCCTCCTCTTGTCCATCCACAAATTGATGCCTATTCCCTCTCCCCCATCCAGTTTTGACATAGATTTACCACTTTGTAGAATTATTTCCATGTATTGTAGACAGTGCTGAATAAATTTCTCGTTTCCCTCATAAAAAGTGTGAGCTGAAAAAGCAGAAAAAATGAAAAAAGGGTAAATTTTGCAATGCTTGGGATGACAACATTGTAACTCTATTTCACTATTTATCCTCTTTGTTGGCTATATGTCTATATTTCTCCATATTTAAGGGGGGGATGGATGAGCAGTAATAGATGCTATAGTTGTCTCTCTTGCATGTTTAGTGATAAATAGCACAAAATAGAAATATATAGTGATAAAGAGCAAAAAATGGCACTGTCAGTTTTTCTTGATGTTGTTGGCACAAGCAATGTAGAAAATCATGGAGGGTGAGGATCATTACAAAATTTAGAAGGCACTATGGCATGGTCAAGAGCTTTCAGTGAGCATGGGAATGATGTCAATATCATTAGAAATGACTGAGATATTCAAAAAATCAGAATGCCATCAACTGGTGCTCAAAATTTTATTCAGTGCTTGAGTGGTCTCTTCCCTAGCATTAAGGGTGGTTCTCATGTGAAGGATGACTGCTAGATGTGCCAGTCCTCTGCACATCAGGGCTATGCTTCTCTATTCTTCTTCATTCAGCATTTAGGCTCCATACTCATGTCACCAAAAACCTTTGGTGTGTGGCACTGCCAGATTTTAAAATCTTTGAGCTTTGTACAATCCAAGGCTGTTGAATTCAGTGAAACATATGCAATGGAATTCCTCAAAACTGAGGGCCCCCACCTTCTTGCAGACCCAACAGCATACACAGAGTGGAAGGTTGCCTGAGTACAAACCCTAAAGGATTAAACTAATGTCACAACATTCTTTATGCATGAGCACAATGATAAAGTACATGGTTCCATAACTCATATCACACAAAACTGACAAACTTTTAGGGACTGATCATCAGATGATTTGGTAACTCCATATTTGAAAGATTCCATCTCCATTTCTGGTACACACAAATGGCATCCCCAGTCAAGATGTTCTCCAGCAATTACAAGACCATGCTGACACACATGTATGCACTCTCTGGTGTAGCAGTAGGTGATCATTCCTGTAGATGAAATTGTACTGACTGTTCAACAGTTTGCTTGTGCTCTTGACTGCTGTAGGGAGTGTGGACTCCCTAGGGCTGAAACCTGCCACTTTGCAGCATTCTTCTATTGCTACAACTTCCCCACTGTCCCTAGGGCCAAAACCTGCCAAATTGTGGCATTTCCCAACCCCTTTGACTTCCATCATCATCTCTATTGTCATCTATGAAATTCTGCTGCAATTCCACCACCAATCCAGCCAGAACAACCACTGCTACCATCTAAAAGTAATTCCACCCACCCTTGTGCCTTCCTGTCACATCATATACCCTGTCTCTGCCCCAAAAATCCTGCCTCACTTCCAGGTCCCATGCAGAGAGCCTAGCCTCCATTTACCCCAACCTCTGTTGTCCCTTGACATGTGAAACTTGTCCATTGGCTGTCAGAATCCCTCCCTGAAGTGCCAGGTGTCAAGTAATTGGTTCCTGTGACCCACTGTCAATTCTGACACATATATATTCTGCCTACAATTCTGCTTCCAGCCCCCTAGTCCATTGCTCAAAAATTCTGCAGCTTTCCCTGTGCATCAGGATAAGAGCTAAAAAGTGATGATGAATAGGCTTGATGATGAGGCAGATGATGGGTGAGCAGTTGGGTCTCTACACAGGGGACTGTAGCTGCTTGATTGCTGTTGATGTCCAGTAGAGGGTCAACGGTGGGGATAGATGTGAGGTGGGGGGAAGGAGATGCAGTTGAGTGTGCATGCATGCATGCATGAGAATTTCAAGTTCCCATGGCCATGTGACCAGTGGCCACTGCAGCACTTCAAGTCTAAGTGCGAGTCTTAGCTTACTAATCATTTCCCACACATTTCCTAGTGATCTAGTCTACACAGGTCTCTACACAGGGGACTGTAGCTGCTTGATTGCTGTTGATGTATTGTACTTTATATACAAAGGAGTAGCATAGCCTGTGGTAAACATAGAGCAATACTTTGTCATGGGTTCATAAGTGATTGGTAAAGGGATTGGTGAAGGATTGGTAAGGCATAGTAAGGCTTGGTAAGAATGAGTAAGGACAGTAAGTGATAATTACTTTCCATCCTTGATGGTCCAAGACACAGCAAGCATTTTACAATGTTTCTTCAGAAAACATTCTGAAAAAAAGGAGGGAAGAGATACTCTTGTATTTTAGATGTTTGAAAGGGAAAAATGCAAAATAGTGTGTTGATTAGCAAAAGTGTAGTGTAGTTGATTAGGAAAAGTGTGTAGTAGTCCGCATTTTTGACTACCAACAAAGTGTAGTGTAGTTGATTAGCAAAATATGTAACTGACTACCAAAAGGTAATGTAGTTGTGCACTACCAAAAGTGTAGTGTAGTTGGGGGGATAGGGAATGTCCAATTGGGCAGCTGGGAATTCCCCATGGGTGTGGAGATTCTCAAAGTGCCAAAATGAGATTTCTCCACCCCTCTGATGGGGGATGGGGATTCTCCATGGGTGTGGAGATTTCCCAAGTACAAGGATGGGATTTCTCCACCCTCCTATTATGGGGATGGGGGTTCTCCAGTTGGGCATTTTTGGATCTCCTTGCTACTTTTGATTTGATTTCTGTGTGACTGAGTGATAGTCCTATTAGCTTGAAAGTGTAGTGGGATTAGGAAAAAAGTGTAGTAGTGTTATTAGCAAGAAATGGTAGTGGGATTAGGAAAAAAGCATAGTAGTGGTATTAGCAAAAAACAGTAGTGGGATTAGCAAAAAAGGGTAGTAGTGGTATTAGGAAAATATGGTAGTTGGATTAGGAAAAAAGCATAGTAGTGGTATTAGGAAAAAATGGTAGTGGGATTAGGAAAAAAGCGTAGTAGTTGTACAGGACTGTACAGTGCTGTGACAGTACTGTATGGGGGGGGACCTTTCTGTGGCACTGTGGGCACTGTAGCAGGCTGTCACAAGCTGTACAGCACCTTGAAAAATTTGAATCTTGACACTGATGTTGTATTCTTCTCTTTGAGGTGGTTCAGGGAACAGTCAAAAAAGTGTTTCCACCTCTTGAGTTGTTCAATCTCCCATGTTGCAGTGAGAATATGGTAACAAGTTGCTTCACAGTCAGCATATTGAGCCATGATGGCCTCATGGAGAATATCACATCAGGGACAACTGAAAGTTCCATAGCTGCTATAGATTTAATTATAACACTATAATAGCTATAGATGGTGATTACATAATTAAAATTCTAGGGCTGGATCACAGGATCATGGGAATATGCTTATCTAATTTATACATGGAAAAATGGGTGAGAAAAATACAAAATACTGGGGGTCAGGCAAAACAGACTGGAATACTTATCATATACTGAAGTGTGCAAATAGTGAATATATAGTGAATTATTGCACCATTATTACTACATATGATGATGACATAATGAAAGTTGTAGGGATGGGTCACAGGATCCTGGGAGTATGCTTACCTCACTGATATGCCAAAAATGGGTGAGAAAATTGCAAAATACTGGTGAAAATTGATGACTTCAAAAAGTTAATTTCAAATATGTCATATTGAAAGTTGTAGTACCTTACAACAGGACCACAGCCATATTCTTACCTCATCCATACCTGCAAAAATGGCTGAGATATACATAGGCAAAATACAATTAATGTAGTGCAGTGTACATTTTATTACCAAAAGTGTAGTGTTGTGGCGCATTTTTGATTACCTAATGAGCATAGTGTTGATTAGTGATTGATTAGCAAAGTGCAGTAAACTCTGCTTTTTTGACTACCAATCAAGTGTAGTGTTGTGTAGACTAGATCACTAGGAAATGTGTGGGAAATGATTAGTAAGCTAAGACTCGCACTTAGACTTGAAGTGCTGCAGTGGCCACTGGTCACATGGCCATGGGAACTTGAAATTCTCATGCATGCATGCATGCACACTCAACTGCATCTCCTTCCCCCCACCTCACATCTATCCCCACTGTTGACCCTCTACTGGACCAACCTCTGTTCCAATAGCAAGGCAATTCTCTCTGGTGAGTCATCCTCCTACTGCTGACCCTCCCCCACCTGGAGCCTGCAACTAATGTTTTGAAGTCCAGTTACTGGACCAATGTCATGCACCAAAGGTGTTTGGTGACATGAGCATGGAGCCCAAATGCTGAATGATGAAGAACAGAGAAGCCTAGCCCTAATGTGCAGAATGACTGGTACATCTGGTGGTCATCTGTCACACAAGAACTGCCCTCAATGCTAGGGAAGAAACCACTCAAGCACTGAACAAAGTTTTCATCAGCAAAACCGTCTTTTTGGCACAGAGGCCACAGTGCCACAGTGATGTCACAGCATCCTACAGTGCCACAGTGTCACAGTGTCACAGTGCACAGTCAGGTACAGTGTGACAATTGTGTGACAATACCATGTCACACAGCCCACAGTTCCCCACAGGCTCCCACAGAGTGACAGGCCTACAGACACACAGTGCTACAGAGATAGGGGCTTCCCACAGATGTCACTGTACAGCCACAATGTCATAATGAAAGTTGTGGGCCTGGATCACAGGATTGTGGGAATATGCTTATCTCATCAATATGCCCAAAAATGGGTGAGAAAGATGCAAAATACCGAAAAAATTGGACATCTCAAAAATTGAATTTCAAAGATGTCATAATGAAAGTTGTAGTGCCTGACTAGAGGACCCCAGAGGTATGCTTATCTCATCCATCCATGCAAAAATGGTTGAGATATAGGCAAAATACAATTAGTGTAATGTAGTGTACATTTTATTACCAAAAGTGTAGTGCTGTGGCGCATTTTTGATTACCTAATGAGTGTAGTGGTAATTGTTTTGATTAGCAAAAGTGTAGTAAAGTCTGCTTTTTTGACTACCAAATAAGTGTAGTGTTTTGTAGTGTTTTGATTAGCAAAGTGTAGTGTAGATGAGTATTACCAAAAGTGTAGTAAAGTTCGCTTTTTTGACTACCAAATAAGTGTAGTGTTTTGTAGTGTTTTGATTAGCAAAGTGTAGTGTAGATGAGTATTACCAAAAGTGTAGTAAAGTCCGCTTTTTTGACTACCAAATAAATGTAGTGTTGATTAGTGTTTGAGTAGTTAAATGTTGTGTACACTTTTGATTACCAAAAGTGTAGTAAAAGTTCGCTTTTTTGACTACCAAAAAAGCGTAGCGTTGATTAGTGTTTGACTAGTGAAATGTTGTGTACACTTTTGATTACCAAAAGTGTAGTAAAAGTTCGCTTTTTTGACTACCAAAAAAGCGTAGTGTTGATTAGTGTTTGACTAGTGAAATGTTGTGTACACTGTTGATTACCAAAAGTGTAGTAAAAGTTCGCTTTTTTGACTACCAAAAAAGCGTAGTGTTGATTAGTGTTTGAGTAGTTAAATGTTGTTTACACTTTTGATTACCAAAAGTGTAGTAAAAGTTCGCTTTTTTGACTACCAAAAAAAGTGTAGTGTTGATTAGTGTTTGAGTAGTTAAATGTTGTGTACACTTTTGATTACCAAAAGTGTAGTAGAGTCCGCTTTTTTGACTACCAAATATTTGTAGTGTGACTAGGAAATGTACAGTAGTATTGATTAGCAAAAAAGCATAGTCATCATTAGGATTGTTGTGTAGTGGGCACAGCCACTAATGCCTCGAAATTTTGCAAAGTCACAAAAATACCCCAAAACGCGATATAGTGGACACTAAAACTCACGCCTTTTGTGCTGTAGGGAGTCCATACTCCCTAGGGCTGAAGATATCAGTTATCAGCATCGTCATCACCGCACTACACCACTTCCTGCAGCAGGCTGTCCCTCCGAAATCATCGCCACTGCTCCACTCTCGGCAATCTCGGCTAATTCGACAGCTTCCCTCGCTTACTAATGCCGCTGCCGCCTAATCAGGAAGTAGCCCCTATTACCAACACTTACCGCTGCAACAAGTCGCCGCCCACCCCTATTCTCGACTCCACACGACATCCAACCCCTGTCTTCGTCGGTCTTCGGCCCTATGTGACTATATCACAGGTCTACTGACTGTCGGCAGTCCCCTCCGATGCTTGTGACGTCGGCATCTCGGTCCCTATAGGCCCCACTCGAGTCTCCGACGCCTGCAGCCGCCAGTAGCACTGCCACACCGCCCCAGACCGCCGCTAAGAGTCCCCGCATCATCGGTCAGCGATCTACAGTCCCCTAGGCATGTTCTCCTTCGCCACCTCCCTTTCCTTTTGGCTTTTCTTGCTTTCTCTCCCCCTTCCTTTTGTACCTACATTCTGTAGTGCCTTACACAGCAAGCATTTCACAATGTTTCTTCAGAAGAAATGCTGGAAAAATGGAGGGAAGAGATACTCTTTTATTTTTGATGTTTGAAAGGGAAATATGCAAAAACAATATTTTATGTCTATCCAAAAAACATGGATTAATGGTAGTGCCCATTAGCTTCTACTCTAATTGGCACTAGCATCAATTCATGTTCTCTGGAAGAAAATAAAACATTATTTTTGCATTTTTTCTTTCCAAACATAAAAAATAAAAGAGTATCTCTTCCCTCCCTTTTTTCAGCATGTTTTCTGAAGAAAAACAGTGAAATGCTTGCAGTGTTATTTCGGCGCTTTTCTTTCAAGTTTTTCTTGACATATGACGTTTCCAAAATTCGCCGAAATGTACCTTAGTGACAGCCGCCTGTACGATACAAAACACCGCTGTACTTAGGAAAAGTAGACCCACTTTTCTGGCGTCACAATCTGTGTGTCTAAGAGTCATCCTGAGTCCCCAGAGTCGCTTTCAGAGTTTTCTTCGAGTTTTCTGAGCCCACTTCGAGTCCCCAGAGTTACCCATCGAGTTCTACCGACGATTTCGAGTCTCCTTGCATCTTAAAAATTCTGCCAGCCCTCTGAGTCGTCCCCTTCGCATCTACCAATTTTTTCTACAGTCTACAAGAGTCTACTTTCGCTGCCGACCAAGTTCCTAGCTTCCCAACACCGCCTTATCGACTAGAAAAATCCCTCTTCGCCCATTTTTGAGGCGGAATTTCGAGTTCTTTGCCGCCTACACTTCCCAGACCCACCAGTTACCTCCCCTCAGTCTCCTTCTGACTCACGACCCCTTTTCCCCTTTGCACTCTTGCAAGAAGAGTTGCCCACAGCGCAAGCGGCCAAAGCTGACCAAACAAAGGCCAATTCCTACTATGGGGTAGTGTATGCCATTAGCCCACTACTACCACACATTTGATTACCAAAAAGTGTAGTGGTATTAGAAAAAAGTGTAGTAGTAGTACCAAACAGTGTAGTAGTATTAGCAAACAGGGTAGTAGTATTAGCAAAAAGCATAGTACTATTAGTAAAAAGTGTAGTACTATTAGTAAAAAGTGTAGTAGGTAGTGTTAATAGCAAAAAAGCATAGTTGTATTAGGCTATTATGTGGTAGTACTTGAATTTGAATATATTACTACTTTTGATTTGATTGGTGTGACTGAGTTCCTATTAGCTTGAAAGTGTAGTGGGATTAGGAAAAAAGCGTAGTAGTGTTATTAGCAAAAAATGGTAGTGGGATTAGGAAAAAAGCATAGTAGTGGTATTAGGAAAAAACAGTAGTGGGATTAGGAAAAAATGGTAGTGGGATTAGGAAAAAAGCATAGTAGTGGTATTAGGAAAAAATGGTAGTGGGATTAGGAAAAAAGCGTAGTAGTGGTATTAGGAAAAAATGGTAGTGGGATTAGGAAAAAAGTGTAGTAGTGGGATTAGGAAAAAATGGTAGTGGGATTAGGAAAAAAGTGTAGTAGTGGGATTAGGAAAAAATGGTAGTGGGATTACAAAAAAAGTGTAGTAGTTGTACAGGACTGTACAGTGCTGTGACAGTACTGTACAGGGGGGGACCTTTCTGTGGCACTGTGGGTGCTGTAGTGGGCTGTTGCAAGCTGTACAGTGCCATACAGTGACTAATGGTTTTGCTGATGTTTGCAGACCAGTTTATGGCATTCCAATATTTCAAATATCTTGGTCATTTCTAATGATATCAACATCATTCCCATGCTCACTGAAAGCTTTCAACCATGCCATCCTGACTTCCAAATTTTGTAATGATCCTCACCCTCCATGGTTTTCTACATCATTTCTGCCAACAAACACCCATTTTGCCAATCCTCATCATAATGGCCACCTCTTCAATGATCTCAATTGCCTACTCTGTTGAGTATAAACTGCCCCTGTCAATATTATACTTAGGTGCGAAGGTTTTGTTGCTTACATAAGCAAAAATGCGTACATACAGTAGAGTAAATTTCTCCTAGTCTCCTCAGTAGCTTGTTATTACTGAGGAGTAAGTCACCCTTTCATATTTAGTCCTACACTTACTGACTACCTGTAGAGTAATTATCTGACAGGTACATATCAATCCAGTAGCTTGTTATTACTGAGGAAATAATTATCTGACATACTCATCAGCCTACTTATCTGCCTCACTCATCATCACTTCTAAGCCCCTCTTCATCATCATTAGTCTTGCAGTAATTGAGGCTCCATCAAGGGTCTAATTACTGTCCTTATCATCATCCTACATCACTTCCAGGCTCACAGGAGCCTTCTGTCTTTGCTTCTTTTTTGAATCTTCCCTGCTCCCCCTTTGTCAGGAGCACCAACCCCCTCTGCCCTAGCCTTCTAGGTGCATGGAACCCCTCCCCAATTTATTTTTAACAGATCCCTTGAGCCAGAGTCCATGGAGGTAAACTACCACTTGGTATATTGTCTTTGTGTTGGGTTTTTTTGGTGTTCCCACCATTGATCCTCATGTCAACTCACATCAGTCTCAGGTTTCCATCTTCTCATCTCTGGTGATGCATCTGTAGTTGTTTTAGGTATGTACCATACACTCTAAGTGCACAGGCAGGCTTACATAAGCCACAATGCATGCAAATACTAAGTAAAAAAAAGGTAGAGTAAAAGATAAAAACAAAGCTGTAAGTAAAAACAATGAAATTAAAAAAAAAAAACCTAGTAGGGAGGCTTCCCTCCCTACATCTGAGGGTGGCTTTAACATTGACTGTCCCCAGTTATCACATACCAAGCTGTATTATATGACAAGGCAAGGTATCATCTTTGAAACAAGTTAAACTCTAAGTAAAACCATGAAAACACAAGCTTGACACAAAAGAGACCATATGAAAAGAAACAAAAACACTACTCAGCTGATGGGGGTCCCAGTTTGAAGTGGTCTGAGGGTGCTCAAAGGCAGAAAATGACTTGGGTGCAGCTTGAAGGGGGTCTCAAAGGGGCTTGAAGGTACTGCAAGATGGTTTGAAGGTAGTCTGAGGGGTCTTGAAGCTGTCTTGAAGCTGCTTGAGGGTATCTCAAAGGGAGGTGATGACTTGGAGTAGAGTTGAAGGTGGCTCGAGAGTTTCAAAGGTGACTTGAGGGTAGAACAACCTTCTCACAGGTGATGTGAGGGGGAAAACAACCTACTGCTGAGCTAATGCCTGCACCAGAGCCTGCAGGAGAGAGTGCCAGAGTGACAATGAGGGGTGATGAGGGGCATGAGGGAGTGGCTTCAAAGCTGGGAGCTCCCCAACAAGCATAGTGGGGGATCAAATGTGAGACTGATCCTGAGGCTAGACAGGCCTTGGAATGTGGATCAGGGGTGGTGCTCATCTTGAAGGGGAAGGAGGGGCTTGTGGGGGGAAGTGGACCTTTGATAGGCTGTAACAAGCCTTGGAATTTGACTCAGACTCACCTTGGGGGCTTGAGGCTTCCTACTGAGGGTCTGGGAGGTGCTTGAAGGGGACTGCATAGCCCTCGAAGGGGTTTCAGGAGCTCTCAAAGTCTAAAGATGTGCCTGGGTGGACTTGGGGTCAACTTGAGATGAAGTGAGGGCTTTACCAACTTAGAACTCAAAGGGGGGGTGGTACTGGGTCAGCTAAACCTCCTGGGCCTCAAGCAAGAGCCCAGAAATCCAATTGAGCCTGTAGGGCACACCCAAGCACCTCATGAGGGATCTCCTCACCTGTGGGCAGTATGACTCATCCTTGAATGATCCTACACCTGCCCACTGCTAGATATGAAGCACAGACCTTGCACTGTGCTTGAATATGCCCTTTGTGACCACAGACATCAGCAAACTAGACATCACCTGGCCAGACAGAGTTCCAGAGTTCCCAGAATCCCAGCCCACCACCTCCATCAATACTATTGCTATTCTTTTTTGCTAATGCCACTACCATTTTTTGCTAATACTACTACTATGCTTTTTTCCTAATGCCACTACACTTTCAAGCTAATAGGACTATCACTCTGTCACACAGAAATCAAATCAAAAGTAGTTATATACTCAAATTCAAGTACTACCACATAATAGGCTAATAGTGCTATGCTTTTTGCTAATACTACTATGCTTTTTACTAATACCACTACCCTTTTTGCTAATACCACTACACTTTTTGCTAATACTACTATGCTTTTTTGCTAATACTACTACCTATTACCACACTTTTCTAATAGTATTATCCTTTTCACTAATTAAATAGGTGGTAGTGGTGTGCTAATAGCATACACTACCCCATAGTAGGAATTGGCCTTTGTTTGGTCAGCTTTGGCCACTTGCACAAAAGGCATGAGTTTTGGTGCCCACTATATCATGTTTTGGGCCCCTGGTGTATTTTTGTGACTTTGCAAAATTTCAAGCTATTAGTGGCTGGGTCCACTACACAACAAACCTAATCATGACTATGCTTTTGTGCTAATCACTACTACTCTACATTTGGTAGTCAAAAAAGCAGAGTTTACTACACTTCTGGTAATAAACATGTACACTACACTTCAGTAATCAAACATTACAAAACACTACACTTACTTGGTAGTCAAAAATGTGCCACAACACTACACTTTGCTAATCGATCACTACAAAACACTACACTTTTGGTAATACAAATGTACACTACACTTTACTAATCAAACACTGCACTTACTTGGTAATCAAAAATGTGCCACAATACTACACTTTGCTAATCAAACATCACAAAACACTACACTTGGTAGTCAAAAATGTGCCACATCACTACACTTTTGGTAACACAAATGCACACAGCACCTTGCTAGTCAATTACTAACCAATGCTACACTTTTGGTAATCAAAAGTCTACACAACACTTTGCTAGTCAACTACTAATCAACACTACACTTATTTGGTAGTCAAAAATATGGAGTTTACTACACTTTGCTAATCAATTAGTAATCAACACTACACTTACTTGGTAGTCAAAAATGCGGAGTTTACTACACTTTTGCCAATCAACACAATTAACACTGCACTCATTAGGCAATCAAAAATGCACCACAACACTACACTTTTGGTAATAAAATGTACACTACACTACACTAATTGTATTTGCCTGTATCTCAATCATTTTTGCATGGATGGATGAGATAAGCATACCTCTGGGGTCCTCTTGTCAGGCACTACCACTTTCATTATGACATCTTTGGGATTTATTTTTTGAGACTTCAATTTTTTTTTGTATTTTGCAATTTTTTCACCCAATTTTTGGCATATCAGTTAGATAAGCATATTCCCATGATCCTCTGATCCAGCCTTACAACTTTTGTTATGACATCATCACTGTACAACCACTTTTTATTTTTGACAAACTGTGACTCCAACTCAAATTTGCAAACATCTCACCCAAAAAAGGAGATATTGCTGAGGTAATCATATTCCTATGGTCCTGAAACCATGGGCTACAACTTTTGTTCTGACTGTGGCTGTGCTTCTGGAAGGTCTGGGGTGCTGGGGTGCTCTGGGCATCCTGTGGGGCACTGTGGCAAGACATTACTGTGAGACTGGGAAACTGGGCACCCTGGAATACTGTACAACACTGTAGGGTACTGTGAACCATAATAAACTCTGTGGCAAACTGGTGGATTTTTTGTAATTTGCTGATGCAACCAGTCCAAAGCAGTCTCAGTCTGGTTGCCCCTGGATTTCCAAATCTGGAAGACTAGACTGGACCAGACCTTAAAACACTAATATTTACCTGGTGTCTGACCAGACCCCATGGTCTATCCCAAAATAGGACAGACTTTGTCCTGGCTACATTACTGGAGTCCTACTTGACTGTTTCCTGTGACTGAAAATTCATAACAGGTTTTCCACAAAGGAAAGGTACTGTAGGACAAATCACACTAAATGTGCTTAGGACACTTATTGTTTTGTGTACATAGGAAATATCTCCCCAAGACTATGGTAGCCTTCATGCAGTTTCAACACATGTCACATGATGTGACCAAGTGTAACCACAGCCTTAGCAATGACAAGAGTACCATGCATTCTGGGACCCTTAACAGTAGTATTTAACTTTCAAAATCTATCTTCTTCCACACACACCAAATTCCATGATCCTGAAACCAACAAAATATCCATAGTTGCCACAAACAAATTTGCAGTTTTCAATTTCTAATATCAGCCAGGTTGTCATTTGCCTATGATTTTTTTCTGGTTTATCATGTTTCATCATGTTTTGTCATGTGAGATGTGTCAGAACTGCATGAAGGCTACCTTATGATTGAACTTCTGCATTTATGCTTTGCCTGTCTTGCAAGCAAGCCTTGCACCCCCTGCAGTTTAAGATGTAATTGCAAAACTTTCCCATTGCACTCCACTTGTAATCCATCCCGCAAATGTGCACCTTTTGCCTTGAAGGCATTGCTTTGCCACTTGATAATGTAAAACTGCTTGCTTTATTTCAAAATAGGTGGTTGACGCACTACGAGACTTGTAGAATTGGCAAGAACAGTAAATTCTTGGGCTCACCTTCCTGCCTCCATGCCCAAAGTAACTAGAGTATCACGATACACATGTAACATCGATATTTTAGAGATTCGTGGCCTGTGTGAGAGGTAAGGAAGGCGATATAACAATTTGGACAAGAAGGCAACCTGAACATGCTTTTGAAGCGATGCTTGGGTGGAACACCACGCTTGAGCCCATTGATCAGCACTTCATGTATATGCGAGTCCGCAATCCAACACAGAGCTGCCCAACTAGCACGTTAGTACACACAGGAAAACGAGACGATAGAAGCAAACGTTACACTCGTTAGAAGAACGGCAGTCACCACCATCTATCCCTGAGACCACAGTAACCTTCGAGAATGGAAACGGGACCGAAGTAAAAACAACTTCAGGCCGATGAATCCGGAACCCACCGGGCAAGTCTTATTTATCCAATTAGCAAGGTCACAACCACCAGCACAGTTGGAAGACAGCATCACATTGCATTAATGTTGACCCGATATCAAAGCACTTACCAGATATGTCGAGACGTCCCCAAAATGCTCGTTCACAATCGATTTTCACTTCTTCACGGATACCCTCGTTCACTTCGCCGATGATGATCCGGGAAAGGTATATCGGGTTCAAAAAAACGGAGCCAAGGGCACCCTGGATACCGAGAACATTCCAGCGCGCGATTTTATCGCTACATGACATTGATAGTGTTGCCGGAGAATCAGCACGACCGGGTTTCGTCCTCAACACTCCAAAAAGGGTATAGTTGTTGCGGCCTCTTGAAACCGCACTGGGAGGCAAAGCATAGACGGCTGAGTTCTTGAGCTGAGCCATTTCGTCGTCCTGGAAGGATGCCAGGAAACGCATTGAAGCATCGCCACCTTGTTTTCGGCAGAATTATCGCAACTTCAGAGCACAAAAGGATGATCACAGAATTCAATCCTTACAAGGAGGAGTGGATATGTACATGATCACCTGCACACCTTCCTTAACCCGAAACTTGCCATCACTTTCATCTTTGACAAGCCACCGAGACGACCCTCCAGACGTGACATATCGTTGGATTTCCTCGAGTAACCAGCGGCGAGCGCATCGACGAGCAAGCACTTCGGCATGGGAATCGTGAAGGGCATCGCCTTGCTCCGGAAGTCGATTCTGTGGTAGACATTTACAACCCGTAGCGAGCCCAATTATCTTTGTCTCGCCAGGATAAGATAGGGCGATGGCGGCCAAAACAGTGTAAGTTCTGTCATGCGGGGTGGCGTTCAGAGAGCGGTATTTCTTCAAAACGTCGTGTACGAAAGCCGAGTCTTCATCTGTAGTCATGTATTTGTAACTTCGTGGAGTTTTCCTTTGAACCTCGTTCCCCCTAGGCACGGATAGCCTTAGGATACTTGGAGTGTTGGAGCTTTGGAACCGGTCCTAAGATCTCGCGCCCCACATGTCCTACTCCAAACACATGCAAATGCATATCCACCCACTTCAAGCTTCACCATGGAGCCTCTGGTGCCAAACGCTAAATTTTACGTTGTACGGAGTGATTGAATTCGTGACGACACCACTGGAGATGGAGCTTTCTGAGCCTTAAATAAGAGCCCCCCTCGCCGTTTATCGCGAATCAGAGGCACACACAATTCATACATTGTCTTACTAGGCGAAGAAACTATGACTTTGTTCCACCCCACCCGCGACAACCGCGATCGTGAGCAGCCGCGTCGCCAAGGGTTTAATATGTTCTCCCGAAGAGACGGAGACGGAGTTTCAGGAGGGCACAGACGTACGCGTTTTCTCAGTGTGCTGGCACTTCCTTCTTGTAATCTTCGGTACTTAGGCACAGCTCGTTCCAATCCGAAAACGGTTAGATCTAGCAGGGAGCGTACCAAGCACGAGCAGAGGAACAAGGTGCGTATGTCATGCTGTAGTTTCGTTGGCAGTCCGCTCAGAAAATGGACTGGTTTTAGGGACGGGCAGGGGATACACATGTCCCGCTAATGGTGAAGGTCAAACGGGCGCTAGGTATTCCCGAGCACACCCAGAACTAAGAGAAGATAGCTATGATTATGTTCGAGAGTTGGTTTCTCCGATTTCAGAGGGTCCTTAACCTTCTATACAGCGTACTGGCCAGGGGCGTTGTCACGATAGTATACCTGAATTGTAATCAAGTAAAGCGTACGGTCTAAACTAAATGTACCCACCTACAAAGTAAAATCCGTATAGGGGAAGGAACCACGGTACCACCTGTGTTCGAACCCCATCCAGCCAGCCAGTCGGCCATCCTGTGTATCGGGGCTACTGCGGCACATGACAAGTGACTAGGCTGCAGGCGTTTCGAACTAAATAGGGGGTCGGGCGCTCCGAGTAATGTGATCAGTAAACATTGCATGATTTCATAAATGTGATTCGTCCCTGCCAATGACCACCATGAGGTTTTCTTGGAGCTCCTATCTCATCTTAGATCTCGACGAGCGGCTGCCAGAATTTTCGCTTTTAGAGTAAATGTGTGCTGGATTCTTGTGCCAGATGAATGCGGGAAAATAAACAAGCAAACAAGTCTTACCAGCCCTTTGATGTTTCGTTCTTGCTCCAAACAACGACAAACACGTATCCACTTGCTCCCAACCACACAGACGGCGTCATGTGGGGGCGACGTATAACGCCGCCCATGACGAGATGAATGTGGGGCTTCCAGGTTCTATCAGACCCAGTATCGCCCCGAAGTCACCCAGGGTATCTATCACTTTCCTCTGGGAATTGCACGGGTTCTGTCACGAGTATCTTAGGGTTACCATTATCGCGGCTCGCGATCTCCGGCAAATCGAACATTCTCCAAGGTACTAGTAGGCGAGGCCGACCACATCGATGCCCCTCTTGGCGCAGCCGATTGACTGGGTGGTAGCTGATACCCTGGGCCCTCTCTGATAACCGTCGCCGTTCCTGGTCACGAACGTGGGCTGCGCGAGCAGGTGGAGGCAATACGCAAAAACAGTGCGCCCTGCGGAGAACCCGTTTCCTAGGTCGGTAAGTGGAGCCAGATGTCCCCAAACCCAGAGTCAGATCAGCAGCGGAACGTCGTGAGTAGTTGGTGCTGGCATCAACAGCACACGATACGACTGCATGGCTGAAGATCTACAGCGAGTAGTTTGCCGGGCTGGGCAGAGCAATCGCGGTCGCATGAAGAAAGAGGAAAAAACCGGTATACGTCTGCGGACGGGATATCGATGTCATTCATCCCCGCAGTAATAAAAGAACAGGCTTCCTCTCTGGAACAGCCCTTGCCGAAATGAAAAATGAACGAGCACTGCGGAAGCAATCGTGGTTCGGTAATTGCCGGTGGGATCTTCTCCTGTCATGCCACGGAGAGCGCCGGGATTCCCTCGGGTCGCATCTCTCCCCCTCAGCGAAGTCATGACGTGTCGTTAGAATTCGTCAAACGTGTAAATGATACAGTGAATAACATAAAACTACCGTACAACGATCAGCTATGAGGAGCAGGCAAACACGACGATCCAGTACACCGGGTACGCGATGGCATGTAGCAGCCTAGAAATGTATGACGAATACCTGGTGACCAACCTAATGAACATTCATTTTTAAATGCCAAGATCCCGGTGACATTTCTTCCATGTATTGTATTTCCACATGATTCCATGACATAGGAATGGCATTTGACTGCAGGGGGAGAGCCAAGTCAAGGCAAGGAACGATAGCCAGAGGAAGAGTTTACTTACCTGCATATAGTGCGAGACCGCGCGACCAACTCTCCGTACCAATGAATGCAGGTCGACCAAGCCGCTGTAACTATCCACTGGGATCTCGTACGTAAGAGGAGAATAACCAGGCCACTGAAAAATAGATCAGGTAGCGTTGACAGGGATTTGCGGGATGGTACTCACTCTGACGTGAACGAATATTTTTCCCCTGTAGTCCACACTTAGATCTTCTAGTGTGTACGAATCTTGACCCGATAGCAGGATATTTGCCTGGGCTTCACCAAGGGTGATCCCCGAGCGGAAAGCCCCTTTACGCTTGAACTTCACTATCCCACCTCCACCTCTCGAGTACGGCGAGAAGCCACCCCCAAAACTGGGCACGGAGGAATAGGAAACAGACGATCCCCGACGAGGACGATGGATGGATATCGGGTGCACCGATGGGGTGCGATAATGCGAGTCGCGATAACTGAGGTCATCGTATGCTGCGGAGGATAAGAACATCAATGGAAACAGAGCGATATCCACGTACAACGAGGGAGATATGGATTGCTCAAGTTGCCGCCGTACGATGGGTAAGGATAAGTCTTTACGCAGGGCAGAGTTGTGAGGTGGTCGCAATAGGAAAAGAAGGTAGAAGCGTACCTGAGGTAGCGGGTCGTAATAAGAAGACGATGTCAGTGGGACACCACCTGAGCGAAAGCTCGCAGGTGTTGAGAGGTAGCCCAAAGAAGGTCTGCGGGACCTTGAACCGGTGTAGTATGGATCAGCAGAGTACGATGAGTATGCAGTTGAAAACGCCATCTTGCGAGATGAGAAAGATGAGTGAGCAGGAGTGGAAAGGAACAAACCGTGATTAAGGAGTTTTTATAGAAGTGGTCCGGAGAGTGGCACTGATTTTATGGCGGGAACCTCCACAGACTGCCTCGAGGTCGCATCGAGGTGAGTGAAGGATGTGGCAAGGGGAGACCTGGTCCAGGAATGCCAGATCTAAGTCATTCAATTGCAAAATCGGATACCGCGAACTTTCGCCTAGAAAAGGAATCCGTAGCGGTCCTCTGACACTGCGCTCCGCAATTGCTGACGGGTAAGCGGAGTGCCAGGGAAGTCAAGGATACTGGTGACAACCCGGAAATGTCAGATTTGAAGCAATAAAGTCCAATCTTACCCGATGGGATGGGACCAATGTGACGGTACGACGCCAGTACAAAGACAGAGACTCCCACTGCTTGTGGTGGCTGGAGATCAGATAGACCTTGCCTCGAGGCAGGCGCATGTCATGTCGACGGCGTGTTCTCGCCATGACCCGGTCGGTGGGATGCGCCCATAGCAGTGCCACTGCATTCCACCACCGACTATCCTCATTGTCGCCACGCCGACAGAACCACTCTCCAAAAAACTGTGGGCCTGCATAGTAGCAAGGCGATGTTCCAAGGTTTCAGAGTTGTCACTTCACCTACCGCAGCGGCGACCCGCGCGATCACGTGCGGGTTCACACGTGTCACCGTATGACCACAAATTTGCAATGTTAGTAGAGTCTACCTCGTATTAGGACTTGATACGATATGGTTGATAGGCTGATGGGTGGGCTGATAAGACTGGACCGTTTCTGCAGCCTCTAAACAGGTTCCTTCCATGTTGTGTCAGTCGACCCGCTTTGTTTCGGTCCAAATATCTGACTCTCAAACCAATTCCCATGGTGCCTTTCCCGGTGCACGTTTGGCGGCGCGCCTCAGTCTCTGTTCAGAGTGACCTTTGTTGATTGCAGAAAAGGTGGCTCCGTGGTTGATTGGAAACCATTTAGTCTCTGAAACAGTGAGCCTTCAATCAGTACAACCTCCTTTGGCCACTTTTCCCGGTCCGTGAGCTCCCGGACTGGTCCTTCCGTCGGCTCTCCGTCTTTTACCCTCTTCCTGATACGGTGAGGACGGAAGGGATATCAAGTGGCAGTCAGTACATACAAGTTCCAGGCGTGACCCGCTCTCAGTTATTGGATATTTCCTCATCGATACCCGGTAAGTGTGCAAGTGTTCGTGCTGGACAAATGATATCTGCACAGAATAATCAATCGACATGCGCATTGTATCAACATTACATATCGTGACCGACGTCCGTTGTATCCTATTGACTGTCCAGCGAGCGCGATCATATGACCGCACGTACACTCCATGACGGTTTACAAGCGTAGTCAGCGGTAAGAGTCATAGCAGCCTCGTCGAAACTCGTCGTGCGAAACGCGATCGTGCAAGCCAACGCCAACACGACTCGCGTTATGCCATATACGGCGCGGCCGCGGTGTGTTACGGGCAACGAATCCGGAGGTAACACATTCTTTTGCTAGAACTTCTCTTGCACGGTTTGCAATAATCATCCTTACCTAGAACTACAGGTCAGATACGATCGAGATATTGGATCCATCGCAGAAACTCACCCCACTTGCGAGGCGTTGAATGAGTACAATACTCTGAATATTAGGTCCCAATCGAGAAAGAAATTATTTGTAGGTGAATAGGGGACCAGCGCAGACTTGGACGTTTGGGAACGCGAGGCGTCCCATAGGCTGACTTGCGTAGTCTGGGAAGACCCCACCCCACCTAGATGGACCGGCGCGTCTATTGCAGGTGCCTGCTTCGGACCGGGAGGTCGAGGACGATGAGGGGACCTGGGCCCTGCGGGTTTCCGCCTGTGCGAATAGTTGTTACGAGACCATGATCGTACGTCGTCGAAGGTAGACGAGCGATCCGTTGTGGATGAAGATGTCGAAGAAGAACAGAGAGACAGACGTGAATCACACGGTGATGAATGCGAGGATATACTACGTCCTCTAACGTTTGTCCAGCCCCACTCTTCGGAACTTTCTGTGCGGGACGAGCGTGAGGACCAGGCGCTGCACGGTCGAGGACCTTGCACCCGTGAAGGCCTTCTAGCTAGGAGAGGGGCCTGCGGTGAGTCCATTTGCATACGTGGCATGTCAAGCAGCAAGAAAAAGACGGGGACAGGATGGTCGTGGGTAGTCCAAGTCCCTCCGTGGTGGGCGGTGGATTGAAACTAGGAGGGGGTGGTTTGCAAGCGATCAAATGCTGAGAAAGCGGCTTTGTGGATATGGCTGGCGGGCATTCGATGAGTCACCGGAGTATTATGGGGGTCCCATTAATTGTACATCGACCGATCAAGTGGGCGCGACACCGCATTGCTGATGGTGAGAGCGAAGTAGTAGTAGTGGTAGTGGTGTCGAGGTGTTCGGTAAATCGTATGTAGCGTGTCGAGAGCACTCTCGAGCATCCTTCATTACGACTGTCTGCTGTCAGGCACGCTTTCTTCGCGCTCATATCCTTGGAATTTGGTTGTCCATGTGCATCTTACTCCTGGTCCTTGTGGACCTCCGAATGATAGATCGGGATACAAGTCGGTAATACAGACACCCGCAAGAACTTATCATCGAGACCGTCACTATCGCACCTATGATGGTCGCCGAAAACACAGAGTCATCGATTGTCGATGTGTCCCTACTCGCCGATGAGATCACTCTGGACGAAGCTCTGGACGCGCTCGACCCTCTTCGTCACCTCAGAAACCAGGACGATCCCAGTGATCACATCTTGCTAGTTCCAACGCAGCCGCGTTCCGTTAAAAACCAATGCATCAGTTTGACATTCCCCAGTCCTTCCCCAGAGGGGAGTGCTACAGCGATACAGATCACTCTCAGGTTGGATGCGTCTCCCGGATGTGGCGGTATAGCCTGGCCAGCCGGCGAGGTGCGTACTTTGCGATATCGTTGATGGCATGACACCGATACCCGAACTCAGGTTCTCTCGAACTATATCACTCTACGGGGCGAGCAGTTTTGTCATGCAAAAACGGTGCTAGAACTTGGAAGCGGGACAGGACTTGTCGGGCTAGTCGCTGGTGCCCTCGGTGGACATGTTTGGATTACGGACCAAGCGTTTGTACTCACTCCCTCAGCGCAAGACTGTATGACCCAGCCACTGGTGATGTCCACTACCCAGGCCACTACTTGGAATCATGCGAGATAATGTGATCATAAACAACCTACAATCCTTCGTCAACGTCGCTGAGCTCAACTGGTGCGGTGTATACATTCCATCGGGCTGTTTTCCGACTTACAATAGAGCGTCAGGGGCGAAAAAGTGCCATCGTATATTCCCCGCCCTGATATCATTCTAGCAGCGGATTGCGTGTATTACGAACCAGCTTTCCCCCTTCTGGTCAACACGCTATCAGAGCTATCAGAAGAAAGGACGGAAATCTTATTCTGTTATAAGAAGCGAAGAAAGGTATTCACATATACCTTGCACAGCGTTTCTGGAAAACTCAAGACTCCGTAGGCCGACAAGCGTTTCTTTGCCCTCCTGAAGAAACAGTTCAACTGGAGAGAGGTACCAGACTCGAGCACTGTTGGAAGTGTGGTACTAATCTTGCATCACGCACAGGTTGACGATGATCCAAATCGAGAAAGCTATGCGCGAGAAGCAATTTCGCTCCTGGTGCTGACGAAAAGAACAGCAATTGGCTGTGTATAGTGACAAAGTTTGGGTGCACTGATGTTTAAAATGTATCGAGGAGTGGCCCATGCGAGGTAACGTCTCCGTATGGTTGTAGACGTGCGTTGATCGTGGGCAGGAGCAGAGTGTGAGAGATCGAGTGGAATCCACTCGCTATGTGCTGTAACAGGATCATATCCATGATAACCGATAGTTGTATTCTAGTCTGTTCTATGATCCCAGGAACAGAAGAATCAGCATATCCCTGCAATGTAGTGTCAAGACGCTGGTGGTAATGTCTTAATCTTCGAAGGCGGTTGGTTGTTGTAATGATGTAGTGGAGACGACGTACTTGTAGTCCATGTATTCCTCCGATTTCTTTCTTCAGCACTTCGGTAACAAGTTTGTGTTGTTTGACAGTTGGCATGTCCCTGAACGTCTCACTTGCAATCTTGATTGCAAAAAAAGCACCACAGCCACCTTTGACAAGAGTTGGATAGTCATTGGAATGGCGCTATTATCCACCAAGGACAGACGTACCAGACACGTCTTGCACAGCGAGTTCCGTCGGAGAAAAGCGCTCCGTCAACTTGGAGACGATAGCCTTCTCCATATCGGTCGTTGACGTCGATAGTGCATGCGACCAACGTTGCCTCGAAACAACTACTCTCCTCGTTAGCGAAAGCATGTTCCTGACGTTCGCCGGCGAGCGCACGCGTTTAAATACCCTTCTCATCACGTGACTGGATTTTGACGCCGACGCAGGTCCTCCCCAGTTAGTCCCATTTCGAGTTGCCGCCACAGACACTAAATGCAAGTGGCAAGGTTGGTGGACACGCTTGTGCGTCCATGTGTTCGAAATGCTTGTCGGTCCATGCGAGATTTCTCCTCACCTTTTGGGGCGCGAACTTCGTCAGTCGGCTTGAAACGTAGCCTCATGATGGACCCACTCAAACCATTATCCCGCCTTCGATCACCTCCACGGCGATGTCACTCTGTCATCGCGTTTCACGGGTCTACCAAGTTCGTAGAACTTGGTCCGCGCTTCTTCTCATCCAAATCCGGCGGCACTGGGGTTGGTGCCTCGCCCTTGCCGGTACTGGCACCTCCAGCAGTCGGCCAGTGGCTTTTGGTCTCCTCCGCACTGGTTTTTGCGGTCATAGTTGTTGGAGGCGTTACGCGCCTCACTGAGTCAGGACTCAGCATCACGGAATGGCGACCAGTCACTGGTATCTTGCCACCGCGGAGTGTGGAGGACTGGAACGCGGAATTCGACAAATACAAGGCAACCCCCGAATTCAAATTGTCAGTTTCTTTTGAAACGAGTCTGCAAACGTCTTTTGTTTGTTGACCATTATTCTTCGTGTTAGGATGAACCACTCCATAACCCTAGAGGAGTTCAAGAATATCTTTTACATGGAGTGGGGGCACCGCATCCTGGGGCGTGTGATCGGCATCGCCTTTATTGCGCCGCTAGCGTACTTTGCGTTCCGCAAGAAACTATCGCCATCGATGCCCGCCAAATTGACCGGAATGGCCTCTCTGATCGGTTTTCAGGGTGTCCTCGGATGGTACATGGTAAAGTCCGGTCTGGAGGATTCAATCATGGACACCCCAGGTGGCGTTCCGCGTGTATCGCAGTACCGTCTTGCTGCGCATCTCGGCACTGCACTTGTTTTATACGGGGGTATGCTCGGCACCGGACTTGCTGTAATACAGGATTGGAAGTATGCCCGCAGTGGGGCGTGGAGCGGTTCCAAGACCGTGTCATGGGAGACCGTATTATCAAATCCGGTTATCAAGTCATTCACTAGAAAATCCCGTGCTTTGACAGCGTTGGTGTTCTTGACTGCCCTATCAGGTGTGTAGCATCACTGACTGAGGTTCTGGTCGTTGATTCCTATGGATAGGTGCTTTTGTGGCCGGGTTGGATGCGGGACTGCTGTATAACGAGTTCCCCCTCATGGGAGGGAGTATTGCACCCCCCATGGATGAACTGTTCTCGCCGGCATACGCCAAGGCCGCTGACGGATCCGATACTTGGTGGAGAAACATTTTTGAAAATCCAACCACTGTCCAGTTTGACCACCGACTGCTGGTAAGTTGTGTCCCCATTTCCTTCGTACTAGTGGCCCTATCAGATTACTCGCTCCAGGCCATGACAACATACGTCAGCACTTGTCTCCTATACTTCCATAGCCGTCGTAATGCGGTTCGCAGCCTTCTGCCGCCCACAGCTCGTAGGTCAATGGCGGTGGCTTTTCTCATGGCTAATGTACAAGTGATGCTTGGCTTAGCCACGCTCTTGTATCTCGTACCGGTTCCCGTCGCAGCCGCACACCAAGCAGGCAGTGTAGCACTGTTGAGCTCGATGGTCTCTACTCTGGTTGCACTGCGCCGCCCAAGCGTAGCAGCTCAACTATGGCGGAAAGCCAAAGTTGTCGTGCCTTAATATTTGTTAAGCCAGTCACAAAATTGTACCGTTGCTGCAACGCATTTTCCCCACTCATTGTCTAAATCGTTCGAGTCCCGATCGTCATACAAATAGTGGTTTGTACATGCTCCTAGGTGTCACGGATGTAAAGCTACCCTGACATTTGTACATCTTCGTCTGCCGTTGTAGGGGGTACCGGTGCCCCATCAGCTGGTTCCTTCTGATCCATGCTTTGGAGGTATACTGCAACAGGTTCGCCTTCGATGATGCGGAATTTACTTGGCGGGGATACAGGCTTTTCATGCCTGCCCGTCGGTCCGATAATGCCAACGGACGTGTTGTTCACATTGAGTTCCTTGTCTTGCTGGAGAGTCTCTCTGAGTGCATGGAGACCATGTTTTATGAGCTCTTCCAGAGTGCCTACATTGCAAATGATAGGTCAGCTTCAACCAACAGTAGTAGAGATGGTGAGACGAACAGTCTTCAAAACTCTTGTAGTGCTTCTCCAGATAAGTCTTGGCACTCTGACTGCGCGCACCGATAGACATAGCAAAGTATTCATACGAATTTCCAGATGGCGAGAACTCGAAGAGGTGTGGTCCGGACTGGTCTTGTCCGACGACAAGGAAACCAACACCATAAGGTCGCCGACCGTATTCTTGGGTGTTTACTTGCGCCTCTGTTCACATTTTATGGAGAACGGGGAGGCACAGTTATACGAAAGAGACATACTGTCAGCGATGGTGGCCACGAGACGGTTGACTGGCATTGGCCTGTTGAAGACCATGCGCTCACTCATAGCTTGTTGCCGCATAAAGTTGCTGGAATATAAAAATCGACGTCGCACTTTCCCGACGAAGCCATACTGCGTCATACCTGAGAACACGTGCGTCCGACGTCAAACCAGCAATAGCGATACCAACATGGTCGTCTATTCGGAACATTTTCTGTTGGTATGAAGCCAACTCTCCAGTGGAACGCTGCGCGCTATCAGCAGAGGGTTTCACGGGACCGGTAGTATGTAATTGACCTTCAGAGCCAAAAGGATGGCATGTGTCTTTGATCGCAGACCGACCGCTGCAGATCCTTGTTTAACGGCCTCAAGAGCATATTCGACCTGATGAAGGCGTCCCTGAGGGGAAAAGACAGTATTATCCGAGTCGTACGTATTCCTGAACTGCGCAAGTTCATCACCATGTTGAATGGACAACCCGTTTGACCCGTTCACGTACCATCGTAGTAGAAGATATCTGAAGCTGAATGGCAGGTGACGCGTCCGCTGCATATCGCGGATCACGTGACTCTGAAGCGGCCGACACGAAGTGTTTTTCTACACCACACCTTCAGCTTCAAAACCTCGTGCTGTTGCAGATTGGCAGCACTATACTTCTCTGTGAACAAGGAAAAGTTAAGAAGGCCTCCTGCTGTAATACTTCCGAAGCGGATGGCTTGCGGTGCTAGCCTTGCAAAATGCAGTGGGCCTCGCACAATCTACCGCGTGGCACACATTCGAAGATGCTTTTCTCGCAAAGCTAACTTGATTGGGTTTTGTTATCCTTGCTACCATGCAAGAGGTGGTTGGAGCCAGCAGTGCGTTGACCATTGCATAATAGTAATCATGATCTGCCACCTCATCGCTATCCACCAGTGCTTGAGGTTCTGACTTAATTACAATGTCGCACACTCCGCGGTTATAGCCCTGTTGCTCACATTCTATGTACGTGTCTTTCTATCAAACTTCAACTACAAACACTGGGTTATCGTTGAGCCGACCTCGTGCGTACCATGACTGGTCGTCGTCTGTCGCTCTGCGTCGTGCGACCTCTGGTTGGTTCTTTTTTTGTGGAGAACTCTGCGTTAACACGTAGCGAGATCTCTTTATGATTGTCAGACCTTGGCCGATGTTCGTCGAGTGCGTCGTCACCGTTGCCACTTGCAGAAGCTGAAGCCGACCTGCTGTTGCCGCGATGTTCGATAAGGCTTATTGAAAATGAAACAGGACCTAGTACCGTTCTCGCATCTGGAGGTATAAAAACGTGGTGGCTCCCTGACCCAACCTCCAATTCCCGCGCAAAGATGCAACTCATAATGACGTCCGTTCTCCTTGCCTTTGCTGCGTACGTGCGCGCAGAGCAGTGTGTAGCATGCCCGCACACGGTAGCAGGCCAGGTCCTTACTCTCGGGTGCGAGAGTACTGTCGGGGAACATGAAACCCTATGCCAGTGAGCAGCCCATTTCACTACGCACCCGAGCGTGGTTTCTGACATGTCTTTCTTCAGTTATTACGCCGACGGCGATACAGGGCCATACTGCGCTTATCATGTGCGTGCACGACTGTTGTCCACATCCTGTACACAACACCTATTGACGAGTATGACAGAAAGTGGGAGAGTTCGCGGGCTACTGCGATTACGATGGTGGTGACAGCGATTGCCCGGTTTACGTGGGAAAAACCTTGAGCAATTGCAACGCATGCTAATCGGTGAATGCTGATGTGCGTGACAGAGAGATTTGAGAGAATACTATGTATGGCGGAGTACCTGGAGGGAGCCTTGCTTAACTGTACGTAACAGTCTACTCACTAGCATCCTTGAACGAGATCATATCAAATGATGCCCTCGCTCTCCGCACGTTTCACAAGTCACTTGTAAAATAGTAGTAGCAGTTACGAACGCTTACGGATTCGTAGCAGCCGGGGTTCTGTGTTTGGCAAGCTCACACCATGACGACCCCCGTGTGAATTTATGTCCCAACTTTCAACGAGATGCATTCAAGTCGTTCCCTCGAAGGACGGACCCCTCGAGCTGTCATTTGCTATGGACACGTGGTTTCTCGCACTACCGACAACCGTATCATTTGCAGGCCGTCAGATGAATACAAATACACCTCGTCCACATCGCATCAAGGAGAGCCTAGCTGTCATGGCCAATTGACAGACCAGCTTGTGGTTGCAAGCGAAACGCAGCACGGAGAACGATGTCGGACAGGACAAAAAAGAAGCTGCAAATTGCTGTGAAAGACTTCTACATGATAGCAGTCAGGCTTTTCAACGAGTACCCTTCTTATCTGCTCGCCACTCCTTGAATATACCATCAAGGCTCTTGTAAATCAAGTGCGAGGGTAGACAGCGGATGATTTCACCCATCCTCTCTTCTGCATCTGCTTTCCCCTTCTCCCCCTTCGCCTTTTGTCCAAAGTCAACCGCCATGTAGAAGATCGCGAGGACGGCGAGAGAGACATGGGTTTGTTGTGCACCATGTGCACTTGATTGAGTGAGAGCAGCGAGGAGTGGTCCAGATATACTTGGTGGAGATATAGCAGGAGTGGATTGCGAAAAGGGTGTCGCACGCTCTCCACGCACGAGCCTCAGTAGTATTTCAAGTAGGTTATCAGCTTCGGTCATGTGTGTCTTGAGGAAGCGTTGCCGCTCGGTTTGCACTCCTACAGGTGAATTCACGGCCCACCCCTCCAGCACTGTCCATATCGTCGGAGCCTTTGATAGATATCAATAAGGACCGGACCATAACAGGGGAATGTGAGGTCATACCGGATCCGGATCCACGACCTCAATTTTTTTCTCCCATCCATCGGCTGCTGCACCAGCGACCCAAAACATGCGTCCGAAAATACTCTTCAGCCATTCCTGCACGTCACCGGACTTGACCCACTTCGGTTCAGATAATGGGCGTTCTGTGTCCAAATGGACGACCAGCTTCACCTTTGACGGTAGCGAATGCTTCCGGAACGGAGGGATTGTCTCATCTGCACTGGAAGCCTCACAAACCATTGGTAAAGGAGAATACGACTTCATCGCCTCGGAAAGCCCTTCAATCTGTGACAACGTGAGCGGGGAGTCCAATCTGACTAACCAATTGACACACCAAAACGCCCTTTATGCTGTCATCACCTTCCATTTCAAGTGTCAAGGACACTTCGATGCGGCCTTCGGCTCTATACACGCGAAGATAGTGGACAACTTCAGCATCGACGACCAAACGTCGGGCTCCCGCCGCATACGATATCGACAACCGGTTCGCAGACGGGACTCGACCTCGCTTTGACATAACAACGGTGGGCATCTGCGCAGAGTCTCCACATGCGGAACCAGAAGATGTGGACAAGAGTGTGTTGGACGTAGGTGATGCAGGCGGCTCTGGAAGGTGTTCCTGGTCATTGTCACGAACGACGGTTTTATCGTCCTCTGGAATCACGTTCCCAGAATGGCCGTCTCTGCGAGGTTGGGAGAGAGCCTCTTCTTGTGAGAATAGATCTCCATCCTGAGCATCGTCTACGGTAGTAGATGCGAGCGAAGCAAAAGCTTGTAGCGGCTTGGGCCTGGAACGGGCGTCGGAGACCTGCGCCTGAGAAGGTCTTGCAGGATCAGCAGACTGCTCCATTGCAAAGCGAGGCTTATCAGACTGAGTAGCGGGTTGCGTGGAAGCACGACTAGACGACACATCGAATGAAGAACTCAAGGATCCATTCGACTGGGAGGCAAAGCGAGACGACTCAACAAGAGGAGAATTGAGAAGATTATCCTTCTCAGCACCAACAGCCGAAGGCTGTGTTGCTTCTAGAGCGGTGCCATCGGCCCCCTCCTCAGGAAGAACAAGGACAACATCCATCTCCCGTTGTATGGTGACAACGTCAGAATTTGAATGGAGAGAATCTCCTTCACGAGGCCCTGGTAGCCCATGTTTGTCAACGGCAACGTTTTCATTGTCCTCATGACGAATGAAAGGCAATGAAAGACCGACACCCTCTAGAACGGTGTCCGGGTCCAGGACAGCAGCAGGGTTGTCTTCAGAATACACGTTAGCCGTACGAAGCCTCAGAGCCGTCAGATGGACGCCTCCATCATAACTCGAAAGCATCCATCGGGAACGGAGAACGAATAAGTCGGAAACTCACCATCGCTTGCAACGCCAGGCTCAGCATTCAAAACCTTTGTCTCAGTGACAGCAGTCTGAGATTCTTCAACCTGGCTCACGCAAAGTTGATCTTCATCATCGCCACGAATATCAGTGTCGGCGGCTTCAGCATCGTCCTCGGCAATAGCGGCCATCAGCCAGTCGCCTTCACTAGCAGTCTCGGCAACACTAGGATCAACGCTGGCCCTACCCGTTCCATCCAATTCATTGCTAGCCGCATCGCTCATCTGGCTGCTGTGTGGCACAGGCGGACGCTCGCGTCCCTCCTCAGCATCAGCATCATCATCCTCAAGTTTTTTGCGCTTCCCTTTGCGCGAGTCCATGGGTGCAACGCGAAGCGTGGAAGAGTAATTGTGTGGGATGGGATGTGAATCATCCGCAGAGGCAGGTGTGTGGAAATAGATGCGAATGCGAGACGGGGGTACGGTTTGTGCTGCGTTGGAAGTTTCAGTTTTGACCTCCGCAGTCGCCGATTCTCCGCTTTGCACATAAGTACTATTGCCTTTGGGTGCAAGCTCAGTGGTTTTTCCCCCAAGGGAAGTATCGCCTTCCATCGATTCCTGTTTAACGGGATCATGTGAAAACTCGGCATTGGTAGCAGCTACTTTCTCCTCCGCCTTGATAGCGGCGGGAAGCACTCCCCAAGTCCATCCTAGCTCGGGCATTTCAAGCCCGATAATCTTAAAGTCTGTGAGGGTGCGCCGGTTTTCATCTTTCTTACCACCACTCCCGAAATTACCCATCGATGCGTCACGGTTCCCAGTGTGACTGCTCGCTCCATCCTGTCGCCCGCTGCGACCTTGCCCGTGACCTCGTCCACGGAAACTGGTATTACCGGTATTTCCCTGATGGTGTCCAGCGCTGAACGACCCACCTCTGCGATTGTGGAAGTCTTGTTTCCCGAACCCACCTCTGGAGCCGTGACCACGAAGTGAACCCTGTTGGCCGCCGCCACGACCCACTCCACCACTCATGAATGAATTCCCGCGGCCACGATGGTGGCTTACTGCTCCTCGGTTGCCCATTGGGCCCTTCCCCCTTCCTCCGCCGCCTCGGTTATTCATTGAATTCCTGTTACCACCAAGTAGTAGCTGATTAGCGCCCTGTTGACTCTGATTTTG
This sequence comes from Pisolithus microcarpus, assembly GCA_024613185.1. NCBI lineage: Eukaryota > Fungi > Basidiomycota > Agaricomycetes > Boletales > Pisolithaceae > Pisolithus > Pisolithus microcarpus. The sequence continues at coordinate 1,858,660 of JANFAI010000002.1, read as the reverse complement.
ACCGTGACCGTACAGACTTGCCCCTGCTAGATTGGGGGGTTGGGGTGGGGGTTGGAAGTGGGGTTGCGGAGGTGGAAGGCCTGCTTGGCGCTGCTGACTTGCACTAGGGCCGTCGAACCGCTGTCTTTTCGCGGGAGGCAGATTTTGGGGCGGTGTATGATGGATGCCATGGGGGGGCCGCGGTTGTTGTGGAGGTTGCTGTTGAGTGAAGTAGGTTTGTGGAGGGGCCACGGGTTGGGGCGGTTGTTGGTACGTTGGTTGGGAAATGACGGGCTGCGAATTTTGAGGCGGGTATGCCTGGAAGCCGACATGTGCGTGAAAGGGATTATACTGGGGTTGGGGTTGAGGTGGAGGTGGAGGTGCTACCGGGGGTGCATGTTGGTATGGCTGTTGTTGTTGTTGACGCTGCCAATGCAGATTCTGTCCGCCATAACCATAGTTTGCATACAGGGCACTCTGCTCTGGGGGTGGCCTTGGTGGCTGTGGTGCAGTCCAAGGTGGAGTGTAATGTGCGGTCGGTTGTTGAGGCTGCTGTTGGGCTGCTGCCGCCGCCGCCGCCCAGTAAGCAGAGTAGTCTGGAGGTGCAGCGGGTGGTGGGCCAGGCGGCAGAGGCGGTTGCGGAGGGTTATAAGTTGGTTGGGGAACAAATGGATTCTTGTTCATCACACACTCCAGATGGATGCGATCTGTCTTGGACGAGGAGGAACGAAAGACAGCTAGGGTCTTAGTCATCGGCACAGCCTCTGCTAGGTTTCACTTCTTCGCCGAATAGGGACTCGTAGCCCCTGTCGAGATGTGGACGGATGGTAAAAGTGCCTCTGGCTGCATGCAGATACTGTGAACATACTCTTATATCTATAACATGTACACGGCGATGCAATATTCCTAGTATGAGTCACAGCTGCTTGAGGCTGCTCCTAGCCCGCTTGGGTATGTAGTGAGACTGAGGTGCACTGCTCGCTGGCACAGGGTTTCGGGTTCTTCGTCTCCGTTTTCCCTACTGCAAATGAAAGCAAGATTCTGTCCTGCTACCGTACACGGACATGCCACACGCTGCACTGCACGTACGCAGCAAAGGTAAGGAGAATGAACTTCGTGGGTCGCATCTTTGCGAAGGGCCGGAAGTTATGAGAATTTTATCACGTCTTTTTATGCTGCCAACTGCAAGAACGGCGCTATACACAGCTTGCATTTTCAACAAGCTTTATCAAGCATTGCAGCAACCACAGGTCGGCGTTATTTTTTACAAGTGGCAACACTAGGGACACACACTCGGCGAACATCGGGAAGTGTCTGACGATCATGGATCTGGGAAGATCTTGCAGTTTTGACGCAGAGTTGTCGATAGAAACAAGGAAACCTCACAACCAGATGCTGCAAGAGTGAGATAAGTACGTAGGCGATGGTAGTTTGCAGTACGCCGAGGCTCACCATGATGATAATCCAGTGTTCATCGACGCAATTGAAGCTGAAACCGGATATAATGACACGTAGTGCATAGACTGTGGGCATACGTGCGTGGAAAGCGGAACCACCGCAGAGTCTGTGACTGCAAAATAAAATTTGTTAGCAACGTATGCCAATCACGCTCCCTAAGAGGGCGTCCAAGCCCCCTCCTTTTGGGGGTCACCGGCGCCGATTATCCCGGAAAAAACACCCCTAAATCAGTTGTTCACATCCGCACTGAAATGGCCAGTGTCGTGGCAGACTCAAAAAATATGACATTACCGTAACGTCCTGAAGACGTGATCAGGAGTCCTTGTCTATGCCTCTCTTCCACCGTATCGATCTAGCAAACGTTCTCCTCTTGTGTGTTCATGGACTGCTTTCCGAGATACCTGATTTGATGCTCCCTTCTACCGTTGAACTCGTGTAAGCCAATTGAAAGGTTTATCCCGAGATCCCAAAGACAAAGGTCCGTTCAGTACCTGAGCTGCTATCGCGGTCTACGATGTCGAAACAATCTAAATAACTTGATACCAAGGTGTATGTACACCATCGATCAGTGATGCGCTACATAGATTGTCAGCGTATCTGCGGACAGAAATTGCACGCATTCTGAAGACGAGGATATATGAAGGAGTGGAATTCTTCGTCACAAAAGTTCGGGCACAGGGGGAAAGTTTGCGAGCGGGGAGAGTTGCTCCGGAAGTCTACACAGCCCATGGCATGCGGGCAACTTGTGCATTAGGTGGTTGGGCAGGTGGGAGGGGCATATGGTACAGGGACCCTCTTCATGGCTGCGGGCATGAGAATTATTCAACCCGTCCTACGAGATAACAATGGGTAGCTTACGAAGCGAAAGATTTCTTCTGATCTCCGCACTACGAACAACACTGGCTGGTCGCAACGGTGGCGAGCCGCGAGCTAACCATACAGCATTAGTCTCAACTGGCATGGCGGTCGCTGCAACAATGAGTGCGAGGAAGCACTGCAAAGCGCATTGTAGGGATATTAGCTCTCGGTGAAAAGAGTTTACCAGAAGTCCATTTATAATAAAGGTGCACCAAAATGGTACACGTATTATTCGGTGAGAGGCAGAACTGCCACCCGTAGAACAACATAGGTTGTCTTCATCCGCGGATGAAAACAATGCCAGGTAAGACTTCAGGAGCCTCCGGCCATGCCAGGTCAGTGGGTAAGCCCATGAAGAGAATCAGACGCTTCTCAGCTGTTGTCAGACTGCCGATTGGAGTGAGGTAGACTTACATATCAGGACCCACAGCTGACCATTTCAGAAGTATAGACTATAGAGTGCTACGTTGCAAGTAGTGCTCCTACCACGTGTGCATAGCATGCGCAGGTAGAAAATAATGCACTCCGAGTCGACGTGTGAAGAAACAGACACGATATTGCCGGAACTCCTAACCAATTGGATTGTAGTTTTTCAAATAATGATATTGTGAAGCTGCAGAAGGCATTATGCTAAGCTGTGATGTGTCCAATGGTAGCAACTTTGCAAACTTGCTCGGATTTTTGGCAGGGAAAACCAGGGTCAATCGTGTTCCAAAACAGAGGTTGACTAACGGGCGTAGAACAAAAGTGCACCCGAGGAACGAATTTCAGATGGGCAAGGATTCCATTACAAGGTGATGAACTCTATAGATCATTAGTTAAGTTATGGGCCCATCATGTACTGGGCGTAGCAAAGGGACATAAACGTGCGTATGTAGTTACCTGGTATGTACAAAGAAACCGTAAGATATCGCCATTGAGAAGAACTGCAAGTTGCATATAAGTCAGTACTACACGGACGCGGTAACATTCTTGATCCTTTCATCGAGAAACAAAACAAAACAAAACCAACCAGTCATATCCCTGAATGTTGTGATCGTCGGGTGGTGGGTATCATAGTTCCTTATCATGGGTTACGCTAAGGTCCCCTGCCGGTCCATCAAGCGACGCAGCCGGTAACGATGTCGTAGGACTGGCGGGGGAATTGGCGGCTGACCCATTCTCAGTGGAAGTCGGACTCGAACGACCAGAACGGTTATTATTTTCAGCCAGTTCCTTGCGTAGCGCCTCCAACTCACGCTCAAACCTAAGAGGTTCCCGGTCAGTTCGACTGTACGAGACAGCCCAAATAAGAAGAAACGTACTTCCGACCAAAGACTTCGATGTAGTAACCACCACCATTCCAGACGCTTACGGCGAAGATTAGAATCAGGAATGTTCCGCTCCAGCGAGGACTGTCGTAAAGAACATAAATAGCGGGCAATTCGGTCAGTATCGAGTAGACTGACGGTCCGTAAGTACAACAACCCGTCCGATCAATTGCACTAGAAGAACGTACCAAACTGGCCAATCATAAAGCAAGGTGTACGACGTTCAGGAGTAATCCTAGATAGTAACTGCCCGATCTTGCCACGTTTATCGTTGAGAAGCCAAGAAAACGACGTGGTACGTTGGCCGGACGAAATTTTGGTCTTGCGATCTATAAGAACAAACTGGAACGAACAATCAGCATGTGCCCATCGTTTCGAAGTGTAGCAAATACCTTCCAGTACAACAGTTGCCACGAAAGATCTGCGAAACCATACGAGTTAAAGGAATGATCAGATAACCAAAGCTTCTTACAAATAACGCCACTGAGGAGTAGAGCGTGACCAGGATTTAGGTGTGGGAGCTGTGCCAATGCGGGGAAACGTTCCTGCGCATTTGGGTAGAAATGCCTGTGTGCAAATTCATGTAAATTGCAAGGCATGGGTGTCTCATAAGAGTAATAGCTTACCGAATGACAGTGAACGCGAACGGAGCGTAAATGTGCACGAAGAGCGACGTCACCTTGTCGGAATCATGGAAGACAAGACTATTTCTCCAGGTGATGACCGCGCTCGCGAGTGAACCGTGGGAAAGGCAATAGCATGCAACGAACAGTGCCGGACTAGAAGGCAGGAACCAGATATAAATGAAGTTGAGGATTGTCACGTAGTAGCAGAGGTCAAAGAGGAAGTAATGCCACGACCGTTTCTTATAGGTGTAGGCCCGCAACGGTAGTAGGTATAGCCCCTGGATCGTATAAGCTACGTGTACCCACCTGTGGCATGTGGTATCAGCAAGGTAGCCAAGTATTAAACATCATTTGCTTACTCTGGCGCCAGACCAAACAACAGAGCTGATACCAGTAGCGACATCACGCCAAAGAAAAACGAGACCTTCTCGCGTGTACGGACGACCTTTGCTGAGTGCCAAGAATTAACGAGGGTCTGCATCCGCGCAGAAACCTACGAAAACTATTAGGGACCGCGACACGCCGATAGGGGAATGCAAACATGCTTTCAGTTTGAAGTTCCTAATCTCGCGGTCGAAGTTCTCCGCTAGGATATCGCCAGATTGTGCGTGTTTCTTTAACGCGAATTCCGCCTTCATCTTGAGTCTATCGCTGTGTTTCTGGATCTGCCTCTGAAGCAAATCTATACGGGAATCGAAGTAGGTCTCCATAGTGTCTAGGGCGAAAAGTCAGCTATGCGGAGATGGACGACAACAGTTGGCTGGACACACCGAGCAATGTGAAGGCGCCAGCCCAGTCTGAGGCTTCGTCTCGGATAAAGCGTTCAAAAGGTGCAGAGAAATACCCCATCCCCGTCATGGACGACTCCATTTTTGTAGGTGAAGGAGTCCCGAATGTCATTGTTCCCTTGAATGCTGTGGTGGAACCGTAGCGACGGCGGATGGTTGTGGTCGTATCAGGAGGTCGTGGTCAACATAAGTGTGTCCCGCCGGGGCCGTTGCACATTGCAATGCCACCGCTTACGTCATCCGCTTTGATGTCCACTGCACCCACTCGCACTACCTTCTGACACCTTCAAGTCAAAGTTCACTGTTGTCTGCATTATTCTTTTCTTGTCTTTTCTTGTCTTTTCACGAGCTAGCGAGGCAATGACACATGTTTGTGCATGAGCTACCATGGTCACCATCTCAAAGCGCAGCTCAATTGATATCAGACAATGATACGAAAGAGTTTCTAAAAACTGTCACTTCTAAGGTGGGGATATACAGGCCAGTTTACATGAGAGAAAGGTCTCCGAACTTCTCCTTGTAGCCTGCAGAAGACGTTAGATAGTCACTGCAGGGAGAAACAGAAAAACATACCGGGAACAGTCCACTTGCCCTTCTTCACCATGGTTTCGACAGCCTCCACTATCCGTGGGTGTGCCTTGCCGACATCATCGCACTATTTGAAACAGACGCTCAGAGTCACACGACGTTTACGGTGCAAAAATAATTACCGATAAGTCATCGAATGGACGAGCTTCCTCGATGTTGGCGAGCGTAGCCTGAAGCTCCTTCAGCTCGACGTCGATTTTCTCAGCCGTTTCTTGAGCTTTTGCCACCTGTGGCAATGTATCTCTTTAGAACCGGAACACTCCTTCCCATGCGCACAAGGAGGTTCACCCACCGCCTTGGTCTCAAAAGCCTCCACAGCCTTTATGTGTGCATTCACATCGTACGTGACGGGTTTGAAATCCTTGAAGAGTTTTTCGGCTTCGTCAACAATAGCCTGGTTCTTCAGGACCGAGCGGTAGTGCGAAAAGTCAACCGTCGTGGGCTGCGACACGTATTGACCATGGATACGTTGAGCATCTGTATGCCGCTTGCGGAAGGCCTGGAGGGCCGCGATGGTCTCTGCACAAAGAAAAAGAAAAAAAGTCAACGTCCCGCCCTCCGATTATTCAAAGCGCTCCAACCTTTGCCCAGACCAAGGGTTGTGTAAATCCGCGTGAAGTCCTGTTTGTGTGAGGCGAAACGTTGGACGCTCTGACGTCGACGACAAAGTTTAGAAAACTCACGACCGCGGCAGCGGCTGCTTTGGTAGCCATGAGCTATAGATTATTTCCGTCAGCTTCGCACAATGGGTAGGCTCGCTATGAACACAAACTCACTGCTGTGTACTTTGAACAAAACTCGCCGTGCGCAAGAACTTGGGTGGAGGTCAGACCCGGGAACTGCCGGTCATCGCTTATTCCGACCCTCTACGACCTGGCTAATTCTGATTTACGGACAGCATGGCTTCCACCACACATGTACACTCGCAAGGACCAGACACAACCGAGACTGAAATCATTCCTTGGTCTGAGAAGGTATGGCGGAAATCAAAGGAGGAGCCTTTGGTACCTTTAGGTCGGTATTCTTAAACTACTCGGTGAATGTCCATGAACTCGATAACATACACCCTGCAGGCGTCCTTGCCACCACAGGTGCACTGACTATGGCTATCCTCAGTTTCCGCAAACGCCAATCCTGGAACATGCAATATTGGATGCGTGCGCGTGTTGCGGCACAAGCTTTCACAGTCGGAGCGATGTGTGTCTACTACTACAATACGAAACCGGGAGAAGTTGAGAAGACGAGGCATCTTGACGAAGTTTCGGCGAAACGGGAACAGCGTGAAAATAAGGATAGGCAAGAGTTTTTAACGAGACTCAAGGGCGCCGAGGACCAGTGGAAGGCGGATTATGTCGAGTGTGCCGAACGAAAAGGAGAGGAAAGGCCTACCACTCCTGAACCAATTGTTAGCGAGGTCACAGACACGTCGGCAACGTCAGGAGCCAGTTGGTGGAAGCCGAGTTGGTTGTGGAGCGGGTCTGCGAAGCAGAACCCAGCTGCAAAGGATAGCAAATGATACAGTTCCTCCCGCTACATCCTGAGCCTCTGCTATCGTAGCCTCTGGCACTGACGACCACCGTGGAATCTACTATCCAGTCCCGTGGTCGATCCATCGTGGGTTTCTTCCCTTGTAGCATGGAACACACGCGCTGCGAATGCGACCTGCTTGTAATCATTCAGACGGGTAACCTAGATCAATCGATGCACAAATGATCAAATGCCAGCGGATGCCAAGTCATTAGATTACCCACGGAGGGCTGAACGAGGTCAGTCGAGTTGTCTGACTTAAAAGGCTCCGCCATTCAGTCGCCTCATGGCTGGAGGACGTGGCTGCACTTGGCATTCCCCGATCAGAATTCTCCCGCTACCTCCACATGTGATCTTTGAACTATGTTGTCTGCAGCCTGACTTGTACACTTGCGGCACCTATACAACAGCGTGCCTATGCGCTGTCCTCCTCGGATGCTCACATTCAGACGCTGCCCTTTGCAGCGCCCTGCCTCTCTATGGGAAGAGGCGGGCCAGCATAGAGTTGGTTGACGATTGCACTCCGCTTTAGCACTGCGAGCTCTCCGACGACCTGCTCGTATGCGCGCGACACCTTGTCCGGGTCATTCTCAACCTGTAATTAGATAGACATATGGCTTTTGTCAGTACTTTTGTCGCGAGATACATTCCAAATGCTTGCCAATAAAGTGCGAAAGTTGTCTCTGGTTCTTTGCAAGAAGTAATTGCGAAAGTTGTACGATTTGAAAGACCTGGCCGCGCGTAGTGTCGCGCCGTATAAGCCAAGGAGGGCCTTCCGTGTCGGTTGGGTGCTCATGGAAGTATTATGGAGAGTAGGAAGTCCCTTGCTTACTCACGGATACGACCCGATGCCAAGTAATGCCTCCGTTTTCTCGTATTACGGATTCTTATCAGACGACAACAGCCATCTTACTCTGCTAAGATCGTTCTCAGACCAAGTTTGGACATGAAACACTCTTCGCACGTACCCTTCTTGCCACATGATTCTCTCCATATGATGGTAGTACTACGCCCAGCATCGTCTGGAAGGCAAAGAAGGTCGTGGCTCCCGACTGAGGCTACCATGGGATTACGCCCAACTATCCGGGACTGCGCTTGCGGAGATATGCCATCTGTAACCCGGAAACCTAGGACCTAGGACCGCACCATTATCGTCCGCTCAACCGTGATAAGGCTGCAGTAGGTCCTTATCTTGGTTCGTATCAGCAGACTTAAGTCGCAGCGTTCCAGATACCTGCTCTTACTCAGTTCCTTCTGTCCTAGACACACTCTGGGAGGATCTCTATTCCACACCTTTCTAGTGGAACTTCCCCTCAGCGAAACAGACACACGTGAACGCCATTCCCGCTCTCTTATCCATGTGGAAGCTGTTGTCGTACGTCGTCACTGTCGTGGGCTCTAGCGCCCTGGACACGCACGCAAATATGGTCGGAGACGATGTCCGGACGCCACAAACGATCCCGTGGACGTCTCATGCGTTCTTTTCTCTCATTCTCCAGGCCCTTGCATTCCTTGTGATTTGGAATGTCTTTCAGTGGATCCGCAGGTCGACCACGACACACCCTACCACCGCACGGAGTGGTATTAAGGAAAAATTGCCAAGGGACTCAGTTGATACTGGTCCGTGCAGCACATCAAATGCGAACAAAACTCGCGAGCCCGGAGGTGAGCGTCAGCTGCCCGCCATTGGGGAGCGCAGCTTCTAATATACCTTCAATTTTGAATCATACATACGTAAGTATGGACTCCTCAGAAAATTAATTACCCGGAAATATTGCCCTGTCCTCACGGTATCATGGAAGTTCAACCCATTCCCTATCGGCCATTTAGATGGGGCGAGTATCAGTGAGTTTGCTTCAGTAATTCCTCTACCTATTTGGTATAGGATTAGTAGGCCGTTTGCCGTGATATTACTGTTTCTATTTTATTTCGTACGCCGAGGAAAGGTATTCCCTGACTGCGGTTGGGATTAACCATGTCCGTGCGCGGGAACGTGCAGCGATTCGGCGTTAATGTTCTCCGGGTTTCACTCTAGCTTGCCTCGCTTTTGTGGTTCCAGCAGTTGCTGATTCGTATTGGATTTCCAGTGTCACAATGGGTATCCGGTCTATGCCATGGAGCGAATGGATCGAACTGGATTCGAACTTTGTGTATTACCAGCGTGTACGCCAGTTTAGACTTCGTACGCGTGGTGGTGATGTCGTGCGGGTTTTACCTTCGAGGGCAGACGGCGTAGTAATTGTCCCAGGGGGAGCTGACGCTGGTGCGTGACAAGAAGGCCAGATTGTCTTCGTCCCTGACTTTTCCCATCGACTTCAAACACGGGGCACCAATCGGACGGGTTGCAGCCAAGGAGTTACTTTACGAAGTGGCAGAATACGTTGTCCGCCGGTACCCTCGCTCCTTCCAGGTCACGCGGCTCCAGCCGTCGGCACCTCATATTCCATCCATCGGCAATATCCCTCTAAGTTGGGATTATAGAATGCCTATCCAGACCATCACGGCACTCGCGACGGGCGTTACCTATGATTTCAGCAAACTAGAGACGCTGCGGTGTGTCGATATGGGTGAGGAGGCAATGAGAATTGTGACAGGCCTGTGAGTTGCTTACATTATCAACATCCAAATGTGTGACGCGGTGTCGATTGAACTTTGTCCCAAAAGGGTGCAGGAGGATGTGGCGATTATGATCGAAGGTGTGTGAGATGGGGCCGCTTTGTTCCGTGCAGCTTAAGCGGGACCTGTAAGGCGGAGGTTTATGGGTTGAGGTCATCTGACGTTTGTCTGCGGCGCAGGAACGGATGGCAAGTACTACTTCCAAGCAGGGTCGATATCCATACCAGGTGTGTGACCAACGTGGGATGACGGCCAACTATACTTTTGTTTATATGTCACTCCCGCACCCCCAGGGTTTTGGCGGATGAAAGACAAGATCGGAAAGCCGCTTGACGAGATTCATTTGTCAGGAAATGTACCACAATGTGAGTTGGTTCCTACTGTGTTAGAAGGCGTAGTGGGCTCTCGACTTAACGACGATGCGCAGTCAAGGAAAAACTGAAGATGAGCATGGAAAGGTTTTTCGGGCGGATGGCCGTGGACAAGCCTGTGATACGGAATAATTATTTCATTCAAGTCGTCAAGCCGAGCAAGGATAAGCGAGCGGCAGATGATGGCCGATCATTCGATATCGAAGAAGAAACGACGTCGGATGTTGACCCTGAAGAATTGGGATGGTCAGAGTCGACGAACGGTCCCGAGGACAGCTTGGAGCATGGACGCGGACATAGTGCAGATCCAGCGGCGTACCTTCGTCCGGCGACATTGCGGTTGCGGAATGAGAGGCAAACGCTGAGGCGGCTACCACGGACGGGAGCTATCGTATTTGGCATACGCACCTATCTTTTCAAGGTAGAAGATCTTGTTCGAGAAAGGGGGGTCGCAGGGCGGTTGGCAAGTGCAGTGCGGAGTTGGCCGGAGGATGTTGCTGTTTACAAAGGGAGGAAGATGTATCGAGATGTGCTATTAGGGTATTTGGACGAGTGTGCAGAGAAGGAGGGGATCGTGGACGGACCAGTTGAAGGTACGTTGCCGTATCCTTATTAGGTCAGGTGGGGGAGGATATTAGGGTGGGCATGAGGTGACGGGTGGTCGAGCGAAACACGCGGCCGTTGTGTGCGTCCATGTCAATGTACTGATAAGCTACTACATACTCTGGTTCTGTTTAAAAAACACGGTTTTCGTCGCTGGAGCAGGAAGACTCGGACGACGATGTGCCAAATGACAGTGCCTCAGTGGGGGGCGGGGGTGATAGGAGTCCTGGCAAGGGAACGGACATATGACGTGGGTCGGATCTGCGATATAACAGGAAGGTAAGGGGAAGGATTTGAGCTCCGCCTGAAGTTGAATATAACACGACTACGTCAGACGTCGTCATCTTTTAGTTGCTAACCCTCTCCCATCTAAGAGAACCGGGACAAACGCACGGACCAGCGCAGCTGTCGAGGAGAAGCTCCAAGTTGGGACCGGAATCGGTGAATTTCCAAAAAAAAATAAAAGTTAGCAGGGGAATTGAAAACCCTTGCGAATCGGAGTCGGCCAACTTTTCAGCGGAACCCTCGCCCCCACGAGTGTCGTCACCGAACCTTGTAAGCTTGTTCTGTCGTCATCACAGCACTCAACCCAACAGAACTACGTGCTCACACTACGTAGCCTCATCGTCATTGCGATGTCGCTCACTCCTCCCAAAAACAGTGACATTATCTCGAAACCTTCTTCCCCTGAGCATCACCAGCTACCCAGACACCCTCCGACAAGACAAACCCGCTCTGACTTCGACCTCGAACCCAACCCATTCGAGCAGTCTTTCTCCCGCCCCTCCAACGTTCGACACACTTCCACCTCGCAGAGAGACTCGGCCAGCCCCGCATCCGATCACTCTCAGAACTCTCATGCTGACAGGCCCCCGTCATCATCTTCCACCTCCCAACCCAAGAACAATGCGACCCGCCCTTCTTCACCCAGAACCGTCCTCCCACCTGTTGCAGCACTTGCATCTCCTTCAGACCAGAGTTACGCATGGCAGTTTACTTCCACCCTCACGAACTCTCTTCGTGCCGGGCCTCTCTCCCCGGCCATGCTTGCTGGTCCACAACAGGGCTCAGATGCGGGCCCTCATCTCCCCTTCGATCCGGCTTCTTTCCGTACGGGTCTAACTCCCCGCACTGGCCTTACCCCACGTACCGGCCTAACACCCGGCCTTACTCCCCTTGTGGGCGGTCCCGTCTCCTTCCCGCCCCCCTCTCCCAACACCGCCGCTTTCCTCGCCCTCATGAACAGTAGCTCAACCTCCTCGACCAATCCAACAATCACTCCGAACACCCTTTCGGCTATTACGGGTGTTCTCAACAACCCATCCAACCAATATAATTCAGCCACACACGCTCCGGTCACAAGCTCAAACCTTGCCAACTCAGTCACCGCAAGTCAAGAGACGGCCGATTCCGGTTTTGTCGGTACCAACAACGCAGCGAGCACTGCGGCCAATGGCTTGTATCTACTTTCGCAAGCACATCAGGAACTCACCAAGCGCGAGGAAGCGCAAGCACGCGCTAACGGTGCGGCTGCTGCACCCGTGAATGGCCGAAGAGGGACGAAACGAAAATCGTATGACGTTGGCAGTCCTCCGCCTGCGCCAACCACCAGGGCAGCGGCTTCCCAATCACCTACTCAACCAAAGCGCACGCGAGCGAATACTATCACCAGCGTCAGCACCAACGGACGAAGCAAGGAATCCGGGGAGGAAGAAGAGGATGACGATGATGACGATGACAAGGAGGAGTCCTATCAACAATCACTACAACAACACAACGCACAGACTACGACAAAGGGGAGGCAGCAGAAAAAGCCGGAGACCGAGGAGGAGAAGCGGAGAAACTTCTTAGAACGTAACCGGCAAGGTATAATCCTGCTTGTGTATCTAGTGTAACGCCCGCTGAAACACAAATAGCTGCCTTAAAATGTCGTCAGCGTAAAAAGGCGTGGCTGGCGTCTCTCCAGGCCAAGGTTGAGTACCTCACGACTGAGAACGAACGGCTTACTGCTGCGCTGGTATCTTCCCGGGAAGAAATATCACGGTTGTCCGCACTCGTCGGTGGTGCGGTCATTGGTCCCGGAGGACCGGCCGTAAATCCGAACGTCGTGCCGCCAGCCACAGCGGTAGTGTCGAACGGCCAACCTGTGAGCATGAGTATGAACATGGGTGCGAAGGGTGGCGCCGCCACTGGTGCGGCTCCAACGCGGGCATCATACGGTTACTGACATGCCCCTGGGCCATGTATGACCAGGTGGTCTACGTCGTGGACGTCCTGCGGCCCCATATACATGGTGGGTCTGCAACCCATGTATGCGCACAGCTCGAGCAATGACTGGTGGACATCCAGGGGAGTCGACAAGACACTTTTGATTTTCCTCGAGGCTCCCGTCCATGGGGCTCTATTGATCTATCGTCTTCATCCATTCTATCTCTTTCGACGCTATGTTGCATTACCCCAACCTCTTGTTTGTTTGTTCAGATGCAGATCAAATATCTGACTTGGTTTCACATACTCGGGGCGCTGCCTCGTCTTCTCTGTCGATTCTACTCCGCTGCAACGTGTTTCCGATATGGTGCGCAGGGCACGTCTGATAGCGCCAGAGCTGCAACTATTCGGGATTATGCACCTATACGACATGACTTGCAGATGCCGGCCCTCGCGCAGTCGTCCTGATTTTAATCTCATTGACGTTCGCAAGTACGATTCCGGTCGCCTATCCTCCGCTCGTATCACCCTCGTTCCTCTGCGTCCTCAACCTACATACACGACTGCTACCATAGCTCGCGCTATCCCCTCTCAAATTACCGATTTTTTCCTCAGGAGGAAGATGAAGATCAAATGTCGAATTGAATGTCGAATAATCTCCTGTACGATATGTCCAACCAGCATATATAATACATACGCATACATACATTCTCCGCACACACAGGTCAAGCCTGTCTTGCTCTACTCACCTGCTGTCGTCGCTATCCGATGCTTTTTTTTCTTGCATGCGATGTATTATCTACACCTGTAGCCATGCGCTGAAATCGTAGTGAGGCTGAGACGGGCTGACGGGCCCGATGTAGATCACCTGTTTGCGTCATCTGACTGCCACGTTGCGATGGGCCTCCCCTCTCGTCTACTAGGATTTCACGTGTTTCGGGGCAGCCGGCCGCCAGCTGCGAATTGCGTTCAGCCACGTCCGTTGGTCACAGAAACCCATCCCATAATTACCGCCGTCGTCATTGGGCAATATGAATTTAACATTGATCTGAAGGGGGGAGCTTTAGGGTTTTGGAAGCAAAAGGGGATGATAAGAATGGACGCATGGTGTGTGCTTGCCACGTTTTGCACGGCGTACACGGTCTGGTTGTGGTTTCATGATATATATAACTATACATACACGCATAGATACTCGAAAAACGTGTATGTGCAACAGCGGAAGATGCCAGAAAGCAAGTAGAGAAGTAGAGAGAGGAAGATCGGGTACCGGGACACAGTGGAAAGTCCATCGTATTCGCTCAACCTGAAACAAGCGCACCAAAGTACAGGGAAATGCTGCTAGCGTGATACACTGGCATAGGCCGTAGTATCGTGTTGATTTGTCTAGATACTCTCCCAGTAAACCCGATGACGGTTAGCAAGCAAAACTCGACAAAGATGAGATAAGAATAAAGAGTTGAAGTCCAACTGTTGAGAATCCTGGTCATGTCCGCACCAACGGATCCAGGCAGGTGGAGTTCTCCGGTCCAAGAGACTGGGGCAGTCCGTTGGCGACCTCGTGTTCGGACACGGTGTGATACTGTTTTGTTATGTTCTGCCGGCATGCCACAAGGGCACAAAGGGCAGCTGATGGAGATGCATCAGTACGGCTGAAGAGCAGACCAGGCGGAAAAGTGTGTCGCACCTCCAACACCGCTGCCATCTTTTGCCAAGCCGATATCGACGCGGTGTTCCACGTCGTCCCCGACGAGAACGCGTAATGATGCCCTCAGTTTCTTCTCGAAATAGGGATAATGCTCGACCAAACTGTAATGTCGGTGGAAAGACCATCAGGCATGAAGGTCTCGATTCCAATCAATGCGCCAAGACACCCACCTCCCGTCGACACCGACCCCAATCCTCTTTCCCTCGTCGACTAATGTCACTGTATTCTTCGCTTCCTCATCCCCCCTAGTAAGGCGCGCCCGTCCTGTTTGAACCAAAACAGCAGCAACCGCGCACGCGCTTAACCGTGCAGCGCGCCAGGCAATGTGGGTACAGATCTTCCGTATGATGTCCGCATCATCCAACGAGACTGAATCAGGAGGCAACTCCATCCTCCTAACGATCACGTCCCGTATACGTTCCAGTTTCTGTTGCACGGATGGTTGCCTTGACGAGTCTGTCCCATTATTCGTTCTTGTTCCCGCTTCTGTGCCATTGACGGCCGTAGATCCCGCATCTTCTGGTGCGAATCGCCCAATTCCCTCCCACGCTTCCTCGACTTCGCTGAGCACTGCGGTATCTACACCCCACTGTTTGTTGAGCTGTTTGGATGAATGCCCAGAGAAGAGAAGCGATTTCGGAGCGACGTCGATCAGGCTCACGATGACGTTCCGCGCAATTTCGCCGAGGTACATTCCGGAGATAAACTTCTCGAAGCCTTGCTTGCCTGGGTTAATGGATTCGCGGTCAACCTTCTTATCGTATGGCGTACTTGGCAACGCTGACCGCTAGACAGCGCGTATTGGGGTGAGATTTGAAGCAGAAACGGAACGACGGGAAGGGAGTACGCACCGAGTTGTTGAACCCTCCCCACTCTGTGTTCACGACCATCAAGCCCCCTTCTTTAACCTCTTCACTTCTCCCAAGCTTCGAAATGTTAGCTACGTCTTCGACATATGCACCGTTTGTCCCGGTGCCAAAAATAGCACCAAGGATACACCCGCCTGAAGTGTAAGCTCGAGAGAGAAGGGCGCCGACAGTCTGAAAACGAGGATTACGCATGGCGTTGGCGACGAAGAATGTGGTGTGAGCGGAGTGGGCGAACCAGAGAAACCGATTACTCACGTCGTTCACCAGGGCAACACACCGAACGTGCATATGCTTGCGATCAAAGGCATCTTGAAGGAGCTTGACAACATCATTCCCGATAGCATTTTTGGCAGAGAAACCTTTGGTCCACGTAAGGAGTTTACCCGAATCGAGGGCGGTCTGTTCCACGGGGAAAGAAAAGGTCAGACCAAGGGGAATATATGATCCATGCACGTCCACCGGGTCGGACGCTTCAGTAAGGTCCCTGGGGGTGAGGGATGGGGGAAGAGCGCAGGTTGGAGAGCCCGAATCTGTGAGGAACGCATCGACGGAGTCTGCGAGATAATCTGAGGGCGAGAGGGGGAGGGGGGTTAACATAGATGAGGATGACAGATACTTGTCCGCACCAAAGAGAGTAGTTGCTTCGCCAGTTTTAAGCGCGTCTGAGACCTTGTACTTTTGTTGGCGAAGAGAGAATGTCTTGTCGCCGTGGAGGTTGACCTCGCAGACACGACTGACAACTTTTTTTCAGTGCTTCTTTTGTAATGCTATATTTCTGGGACATACAGGTTGGTTCCACCCAGATCGAGAGCGAGGAAAGTGCTAACGACGTCCGAATCAGCCGATACGGAAGGAAAAGTCGTGCATAAGGCCGCCTACCCTTTCTCTGAACCGTCCGGGGTACTCCTCACAAATGTTGGGCTGTGCGGGCGGTTGACTATGGTGTTACTGTGTAGGACATCTGATAACGCACATCATCGCCATGTCATGTCCATAGCTTTCCAGACCGTCCCACATCTCACGCAAAAATGTCCTCGTAATGTTGAACAGGTGATCATCGTGGACATCGAACTGTTGGAGGACGGATGAGAGGACGTCCTCGCCGGGGTGAGCGTATATCGCATGCGTTTGAGGCATGCCAGTGCTGTCGGAGATCCAGAGATAATGTGGAGCAGTGCAGTTGAAACAAGCGACTTAAGGAGCAGATATAGCGGGATCCGGATTTAGTAACCCGACGTCATCCTGTTCTGATCTTTTGCTCGTCTCGGGTGTTTCTTTGTAGCCACTGGGAAGATGGTTGCTATCGGACGAAATATTCGTAACAGATCGGCCTAGTAATACACCACAGCCTCGTCCGCGGACGCCTGAATGAAACCGGTCTGCCAAATGCAAGGCATACAGTTTTATAGAGTACCACGGTTCATGGAAGCTTCCCTTTTTGGAATACCTGATCATGTAATCCTCAGACTTGTTTCTCCTCGGCCGGTCTGTTTGCAAGACAAGATGGCCATCGATGGTCTCATAATTCTGGACGCGAATGGGTGTGTTTTCTACGGGATGTTCTGTGTAAACCACTTCGGCTGACTTTACCCAGGCGACCGATCATCCAGTCAGGGTACACCTCTTTTCCCCCCGCATACCCGCTCCTCCACATCGATGCACTCAATAACGAGCTTGCAAAAGCGCCTTCGTCTGGCATTATCGATCCAGTCGTGTATGTTTCATCCGGTGGAGGAGGAGACATGCCGGACTGCAGCGCCTGCTGTCACATCCAAGTCCGTGAAATAAGAATGTTAGCTAGCATTTCGGGAGACAGTAAGTACTGCGCTCCGTGAACAATCAGGCCATTGCACCTGCCTTACTCTCATGTCCTCAGTGGATCCATTGGTCGCCTTCGCATTTCTCCAAGCATTCCACGACATACTTCAGGATTACTTTGGGACAGTTAGCACCGTCACCCTCAAGGGTAACTTTGACACTGTATACCAGGTCTGTCATATAGAGTCAGCGTGGATCTGTGGGGAATTTATCATTTTCCACTGTCTAGCTAATAGAAGAAATTCTGGACTCTTCTGGGCACCCCCTCACGACTTCTTCCAGTATTCTGCGGGACATAGTCCTGCCGCCCTCTCTTTTATCTACACTCCTTGCATCCCTCCCTGCTTCTTCATCGTCAGTTGGTCGCTCAGCAGGTGGGCTTCTTCATCTGTACCAAGGTTGGCGTTGACGGGTTTTACGTCGGTCTTTAGGTCCAATATCATTGAACAGCACCGGTGGAGCGTTCGCATCACCAATACCATGGCGCAAAATAGGATTGCGACACAAATCCAACGAAATTTTGTTTGACGTCACCGAAGAAATGCGCGCCATAGTCGGGAGGTGCGTGGTTTTCTGAATATGCACAGTTTGAGCGAATTCTTGAAACCAAGTTCTCACGAGCATGTAGGAATGGCGCCACCCTTGCGAGCAATGTAATTGGAACGATTGAATGCAATTCAAGGCTATCAGGTACGAAATCGTGGAGGTTATGATTTTACCTCCGATCTTACCAGGTAGCAGGAATGCCTGATTTACTCGTGAGCTTTTCGAATCCCAACGTGATGGCGGAGTGTGCTTTTCATCCCTGTGTACGGTACGTTCTGTTTCCACCGTCATTTTTTGAATTGGAGCTCTAGTTGTGATCAGCCTGCAACGTTGGAAACGCGAACGGATACTATCTTTCATCCCTCCAGATGGCAAATTTGTGCTAGAGGAGTATCAGTACGCGCCACCCCAAAAAGCAGTGGTGAACAACCTCCCTATTCCTGTTTCTCTCAAGCCAAACATAACTATCGGTGAACTCGGTGGTTCGTATTCTTTCTTGTCAGGCATTGGACTGCGGTTCACCGTTATATTTCTTTTTAACCCAGGGAACTTCATGGTTACGTTTACGTCGCGAATGACGAAATCTATGGAGAATGTGAAGATAGAGTGGTATCTAGGCGAAGATGCGACCGGTGCGCAGTGCACGTTGTCTGGGGCCGGTTCAGGCGTTGGATCAACTGGAGGAGCCGAGGGTTCATGGACGTTCGATTTTCGAAAAAAGGTAAGCGTCCTGCGTTGGGCTCGGACACTGTTGACATATCCGGGTTATTTAGACGCTGCGGTGGGAGATACCAACTATGCATTCGTTAGGCAGCCGAATACTACGGGGCTCGTGGACTTCCAAGTGAGGCATTTTCGTGTCTCCACTTCACATACCTGTGCTCAGACCCCGCAACTCCTTAGAGCTCAAGTTCCAAGACCGGCACATGCGTTTCAGATACGGTTTGAGCTTCCGTCCCACAGCTTCTCTTCCGTCAGAATCGACCAAGTCCGACTGTCTTCGGAATTGTACAAGATGTACAAGGGTGTTCGGGTGCAAAGTTGTGGATCCATCGAGTGGAGGTGGTAGCCAACGCAATCAGATGGTTAGCAACGGTCGGATTATATTGTGAGGTCATTATGCGTGGCCTGAGGCCCGAGCGTATGAAGGAGAAGGGAGTGCGATAGGGTGCGGTATATGTCTGTTACATGGCTCTACTCATATAAACCCATCATATAATGGTAAGGCTATGTGTTCCCCGTGGCCGGGAACGTGTCAAACCTGCGCACGACCTGTTGCCAGTCCACTACTGACCAAAATTCCTTCAAGTACTTCTCCTTTCCCCAAATGCCATGGTCGAGCAACCAGCAGTGCTCGTGCATGCTCACGCAGAACAGGGGGTAAATATGCTCCCCGATAGTTTTCAGGTCGCGCATATCGGCGTCATTCATGAATCCCAGCGGCGTGGTTCCTGTGGCGGGATCATACACTGAACGTGCATGAGACGAGAACAGGTTTTGGGATGACACCGAGGTGTGCAGCATGCGGGAGAGGGGGTTGGGGGGACGCGGTGGGAGTTCGTATGAGGTGCCGGTCGTGGGCGACGTCGGTGTCGTCCCGGACCCTGATGATGGTGGTTGATCTATTGAATGATGGTTATTTTGATTCGGAAGAGGGATATCGGGTCCTTCCCCGAGAACAGGTTGCGTGAGCGGGTCGACGGTGCCAGTGCGTGAACGAACGAGAAGTGTGCCGGCCGCGAAGGTGGGCACGAAGGCGAGATTGCCCTTCGCGTCGGTGACAAACCATACGTAGCCCGAACCAGACATACCCAAGACGGCGGCGGAGAACTGCGAACGAAGAGTGTCGAAGTTCCCGAACTGCTTACGGACTGCAGGACCGAGCATGGACCGCTCTACATCGGTTTCACCAAAGTCGCCTGTCGGAGGACGCTAGAAAACCAACCAACGCAAATGGAATGAGTATACTGCACTTGCAAGAGGCGTCGATTTATAGAGGCCCACCAGGCAATTTAGGAAGAAACTGTTGTTCAACGCGTGACTCGCGTATCTGAACGTCATAGTTTTATCCGGCCTCTCAGCTGTATCGAGTACAACCTGGGCAATCGTTTTGCGTCTGTCATCGGTATCTGCCAACAATACCCACAAAACGTTGAAGGAGGTTTGCGAGCCAAATTGACAGCGTCGGTGCTTACCACGTAGATACTCGTTCAGTCGGTCCAGGAGTCCTTGCTGGTACTCCTCAGCGACCATTTGCAGCGTCCGAGGAGACATAAAGTTCCCGAGACCGCCCTCAATTTTGTACGGGAGCTCCTTGCGTGTGTGCAAGGTTCTTCGCGTGACCCGCCCCTGCGGACATATAGATGACCTGAACGTTGAGAGGACAGAACGGGAAGACAGAAACATGGAGCGCGGTAATGCTATGGCCATGGAGCACTCTAAGCAGGCTTGTTTTGCGAAAGGTCACTGCTCGACACACTGGCAGGCCCTCTCCGTTAACCGTGTAGAACTTCAAATGACTTTTTTCCGAAAAGCACTTTGGTTTGATTACATAATCACACTGGCTAGGTTCTGGCACAACCGACACACCTCATCCATACCACCAGCCAACAGACACGATGGCCCCTGCGAAGTCGTCAAAGACACCCGTAGCATCCGAGACTTCGGTCGCGCTTACGACTATGTGGAAGTCTTACATTCAACACACGTCAGATCGACTCAAGTTAATCGACGCCTTCCTGGTATTCATCATGTTCTCGGGAATCATGCAATTCGCGTACTGCGTGCTTGTAACCAACTTCCCGTTCAACGCTTTCCTGGCTGGGTAAGTATCCACTCTCGCGTCTTGAAAGAAGCATCAAATGTCTCACGGAATGCCTGTGACTTGGTAGCTTTGCCAGCTGCGTAGGCCAGTTCGTTCTTACGGCCTCCCTTCGGGCACAGGTTAACCCGGAAAACCGCTCGGAATTCAACGATGTCTCTCCAGAACGGTTAGTCGTAGCTCGTAAGGCAGCCGCGAGGTACACGCTCATAGACGTTTCTTCACAGAGCATTTGCAGATTTTACCCTGGGCTCAATAGTGCTGCATTTCTTCGTATACAATTTCCTCGGATGAATGTCTACCCCTCCGTCATGGTGCCTCTTCACGCCCTTGTCCAAGACTACTGGTAGTTGGTCTTTCGACAAATAGCCACCTCCGTAAAGGCATTTGGATTTGAGCGATTGTTGACCTAATCTTCTGTAAGTACATGGCGTGCGTAATGGTGAGTCTCCATGTAACGGTCTCGATGTGAACGGAGAGCGAGAGTACGACGCGACAGCGTATATCAGTTAGCTTTGCTAGTAATTCGTGATGACACTGCTGATATGCAGGAGATGAGCCTATGCATTCCTTCAATGTTTGTTCAGCACAATGGAAGTCCCATGTCTACGTAAACACTTCTCAAAGCTATGCGGAAAACGCGTCAGAACTTCTCGTAGTCTAACGTTACACGGGTCAAGCAAACCATACAGCACACTCGTCTGTTTCAGTGTTGTCATCCTTGCTACCGTGCGGTGGTGGTTGGAACCAGCAGGACGCTGACCATTGAGTAATAGGTAATCATGATCTGCCAGTTCGTTGCTAACCACTTCATTCGAAGTCCAGGCATATAACGTAGATAATATGGTGCACAGTGCGATGCTTCTATCGGTCCATTCACTGGTTTGTTGTGGATAAGTGACAGCATAGCGTAACGACTGTATTTGAAGCCCTGGTTCATGATGTCGATGTGATAAGGCACGCGATGATACTTCTAATTTGTCGTATCGGTCCACTCACTGGTTTGCTGCGGATAAGTGACAAAGTAGCGGAGTGCCTTGGTCGCCGTTGGATTCTGATCTTACGAGGTCCTCGTGCGCATATAGCGGTGAAGAAGGCGCTTGATTTTGACCACGCACCAAGTTTTAGGTCAGATGGATCGGAACGTGCCAACACATCACTGCAGCAATTTAGGTGGACCCCAGGGTCCAGCTCGACCCGCACGAGAAAGTTTCGCACCTTATATCTACGACCATGAGACAGGATTTGGGATTGCGTCTGTCGATGATAAGACCTTCAATGCGATGCTTCTGATCGGCCCACTCATGGTTTACTGCGGATGGTTACTGCGGATGATGACAGCGGTGGGCAGAAGGGGCTGGTCGCCGTCGAATTCAATTGTACGAGAACCTCATGTATGTGTAGCGCTGGAGAACGGCACTTGAGTTCGACCACGCACCGAGTTTTAAATCAGATGGATCGGAACATCACTACGGCAGTTTAGGTGGACCCCAAGGACTCACTCGAGCCCTGCACGAAAAGGTAATGGCACAAATACTTACCAGGTTATATGCCTCACCGGACTGATAGAGTCGCTCCACGGCACGGATATGAAGTTGACACCTCAGTTGGGACAGTAAAACATGGTAGGAAAGTAGGTATCGCGCCGTCATGACATCTCTACATCGTGATCAGGACGTGGTTCGCCTCTTGCGACAGAACTGATCAGTTCTCTCCGTACTTCTGGACCGATCTGTGCGTGAGGGTTCGCCCGAACGACGTCCAACAATGCGTCCTTTTGATCCGGTGTGAGGTCAGGAGAGTACCTTGGCAACAAGATGAGACAAGCATACAAGCAAGTAGATTCGGGATTACCTCTGACAGAACGCAAGCAAACTCTGGTGCCATAAGACTGGAAGCCTTTCGCTGTCGCCGCGAGAGCGAGCTTTGTACGTATTCGACAATCTAATGAAGTGGAACACGAGCGCATCGACGACTTTGTAAGGCAGTTGATACTTCTTGTCTACGAGCACTCGTATGAACAAGGAATTCGGACCTATGATATCCGTTCAGGACGGAAAGTGTGTAAGGGTGGGGATACAACTATACGTACCCGCATAATCCATTTGGGCGATCCGTAGCAACGCTGCAGCCGAATGAAGGACGGGCACTTTCTTTTTGGCAACGATAGATGCCACAACGGCGGCCTCTTTGAGCGTGCACCCATTCTAGGGAAAATATGGATGAGTATAGGTATACGATGTTGGTGCTGACCGTTCACCTCGAGCATGGGAAAAACAATTCCCTTAAAGAAGGCACCGGGCTTGTACAACGCACGCTTCAGTGCCTCATAATATTGTACGTTGAGCTTTTTGTTGCTCTGTATGTCCTCTCGTATGGCATCAAGTAAGACTACGGATAGGAATAACTGAGCTTGTGGAGGCTTCATGGTGGAGACGAAAATTCTTGTGGCGGCTCGACATGCATGGGGGCTCCACTCTTCCGGTTTGGTCAAAGACAGTATTCGAGCCCATGCGGAGAGCGTGGGTATGACTTTGAAGAGTTTTGGAAGAGGTCCGGATTTGTATCCGTGCAAGAAAACGGCCAGCCTGTTTGCAAGGTTCGTGTGAACGTGGATGCTGGCGAGGGTACGAGATAATATACTTTGAATACGCCTCGACCAGTCTAGGGTCAAGTCCAAGGGCAGGATCGGGACACTCTCTGTCTGGTTTTTGGATTGGGTGTCAAAACAATCAGCAAGCCGTAGCAAAATGAGCGAACCTTGGTGTACTGTTTGCACGACAGCAACGCCGTCTGGTCGCTTCGCGCTTTCGAGTTTGGAGAATATGACGTCTGCCAACGTCCGTCGTTCCCCTATGTTAGCGGGAAGAAGGGTATCCAGCGTTTGCATGTCCGTAGAATCCAGTTGCTTGCGTGCGCCATGAGATGCTGTAACAGATGGTATAGACGGGACCTACAAACATGTCTTCCGCATCGCCCACGTCACTCATATCTTCCCCGATTTCCTCTTCCTCACTATCCTCGGACAGTGCATCATCCGGTCGTGATCTGGGTTGCAGTCTCGTGTCTGCGTGTGGAGAAGTTTCCTCTGCTTCATCGTCCGGAATCTCTAGCTCGTCTTGCTGATCGCGAGCGAGTTCGAATATTCTACGAGATGTTTTTGGGTCAAGGATCACCTATAATAACAGGGATCGAATGTCTATTTTGCTAGTTGTAATGAGGTCATTGATAAGCACCTCGCCATCCTCGTCGTCTGATCTGCTCTTGCGAGACTTGTTTCGTTTTCCTGGCTGAGACACGCGCCCGTACTTTGCGACGAGTTCATCCTCGTGAATCTGGTTGAGGAGGGGGCCGTGTCGTGGTTTTGCAGATTTCTGTGCTCTGGGCATCGTAGCAGATGATTGATGATATTTTCTTTTCTTTTATTATCTCTTTTTTAGGTTTGAGTCTCGGGGAGTGTCCGGAGTCCTTCTCGTCGTGTGCTTTGAATCGGTCGTCCAACGAGGGACGCTAATAAAACGAGATCCAAAATGATGAGCCCTTCTGCCAAAGTCGTCGACCCTGTGAGTCTCCCCCGTTCCTTCCTCCTTCCTTCGTCATGTCCCAAGTACTCCCAGCCGAGCTTGTACTCTCCCCGTATCTTCTCTCGCTTGACAAGTCCATCTGACGTGCTTCACAGATCAAGACCCTTGACAAGAACGGTCAGGAAATAAAGACCGTCGGTTTTCAGCGCTTCGGATTTGACAGCGAAGTGCCCATCGACATCCTGCGATCGCTTTACCTGCGATCGCACTATGTCCTGTCTGCTCCCGTAGAGCAAGTCGAGGAGCTGGACGCAAAAGAGATCGTGGACCATGCTCGCTTCACCCAGGGCCTCAACGCCTACCAGTCCAAGTCCATCTACCACCCCGACACCAACACCATCTCATACACCACTCTGTCCCGCTTTCCCCCCGTCAAGTTACTTCCTCCCTCGGAGAGGAAGCGTATCCTAGTCACCGGCGGCGCAGGTTTCGTCGGATCACATCTTGTCGACCGTCTCATGCTCCTCGGACATGATGTCACAGTACTAGATAATTTCTTCACCGGTTCGAAGACCACCGTCAGTCATTGGGTAGGACACCCCAACTTCGAAATGGTTCGCCACGACGTCGTCGAGCCCTTCATGATCGAGTGTGATCGTACGTTCCCACCGCCATACTTCGATCTTGCGTTGCTCATGCAAGGACCCACCACAGAGATTTACCACCTCGCATGTCCGGCATCCCCACCTCATTATCAGTTCAATGCCGTCAAAACCGTCAAGACTTCCTTTATGGGTACGCTTAACATGCTTGGTTTGGCAAAACGAACCAAGGCTCGCTTCTTGATCAGCAGCACCTCCGGTATGCCGATCCTCCTGTCGTTTGGCCTGGTCATCTGACTCGTCCTTCTTAGAGGTATATGGTGATCCCGAAGTCCACCCTCAGCACGAAGACTAGTAAGTTAGGTCCATTCGCCTTCTCCAGGCTGACGATAGGCATCCTTTACCAGCTGGGGCCATGTGAATCCCATCGGGCCTCGTGCCTGCTACGACGAAGGCAAACGAGTTGCCGAGACACTCACATACGGCTTCCATCGTCAGGATGGCGTCGACGTGCGTGTGGCACGCATCTTTAACACGTATGGTGCGTCCATCTCACTCTACTTGTGTGCTATGGCGTGCTCATGCTACTTTCAGGCCCACGTAGTATGTGCCTCACGTTGAATCTCGATATGGATGTATGCTTACCCCTTATAGTGAATCCCCACGACGGCCGTGTCGTGTCCAACTTCATCGTGCAAGCTTTGCGTGGGGAAGACCTCACCGTTTACGGTGACGGCAAACAAACTCGCTCATTCCAATACATTCACGACTTGATCGACGGTCTCATCGCACTGATGAACTCGAGCGAGACGCGTCCCGTTAACATTGGCAACGGCGACGAATTCACAATCGGCGAGTTCGCAGAGTTGGTTCGCGAGATCGTTGAGAAAGTTCAGACGGAGGACGGCGTCCTCCCCACAAAACGCGTCCAGATCGTATACAAGCCGATGCCCACTGACGATCCGCAGCGCAGGCGCCCGGATACGACCAGGGCAAAAGAGTCGCTCGGATGGCAACCTCGCTGGACAGTCCGAATGGGTCTCGAAGAAATGGTCAGGTACTACAAGGCCAAGATGGCTGAAGGGGGCATCTAGATGGATGGGAGAATTCCCAAAACGTTTCATTGACAGTTTCACTGGACGGGGTGTTCCGTGCATGTACTCATAGACGGTTTTATTCGCTAGGCGTTATGGACTTTCGGTGTTCGCTAAAATGTCAAAATTATCCTCAAGTACAAGTAGTTCGCCTAGCTTCGATATGTGTAGTGCGTAGGTGGTCGATGTACATAGGACGAATGTTGTCATTTTCCCAGATATTGTTGCCTGACGAAATAAAGTATAGAAACTATCAACGAGGTAGGTACGTTAGGACTACAGGGATATTCCAAGGTGGGGGGTACTCATTATACAACCATGTGGGTTAGCGATGTGCGATAGGTTCCGTATGGAACCTGCGAGTAAGCCTTATATGAAGTGATATACAGGTGACAGGGAAAGACGGTCCAACCCGTGCTTATATGAAGCTGCCCACCTTCGGCAACGGATTTCCTTGGCTGTTCGTCTTGACGCCAGCGCTCTGCGTGACGACCTTGGTCATCGAACCCTTTACGACCTGCTTCTCGACGGCGCTGGTATTGAACGTTGTTCGCCGCATTCGACCATCCTGTGCGATATCCTCCGTAACGAGGTCGTTGCCGTTGGCGGTCAGTTGCCCCGCAATTGGGAGCTCCGGTGACTGCGACCTGTAATTCTTCTGTGCCATCAATAGCGATGCGGTATCTGGTCACAGAGGAATAGTGAGAATCTCGATCCTGCAACGGAGAAATGGGAGAGAATGTATGTACCGATATGGCTCATCCCACGATGATCTCCGTGGAACCAATGCGATTGTTGCCGTTCGGAATATCTAGACACATACCATCAGCCTCGACCAAGGGGAAATGGAACGCAGGGAGTGCTCACTTGCGCATGGGCCGCCCATCCCTTCCAAGGGGACAGTAAGCATTCTCGATGTCACGCGCGTAGAATCTGAGGTTCTCGAGCTGACTCCGGGCTACCTCCGGCGACACACACGAGAACGAAAGGATAGACCGTGGATCTCGTTGAGCATAAGAAGGTTCTCCGACGAGATCACTGAGCGTGCGCAAAGCCATCTTCGTACGTTCCAACACCGGAATCTTGGGAGGAACGAGGTCCGACCGCGCCTTTGGCAAGGTGGCGAGGAACTTGGAGAATGCTTGGTTGACGAGGGACGCGCTTCCGGGCATAATAGACATGCATGCCTTGGCACCTACACGGAGTTGTCCATGAGGGCCAGGGCACCACCTCACACTGACGCCGCTCACTCACCTCTTATAATGAAAAGACATACCTCGCCTTTGGCATTGGTCAGTTGTTTCTTCAGGGTTTCAGCATGTTTGAGAGGCGCAACATCGCTCTGCTCGTTCTGTTGGATGTCAGTATGGAATAGGATTCGGTCCGACACACCCGGCTCACTTGTATAATTAAAACGGGACATCGTATACAGGCTAGCTCTTTTGGGGTTAAAGGCGTCCGCTACTCACGAGACGGAACGTTTAGAGCCACACGGGACAAGCCATCCAATCGCTTACGTTCATCATAATGTTTACAAGTTCCACGATTCGTAGCCGTTTCGTCGGTGGCGTCCACGCCTCCCAGTATGCGATCAGCTAGAATATGGTTTTTAGCTCAAGAGTGGCACTGGCGTATGGGTTCACGTACGGCGTCTTGCAGGTCAGTGTTGGATGTCTAGTCAAGAAGTGTACTCAATACGCGAACTCTTTTCAAAGCAGTGCAAGAGAGAAAAAAAAGGGGGGACAGATGGCGCGAGACTTACCTCACCGGTCATGAAAGTGACAACTTCGCTAGCTGCGTGTTCGAATGCGTCGAGGTCAGCAGCGTAACACCATAGTTGCTAGAGTTCGTCGTAGGCATTGAAGACCCATTTGAGCCTGTAAGAGGTGGATAAGTAACTTGTACGAACGCTTCATTGCCAGGGGTATGCACGCACTCTGTGGGGGGCGGTACGTTGCATAAGGTTAGGCTCAGGACGAGTTCTGGCCACCTAAAGGGCAGATATGAAGGGATGATGTAAGGAACGGAGGAAAAGCGCACGTACAACGCAGTGAGCCTGAGAACAGCATTCACAGCTATACACTCGAAGGCGAGAAAGTGACAAGCTGGGAGGAACATGGCCTTTTGGGTGTGTATTAGTGCCAGAGGACGACAGACATCGTGAACGGCGACGCGTACCTGCATGGCTAGAGCGAGATCTGCAGCGTCGACATAGCAATCATGCAACTCGCTCGGTCTACAGCGTGAACGACCCATGGTACGCTGGTCGAAGGCGATGATATTGTACTGCAGGCCGAGTCGTGGGTCGTCAAAGTGTCTCTGTAGCCACGTAGAGTCGAGGAACAGAGGATGTAGCATGATGATCGTAGGCTTGGATGGGTCGAAGCTGCCCACGTTACCGTATACGGAGTTCGTCCTGTACCATAACGAAACGTAGTCTCCTCGAGAGGGTAAGTCAACGAAAGGCATCGTTCGCTGTGGGGAAACGGTGACCGCGGACGTCGAGGACGCCCACAAATATGACTGGTAGAGAAAAATTCTGTGGTTGTATTGCAGTTGCTGCTGTCATGACCCTGGATGATAAAATGGCAGGTGCGCTTGTCCCTCCGTTAACCGACGCCAACCGTTTTAGTCGTCTCCGCCGGACCCGTTCCCCTGAAAACTTGTCCAAACGTTATAAACCCTCCCTCGCCGTTATCCCTGTCCCTCTAGCCCTCCATGCAGAGACGCTGGTGTCCATGCTGTATTGAACTGGCTTCTTCCCCAAGACCGGCGGTGGAGTTACCCAGACACCGAGTTGGTCACCACGGATTGAACACTTCTCACGGAATCAAATTATCTCTTATTTACTGAAGCCGCCCTTTTTGAAAAATGTCTTCTGATATTTGACACAGACACCGAGTCGAGCGACGGTCGACGTAATTAGAAGTTGGAGATCTCCAACCACGGCTAAACCTCCTCTGACCCTGCAGAACAATTTGCCCCCTCACCCAGCCACCGATCAATGCATCACGACTGCTTGTCACTGGCCCCGGCGTCCACCACCGGAGAGCTGATTCCCAAGGCGTCAAGTAACACCACAGGTACTGCAGAGATTGTCAAGTAAGCCACGTGGTCGAAGTAATGCACGACGGAGCGCCCGAGTACTTCGGAATAATACATTCAGTCGCTCTACTCCACCGTGGGTGGTTGTCAGCTGTCAGACCTACCAACTTAAAAAGACAGGCTCTGCCAGTGCAAAGTGGCGTACCACCCCCAGCTGTCACCTGGTTTACCAGACATGCACATTCGCTATCATCTTGTTACCTCCACACGTGAGCTGTGTCCAATGGCCACTACCGATAACGTCGTTCAGTGCGACGTGCGCCACCCGAAGGCTCGAGCGCAGGTGAAGTTCACCAAACAAAAAGAGTACATCGGTGAACTGTCCACTATCTTGCAAGGTGCCTATCATTCTCATCACATTCGACAGGATAGGTAGATATGATACGTTCTGGGGCCTATCGCAGAAAGCCAATGGAAGGTTGAGGTGCACAACAACACATCTATATGTACGTATCGGGTAGCAGGATGTACATGACTCAAATCGAATGCATATGACTACCTTGCAAAAGAACACACACCGTACCTGTGCTGTCGCGAGTCACTCAAGTGCTCGGAAGGTCAGCCCATTGCGTCACATAGTCAGGGAGATCGCAATCGGTTTTTTGACATCTCCCTGGGAGCAGACCTGGTTAACAAAGGAAAACATGCCCGAGTACATGTCCACATCAGTCGTGTCTAGTCTCTGGATGTCACTCCGAGATCAGTATTCCCATCGCTCAAACCTTCAAACCTTCTTCGGCGGTGTGGATGCTATTCCCGTGATGTCGGACCTGGAGATGTCGTACCTAGTTCGAACCTTCGCGCGACGACTCATATGGAATCCGACAGCGACGAAGCCACTGATTCTTTAGCCCTAGAATGATCGATAAACACCTGTCACAGAGACCGAGTAGAAACAGACTCCAGGCAACCACATACCATGCCATTTCTGGTCTCGTGTGAGCCTTGTGTCCTAGTGAGTTGAATTCTGGACGTTCGTGCTTAGCGTGTGCCAAATCGCCTGCGATGCCCTTCCCCGGTAGGAATTTTTTCATTTCCGTTGTTGAATTCTTGTCTCCGTCTGCTAGGTCTTATGTCTTATCTTACCTCCCACTGATCTTGCCATCACAAGGGAGTACGAGCCGCTTTCGTGGCCGGCTCAGGACACCAGGTTAGTTTTGCCGAGGTCACTGACCGCCGTCCTAGATGCTTATCCATGTGTGGAGTGGTCAGTGCGTCATCATGTGCACTGTACAACACTCTCCAAGCTCATCTCTCGACTAGTTGCACATAACTCCTAGACCAGAGAGGCAAGTCTTGTTATCCATTGGTGATCCTACAGATGTGGACTTACCCAGAGCTCTACACATTGGCCCGACATCGCTTGCCACTCACGTAGTGGCCCCCCGCTCCTCTGAGTGAAACTACGGAATGGTTTCACTGGTTTTGGAAGGGGGTATTTGACGGCGTCCAGCACTGAGAAATCAGCTGGCAACACAGGTTCCATGTTTGACATGAGGAATCGCGATGGAAGGTACACGACTTCACACCTTGAATGAAGTATTACTTCCGGTACACCCTTCGGAGCAGAGGGTTGACATGATGTCTAGAAGCCTTGTTCATGGCAAGCACTCGTAAACGAGGCTCGAGGCACACATCCCCTGTACTTACCATCGCACGGGTACACCGCTGGTATACCGAAAGGTTGGGGTAGGCTGATTTGGGGGGGATCGGGGACGACCCAGGATCATAACCTCAGAAGGAGCATGTACTGAAACTTATCGTGCCCTCACCTTGATGATCACCAAGCTTTATAGATGCATGTTTTGCCAGTTTCTTCGCAGCATCGTAGAACGGTTTGGCATGGGTTGGTGCCCACGATTCACCCGTTTTGTTTATACAGTACTCGCGTGCCTGTGTCACCGACGGTTTCAGGGCTTGCTACCGCCACTGATTCACAACTGACGTAGCATGAGAGCTACAATCTTGGGATAATTGATGGTATGCTCAATTGTTACCATCAATCTTCTCCCAGAACAGTTAGATGGGAGTCAACTCGAAGTACCAACACTACTGACTTATGTTCAACTTTGTCTGTATGGTGAAAAGCTCGCGACCAGACAACACGTGCCAGTCGCAATTGGTTCAGGGCGAAAAACGTTGGGTCCAGCTCCTTAGCTGGCCGCCTGCGATTGGCTAATGCCGACTGCGGACAATAATCACAGTGTGATATGAAGGTCCATGAAATGACTCAATGACTGTAATTTTATCTCACTGCTCGGTTGAGACTTGCAATATGTTATCATGAACTACACCATGATGCTGCTCGAGATCGGGAGGTAGGAGCGATGTCACGGCTCCGAGGAACACGCAGACGGACCGGATTCCGACTCGCTTTACAGGCACGGCAGGCGATAATGGATGACGTCGCCATAAGATAGAGGAAAGCATCGAGTCAAATCTTAAGTACTTACTGGTACAACATGAGTAGTATGTATGTATGTATGTCTGGAAGTAGACGCGTGCTCCCGGATAACAAACTGGCGCATCTCCCGAAGGTCAAAAGGAGGGCGGCCGCACAGTATCCGAATTCCGCTAGTGCGAACCGGTCTGCGGAAGTCTCCACCTGTCTAGATCGCAGGAATGTTGCCTTGTGCTCAGCCGTAAAACACACAGCTTCAAGACACCAATGACGGCCAGATGGCGCCGGTTTCAAGGGGGCATAAGATGGCGCCTGCACAAAGATCTGCACCAGTATATTTCAGTGACACAGGAGATAAGCTGTCCCGGAAGGTTTCGTGTCGAAGGAAGATATCGAAACCACGATCATTGGGAACGCAAGTAATACAAAGTGATTTGAGTCCTGGCTCGGGGGTTTCAATGCGCATCGCCAAACACTGCACAGCATATTTGTTTCAGCGGGATCACCGGGCACGACACCAGTTGCGGTACTATAACCGGTGGTAACGCTGGCGACGGAGTGGTGAGCCTTGGGCTCGATCCGAGACCAAACTACAAGGCCGTGTCACACAAGAGGAACGGGTACGAACATGAAAACACAACTACCCAGCCTTCCGGGTACCGCACGATCGTTTCTGAGGCGAACGTTCAATGGGGATCATCAAATCTGCATGAGAATCCGATGGTCAGAGAACACCTGGATGAAACTCAGGATCGAGAACGAAACTTTGCGGATGCCTACGACCTCTCCGATACCTGCGACCAAAGCGAGTCTGCTCCACACTGCCACATGGGAGTGGTTAGTATGTGGCAAGGGGAAGGAAGAGCCTAGAAGGATACGCCCGGACCGGACAATCAAAATTCCATGGCTAGGTCCGGGTGATCGCAGATCTTTGTCAGAGGGATATGACTGCCACGGCGTTTGCCATACCAACTCCAAGCAATTTGCAACCCAAGTAGTGATGTCAGTGCGTCAAGGAAACCACCACTCCGTGTGTTACGGGTAACGCAAGTCGCATGGCACGCTCAGTCTGCAGCTCTGCGGGCATGAAAACGGCAGCACCATGTAAAAATATCTCCCGTGGAACATAGAAACGGCACAAATGAACTAACACAGTAGATCGGCGGCGAGCCAGAACAGGGTCATTTGCCAGCTGGACGGGCTAGAGACATATGTAGGCCTCGGCACATATGAAATTTTACTCGGCGGTCGGTGCATGCTTGATGCTGTGTGAGAAGTAAAGGGACGATGGGAGCGCACGTGTAGTGCACATGTATAGGTGCGCCGAAAGAAGTTCGGGGCGTGTAACGGATCTCGCAGAGTAGACAGAACATGGTGCTCTGCGCATTGCCTCGCTTGCCATGGGAACATACTCACACTCGGAAGAAAGTATGTAGACCTAGGGCGTTCGACTCGACGGTGCATGATTGACGCGCCGCTTGAAAAGCCAATTAGTGAGTTGTCGAACACTAGTCAGCACGTCAGCGATGCTCCTAAGCATGCGTGCTATGTATTTGACAGGCGGGAAGATGCAAGTTCCGGGTCGGAGTAATATTGCGAGGCTGTTCACCTTGATCCCGAGGATGACAATGGCATATGCAAAAGAAAAACACGTTACATTGTCGTCGGAGGTGGACCAGCGTTACAGCTCGAACCCGAATCAGATATACGGCATCGCGTTTCGTCGGAATGGAAGGGATGCGCCAATCAGCAAACTCTTTGCTGTGTGTGTTGTAATAATGTATCACGTCTATCTTCCGATGTAGATAGCACCCTGTGGGATCCCAGTATACATATCGAGTAGCACGGAAGCGTTTATCGCACGCCGCCGTTCGTGATAGTCTCTCTGACGCCTGATAATACATGGAGCGGAAGGGGGTAAGTGACGACGACGATTTGATCTGTCTGACAAGCAATGATGTGAGAAGTTGACTAATCAACAAGGCGGCCGCCCGACGCTTACGGCAGGGGAGAGAGAATAAATAATAATGGAGAAAACTTATCCGATATATTATAAATAAATAAATCGAGGTTCCTGTCCCTTCTAATAGCTCTGTCCCCGCCTGCCCTGCGAGAGAGTGGATATCCTGTTTCTTTCCTTCTTCTGTCCCTTTTGCCGTCTTTTTACTTGTTTTGTTTTCTTCTTGTCACAGCCTATTCCCCTCCCTTTCAGCGATGTCAACAGAACAGTCTGACCAGCAGTCTTCCCAATCGTGTTCATCCCACATGATGAAGACCACCAAGCGCGGGAGGCCCTACCTCAAGGTTGGCCCTGCGATTCCATCCTCCGATCCCCCTAACCCACTCCCCACACCTCCAGGACACCCTTGATCTCTTCGCAACCCTCATCGTATCCCTTCAATTGACTACTCACAAGCAATACTTTCGCACTTTCAACAATTCATTTACCACGTTCGTCTTATCCTAACCACGCTCCATTCGCATTCTGAACTCGCATTTCTCCAGCGATGAAGCAGCCCATAATCTGGCATCCCTGAAATTCTCGCAATCGAACCGCGGGCCGGATCCAAGAGACAAATCACGAATAGTGACGACCACCACCACGACTACCTTCTCCATGACCCGCGACATGGCCAAGGCGATGTGTCAACACTTCATGGATGCCCGTCTGATTGAAAACGCCGCAGATCAAGGCTCAAACCTCTTCAAGGATCGTGGTACTTACGTCCTCACTCCCAAGGGCCTCCACGTTTTAGAGCGGTTCATCTCGAAAAATGGCATCAACTCCGATCATCTGCAACAGGTCTTCGCTTCCCAGCCCATTTGCATCAAGCTCTTACACTTGGAGCGTCGGGCAGCAGATGATGAGATTATCGTCACCCAATCTGTCATCACCGCTCTTTTCCGTCGATTCGTTGGTCGCCAGGCAAACTATTCTCCCTCTCATTCCGCCCCCTTAGATGCCTTCCAGGAATACCAGGAACGTTCGAAAGGCATCCAGTTGAGCAATGTTCAGGACAGATCGAACATACCCGGCAAGCCAATGGTCACCCACAAGTACTGTTTCCTCGCTGTCAGTGCGTTGGAATGGCTCTGCGACTTTACTTCAGTCGTGGGAAGAGAGGAGGCCGCAGAAATGGCGGCGCAATTTGTTCGTTTCGGTCTCATCACCCTCGTCAGTGACAAGAGGAAGAACAACGACTCCGCAATCATCTTCACCGTCCGTGGATCGGCACCGGGAGGTAATTCGCCAGTCAGCGTGAGTATCCCTTCTCTCTTGCTCGAGGCCATTCGTCCTCATGGACATCGCTTTAGCCCCACGGCGAGTTCCGATGCACCGCAAAAGCCATCTACAAAATTACGGAAGAAGGGAAACGCATCGCTCGGTGGGACGAGTCGACTCCGTCACCCGTCAGCTCGACAACGAATCTTCATGGTGACCGTGCTTCGCTCGACAGTGCCGCGGTCGATACGGGGTCAAAGAGTGGGGTGGAAGCTGCCGTTAGCGCTGCAGATGCCAAGATCCATCGCCGTATTTCCATGGCGGAGAAGCTCCACGCATCTTATGAGGCAGGGGAGAAGAAGGGTAACGTTAAGAGCAACATGGATCGCTTAAACTACATCCTCGAAGAGCCTTCTTATCGTGGACTCTTCCGAGATTTCCTCAAGGCCAATTTCTGCGAGGAGAACCTGGCCTTCTGGTTAGACGTCGAAGATTTGAAGCGCAAGTTCAACACCACCTCAACTGCGCAAGCCACCGCCCCTGCCCGAGGCGGAAAGTCTACGCCAGGCCAAGTTGCCATGGAACGCCACCACGAAGCTCTCATTCAGACTGCCCTTCAGATCTACCACAAATATCTTGAGCCGTCAAGTCCACATGAACTCAACATCGATCACGGGTTGCGGTTGGATCTTGTGGGCTATCTTAACGAAGTCATAGCCAACTTGAACGGAAAATCGTTCGATGGCTCATCCAATCCGAACCACTTCAATGCGACGCAACTGCAAATGCTTATCAAGCTGTACTCGCGTATTCAAACCCACGTACTTCGATTGATGGCGACGGACTCGCTGCCCAAGGTAAGCACTTGCATACTCCTTCACCGTATCGCTGACATGCCGTATCCAGTTCCTCAAGACCCCGCGTTTTGTGGAGGCACGCCAATGGCTTGGGGAAGGTGGCGGAGCGAGCGACGACGTTCTTTTCCTGACGAGTCCTCATGCGCCGCCTGGTCTTGGTGACGAAGAGGCTGGAGGCGCGTACATGACCGTTTCCGCGAAGGCGAGCGAGCAGCGTGAACACAGAAGTCCGATACCTGATACTAATCCATCCTCGTGAACCGCAGTCATCCGTTCATCCCTCCACTCCGTGAAATGGCACCCACGTCATGAGCCTATCGCTCTGACGCGATCCTCGGTCCGTTACTCTGCCATAATTCCATTTCCACTCTGCTCTGCTCTCGATTTGTTCTCGTCTTTCAACAGTGATTGCGGTCCTTACCTGGGGAGGAGCGGACTTCTTGTTTATTCACTCATATTTTGTTCACGATAATTTTCCTTACGATCGGCAGCATTAGTAGTTCATTTTACTTCCACGAGCACGTTCGGCGTGCTCTTATATCCTCATCACAACTTGGTATATCTTTTTTTTTCTCCTTTCCCTTCACAGTACACGATGACCTCCCTCCGACATTTACATTCATTTGTGATGTACCATTTACCAATACTTTACACATACCATTACCTCCCCGCATCGGTACTCGACTAATGGCCCTCCGTAGTCCATAGCATGGTATTATGTATCTATTTTGTCGGTGATGTCGCCCACGAGAGTGCCTTGGAAGCACCCGTGGGAGTATTTCTTGCGTTATGTAATCACCTACCTTGCGCATGTGTATCCTCGAGGTGATTGCACTTAGTTCTTCCCTGAACTCGTTGCTCTCGACGGTCCGACTCCGTGTTGCACTATAGACCATGTCGTGGATTTGGAACCCCAGTGGAGACGTTCCGCAGCCTCCGGGCCCGACGGAAGAGCTCGTGGAAGACCCCACTGACCCCTCACGCAAAGTGAGACGAAAGGCTGCGAACCAGCCTTTCCTCGCGTAAGTGGAGCTTGTCACTATGCAGCCTTCGGTGATTTCTATATGCCATTCACTCACCGCGTGACATCTCTGCAGTTACAAGGAGTATCGGCAGAAACAGGAACAGGAGCATCAGGCCTGGCTTCTTCGGAAGACAGAACGTGAGGAGAAGCTCTCGCGGGGTGAACCAGTCGGACCGGAAGAGCGCGATCCCACCGCGGAGGAAGAAGTTGGATTTCTTGGCTTGCTGAAGTTCATCGTTTACCTACTCCTAATCATCGTCCTCGCGGGCAAGTTCTTCACGGGAAGCTTTTTGTGGGAGTATGATGGGAAGTGGGTCAGGCTGAAGACCTATTTGCCTGTGAGTGGTGCAGGTTGTGGTTTCGTATCGTTTTGATTCGGGTTCTGATGCTCTCGTTACACTTGCAATGGGGAAAACGTGTAGGAAAATAACGGCCGCCTGTTCTCTGAATCCTACCTCGCAACTTTCGATGGAAGAGATGAGAATAAGCCTTTGTATATTGCGGTACGTCGTTCTTGTTGCCCAGGTCTCGAACTGGAGTCAACGTGAAAACCAACCATGGGATATCGCCGGCGCACGTTTGGAAAGATCGACGGCGATGTATACGACGTTTCTAGCAACAGGAGGACGTACGGTCCTGGAGGACCCTATCGCCACATGTAGGTCCTGTTCCATTTTGACTAAGTACTAATCAAGTATTTCTCTCATGGGACATCGTTCACGCGATCTGCACAGGGCAGGAGTGGATGCCGCAAGGTCTTTTGCTACGGGATGTTTCGCAACACACCGTACCCACGACTTGCGGGGACTCTCCGAGGAGCAGCTTCAGGTGGGCAGGGTTTTCCATGATCATGAGCTAGGTATGCTATATCTCACACATATCTGGATTTACAGAGCGTCCGTCATTGGAAGCGTTTCTTCGCCGATCACAAGACATACTTCAAGGTAGGAAGGGTGCTTCATCCACCTATTGATCCAGAGAGCGCGATCCCGGAGCCATGCGAGCCATCCAAGGCACACGCGCAACCCACGGAGAATGACCTGAAAAGGGGGAAGAAACTACCGGAACCCAAGCTTTTGGAACCTAGCCACAACAGGGAACATGCGGAACTCTAGATTAAGCGGAGATGTGTACATATCTAACTACCATAGATCGAGTACCACGCTTTTTAATGCTGATAGAACCAGTCGGGTGAGAAAGACGAGAAAACATATGCCGTCTTACGCTACTGGATTAGAACATGAAAGCCTTAAGTTAGGGGGGTATCTATCGTGAGCATGGAGTGTGGCTTGGTGAGTCTAGTGGGATGCAGAGTGGATGACATTAACATGGCCCTGATTCACGGGCTGTGGTGTCTGCACGCAAGGTGCTCCGTGGGTTAAAAAGTAATTTCTCAGAATCGGGAAATCCGCGATGGACCCGTTTACCATTGACGTGAATGGGCTTTCACGGTATTTTGCTACGATGATATTGCCTCGCCACGCAGTTGCCTCTCGGAAAGATTTCCCCTGGATCTGAATTTCGCGGATAAACTTGTTGACTGGAAAGGGCATTCCGTCACGGGAAACGACCGGGTAAAATATAACATAAGGATGGGTAAACTTCTTGTTCATGCAATCCAACGCTTCCACAAGCTGATCCGGCATTCCACCAATGTGAGTGCCATGGAGTTCTGTTCGTAAGTTACTTACGTGATAAGACCAAGCGCGAGGTCCAAGGCCCTCGGCGATGTAGTCCATATAGACTTCGGGATGAGGCATACGAACGGGCAATCCGTTGTAGGGTGCTAGTGGGTCCTGTACCGTCGTAGGACTGGTCATGAGGGGGACCATATGAGGATTACGACCGTCAGACGGGAAGAGGATGGCTTCAAAGGACACAAGCTGATCCATCAGAAGAAACGAGAGAGAAAAAGGTGGCAAGGGAAGAGTCTGGGAGTGCTTGACGATCGAAAGGCGGTGGAAGTTGTCTGGGGGGGAAACTGTCGACTCATCTTCGAGTGTTTTATAAGTCAAGAGACGATGAGATTGTCTGCAAGTCACAATTCTGTGACTAACATGTGGGCCAATTGAGCTGTGTGGTGATCACAAACCTAAGCGGAAACTCATCGAGCGGGTTTTTCCAAATGGGTGTGCATGAATGTGCATACACCGAAAACTAGGGGGGGAGCGAAATAAAATATAAAATAAAAAGAAGGGGGAACAGACCGGGAGACACGAGGCTGCTCATCGATCGCTAATTTCTACCGCATACATGTCGTCGAGTGAAGGGTTTCGTTTTTCGAGGCAGGATGGTATGGGTACCTGCGCACTGGAATCATTCACGCCATTGAAGACGAGGATTCTACTCTTTGACCAACTCACTGGCTTTGCAAGACGCAGTCCACAGTGTATGTGTAGCAGAGTGACAACGTAATGGTGGGGCGAGACCCTGGCGAGGGTATCTTGCAATTAACCATCGGTTAAGTTGAACAGATGGTACAGAACGTGCAGCATGTCAGCCGCTATCAGAACGCATTGCTGCACTCACCGAACGGACTCGGCTGCGTTGATCGCAAAGGGCCCCCTCGGCGATTTCATCTACAGGCGTAGGTCGATCAGCTGGTAGTGGTACTACCGTCAACTCGTTTCTATCCCCGTATAACTCCTCGGGACATGCAACAGCACCAACCAAATGTTCGTTGAAAGTTCCACCTCACCACGGCTGTGCAGCTGTCGGTCCGACTCCTGATTGAGCCCGCCAGGGACACACTAAACCACTGAGGACCCTAAACGTTGTTCGGTGCCAGAAAGTCTCCTTCGAGACCGACGACACATGGCGTATAAAATAGGTGGCAAGGCTTTACTCTAAACATTCAAATATTGACGAAGACCTGTCACGGCGCTTGTGCTAGGTGGGTCCAAACGTCTACTCCGCGAACGTTTACAAGGTGCATGTGTGGTCGACAAATCATGACCGGTGCTGTCTTCCATCACTGAAATTACCCGTGCTTGAGGTCCAGAACGATTCACGGACACGACAGCTCGTTTCCATTTTACCGATTCTCTGGTCCACGCCCGATCACATTGACGGCACACCTTTTCTTTCCCTCTTTCTAATAAACGGTGCGTTTTCATTTTGCAAGCCGCCAACGCGACGCCCACACCGGGGGCCAGTGATTTCTGCCTGCTGCACCATCTCTATTCTCCGTCGAGTGAATGTACCCGAGGGTATTATGTGTTCATGACCCGAACTCGCCAGTATTTGGGAGTTCGATGGATCACGGTGATGTCGCTCTTTCATGTATGAAAGCCTAGGCTCTCCACTCGCATCCACACCCGAGTACCTGTGATGGCTCTGGAGCCCCACTAGACTTGCGGTGCCAACCTCCGGTCGTAGGATAAGCGGGAATGTATCGCGACTCGCTGGTAAGGACTACACTGCAAAGGCTGATCCGCAGATCCCTCCTCGCCGAACCCACCCATTCTACCCAAGTCGGAATCGTCGTCCAATCGTGCATGAACGGCGCCAAGTACGTCGACCCTCCCGCAGTGGAACTGTAGTCTAGTAGTGATACCGGTTTATCGATGGCACCGCCGGACGAGCCAAATTACTGAGCGAGATTTCGCGATTGTCTCATCACTGCAGTTCCAGAAAAACACGACCAGATTTCTAGGGTGATCTGCTCATAAAGTGTGGTGAGACGTTATCGAGCCCACCGACACTAGCGTTCGACTACGTAGAGCACCCATGATATATACCATAACAGGCAATCGCCCGCGGACGTGTTGTTGTGCTCTTCGGTGTGGCACGGTTTCATTGAGGTAGTAGTCCCGACTGAAGCCTACGGCAGGACAGGCAACGACATTGTCAGCGTCAGCCTCGAGTTTCAATCTCAAAGATGGGCTCTGGAGGAGTATTGGTGGCGGCCCATCTCTCGTCTCTTTTTCCGTCCTCGAACGCGCCATCGGTCGTCCTTCAGTCTTCGCGACAAAGCCTACAAACAGTTTCGCAGCCTGACACGGATGTCTACTCGGAACACGCCATTTCTTCAGCCATATACCACACACTGCACACCGGGACCATCCTTCTGCGCGTTATTCATGGAGGCTTGATCGTGGAGCTCATATCCCTCTCAACGCCTGTTCCTCCCATACGTTTCGTCTTCCCGGCGCCGGTCCTTTCAGCACCCGCTGTCTGCGCTTGGGGAGAACAGGAGTTACATCTGTTGGCCCTAACTATCACTGGTTCTCTTTATCGCTTGGTTTTACCAACTACCAACCCAAGTCGGCTGTGGCATGACGAGGCAGCGAGAAATTGGTGCAGGGAGTACATCATCAAGAATGTCTCGGATTTGTCTGGCAGTATCGCTCACGTCCAGGGCCCTCATGGTATAGCTGTAGGGCTTGGAAATGGATCTCTTCTCAGAGTAGAAGTGGAACGCCTTGGTGATACTACCAGCGACGGTGCGTACTTGCGAGTAACCGAACAGCCTTCCGCTCAAGGGTATCTTCAGATCTATGGACAGAGACCGTCAGTCAACCAACGTCATTTCTGGGCACGTTCACGTCCTACATCCCAGGTTTTCACTCTAGCACAAATGCGGCACCAGAACTACTTTGCGTGGTTGGTCTACCTGAACCAACTCAGTTTGGTTACATATGGACCCTTTCTCGTGATCGCACTCTACGTCTATGGTCCGCTAGCCGCGGGTGTGTAGCTTCAAAATCCCTTTCATCTCACGCGCTTTCCCAGGCAAATGTGGCGAGTAACAACAAACCCGTTTTACTCAATGGAGACGCCAGCAACCTTCTACGTGTATATTCTCTTTCACCTAACGGTGAAAAGCCATTTGCTGTGGCGTTCACTCCAACACCAGACGACCCACATTGCGGTGGGTATTTCCAGATCATGGATTCGTCATCAGACCAACTACACGAACTCCGAACCATCGAGTGTTCCCTTGTGAGCGCGAATTGCCATTTGCAAGACTTCTTCCTCGAAAATGGTGTGCTATTCACATTGTGGGAGCGTCATGGCACGTCAATGGTTCAGTCAATCAAGTTGGACGCAGGTAGCCTGACGGCCGTGAACGACTCGGAATGGGAGACGTCCAACTATGGTGAAGAGGTCGACTTGACGCCCGCTTATCTCAATGAAGTTCTCCTTGCTCCAGGCTCGTTGACGGAGAAGTTCATGGAAGTCATACTCAGGCCAGGAATCTTTTCACCATTAACGATCCGTACAGCATTGGAGCAATACATCGACGCGTGCCTTTCTCTACCAGGCCCTGCTCCCCCCGAGCTAACGTCATCCTACGCCTCGGTAGCGGAGAATATCGCTGCCGTGGTCGGTTGTACCGTAACGCTCGTTCAAGATCCTCATACAGGAGCTATTCAGTACGACCGCTACTGGAGTGCCCTGAAACGCGATTGGGAAGGATTTATCGCTCGTTGTCGCGAAGTAGAACGCAGCGCGCGGTGGCCGCTTGCTCTGAATAAGGGCCAACATAATGATGAAGTGATCGTCGTTGAACGCGAACGAGTCGGTATACTTGCGAGGGAAGACTTGCCTATTACGGTCCATCGACACCTCAGCGATTCTCTCCCGGTCGAGTCTCACTTTTCGGCCTTAGACATCGCGTGGACGCTCTGCTGCAAGATCGGAACAGAAGTCCTCAGAAACCTGGAAAATAGTATTGTCGATGTTCTGCACCAGGAGATCGCCTTTTCCATTGTTGACATCATGATAGACCAAGTGCGACGGTCTGATTTCAGAGAGACGCTGGATGAAACCACGCAAAACTGGGTGGTGGCGAAGCTACAGGAAGTCGAGGATTTGGAGAGGAGTATCAAGATTATTCTCGACCTTGCCGCCGGTTTTGACTTAGAGATCAAGCGAGAAGAGGACGAAGTTGAGCTACTGTTGCCTCCGGCTCGGTCAGAGTGGAAGACCGCAATTGCTGCCGGTTACATCTCCACTTCGTTGAACGCTCGTTATGACATCTGTCTTGCATTGACAGTTTTGCTGTTTTTCATGACGGATGACCTCGGTGAATGGGACCCATGCCTGCTGGAGGAAGTTTTTGCAGTCTTCCGGGGACTTTCCATGCTGCGCTACGTTGCGCGGCAACCAACCGTGGATCAAAGTCGGTCAACACAATCTGCGTCCACAGATGACGTGATCGCTCGTATGGGTAGTATGCAAGTTTCCGGGAATCAGCCAAACTTTGCCCCCACACTTTCCCTTGTTCACCGCTTGATTTCACAGTCAAGCGAACACATCGAGCTACCAAGTTCTGCCCACCGATTCCTTGATAACACCGGGCTACTCCAATCCACTTCTCCAGCACATGTCACTCACTACGAGGCCTCATTCTGCGAGCGTTTGCGAGAGACTGGTTATTACCAAGTTGCGAGAGAAATGCTTGCGTGGCTTCCGAGGACACCTGGTGTCACTTTCGTGACAGCTCGACTTCTCATCAACCTTGGTCGTGGCGACGACGCTGCCTATTTGATGGAGAAAGTCGCTGGAAGTTTCGGTACGTTTCCAACTCCTTTGATATTCCGACCGCCTTATCATGCGTGACAGGGCCCGATAGCGGCTTGTCGTTTGAGGATGCAGAAACTCTATCTGCAGTTCTTCCTGGAAAGGCGCTACACCAATCCGGGTTCACGTTTTACTTGGAAGCTTCCTCGATTTTTAGGGAGAAAGGTCTCACGCC
Source organism: Pisolithus microcarpus (assembly GCA_024613185.1). Taxonomy (NCBI): domain Eukaryota; kingdom Fungi; phylum Basidiomycota; class Agaricomycetes; order Boletales; family Pisolithaceae; genus Pisolithus; species Pisolithus microcarpus. The sequence goes on along the minus strand of JANFAI010000002.1, from coordinate 1,815,436 downwards.
ACACGAAGTTGGGTTCCTCCAGCTTGCCTTATCCGTAGCATCGCCGGAGACCAATATTCCCGACTTGTGGTATGGACTCATCCGTGGTTACATCGACCTAGGCTTGTGGGAAGAAGCGTATTCGGCGATGACTGCAACGCCCTTTGATAGCGTGTAAGTCTGGCCTGGTACACATTTCAAGGCACCCATTGCTCAGCCTTTCACTTCGTAGGCGGAGGGAATGCATATCGCAGCTGGTATACCGGATGTGCGAAGAGAATGCCGTTGAAGAGTTGATTTCCCTCAACTTTGCAGGCTTCAGTTGCGAAGTAGATGACGCCCTTGCATTCAAGGCACGCAACACGGACCCTCGTGTGCGTCCCTTCTACTCAAGGATATTATACACTTGGTACACGCGGCGTGGAGACCATCGAAGTGGTAACTTTCTTGCTTTGCATATCACCAAAGCAGTTCTGTCTGAACCATACGTTATTCAGCCGCACGGACCATGTACATGCGGGCACGTAAGCTGCAGGAGATTTCCGGAAGCCCTGCTGAAACGAGTTCCTTAATGGACGACCAAGCGGAGTCGTACTTACTTGCTATTAATTCTCTCTCGCTTCTCGAAGAGAAGAAGGCCTGGTTCGTCGTACAGACACTTGCAAACAATGTCCACGAGCTAGAGGTGAGTTGTCGACCCGTGTTGGGGAAATCCCTCAATACCAACCTGTGCAAAAGTCTAGAAAACGGCGCAAACTTATCCAGAATCTCCCTTCATGCAGCGCAGGTGGTGGCTCGGAAATAATAGACCTCCACGCCCTTCGTTTCGACTACGCACTCCTATCTGCAAAGAAGCATTTGGTACGCCGTGACCCAACGTTGCTGGCTGCACCAGGTACCTTCCGTCAGTCGCGTTCGCATCTCAAGAAGTTCATTTTTGTGACAGAAGCTCTGTTATCGCCACCTCTCGTCATCCAGAGGCTTGGACAAGCAAATCAATTTGACTTTGCAATATCAACAGCCCGTGCTCTGGATCTTGACATGAGTGAATTGTTCGTCATGCTTGTGGTGCAATGCATGCGGCTATCACGAAATCCAGACACTATTTTGTAAGTGTTGGTTCTAATCAATGCTGTGTCTCAATCAAAGACTACCTCTAACAACGTGTTCGGATCATCTTCCAATTCCCCCAGTAGTCTAGAAGATGCCTCCGACTGGCTCCTGACAGATAACGCGGCATCGTGGCCCGGATCGCCTGCGGATCGAGGGTGGCGGTACCTCAAGCTGGCGTTGGAACGTCATGACGGACCAGAAACCGACTATAGATATAGCAAGGCGACATTAGAAGCGATATTCGCGCACGACAGGAGTTTTTCGCCCCCTCCTTGGCTGGTGCACGTCTTAGAGGTTTGTCCTTTCCCAACGTGTTGTTCTTCGGTTTTGCAGTTTATCCGTACTTTGGGGGGCTTTATATATATTCAAATGGGCATAAGACCTTCACGTTGCTTCCTTTTGATCATCGGTCCCTGTTGGCGCGCTGATGGGCATTAGGACGGGGTGGTTATCGATTTCCTTTGACGCTGACGCACATTTTCCAGGATTACCATCACGAATATCTCGTTCGGACAAGTCTCAAGTTCGACGCATTAGAAAGTGCACTCGAACACACACTCTCACTCATCCGACAGGTGAGTTTCCTTGTCAAAAACCTTCTCATTACCTCGTTGCACGTGAATTACTCACACGCTACTGCAGGCCGACTCTAAACTGTCCCGTTCTCCTGCAAAAATCCCGGGCCAAACATGGTTGCCCTACACGTTGATTGACCAAGTGCTTGTCGCTTCAGCTGCCCAGGACGATTTGAGCGCACGTGGGCAGGCACTGCGGAAGGAGCTCCAGATGGAAGTGAGTAATCGCGTGAAGAGAATGCAAAAAGTCAGATTGTCTGCAAGGTGACGCACATTCTACTTGTACGACGTCCCTGGCGCCCTCGAGAGCACAGGCATCACTATTGCCTGACGTATAGTCGTACCTGTGGACGATGCTGGGGAAGACGGCTTCCTTCTCTTTTTTTTTTCTTTCTTTCTTTTTCCCCCCTTGCCACCTTTTCATAGCCGTCCTACCGCCTTTCCCGTGAGATTACGTGGCACCTCACATCTCGTCGGGGAATCGCCTACATACTTTGTCATCTCAAAAATCCAAAGATAAACTTTATCCGGTCCGTCGGGGACCCAATTCTTAAGTCGTTACCCATGGCGTGGCACGCTTAAGCCACTCCCAAAACCCTGGAGAGAAATCGCTCCCTTATCTTATCAAGTTGTGATCCGAGCGAGGGAGGAGCAGTCTTGTGAAAGGACAGGGTTTGAGAAGCTAGCACGGATTAATTGGAAGTGCGGCAAGCATTGTCAGGTGAGATGCAACCCAACAACTCGCCGTCGTAATATTTTAGTGTGTCAATCTCACTTTTTAAACGCCAAAATACCGACATCACTGCAGGCGTGCGTTCTGCTCAGTACTGTCAGTACACGCTTGATCAAAGGGTAACGGTGGCCCGGCGGAATCGAACACACCGATCGATCGTCGCAGCCCAGTGCTCGCGGCGGCCAGTACAATGGAAGAGCTGAGTCGCTCTTTCCACCCATAACTACTAAAGTTGGTCAACTCCCATCGAACCCAGTTGCAGGGCACGATCTCCCTCTCGTTGTAAACGCGTACTCACAACAGACCCCTTGAAATGAGGGTACCGCTTTTAGTGGTCATTCCGTATGCCCTCCTGCTAGAATGCGTAAGGGGAATGCGCTGGAGGGCTCAAATACGTGAACGAACATACCGCGGTCGTCCATGGATTGGATAATTCGCCGTGGTCGCGGGGACTCGCAAAGTGATTTGAAAAATAGGTGGCATTTGTCGAAAGCACGCAGTGCAAGAGTCTCTGGGACGACAGCCTATCTCCAGTATAAACCCTGCGGACTGCGTCGGACCGTCTATGTGTGTAACACCATGGTGATGACAGACATACAACGGTTGGGGAGGTGCTGTGCTACCTATGAATTTTGATCGCTGGTCTTGCTGCAGCCAAGTTTGTTTTAATTCACGGGGGCGGTTGCCAGTGAGATCCAGGTTAACAATCAATCAGCGGAGTAGGCGTGTACAGATGCGCAGGCTGCTCTAAACATAGCTTGTAAACAGCGCCACGGGCGCCGCGTCGCAGTTTGAGTTGGACCATGTTGTGATCGGAGAGATGCCGAAGACCTCAGAGTTGTCTAGATAGGCTGTGACACTGGCTCTCAGGGAACTGTCCCTAATTTCAAAACAGGCTCAGGCTGAAATATGGCTTGCCAACAGCCTGCATGACCGTGAGCATTATTGGGATACATTGAGAGAAGTGTCGACCGAAGCTTGAGGGTACTACCATAGTACTTTCTATGGTGTCTCGACTCTCAATCCCCCCTTACAGCGCCAGCTCGCATTTAAATGCAACCTTGGCGACTGGCGAACCAGTGACCTTTGACGGGCGAGGCATTTGGGAAGTTCCATGTGATGTCATAGGCGACAACTGCATCGAGTAGCGGGTCAGTCCGCAGATGGAAGTAGCGTGTGTATGTACATACGGGGTAACGCGGAGTACGTCACCGGTGACCATACTATTAATTTTTTCAGTGGCATCCCAGCTGCAGCCTAGCAGGTTATCTACGTACCTCATCCTGCTCTCCGACTCGGAGGGGCCACAGCGTCTATGCTTTGGGCGAGCCGGTGAAGGACTTCCAGCTGCGGCAGACTCGTTTTCCAATTTTTGTTCAAAGACTCTGTTCAGATGGCCTATCAGAGTGTACCATCCGCCGTAAGACCGCGAAATACACTACCTTCGCTGTTTTCTTGGGTGCGGCACGGCGCCTCAGTGAAGGAGCTCAAATTTAAGCTTGAAACTCCACAGGAGAATTCATACCTGTCGTTTGTTTTAGCTAAACCTGGGTAGAAGGCTTGAGGTAACTAAAAAGAGCTGATACTTAACCTTGTGTTATTCGCTTCCAAGCCGCTCCCACTCCCACGATGCTTATCATTCTTCGATGTTAGGCTTTCACGATTTACAGCGGTTTTTTTTTCAGAAGTTCGAGGGGAAATGAGAAAAACCCACCAGTAACTTGTGTGAATTGTGGGAATTACCGGGAAGGAACCCGGAAGTAGCTGTAGTAATTATAAGCACCATTGCATCAGTATTGCAAGATCCAAACACCATGTCTCCACATCTCATAGCTACACAGCCCACACCACTAAATGGTATAAGAAAACTAAATAGACAGGTGGAGAAGCACATATACATGAACTTCTGATAGGAATATGTGCAAAAGAAAGGTGACTTGTGGACCCTGCCAGAGTGATGCCAGTTTACCGTAAACGGCTCTCGTGCACTGGTATCACATCCCACATTGCAACATTGAGACGGCATGGATCCTACAGACAGCGGAACACGACAACATGGTGTATGTACAGTGGCATATATACATAACATGTAAAAATGTGGAGTCCCGTTTGGAGGGCGGCTCGTATACATAACGGACATGCCGCAAGTGAGGTATCGCTATGTCGCCTTGGTGTGTACGCTTGCCGATAAACATTTTGTACGATGTCTGCGACGAGTTCAAGAAAACGAAAGAGGGACACAGACCGTGAAATACATATACCACCTATCCAGCCCATAAACCAAAAGAAACGGTCATCGTGTGTGCAGTGTCCATATCCCGATTCGAGGTCTGCGAGCGTGAATCGTCACCGGTACCTTCGCACCACATGTAATAGATAGCGGTCGCTTCGTCTATACGTGCGTCCGCACAGGTCTATCATTCCCTCCCGCCGGTGGGCCGCTGCATGACATTCAAGAAATTCACCCATTCGGCCTGGCTCACAGAAGCCCCCCACATCATCTCACTCCCCACGGGTTGTTGGTATCCCCCCCCTCCTCCTGTGCCTCCACCATACCCGCCACTAGTATACCTTCCGCTGGCACCGTGCGTAGGGTGGTGGTGTCCTGGATCTCCCCCAGCGACGTAAGGCTGCCGCGACGAATCAGCATACGGTTGGCGTGCGGAAACCGAATAATGCCGCGACGGCGTAGGATCGTACGGAGGCGGAGGGTGTGTCGAAGCGCGTGAACCGTATGCATCCACATACGGTGTGTTGGTCACGGCCCCACCGCTCGAATCGCCGGCACCGGAATTACTTGTGGTGCGCGCATCAGAGTATCCTGTAACAGGTACTGGTGGCACTCCACTCGTATCGGGCGTAGTTCCTGGATGGATAGACCGTGTGGTTGGATCTCCATACATCTGAGACTGGGAATGTAGCGTGTATGGGACAGGGGGTGACACGGACGGTACCATGGACTGTATTGGCGTCTGTGTAGATGGAGGACTAGTAGTATAACCCACGAGCGACGTCGACGACGACGACCCAATAGGCGGGAGTCCTCTTGTCAAACCGCTCATGCCCACACCCAAGCCAACTCCGATACTGTAATCCGTAGAACCTCGGTGATATCCTTGCGGGCTACCGGAATGTCCTGTTCCAGGCGAACTCCCATTCCCACTTCCCATTGCATTTGGCGAGTCGATAGAATTCGTACGAGGGTATTTTGGAGAGTCGTGATAGGGGAATGCAAGTGTCTTGACGAGACTCAACACCCGTGACTTTTTCTGTTCCCTATCTCCCTCGTCCTCATTTACAAATTCTGGCGAGTACAGTGGTGCGAGAGCGTGCAAGATATCGAGTGCCTTGTCTGCAACGGGTGCACCCCGGCTCAGTTCCAGTGTTGTGAGCGCCTTTTGGATGTTTGCCCTGAATAACGATGCACCAGGCTGCTCCGGATTTGCGACGAGTTGGAAGGAGAAGAACATGGCTGCGCTAAACACGTGGAACGGACCCCAGTTCATGTGACCGGGCACTGCGAGCGAAGCGTTGGCTAGGAAGTCAGGGCGCGCTTGACCCACCAAGGTGATTAATTTGTCGGCAGACCCGACGGCAATGTCGAGCGAGTTTGCGGCTTTGAGGTCTTTGCCATCTTTCGATACGGCATTCGAGGAACTGCCGGCAGCCGACGGCGAGTCCTTGTCACCATCCTTAGGGGTCTTGGGACCTCCGAGGGGTGCAGCGGCATAGGGTCGATGCAGGGTGAAACGAATATGGTAATAGCTAGTGCGGATTATAACGCTTTGTACGCCGATCCGACGCGTAGTCACATCGGAGCTTGCTAGGCTTCGTGCGACCTTGAACTCGTCAAGGTCCAGTTCTGATGGTAACGAGTCCATCCATTGCGTCAGGGAGCGGTCGTTGGCCTGTACGACTTCATACGGAACGGGCCGAAGCGACACGGCACTGTCCATGATGTCACCTAGGATATAGGCAAGGCGGAAAAGTGCAAGGTTGGGAAGATATATGCGGGGTTCGGCGGGATATTGGATGGGATCGCTTGCAGAGGGTAATTGTGTGTCAAAATGGTGGGATGCGATCGCGAGGGGGCGACCGAACATGAACGCTTGCCATCTGCACGGGTGTAAGTCTCGACGACTAGTGGCCATGTCGGCTACTAACCTTTCTAGTAAGATGATATGCCACCAGGCCCAGCGACGTCTCTCTGCGACCTCCTTGGACATGCGCCATTTGAGGGGATCGCGGTGGAGTCCCATGGCGGTCCCGATACTGATAAGCTCACCGCGGACGGTCCATATCTCTTCACTGTCTGTCTTGCTGAGCGTGAGATAGTGACAACGGACAAGCAAGCACTCGACGAGTTCTAGACTGTACGTTTTGCACTCTGCACGATGTCGATTGAGCGCTGTGCACATGACATCGTAGAATTTTCTACCCAACTCCTCGTGTGCCTCTGCGAGATCGGACACGAGGCGGTGGCCAGGAGGCAAGTAATGGACTGCGACGGCCATGATGTTGCATACGGTGGCCAGTGTGACGCGGTCCGCGGATGCGCCGGTCTTGAATCGTTCCCATGCGGTGATGAATGCGGGACGATTGACATGTCTGTATATCCAATTGCAGTATTCAAAGTAATAGGTTATGAGGCCGTCCATGATTTCGATACCGGGCAAGTGTGCGATGAGGTCCTTGTCATACTCGCTAGAGGTCGTGAAATCATCTGTGATGTCCTGACTTAGACGTCGATCTCCATCATCTGACTGTCTGTTTGTGTCGCTCTAGAATGGGGATGTGAGTCCACCTAAACGGGAATGGCGCGAAAAGGGGACGGGAAATACCAGAGCGAGATGGGTAACCGCGGCTGTTGGGCCGGCGTAAAAGCCCTGGTGGCCATGGCTTCCCAGCATACCTGGAGGGTTTTCCTTGTCTGAAGTGTCGCCATCTGTTGGTTCTTTCTTGGGTGATATCAAGTTGGATGGGTTGTCGAATGTGCGTTTGAGATGTGGGGGGAGGGATGCGTTGCCTGGTCGGTGGTTTGCGATGATGTATGTCTCTAGGAGGGAGACGGAGTGTTTTAGTCGTACGATTTCTTGCATTGGGTCTACTCTACTGGCGTTCCTACACGAGAGCGCTTGAGCGATGGAAAGTACCCGGAGAGGACATGCACACGCACTGGTCATCATTTCGTGACTGAATTCCGCTTTCGTGAGCGCGAGCGTCTTGGTAGCAAAGTGCGATGGTGCCTTTCAGATTCCTGGTGAGTTGAGGGGACGAGAGCGACAAATAATGACATGACATACCTCTGAGGACACAGCTAGAGCAAGGTCGATTTCTGTGGGTAACACCTTAGAGAGTGGGCTGCGACCATGGATGGGGCCTACCTGTCGCACTTGAGTTTGCTGTTTCTGCAAGGTTCACAGTTGATGGCCTTCCTCGCCCGCTTGGTTGGAGGTCGGGCGCCGTCTTGTTCACCTGGTGGTGGGGATGTTCTGGAGCGTACGTTTGGCTTGTGCTGTTGTTTCTGACGAGGATTTGTGGATGCTGAGGAGGGATCGTTGGCGTCGTCTGGCATGACGTCGAGACTTGGGATGAGGAGAAAGAGACAAATCACATATCCCAGTCGTTATTACCGAGGGGGGGAACAACGTTGCATGACAAGCCAGAATAGGAAATACTCTTTCTGCTGCTAACAACCTCAGGAACACGGAACTTTTTTTTTCTCCCTATGTTTGTATTATGTAATTGTGAATATAAATATTTTCTTGCTCGCTCGGCGATCAGCGATCGACGAATTTCGTCCGAATTTGAATTTCATTGAATTAAATCCTGGCCGCACCAGCCCCGCGTGCAACGAACTCGTCCTTGACATTACGTCATCGATACCTTTTTCGTGGGGTGCTTAGTGCCAGTAGTGCTACGTATGTCATCGCAGGAGAGCAGGGACAGAGTACGGTGCCGAAATCAGATCGAGAGAGAGAGAAATTGACAGATGCTGCACTGGTCACCCTGATGCATGGCATCGTCCACTTCACCCCTAAAAACGGGTGACAGTTCCTAATGCCGACGCAAACTTTGACCAGCCACAGTTCCATCAAGAAGAATCTCGATTTCTGATGCAGCCCCAGCTGGCAAACCCAACATCTGACCATGTCATGTTAGACTTAGTCTTCGACCCCAGCGACTTACCATCACACTCGATGCTGTCGCGTGACAGTCCTCCCTTCCGTATTGATCCAACTCTCAACTCCACCAGCAAACTCTGGCAAGGACACCGTCCCCGTCCTGTTCCGTTGCCCCCGAGGACGAACTTGCCAGCGATTCCATCGCCCTTCTCCAAGATCGTCAAGTCAGCCCAATTCAGCACATAGGAGACTAGAAGAAAGGCGGTGTGGTGGCTCAGCCAAAAACTCCGCCTACTGGCCACTACATAAACACCACCGGGGTCGACGCTTCCTGCGATTAGGTCGGAGAAACTGTTCAAGTGGTTGCTTCTAACTGCTCCTGTTTCGCGACCCTTCACGGCAACTCGGCATGTACTCGAAATTGACATGTTAGGGTCGCAACCCCACGTTGGCTATGTCGTCGCGATCACACATTGGGGGTATGTCTCTGGAAGGGGTTTTCGCCACACTAGTCATGGTTATGGGCATGTCTAGACGGACTTGACGGACTTGTTTCTCCTTCTTGCCTTCCTTTCTTTGATAGACTGGCCAGTCTTCCACTTACTCCGATTGTTCGCAGCAGGACCAATTCCAGCATCAGGAAGCCTTCCTCCGTACTCGGCACTAATACCAACGACACGTCTGGGTAACTCGCCGTGCATATCAGGCCCAACAGAGCTCTCTTCGGCCGCGCACAGGGGATACATAAGCCCAAGTTCCAACGAGTACGTACGCCGCATAGATGTTTTCGTAGATACTTTCTTTCGGGTCAACGCCATTATCAGCGCAAGCCGCACCGATGTGGAGAACAGGGGTTCAGGAGCACCACATCAATCATTCTCGCGTGCAAGTCGATCCCCCACGAGACCACCACGTTCGATCGAATGGGCGACAATGGCATGTCCGCGACAATTGGAGACGACGCTGCGTCGACGGACACCCAGGCCGTGAGCGCAGGCTGGAGGGCTCGTTGGTCGGACACGAAGCATTCGATGTGTCGTACCGTCCTTCGTCCGATCGGCCTTCCTGCTGGGTAAATGAGACTCGCGCGCCCTTCTTTGCCAGCTTTTTTTTGCTACACGTTCACTCGAAACGCTCACAAACTCCTCGGAGGTTCGGAGATACCAGCCAGGGTCAGCCTGAGCCAACACCAACTCACGTCCTTGCAAGTATTCGCTTAATGCGGCATGTCGTCGCTGGAGACACTTGACAAACCAACGTACATATAGGATCTGATGGACTACTTGAGACACGCCGGTCCAAGATGGATGCGGTAGGTGCCAATGTCATACTCGACCACGCGATTCCAAACTCCTCGGAGATGTCGATATCTCCGAGTCGACGGATTTCGGCGTTGCAAGGTTGAGCCATTTGCACAGGCTTCCTCGAATGGTGGGTTGCCATGTCGTACTCGTCATTCACATGTAACGAAGGAGGCTGCAAGATACGGGCATGCGATGTCCGGACTTGCGGTCGACGTTGGACGCTGAATTCTCGATCGAGAAGACTCGGTCGCCGTAACGCATACACACCGAAGTTCATCGGGCGCAGTAATACATCTATGTTTGTTAGCCACATACAGCGGCTTTCGTGGGCGCTGTAACTCTGCGACGGACAGAGTCCGAACAAATCGTTTTTCTTTTCAACGTGACCCAGAAGGCAACGCCTTTCACGTGTCTAGTACACATTCTGACGCCGCCACGCAGCGTCCATGGACATGGTGACCACACCACGCAGGTAACTAATCAATGGTTACCTCATGTTCGACACTTGATGGGGCGTACGTGCGCTAGAAGTACGGGTGGATTCATAGGCTGGTGGAGAACCCGCGATCTGTATGGGCGAATGACCCCTACATCAGTGGATCGTGCCAGATTATGACATGCACTTCCTACAGTTTTTGAATGCTTTGAGTGCTTGGCAAGTGCTGTTACTAAATGTTAAGTGTCCAAAGAGCTGCTCTTTGTGCACTTAGGTTTTACAGATGTATACTGCCTTTGTACACCTGACACATTGTAGATACCAATGTTTGGATGCAAGTGGCAGATAATTCTAAAGGTAAGTGCAAAATATTACATCAGCAAAACAGCACTTTTCCTCCAAAATGTCTTTACACACCACACAACCACATTTGCATCTATCATCATGAGAATTGGCCTGGAAGGTGTCACTTACATACTGATTGCCCCATAAAAATTTTAGCCTACATTTAAATGCAAATTGTTGAGATCCTGTTCCCCTATTTCTCTGTATGGATCTGTATTACTAGGTACCTTTCTGTAGTGTCTGTACAGGTCTGTATATCTCTGTCAAGACAAGTGCTGTTTTGCTGATGTAGAATCCATATAGTAGCCTTGGGTAACTCATAGGCTAAGTTATTTTGCTTTCTTTGTACTTGTTAGCTTGTAATCAGCAAAAACAAGTTTTATGAGAATACAAGCAGTGTTCACTTGTTATTTTGGACAACATGCTTGAAACACAATATCTGTGTACTTGATGCTATTTTTAATGTTATTCATCATTAGTGATAACATCCATCATTGCCCCCCCATAGTGTCCAATTTTTTGACTACCAATTAAATGTAGTGTTGTATAGACTAGTATGTATCCTCTTTTTTGGCTATGTGTCTATATGTCACTATATTTAAGGAGGGATGGTTGAGGTGCCATAAATCCTATATTTACCTTTGTTGCATGTTTAGTGATAAATAGTGATACACAGCAATATATAGTGATAAAGAGTCAAAAATAGCACTGTCAGTTTTTCCTGATATACCTCATCAGCAAACTAGACATCACCTGGCCAGACAGGGTTCCAGAGTTCCCAGAATCCCAGCCAACCCCCTCTGTCCATACTCTTACTATGATTTTTTGCTAATCCCACTACACTTTCAAGCTAATAGGACTATCACTCTGTCACACAGAAATCAAATCAAAGTAGTAATATATTCAAATCCAAGTACTACCACATGATAACCTAATAGTACTACACTTTTTTGCTAATACAGTGACTCAAAAAACCCTTTCAATGTTTTGCTGTTTTGTATTGATGGGGATGTCAAAAATTAGGGAAATTCTATAAAATCCTACAAGTATTCATATAGATAGTGCTATGTCTTGGCTTCAGAAGGGTACCTTATTCAAGTTGTTTTGTTTTGTTTTGGTGGAGATATTGCATGTTTAGTCAGGACAACTCATTGAAAGGGTTTGTTTGCTGATGAAATGGCAGCATATTCATGGCAACTGAACAGCAAATTTTATGCTGTGGAGCCTGAATCTTGGTCAGCAATGCATGTTAGTGCTTATGTAATATATCACATGATTTGTCAGCATGCAAACATAGCCAACCACTGAATTTGAGTCACTGATCCTCAATCCTGATGATCACTCTATTAGGATTGCTCTCTCATGGGAAATGTCAGTAAAATATGGTGTGAATGACATTACCATGAGTAGGATGTATGCCCAGTGCCATTGGTTCCTTGAAACAGTTGCTGAATGTTGTGCCTGTACCATTTCCCCCACCAGCACCTGGGGGGTCCTGACAGTAATCAGTATTAGGAAGGCTGAGAATGTCATGGAGGTCAGTCTGGCAGTTCAGGGCATGAAGAATGAACTAATCCCCTCTCAACTGGCTCATTTCTGCAAAAGAAAAGCAGGTATCAAAGTTGGGGGGAGTAAAACCCTTCTTTACATTCCAGGGGTTTGGGGAAGAATGACCTACTGGGCTGCCAGGGTGCAAGATTTTCCCCTTTCACCTGTTCTTATGTGTTCCCAGTGGTTACCTATGACAAAGTAATCCTTTCCCAGTCACCCATAGTTCAGCACAGGTCATAGTCTGACTTACCCTCCTCAACACCTGGTGTGCAACATCAGTAAACTGGCAAAAATCTATCCAAGCCTTTATGACTTTATTCATGACTTTCCACACTTTCAGTACTTATCTGTATTTTCTTAGATAGGCAACCTGGCAGTCATCAAGAAATGGAACTCCTGATAAGGTAATTAAGATGATAAAGACAAAAGAGTGGAAGGTACAAATGCTCACTAGTAACTATGCTATACTTTGTAGTCCAAAACAGCACAAATTTCAGTATGTTGGCATACCTGTAGTATAGCCAAACTCACTCGATATTCTTCTCCTTCTGGTTGTGTGGTGACTCTGCAAGTAGAAACAGAATGTATCACTCCCCGCCTCATGCAACAACCAAGCAAACCTTTAGCAGCCTCGGTAACAAGAGAAGATATTGGAGGAGCGGCACTGGCAGTAGCTTGCCTGGATCTGCACCATGGGCTGGACTGTCACTCATGGACCCTTCCACACAGGTGTCGATGGTCAGAGATGTCACCTTGGCAATATCTTCTCCGGCCTCCTTTAGCCATACACACTCGATATTCTTCTCGTTCTTCTGGTCATGGGGTTACTCTGCAAGTAGAAAAAGGGTACAAGATGTGAGTATCACTCCCTGTCTCGTGCAACCACCTAGCAAACCTTTAACAGCCTTGATAGCAAGAGAAGATGCTGAAGGCTTGCCCAGTTCCAGATTGTGGGCTGGACTGTCACTCGTAGATCCTTCCACACAGACATTGATGGCCAGAGACGTCATCTTGGCAAAATCTTCTCTGACCTTCTTGGGTGACTATGGATGGGTTCAGTACAAATTTCAATATGTTAGTGCCTGTAGTATTCCCAAATTCACCTGATATTCTTCTCCTTCTTCTGGTTGCAGGGTGACTCTGCAAGAAGAAAAGGGTACAAGACGTGAATACCTCTCCCTACCAAGTGCAACTATCGAGCAAACCTTTTATGGCCTTGATAACAAGAGAAGATGCTGAAGGAGTGGCACTGGCAGTGTCACGCACCAAAGGTGTTTGGCGATGTGAGCATGGACCCAAAAGCTGAATGATGAAGAATGGAGAAGCCTAGCCCTAATGCGCAGAATGACTGGAATGTCTAGCAGTCATCTGTTGCACAAGAACCACCCTTAACGTTAGGGAAGAAACCACTCAAGTGCTGAATAAAAGTTTTCGAGCACCAGTTTATGGCATTCTGATTTTTCGAATATCTCAGTCATTTCTAAAGATATCGACATCATTCCCATGCTCACAGAAAGCTCTCGACCACGTCATCCTGCCTACCAAATTTGGTGACAATCCTCGCCCTCCACGATTTTCTGCATCATTTCTGCCAACAAATGCCCATTTTGCCACTTTTTATTGTAATGGCCACCTCTTTGACGATCTCTTCACTCATCCCCTTCACCAGGGAGAATAACTACGAGTACTTGCCAGGAATCCCCACTAGCATTCACCCTGAAGCCTCCTGGTTCATCCCTCCCTTGTCCATGACCTCCCATCCTATTGCTTTGGGACAGTGAGTTCTCCTTGTCAGTCTGACATCAGGAGGACTTTCTTTGGTCATCTCAGGTCTGTTGTCAGGCTTGAAAAATCATATGTGGTTGTTTCAGTTTCTCCAGTTGAAGAAGCATATGGATCCTTTGTCCCTGTGCCCTGCAATGTCTACCTCTCAATTTCATCCTTTGTTCTTCCAAAATTGCGACAGGTTCAATACCAACTACTGTCATCCAGTCTATCTGATTGCATTCATGATGAATTTGAGACACTTCTCCCTGCTCTCATTGGAGAAGACAGCCCTTCCTCCTCCTCAAACCCTCCAGAACACTAGCTGCAGCTAATGCAGGTCACTTTACAGAGAGGAGGAAAGGGGGAAAGTTGTGAAATCCTATGCCCTGACTACCCTGGAGACCCCCAAAATTGGCCTCTGGCAGAAATCCCCACCATTCTTTGTTTGGACGTGCAGCAAGTTGCCTTAATCCATCTAGATCTCAGATCTAGGAGTCACTATGACTCATTTGCAGTCATATCCCTTAATCAGCAGTGACCAGTGCACTTACTCATTCCCCTTTTGCATTATTCATCCGTTCCTTGATGACTCATTCCATTTTCAAGTTGATTAGTGATAATCTTTGTCATGCTTACTGATTTTGTTTACCAATTGCTTACTGTCCTTACTCATCCTTACAAAGCCTTACCAATCCTTCACCAATCCCTTTACCAATCACTTATGAACCCATGACAAAGTATTGCTCTATGTTTACCACAGGCTATGCTACTCTTTTGTACATAAAGTACCAATACGTCGACAGCAATCAAGCAGCTACTAGCCTAGCTCACTTGCCTACTTATCAGCTCAGTATCATCATCATTAGCCTCATTCATCATTGCTTCTAAGCTCATCATCATCATCTCTATTCCTGCAGTATCTGAGGCTCCATTAAGGGTCTATTTACTGTCCTCTTCATCATTCTGTGTCACTTCTAGGCTCAGAGCAGCCTATTCTCTTCGCTTTTTTCAGTCTTCCCCTGCTCCCCCTTTGTCAGGAGCACCCATACCCTCTGCCCTAGCCACCTCTAGGTGCACGGAACCCCTCCCCCATTTATTTTAAACAGATCCCTTGAGCCAAAGCCCACATAGGAAAACCACCAACTTGGCAATTGTCTTTGTGTTGGGTTTTTGGTGTTTTTTGCCATTGATCCTCATGTCGACTCACAACGTATATGCCTGCTTGTTGAGATCTACGTTGTAGGGAGTGAGCACTCCCTACCAGGATATTTCTTTTATTTTATAGTTTTTATTTTCACTTTTATTTCTGTTCATTTACTCTAGTCCTTACTTAGTTTCGAGTTTAGACACGTGAGTAGCTTATATAAGCACACATGCACTTACACTTCACTGTAGCTACTTACAAAAAATAATAAGGAAGTTCCGAGTGTTAGGAGTTCGAGTTCGAGTTCGAGAAGGCTTGGAGTTGCCTTCTTCAGTGTCCAGACAGCCCCAGACAGCCTCAGACGTCCCCCCTCAGACAGCTCTCTCTTCCAGGCTATAGGAGCCCCTTTGGAAGACCTCCCCTTTCAGATCACTGCTCATCCCCAGACTCAATTTAATCTTTCTCTTCATCTGGAGCCCACCGCGAGGGGCTTCTGTCTTAGCCTGGTACCTCCTCTCTCATCAAGTTCAGTCTCATTTTTGCAGTTTCAGGTCTCGTTTTCTCGGTTTTGGTCGTGTTCTCGCAGTTTCCAGCCTCGGTCTCGCCCTGGTGCTCATTTTTCTCTCTCGAAGTGCTCACGTTATATTGTTATATTCATTCGAGCCCCTACCGACATCATGCAGGGCCCAAACTCTCCGAGTTGTGGTTCTTTCGAAGCCTCGAGCTTCCTTCGGCGCCCCGAGGACCTTCGAAGGTTCCTCGATGACATAATTCGAGTCGCGACCGCAGCCAAGTCACTTCTCCAGACTTGTGGAGGCCCCCTCGAGGCCAGTAGTTCATGCATGCAGCCACCAGCCACCTCTGCCAGCCGCTCACCTCGCCGAATATACTCATTTTGCTTTTTCTGTGGTCAGAAAGGTCATATTCGAGCAAACTGTGATTCGTGCAAGTCATATTTGGCCGCGGGAAAATGTCTCATTGTGAAAGGTCGTGTCGTACTCCCTACAGGTGAAGAGATACCGCGAGAAGTACCCGGGCGCACTCTCAAGGACCGTCTGGCACACTGGGATCTAGGAAACCGGTCTAAGGATATTCGAAATCCTCCTTCGAGTCCAGGCAGGCTACCCTTGGAGGATGTGGGTAGCCTCGAGCCGCAGACCCAAATGGTTTCGCTAGGTTTGTCTCAGTCCCGCTTGTTAGTGCACCCTAATACCCCCTCGGAACGACCGTTGTGTGCGCCACTCTCAACGGAAGGGCCGAGTCATTCTATTCGAGCACCTAGTGCATCCTCGAGCTCGAGCGATGCCTCGTTGTGCCGCCCTCGTTCACCCTCTTGCACTCTACCTACAAGATACTCTCGCGGTCGACCTCAATCTCGCTCTCGTTCTCGCGGCCATGGCCGCCCGCGCTCGCCATCTCCCCTGTACTTCGAGGATTTGCCAAGCCGCAGTCGAAGGTATCCACACTCGTACTCGAGCAGGTCTCACAGCCGCCGCTCTCGTTCCCGCGACTACCATCACCGCCGCTCGCCGCCACCTGCACCGCGCTCGCACTTACCAACCCTCTCGAGAGACAAGCCCACGCTGGACCAGCTTGCCAGCCAGCTAGTCAACAGACTCACAGCCTCAGGCATCTACAGTACTCGCTCATCCCATGGTAGCCATCCCCCAGCATACTCGAGAAGGTCGCGCAGCCGCAGTCGCACACCCCAGCCCTCTCGAAGGTGGTACTGAGTCGATGTAGGGTCGTTGGCTGGCTGGGTATTGTATTCTATGTCTTTTTTTTATGAATATATCGCTCTTGAAGATTCCCCGCCCATCCACATCATCCCGGACGCCGTCAACGTGATATCTCGACTGTCACTCACCCGTCCCTCTCGCAAACTGGGATTCCCACTCTGCTCGACGAGAGCTTTCAAAAGGTGTATTTTTCGTTGCATTCGCCCCAGCGCATCCAAAGATATTGCCCATTCCTTGGAGAAAGGTTTGTAGGACGAAAATCGGGATATCTCGGGATTGGGTGCGCCGTTTTCCGTATTTCCACGTTCTCCCACCTCTCTATGCATCCCTCTACCACCCCCCGAAGTTTCGTAGGATTCGGCCCAGCAGCTCTTCACCAACGCGACACGGTCCTCCCACCCCCTACCCGGTTTGACGCATAACTCATGCCCCTCTGCACCGAATCTCTCGCTTTTCACAGACGTGGATCTACTAGACGAAACCTACCAGACGATATACAAGACGTCGCGAGTGCATTCCTGGTTCTGGAGTTATTCGAGTTTTTGTGTTTGGACAGGGTAGCGAGGTCGGGATCGCGTATCTCAATCACCTTTGTGCCGTACCTCTCGCTTTTTCGGATGGTGGTACTACTCGTTCATATCTACCTGGTGAGGCCTTACTCATTGCGATGCACTCCGTCGTTCTGGAGATACGGATGTTTCCGTGTATGGAGGGGGGAGACAGTTTTACAGATATCTCGGCACCGCGTGCACCTTTTTTCCCGATTCCTTCTTCTCCCAACTCCCCAAGTTCATCCCTACCACCTCCCAGAGTTTCGTAGGACACCGCCAAGCAGTTCCCCACCGACGCAATGCCGCCCTCCTAGCCCCCAGAGCGTTTGGGCCGTAACTCAAGCAATTCCGCGCCGAATCGTTCGCTTCTTTCAGACGTGAATCTACTAGACAAGACCTACCAGACGATATATGAGACGTCGCGCGCGCATTCGTAGTTGCGGAGTTATTTGAGCTTTCGTGTCTGAACAGGGTGAGGAGGTCGGCATCGCGTATCTTGGCCATTTTTGCGCCGTGCCTCTCGCATTTTTGAACTGTGGAACTGTTTGTTCGTATCTACCTGGTGATACCTCTTTCGTTGCGGTACGTTCAATGGTTGGGGAGATATGGGTTTTCTTGGTGTACAGAGGGGTACGAGGCGATTTGGCGGATATCTCGGGACTGGAGGCACCAATTGGTATAGTCCCTTCTTCTCCATCTCGTCCCAGGTGACCTCTACCGCTACCTACGGTTTCGTATCGATCGCCCCAGTGGTCGTTGCTCGGCGGCCTCCTCTTCCAGCCCCTCATGCTGCCCCACAACTCGTGCACCCAGTACCTCCCTCGATTCTTCGCCGTGCCTCTCGCTTTTTGGGGATATTATAGTACTCAGTCAGTGCTTTCCAATGGTATACCTCGCGTCGCGATTCGTGTAGCCCTTGTCGAGAAATCTGGATTTTCGTGCGCAGTGGTGTCTTGGGCCGGCTTTGCTGATATCTCGGGATGGGGTGCGCGTATTCATTTGATTTCTTTTCCTACGTCCTCCCCATATCCCCCCTTACCATCACCTCGAGTTTCGCGCAGCCATTGTCCTTTGGCGAGCTCGTCCACTACCCCTCCCTGCTGGCACCTTCAAGCTCGTACTGTCAGTTTGCAACTGAGGACAGTTGCATTCTCAAGTGACCCGCGGATGTAGGGAGTGAGCACTCCCTACCAGGATATTTCTTTTATTTTATAGTTTTTATTTTCACTTTTATTTCTGTTCATTTACTCTAGTCCTTACTTAGTTTCGAGTTTAGACACGTGAGTAGCTTATATAAGCACACATGCACTTACACTTCACTGTAGCTACTTACAAAAAATAATAAGGAAGTTCCGAGTGTTAGGAGTTCGAGTTCGAGTTCGAGAAGGCTTGGAGTTGCCTTCTTCAGTGTCCAGACAGCCCCAGACAGCCTCAGACGTCCCCCCTCAGACAGCTCTCTCTTCCAGGCTATAGGAGCCCCTTTGGAAGACCTCCCCTTTCAGATCACTGCTCATCCCCAGACTCAATTTAATCTTTCTCTTCAACGTCATGGATGATACGATACCCTTGCAGCATCACTAGGTGCAGCAGCATGGGACAGTTGGCATGCGAGACACAGATGTTGAGGTCTCTCAGAGTCCACGAAGTTCCATGTTCTGGGAGCAAAATGTGCAAAGCAGTTGACCCTGAAATGACAGCATCACAGGTATGCAGAATATCCAATGCAACATCACCAGTTGTGAAATACTGAGCTCCTACACAGCATACCCTGGATTTCAGGTACACACACACAAGGTCGGAGCACTGATGACTGGCCACTCTGAATCACTGGAGGACACCTGCATTGCTGTATGCCAGCATGTGGCGAACAAGTTCAGGACAATCGAGAAACCTCTGGCATGCATCGCCCTCTTGTTTTGCTGCGTCTCCAGAGTCGTTCATGGGTTGAAGAGTGATTGTTGGGCTGCGGCGTGTATGATGTGAATTTATACCCCCTTTCCCATCATGATTTCTCATCAGAGTGTAAGGTTTCGCTGATTGGTGGTAATGATGGTGTGTCCCCCTGTTTCGTGTCACTGGTCATGTCTCAGGATCTTGCCTTGTCTCTGCCATTATCCTCCTCTATGCCATTATCTCTGTTCAAGTATAGACTACCTCGTTTGGTACACTACATTGTATGCTCCTGCTCATGCTGTTCCATTCTCTGCTACATCAAATATTGTGCTTCGCAATCTGAACAGATCCTCAGGCATATAGCTCCATTAGCAAGAAGCATAAATTATGCACTGTGTCAAGGCCTCAGTCATCGCTGCCATATCATCCTTGGGACAGACATCAATGGGACACCCACTGCTTGCCACCCCAACAAACATGTATACCACTTTCTCTGGGTTGACCTCATGGTTGTGTTTATCGAAGTACAAAACAAATGTGGACAATCCCACCTGAAAGTGCATACAGTACACCATGATGTCGGGCGAGAAGACTGTGTTAATGGGCATGAGGCAGTATGTGTCCATCCCCTCCATACTATCTTCATCCTATGGGGTGCAGCACTCTTGCTCATGATGTACGTGAGGACTGTATGCATCGTCGGTTTCATATTGCTGTTCAGCAAGTTTCTGTCAATAACGCACACCCCCCCACCCATGAGATTTCATTGGTATGCACTGTGGTGTGTTTGTCAGTCTGGCCGTGACATGAGCTGGGGTGTCAACGGGTGGCATTCCACCCCCCCCCCCCCCCTAGTTATATTGCTTATCCCTGTTATGCAACATTCGCCACGATCGCAGGTGGCACCTTACAGGAGACTGACCCCCTCCATGTGTGCCACCACTTGGGAAATTCTCCATGTGTCCCCATGACTACACACAGGCATTTTGCTTGTGCCGTCCACACATCCTTGTCAAGCCCCTCCTCATCACAGATACCACTGCCACCATGTCTTGTTTTGTCTGAGACAGGGAGCACACCTCCTCTCATGCTTTCTTGGGGCAACTCCACTTGTGAGACATGTGTGGATGTGACTAAGCAGGATCATTTTGCCCATGCCATTCACATGTCATTGACAAGCCCATCCTCCTCACACAGGCCACCTGTTGTGAGTCGACGTGTGGATCAATGGCAAAAACACCAAAAAAAAACCCAACACAAAGACAATTGCTGAGTTGGTGGTTTTCCTACGCAGGCTTTGGCTCGAGGGATCTGTTAAAATAAAATGGGGGAGGGGTTCCATGCACCTAGAGGGGGCTAGGGCAGAGGGTATGGGTGCTCCTGACGAAGGGGGAGCAGGGGAAGACTGAAAAAGTGAAGATAGTAGGCTGCTCTGAGCCTAGAAGTGACGTAAGATGATGATAATGATGACAGTAAGTAGACCCTTAATGGAGCCTCAAATACTGCAGGAATAGAGATGATGATGAGGGGCTCAAAAGCGATGATGATGGGGCCTAATGATGATGATGATGAGTGAGCAGGTGAGTCTTTACACAGGGGACTGCTTCCTATGCAGGGGACTTGGTAGCTTCCTTCATTGCTGTCGACCTATTGGTACTTTATATACAAAAGGTAGCATAGCCTGCAGTAAACATGGAGCAACACTTTGTAAGTGATCTGTAAGCAATTGGTAAGGGGATTGGTAAAGGATTGGTAAGGCTTTGTAAGGATGAGTAAGGACAGTAAGCAATTGGTAAGTAAAACCAGTAAGCATGACAAAGATTATCACTAATCAATTTGAAAACAGAATGAGTCATCAAGGAACAGATGAATAATGCGAAAAGGGGAATGAGTAAGCACACTGGTCACTGCTGATTAAGGGATATGACTGCAAATGAGTCATAGTGACTCCTAGATCTGAGATCTAGATGCATTATGGTAACTTGCTGTGCGTCCAAATGAAGAATGGTGGGGGTTTCTGCCAGGGGCCAATTTTGGGGGTCTCCAGGGTAGTCAGGGCATAGGATTTCGCAACTTTCCCCCTTTCCTCCTCTCTGTAAAGCGACCTGCATTAGCTGCAGCTAGTGTTCTGGAGGGTTTGAGGAGGAGGAAGGGCCATCTTTTCCCATGAGAGCAGGGAGAAGTGTCTCAAATTCATCACGAATGTGATCAGATAGACTGGATGACAGTAATTGGTATTGAACCTGTCACAATTTTGGAAGGATGAAGGATGAGATTGAGAGGTAGACGTTGCAGGGCACAGGGATGAAGGATCCATATGCTTCTTCAACTGGAGAAACTGAAACAACCACATATGATTTTTCAAGCCTGATAACAGACCTGAGACGACCAAAGAAAGTCCTCCTTGATGTCAGACTGACAAGGAGAACTCACTGTCCCAAAGTGATAGGATGGGAGGTCATGGACGAGGGAGGGATGAACCAGGAGGCTTCAGGGTGAATGCTAGTGGGGATTCCTGGCAAGTACTCATAGTTATTCTCCCTGGCAAAGGGGATGAGCAAAGAGATCGTCGAAGAGGTGGCCATTACAATAAAAAGTGGCAAAATGGGCATTTGTTGGCAGAAATGATGCAGAAAATTGTGGAGGGCAAGGATTGTCACCAAATTTGGTAGGCAGGATGGCGTGGTCGAGAGCTTTCTGTGAGCGTGGGAATGATGTCGATATCTTTAGAAATGGCTGAGATATTCGAAAAATCGGAATGCCGTAAACTGGCACTCGAAAACTTTTATTCAGTGCTTGAGCGGTTTCTTCCCTAATGTTAAGGGTGGTTCTTGTGCAATGGATGACTGCTAGACACTCCAGTCATTCTGCGCATTAGGGCTAGGCTTCTCCATTCTTCATCATTCAGCTTTTGGGTCCATGCTCACATTGCCAAACACCTTTGGTGCATGACACCGTGATGCCGAGACTCCTCACATTGGCCACCATGTCTTGTTTCATCTGAAACAGAGAGTAGAAATGTGTGTCTCCTTCAAGCAATGCTCCATTGTTTGTGATCTTCAGGGGATGCCTTGTCTTAGTATTGAAAATGTGCTCTCCTTTGAACAGTGCTCTTATCTTTGTGATCTTGAGGATACGACCAATCACGCTTGTGAAAAAACCCTCTCATTCATGCTGCACTCCTTAGTTTCTGATCAGCATGCAGTTCTGGATGCCCTTCATGCTGTGCACCTTAGTTTCCAATCACTGGGCAGTTCTCAATGCCCTTCAAGCTGCACTCCTTAGTTTCCGATCACCATGCAGTTCTAGGTGCACTCCTTTGTATGTGATCTCCGTGGAGTTCTGCATTTTCTCCTTTGTAAGTGATCTGCAACAACACGGTGATCTGTGTGCATGGATGCAGACGCACCTCTGAAACACTGTGACACTTGCATTGTCCCCCCTGTGCGGGTCACGCCTTATAATGCTGGCTCCAGCCCATAACCACCCTCCAATCCCCATCCTCATCCAGCACTGCCATGCCCTCCCTGGACGACTCCATCATGACCTGCCTGACCACATGTCACGAGCAGTTGGTTGCCTCCAGTCTGTACCTCAGCGACTCGTCCATCACTACCAGACTGCACTGGGTACCTGAGGGACAGGGTCACGTACTAATGTATGAACCACATATGGCAGATGGAGCTGTGCATGATCCTGGGTGCAGTAATGCTTTGGTTGATGAGTCAGGTAGCGTCTTGGCCCAGTCCCCTGACCTTAGTCTCTCCCCTCCACTGGTGCCTGCAGAACTCTGTGCAATCGTCCACATTGATTGGGATAATCTTTGGTTGACTTCTGATGGCAGTTATCTTGGACCCAATGCCATCTGCAAAGGGATCCTAGACGTCAAACCGTCCTGTGCTCTGTCCAATCTGGGCATGGAGCCTGTTGCTTCTGACTTTGCCACTGTACTTCAGATGCTATGGGCACTCACACAGCAATGTGTCACACATGGGTTTACTTCAGGGATTAGTTTTTTTTCAAGTGTGAAAAACAGGCCACCTACCTTCAAACTGCACCACCAACTTTTTGAGGTGTGTGCTCTGTTGCTCCCTGTCCTCTTGGAGATCCTCATTATCTTATCCTGCTATACAGAGAATTGACACTGGGCTGGCAGATGAGGAAGAACCAGGAACATCCATGTCCACTGGTGCGTGTTCTTCTGCATTGGCGTCATACTCCACCTGACAAAATGTGCTCTTCTAGAGGATGCCTTTTCATTCAAGCTGTGGCCGCTGTAACATCAGGGAACCTTTGATGTGCTGGTATTCCCAGTTAATTATGGTAAGTAGTTATCCATCTGATATGAATTGGATAATGGTGTATAGGGCATGATCATCTATAAATCATAATGATAATAGTCAGACAATGCATTAGAATACCTGGCAGACATTTTACTATCTGGTCAACTGCATATAGGCCTGATATAAGAGTTACAATACTTTTGTCATCATGATATAATGATGACAAGAGCTGATATGCCATATATAATAGTACTATGTAGTTGACAATAGATTATAATTGCTCATCAGATAATATCATCATCATATCAATGACAATATTCTTTTCAGTCTGATTTCACTTTGATCATCAATATCTAGTGTTGTCATCTATGTCATTTATGATCATTTGAACAACTCTTCCCCAGCCACAAGTGTGGGAATGTCTTTGTAATGACTGTATAGTACATGTTATATAAACTCATCCTCTCTCCCCTTCTCTCTCTTCTTCACTCTTGTCTCTGAGTTCCACCTCAGGGCAAGAGTCACTCTAAGACTCTAAGTCTTAGGGTTCATATCCAGGTAAGTGTAGCCTTGTGTGAAATGATATGTGAGTGTCTTTCTCTGTTTTATTTTCGCTTTTTTGGAGGTTTAAGTAGTTCATCATACTTAGTAGTGTACTCAGTAGGTACTAATTATGTAAATGATATTGAATGAAATTGCTTTCTCATAATATCATGATTGATAAGTTCAATTGAAGGTTGCTATAGCAATTTTTATTTTTAAGTTGTTGATGGAGTCAATGACAATTGTTGGTAATGTCTGATAATGAAAGACATATATGATCTACTGTTCACATTCTGATACATATGATCTACTCTACCTACATGATAACTTTTGACCAATGCTGCCAAGGCTCCCAGTCAATATATAGCATTACCAATGTGTATGTCATTATGATGTACCTTATAGGGCTTTACAGGGTAGATAAAGTCTTATATAACATAATCATTTCATTCAAATTTCCCTGATGAAACTTGAATGAAAGAGTGTGAGGGGAAATACCTAAAGGTCTCCCTTTGGAAAGTGGGTCTCAGTTCGACCCGAGAGGGCTTGGAGTGCCTGGCAGAGTCAAAAGAAGGGTGAAAGACTGGGAATGCGCCCTAAAAGATCCAGTAGAGGGCCAAGACTCGTCCAATGAGCGTCAAACAAAGGAGAAAATGATATTCCGAGTCCCTCGGGCTCGGATTTCCGTCTCTCGTCTCTAGTAATGTGGTTCTTCTTATTATGCTATGTACAAAGTATCCTAAGTGCGAGTCTGGCTTATGTAAGCCAAAACTCGTCCAAATAGTAAGTAAAAGGTAGAATAAAAACATAAGACAAATCAGTAGGTAAAAACAGTGAAATAAAACAATTCCCCTAGTAGGGAGGCTTCCCTCCCTACACTGCCACCAGCGGCACTTCCCGAGTAGTGGAATATGTCAATATGTCTGATGTTCACAGCCACACTCAAACTCATATTCTGTCACTTTGGGTCACACCTGGTGATGTCCAGTTTTCACTGGGCATGACTTTTGGTGTCTGCTATATTGTGTTTTGGGGTATTTTTGTGACTTTGCAGAATTTCAAGCCATTAGTGGCTGTGCCCACTAGAAAACAAAGCTTAATCATGACTACACTTTTTTTGCTAATCACCTCTACTCTACAGTTGCTAGTTACACTACAAATATTTGGTAGTCAAAAAAGTGGAGTTCACTACACTTTTGGTAGTAAACATGTACACTATGCTTTGTTATTCAAACATAACACTAATTAGGTAGTCAAAAATGCACCACAACACAACACTTCACTAGTCAAAGACTACACTCATTAGGTAGTCAAAAATGTGCCACTACACTACACTTTACTAATCAAACACAGCACTTTTGGTAATACAAATGTACATCACACTTTGCTAATCAAAGACTACACTCATTAGGTAGTCAAAAATGCCCCACAACACTACACTTTTGGTAGTAAATATGCTACACTTTACTAATCAAACACTACACTTATTAGGTAGTCAAAAATGCACCACAACATTACACTTTTGGTAATACAGTCAACTTCCTTATAAGGCATACCCCCTTGGGATAGGTGAAAAAGGTATGTGTTAAGAGAGAGTATGTGGTGTTAGAGGGGTCAGTCATTGATGTCTCAAACTTCATTGATTAGCTATGGACATGTAAATTTAGTAATTTTCTATAGTAGGAACACTAGTTAGGCTGAAAAAATGGGCTATTTTGCCATTGATCCTCCCCTGTGTATTGAGAACTCATGTCCTCTGCCCAAATGAACCCAGCATCTTGCAGACAAATGGATCATCAATGTCCTTAACATACTCCCTCAAAAGCAGAGAGGCCTGGAGTGTGTTGTAGGGAGTGTGGACTCCCTAGGGCCAAAACCCACCACTTTGCAGTGTTCTTCCACTGCTACAACTTCCATTATCATCTCTGTTGTTGTCTATGAAATTCCACCACTGATGCAGCCAGAATGACCACCTCTACCATCTAAAAATAATTCTGCCCACCCTTGTGCCTTCCCATCACATCATATACCCCTATCTCCACCACAAAAATCCTGCCTCACTTCCAGGTCCCATGCAGAGAGCCTAGCCTCCATCTACCTCAACCTCTGTAGTCCCTTGACATGTGAAACTCATCCATTGGCTGTTGGAAGCCCCTTCTGAAGTGCCAGGTGTCAAGTAGCTGGTTCCTGTGACCCACTATCAATTCTGATGCATATTCCACCTGCAATTCCACTTCCAGCCCCCTGTTTCATCTCTCAAAAATTCTGCAGCTTTCCCTGTGCATCCTAGCTGTCCAGGCATGTCATCTATACCCTCTCTCTCTACTTACATATTTTTCTGGACAGTTTTACTCTGCTTCCCCTTCTCCTAGTGTGATGCATGTGATTTACCATATATCAGACTGGGTTGAGAATCTCTGCAAGATCCATATGGTTTGACCTTTGGAGGGCTCCAGTGGCCTCCAAATCATCCAGTGCACTGCTAACAAGTGCTTCTGCTTGCAGGGTGGGGTTGGTGTGAGTTTCTGAAGCATGGATGAGAGATGAACTAGGAAGAGATGGGCTAACAGGTGATAAGGGTGAGCTGGAGGTAGGTAGGATGTTGGCTTTTTGCCAGTAGTTTTGGTCCTTGGATTGATGCCATATCAACTCCATTCCATGCTGAGCTGGCCAGCTGCATGGCTTTGAGTTAATTGATATTGTAGATTTGTGAAGGGGTAATGCCATTCATACAGATCAATGGCATGGTGAATGAACTTTGCATGGTAATTTGCCTTGAAACAACAGATAATCCCTTGGTCATTGGGCTGAACATGTATGGTATGATTAAGTTCAAAATTGGCAATGCAGATGTTTGTCAGTGACTTGGGGACAATGTGGCCTGAAAAGTTATCCTGCAGAAGCAAAATTCTTTGGCCCACATTCCAGAGTCCACTGTCCCAGTCCAGCAGCCACTCCAGATAGATAGCTGATGTCATCCAAGCTTCTGCATTGCTCTTGTACAGGAAACCAAACCATGGTGCTGTAGGGAAGGGAACCTTCCCAGTAGGATGTTGATGGTGCAGTAGAGTGGGAGAGAATGTTGTTTCTGTTTTTTATTTCTAAGGGGCTTGATCCCCATTTTGTAAATTGGGTGGGGACTTAGGTGCAAGGCAAGTGGCTGATTAGTAAGCAATGCTTGGACTTGGACTTGAGTCATAGTAGATACATAACAATAACCACTATAGAGACTGGGGAGCACAGACTGGTGAGACCAGTCTGTGGCAGTCTTTTCTGTTACAGACCTTGAGAGTGGGGCCTGGAAAGCCCTAGGGGAGTCCTAGGGTTGTGGAGATTGAGGAGTTCTGTTAGGTTTTCTGGCTGAGTGTTTTAGTCTCTTTTCTGTTTCTTTTCTCTACCAATTCTCTTCCCTGAAACCAGTAAGTGTCTAACTACTGTCATTATCATCATCTTACATCACTTCTAGGCTCACAGGAGCCTACCATCTTTGCTTTCTAAGTCTTCCCCCACTCTCCCTTCATCAGGAACACCAACCCCCTCTGCCCTAGCCTCCTAGGTGCACAGAACTCCTCCCCTTTTTGTTTTTAACAGATCCCTCAAGCCAAAGTCTGTGGAGGTAAACTACCACTTACCTACTTTGCCTTTGTGTTGGATTTTTTGGTCTTTTTGCCATTGATCCACATGTTGACTCACAGTAGGGGTAGCTTTTTTGAACTGTCTTCATTTGTAGTGAACAGATAAGCAAGCCAAACTTTTTTCCATTTGATGCTGGAGGTTTGCTTGTTGGACAATCCATGATCAGGAGGCATGCTGTCAATGCATTTAGGGTTGATAAGCATCTGGAAATAAGAGGAAGCTCATGCATAGAACAAGGAGGACTCATCAGTATTGAAAATGTCACATGGTTTGTAGCCATGCTCCCTGATAAGCTCCTGGACACAAAGCCACTCCTTTTCAACAGTTGCAGAGGCCATGGAAGTGGCCTCACCATGTCATTTCATCTCCCTCAAATTATTCCATGCTTTGAACCAGGTTAACCACCCCTTGATCAGGTTGAGATGTTTATCATCAGGGACACTGACAAGGTCAGCAAAATTCTTCCATTTTCAGTGGAGAATCTTGCCAGTGAGAAGCACATTGTCTGCCATTGCCTTGGAAACCCATAGGTCCAACATTTCCATAACCCCAGGATGTTGGATCTGACAGACTTTTTGGCTGAGTGGGAAAAACTTGAACCACTATCATATTCAGCTTGCCATTTGGCTTCATCTTTGAGCCATGTGGGTAGTCTGTGCTGCCTCAGATGGAGGTTGGGATAGATTTTACCAAAGTGGGCAGCTATTTGCTTCTGGGTTTTGCCATTGGCATGATACCAATCCAGAATTTCAATTCACTGAACAAGAGTCACATTTTCCTTTTTGTGAAATTTTGCAGGTGGATTGTGAGGGGGAGCCAAACTGCATGCAGACTCTGCTATATTAGGGCCTATGTATTGAAGGATTCAGTATTCTGAAATGTCCAAACCATGAAAATTTTCAAAAGCCTTAGGTGCTGTTTGGACACCAGAATAAAATCAAAATTTAAAACCCAGAATTCAGAATTCAGCTGTCACATGACCTGCATGTGACATGTTGATGACAAACCTGAGTCCACTGTCTCTACCACTATGGAGCTCAATATTGACATTGATATCGATATTGACATGGAAGCACAACTCAAACCTGACCAGGTCCACTACTCTCTCATACACTGGTACCTCTGCTGTCACTGCTTAGTGTTCTTCATATCCATCATTATCACACAGCTCATCCGGATCTCCAATGAAGTCTTCAACTTTGCACCTCCACACATTCCATATCATACATCTATCCTCATGGGACAAGCCTGGGTTCTCGAACTCATGAACAGGCATCCTGATCGTATCAGAACAAACTTTGGCATCTCCCTTCCAGCATTCTCCACACTTGTAAACATCCTCCATCAGAATGGCATCGTACAATCATGGAACAGCATACCAGTAGAGGAGCAACTAGGTATCTTTCTCTATACATGTGTGTCTGGGTTGTCTTCACACTGTCATGCACCAAAGGTGTTTGGTGACATGAGCATGGACCCAAAAGCTGAATGATGAAGAATGGAGAAGCCTAGCCCTAATGCACAGAATGACTGGAGTGTCTAGCAGTCATCCGTTGTAAACTCAGTTGATGGTGACCTGGGGGTCTCCAGATGGGTTTGGGATGGTCAGTTCGACCCGAGGGGACTTGAGGTGCTTGGTAGGAAGTCAAGGAGTGCAGTAAAACAATAGAAAATGCACCCAAAAGTCCAAATGAGAGGTCAGATAGCGTCTATCAAGGGTCTAACTAAGGAAGAATAATTCTTCCAAAGCCTCTGGTCTTCGAATTCCATCTGTTTTCGTCTGGTAGTGACTCGTCTGATTATTCCTTCAAAGTAAGTACAAAGTGTTCTAAGTCGCACATGGCTTACATAAGCCACAATGCGACCAAACATTACTCAAAATACTAAGTAAAAGATAAAAGAAAGGAATAGGAATGAAAATGTAAGTAAAAACAAAGAAATAAAGTAAAATACCTAGTAGGGAGTTTACTCTCCCTACACCGTCACACAAGAACCACCCTTGACATTAGGGAAGAAACCACTCAAGCACCAAATAAAAGTTTTCAAGTGCCAGTTTATGGCATTCTGATTTTTCAAATATCTTGGTCATTTCTAAAGATATCGACATCATTCCCACACTCACAGAAAGCTCTTGACCATGCCATTCTGCCTACCAAATTTGGTGATGATCCTCGCCCTCCACAATTTTCTGCATCATTTCTGCCAACAAATGCCCATTTCACCACCCTTTATTGTAATGGCCACCTCTTCAATGATCTCTTCACTTGTCCCCTTCGCCAGGGAGAATAACTACAAGTACTTGCCAGGAATCTCCACTAGCATTTGCCCTGAAGCCTCCTGGTTCATCCCTCCCTTGTCCATGACCTCCCATCCTATTGCTTTGGGGCAGTGAGTTCTCCTTGTCAATCTGATGTCAAGGAGGACTTTCTTTGGTCATCTCAGGTCTGTTATCAGGCTTGAAAAATCATATGTGGTTGTTTCAGTCTCTCCAGTCAAAGAAGCATATGGATCCTTTGTCCCTGTGCCCTGCAACATCTATATCTCAATATCATCCTTCATTCTTCCAAAATTGCAACAGGTCCAATACCAATTACTGTCATCCAGTCTATCTGATCACATTCATGAAGAATTTGAGACACTTCTCCCTGCTCTTATGGGAGAAGACAGCCCTTCCTCCTCCTCAAACCCTCCAGAACACTAGCTGCAGCTAATGCAGGTTGCTTTACAGAGAGGAGGAGAGGGGGAAATCCTATGCCCTGACTACCCTGGAGACCCCCAAAATTGGCCCCTGGCAGAAATCCCCACCATTCTTCATTTGGATGTGCAGCAAATCACCCTAATCCATCTAGATCTCAGATCTAGGAATTGACTTGACTCATTTGCAGTCATATCCCTTAATCAGCAGTGGCCAGTGTGCTTACTCATTCCCCTTTTGCATTATTCATTCATTCCTTTGATGATTCATCCCATTTCAAATAGATTAGTGATAATCTTCGTCATGCTTACTGATTTTGTTTACCAATTGCTTACTGTCCTTGCTCATTCTTACCAAGCCTTACTATGCCTTACCAATCCTTCACCAATCCCTTTACCAATTGCTTATGAACCCATGACAAAGTATTGCTCTATGTTTACCACAGGCTATGCTACTCTTTTGTATATAAAGTACCAATACATTGACAGCAATCAAGCAGCTACTAGCCTAGCTCACTTGCCTACTTATCAGCTCAGTATCACCATCATCAGCCTATTCATCATCGCTTCTAAGCCTGTATCATCATCTTCATTCTTGCAGTATTTGAGGCTCCATTAAGGGTCTAATTACTGTTATCTTCATCCTCCTGCATCACTTCTAGGCTCAGAGCAGCTTACTATCTTTGCTTTTTTTTTCCATCTTCCCTTGCTCCCCCTTCATCAGGAGCACCCATACCCTCTGCCCTAGCCTCTCTAGGTGCATGGAATTCCTCCCCCATTTTTATTTTAACAGATCCCTTGAGCCAAAGCCCACATAGGAAAACCACCAACTTGGCATTTGTCTTTGTGTTGGGTTTTTGGTGTTTTTTGCCATTGATCCACATGTCAACTCACATCTGGAGCCCACCACAAGGGGTGGTTACATTTGGCTTGAAATCCATCTTGTATTCTTTGTAAATGACTCCTACATCATCTTTCCTCTCAAAGTACTCATCCTTGCCAATAACCATCCATTCTACCTCACTGAAGCTCACTTATTTGACCTCCACTTTCCCTTGACATAATCCCACATATCCACCACTATGTCTTCCACTACTGCAAAAACCCAACCATGCCATTGCAAGCTCTGGCAGCTGCAAATGCTCATCCAAATCATTCTGTTCTCACCATGCCACTCCTTGGCACCAAATCATCTCCAGAACTCTTCCAGGGCGACTGCTCTCAAGTCCGAACCTTCCTAGACCACTATGACCAACTCTGCACATTCCATAATGTCACCTCTGACCAGGAGATGGTCACCTCGATCCTCCAATACTGCAATACTCGAGTTAGAGAGATCATTGAAGGAATGCCTCACTTTCATACTCCAGACTGGGTCAGATTGAAGGCTAGTTTGCTTTGCTATTTTGATGCAGACATCTTTGACGAAAGGTTCTTCGAAAGGGACCTGAAATCTCTTGTACTGTGATTCAGGAATCAGCCCATCATGTCCCTGCATGATTTCTGAGGCTATAACCAAGAATTCACTCAAGTTGGAGGCTGGATGAAGCACAAGGGAAAGCTCACTGAACATGAACATGATCGCTACTTCTGGGCTGGACTTTCTCCTTTGTTTCAAAGCTCTGTAGAAGGCAGGCTCAAGCAGAAGGACCCCAACCTCAATGTTAGCATACCTTTCCCCTATGATGAAGTCTGCAAGGCTGCAGAAGAAGTCCTGTGTCAAGATCACTTTGATGCAGATGATCTTGACCTCCTAGGCCCTCGATCCATCTCTAGTCTTTCAGAGAAGGAGAATGTCCCTCCACAGCAGCATGATGTGAGAGGAGGGAGTGTTTGACCACTGCTACCTTCCCAGGAAGCCAGGAAACACTTGGAGACACTGGAGAGGGAGGGAAGCATCACTCAGAAGCAAGATGAGGTCAAAACCCTGATAAAATCCTTATCTTGTATGTCCTTAAACAATCCTGATTACTCATTGCTCTATTATCAAGCCATCAAGATGGATCCCGATGCTGCAAAGGTGATTCATCCCCCAGCACTCCACTCCACCCCTGTTCCTAGCTCCACTGCACCCCTATCAGTCCAAATTCATCCCAGGCATGTCCCCCAAGGAGACCCATTGTCTGTTTTGGCTGTGGAGTCACTGGACATGGCCTAGACAGCTGCAATGCAATCAATGATCTTGTCAAGAAAGGTTCATTGGCAAGAGATGACAACCATTGAGTCATATATCCCAATGGGCAGCACATCTATAGGAATGGATTTCAAATAGATTAGTGATAATCTTCATCATGCTTACTGATTTTGTTTACCAATTGCTTACTGTCCTTACTCATTCTTACCAAGCCTTACTATGCCTTACCAATCCTTCACCAATCCCTTTACCAATTGCTTATGAACCCATGACAAAGTATTGCTCTATGTTTACCACAGGCTATGCTACTCTTTTGTATGTAAAGTACCAATATGTCAACAGCAATCAAGCAGCTACTAGCCTAGCTCACTTGCCTACTTATCACTCATCATCTGCCTCATCATTAAGCCTATTCATTGTCGCTTTTAAGCTCTCATCTTTCATCATCATTCCTGCAGTATTTGAGGCTCCATCAAGGGTCTACTTACTGTCATTATCATCATCTTACATCACATCTAGGCTCACAGGAGCCAAATATCTTCACTTTTTCAGTCTTCCCCTGCTCCCCCTTCATCAGGAGCACCATTCCCCTCTGCCCTAGCCCCTCTAGGTGCATGGAACCCCTCCCCATTTTTATTTTAACAGATCCCTTGAGCCAAAGCCCATGTAGGAAAACCACCAACTTGGCATTTGTCTTTGTGTTGGGTTTTTTTTGGTGTTTTTGCCATTGGTCCACATGTCAACTCACACTGGGCAGTGGCATGGAGGATGAAGAGGGCGTGGCCATAGATGGCATGGCACTGGGGGCTGACCTGGAGTGTTTGCCACTGGGATGGAATATGTGCATGCCTTTGGAGTGAGACAGCATCATCTCAGCCATGAGCAATGTGAGTTGATGTGTGGATCAATGGCAAAAACACCAAAAAACCCAACACAAAGACAAATGCTGAGTTGGTGGTTTTCCTATGCAGGCTTTGGCTTGAGGGATCTGTTAAAATAAAAATGGGGAGGGGTTCTGTGCACCTAGAGGGGCTAGGGCAGAGGGGATTGGTGCTCCTGATGAAGGGGGAGCAGGGGAAGACTGAAAAAGCAAAGATAGTAGGCTGCTCTGAGCCTAGAAGCAATGTAAGAGGATGATGATGACAGCAAGTAGACCCTTGATGGAGCCTCAAATACTGCAGGAATGATGATGAAGGATGAGAGCTTAAAAGCGACGATGAATAGGCTTGATGATGAGGCAGATGATGAGTGAGCAGTTGGGTCTCTACACAGGGGACTGCTTCCTATGCAGGGGACTGTAGCTTCTTGATTGCTGCAATGCATTGGTACTTATATACAAAAGGTAGCATAGCCTGCAGTAAACATGGAGCAACACTTTGTCATGGGTTCATAAGTGATTGGTAAGGGGATTGGTAAAGGATTGGTAAGGCTTTGTAAGGATGAGTAAGGACAGTAAGTGATTGGTAAGTAAAATCAGAAAGCATGACAAATATTATCACTAATCAATTTGAAAATGGAATGAGTCATCAAGGAACAGATGAATAATGTGAAAAGGGGAATGAGTAAGTGCACTGGTCACTGCTGATTAAGGGACATGACTGCAAATGAGTCAAGTTGACTCCTACATCTGAGATCTAGATGGATTAGGGCAATTTGCTGTGTGTCCAAACAAAGAATGGTGGGGATTTCTGCCAGGGGCCAATTTTGGGGGTCTCCAGGGTAGTCAGGGCATAGGATTTCACAACTTTCCCCCTTTCCTCCTCTCTGTAAAGCAACCTGCATTAGCTGCAGCTAGTGTTCTGGAGGGTTTGAGGAGGATGAGGGGCTGTCTTCTCCAATGAGAGCAGGGGGAAGTGTCTCAAATTCGTCATGAATGTGATCAGATAGTGTAGATGATGGTAATTGGTATTGGACCTGTTGCAATTTTGGAAGAATGAAGGACAATATTGAGATATAGATGTTGCAGGGCACAGGGATGAAGGATCCATATGCTTCTTCAACTGGAGAGACTGAAACAACCACATATGATTTTTCAAGCCTGATAACAGACCTGAGATGACCAAAGAAAGTCCTCCTCAACATCAGACTGACAAGGAGAACTTGCTGTCCCAAAGCAATAGGATGGGAGGTCATGGACAAGGGAGGGATGAACCAGGAGGCTTCAGGGTGAATGCTAGTGGGGATTCCTGGCAAGTACTTGTAGTTATTCTCCCTGGCAAAGGGGACGAGTGAAGAGATTGTTGAAGAGGTGGCCATTACAATAAAAAGTGGTGAAATGGGTGTTTGTTGGCAGAAATGATGCAGAAAATTGTGGAGGGCGAGGATTGTCACCAAATTTGGTAGGCAGGATGGCATGGTTGAGAGCTTTCTGTGAGTGTGGGAATGATGTCAATATCTTTAGAAATGACTGAGATATTTGAAAAATCAGAATGCTGTAAACTGGAACTTGAAAACTTTTATTCAGTGCTTGAGCAGTTTCTTCCCTAATGTTAAGAGTGGTTCTTGTGCAATGGATGACTGCTAGACATTCCAGTCATTCTGCACATTAGGGCTAGGCTTCTCCATTCTTCATCATTCAGCTTTTGAGTCCATGCTCATGTCACCAAACACCTTTGGTGCATGACAGCAAGAAGAGGTGAAAGCCCTTGTTTCTGAAATGAGCAGCACATCTATGCAACTGCAGCCTGAATGAGAATTTGGATTTTTCAAGTAGATGACACCAACATTACCTTGAGATAATCCCTCCAGACAGGGTCATGGCTTTCCATCCCAGCTCCATGTTCATCACTCCATGTAAACCCAGATGTATTTTTGAGGTCTATGACTGTGAAGTACTCTTCCTTTAGCTGTAGTACATGATCAGTACCCAGGGTGGCACATAGATAAGATACACGAATGGCAGTCCACTTTGATGTGCAAGTAGTACCAATCTTCTTGCCACCATGCTGGTTTGGAAATTGGGTCTTCAAGTGCTGGGCAGCATTGTTGAAGTGCTTTTTTGAAAAGTTCAATCCATCTCCAGCTGCAGGCACATGTTCCTGAAGATAAAGGACAAGTGCACATTCTTCCTCTTCTGACCACCTTGCCAGAAGCTTTCTTGTTGTATTGGACTTCTCTGCATCAGAGTGTTCAACAGGTCCATGTGAGTGCAGTGAGTGGATAGAATGTTCAGATGAGGAGTGAGACATGACTGTGCTCATCAAGATGGTGATGGCAAGATGGCAACAGGTTTGTCAACAACATGTCATGTGCAGGTCATGTGACAGCTGAATTCTGAATTCTGGATTTTAAATTTTGATTTTATTCTGGTGTCCAAACAGCACCTTATGCTTACACTTTGTTGAAGGAGCATCATCTTTACTGCCACCCCCTGCAAGCCTTCATAGCTTCTTCACAATTTCTTTACCCTGGGAGCTCAACCTTTCAAAACCTCACTCATAATCAGATACATTATCCGGTCCCTCTACCACCAATTCTTCATCAACCAAATTGCCATCACCATCCAGCCACTCCTGGTCAACCTCAGAAATGGGGTGGTCAGCTTTTAACTTGGTGGTAAGCTTGGCCTTCCTGTCTTGAATCTGATCCTGAAGCTTTGTTAAGCCCTTTTTCAGGATGTCAAATGGTTTCATAGTGACCAAAGTTGCAAAGTTGAGGTGCTGTTGCCATCCCCAGATGGCTGGATTATGTATGAAAAATTCCTAATTAAGTATTGAATTCACACAGTGTATGGGTTTTGACAATGTAGAAATAGTATGTGTTATGGATTACAAGGCAGGTATGGGATTTTATGGTGTGGAGCATGAATCTGGGTCAGTAATGCATGCTAATGCTTACACAATATATCCCATGATCAATCCAATGGTTTGTCAGCATGTAAACAAAGCCAACCATTGAATTTGAGTCATTGATCCTCTATTGTGTATGACCACTCAATCAGAATTACTCACTCAGTGGAATGTCAGCAGATTATGGTGTGAATGGCATTACCATGAGTAGGATGTATGCCTGACACCATCAGTGCCTTAAAAATGTTGTAAAATTCATCCTGGTACCATTTCCCCTACCAATGCCTGAGGGGTCCTGACAGTAATTAGTATTGGGAGAGCTGAATGTCATGGAGGTCAGTCTGACACTCCACAGTGTGAGCAATGAACTAATCCTCTCTCAACTAGTGCATTTCTCCACAAGAAAAGCTGGCATCAAGGTTGGGGTGTGTCAGATTCAAGTTCCAGACTAATTCCAGTGTGGGCAACACTTCTTGTGAGAGTGCAAAGGGGGAAAAGGGGAAAGCTGTAGCAAAGCCTAGGCTTGTCCCAAGGGGTCATGAGTCAGAGGGAAATGGAAGGGAAGTGCTTAGTTGGCTAGAGAAAATTTCCCTGAGGTCTGGGAGGTATGGGTGATGAAGAACTTGAAATGCTGCCACTGAATGGATGAAGAGGGATTTTTCTAGATGGATGGGCAGCTTCTGGAGGCTTGGGACTTGTTTGGTGGTGATTCTGGACTCTTGTAGGCAGTAGGAAAAATAGGTAGACTTGAGGGGATGACTCCATATGCTGGCAGAATTTTTATGACACAGATAGACTTGAAGAAATCAAAAGAGCTTGACTGGGGAACTCTGGGCACTCAGAGAAAGTTCAAAAGACTTGAAGATACTCTGGAAGATGACTCTTGGGACTCTCAGACACCAGAAAAGTGGGTGGTATTTTTCTAAGTATGGTGGCACTTCATAGCATACAGGTAGCTGCCACTAAGGTAAAGATCAGAAAATTCCAGAACTATCAGATGTCAAGAAAATTTGAAAAAAAAAAAAACACTGAAGGTACCACAAGTTGCATGTAGTGAAAGGAAGAAAAAGTAGTCCAGGAAAAACTGGAAGTAAGGAGAGGTGGTGAGAGTTGACATGCCTAGAGCCTATGGTGCACTACATGATGCTGCAGGATTTCTCTGAGGTGATCTGGGGTGCAGAAGTGGGATTGGTGGTGGTGGTGGATGTTGGAGACTTGAGTGGGGCCTACAGAGACTGAGTTGCTGATGTCAGAGCCTTCAGTAGAGGTCACTGGTAGTCAGAAGTCAGGTGATACTTGTCTGAGATGCCAAAAGCCAATGTAGATAGGGGCTTTGACCTAATCAGGACACAGTGGTATAGTTAGCTGAGGGTGGAGCAGTGGTGATGCTTTCTGAAGGACAGTAACAGATTAGGAGCAGGCTGGGGCAGCAGAAATGATGCTAGTAGTTGGTATATTCAGCTCTAGGGAGTACAGACTCCCTACAGCAGGATCCAATACTATGTAGGCTGAGTGGCTGCCAGAGATTACTGTTGCATCTAGTTCACAGAGCAACCTCCACTTCACTGCCACTGCTGCAACCCCATTGCCAGCCAGTATCCTGCAGGCATTTTTCTCAAATGTCTCCTGCAGACCCTTTGAAGTGAGACAAGGTACTGAGACCAGATTCATATCTGGGTCTGGTACCTAGTAGGCATCCCTGAGCATGGTTTGTCTACCTCCACTGCAGGTCCCCTGCATGTTGAGTTCCACCTGGCTCTTCCCCACTGCCATTATGGATCTCCCTTCACCAATGACTACCAGTTCCAATGGTTCCAAGACCCTAAATGAGGTGAACCACCTCTGCTGACAGCACATGTGTGCCAATGTAGGGAAGGCAACCTCCCTAGTAGGATATGGAGTGGTGGTAGAGTGGTTGAGGTGGTTTTATTTTATTTATTTTTTAAGGGGCTTGATCCCCATTTTGTACTTGGGTTGGGACTTAGGTGCAAGGCAAGAAGTGGATTAGTAAGCAATTCTTGGACTTAGACTTGAGTTGTAGTAGCTACAGGGGAATAACCACTATAGAGGCTGGAGAGCACAGGCTGGTGAGACCAGCCTGTGGCAGCTTCTTCTGTTACTGTCCTTGAGAGTGACACCAGGATAGCCCTAGGGGAGTCCCAGGGTGGTGGTATTGAGGAGTTCTATCAGGTTTTCTAGCTAAGTGTTCAGTTTCTTTTTCTCTACTATCTCTCTTCCCCAGACAGGGTCCCCAGGACTGATACAGCCTATCTGGACCAATACCCTAGCCCATCTACTTATCTATTGCCTTCACTGAGGCACCCAAGTCCACCACCCATTTGGTTGGACTTGTTGTGGGACCTTTCTGAGCCAAGAACAGTTGTAATGACTGTTCCCCAACTTCCTACACCTGTGAAAACTTAGCTGTGAGGTTGCCTTTGTCTCTGGATTTCTCCTTGTCCTCCTTACCATCTGATGAGGCCTTTCCCTCATCAAATGCCTGTTGAAATATATCTGTAGGCTACCTCAGTAGACTGTGAGCTACTGAGTAGAGTACTGTACCTGTAGGCTACTACAGGATGTCAGTAAGTAAAGTACTGTGAAAAGTATAGGTACTCACCCTCAGTAGACTGTGAGCTACTGAGGGAACTCTATGAACTGTACTGCTAAGTCCACTCTAAGGTGATTATGTAAGCACCCAAACATCGCACCTAGGACCTGCAATACAGGGGGGATTTATATGCTCCAACAATGCCTGCTGTGGACACTTGTCCTTCATATGCCTGACTTCTTTGCACTTGTAACACCTGATTTTTGACTTGTCCTTCCCTTTCCATTTCCATTTTGACTTCAACTTCACACCAGAAATCATTGCCACAAGTTCACTATGCACTTGTGACCCCTCATGAGTTCTCTCCTCAATGAGGACCTGAGAAATCACCCCATCAATTGTCAACTTGTCATTTGTTGACATGAGAATGGTCCAAAGGGTTGAGTATGACAATGGTAGAGAGATGACCATGGCAATTGCAACAAGGCTCTCATCAAGAGGCTGTCCTAGTGAGCTCAGAATGAGTGACTTCCACCACATCACATTCAGCTGCATCTCCATCAGGGTATCTTCTACCAGAGTGCCACAAAACAGTTCTCCTATGAGATATGCAATTGTCTACTTCCCCTTGCCTTCATAGCATTTGCTGAGCTTCCTCCAAGTCTCAGCTGCTGATGTAGCATATATAACTCCACTCAATGACTCATCCTTGAGTGTCAGGGTAATTTGGGCACATGCTTCATTGTCTTTCATCAACCACTCAGCATATTTATCTGGGTGGTTGGTTGCATTCAGAGGTGTGGTATTACTTCCACCAACAACCTCCCATAGTCCTTGAATCCCCAGTACTTTTGTGACTCAGAACTTCCACATCTGGTAGTTCAAACCACTGTTCACAGATGAGATAATTGAAGAGGTGGCTGCTGAGGGACCAGCTGGTCTCAGATGCAGACAGAGGAGTGTTTGACATATCAAATAAAACTGGTTAAACTCACTGAGTGGGTTATGGAATATCAATTAGAAGTTAGAGCTTGACAGGGCTCATAACCTGTTAATGTGAAAGGAAGCTTCTAATTGATAGAAGGTGATAGTAGGAACAAGTGTGGTGTAAGGTACAGTGAGTGAAAAAAAAGTGTGCAATGTTTGGCTGTTTTGTGCTAAGTCCAGTGTAGCACCATGAGGTGTGGGAATCCTGCTTAGCCTTGGTGAGATGGGTGGTAGTATTTGCTCTTGGCTACAAAATGGTCCCAGGGTCATGTGATTTGGTGCAGTAGTCATTGAGATATGTCAATTATAAAACAGCTACACCATTGCACATGTTTATTCACTTTTGAAAAGTGAGGGGTATTTGGGGAATATCAATACTTGGCCTTTTGCTTTAAGCACTGGCTCAACATCAGGGAACCTGTGATGTGCTGGTATTCCCAGTTAATTATGGTAAGTAGTTATCTGTCTGATATGAATTGGATAATGGTGTATAGGGCATGATCATCTATAAATCATAATGATAATAGTCAGATAATGCATTACAATCCTGAGCAGACATTTTACTATCTGGTCAACTGCATATAGGCCTGATATAAGAATTACAATACTTTTGTCATCATGATGTAATGATGACAAGAGCTGATATGCCATATACAATAATACTATGTATTTGACAATACATTATAATTGCTCATCAGATAATATCATCATCATATCAATGACAATATTCTTTTCAGTCTGATTTCACTTTGATCATCAATATCTAGTCTTGTCATCTATGTCATTTTATGATCATTTGAACAACTCTTCCCCAGCCACAAGTGTGGGAATGTCTTTGTAATGACTGTATAGTACATGTTATATAAACTCATCCTCTCTCCCCTTCTCTCTCTTCTTCACTCTTGTCTCTGAGTTCTATCTCAGGGCAAGAGTCACTCTAAGACTCTAAGTCTTAGGGTTCTTATATCCAGGTAAGTGTACCCTTGTGTGAAGTCATCTGTAAGTGTCTTTCTCTGCTTTATTTTCGCTTTTTTGGAGGTTTAAGTAGTTCATCATACCTAGTAGTGTACTCAGTAGGTACTGATTATGTGAATGATATTGAATGAAATTGCTTTCTTGTAATACCATGATTGATAAGTTGAATTGAAGGTTGCTATAGCAATTTTTATTTTTAAGCTGTTGGTGGTGTCAATGACAATTGTTGGTAATGTCTGATAATGAAAGACATATATGATCTACTGTTCACATTCTGATACATATGATCCACTCTACCTGAATGATTACTTTTGACCTATGCTGCCAGGGCTCCCAGAGAATATATAGCATTACCAATGTGTACATCATTATGATATAACTTATAGGGCTTTACAGGTAGATAAAGTCTTATATAACATTATCATTTCATTATGATTTTCCTGATGTATATGTTTAGTGCGAGGTTTTATTGCTTAGTCAGCCATTTTTATTACCCAGCATGTACTTACCTTTCTAAGAAGAAGTAACAAGGAGAGTTTTGAGTTTGAGTTTGAAAAGGTTTTGAGAGGCCTTCTTCAGTGTTCAGACAGCCCCAGACAGCCTCAGACATGTCTCAGACAGTATCTCTCTCTAGGCTATAGAAGCCCCTCTGGAAGTTCTCCTCCTTCAGACTTCACCACTCTTCTACCAGCAGTTCTTTTCCAGATTCTACAGCATGTGAACTTATTCAAACTCAGACACAATGTTTATATGTGTATCTTTGTTTGTAGGACCAAAAACCACAATTATCACTTTATTTGACTCAGATTTTACTGCCAGCCCAAAAGTGAATAAATGTGTGCAATGGTGGAGCTGTTTTATAATTGACATATCTCAATGACTACTGCACCAAATCACATGACCCTGGGACCATGTTGTAGCCAAGAGCAAATACTACCACCCATCTCACCAAGGCTAAGCAGGATTCCCATGCCTCATGGCACTACACTGGACTTAGTACAAAACAGCCAAACATTGCACACATTTTTTCACTCACTGTATAAACAGTTGAACCATATGAAAGGTATTATGTAAGATATTACCAGTGCAAACAAAGACAGGTCAGGGGACCATGTCACAACAGTATTATCATTAGATGGGGCAGCATTCTTAGAAGTTGAAGCTGGAGCAGAATTGTTGACATGGAGTGGGTTCACAGGGGCAGCATTATGAGGATGGTGAGTTGGGATTTCCACTCTATTGAAGTGGGCAGGTTTCTTCCTCTTAATGGCATTCTTCAGCTTATTTTTGATGTTTGGAAAGAAAAAACACAAAAATAATGTGTTATCTTCTTCCAGAGAACATGAATTGATGCTAATGCCAATTAGAGAGAAGCTAATGGACATTACCATCAATCCATGTTTCTTGGACATACATAAAATAGAATTTTTGCATTTTTCCCTTTCAAACATCAAAAATAACAGAGTATCTCTTCCATCCATTTTTTCTGCATGTTTTCTGAAGAAACATTGTGAAATGTTTGCTGTGATAATACTGCACCCTGGGCTGGGGGAACCCTCAACATGCTGTTCAGGATAGTAATTGTGTTCACAGTGATGATGACAACTTGCATTTTTCAATTACATAGCTACAGGCTACTGTTACAGCCATGTCTTAGGTCAAATTCAGGAATCCACATTTCAGATCATCATGCACATGAGTACCACATGCAATAATCCATGGAACAGTCAAAAATGCTGGCTGCAAGCAGGCTCAGTATCCACATCTTGCTCAAGTGTCTCATCATCAGATATCACAAACTACTGAAGTTGAGACTTTGAGTCATATGTAGTTATGATTCAAAGGTGAATAGACAGTAGTATGGAACAAATCAGAAGTAACCACCATGTATGAAGTAACCTGCAGCATCTGAAGGTGCAATGATACTCATAGCCATGTACATATCAAAGATGATTCCATCTCCAGAGGTCATGACATTGTGGGCAACTCTTCTTGCAAGAGTGTGAAGGCCTGGGGAAGGGGGAAAGCTGTAGGCAATGCCTAGGCTTGTCCCAAGGGGTCATGAGTCAGAAGGAGGTGGTGGAAAGGCTACATCAGCAAAACTACATGTAGTCTGCTTTGTCTGGAGCAGTCTGAATCAGAGGCTCAGACAATCCAGACAGTGCAGATGTCTGACATTGGACAACTGAATGGAGTGCCAAGAGCTCAACTGAATTGAAATAAAGTTTGTCAGACTCAATCAGATGTTCCTAACAAGCAGATACATGTAGTTTTGCTGATGTATGGAAGTCAAGGGAAAAAATTCCCAAAGGTCTTGGGATGATAGGCAATGAAGAACTCAAAATTCCACCACTAGGCAGGCAAATGCAGTGATTCTGAAGGGTAATGAAGGCTGGCAAAGGTAGGGGCTCCAAGGGCAGTGATTTAGGACTCTGAAACTCAGTGGTAATGCCTTGGAAACACTGTGGAATTTTTGAGGTAAGCATATGTCTGTGGTCCTGTTGTAAGGTATTACAGCTTTCATTATGACATATTTGAAATTAATTTTTTAAAGACTGCAATTTTCATCAGTATTCTGTAATTTTCTCTCCCATTTTTGGGCATATCAGTGAGGTAAGCACACTCCCAGGATCCTGTGACCCATCCCTACAACTTTCATTATGTCATCATCATATATAGTAATAGTGGTGCAATATAGTTCACTATATATTCACTATATGTGCATTATTTCAGTATAGGCCACCTATACTGAAGTCATAGACATGTTTGCAGCTGCAACAGAATTTCATTGGGAAATATGAAGTTGATTAGTTGGTTGGTATTGGAGACTTTGTGAAATAGATCTGTCAGGACATAGGGACCCTCCCTATCACCTATGATGTCAACAAAGTTCATGAGCATGGGATCCTCCACATTGCAGATGGCTCTGGTCAGGAGAAACTCTGCCAACCAAAAAAAACTCAAAAACAAACCCGACCACAAATACAGGTGATATGGATAATATAATGGTGATAGTGGTGATGATTGGCTTGTCTAGTGTATATATGATAGCTTACAGTACACCATGCATACTGCCAATAATACCAGACCCTAAATGCATTGCATGTCCGACAAGATAACAGATCCCCCGTTCCCAACGATGTCAGCCCTCTCTTCCCCCCTCCTGAAGTAACCGTGCGTGTTATAGAATCAATGCAGTCGCAGTGACGGGGTGATGCCAAAAGTTGAACGTCGAACACTTATCGAATCGTGGCTTGCTTTGTCGCAAACAAGCAGGTATGCTGAGACTCTCCTCCCTCTGGCATGCATTTATGCATACCACTGATTTATCATCACCTCCTTGAGCGGACGGCTATCAGTTCCTAGTAAAGAGTATCAGCACATAGCCATATTTATTGGGTACTCGATAACGCATTCCTCCCGAAGAATGAAGGGACACGAGAGAACGTCCCGAGATAGTGACATAAATGGCGGCACACTCACCAGCATGGTGGTACGGAAGACCGCTAATCTTGTGTCCCCACCACATCACAGGTGACCAGTCATCAATCAGATTCGCTAATGTTTGTATATGCCCGTAGGCCGCCGGCTGGGGCCCCGACCGCCCGACGATCGAGACGATCGTAAAAATAAGAGCAACGAGGAAGAGAGCTCCTGTCAGGTTGAAAATCTATGGTACATTGGGGACAGAGGCAGACGGGAATGATGTCAGCCACATAGAGAAATG
The DNA here is from genome assembly GCA_024613185.1 of Pisolithus microcarpus. Classification (NCBI taxonomy): domain Eukaryota; kingdom Fungi; phylum Basidiomycota; class Agaricomycetes; order Boletales; family Pisolithaceae; genus Pisolithus; species Pisolithus microcarpus. Next base: position 1,770,863 of record JANFAI010000002.1, on the reverse strand, counting down.
ATGTCGAGAGTACATGCCTGTATCGGGAACATGCTCACTGCAACGGCCGTCAGAAGTTCTGATGTGGAAGTACCTGCTAAATTGATCGCTAGGCCTAACATCCAATCTAAGAGTACCTGTCAGCCATGTTTGCTCAGATTCTCGCCAAACCACCTCATGAGCACTGGTCTACCCCATCAACAGCGAGTGACGAGAATGGATGCATGCTTAAAACACTCACGTAGCAATGGCTTCGCACACAGCAGCGCCACATTCAATGGACTCCCGAGTACTACCACTAGTGGATTCGTCGAAAGCCTGGCACCACTCTTCCCAGTTGCACGTCGCCATACGTTTTCGTCCCTGATCACGTTGGATACGAGTTCCGAACAGTGCAGCGCCAGCGTCAAAGGACCTTGTACAAGAGCCGTGTTCAGGTAATAGAGCACCCAGTAAAACCATGCGAATCCAGTATAGAGAGGAATGTTGTATGCTTTCACATACGACTGCGAACCGGGGAAGAAGGACCATGAGGAAATCGCACGGGACATATCCCCGCCGGTCAAGTGAACCACGACGAGCCCCCACCCCAAACAAGCGACTACAAGCACCCATAGCATGACCACAACTTTGCGCACGCTGGGGCGAGCAGTCCATGCTGAGGGCTGCTTTCTGCGCGCTGGGGCTGGGGCTGGTCCATCCTGTTCTTGAGCATCAACGCCACACATGCACCGCATCGGGACATGCTCGACTTGAGCATGGTGCACGAGCGCAGCCGTGATATCGAACGGCGACGAGCTCCATGTCAGGACGTCTGCAGACCACATGCCCATGACGGCGATGATCGCTTGCAGCAGGAGCGACGTCCCAAGTACAATTAATGGTACGTCGCTCACGCAGATCGCCAGGTCCGATGGGGCGGGGTTTCCTGATCCATCATCGGGAGACTCCATATTGACAGCAAGAGTGGCCAGGATGCTTGAGCTGTACGATATGATGAGCAGGATTGCCATCACGATGTTACATATTGTTCCATTTGGATTGAAGAACCCACTGGCAGCAGAAATCAGCCTTAGGTTAGTGTTGAACTTTAGCCGCCTCTCGGATGCAAGTGCGGCCCGAAGTGTGATGTTGTGGACGAATCCCGTCGCTTCCGTACACAGTGCCACGAGTAGATTGAGACTTAGGGAGATTCCTTCGCGCTGCCACTGGTGTTTGAACGAGAGGACGATGACCCCTGACGATATTGCTTTTTTCGAAAGAAAAATTTGGGCGCCTCCAGCAATACAGGCGGCGCCGAACACTACGGTAACGACGATACCGAGCAGAGCGATTCGACGGGATATGAGCGAGCGGTCAAAGAACTCGGGACCTGCGATAGGTTTCTGCTCCCATGTGATGGCTTCGAAATCGGTAGGAGTATATTTGGTCTTGCCTGAGAACAACGAGGTCGTGTATGAGGCTCCATCAGAGAAGTTCTGGAACGATGGCACCGAAGTTAGCATGTCTAGTGCAAGGGGGGGAGATCAAGACGGAAGGAGTATGTGGAGGAGACGAGGGCTGGGAGAATTACCTGGCATGAAGTCGAAAAGTGGGTAGCTTGCAGAGACACGCTTGGTGCACAAGGTTTAATTGCCATGCACACCGCCCCTTGGATGCTATCCGAAGGCCTTCCCTTGATTGACAGGATTGGCGCTCTGGGCCACAGCAAGTGCCAATGGAGGTGCGCTGAGCGTTGAAAGTCGAGATATACTTTGCGAGCACACTTCAAGGACTTGGTTGTCGCTGCCCGGTGTAGTCCATTTCAATATTCTTTCTGTTTTCTCTACGTATATGTCGTTGGCAGTCAGGGGATTCGGTTTACCCAACAGGGACTGATCATTTTCTGACCCACGTTAACCCTTTACGGCCGATGGGCGATGGACAGACGGGCAGTTCCTCCACTGGCAACCGTTAGGCCAGTGTGGTCGTCCCAATCGATGGCAATGCATGTGTGTGCCAGAAGCACTGCAGCAGGTTGCTTAGCCAGTAATCATTACTAGGAATCGTGTACTTGGTAGTGCTGTCTAGGACTTTCCAACGTTGTTCCTTGGAAAATTCGAGAAGGTTCCTCAGCCAATGTCCAACTTAGGGTGGAGGTATATTAGCTTGAGATACGACCGTTTGACAGCGACGGACTAAATAACTCTGCGGTAGCGTATATCATGGCCGACGTGAGTACCCCCACTATCATTCACGATGGCACATTGATATACCGTGGTGGAGGCAGGCAAACACGCTAAAAGATCTGGGCAACAAGGCCTTTGCAGCCAAGGATTACGACAAGGCCATCCAACTGTTCTCACAGGCAATCACCCTTGATCCTTCCAATCACGTCCTCTACTCCAACCGCAGCGCCGCAAAAGCTGGTAAGAAGCTCTACAACGATGCACTCGAAGATGCAGACAAGGTTTCGTTATTTCATGCTATTTCATCCAGTACTCGTGTTGTTCTGATATGAAGGTGACCTACAGTGCGTGAGCATCAACCCTACTTGGGGAAAGGGTTACGCGAGGAAGGGCGCTGCACTTCACGGGTTGCGGAGATATCCCGACGCCATCGCCGCATACATGGACGGCCTCAAATACGAGGACAGCCCTGCACTGCGCAAAGGTCTCCAGGAGGTCCAAGATGCCCAGGGTACCGTCTCATCTTTCTCTGTCCATACCCATCGCTCACTTCGCTCCCCAGCCAAGGATGATCGTGCAGACTCTGGTCTGGCCAAGATGTTTCAAGACCCTAATCTCATTAGCAAATTGGCGGCCAATCCTAGGACGCAGAAGCACCTCGCGGACCCTACCTTCGTCCAAAAGGTAATCATATCATGCAGGTTCCCTGCTCACTCATACCACCTTGCTAATATTTTCCGTCGCGCGCAGTTGAACATGATGCAGCAATACCCTAGACTTGCGGAGTCGTGAGTGTACATTCTTATTTGCCCCTGAGACCGACGCCGACGTCACTGCCGATCACAGCGCACTCTCTTCGGATCCCCGAATGATTGACGTCCTCGGAGTAGCAATGGGCGTCGACCTTCAAGGTTTCTCGCGTGAGGAAGGTTCAAATGACCTTCCCCCGGGCTTCCAGCCTCAACATCCAGAACCTTCCTCATTTACGTCGAGCCCACCACAACCATCGTCACCTCCCCGGGCGTCGCCCTCAACTTCGAGGCCCGCACCTCAACCCGCTCCCGAACCACCAGCGGAGGATGTTGAAATGACAGAGGAAGACCAAGAAGAAGCCAAAGCTAAGGCTGAGGCATTGCAGCTCAAGGCAAAGGGTTCCGCTCTCTATAAGGAAAGGAAGTTCGACGAAGCTGCAGAGTGCTTCTCCAAAGCTTGGGAGTCTTGGCCGAAGGATGTTACCTTCCTTACCAACCTTGCTGCAGTTTACTTCGAGCAAGGAGACTATGACAAGTGCATCGAGACATGCGAGAAGGCCGTTGAGGAGGGCAGATCGGTGAGCGTTTTTTGTGGTGGCTTACAAAGTGGATGTGTTTCCTGAATCAAGTTTGCGGACTAGCTCCGTGCAGACTTTAAGCTCCTTGCCAAAGCCCTTGGGCGCATCGGTTCTGCATACTCGCAGAAAGGTGACTTGCAATCCGCTGTAAAGTACTTCCAGAAGTCCCTTTCTGAGCACCGAGATGCCTCCGTCTTGGCGAAACTCCATTCGACGGAGAAGGCCATTGCGGAAGCAGATCGCAAAGCCTACATCGATCCCGCGAAATCTGCTATAGCCCGCGAAGAGGGTAATGCTGCATTCAAGAACGGAGACTTTGCTAATGCTGTGAAGTTGTACACTGAGAGCATCAAGCGCGACCCGTCGGATGCCAGGGGTTACAACAACAGATCAGCGGCGTACATGAAGCTGATGGCCCTTCCTGAGGCGTTGAAGGACGCTGAAGAAGCTATCAAGGTCGACCCCAACTTCGGTAAGTTGACAAACCGTCTTTGACTCTGGATCGGACATTTTTGCTGACGTAGAGACACAGTCAAGGCATACATTCGCAAAGCTAATGTCCTTCATTCCATGCGCGAGTATACCAGAGCCTTGGAAGCGCTCCAGGCTGCGGAGACCGTTGACACCGCTAACGCCCATGCGTCTGAAATCCACGCTCAGGAGCTCAAAACTCAACAAGCACTCTTTTCCCAGCGTGCTGGGGAGACAGAGGAACAAACACTGGAGCGTGCAATGAGAGATCCAGAAGTTGCTGTGCGGGCTTCTCTATCAACATACTCGTTATACTCGAGACTGATGACTTGGGCAGAAAATTATGACGGATCCTGTAATGCAGCAAATCCTCCAGCAGGCACAGGGCAATCCTGCCGCACTGCAAGAGCACATGAAGAGTCCCATCATTCGCGAGAAGATCATGAAGCTTATCAATGCGGGTGTCATCAAAACAAGGTGATTTGGACGGAACCCAAGGTCCATGGTTGCACTTTCTTGTGTATGTATCATTACAATACATTCGCGTCTGTAGGATAATCTGTGCATCCCAATTCTACATGATCACAGCACTCAAGAGAAAGATGGGTTTTCCCAAGATTTGTCGAGTACGTTTTCAGCTTCGAAGTAGTGTGTTATAGCCTCGATGTGTGTCTGCCATTCTATTGGTAAGTTCCCCGACTCGACGTGTTGCCAAACGCGAGCGCAGGTATGGACATCCTCGATGCGGCCGAGTCCAACTACCGTTGGAGTGTGTGCTTTTAAAGCCTGTCCGAAAGCATACCCCAACGCAAGTTCGCTGAATGTCGGACCTGTGCTTTCCCTACCAATTCGTTCGTTGTGCATAGCAATAGCCTTGGCAACGGCCACTTTGATTTCACCCGATGCAGGGTGCCATGGAGGCGGTTTCGGAGTCAACAAGCCCATGCTAAACGGTGAGGCAGATACGACTTGCTTCACTGCAGCACGTTCCAGAAGGGCGGGTTTGAATGCTTCGAACGTCCGGTTTTGAAGGTTGAGATGACTGTATGACATTACGATGTCAAGTGGTTTACCTGTCGTATGGAGGACGAGGATGGCGATGCGAAGGAGTGTCGGGAGGGGGTATCCTAATAAGTCACCCATCCACGGCATTCAGATATTGTCCAACAACCGTCGAAGGACGTACCGCTTATTCCCACTTTCCTTACGATCCCTTCTTCTTGTAATTCCCTCAGCGCTTCAATTGCACCCAACACCTCCTGATCGCCCTCTCCGAGCACTTGGCCTGCCTGATACTCTTCGAGACCATACGCTTCCCTCTCACTTCCAAGGGCAGAAAGGTGGTTCCCTGCTGTGCGCGGTGCGCGAACGTCGGCGATGAATTCGATGTCGTGTACATAAACCACGTCGAGGTAGTCCGTGTGCAGTCGTGAGAGGCTGCGTGCCACGCTGGCGTGGACGCCCGCCCGAGTGAGGTCAAAATCATCCCGCGTATTTCCGAAGCGGCCGCATTTCGTGACCTACGAGTTGGACGATACATCGACGCGTGTGCGTGTGTAGTCAGAGTCTGGGACGTACAAGCTGGTAAGAGGACCGAGGGAATTCGTTTTCCAGCGCTTTCAGTGCATTTCCCAAGATGATTTCGGAGGGCCCATAGTACGGAGAGGTATCGAAAGCGTTGATACCGTACCTACAACGACGGGTGGTGATAGTTTAAGAGAGCCTGAGCAGCGACGGACATTGCACACCTCAATGCGAGCCTCGTCACCCGGAGGGGATTCGTACCGCTAATGTGATCATCCGTGTTGTAGAGTGCAGAGAACGAGGCTGCGCCCAATACAACCGCAGGGAGCTCACCGATGAGGGTCACCTGTCACAGAGAAGGAGTGCTCTCGTTAGTATCTAGTTACTGGACAAAGCCCCTGACAAGTCTCACTGACAATCTGTTTGCCTGCCTCGGGTCTATCGATCTCTTCGTCCGGAATCTGCTCGATAGGGGGAAGTGGATACACGGGTTGCGGTGCATCCAGACGCTCGACCATGGTAAGTTATGAAAGGGTCAGAAGGGACCTGGAGGACTCAGACCGTATAAGTACTATCGCTACCCCGGGCAAGAAAGGATCACACGGAAGCGGTTCACGAAAGGAGATGTATCGATGTTATTGGACAGTAAAGAAAAACAAGAGCATAAGAAACGAGCTATCAGTTCCTTCCCGTAGCGTGGAGTGTCTACAGCTTCTCTCGCGACCAACTACACCAATTTCGTTCATTAGTTTCTCGACGATGGAAAACCCACAAAGATGACGAACCTCTTGGCAAACCGCTTGTTCACGTCTAGCATCTTCACGTTTTCGTCTGGTTTGACATCGTTCCAGGGAGTGGGGTTGCTCTTCGTCCATACGACTGTGCAACGAGATTTCGTTAACAAGGTTACACAATAGAGGCCCAAATCTCACCGGTTGGTCCGCGGGCGAGACGCGTTAAATACCACGTCGCGCCAGCTACGGTCATACCGATAACAGCATAGCTAAAAAGCATCGCTGTCATCAACCATGGATTGCAGAGTAGCAGGAAACAGACCTACAGTGGAATGGCCTGTTCATAACCAAAAGATGAGACCGAACGACACAATTGACGATAGACATATTGACAGACAGACCTCGATGGCAAACCAGTTGCGCATGAACTTGCTTCTTGCACCGGAAACCATGATGTGACTACGTTGCGGTTGTCTTGGGTCGAGTTGAGTACCTCAAAGACACCAACACCACCGGAAACTACCGAAAGGGATTTTCGGCTGTATCCGGAACCACTTCAGGGGCCACCGCGTCTGGTCAGTCGACGCCAACTCTTCGATTGACTTCGGCAGACTAGCTCGCACAGATAACACGTCTGTCTTGACTACACCACGGCATTCTCAGTCTTTTGTTCACAGTTTGATTCTACAGTGACGGATTAATACCGTTTTGGCAGCGACTGGCGAGGCGTCAGGCTATCGATGGGCGGACAACTTTTTGCCTAGTCACACGTTCGTAAATCTCGACACCTGCCGCGATTTCAAGTCACCGCGCGGCGGAGGATCGTAAGCTCGCGGAACCATCGTGGAAAGCTGAAAACCTATATGAGCTCACCTTACCACAGCATTCTCATCGTCGACGGCCGATCGTATCAACCCAGCACTATCGTGTCCATTATATCCAGACTGCACACAGCCGCGATGCTGTTATTTCAATCCCAAAAGCCGTAGTGTTCAGGCGGTTTTCGGCCCACTGCAGTGGTAACGCTCCAAGCCTGGCTGCCCCCGTGACCTCGACCTAACCACCTGATACACCCTAATCTCCATTTTTTCCAGAAAGAATGATGAACCGCATCAGATGGCGCAACCCGTGTCATTCTGCAAGGATCCGCGCATCGAGTTTTTTGGACAGAGTTCGGATGCAGTCATCAATACGAGGACGATGCTCATACAGTTCTGACATAATTCTCTTGTTCTTCGGAAGCTTGATATATACTCGGACATTCCTCATATGTGAGTCACTCCAAACTTCGTCGACGTTAGGCCTTCTACCTACTGGCTTGGCCGCACGGATGTATGGTGTTTACCCTGCTACTTGGAGTCCGCAAGTCCTCGACGACGACGATATCGCGGATTGACGACTGAGTTACGCACTCGCAGATTTCAAACCCTTGACGTAATTTCTGGTCACACCACTGCGAAAGGTACCACAAGCTCATGGAACCATAATGGAATTCCGTTCGAACTTACCGTTTGCACAACCAACACAAAATTTGCAGGTGAATATGGTTTCAGCCACCATCTGACAACCCCTAATCTTCATTTTCCCCGGATAGAATAGGCTCGTCTGATGGCGAAACTTTTCTTACTCCTATTATTCTACAAGGATCCGCGCACCGACGTTTTTGGAGCGAGTCTGGATGCACATCCGTAATGACGAGGACGGCGACCATGGACTTCTGACTTGATTCACTCTTTACTAAGGATAATCAGTCATCCCTACGTCAGCGAAACCCATTCCATCCTTGGTACCGTGCTGAATTGCCGCCCAAGCCCGCACTTAAATACGCTCAGTTTGTGCTCCCTCTTCCACCTCACTTCGACATCCAATCCGCATCCATACCCTAACTAAGAGGATTGTGGTACAACAGTGCGTCTCCATATCTATTGGAGAGGCTATAGATGAACGATTTCGCAGAGACAAAGCGTTGAAACTCACGGTGGTGATGCCTGAAGCTCTTCGTACCCGTAGATGCCTTGTGACTGGAGGCTGCGGGTTTATTGTATGTGATGCCCTGCCTTCTTGTGGGACATTGACAAACATTTAATCCGGTTTACTAGGGTTCTCATGTAGCGAAGGCCCTCTTGGAGCGTGGTCATTTCGTGCGCATCGCCAGCGATACCCCTTCATCCGCCTTCACAGAAAGTATATGCACCGAAGTCCTTGTAGGGAACGTGTGCGACCTTGCCTTTTGCGAGCGTGCTGTAAGAGGAATCGACACTGTTCTGCACTTCGCGGCCAACATGGGTGGCATGGGGGTCATCCATGGAGAAAACGAGCTGACAATCTATCGGGACAATCTGACTATGACGCACAACATGCTCTCCGCGTCCCGTCTTGCAGGCGTGCGCGTTTTCTTCTATGCGTCTTCTGCTTGCGTATACCCTGTATCTCTACAAGGGGATTCTCAAGTCGACGTCTTCCTGAAGGAAAGCGACGCTTGGCGAGGGGGACTACCACCTAATCCCCAGGGCCTCTACGGTTTGGAGAAACTCTCCTCAGAATTACTGTTGTTCAATGGCGGGGGGGACATGGACATTCGCGTTGCACGTTTCCACAATGTGTATGGTCCCCATGGCGCGTGGATGGACGGGCGCGAGAAAGTTCCTGCTGCGTTGGTCCGAAAGGCGCTCGCAGCCGCTGCGCTGCAGGAGGCCACCCCAACACTAGAGATTTGGGGAGATGGAAAACAGCGCCGCAGCTTCCTCTACATCGACGACTGTGTCGATGCAGTCCTACTACTTCTCGATTCCTCGTGCGGGGAACCTGTCAACATCGGCTCAGACCGTTCTGTGACCATCGATTATCTGGCAGAAGTTGCGTGCTCGTGTGCGGGACTACAAATAAAGGATGTCAGACTTAGTTACGTCCTAGCATCTGGACTGGTCGGTGTATCGTCACGGAATTCGGACAACACGTTCATCCGGCGAACGTTGGGATGGTCTCCACAGGTATCGCTAGAGGAGGGAATTAAAAGGACCGCTGTATGGATCAACAATGAAATGCAAAAGGTGGTTGCGGACATGACTGACGGGGAACGCGTGCTTGCGCTGCGAAACCTCCAACGCAGTCGAGTACTTGATTTATCAAGCGGATATATCACCTTTGCGGTCCTCCTTCCGATCACCTCTCGTGGTTCGGAACCTCCGACTAGGTGCTTGTCCGCTCTCAATACCTTCGCTAACTCACTTCAAAATACTACGTGGCGGGACGCACATCAAATAGGTGGTTCGCGGTTCAGGGTCAAGGTCTATCTTGCCATCGACGAAGACGACACATTTCTCAGGAAATGTGACAACGCCGGGGTCAATGTTGCTGAAGCCGTCCTTTTGTCGAACAATATCAACGACGTTGTTATCGAGATGTGCAACCATCCTCGCGGTCACATATGTGCAATTTGGCGCCAATGCGCACAGCGTGCGATGAAGGATGGGTGTGATTATTTTGCTCTAATGGGAGATGATGTTGTACTGCAGGACGAAGGCTGGATGCGACAGGTGCATGCCGAATTCCTAGAAATATCCAAACGTCAGCATGTTCCCAATGGTTTTGGGTGTGTCGCTTTCACGGATATCACGTTCCCTGGGTTTCCTACCTTCCCGATCATCCATCGCACCCACATGGATATTTTTTCCGGGCGTGTCGTTCCAGACGACTTCATCAACCAAGACGGAGACCCCTTCCTCTACCAGCTCTACCGTCGCTGGAACTGTTCTGTCATGGTTCCCTTGCGGATTTCGAATACAGTCGGTGGCCCCCGCTCTGCACGGTATGATAAACAGCACGCTGATGGCTGGAAGTTTGGGCCACTGGACAGGGCCACAGACGCCGTTGAGAAATGGCTTCTACAGCATTGCCCAGTTGCCCAAAGGTTGTTGACACTCGACGTGGTCATCCCCAGCTATCGCGTACAACTCCCTTATCTGGATCGCATACTCAACCTTCAGTCGTCCTCGACTTGCACTGTGATGTTCATCATTATCGTCGACGACCCGCGTGCCTCGGCGATATGTGAATTGGAAAAGAAGTATGGCTATCGGCCGGACGTTTGTATCCGCGTCAACCCTGAGAACTTGGGTGCCTCTGCCTCGCGCAACAGAGGGATAAAGGAGTCAACTGCTGATTGGATTGTATTTCTCGACGACGACGTACATCCAGATCCAAGCCTTCTTCAAGAAGCCGAAAAGCTTATTCGCAAATATCCCAAGGCGGCTGGTTTTGTAGGGTGTACACGCTTCCCCCCCGCAGAAACAATCTTCGAAACTGCCGTTCATCTGGCAGGGGTCACCTATTTCTGGGATATTGCAGAGAAGATGGCCGGCGAAGGTGACATGCCCTGGGGCGTATCCGCAAATATAATCGCACGCCGTATCGAAGATGGGGTAGAGTTCGGGATGCAGTTTCCGAAGACGGGTGGAGGTGAAGACATCGATTTCATTCGCCAGAAAAGGGAGTATTCGATTGCCCATGGAGGAGAGGGCTTCCGTGCTGCTCCGAGCGTTTTAGCTACTCACCCTTGGTGGAACGGCGGGAAGAGGTCGTACTGGCGCTTTTACTGGTGGTCCAAAGGCGATGGTCAGCTCATCAAGCTGTACCCGGACCTGACCTACATGGATCATGCTCCCAACAGTGCGGAGCTCCTGTTGCTGAGCTTGGTACTGACGATGGCCGGTTCTGCGTCGTATCCTTTTGCTGGTGTCACTATGCTGCTTATCCTCGGAATCCACCTCGCAGCAGCAACGTTCATAGGAAATATCGCACACGACATGTTCCGCCATCTTTGGAGAGACGCTAGTCGCGCAGCTGGCATCAACTCCACTCTCGGTGGACTAAGATGGTTTTTGGCGGTGGTGGAAAGTGCCCTGATCAGGATGATGAGCGAGATGGGTCGCCAAGTCGGCCAGCTGGAGAGGAAGGAGTTCTTCCCAGGGAGACGCTTCGAATGGTTCACACACAGAGCAGGACCTGGGCCGAGAAATGAAGAGAGGATGAATTCTAAGCAGAGATTTATCATCGTAGTTAGTGTTCTGGTGGTCACTCTTGCAGTAGCTTACCAGTAAGTTCTCTTCTTTCGTGTATCAAGTATGTATCCCCATTTTTTACGTTTACTCTGTACGCTCGTCTATGTCGGTGCACTTCATCGTGCGCCAGATCTCACAATACCTCTTGACCTACGTTCTGAGTGGTTGTTGATTCCGGATCTCATTCCCTTCACCTAGGGAACTCTGTGCCGTGTTTCTCGAAAGTCGGGCCATCGATCACACCTTCATACATATCTACTCGATTCTCCACTCCGTCGGTACTTCTTGGGTTCATGCATCACGACTTGTCCTGCAATATCATCGTAAGATGCGATTTGAAGCTTCCCGCAATTATGACACAAATCCACTGGTTAAGCGCTGGACTTCAGTGAAAAGCTGTGGGTAGCCAATCGAAAGCGTCTCGAAACCATGATGATATATATAAAATATGCATGTCCTTGGAACGCATAACGATAACATGAATACAGCGACAACAACGTTGACACATCATAACAAAACTTGCCCCCACTGCGCGACCACCAAGGGGCAGCGAACGAAGGAGAAAGTTAGGGGGAAAGCGTGAACTATGTGACAAGCCGATCGGAGTCAAATCACGGACTAAACATAGGAGCGGTTTGGAGAAGCATAAGAGTCATAGGGGCCTGGGACACAAACAGCGCTGCATAGGCTAACAGTCGAGCTTGAGCAGTCGACAATCAAGTAAATTAAAAAAAATGCACGTACGGTCACAAAGAAACTTCACCTGCCCTGCAACCCTTGCAAGCACTGACCATGAAACAGGAACCAGTCCCCATGAGTGTTTCCTGACTCAATCTGCGTCTCAGTTTCTCCAGCTGCTTGTCCTTGCAGACAAATCTCCGTTCAGCGGTGCGTTGTGCATGGTCGTCAGCACCGGATATCAAAGGAACCGACTCCGAGGCATCCGGATTTTGGTTGGTTGAGCTGCTGGAGATGATGCACGACGCACCCGGCGTCCACGAAAAAGGGATGAAGTTTGATAGTTTTTGTAATTTTTGCAATGAAAACCGTGCCGAGAGCGGAGAAGGCGTAACAAAAGGTGGTAATACTGAAGGAGTTTGTTGTTGATGATGGCAGTCACAATCACTGGACTCGTGACTGGTCACCTCCGGCGTGGCGCCGCCACTTTCCGGGGGGCATCTGAAGGTGGATACGACATCGTTGGCTGTAGAACACGAGAGAGGAAATGGGTTAGGCGTACTCATGGATAATTTAGGCTGAGGCTTAGTCGAACCGTTTGAATTTCGAGAGGGATCTTTTGCAGTACGGACTATGGGTACCCTTGATTTTGTCGGCGTGGACTGCGCGATTGTCGACGGTAAAGGTCTGGGCTGCGGGATAAAGGTGGAGATGTTGCCCCCCTTCTTGGACGGAGGAGTGATGAAAGAACACCTAGGAAGGTTCACTAACATTGAACGACCCGTCATCGGCTTTGATGGTGTGAGCGGCACGGGTGGTGACTGCGTGAATGAACGAAGCGCAGTTGCACGCGGGATCGAGGACGGTGACATGTTAGCCTTGCTAGAAGGCCGGGGACTATCACAATTGGCTTCAGGCGGAACAGTAGATGGAGTAGCAGGTGCCTCAGGCTCAACCCGAGTATCGGCTCGAGGGGGTTGGGAAACGAGCTCGTCGTAGATGGGCACGGGCTTTCTTGGCACTGTGCAAGAAGGCGAGGGGTCCGACTCAACTGAAGCTATGGCTGTGGTGGAAGGTGGAGAAACGCAAATTTGTGGGGGAGTGATGCAAATAGTAGGAGGTGGGTTGAAGGTGAACCGGATACCACCTTCTACTTCCTCGCCAACAAACTCATCGTCTGTCTCTTCCTCGTCGTCCTCAAGCACCGTATCAAGGCCCTTTCCCAGGACTGGTTCAGCCACGATGCCAATATCAACAGGTAAAACGAAGGGTGGGAGTTCATCCTCGTCATCCGCAGGACAGAAGGCAGTGGCAAATAAGCCCTTCGTCCTCTCCTCCGCATCAAGAGGGGACATATCAATGTCGTCAAGACAACCAAAGAAGCGGTCAACATCATCCTTCTGCTCGGCGGAAACGACAGTATGGCCTCTTGGAAAAGTCCACGTCTTCGAAAGAGACGCATGGCGGCCATGAGTAGGGCTGACGGACACGGGTGTGACAGGATATTTGGTAGCCTGATCCCCGTTCGTAACGTTATCAAGCTTGAGTGCCATCTCCTCCGCCGAGCCTGCGGAAGAACCACCCGGACTCTGGAAACTGAGATCCGAGTCATCATCTTCGTATCCAGCCAAGGCATCCACCTCTTCTTCGGAGAGATCTTCTTCAGCGACCACATCCAAGGTCAACCCAGCCTTCGTAAAACTGTCGTCGAGTGACTCAACCTCGGTGGAACTCTCCGAATCAACAGAATTGAACCCGAATCTACGAGAACCATCAAATCGCGAAGGTAAGATGGACCTCCTTCTGAAGCCATTTGCAGGACGAGGGACCGTAGGTGCGTTGAAGAGCCCAGCGTCGTCAATCAGCATTTCTAGTTCTTGCCTGCGTTCGCGTTCTTGTTCGAGAGAAGCACGAAGGCGAGTACACTGGTCGACTGTCGCATCAGCATCCTGTAGGCGCGCTTTGAGCTTATCGACTTCGTCCTTGAGCTCGTCTCGTTGCCGGACCAGCTCTGCCTTTTCAAGTAAAGACAAGTCTAGGGCAGCAGTTTTCTCCTCCATCGCCTTCTCAAGTTGAGATTTTTCGACCTCAAGCAGACCAAGGCGGGAACGCGCAACCCAAGCGTCTCGCCTTTCAACCTCAATGCGCTTAGCAAGCACGCCGGCTCGCTCGTCAGCATCAAAAACGCGCTTTCGCCAACCGTCTACGTCCCGCTTGAGTTCGTCACGTTCAGCCTTCAAGTCAGAGATTAACTGAAGCATCTCGTCACTAGGCTCAGAAGACCCCACAGAAACCTCCGAAGAACATGACACAGGGCGAGGATAGCATAATGACGATCTTTTGCGGAGGGTGCGCTCCAGTTCGGTGATGCGGGATAGCAGCACGGTGTGAGACCTAAATAAAAAATGTTGCTCTGCTACTGTAAGAGGCTGTTCGACGGCATGAGCCTGGTCACTCGAAGCAGGAGAGTGATGGTCAGTTGTGGGGGTCGCTTCAGGTGTCGGCAAAGCTACCAGATGCCGGGAGGTGGAATCGACCGAACGCTTGTAGGCAATGCTGCTACGCCGCTTCATGCCAGAGGAGCTGTTGGTTAGGGTGTGTGTCTGAGAGAATGAGCGGGGTACGGCCTCGTTCGTCATAACATCAGAGGATAGCGTAAGGGTTCTCAATCCGGCGCGAGGGCTGGGCGTGGCTGAAGGGGTAGGCAGGCTACTAGAAGTAACCACAGTTATGCCATCGACAAGGGAGAGGGGCCGTAGATTGAGGCTAGCGGGACGCGGCCGTGGGGGTTTAGCATGATCTGCCGAGTGAACGACTAGAGGTGTCTCCTTAGGTTCTTCTGGAAACGTGTCGTTTTGCTTCTCCAGTTCCTCTTCTTCCTCCTCTTCCTCGACAAGGGTGTGGAGCTGGTCCTTAGGAACTGAGGACGCATACATCTTACCAGAGTCACGCTTTCCCATGAGACCACTGACGCCAAGATTGTTGATGGCAGATGGAGGAAAGGTAGATTTGGGAGCTATGGTTTGTATTAGTTCCTGGCGCACTGCAATAGTGACAGTCGTCGACTCACGGAACTCAAATGTCTTGGTTGCATCTGGGGAAGATATGTCTGGGATTTCCACTTTGGAGAACGCGAGATCAGGCTTTCCCTCGAGTGCAAGGAGGGCGCGGCGACGAACGGAATCCCTGTCACCCAAATTGATGTTATCGTCAGAGTGCACTACCGGGAGGTCCGGAACAGAGACGCCCATCAGCTCTGCCGACTCGCGGCGTGTAGAGACTGAGGAGCGACGTTTGTGGTGAGAGCCACGCTTAGAGGGGGGCACGTTAGATGGTACAGGGGTATTCGAAGAGAAGTCAAATGTTGAAACAGGGGGAGTAGACATCGAAACAGGCAGAGAAGAGATGGAAGAAATAGAGCTGTTTCGAGAATGAGATCGTCCGTGCGAATGCATTGAGAGTTTGTTGAGGGTGTGGGCGGGGGCACTGCCGCCCATCTTGAATGTTTCAAACTATGAAGGGCTCAGGGAGGGCAGAGATGATCGAAGGACATTACAAACCCTCAGTTTGGCTGTCGTGTCCGAATCTTGAGCCGGCTTAGAAGAGACGTTGAAAGATGGGTCCATAATAGCGTTGTATGTTTATTTGTTTAGCAGAAGAAAGAACGTGGTGTCAGTGAGAGAACGTGGGTTGGGTGATAAAAAGAAAGGAATGGGAGACCGTCTCGACTAGTGTTGGCCAGCGGGTGTCGACGAAGGATTCAGCAGCGAAGAGAAATTCCAACCACCTGCAAACAAGTCCTATCACCATATTCGAACTCCGCTCCCCCGCAGTCCCTCGAATCGAAGCTTCCTTACTCGGGTAAACGTGAGATTGGCGTGTATCATGGGGGTGGGGAGATCATTCTCACCACACAGCGACCATGTCCAAGATCGCCAGACTGGACCCAGCCGAGACGGTGTTCTTTCTCTGTGACATGCAAACACGCTTCAGTAAGTCGAGTGTTTCTTGTAACGAGACCATAGCTGAATCTCCTGTTCAGAGCCAGCGATATATGGTTTTGATGAAGTCGTCTTGACCGTCAACAAAATGCTCAAAGTTGCAAAGGTGAGCATGCATCGCTGGAACGTTCAAGTGGCTATCCCACAGTAATCGTGCCATCAGCTCTTGAACATACCAGTAGTCGTGACAGAACAGAACTCCAAAGGTCTATCACTTTGTAATCATCGACGATCGTCCGCTCACCCTTATCTTCAGGCCTCGGGCCAACCGTGCCAGAAATAGATCTGGACTCACTTGGTGACCTACGCATCTTGACCGTCGACAAAAACCTTTTCTCGATGATGGTTCCCGACGTCAAAACCCACCTCCAGCAACGACCTCATATTAGATCAGTCGTCTTGTTCGGCATCGAGGTTAGTGGGATTCCGCGCGCCAGAAATTACTCAAGCGTAAAACTCCGAGGATGCGCTTTAGTCTCACGTTTGCGTCTTGCAAACTGCTTTGGACCTTCTCGATGAAGGTTACCATGTGCATGTCCTCGCCGACGGTGTATCGAGCTGCAACCGCGAAGAAGTCCCAATCGCACTGTCTCGAATGCAACAGGCAGGGACATACACCACTACGAGTGAAAGCGCGGCTTTTCAGTTGCAACGTGTGTCCAGAGATGGCTTATCTGCAGCCCGTCATCTTCTGACGAAACTTTTCCAGGGTCAGCCGGAACGGCTCAATTCAAAGAGTTTTCAAAGATTATAAAGGATGAAAAGAACAACACTACACGGGCCATACAGAAACTGCTTCAGTTTCGCAGTTCACTGTAAATTATACGTACCGAGAGAATGAAGAGTTTCGCGAGTACTATAGTAAACTTGCGGAGCGTGAGAAAACTGGGAATGAGTGTAGAGCACGTTCCTTGTCTAGTCAAGCGCCAGGTTCTCGCAGTCTCCCATCTCCATACACAACGCAGAATGTTTGGAAAGCTCGTCCATCTCGGCATCGATGCCATTCTAGTCAGCGCCCTCCTAGCTGGTGTTCGCCGGTCCACTGGTCTCACGTACGTCAGGACCCCAACCCCACTCTGATGTGCTGAGACGGATCTGTGCCATGGTCTCGTTTTAGGCCTGCACTTTCCCAAGTTCCTAACAAGGACGTTCGTCGTAAGTAGCTACGACGATTTCCGCGCCATCCATTAACTCTGGCTAAGAGTTCCTGCGCACATATCTTGAGTTCGGTGAGCTTGTCATAATTTCCCCCTATTCTTCGTCGTCCTCATGTCTCCCGTTGTCCAGGCGAGTATGCTTTCGACTTTGCAGTCGTCGTCTTTGGGGTACATCTTGGTCGCCATACACCCCTCAATCGTTACTGACGTGATGTCTTGCAGCGGTCAAAATCCTTTGAGCGCAAGTGACGAGTCACATGTACGATACAGATCGCCTCAGTGTGCCTTCCTTTTGACTTCTGTCGAACCATCGTCTCATTCCCCATCTTACGCATTCATATGGAGACCCTTATGTGTGGATTCACTATTATACATGTCATGTACTTACGGTAGGTTTCCTGTGAATTCGGCAACCATTGACACGTGATGTAACCTGTGTGTAACCTGCAGCAATCAAGGAGTTTCTGGACATATTAGCAGACGGGATTAATACGTTGGCAATAGGATTGATGGTATGGTAACACGCACTGTAAATAGTGAAAGCACCATATACCAGCGTCACAGATATTGAGGTCGTAGATAAATAGCAGCCTGGGAGGATTCCTGGAATTCCCTCGCCCAGTGCAAAGCGGAGGGTTTGCACTTCGCACTTAGTGCGAGCCATGCCGGCTTCTCGGGCTGTCCATATTTCCAAATACCGAGTGTGCTTTGTGGCCCAAGTCTCTGTGTTGATGTCCCGATGATTTGGTTTCCCTTGGCAGCGAGATACAACAGGAAAGCATTATTGTGAGTTGAATCTCTGCGAGGGGATTGGGCATTGTGAGGATTCCATCACATAATTTTATCCCCAGCTGCGAGCACGGAGATAGGTCCTCTTGAATTCTGGACGTGAAATCGGCGGCATTGTTGACTTCCGTTTTGACGAACCTCGTTAAGCATTGCGGCAACGACAAGCCGACGGGCGGGAGATCTCATGGTGCGCTAACGCAGACTTATTCACAGAAAACAAGGAACCTACCAGATGTCGCGCGATGCAAGGGCGAGATGAACACGGCGAGTCCTGTTACACGCGAGACTCGCTCTAATGATAATCTAGTGTTCACCGTCGAAGCCGAAGTCGGATAGAACAACACTTACCTGCAAAAAAGGCTACACGTGTAGACGCAATACCAAGACACGAAACATGCAACGAACAGGATACAAAGTTTTCCTCCACGTTTTCCACCTCGAAATGATAGCGTTTTGGGGATCGTGAACAATGGGCCTTAACAAAAAAAAAGGTCGCTAGGGATCGGTACTTGTGTTCCATATTTCGGACAGAAGGCCGAGGGAGTTGATCTTAGGGTTACCTATGAAGCACGAGTCGTTTGTGAACGTTGAACCCTGGGACCACACGCCACTATTTACACGGAAGGATCGGGGCAGTCTACCGACCATCGTTAATGTCGTGCCTGACAGCGGAAGTGTCGAGATGAGTGCTAGCCCGGGTTTTGAACGATCCTTAATACGTATTAGTGCTGAATCACCAAGGAATCGGAGGGCACAGAGTCGTGCTTGGGGCTCCCATCGTAACCCCATCATCCCCAGTTCCTTCATGAGGTGTTCTGATGCGGCAAACCGAATACGAGGGCCGAATGAAGTCTGCAAGGCGCTCAGTTGGGATTTCTTAGGCCCTGCACCTGCACATATCAGTACAAATCTCATATCTCACACCCCAGATTTAGCAGAAAGCGTGGCATCATGAACCCTCGTTCGGCACAGGTAGTACCTTCGAGATCCAGCGCTCTACGACACCTACGATCTCCGAAGAATTCCGCTCCATAAACATCATATGTCCATTACCACGAATCCCAAGGGCTTCAAGGCGGGTGTGCGTAACATCTACCCCAGCGTCCCGCAGAAACTGCACTGTACAGTGGTCGTACATGGCATGATATCCAGACTCGGATGTCATCACGAGTACGGGTACACATGCCAGGCGTGGCAGTCGTCGTGCCGGAGGTGCCTGCTGGATGTTGGAGTAGAATGCTGTCCTCTCCAAGATGACCCGTACGAGGTCTGATGGAGACAACACGGGCGGATCAAAGATAAGCGGGATATCGGCGATGCCATATGCACGGGACGGAGTCGACGCGAAGACCGCCTGTTGAAATGGTGGTCCGGCTGGCTCAAGTGCAACTATGGCACTGACTAGATGCGGGCGAGAATCTCCCAGTATCCAGCCTAGGGAGCCAGATTGTGAATGAGTGACCAGGATGACCGGCTACGCATCACAACCAAAAGGCGATAGTAGTGAGAGATGATGCAACAACCGAAGACGGCATTGATTAGGCTCGACCTACCCCGATTCTATCCAGGAGCTGTGTCCCTGCAGCCTTCATGAGCTGTGAAACTTCTACCGGAGACGTCAAGCTCGGCACGATCGATTTGTAGAACGCATCGAATACTGGATCGCCCTTGGTTCCAGCTCCGGGCCACTGGGTGTGCAGAGAGGCTTGTGGCCAGAGCTTATACTTAGCCGTTGCCGTGAAGCGGGACTCGACCTTGTAGACACTCATTGTGCTCTTACTCCCGTCGACACCTTGATGCCACGGAGATCGACCGCGGCAAGGCTGGTCGACGAGGTAAACCTGGCAGAACGCGCCTGAGTGAGCAAGCGGATTGCGTACACAGGGATCAGATGCAAGATGACTTTACCTCATACCCCTGAGCTAAGAAGTAGTCCGCCCACCCTGGTCGTCCGTCAGGTGTGTTCAGGAAATTCACAGCCGTCATTCCATTGCCATGGATGAAAAGGATTGGGATGCTACGAGTCTTTTCAATTGGCGCGAGGTGCTCGACGTATAGTTGCCCGTGAGCAATCTCTGATCCACCTGACACGGTCGTGTAGGAGCCACCAACGTAGAAATAGTCTCGCGTGTGGGGAGTTGAACGTGCTCGCTCTGAGCTCATCGTAATTACGGTCAGATCTATCTAAACAAAGGCCCTCGACGCTTGCAACAACCTATCTCCATCAGTCGGCACCACATCAGTTGACGTCATGCAGGCCATGTAGATAGTATGACGTTGATTCTGGGGCTACTTCGCTGCAATATATCAGAGTATTCGAGTCTCGTAGAGTAGTCGCCACATACCTGCCCACGATCACTGGATTAATCCCTCCAGGACCTGCATGACCTTCTTCTGTTTCTGGATGAAGCAGTGTCACTCATAGCAAGCACCGGCAATTGTGGCCATGTCGCAAATCCGGTCCAGAACTCGATGAATCCCCACTCACCTCTAGAGTTTCTGTTGAGCCTGTCCGAAAAATGGTTGGGACCCCAAGCGTTTCCAATGCGATCTGCTGCTTCTCGATTAACGCATCCCACGCGATCAGAACACGTTCTGCGTCGAATTTTTGCACGTCCCGCCGGAATGCGTCATTGAGCATCTGTCCAGAAAGTAAATTTTATTCATCACGGCGAGGAGCCCGAAAGCGAAACGAACATCCACTTCATGTTTAGACAACTCGGCGCCGGTCATATTCGCCCTACAGAGACACGGTTAGAGAACAAAAACAAGGCGCAAGAGTGATATCCCATGCACGACCAAGTGTTTAGAAGATGGAGAACCAGATCAGGCTTAGGCAGAAGAGAGACCTGATGGCACACGATACGTACTTCGTACGGGCGACTTTGACTTTCTCTTCATGTTTTCGGCGTATCGCACATCGCTCTTCCGATAATTTTTGTTCAAGCTCTTTCTGTTCACCCCTGAGCTATGTTCGCGGAAGAACGATATAACACAACGTCAAACGGAACGAATTGTGCGGTCAACGAGTGGAAAACCGAGAGATTAAAGACGCGTACACGGCCCACTGCAGCAATGAACTTGGAGTTCGAAGCTAGCTGGGACAAATGCGGCAATGCCTGTTGGAAGGATATAAACCGAACATCCTCTTCCGGTGTTGTCGTTATTGGCGGTTGAGGTGGATTTGGCGACCGCAATGGTTGACTCTGCTGTTGCTTCGGCTCCGGGGGAAACGATTGGTGATCCAAAGACGAGGATCGCGGATGTGACAGACGCGATGGTCCCGCATTCCCAGCTGAGGAGAGAGAGAGTACATCCTCTGAGGTAGCAGTCGATGTTGGTCGTGTCCACCCGGACGCATTCAACTGGGAGAGTAGCGACGCGACCGACGGAGCCGTCGAAGAGGTTTTCGTACCGAGACCTGTAGCCGCCGGTCTACTTCCTGGCTGTGGAGGGGTGGGCTGAGACTGAGGTGACGACAGTTCAACCCTGGTGCTCTCAACACTTGCCGCTACCTCTGGTGTCAGTGCCCCAATGCTGGAGCTGGCTGGAGGCACGGCGGCATTCACAGTCGTTTGCCACACTTGCGATGCTCCGAGCTGTTCGAGGAGAGCCTTTATTCCGTCTGGATCCTGGGGGTAGGAAAGAAATCGATGGAATAGCTTGTTATCAACCTATTCTGTCGACTGCATGCAACGTCGTAGAGTTGTCTTACATTGATGTTCGTGAAACTCATGCTGGCGTTTGATCTTGCGAGCTGAGATTCCGGGACCGAAGGACAGTTGAATTCACGATGACTTGTCTCTGTTTCTGTGTCGCGTGATGAGATGTGGTTGAGACTCCGGAGGTGAAAACTTGGAAAGTGGTCGACGTCCAGTCGCGGAATCCTCCCAGTGAATCAACAGGTAGCAAGTACGACACTCGGTGGGTAGGGATCGTGCTCTAGGCAGCTGCCAATGCCCTCGACCACCTTTGCGCTGTCAACAGGCTTCTCTGCAGGCCAACATACGAGTTCCTCTTGTCTCAATTAAAGATGCCCTAATTATTCTCCAGGCCAAGTCGTCCCTTTGAAACTGGCCTGACTCTCTGGATGTCGGAAGACAAGTAGGTACCCCGAGCCGGTCCTCAAGCTCTATTTGTATAAAAGTCACTCGTTTCAGCGTTGCCATCTGACTTCTTGAGTTGACGCGTCGTGTCCCGCATTATAGAACCCCTAGTGAACGTCCAACCATTATCCACAACCTCTCGCAGGTGTCAACGCTACGATGGCGAGCTCACGCTTTCGACGTCGTCAAAGTACGTGAAGCTCCTGTCTGCGAGCAAAGCTTATTCCAGAGGCTCAACTCTACTCGCCCCTCGCGTACATTGACATATATCCAACCACCACACGCAGCCTCTGCACTGCATCTTCAAGCTTCAAGCTTCAAGTTCCATTACTCGCTAGCCACTCACTTTTCCATTGAACGTCATCGAGATGCGCGAATGCTGTAATCGACTTTACCTCCCAACGTCTCGTTTGGATCAAGACGCAGGTCTGTCCCGAAGGACAGCGCCGAGGGGGGTTCTTAGACGGTAGCTCCGTCCGCATGTCTCAGCACAATCCTCAGCTGTGTCATTGGATGGGCAGTATCCGAGGGCCTTTTTCTCATTCACGTTTGTAACCAGTCAGTATAACTGAGATCTCATTCTCGATGGAGGCGTGGGTGTATCGGGCCCCGGTTTTTTCTTCTATCACAGCCAAGTCGACAGCATTCGAAGAAGTTTCGATATTTGGTGCTCTCCGATATACTCACTTACTTTTTCTGTGGTTTAGCTACTGGACTCTGTCGCCGATGATCAACCAGTGAGCATCACGCGTCCGCAGCCGTCTCCCCACTGGCACTGATGTGGATACGATGCAGGGGCTGCCTTCACATCGTTGCTATTATAGGTGGATGATGTCAAGAGCACGCTATATCCAGTGCTGGGTTTGCGTCGTACTGTGCTCCTGACTGTCCTCTGAATCTACCTTCGTTCAAAGGATCACAAGCTGCCTCACAGATAGTTATAAGTACAGTGCTCACATGGCAACCGTCATGACCATTTAATCCTTTGGAGCGCTAGCTAGACGAATGCGATTTTTCACGAGATGCAAGTGCAGATATCCAGTCCACAAGGAAAAAAACCTAGCGACGTGTCCATATCTCGGCAGGAAGAAGAGGTGCGGATCTTACTTGTGTACATATGTACATGCATGGATGTCGATATGATCATCATAAATCACTTCCCGAACAGCGTGAACTCAGCCATATCCAACGTGTACACAAGTAAATTACTAAACTCGTGAAGAAGCGAAAACCGGCGGACCATAGCCTGAACAGTGTGGGACACAACGGAGAGAAAAGAGAAGAAAGGTGGTGGGAGCTGGGAGTGTGGTGGGGCACCAGGGGGAAGAGGACAGGTGTCCGGGTATGAGGATCACGAGAGATAGCAGCATCAGAATTGCAGGACAAACAGGAAACCTTGATACAGAGGACTTCCAAAACGTAAGACAAAAAGACCAGATGCAAGCACATATATATATAAGGTAGAGCGAAGGCACTCACAAAGCCCGTCGTTGCGAATAGCGGTGTAGAAACAGATGCCAACGGAATATGTAATCGATAGGAGGACGGGGCGACACAGTTATTGGCCGTTGACGTAGGGGTTAAAAACATCGTAATCCCCATTGCCAGTCACGTCCGGTCCAATCGGGCTCATGTTTTGTGTAGTGGACGGAGGTGCAGTCCCACTACTAGCCTGAGGCGTGGGTGTACGACCACCCATCCGTGAACGCACCTGATCTGGGGGACGTTGTCCGCCGCCCATCGTCGCCTGCCCGTGCCCATAACCATACCCTCCAACACCCGGCATACCACCACCACCACCATGCTGCCAACTCTGATTCGATGGTGAAGGGCTTCCACCGAAGAAGCTTCCTCCAATGCCATTTGGCGAATTGATAGAACCGCTCATAGCGTAGCCGTTCACCTGGCCCATTTGCGTCTGTGCACCCTGTGGCCAAGCCGCACCCTGATTGAACGCAGACTGGGCATGCTGCTGTTGTTGCAGCATGGCTTGATAATCGTTTGGTGTTTGCTGGTGCGAAAGCCTCGACGGTGCCCTCGGTGTCATAGGCGAATGAACCCCATCCGATGGCGATCTCGTGCTTCTTGCTATACCAGGAATCGTCGAATTCGACCTCAGGGCAGGGAATGTGTCGTTGGTTGGCACCATTGGCGAGCCTCCGCCTGCGGTTCCAGGTGGCTGTGGCGGTTGCGGTTGCTGCTGTTGCGATGACGCAGCAAGCTGGCCCATCATCCTCGCATTCATCCCGTACGTCCCATGCTGCTGTGAGCTCATCATACCCGCTGCGCTCGCACCACCACTGATGTTGAGATTGCCATTCATATTCCGCATTTGCTGCTGCTGCTGCTGTTGCATCAACATCAGTTGCCGCTGCTGGTTCATGCTGACGTTGCCCATATTTCCCGGCATTTGTTGCGAGAAATTGGATCCTCCAACCGTGCTAGCCATACGTGGATCCATCCCCGAGCCTCCGCCATGGTGCTGACCAAATGGAAACATGCCATTCTGCGACGATTGTTGTGAGGAGATCTGTTGTGGTTGTGACATCGTTGGAGGTTGTTGACCTAGGGGTGACACAGGACTTGGCCCACCACCATTTCCGCTTCCTCCAGTCATTGTGCCATTGGGGAGTCCACTTGCCATGCCCGCATTCGAGTGCATTCCACCCAATTGGGAATTGCGCTGCGCTGCAGCTTGCTGACTTCTGTGAGCCAACACTTGCTGCACGAAAGAAGGTAATTATGAGTTCCGAGGATAAACATTTGCGTTGAGAAATGGAAACTAACATACCTGAAAGAGCTGCAGCTTCTGCAGTTGCTGCTGCATAGGCAAAGCGGAGAAGTTGGGCACATTCTGCGTTATGTACTGCATGTGTGGATGATTGGGGTTCTGTAAAACTTGAATCAACTGTTGGAGCTGGACCTGTTGCGAGGAACCAGGCTGCTGGGGTTGGTTCGATGGCACACCAGCTCCTCCTCCCCCTATACCACCCACGCCTTGCATTACCTGCACAGACGTTGGAGGAGACATGTGTCGCGGAACTGCCGCTCCCCCTTGCGACTGCTGCATTTGCTGCATCTGTGCAACTTGCTGCTGCTGCCTGATCTGCTGCTCCCGCGCCTGGTATTGCTGCATCTGTAATCTTCGCATATTGGCAATCGCAGCATCTCCAGTGCCAAAGGAAACGTGTGACGGTGTTCCAGGAGCTGAGGTCGGTATTGCTATTGTCCCTGGGCCACCCTGCATGCCTGACATCCCTCCGATACCTATCCCAGGCATGCCAGACGAGGGCGATGTAGCTGGCGGTGGATGCGGCATTCCCATGTTCGATGACGCTGATACGGTCGGACTCTGCGGTATGTGAGGCGTCCCAGGCGCCGTCATTCCACCGACGCCTGTTGGACCGGAGAAAGCATCTGGGCTTGCCCGCAACCCCCCCGAACCAATACCACCCATACCTGAAGCGAGAAACACACCGGAGTTCACACCGGAACCGGGAGGTCCGGGAAGACCTTGACCTGAACCGGGACCCGGGCCATGACCAGGACCAGAAACCGGTATGGACGGCATACCGGTAGAACCTGGCATCGTTGGATTTGGCGAGACCGAGGAAGGGGACAAAGATGATGCATGCATTTTACCATCGCCTACGTCTCTCCTTTTGCTTGTGGAGAGGTCTGGGACATCATCGGGCCTATTGCGCTTGGGGTGCATTGGCCCGTTCGAGGTTGACAGGACGTGTGGAGTTTGGTTGGGGTGCGGATGTGAAGAGGCGACATTGACGTTAGGATTGTGCATTTTCCGGCGTGTAATTTCTTTTGAAAAGACCTCTGGCATATCAGAGTATAGACGTTGTAGTCGAGCGGGCGAGAACTCGACCGCTGTTGGAGGAGTCATGATGGGCAGAGCGACGCTTGGATGCTGTGGATGGAGTAGGCGAGAAGGAATCAGGGGGAAGGGTTCGAGACAAACAAGGATATCCACCTACGTGATGCCGTTGGTCCGCAGCCGCAGCTAACCAAGTGAGATTCGACTGCAGACGTTGGGCGTACCTGAAGAAGGGGTTGCTTGTGTGAGGAAAAAGATGGGCTGGATTAAGGGATAACGCACTGTTGAAAACGATGATCTGCTATTGGAACGCTACGCGCCTGGAATTCTAGGCAAACGCTGCAAGACGGGCAACGTTAACCAAAGTACAAAGAAAAAGAAATCGAGTAGCAGTAAGAGGGGACGTACTGGAAAAGCTCGGCATTGAGTTCCAAGATCCTGATGACCTTTGCATTGTTAGACGCATGAGCCATATTTGGAGGCGGCATGTTGTGGGGTGCGTGTATTATAGGGGGAGTCATAAAATCGCTTGATGGTGCGGGGGAGTGAGAGGGGACGGCAAACTTGTCAGCCAACCGCATATCTGACGCATTTTGAAACGCAGAGGGGGCCGATGGCTTGTGTCGCGCTGGGGAGCCATCTATGGACCGAGAAGATGAGGAGGACGAGATGCCGTTCACGTGTGAGCCTAGTGGTGCGTCGCCCTTGCCCTTAGTATCACGCTTGACGTCGTCTCTCAGCGAGGAACTAGAATTGAACTGCGGAGAGTGCCCCGGGTTGTTTTCTTCGTCATCCTTCTTTTCGGCGTCGTCGTCGAGTTCCGGTGCGGGAGAGAGGTCTGTGAGGGGAGTGAGGGTGCCTTCCCTGGGTACGTCGAGCTCGCCCTTGTCCAGTGGGGGAGGCTCTACTTTAGGCTGGGCTGGTTGCTGAGGGAGGTCCTTTGCTTCGTGGTTGGGAGAGGCCGAGTCGGGGGCGGGGGAGAGAGGCGAGCTCTTGTCTTCGTGGACGACGTCGTGGGTGGTGGGGGGTCTGTCTTTGGCGACGGCGAAGTCGAGAAGGGTGTCGGAGGAGCGAATGCTGTCCACGTAGTCTATGGGTGCGACATCGCGGTCGTGGATGGTCTCCCAGTGGAAATGGGTGGTGGGCGTCGTCGTCGTCGTCGAGTGCTGATCGCCGGAGGAGATTAGATTTGAGTTTTGGTTTTGGTTTTGGTCGGCTGGATTCCGATCGAGGTGGATCATGTGAGCGCGGAGTAGCAGCTGCTAATATTTGGACCGTGTAAGGGCGGGGAAAGACGTCGGAACGCTGGGCGTGCGTCGTCGTCGCAGAGTGGAAGCTTAGCCGAGTAAGCAGCACCACCAGATGGCACGTAAGCGGTGACCGTCCGCTGCGATGAAAGTGACTGGTTTGCACGGGTGCTGGGCTGGGATGCTGTCAGTTTGGTGGCAGGAGTAGCCTAGTAAATACGCTGTTATACAGTTGGGATATCAAAAACGTTTTGTCCGCGTCAACGACGACTCAAACGCACACAACCCGTGTGACTTTCTCGCGTCCCTTGCCATTTAGTGCGGAGTGCCAATTCACCCGGCGTCAACACTGTCGACGGCGAGGACAACGACATCAAGCGACCATCTGCAGGGGAAGTGGAAGACCCGCCGTCGTACGATACTTTTGGGACTAGAAGTAGACTGTACGATCTTGCAGCCACCTCGCCAGTTAACTCCCGACGCGTTCGGCACAGAACATCACCCACCCACATCTGCAGGTTCAGGGATAAGAGCAGACCCAACGTAGGTCGTAATGGAGATGAGGGGAAAGAGACGAGGGGAAAAAAGAAGGAGAAGAAAAGGGCGGAGCGGAAGACGCACATTCCGTGAGGTAGTTTTTTGTTCGTACGTCGTGCATGCTGTTATATACCTGTTTCCGTGACGCTGTCCACCGATCCCGGAACGTGAACACCCGCCAATAGGGCAGGGCCAGATCTCGTTGTGAATATTATTTCGTATCTGCATGTGTTTCTTGTACCCATTCTCCCCCCTGATGCGTATGTGATCGCGTGATACATATTTCCCCTGCACCTCCATAGATATACCCGTCCCTCTTCTCGTCTTACAGGACGACCACTGGAACTCGATAGTCCGTGGTTTCTCTACTTCCCCCCATCGCTTTCGAATTCAGCAGCGTTTCACCCCCAAACCCTTCCTTCTCACGTACTTTATTGACGTAACTACGAACTTAGTCGGCATTTGCCGAGTATTGTGGCGCCGCTTCGATTCCTTGGGCAGACGGACGATACCACCGACCACGAAACGCCAGCCAACGACTCGTCAAGATACACAAGAACGTGAGTATGTCGCTCTGATCCTGATGCATTGGAGGACCAAGGCGTTGTCTCGGTCATCGTGGAGGGAAATCAGTCGCAAACTGGCCGGATTGGGCGACGGATGGATCGTACTTGGTCTAGATGCACATACACATAGGAATCCTTGGTCTCCACCTCCCTTCTGCGCTGTCCAGTTTGCCTCTCAACCATCCCACTCACATCTTCTCTTCAGATAAACAATGGGTCGGGTCATTAGGACACAGAGGCGTTCACATGCCATCGTGCGTTCATTCCACATTTGTTGACTTGCTTCGTCCTCAACTCGTCCTCTTCATGCGTCCAGTTCAAGGCACACACTCACCACAACAAGGCACCTGCTAAGATCCGCCCTCTGGACTACGCGGAGCGTAATGGCTACATTCGCGGCGTCGTGAAAGAAATCATCCATGACCCTGGACGGTATGTGCCTTCGTAAATGCCGTCCCCACTCGATATATTATCTCTTTCTGCATTGCAGTGGTGCACCCCTTGCCCGCGTCGTTTTCCGTGACCCCTATCGCTACAAGTTGCGCACGGAGACCTTCATCGCTACCGAGGGCCTCCACACCGGCGCCTTCGTCTACTGCGGCAAAAAAGCTACCTTGACGGTCGGAAACGTTCTTCCCGTCAACCAATGCCCCGAAGGTACCATCGTGTGCAACGTGGAAGAGAAACTCGGCGACCGTGGTGCCCTCGCTCGCACGTCCGGTAATTACGCAACTGTCATCGGCCACTCGCCAGAAGACAACAAGACCCGGATACGACTCCCTTCTGGTGCGAAGAAAACAATCTCGGGGAGCGCACGTGCAACGGTGGGAATTGTTGCGGGTGGTGGCAGAATCGACAAGCCATTGCTTAAGGCTGGCCGGGCCTACCACAAGTACAAGGCTAAGCGCAACAGGTATGCAGTTTTCCTTACCTGCAGCACCAATCCTGACTTGTCATTGCAGCTGGCCTCGTACTCGTGGTGTTGCTATGAACCCCGTCGACCATCCCCACGGTGGTGGTAACCACCAACACATTGGGAAAGCTTCCACCATCGCACGCTCCGCAGTCCCAGGACAAAAAGTCGGTCTCATCGCTGCCCGCCGTACAGGTCTCCTGCGCGGAACGGTCAAGGTCAAGGAGGTTTAGAACAACTGGGTCTCTTCCATATTTTACCTTCTATGCATGCACACGTGTGTTCCTTTCTATACTGCCGATGCCATCTTCTGCCAAAACGATGTATGCGCTATTGCATATGCAATTTTATGCCCCTTATGCAGGTATGCTATTTGAGGGACTCCATCAAGATGATCACAACCATGGATAATCAACGTGCTGTCCGTACCTGCCTTGGTGAGTTCGGAGCTTGTTTCTCCTTTACAAACTCCGTAGCCAGGAAAGATTTGTTGGTCATGCACTACCGCGGTGCTGGCACGCAGGGAGCAGCAGTTCCCCTCGACCACCTGTATTGGTACTCGAGCTTCTGAATTGAATTTTCATGTGTAGACCTGGCGTATCATCGTGGCTTCCTCAGATTGAGACCGGACGGCACTTGCTTTCCAACTGGGACTTTATATATTTTATTATTGGTAGGGAAGAAGTTACATGCATGAGACGATGCAAATGCGCAAGGCCGCGGACGGGCTACTGTTACCTGTATACCCTCGGAGGGATCAGCGAGGAACAACTATTAATCGAATCTCCAGGAGCCCTTGCTCCATGTTATCAAGGACTGACCGTAAAGGTGGGCGCTTTGAAGCCTCAGTGGTGACATCACGTGTCCCAAGTTGGCAAGTCTTCTTGGTATCTCCTGGAACTGGCAGTACACCGATTAGCACATCGAGGGAGGTTGGGCGCGTCGACGCTTCGTCACTGAAGATGGTGTGAGGATGGCGATATTGTCGCTACTTCATTCTGCACTTCGGTACACCATAACCTGATATACGGATCAGTTGACATTCCAAACTGGTTGACCCCTTTTCCAGGCCATTTCCCAACACTCACGACGGCTGCGATGACGACGCTGTGCCGATTGACAGATATAGTTGACAGGGCCTGACAGCGAGGGAACGACAGAATGGTGGACTGTTGCCGGGAAGCTTCCTTGCATTTATGTACAGCAATGTTGCGCAGCGGATGTGGCAGGATGGCCGGCGGCATGCGGTGCGGCGACACTGGCCTCTGTTTTGATGCAAATTTACACACATGTACGCTCCTAGATGACACCCAAGGTAAGTTAATTACATCGCTACAACCACTCGGTGCTTGCACGTGGGCGCGGAGGCGCCGTTCCAAGATAGACATCGAATGGTGCCACGGCGTACATGTCCCATGAGAATGGCAAGAATGGCTCGATACCACGTCAGACGAAGCCAAGCGGGAATATTAAGAATAGCGCGATGTACTTTGCACGTGCAACCTTGGCTGTCCCATATTTCCGCCCAAGTTTGTGCGGGGAGTAAACGTTTGATGTGAACAGGCCTCCCTAACAGATTAATTAAGCATGCAGACGAGTGTCTACTTCTTATTAAGACCCGGCCGGACTGTTGCGGAGGCGTTGGCGTCCTGTTGTATCTGATCAGGACTGCGCCCATTGGATCATAATCGTATGATGATCCATTTACTGTTATGACACGTACTGCCACACAGAGGACGGTGCTCGAATAGATGAGGCGCGGCATAATCCGTAAGCATGGGCCATCGGTCGAGGAAACAAGGAGCGGGGTATTTGTCTAATGACATGTAGATCAAGCCTGCGTGGAGGTGAGAGACAGCCACCAAGGGGCCGCGTATGAAACTAATTCCGGCCTGCGACAATAAAAGACCGCGAACAACGGAAGAAGCCAGGTCAGACAAGGTTTGAGAATGACCAAGTCGAGCCATCACCATCGAGATCTAGAGGAGCGCGTATGTTCATGGCTTATATATGATAAGTAAGGAACCTGGAGCCGTTCGGACGAGCCAATCCCGAGATGCACGCGTTTGGGCCTCGGATTCATGCGTTTTCATGATGCAAGTTGGCCCTGAGCGAACGTTGTCAAAGCGATGTCTTCCATTGTCAGAATCCACCACCGGATTGCCACCTCACCTATATAACCCGAACTTGCCTCCTTGCAGTGGGCCCGATCTTTCTTTCCTTCCATCCCCCCTTTTCTCTGGGGTTCGGCCGTGACACGTCACGTGGATACGGTTTCGCACGATCACGTTTTTTCCCTGTCCGATTGGCAAGATTGGTTGGCGTCTCTGCCGTGTGGGTCATATCGAAAACTATGCTCGCCCTCGTCCATCCCCTGCCGTCTCCAGCAGACCACAGAAACGTCGACAGATCATTAGAAATTAACATCTCGGGTCTGTCTTCAATCACAATCCAACACCCCTCTGCCAGAACAACCAAAGTTGCCAGCCGAAAACCACCAATACAACAACGACATCGTCATTCTCACTATCACCGTCAACAAGAATCTTCATCCGCACACAGGAGTCCTGCGAGTTCTTCCATTGTGGCCGGTAACTTGCATTCAGCTCGGCCAAATGCCGTGCAGCCGCCATACTCGACTAATCAGCAGTCGACATATGTCGCCGCAAAGAAAGCCCCTTCCGATAAACAACCCGCTCGTGCGCCACACACTCAGCAAGCGCCACCGCCTACCACCCAACAACCCGTCGACATCCATTCATACGCTCAGACTGACCTCCTCAAACTCCTTGCTTCCCTACTCACCCAGATCGCATCCACCAACGATGCACTGGCATCGACGGATCCGGTACATACGCTTTCCACCTTCCCACACCTCTCCCCACCCGATGATTCTACTCGCGCGTCAATATGGCGCTCACTCACTTCCGCATCGCATGCAGCTCTCGCTAACCCTGCCTCCGCACTCACCTTCCACGCCCGTAACATCCCCACTATCACCCTCGAGGCCTACCTTCTCCGCATCCTCCGATATTGTCCGACGACGAACGAGGTGTTCCTGGCTTTATTGGTATACTTCGATAGGATGTCTCGGTTGGCCCAGGAGACAAGTGGAAGGACCTTCGTTATCGACTCGTATAACGTGCATAGACTTGTTATCGCGGGGGTCACTGTCGCCAGTAAATTCTTCAGCGACGTATTTTACACTAATTCCAGATATGCCAAGGTCTGTCCCCATTCTGCTTGAACAGATCCTTTTTTTTACAGCCCTGATCGTGTGCTTACATTCCCCCCCTCTCCCTTTCCCTTTCTGCGTGCAGGTTGGGGGTCTCCCTCAGTCGGAACTCAACCAACTCGAACTCCAATTTCTCCTCCTTAATGACTTCCGTCTCGTTATATCGCCGGAAGAGATGCAAAAATATGCGGAACAACTTATCCTTTTCTCCCATTCCCAACAACAACCTCTTCCACCCCCTGTTCCCTCGTCGTCGTCACCATCGTCATCGACAAACCCCCACCCGTACCTACATCCCCACCTGCGCATATCCCCTCACACCCATTCGCCGACGTATTCCTTCTCTGGACCGGCACGCGCAATGGGAGCCATAGATGCCTATGGTGGCACTGTAGCGCCCGACCGAACGCCCAGCTTGCGTCCCGCACATGCTCCATCTGCACTTGGTTACCCTTCTCATAATGCCTCCAGTTCCCATCACCATCACCACAATAATTATCCGGCCAATAACTCGAGGGACGATGATGCCAGCAGTATCGTAAGTACTGATACCGAGGCAACGGAGACAGAGGGCGGAGATACGACGGATGACGAACCGACAATCAGACCGCCGAGTTCGGGGAGTTCGTGCTGTAGTGATGTCCTCGAGGATGAGGGCGAGGGGAATTTTCAGCCAGAAGGTGTCCAGGAAGGGGAGTGTGATGGAAAACGGGATGGTGGGACAGATGGACTGGTTGAGAGATTGGTGGACAAGAGGGTAGGCCGTCGTGCGGAGATCGAGGGCGATGGAGACAGAGGGGACGCAACGCCGGAGCTAAGAGCGCAAAGAAGGGCTCACGAAATCAATGAGGATATTGGGATGGCAAGTCCCTAGATTGGGCTGAATGATTTCTCCCTATGGTTGCCATGTTGTCTGTGCGCACCGATTTCGCAAGCCTTACCTTTCTTTTCATCGTTTCAATGCAGGCTGCACGTCCCCTAATATCGGGTTTGCCCTTTTACCGGACTACTTATACCGCAAGCACAGCACGCGTATACACATCTACCCCAATCGCACCACGGCTTAAATAACTACATTAACAACTCATCGAGCGTATGATAGCGTTTTTCTGCTTTTTTTTGTAAATACCGGTACCTATTACAGCTTCCGCCCCTGTTTGTTCACGAATAGAGAGAAAGCAAAATGGACGTATGTGACGGCTTCCTTGTCTCGTTTGGGCGTGCGTGGATTAACCGCGAACGTGTGAATAGCACAGGGTAAAGGAAACAAGGTTTAGCTATACGCTTTTCGTGACGCGTATAGCAACTGGACGACAGTCGATTGGACCGATTCACCAGGCACGTACCCAGACTCTTGCCCTGGTCACACCAGTACACCCCTAACGATCTAGTCGTGACATGGTATGTATTCGAAAAGACGAACGATGGTAGCAGAGACCTATACTATACAATATTCCTGCTAGACCGCTTACAGCTCATCTCGCCTCTCCTCCTCCACAGGAAGACACAATGCAGGTGTCGTTCCCGTTATCTGATACTCACATTTCTCAGGTTCGGACACGGTAAGCAACACGTTCTCCGTGCCACAAGTGAGGATGAGCTGCCGTCGTTATCGTCAGCCATTGTGTACATCTAACGCCAATCCTGGCTAACGACGAAACAAAAACGAGCGGACGCACCTCAAGGCTTCGTTGTGGGCCGTTCCAGCATTTGGCACCTTGTGTATATCGCTGTCTGGTATAGTACTCTGGCGTACCGGGTTCTGCGAGTTTGTCCCATGATGAAAATTTACTGTATGGATCGACAGTCGTCGGCATGGCGCATGAGACATCCAAGCAAGAGGCTCACCCGAGGCTGAAGGACGAGCCGCCCTTGTTTGGTTTCTGCCTTGCCTCGTCAAAGAGGCAGACCTCGTAGGTGTACCTTTTATGCAGTAAAGTCATGTCAGTTTTGCCACCCAACCCGGGAAATGTAAAGGAAGAAAGCAACACACTCTCCCATGTCTTTCTCCAAACAAAGTCCGTCAAGCTTCTTCCACTCTCCTTCAGTACCAAAACCTTCAGGATTGAAGATATCAGAGAGATCCTCATGAGCAGTCTGAAGTTCATCTCGGGTGAGCTTGAGACTATGTTCTGCATCGGAAAGAGCTTGGCGTGCCCGGTTGGCCTCTGTCAAGCGTCATGGAAAAAGCTGAGCGGACAACGAAGCAGCAAAGGAGAAATCTTACCCGACGAAGCGTCTGAGCTGCCTGCTTTGATACCCAATAACTCTAGCCACGACAACAGGTTCTCCCGGAAAGCCAGGTAGGGCGGTATAAACGAGTCGGGAAGATACGCTGTCACGTCCAACACTACACCTGATTTTCAACCACCGCTCCTCGATGTTGCATAAACATGCGACTTACGGATTGAATGGGAGGAAGGCTCGCCCACGACTTTCTCATGCTCCAGTAGCAGAGTGACATGATCAACGTTCAACAATTTTGTCAGCTCTCTCTCGGTTCTTTCTGCGCTCCACAGCCCGTCTTCCTCATCCTCTTTCTTATCTTCCTGAGGACTCTGAGGTATTTCAGCAGGTGCAGAGTCTTCATCCTCGCCCTTCCGTACGTTATTAATGTGTGGTAGCCCCGCGAGGGTTTCCCACCCGCGTACGGCCTCAAGAACTGCCATATCTTGGTAATTGGGGTTATACCCAGTTCGAAGTGCGTCAAGGATTTCTCCGAGCACCTTCTCGCGCTCAATGTGCTTCTTGTAGTCATGCTGGAGGGACTTGAGTGCAGTGTGATGAGTGAGGAGGGACTGATAGAGCGCTAAGGACAGAATAAGTTTAGTGTTTACACATGCGAAGGGAGTTATGGAGATGTACGTGACTGTTTTTTTCGCTCTAGTTCTTTTGCGGAAAGCGATTCGGTGCGTTTCGCAATATCTGGGCAAGGAAGTTAGTGACTTTGAAGGCAGAATCCAGATCGGGAGGCAAGGACCCGCACCTGTCAATCTCTCGACTTCTTTTTCACGAGTTGCAATTTCCTGCTCGAGATCCACGAGTGCACCTTCCAACCTCTTCTTCTCTTTGTGTGCAAAGGCAATGTAGGACGCGCGAATTTTCGAGCCCTACAACATGGATCAATGCCAGGTACTGCAGGAGCACGCGGTGCCGCAACGCACCGTTTTACGCAACTTCCTGTCGGCCTCGGCATTTTTCCTGTACTCCTCCCCGACGGCCTTGCACGTGTCCGGACACGCACCTGGTGCCTCGTCGGAGCCGTCACAACACTCGGGTTCACAAAGACCGTCGTTCACCCTCGAACTTGGTATCGTCGAGCCGATATGGCCCGCGTTCTTACAGAAAAACACGCCGTTCGGACATGCACTCGTACCTGAAAAATATCACACCCATACCCTGCGTCAGTCACTTGTGCACTGGGCCGTAGTTTTGGAGCACAATGCTCGCTAATTACGTGGTAGAGACATGACACTCACCTGGTTCGTCGGTCCCGTCCGGGCAGTCACAATAATCGTCGTTCACAGCATTCCACGAGATCTGCTTCGAACCATCCAGACACGTCCACGTCTGCCCCGTTCCCGAAGCGGAGTTAGCAGGCACGTATTTCGCGACAAGGCTGAGTGGGACACCGTGTGTCTTATCAAGTACTGAGAGTGCAGGAAGTGGTAAGACTGCTAGGAAAAGCCAGGAATACATTTGGCGCAGTGTTCCCTGCTAAAATGTATCCTAGGAGCCTAATTTCACGAGTTGACAGTTATGCCTACGTGTCCCATTTAGCACCATTGCATTACATAAGCAATCGGAGACGAAAAGAGTCTCGGACTTTGCCGCCGGATTGGCAGAGTAGGGGGACAAAGACAGACCTCCCCGACATCGACGACGACGAGGCCTCCAGACCATGGTAAGTCAGCATATTTCTTGTTCTGTAGGACCCTTCTGGCGAAGGGGCGAGCTGCTGGCGTAGACTTGAGTGAGCTCGCTTGTCGCACCACATGGATGTCTTGGACGTGTTTTAGATGACCCAAACCGGCCGCTAACGCACGGCTTCCCAGGCCAAAGCAAAAGCACCAGCACCGTCATCAGGTGGAAAAGCCGCCAAGAAGAAGAAGTGGTCCAAGGGTAAAGTCAAGGACAAGGCCCAACACTCCGTCGTGCTCGACAAGCCGACATACGACCGCATCATGAAGGAAGTCCCCACCTTCCGCTTCATCAGTCAGAGCATTCTCATTGAGCGACTCAAAGTCAACGGTAGTTTGGCTCGCGTGGCCATCAGACATTTGGAGAAGGAGGGCATGATCAAGAGGATCGTGCACCACTCCAGTCAACTCGTTTACAGTGAGTGCTCATTATTGGTATGATATGTTAGCGGCTGACTGGTGTCGATAGCACGGGTGACGACCGCATCTGACTAGTGCACCAGCTCTCTTCTCCACTTCCACTATGCTCGCTCATAAGCCCTATGTAACCCATTATATTGCACGCAAAATTATGCTTGTGACTGGCATTCGTGCATCGTGCCCGTGAATTTCTGCCACATCCTAGCAACTCTGCAATTGTGCCGACTTAAAGGTCCCAGTGATAACGCAATCGACTCGTTGCCTGCTATTACATTGACTGATGCTACATTTCTCCACACTCTGGGTTAAGATTGTTTAGAAGGGCACCTAGTCAGCCGTCGGATGCAAGGCTCACCTACAATCTTCACAGCCAGTTTGGGTCTATTGTTCGGTCCGGTGGGGACATTCTCGATTTTACGAAGAGTAAGCATTCCATCGACAACCCTGCCAAAGACAACATGTTTTCCGTCCAAAAAGTCACATTTGGCTGTCGTGATGAAGAACTAGGATGGGCCTCCAGTCATTATTTTGGGGGGTCTCACAAATGTGGGCGCGTACCTGGCAACCGTTAGAGTTCGGGCCCGAGTTTGCCTACAACAAGTGTCAGTCATGAAGAGATGAACACGGTACTGCGTAGGCACCATCGATAACAATCCTGGCCCCGTGTGCTTCTCCTGGAAATTCTCGTCCTGAGGGTAACTAGTACGAAGTCGCCGACAGCGCCAAAGACACGCGACTCACCGGGAAATTCTTCCCGTATATTGAAAACGCGCCGGTTCCATCGCCATTTATGAAATCGCCACCTGTGGTGACATATATGCGCTTGCTGTATGATCAAGAAAGCTAGATATCACACCTTGGCACATGAAGTTGGGAACACTTTGCATAAAGTCAGCTGGTCAGCGAAATTCGCCCCCCAGTGGATTGCGGTCAACGTACACTCTGCTCGCGAAACCGGGTCAATTTACGTATGGAATATATTGGAAACGTCGAGACACCGACCTATGGAACGTGGCGCCCTTGTACCCCATTGGTCGAGCGTCCTTCCTATTGATTGCTTGATATTTCAGAGGTGTTGTTGGCAAGGAATTCAATGCGAATACAAGTCACCTGTACTCTCCGGTGCAGAGTTGCCTGAAATTTTCTGCTGTTCTGATGGACAGTGATGCACACGATGTACACGGCGGGGGCTGATTGGGACATACTTTGGAACGATGTCGCTGAAGAGCTCCATCTTAACGCGCCCTGCAGGCGTTTCTCCGATGTGGATATCCATGAATACGACGGGTCGCGCTGTCGATGACATTGGTGGTGGTGGTTGGGGGCAGAGACTAGAGATTAGATAACGAAAAAATCTATTTGCTGCCTTCGATGGGTATTGAGAGAAGTTGTGGAGCGCCGATGTCGTACAGGCTCGACGATATGATGGCTCTATACCTGATCTGTCCTGTTGGTTCCAGGCTAACCACCACCACCACCACCACTACCACCACCACCACCCACCACCACCGATATCGCCGCCCATGAGCACAGAGACGGACTATTACATTGGCGTCGACGTCGGCACTGGGTCCGCACGTGCTTGCCTTGTCTCGTCCAAAGGCTCCATCAGAGCTTCCAACACCCAGGACACCACTACATGGCGGGATGCCCACGATCATCGCATCTTCGAGCAATCGACGACTGATATCTGGTTGAAAATTTGTATTGCTGTCAAGAAAGTCCTCGAGGACTCCAAGGTGGACCCCGCTGCTGTCAAAGGCATCGGCTTTGACGCGACATGCTCGTTGGCAGTCGCCGATTTTCAG
Organism: Pisolithus microcarpus; assembly: GCA_024613185.1. Classification (NCBI taxonomy): domain Eukaryota; kingdom Fungi; phylum Basidiomycota; class Agaricomycetes; order Boletales; family Pisolithaceae; genus Pisolithus; species Pisolithus microcarpus. Next base: position 1,732,391 of record JANFAI010000002.1, on the reverse strand, counting down.
GGAAACCCCGTCACCGTGACCAAGGGGGATGATGTCGGCAAGGTCGGGACCAGAAACATCATATTGTGGGCAGACCACCGTGCCGAGGAAGAGGCGGAACTCATCAACTCCACTAAGTCGATCGTCCTCAACTACGTCGGTGGAACCATGAGCGTATGTCGTCCATCCCTCTGTCACTGCCCTCACTTCATTCTACCTCACCTTATGCACTCGGCGAATACAGCTCGAAATGGAGATTCCAAAGATACTCTGGCTCAAAAAGCACATGGATCCTGCTCTTTTTTCTCGCTGCCAGTTCTTCGATCTTCCGGACTACTTCACGTACAAATGTACCGACGACAATACTCGTTCGTTCTGCTCGACAACGTGCAAGTGCTCCTTTGTACCCGATAAGGGATGGCAGGAGGATTTCTTCACTAGCATCGGTCTCGAGGAGTTGATCGACGGAGGCGAATGGAGGCAGCTCGGGGCGGCAAAGGGGAAAATTCAGGCTGCGGGGACACCAATTGGAAAGGGGCTCACGCGAAAGGCTGCTGAGGAGCTGGGTCTCAAAGAAGGCACCGCTGTTGGGAGCGGTCTCATCGATGCGTAAGTTTTACTCGGTCACTTACGTATGTCTCATGTTCATGGATGGTGTCTATAGTTACGCGGGCTGGATGGGTACTGTTGGCGCAAGATACCTAGAAAACGGCAGGTTGTCCGGTTTCCCCTCTCTCGACGAGTCCCGCCATCGACTGGCCGCCGTAGCTGGAACAAGCACGTGTCACCTCGTCCAGGTAGGCGCATCAGCCTGTTGTTCTCTTGTATATACTTCATGCCTCGTAGAGCAGAGAAGGGATATTCGTCAAGGGAGTTTGGGGTCCCTACAAGGCAAGCAAGTCCACTTACGGCATGTATGCGCTGTTCTGATAACATTCACAAGGATGCGGCTTTCCCCAACTGGTGGATGAACGAAGGTGGCCAGTCTTCGACCGGACAGTTGATCGACTTTATCATCACCACTCACGCTGCATACCCCGAACTCAAAGAACGTGCGAAGCGGGAGGACAAGAACATTCATCAAGGTCTGTTGTAACCGTTCACATGCAGGTCGCACTTCATCTGTCGGCTTCTCTAGTGCTACTTGACATTCTCAAGAAGCTTTGTGCGGACAACCAACTCGATAGTTTCACCGCGTTGATGAAGGACGTACACTTCTATCCAGACTTCCATGGTGTGCCAAGCTATTTCTTTCTGAAAATGAAAGTCGTGTACATGGACTTGTGCAGGCAACAGGTCTCCAATTGCGGATCCTCGAATGCGCGGAGCGATTGTCGGCCTCGAACTTGTACGTTCTATTCGACAGATGCTCATTACCGACCTTGATTGGAGAGACGTTGTGTAGGATGCATCCATCAACGATCTTGCCCGTAAATATTATCTCACGTTGGAAGCTATCTCCCTTCAAACGAGACACATCGTTTCCTCTCTCAACACTGCTGGGCACGACGTCACCTCTATCTACATGTCCGGCGGTCAGGCAAAGAATGCCACCATGATGCAGCTTTTTGCAGACACATGCGGGATTCCAGTTGTATTGCCGATGAACGGTGGGGAAGCCGTGGTTCTTGGCGCGGCAATGTTAGGGAAAGTGGCAAGTGAGGGTATCACACAGGCAGAAGACATGTGGCGGGTGATGGTGAGTCTGGGGGATTGCCATCATCACAACTAAATGGTGACCTATTCTTGTAGGTCGAGATGACACCATCAGGGACCCTAGTCGCACCATCTGCTCCTCCCAACGTCAAGAAAATCCTCGACGCCAAGTATAAGATTTTCTTGGAGGTGATTGACATTCAAAAGAGGTGGAGGAAAGAGTTGGAAGAAGCCACTGCATGAGGGATGAAGACCCCATGGAGATAGAGGTGTCTGCTAGAACTAGCGATGTATGAAGTGTTAGATGAGAGAATACGTGAAGGTTCCATGCAAAGCAGCGCGCCATCTAGTAAACTTCCTCGCCTTCCACAGTGATGATCTTCATTCTCCAGTCCTTGCGATCCAATTCTCCCTCCTCGTCCGCCCACTCGAGGTCCACATCTCCAGGTGTAACATCATTCAATGGAACCGTAGAAGTACTGTCCTCAATTCCTCCCACAATATCTACGTCTTCATCCTCTTGCAACTTCTTGCGCAGCGCTAACTCAGCCTCGTCTTCCTACAAGCCTCGCTCAGCTATCGTCATTTTCGGCATTAACCACACCAGGTTACTCACTAAATCGAACTCACGCTCTCCCTCTTCGTACCAAGCATTCTCGTCTGCTTCCTCGAACCCACCAGCGAACGCGCCCCACCGCTCTGGTGAAGGACAGTGCCAGATTAGAATGTTTCCATCCTTCGTAGTTGAAGCGAGGCGTGGTGCGTGTGGGTGCCACTTTTGAGAGACGAATCAGCTTTCGTTGCCAATGTAACGAAATGAGGACAAAGCGGAAACATACATGTACGTCCACGAGTGGTTCTCTGCCTCCGTCCAGAGCACTTGCGAATTGCCCGTCGTTCGAGATATCCCAAATATAGATTTTGTGTGCCGCAGGGTCCGCCGCACCTGCTCAGATGACAGTTAGCCACTACTCCAGCCGTGCGAGCCGCCTTGCAAGCTAGTGTATATGTATCGACGTGCGAGAAGACTCACCTCCAGCCAGCCACTCCCCATCAGGACTATATGATATCGCATGCCACGCGACTTTCGAAATCGGGTCATTGAACCGGTGAGTGGGCTCCAACTCTGTCTCTACAATCTGACATTTATTTGATTCGTACGTCATATTCGGCTCTGGGAGTGTAGGGTAAGTAGGGAGCGTGAATTGGCGGATGGTCCTGTCTGACGAGTTGGTGGCAAGCCTCCTACAACAGCAACCAGTCAAGTCAACTTTCCATATCCCGCACAATAACGGGAAGCTTATCGGACTGCTCAAATGACATACCTCCCACCATTCGCAAAGACAATTCCTTTGATGACCCCCGCGCCGACTATACGATGTCTCGCTATCAACTTTTGCCACGAGAAGACGTGGTTAGCCATTCGCGATGTGCATGCAAGAAGAAGGGGGGGATACATGGTTACCACACTCCTGTCGGGGGTGACGAACCCGATGACAAGACTTACCGACTTGGTGCGGGTATTATAAACCTCAATCGTACCAGCTGAAGTACCAACGAAGACGTGCCGACCGGTCGGGTCAAACCGAACTGTTGTCATTATCGTTCTGGGTCAAGGTATGCAATTGCGGACGCGGTAATGCGACAAGATTAGCAGGGACAGGCCCAATAGAATATGAGTATCCCATCCGAAAGCAGTGGGCATATCGCATGAACGGGCATCTACGGGCGCAATTTTTTCCGTTGACGTACCGTTTCTCATCACCGTCGTCCTCCCCGCCCAACTCGAACCTACCGCGATGAGAACTGCGCAGATCAACGATGTATGCTTCTCCGGTACTCAGTAGAGCAAGAACGATGCGACTAACGACAGATCGATACCTGCTGATAGTTTAGCTACACATATTCACGCACCTATTTCTTGGATGAAAGCTCGCTGCAACAACAGGAGCGTCGAATCTAATGGTGGTGTGCCTCTGAGGGGGGTCACAAGGTGACGCCAGATCCCATATTATAATATTCCAGTCCTTTGATGCTGTGAGCACGTATCGTGAGTTGCGTGACCAACTGCGCATGTCAGGTATGTTAGACAAGGAGACGTGTAAGAAGAGCCTTGAGACGAGCGTACTCGATAGCCGTGACGCCCTTGACGTGTCCTTCGCACCATCTTATGGTAGCCCGCGTGTCGAGGTCCCATATGACTCCCGAACCATCGGGGCGGCCAGCTGCGAGGAGTTTTCCAGATGGATCAAAGCGGGCAAATGACGCGACCGAGACCAGAGACGTTTGGATGGTTGTTGGATGGGTGATGGTGAACGGGTCTATACGAGCACATCAGAGATCTCACAGTCAGTTTCCAACATCGAGCAACGCACTGAGGAGGGTTGCGTTCATGGCCGTTTGTGGACAAGCCTGCCAACGTCATCGACTTCAACGGTCAACGACTTATGGCTACAACCCTCGACGCTCTGCTCCATGCACTGGTCGTGCCCCCCGCATTTTCACGCTATGACAGGATAACAGACACGGCTACCCTATCTGACATGCAGGCGTGGAAGTCCAGGGTACTGCCGACACTTTCCCAACTGGACCTCTTGTCGTTGTCGCTATCGACGGCTGAGCAGGCAAATCTTGTGAGGGTCCTCGCCCCGCTTACCGCCAGCGCGCCGTGGGCGTCTTCAGAATCTCGCACCCTTGCAGCCAGTAAGGAGTTCGTTCCGATATGCCTTTGTAGTCGTTAACCCCTCTAGCAGCACTCCTCGCAGAAATTTCCCCCACTTCCGCACTCGTCACGTATACACTCTCGAATGTGGTCAAACCCCTCTTTGCTGCGACACCCCACCCTCGTCTCCATCTCGCAACGGCGCGTGCCCTTGCCCGCCCAGCCGATACACAAGATACGTACCACCATCAGCCCTGGAAGGATCATCCCGGCCTGGAGGAGGTCCTCAGATGGTGTATCTTGAACACACAGGTATGAATGACAAGTTAGCTTCCTGAAGTGCACCTCACCTCGATGTTCTCCAGTCGTCCACCTATGAGCAAATATGGCCTCTTATTCTACCCCCCACTATGACTTTCCTTGACGATTATGAAGTTCCTTACAAAGTCCTTGGCGTGCACCTTATTTCGGATATGTTAACGCGCGTACCTCCAGAGCTACTCTTGCGGACCGGCGTGGATGCCCTGCTTTTCACTGTGCGTTATGAGTTGTTAGTTTTGTCGTGTTCCATCTCAACCCTTTTCTTGCTTGTTGCATGTGTTGATTGGGATGTACCCAGTCTCTTACTAATGCCTTGAATCACCTCCGTGACCCTAGCACCCCGGAATTGATTCGTGCGACAGTCCCGACAACGCTGCAGCTTATTGACCTCACTACACCTTCGTTATTTCCTAACGCATCTTCTTCTCCACCCTCCACCGATGATACAAGAGGAACCAGCTCAAAGGATCTGAGTCTTGCGCTTTCTCCATCCTTACACAGATCCCTCGCCACGAGGTTCAACCGTCTGTCCACGCTACTCTCCTCGTCTATTCTAGGGACAGTGATTCTGTACACACCAACAGTTGTCCCATCAGAGCCGGCTCCTATTGTGGATCCGTTCTCAGATCGGGAGCACGTGGCATCCGACTCTGAGTCGGAACCTTGCGCAACCCAGCCTGTGCAGGGAGCGCAGTCAAGTATCAATGCTCCACATCCCACTTTGGTGGCAGCTGCTTATGTCTTACCGCCAGTTATATCTGCACTCGGAGTAGGGGCGACAAGATTTTTGAAAGGAGTCGTGCCGGTGGTCGTTGGTTGGCTCGCGCTGCCGATCTCTACCACAGCGTCTCCACACTCCGCCATTGACTTGTCAGAAAGGGGTCGAGAGCCTAGCCAATCACAAGAGACCGTAGATGGACCGTTCGCCTTACATCTCGCAGCGTTGCACGTTGTGAGCGTTCTCATTGGCACATGTCCATTACGAATAGGTCGGTGGGCCACAACTATTACCGATGGTCTGGCTAGATGCTGGGTCAACTGTGCAGATGCCATGACTACTAACACCGCACCTCAGCTAGGAGTGCTCCAAGGACGCCTGCAGGAGGTAGCAGTGGAACTGGCGAGTGCATATCCGTATGCTAGGGTAAGCAACGCCGTCTTCCTTTCCGATCTTCCTAAGTTTCTCACACAACTCGACAGAACGAATTCGCAAAACTTCTTGCATTCGATAGAATGTTATTCGATGGACTAGTTGGAGGTATATGCACAACTCTGGGTGATGATGCCGCACTTGGAAATGCTGTGGCTACAAATAATCCTGGCAGTGCTACTTTGCAAAACAGTGTAAAAGTCTCGTGAAGAAAACTAAATATGGTGATTACAGTGTCTAATGATGATGCGTGTACAGGTATGGCAGCTAGCAATCTGAGCGGTTACTCTCATGGGGTTGGTTTGATATGTTGCGTACTTGAACAAACATTGATTTTCCACAGGACCAGTCAAATCTATGACATTTCCTGTGTTCATCAGTAAGGGCCAGTTTGGGAACTGGGGGTTCTGCGGAAGCCTGACTTCCTTAGTTTGTGTATGTCTGTGAGAATTCTTTGGCATGAGTATATGCTGAATGCTGAGTCTGAAATGTCTCTCGGATTATCTTCAATATGGATGAGAGGGTTGATGTTCACCACTATGAAGCACTTCGACAACAATGCATTAGCAATCCCTCATGGTAAATTCTTTCTTGCAGATGCCTAGTTTTCTGCACTGTCTAGAGCTGCTACATAGTTCCATATTGAGGCACTCATTACCACCTAGCAGAGTGGTACCACACGCAATTGAAGTATGTCTATCTAGATCATAAAATTGCCAGCTGTGCTAAATTAAATAGGCCTAGAAATAAAGAGGAACTGTTCAACCTTTGCCACTCATCTGCATGCAATGTGATTGAGTCCATCTTTGGCATGCTGGAGCACCACATTTGCATCCTTCTTCTCAGCCCCAAGTGCAATGTCCAAATTCAAGCTTGAATTCCAGCTGTGCTCTGTGCAATCCATAAGTCATCAGCAAAGTTACTTGTAGTCTAATGTGTCTGAAATGTCTGAGTCAATCTGACAAACTCTAAATCAATTCATTTGTACTCTTGGCACTCCATTTATTTGTCTGATGTCAGACACATCAGACAGGCTCAGACAGATTAGACTGTTTGTAACTTTCCTGATGAACTTTATCCATACTCATGATGCTGATGAAGATTCAGATGAAGATCCTATGATGGAAGATATAAGTGAGGATCTGCAAGGTGCAGGAGGATCAGATTCAGTAGCAGATTCAGAAGTTGAGATTACTGATGCAGCATGTTGCAGGTTACTCCAACTCTGCATGATCAGACAGCACAGCCATTATCAGGAGAGGGTTTACATGGGAGATGTCAGGTGTCATACCTGTGTCTTGTTCCGGCCCTCCTCCATTCCCCCCAAGCCACCCAACGACCTAGACCCTCTTCCTATTACACCTGACCAGTTACTGCCCACACCCGACACCGACCGCCACCCACATCATGCGGCCAACATGTCTCACTGCAAGCATTTTACAATGTTTCTTTGGAAATCATGCTGAAAAAATGGAGGAAAGAGATACTCTTTTATTTTGCATGTTTGGAAGGGAAAAATGCAAAAATAATATTTTATGTTTGTCCAAAAAAAATGGATTGGTGGTAATGTCCATTAGCTTCTACTCTAATTGGCATTAGCATCAATTCATGTTCTCTGGAAGAAAATAAAACCTTATTTTTGCATTTTTTCTTTCCAAACATCAAAAATAAAAGAGTATCTCTTCCCTCCATTTTTTCAGGATGTTTTCTGAAGAAAAATTGTGAAATGCTTGCTGTGTCTGCCTGTCTTCCATCTGTTACGCCCCGCCCATCTAACCGTGTGGCCGTGCTGGTTCTCACCGCATGTCAGTGATTCGGTCCACACCGTCTACTTGTTCTACTTCACAGCGGCATGTTTCCTTTCTCTTTTACTTCTCTTACTGTTATACTTGTATCATAGTACGCGCGCAGGCACTGCCCCGAGTCACGTGTGAGATGCAACGTGTTCACCACGTGACCTACGCGTCTCTGCCTTTCCCCTATCCCGGTATGTCTACTTTACTATGTATTGGTCGTCCCCCCTTTCCCTTTCTGGGATGACCTCGTTTCTGTTGCCTTGGACATCGCTTTCCGCAGCCTCTCGGCTCGGGTCATGTCCTTAGATCTATTCTTACTTATGACTCGACATGAGTCGGCCTTTGCTTGGCAGCGCCCTGTCGGCGCGCCTCATAGGTCGGTCTCGTTTCTACTGTACCACCTACTTACTGTGGACCTGCGGATACCTGTGCGGATGACTCGTACCCAAGTCATTTCCCTTGCCAGGTATTACTTTCGCTTGCCCGCCCTCATGTAACGTAGGAGTATATAGGGGCTGGCAGATCGTTGTGATCCCCAGCTTTTAGCTACCTTGCAACGAACCTCTTTTCTCTCATCTCGCTACTCTTGTCGACCGACTCGAGTAAGGGTTCACCAAGTCCAGCTCAAAGTACCATCGCTGGCCAGGTCTCTCTAACTCTCGTCTAAAACCCTATAGACCACGATTCAAGTCACGTTGTCTGGCACGGACTTTCGTCGCGGCCTAACAAAAGCTAAAAGCTCCCTTTACCGCCTTATCCCGCCGAGCTTCCACCCGCATGCTGTCTTGCATGTGTAGCGAAAGCAAAGCACCCCTATCGACTCTACCCTACATGATCGTTGTCTTTGCACGTCACTAGGTCAAGTCAACAGACACCCTACTTGGATCCAACTAGGCAGCCTTCCGGTACCTAGTCCGAGTATTGTCCCTACCACTGCGTCTCGATCTTACCTTGCTATACTCTGTCCTTGCAAGCCTCTAGCCAGGCCCGAGGTCTAGGCGCCCCACTGAGAAGACAAGACGTCATCCCCATGAGGAACCCCTCTGGTACCTCCGCAACAAGGAAAGGAGCGTGCAGATCGGCCACCGCTGCCGTTGCCCCCTGCCCCCTTTAGCATGTCTAGGAAATGACGTCACGCATCGGAACAACGAGCCGGATCTCGATCCACTCTACCCCCGTACTACGTTCTGACTCCATTATCCAATCCCGCTTTTCTGCAAACTAGGAACCCAACCCAGGGAGACATTTCAGATACCAATCAGGAACACAGCAAGCATTTCACAATGTCTCTTCAGAAGACATGGTGAAAAAATGGAGGAAAGAGATACTCTTTTATTTTTGATGTTTGAAAGGGAAAAATGCAAAAATAATATTTTATGTTCATCCAAACAACATGGATTGATGGTAGTGTCCATTAGCTTCTACTCTAATTGGCACTAGCATCAATTCATGTTCTCTGAAAGAAAATAAAACATTATTTTTGCATTTTTTCTTTCTGAACATTGGAAATAAAAGAGTATCTCTTCCCTCCCTTTTTTCAGCATGTTTTCTGAAGAAAAACAGTGAAATGCTTGCAGTGGAACCGGATTTACCTTCTGAACTAGGATCTGCCCTTGGCGATCAAGACGTTGATATCCCCGAACCCTGGTACGAAGAAGAAGTCGAACACTTCGCTTCAGGCTTCACTGCAATGGCGTCAGTTGAAGGTCAAAGCAGCGCGGTTCCTGCCGCCGAACCTATTCCCAATCCTGGACAGTCTGAGCAGCCGAGCGCTCCTGTCTCTCAACCCGTAGTCGGACTCCAACAGCAGCTCACCTGTGAGCAGGCTGACTACTGGCACCGCTTCTATCACCCCGAAATAAGTGAAGAGCGTCGCGCCAACATCAATGGAGGCCGAGAATTTAACATTAACAAACCCGCGACGTTTTCCGGCAAACAAGGAGAACTCTGCCCCTGGTTAAATCAAGTTGCCGCCTATCTAGCGCTGAACGCTCATGTCTACACGAGCGATCACGTCAAGATCGGCCTGGCGCTATCTTATATGACTACCGGAGTGGCCGGAGCCTTTGCCTCCAATTATATTGCCAAGTACGTCGACGGTGTAGGGAGGGAAGCCTCCCTACTAGGTGAATTCCTTTATTTCATTGTTTTTACTTACTGTTTGGTTTTTATATTTTTATTCTACTTTTTGACTTAGTATTTGGACGAGTTTGGCTTATGTAAGCCAGACTTGTACTTAGGACATACTGTACATACTTAGATGAATAACAACCACGTTACTAGAGACGAGAAGACGAGAATCCGAGCCCGAGGGACTCGGACTATTATTTCTCCATTATCAGACCTTCGTTAGACGTTATCTCGACCTTCTTGGGACTTTAGGGCGCGTTCTAAGTCTTTTTCACTTCTCTTTGACCCCTACCAGGCAACTCCAGTCCCCTTGGGTCGAACTGACCCCACCATTCCAAAGGGAGACTCAAGGTATCTCCCCCCACACTCCTTTATCCGACTTTACATCTGGAGCCCACCGCGAGGGGGCTGTTTGCTTGGTAATCCCCCCTTCCCTCCTACCCTCGAGCTCGTGCACGCGATATCTCGAGAACCGACGCGCCCTACCTCTCGCATTTCGAGGTCCTAGTTCTACTTGACGAGAGCTTTTGAACGACACCTCTTTCGACGCGTTCGCTCCAGCGGTTCTGGAGATATCCCTCATTTTGTGGAGAAAGGCTTAGTAGGACGATTTTTGGCATAACTCGCGATTGGGTGCGCGTATCCTCTTGTTTCTTTGATCTCCCATCGCCCCTAGACGCCCTCTACCATCACCCGACGTTTCGTGGAATTCCGGCCAGCGGTTGTTCACCAACGCGCTGCTGTTCACCCACCCTCCTGCCTGCACTCGCATTTTCTCGCGAACCGACACGTCCAAACCTCTCGCTTTTCACAGGCCTAGTGGAACTCGACGAGCGCTTCCCGACGGTTCCCCTTTTGTTGCGTTTGCATCAGTACATCACGAGATATTGCATTTTTCGTGCTGGAGGGCTCAGTCGGACCATTTTGCGAATAACTCGGGTTTGGGTGCGCGTATCCTCTCGTTTCCTTGATCTCCCAGCACCCCTAGACGTCCTCTACCACGTCCCAAAGTTTCGTAGCATCGCGTTCAGTGGTTCTTCGTCAACGCACTGCCGTCCTCCCCCTCTGCCACAGCCTTGCTCCCTGGCACCTCCCCTCGCGTTTTTCGTGCCATTTCGAGTTGTAGGAACCTATTCCCCACCCCTTAGAGTCGATTGAAAGCCCCTTCGAGATCCCCCAGTCGCTTCGAGATCCCCAGACGCTTTGAGACCCACAGACGAGTATCGAGCCCCCCTTCGAGACGCTTTCGAGACGTAGCCGTTCACTTAGACGCATCTGCGTTCGTTCGTAGACATACCCAGACGTAACCCAGACGTATTTTATTCGTTTTCTGCGCGTTCTTGCAGTCGAGCGAGGCTGCAAGCTGAGAGTTGAGTCTTCGAGTCACACATGGTGACTATATTTCGTTTTCTCTTCGTTTTCAGTGGTCGAATCCACTTCGTAACGTGTATACAAGGCTTCTACCAACTCCCATAGACATTCGAGGTCGCATCGAGGCGACCCCACCCCCCTTCGTATACCCTTCGAGGCCAACCGCGGACATTCGAGGCTCGTGCCTACCCTCGATACTACTGTCAATAATCGACTACGACGTGAAATAAATTCATTTGAGCTTCGTATATACCACTCGTGATGGAAGACGCATGCAGACTGTCTCGAGCCCCACTCGAGTTGCATCCGGAGTTCTCAGGGGAGGGACGTGACCTTCCAGCTTACTTCGAAGAGGTGGTGGAGTATGGTAGGGCCCAGGGAAGGTCAGGGGACCTGTCCCTAATGATGATCGCAATCGAGGGAGCCCCACCCCTCGACAAGTTGCTCTGGCGCCTCCTCACTGCCAGTTCCCCAGCTGTTAGGCAGTGGGACGGTTTTAAGGCGCTTGTAACACTCCAGTACCCCGAGATCGAACCAGTCGAGGATACCCTCGAGTGCTTTGAGGAGTTCCAGTCCCGCCTTGAGGAGACTCGTCGCAACGAGCTCAGCTCTGTCGAAGCCTTGGGGGACTACCTTCGTGTATTCCGAATCTGGTTCTTGGGCATGGTAAGAGGGAATGCGCTCGAAATGAGCCACCAGTCCCAACTTTTCCTTCGAGGCCTCCCTCCACGTGTCGAGCTCGAGGTCTCGAGGAGGCTCGCATTGAGGTACCCCCTGTTTAGGTCAGGGCAGCTATGGCCTATCGAGGTCATTGTTCGCATTACAAAGGAGGTTATCGAGGAGGGGGTAAGCTGCTCATCTCCTCGTCTAGCTTCGAAGAAGTCCTTGTCAGCTCTCGAGTCACCATCTCTGCATTCGTCCTCACCCTCAATCAGCTACAAGTCAAGTGCCCCTGTGAAGGAGTGCTCTTGGTCTTGTTCTAGAAGACACTCCCAGGGAAGCTCGAGCACGAACACCCCCTTGCATTCCCCCTTTGAGGCATCCCCTCGAATTTCGAAGAACTCCCCTCCCTCACCTGAGCTCGCCTCGAGCGGCTTGTTCCCTCTCCGAGTCACTCATGCAGGCTCGTGGCACCCTGTGGTTCATCCACGTAGGTGTGTCTTGCATTGGCAGGCTGGTGACTCGGCTTCGAACCCACTTCGTAGCTCGAGAGATGATCGAGATTCGTGTTGGCGACCATCTCGTGACCCCAGTTCAACCTCGAATCAGTTCCTTCGACGTGGTGAGCCTTCAGTTTCCCCCTCAAACCTCTCCTCTCGCCTCGAATCATCTTCGAAGACCCCCTCGAAGCCTTCCTCTCCCCTCGAGACCCATTCGAAGCCACCCTCGCATCTCGAGCCACCCCAAGGTACTTCGTTTTTGCTTCGAGAATCCTCATCTCCGATGTCAGAGCCCACTTCTGCCTCTTTCGAGTCGCGTTCAAGAGTGTCAAGGGGTTTGTTCCCTCTTCGAGACTCTGCAGGTTCAAGCGAGCCATCCCCTGGCCTTCGAGAGGCATCGAGGCACCGAGTGCAGCCTCGAAGGTATACCTTTTGCTTCTTCTGTGGTCGAGACGGACATATCCGAGCTCGATGTGAGGTCTGCAGCTCGTATCTAGCTGCAGGCAAGTGTAGGATCGTTCGAGGACGAGTTGTACTGCCTACAGGTGAGGAGATCCCTCGAGAGGCACTCGGGCACACCCTCCAGGCTCGATTGGATTCCTGGGCCCTCGCTCGAGGCCCAGATAGACTAGTGGAACAGGTACCCTCTCCGCCTTCGAGTTTCAAGTCTACCCAACCCCTCGCCTTGTCTCGAGGTGACTCCGAGACTTCCCAGGAGCACCTTTCGAGTTCGAGAGTGCCCACCTCCCCTTTGAGGGTAAGCCAGCCCCTTTCGAGCACCTCCCGAACCCTCGATAGGAAGGGTCGAGCCTTCGAACCAAGTCCAAGTCGAATCCCGAGGCTCACTAGAGCCTCTCGAAGGTCTGTTTCCCCCTCTCGAGTCACTCCTTCCCCTTCGAGTCGAGCCCCTCTTGCGAGTTGCCCTCTGAGGCCTGTCCTGGCTCGAGACCAGTCTCACCTTCGAAGCCACGGCCTCGATCCACCTTCGAAGCCCCTCGAGACACCTTCGGACGACCTGACAGTACCTTCAGGTGACTTCGAGCACCTTAGAGCCCCTTCGAGACCGCTTCGAGGCCCCTTCGAGCCATTTCCGAGCCATTTTTGGCCCTCGAGGACCTTAGGACACCTTCAAACAGTGTCCCCCATCCATCTGGGTAGTGTCTTTTGTTTCTTTTATATGGTCTATTTTGTTTTCGAGTTCGCATTTTTGCATTCTGACTTAGAGTTTTTGTTTCGAGGAAGATACCCCTCTCTTGCTATATGATACAGTTTGGTACGTGATGACTGGGGACAGTCACTCTCTAAAGCCACCCTCGGATGTAGGGAGGGAAGCCTCCCTACTAGGTGAATTCCTTTATTTCATTGTTTTTACTTACTGTTTGGTTTTTATATTTTTATTCTACTTTTTGACTTAGTATTTGGACGAGTTTGGCTTATGTAAGCCAGACTTGTACTTAGGACATACTGTACATACTTAGATGAATAACAACCACGTTACTAGAGACGAGAAGATGAGAATCCGAGCCCGAGGGACTTGGACTATTATTTCTCCATTATCAGACCTTCGTTAGACGTTATCTTGACCTTCTTGGGACTTTAGGGCGCGTTCTAAGTCTTTTTCACTTCTCTTTGACCCCTACCAGGCAACTCCAGTCCCCTTGGGTCGAACTGACCCCACCATTCCAAAGGGAGACTCAAGGTATCTCCCCCCACACTCCTTTATCTGACTTTACAACGGGTGGGACGAAACATATCCCAACACGTGGGGAAGCTTCAAAGAAACCTTATACGCGACTTTCGAAGCCAGAGATCAAAAAGCCCAGGCGGTCATCAAACTTAAAGCACTCCATCAAGGTGATCGCCCCCTCGAGAACTACACTGCTGAGTTCTTGGGTCTTTTCAATCAAGCCGGACTTCTGCCCTCTTCTATCGAAGGTGGCGTACTATTCGCTCAAGGTTTGTCCCGCAATCTTCGAGACCGCATCCTCGACCGTCAGCATCCCCCTACCAACGTTGGTGAATGGGTGAAAGCCGCCGGCAAAGTATACATGTCACAGATCTCGAAGGACATCTACAACAAGGGACCAAACGCCGCCCACCGTCCTAACCCGTTCACTTTTCCACAAGCAAACGCCGCCCGCGACCCTAATGCCATGGACGTTGATCAGGCTAGATGCACCCCGCGCTGCCGATCCAATGTCAGGGCCGTTACCTGCTACAACTGTGGCAAGGAAGGTCACATGAAACGGGAATGCCAGGAAAAGCTGCACGTCCCCAAGTTTAACATCAAACGTACCGAACGCGGTACTTACGAAATCGATCCTAAAGTAGCCGAAGAAATCCTCCACAAACAATCCAGAGAACAGTCTGGAGAGAAGGTGTTTGAGGTTTCGGAGAAATCCTTGAAGGATTTTTAATCAGGCAAACCACCGCCACTGTGGTACGCCCGGACGCTAGAATTCTGTCACTAAAGTCTACTTGTACTAGTATCGCAAATGAAGATGATATGTGTGCCGATTCCCCAACTGGCTCTCTTTATTTGCTTGACAGAGAAAACGTGGCCATCCCGACTATGATCGACTCCGGTGCGGAGATCAATTTGATCGACCCCCGAGTAGTCGAAAAGTATAAACTGAAGACCTACCCGATCGAGTATCCACTCGGGGTTACCGCCTATAACGGAGGAGAAGGTTTTCAAATTAAATGAAAAGTTACTCTGCATGCCAAGGTTCAGGATCGGGTGATGCGCATCAAAGCCTACGTACTCCCACTTCGATGCAAATCGATTCTATTGGGCATGCTGTGGCTAAAGAAGTTCCAACCCGACATCGACTGGAAGACCCGCAAAATCCATGGCTGGAAAGATGAGGAGTCTATCCCCAGAGCTCCCCGTAAGGAGGGAGCAGTAAGGAAGACGACCATCTCTACCGACCTCGAGGTCAAGGCGTCTGCCGGGAAGGAAGAAGTCAAACTCCCCGACTTGTATCGGGAATTTGAAGAGGTATTTTCCGAGAAGGATATACTGCTACCACCTCATCGACCAGGTCTCGATCACGAGATTAAGACGAAACCGGACTTTCCCCAACAGAAGGGACACATCTACCCGATGTCCCAAGACGAGATGAAGTCACTCCGCGAATTTGTCAACGAAAACCTAAAATGTGGAAAGATCCGCGAATCCAAATCTGATCAGGCTGCCCCAGTGTTCTTCGTAGGGAAGAAGGATGGAAAGTGACGACTCATACAAGACTACCATCATCTAAACGAACATACGGTCAACGATTCCTATCCCCTCCCAAATGTACAACAACTCATCGACGAACTATGCGAGTCTCACTTCTACGTGAAGTTCGATATACGATGGGGCTTCACCAATATCAGAGTCAAGGACTCCGACATATGGAAAGGAGCCTTCGTTACGCCCCTCGGACTATTCAAACCCCTCGTAATGTTCTTCAGACAGAAAAACTCACCGCCGACGTTCCAGCGGTATATGGACGTAACATTCCGCGAGCAGTTGATGAAGCACCAGCAGGTTGGCTATATGGACGACGTAATTGTCCACACCAAGACCCGCGAAGAACTTCGACATCACGTCCGCGAATTCCTCAACGTATGCCGTCGAGAACAGCTCCGGCTCAAAATCTCAAAATGTATCTTCGAGGCCGAAGAAGTGGAGTTTCTCGGATACATCATTGGCGAAGGACGGATCAAAACCCACGCGGTTAAAACTGATGCCATCCAGGAATGGAAAGAACCCGAAAATCTGACACAACTCCGATCATTTTTAGGGTTCACCAACTTCTACCGGAAGTTCATAGCCGGTTACTCTGCCATATCCGCCCCGCTTCACCACCTCTCGAAGAAGGACGTTCCGTGGAAATGGGATCGAGACCAGCAAGCAGCCTTTGACAAGTTAAAGGCTGCGCTTGGATCCTCTCCCGTCCTGAACATTCCTGACCCAGCAAAACCGTTCGCCTTGTTCACCGACGCTTCGCAGTCGGCAACAGGCGCGGTATTAGCCCAGAAAGGAGAAGACGACGAGTGGCACCCGTGCTCTTACCTATCCGAAAGCTTGAAAGGCGCCGAGAAAAACTACCCCACACTGCAAGCATTTCACTGTTTTTCTTCAGAAAACATGCTGAAAAAAGGGAGGGAAGAGATACTCTTTTATTTCCAATGTTCAGAAAGAAAAAATGCAAAAATAATGTTTTATTTTCTTCCAGAGAACATGAATTGATGCTAGTTCCAATTAGAGTAGAAGCTAATGGACACTACCATCAATCCATGTTTTTTGGATGAACATAAAATATTATTTTTGCATTTTTCCCTTTCAAACATCAAAAATAAAAGAGTATCTCTTTCCTCCATTTTTTCACCATGTCTTCTGAAGAGACATTGTGAAATGCTTGCTGTGCCATATACGACCTCGAATTCCTTGCGGTCATACGTGCCATCAAAGCTTTTCGGCATTACCTCATATCCCCCGTCGCACCCACCATTGTCTTCACTGATCACAAGAATCTCGAATACTACAAAGAACCTCAGAAGTTCTCACAGCGGCAAACCCACTGGTTTTCGTATGTACAGGGATTCCCCCTAAAGTTCTCCTATACTCCAGGTCGTCTTATGATGGCCCCTGACGCACTATCTCGACGCAGTGACCACTCTCCCCCTGAACCTGTAGTCGCCACTTTGCTCCCACCGAGCGCGTGGCTTGAGGGGGGGGTGAAACCCACCGTTCCAACCGTTTCTTTCCTGAAAACAGCCCTGATTTTGGCAAAGCCCGCTTCGCCGCCCACTGAGGACAAAGTCAAAGAGTGAAAGTGCGGCATTTACGCCCTGTCGGCAGAGGTCTATGAGCGCGCCAAGAGCGAAATGCAAAAGGACTCTACCATCTCTGCCGAAAACCCCGAAATCACCAGTCATCCCGACGGAACTAAGCGTCGAAAGAACTGCATCTACATTCCCCCTGGCGCTCGTAAAGAGTGCCTTCTATCCTATCACGATCACCCGTCCGCCGGACATCCCGGAATCAAGGCGATGACCCGCAAAATGGTCAAGGACGTATGGTGGCCTGGCATGTGGAAGTACATCCGCGACTATGTAAAGGGTTGCGCCGTCTGCCAGTCCACCAAGGTCATCACACATCCAGTAACGCCACCGGTGGTTCCCAACGACGTCCCAAAGAACCCTTTCCCTTTCCAACAGATCTCTATGGATCTGATTACCGACCTCCCTGTTTCCAACACGTTCGATACCGTGCTCACGATCGTCGACCAAGGCTTAACTAAAGCCGCCATGTTCATCCCCTGTCGGAAGGACGTCGACTCCCTCAGTATCGCTTGACTGTTCCACAAACACGTATATTCCTGCTTCGGTCTCCCTGAAGCAGTCATCTCCGACCGAGGACTGCAGTTCGCGTCGGCATTTACCCATGAACTCTACAAATCCCTCAGAGTCCAGTCCAAGCTCTCGACCGCCTACCACCCTCAAACCAATGGCAAGAGCGAACGTGTTAACCAGGAATTGGAAACTTACCTTCGGTGTTATTGCGCTGAACATCCTAACAGCTGGTCATCCAAACTCCCGGATGCTGAGTTCGCGCATAACTCCCGTATCCATTCCGTTCATCAACAAACGCCGTATAGCCTTCTTTATGGCTATGACCCCTCCCCCTATCCCGAAGTTTGGCTCACATCAGCGCCCAGCATCGACGAACGCCTGGAACGACTTGCTAGCTGCCACGACAACGCTATACTCGCTCACAAGGCTGCGCAAGAAGTTATGAAACGCCGATCAAAAGGAAGCTACGTTCCCTTCAAGGAAGGCGATCGAGTATGGCTCAATTCGGGTAACCTCCGTGTTCAAGGGCAGTCCCCCAAAGTCACGCCTCGACGTTTCGGACCATTTGAAATAGAACGAGTCATCTCCCCCGTGGCAGTACGACTGTGCCTCCCTGATACGTGGCGTGTGCACCCAGTGTTCCACACTGGTCGGTTGCTCCCCTATCACGAGACGGCTGAATATGGAATTCCCAACCCACCGCCGCCTCCCGAGGTAGTGGATGACGAGGTAGAATGGGAAGTTGAGTCAATACTAAATCACAAAAACACAGGTCGCGGTCGTCAGGCGCATCGCACGTACCTCGTAAAATGGAAAGGCTTTACGCATGCGGACAATTCTTGGGAACCCGAGAGCTCGTTAAAAGACCACGCAACTGAGCTACTCGAGCAATACAAACTTTCCCGCCGCCTCCCACTCACCTAAAGCCGCTTTCCACTTAACACCATGTGCAACGATGTACCCGACTTCCAGCGATGTGACGGTTACGATGCCCCGCTCAACATGCGTCCCTACGTGTTATTCGACTCATCGACCGACAACGCCGCCCCGTCACCTCAGCTCTCCAGTATATCCTCCCAAATCGAACTATCCTCCTTCAGTTCCTTTGACGAAGTCCCCCCGCCCCGGTCCTTCCCCAGCCAGTCATTCTCTGTCCGCCGCGTCCCTGTCACGCATGGACGACTCGGTAAAGGGAAGAAGACCGAGCGAGGCCCCCCTCTTCACCAATCCGTTCTCTTCGCCGACGGTTCCCGCCCCGGTGGTGTGTCGACAGCCTCAACCCGTTCCTCCCATGGATGTGAACTGGATGTCCCATCCACCAGCACTACTCCAGAGGTCCCCCAGGTCAGAGTCATCCCCCCCTGTGACCCAGACCGGCTCTTCCCCCATGCCCGTGGGGACCTGGTACCCGCGTCGCCAGACTACTTCAACTACGTTTGGACGCTTGCTATCTACGACAGAGGGTACCCATTCGACGGGAAAACAGAAGAACAGAATGACCGCGTTCGGGTGCTGTCTGAGGTCTACCGAGGAACAGACATAGCTCTGGACCAAGTCCCGGAACTCCTCAGCAAAACCCGCATTTCCCCTTCCGACACTATAGCCGAGTCTATCGACCGGCTCCTTGCCGACCTCACTGTCAATATCTCCGCTGTCCAGTACCGGCTCATGCTCGAGTTGGCCTCCATCATTACTGCCGACAAGTGTCGTTCCTTTCGTAACTGAGAGGTCGACCGCCACGTTCAGAGGGCCAAAGAGCAGCTTGATTCTGGCCAGGATACTCCAGCAGCAGCAGGATCGACAGTGGGTGAGAAGCATTCTGACGTAGCCGTCAAGACCGAAGAAGCTGAGCCAGACCCCTGGTCCACGGAGCCGATAGAGTTTTCTGCCGACGACGGACATAGCAAGAAGCGGGATGCCTCTTTTAGCGAAACAGCTAGGTTTCTCTCTGAAACTGTTCCCTCCGCCGCGTCCTCCTTTCACTGGAGGTCTTTCTTAGACGCAGCCACCTGGAACAAAGCCGACCATTCGCTCCATAATGCCATCAACACCACTATGTCCATTCCGCCCGCTACCTTCCATCCTGTCATCGTCGACTCGATGCTCCGACTCTACCTCGCCGGCCGCACCCCCGTTCCCCTCGCCCACCCCTTATATGAGTACGCCTGCTACGATTGCCGCTACTTCAGACATTGGTCCTGTCGTAACGGCCGTGGCTCAAGGTGGACCCCCGCTACCAACTTATCCGCTGAGGATGAGAACGAGGGATCGCGCCGATCGACCGCCCGTCCACTTCACTCCCGCCGCCACCGCTCCCCGACTCCCGGGCTGTCTGTCAACCCTGGTCGATCAGGTGTTCGACGAGCCTGAGGGGGGGGTGATGTTACGCCCCGCCCGTCTAACTGTGTGGCCATGCTGGTTCTCACCGCATGTCGGTGATTCGGTCCACACCGTCTACTTGTTCTACTTCACAGCGGCATGTTTCCTTTCTCTTTTACTTCTCTTACTGTTATACTTGTATCATAGTACGCGTGCGGGCACTGCCCCGAGTCACGTGTGAGACGCAACGCGTTCACCACGTGACCTACGCGTCTCTGCCTTTCCCCTATCCCGGTATGTCTACTTTACTATGTATTGGTCGTCCCCCCTTTCCCTTTCTGGGACGACCTCGTTTCTGTTGCCTTGGACATCGCTTTCCGCAGCCTCTCGGCTCGGGTCATGTCCTTGGATCTATTCTTACTTATGACTCGACATGAGTCGGCCTTTGCTTGGCAGCGCCCTGTCGGCGCGCCTCATAGGTCGGTCTCGTTTCTACTGTACTGCCTACTTACTGCGGACCTGCGGATACCTGTGCGGATGACTCGTACCCGAGTCATTTCCCTTGCCAGGTATTACTTTCGCTTGCCCGCCCTCATGTAACGTAGGAGTATATAGGGGCTGGCGGATCGTTGTGATCCCCAGCTTTTAGCTACCTTGCAACGAACCTCTTTTCTCTCATCTCGCTACTCTTGTCGACCGACTCGAGTAAGGGTTCACCAAGTCCAGCTCAAAGTACCATCGCTGGCCAGGTCTCTCTAACTCTCGTCTTGAGGGTTTTCTCTATAGACCACGACTCAAGTCATGTTGTCTGGCACGGACTTTCGTCACGGCCTAACACCATCAGTTGGCATCCTTCGGCATCGGTCGGCACCCATCGGTCCTTGCACATGACCACCACCACCAGTACCCATTAGCACACCTTGGTCAGGTGACCTCCCCACAGGGGTTAGCTTTCCTCTTGGGTACTATGGGCCGATCTGGGTACAGCGCAGCAGTCATACCATGTGGCACACCACAGGGTCATTGCCTCTTTAGGCTTTCAGCCCACTCCCTGATTGGCTATCAGTTGAGTGCCCCAAAGCCATACCACCTGTACCTTTCCTGTTATACTCAGTCCCTTTATCCCAACCCTCACCTCTGCTGTCTAGCCTGCATTCTGTGTGAAGTTTTCTGATGTCTGTCCCCCTTGAAAACTTATAGTGTTCATTATGTCAGTTCTGCCATTCCGTTACTGTACCGCCTCGATGGCACATGTACCATATATAAACCCACTGCACTCGGTGGCAGTTCCTCAGTATGAATGTCACCATAGTTCACCCCTCTGCAGTCTACGACTGGCCTCCCCTAAGCTTGTCGGCTTCATACCAGCTCCCTTATACCTCTGAAATCTGAGGGCTGGGCTTGTACAAGGGGGCAGTGCACAAGCTGAACCTGACGCCCTCTCCTGTACCTCCGTCGCAACCGTCGGCCAGCCTTTGGCCATCGTCGCTCTCTGTTGGCCCGTGTCGGCCAACCCTCGGCCACCGTTGGCCTATCTTCGCTTGTGTCCCCCCAGCCTCTGTGAGTGTCGGAGATTGTCAGAGAAGGACCAAACTTAACATCAGGTCAGGCAATGATGAGTACAGCTCTGATTCTGTGTCCCTGTAGTACTGCACACCTGTTTGCCCATCATGTTGTATATTATGAGTCTCAACCAAGTGACAAGTCAGGTAAGACTAGTTGACCAAAGCAGGATGAAGACAAAGGAACATGAGGTGAACAACCAACAAACCAACAGAGCAAGACAAGGACAAAGGAGGTTGAGATGGAAGAGAGATGGACCTGCAGAAGTCAGATGATGACAACAAGTAACAGCCCAGTCCAGGCAGCAGTCACTTAGTCAATGACAAGAGGGATAACACCTAAGCATGAAAATGAATAGAACTAGGGATCTAGTACATGAATGTGCCTACTTATATATTCACTAATTAGGAAGCCATGAGGATACCTCAAGGCTAGGGTAAGGGTATGATGACATAGTGACATCATAAAGACATCACTAGGTACTAGACCATGGCTCTAGAATGTAAGTATAAATAGTGCTCAAATGGAAGAAGAATAGGGGGATCTGTAATTGGAGGTCTGGATTAGTGTTGGATAAGGGTCAGGGACCAGACCCTGGGAAAAAGTTCCTAGATAAGATTAGAAGATCTAATCACTCATCTAATCAGAGATTAGATAAGACAGAAAGATAGGGGCAAATCTTCAATCCATTACATTGTACTTGGTAAAAATCTTGTTTGTACTGAATAGAACTCAGATGCATGTTTCACATGAGTGTGAAGAAGCAATACATACAGTCTCCACCACTGCAAATATTGTACCTCTCAATAAATCCTATGGCACATGGGGCAGACATTGTTACACCCCGCTCGCTTAACCGTGTGGCCATGCTGGTTCTCACCGCACAATGGTGACTTGGTCTACACCGTATCCTTGTTCTATATCACTGTGGCATGTTTCCTTTCCCTTCTCTTGTTCTTACCGTTATACTTGTATCATAGTGCGCGTGGAGGCACTGCCCCCAGTCACGTGTGAGACACGACACGTTCATCACGTAACTGACGCGTCTCTGACTTTCCCCTATCCCGGTATGTGGTTACTGTACTAAGTATTGGTCATGCCCCTTTTCCTTTCCGGCACGACCTCGTTTCTGTTGCCTTGGACATCGCTTTCTGCAGCCTCCTGGCTCGGGTCATGTCCTTGGTTCTATTCTTACTTATGACTCGATGTGAGTCGGCCTTTGCTTGGCAGCACCCTGTCGGCGCGCCTCATAGGTCGGTCTCGTTTCTACGGTACTGCCTACTTACTGCGGGGCTGCGCATACCAGTGCAGGTGACTCCTACCCGAGTCATTTCCCTTGCATGGTATTGCTTTCGCTTGCCCGCCCTCATGTATCATAGGAGTATTTAGGGGCTGGCGGATCGTTGTGATCCCCAGCTTTTAGCTACCTTGCAACGAGCCTCTTCCTTTCACATCTGTGATCGCTACTCTTGTCGACCGACTCGAGTAAGGGTTCGCCAAGTCCAGCTCAAAGTACTATCGCTGGCCAGGTCTCTCTAACTCTCGTCTTGAGGGTTTTCTTATAGGCCTTGACTCAAAGTCTCGCTGTCTGCTGCACGGACTTTCATCGCGGCCTAACAGACATGAGGTGGGGGGAAAAGGGTATGACATCACTTGTGATGTCATAGTGGAGCAGAGAGGTCCAAAAGATAGACATCAGGGGGCCACAAGGCAGAGGCCTGGACCAGGTCCAAAGATAAGAGACAAGAATAGACAATATGATAAGATAAGATAAAGGAAAATGACAGCACAACCCATAACAAGAATAAATCCCAATCATGCCTAAATGTGGTGTAGGAGTCATCATTATATCCAGGGAAGCTTTGTGAACTGCATGATATTATCTATATTAGGAAAATATGGCTCAAACTACAGCAGATATCTGTACAGTTATTTATAACATGCAATTCCCACACATAAAGACAAGCAAACCAAAAGAAAACAGCATGTGATTTTATGCTGCTATACAAATTAGGAAACCTTTTCCCACATGGTTATATTTAGCCTAAATGTTTGACCATTATTTATGCATGTTTGCAGGTTGCAAATTCAAAGTCAGCAATTCATGCTTCTTTCCTCCTTTACCCCCACCCCAAGTCACTCCCCACTCACACAAAGGTAATGTGGATATAGTTGTTCAACATCTGCATTGTTGGTTTGATGGGTAAAATCCATTTGCATAATGTGCATTGAACTATGTCATTTCCACTGCTTTCTGCCAATCCCCACAAGAACAGGTCATGGGCACAGAGATATTATCACCCTGCATGAATGATACAGCCCTTCCACATGAACTGACATGGACTCAATGTATGTGCATCCTTGACACTAACACCTTCAATTCACAATGTACCTGCAGCACTTCCTGGGGTACCAAACCATTTACATGAACATGATACACCAAAAGTCATGCACTCATCTCCTTCTCCAATGATTTTGGAAAGCCTAGCAACTCCTCCCCCAAACAACCCCTCACATAACAGCAAAGCACAAGGGACTCCCATCGACCTTCCACAGTGGACTGTCTTCAACCTTTCCAAGGCAAGTGATGACAGCATGGCTCCGGCTGAAATGCAATTCCGGAGCGCACAACATGTAGGGCTCCGCACAGCCACTCATCGTCAAATTCCTAATGGCGCGAATGATGAGTGTACTCGAGGTGCCTCGCCGTCTTCCGTTGAATCACTGGAGATTGGCCCAAAGTTACCCAAAAAATCCTTGTTTGATGGAGTACTGATCACATCACGCGCCCCAAAACTTGCGCCGTCCTCGACGACGCGGTCTCGCACTCCAACAACTTCTTTCGCGCTGCTCGACGCGTTGCAACGAACATTTGACGCAAACAATCGTTCCTCTCTAGAGGATGATGACGCTTCGAGCATACCGCAAACGGATCCCGAGGCTGCGACCGATGACGAGAGAGTCATAAGACGGCCTTTGCTCTCTCCATTGAAACGTCGATCCTTGTACCACCGGACTTCCCAAAGTGACAACGATACAGCGAGAGTTACGACAGCGTTTCCGGATGATCTTGTCAAGAAACGCGTCAAGAGCATTCCTTACGACTCGATGCCCGAAGTGATCGATGCTGCACTTGGAATATTTCGCGCACCCGTCCAGCTTGGAGAAGTGGACGAGCTCGAAGACGATGGCGAAGCCGAGGAAATAGAGTCTGTCTGCGATGGGTCGAGTGACGTGTTGGCGGACTCAGATAGCGGGAGCCCCCAGAAGAAGGGAAACATCAAAAACTGCGGTTCCATCGTTGACCCTCCCCTCCCTCTTGTGTTTTTCCAGCCACCGTTGTCGTCATCCACATTCACTGCCACATCGGGCCTTCCACATAGGAAGGTTGAGAGAACAGGCATTATTACACCACATGTATCGATGCACCAGCGGTTCCAGCGGAAGCTTCTCTCTCTCTTCGGGGAGAACGCGGTGGTACGGATGGACAGAGGCGCAAGACCGCGCAAGGTTCGTGACATTTTGAAGCCTTGGGTTTAGTGCTGACAGCTGTGCCCGTTTTGATCTTTCAGAATTCCTTCGACTACATTCACGAACCTGCCTACGCGTACCGCGAAGATACTGCGACCCATCCTGCCACGCCCAAAGCGAACAGAAATAGTGACGATTCTCCGGCTGACAATACGCCGCCTGCGCCCGTAGACGGTGCCCAAGCCAGCAGCCCAATTGCACGTGCGCAGGAACACGCAACTACGGCTGAATCTGTCTCGCCTGAGCTTCCATCGATTCCGCGTAGGCCTCTCAAACGGCGAGCCTCTCAGGAGGTGGACGCTGATACCAACACTTCCGCTGCTCCCCATCACAACCACGGTCCCAGTGATACGGCAGCTGCTTCAGGGGAAGTGACACGCCAGCCATCTGCAAATAAAAGACGACGCCTCGACTGCAGTGAAGTCAAGCTTCAGAGTTGGGTTGTCAACCTTCAGTGCCTGCTCAAGGGTAAAACCTGGTTCACTGAAAAGGTGTGAAGCGTGTATCTTTGTGCCTGGCGCAGCAACTGACAAAAAACGCGACATTAACTATAGGCCCTTAAGCAAGTGAGTGACGAGCTCACGAAGATAGACTCCGTCAAAGCTGAACTAGACATAAGCATACCCATTGTACGTGGTTTTCACTCGACAGCAGCACTGTCAGGTTCTGAATTGCCGTGGCAGGTGAAAATGCTCCGCCAGTGCATACACAAACTTGCCCAACTTCAGGACATTCCATTCGGGGATCCCTACAAGTTGAGACAAAAAGCGCATCTTATCGCAACAGCTTGGGCGTGAACCTTGCAGATTGAGAGCATTAACCAAATATCAGCTGTCATGGAACTTTCGTTTTAAAATACTTTTCCTATGTATATTATGGATTTCAAATGACGTTTTGTCCGGTTGCAGAATATGTTAATCTTTTGGCCGTTTGCATGCTCGTTGCCGCGCCTGGTTTCCTACTTGTCTAATCTGTGATCACCCGACCGGTGTCCCAAAGCTCTTGAGGATAAGCGGAGTCCTCTCGACGGAAACACTCCTTGGTCTTCACTTCCCCACGCAAAACGAGCTAAAGATTGCACCAAGGACATCTTCCGTGCTCACATCGATGCCAGATACAGAACCGATGGCCCGAGCAGCGTACCGCAGCGACTCAGCGGCAATATCGATCTGAGACAAAGCTTCCCAACCGAGTGATGGACGTTATTTTTCGTCTGCAGGTGACATCGCCGGGGCACTTACGGAACTCCTGAAACTCTTCCAAGAACTTCACCGCTGATTCAAGGTAGTCTCTATGCCTAGCCTGCGTGATGAGCGGAGCATCTTCAGCAGACATTGATTCAGAGTAACTGTTGTTTGGGAGAATCGAAACTTGAACAATCGAGAGGGAAGAAAAAAGGTAAGGAACGTACGCGACGCGTTCTCTGAGCAAACAAGCCAGCCCATCTAGGAACTCCACCGTCCCCTCACCAGTGCGTAGACTCACGATCCACATGTGTGCGACGCACGGTCCCTTCTGTTGCGCAGGAACCGGCAACGCACGTATCAGCGCATCCCTAACTTCATGCTCTAACGACTCTCTCGACAGACCCGTGACCTCTCGAGTCAGATCCGCTTTATTGAAGAGGAAGGTCGTGTGCGGCTTCAGGTGAGCCAGTACATCAGCAGGGAGTGTGAGCGTAATCCTGCCGGCCCTCTGGTCGGAGGACGGCACGACAGAGATGACTTCCTCGAGAGACAGAACGCATATCGACACGTCCGAACCTTCCACGCTGATCAAAGTCGCTCAGGAACCACAACATTACGGAGCAGTGCGACAGTGACTCACACGCCCCCTGCCCTCTCCACTCCAATCTTCTCTATGGCATTGTCGGTCAGTCTTCGCAGCCCTGCAGTATCGTTCAGCACGACCGGTAGGCCTCCGATATCGAGCGTGAGTGTGAGCACATCCCGAGTCGTTCCAGGGATGGGGGACGTGATAGCTACGTCCCTCTCCGCTAAGAGATTTGATGGTTAGCGACGGAATGCCACCGTAGCTGAGTCACGCGAGAAGGAGGGCAAACGAACGAACCTAGAAAATTGAACAGACTGCTCTTCCCCGCGTTCGGGGGACCAAAGATAGCAAGGTTAATCCCTGACCTCAATATCTCGCCTCTTCTGTTATCCTTTAGATGTGAATTGATGGTATCAATAATCTCTTGAGCGCGAGTGCGTGCTAGTCCATAAACCCATTAGGCCTGGCTTCACATAATCGCAGATAACGAAGAGATGGTAACATACCGTTCTCAAGCATGTCCTCTTGGCCTAACTCACCGACGTCCTCGCCGAAATCGATAAACCCTTCAACATACATTAGACAGTCGAGTATTTTCGCTCGCAGCGACTCAAACTTCGCCTTCTGTGTACCCTATCAAAATAACCTGTCAGTCATCGCTAAGCCAGAACAACGCACGAGTGCAGATGAGATAGGGATCGACGCGACAGATACTTACCCCTACCCCATTGACAGCGATCTTCCTTTGTGCCTCCGTCTCAGCTTCGATTAGATCCCGCAATCCTTCCACTTGTGTCAAGTCCATCCTCCCGCCTTCAAACGCGCGCCGAGTGAATTCGCCCGGTTCCGCAGGCCGACAGAAGTGAAGCTTCGAAAGTGCCGTGAGGATAGCCGTGAGCACCGCTCTCCCAGAGTGCACTTGCAGCTCGACGATATCTTCAGTGGTGAATGACTTTGGCCCTGCGTGATGCCATAGAGTGTGAACATGAGGCGTATGTATATCTATGCGGTAGAAATTGGAGATGAGGTCGAGCACCCACCCTTGAAAAACAGTACGATCCCGTCATCCAGCTTCTCTCCAGTCCCTGGATCGATGATTTCCCGGTACTCTGCTACCC
This sequence comes from Pisolithus microcarpus, assembly GCA_024613185.1. Classification (NCBI taxonomy): domain Eukaryota; kingdom Fungi; phylum Basidiomycota; class Agaricomycetes; order Boletales; family Pisolithaceae; genus Pisolithus; species Pisolithus microcarpus. Next base: position 1,704,516 of record JANFAI010000002.1, on the reverse strand, counting down.
ATGGCGTCGGTGTCTCCTCCTCTCTCATGGAAAGAGCAGCGGAAGAGCGAACGCTGCGCGTTACAGCCCTGTACACACGTATTGCGTCTGGTCCGGAGACACGCACGACTCCTATACCCCCTTTCCCGGGTGGCGTCGAGAGCGCGTAAATCGTCCTCCTCTGTGCATCTGAGAGTATCGGCGTCCGTGTGAGCGTCACGTCTGAGTGGTCTCGCTCCTGGGTAGCACCACCGATTGGACGTCGACCTGCATGAACGTGTCGATGCAACCCAGAATGATGCCCAAGCACGAACGCGTGTCGTCGGACATTACTCGCGGTGTTGATAATGGCCTTCCCTGTCCTGGCGCGACCAACCCATTGCCGCAACATATAACTATACTTACCTCCTCGTGCTGGCCCTCGTGTCTCAGACAGAAGTGCTCCAACTTGCTTCCTCCGCCATATTTTACATAATCGCACACCTAGAGGTAACGATGTCGAACAGCCATCCTCAAACTGTGAGGCTGAAGGAGCTGAATCCGGGCGATATCATCATCTTGTGAGCCAGTCCCGAATACCCGATCTTCATGCTCACGCTACACGCCAATAACAGAGCGGTGGGGCCCACGGGCTCCGGAAAGAGCTCCGTAAGCCTTCGAAGCTCACGAAGCTCGCTCCTCACATTAAAACAACTACTCAGTTTGTCAGTCGTGCAAGCGGCATTGGGGACGACATCGTGGGCCACGAGCTGGTCTCGAAGACGTCCGAAATTATGGCAGTCAAATATACGGACGAGGAGAGCGGCCAGGAAATTGTCTTGGTCGATACACCGGGACTCAGCAACACCTCGAAAGATGATTCTGAGGTTCTGAACATGTTTACTGAGTGGTCCCGCAAGCTGTGAGTTTCCCAAAATATCTACGTTAATATATACACGGTAACCTCTGTTCGGCTCTCGTTCTCATTTCAGGAAGAAGCGGGATCTCGTTATCGCCGGTATACTCTACTTTCACAGAATATCGGACAACCGGATAGGCACAAATCCATTGAGGGCCTTATGCGTCTTTGGGGAGCCATGTGGAGGCCTTAATGCAGCCTTTTCCAAAACCATTTTGACCCTTACAATGTGGGACGAAGTGGACGAAGCGATAGGCGACAAAAGGCTGGCCGAGCTCAAGCCCATTACGTATTGGAGGGTGGTGTTGAAATTTATGGACGACGTAGAAACAGCCAGGGAGCTTGTCCGTGAAGTCATACGGAATTCCGGAGGACAACGCCAAGGACCAATGTCGAACCAGACCACGGTTCCAACGGATCGGGAAAGCTCTCGTCTGGAACTGGTCAAGAATTTGGAAACACTTGCAGAAAGACAACTGGCCATCCTTCGCAGAATCGGTGAGGAGAGCAGAAATATCTCGGATTCAAATGCTCCTACCCTGCGCGAGCTGGAACGCGAGTATGAGCAACTGCGATTGCAGATGGACGAGGCTTGGGGGCTCTGCATTTATGGCCAGTCTCAGAAAGCGTCCCCATCAGCGTCCTATTTGCGCAAGTTGCCAACAAAGCGACGCCTTTTTCCAAGATGACGATACATCCTCTAGCATTTTCAGACACTGAAATCTTGAAGACATGGTCCACTGTTTTCCAATCGGTACACACTTGACTCCTCATCGACATGTATGTAACTACACATACACTACCCAGCTGCCATCTCTATCTTTCGAAAATCGGACGCTTCCTATCGAAGAACAGCCGACTAATGAACGTGTATGCGTACTTACTGCTCAATTACCCAATTACTTCCATGAGTTTCACGAAGCACCTCCAATGCCCTCCGAATATGAAGGCTACGTGTCAGGAGTAAAGGCGTGCCTGAGGCATAATTTACAAGTGGAAATTGCCAGTCGACCGGAACGTGCTTGGAATGGAGTATTACCACGAGCGGTGTGGTCGAGGCAGCTGCCCAGACATCCCGGGTAAGTCAACCGGGGAAATGCCAGCTTCGGAGCCCCGGAGTAACAATCGTCGCGTGCAGAACCAAAGGTGGACCCTTGCGCAGCCGTCGCTGCGGAATTCACCTACATACCAAGCGGGAAACCCGAACCCAATGTGGCCCGATGAGGAATACTTACACCTGAGTATGAAGTATGGCGCAACGAACAGACCAGTACAAGGGAGAAACGGCGCCTGAATCGTACGAAGATGAGTTGGCGGAGAGCAATCGTGTTGCCATTGCGACATCGGCGTAGCTCAACTGGTTAGTCCTGGACCATCGTGATAGGGTTTACGCCTAGTTTCATTACTTCGGCGAGGACACATTCTTGCCTACCTGATCAGTATTAGCTCGTATGGGACTTGCCAGCGACACACACATACTGGCACGATCTAAAAATTTCGTCGTAGAGGGCACCGCCGTAGTGCAAACGTGTGCATCGATCTTGAAAAGGCTATACCCCCGAAGTTCTACGCAGAACATTTCCATCTGTCGATGCGGGTGCCGCTTATATGTAGTACCTTTGGGGGGGTTTGTATGGCTTGTTAGTAGTTCACCGCCCTCGCCTGTCCATGTCGTCTCCAGTCGCTGTCGTCGTCGTTCGTCGTCGTCCGATGCACTCTGGTGATATGATGGTGGCCCCCTGGACGTATATTTCCCACGCCGATCTTCCAAGCTGTATTGTCGAGCGCTCCCAGCAGGTCACTCGATCGATCGTAACTCGACACAACTCCCAAGTTCTCTTCGAAATACGACCTCGTAACCTCTTACCGTGCCAGATCGTGTCCATCACTCCAGCCTTTGAGCAATAATCGCAGACTGGACAACAGTCCTTAGTCGTCACCATGGGTCAAACACGTTCGTATCGCCCTCGCTTTCTACCCTTCACGAACCATCTTCTCTGACCTCTTTCTTCCTCCCGATGTAGCGTCGCAATTTATGGAGGACATGCAAAAGCGGTCCAACTGTACGTCTCCCATCTCAGACTTGGTTTCTTTTCCATGGGCCATCGTATCGTCCAGGGCTGGTATCGCTCTTTCCCTTCGTCAGCGGTGCCGGTTCAGAGTGAAAGAAGGAGCGTCTGAAAATGGAGGCTCTCGATTCGTCGGGGTCTCAGAACGACGAGCGATGGCCGATGCCCGTACAGCAACGACTCGTACTGACGCCCATGTGGCCAGTTACGTCCGCCGAACTGGAGAGGCTTAAAAAGCGCTTCATGAAGCTCGACAGGTGGGTCCTCGCTCAGAATTACTCGCGCCAGAACTCGGGGAACTGGCGACGATGACTTTGTGATGTTGACGATATTGCCCAGCGATGGCTCGGGTTCGATAGATAGAGAAGAGTTTCTCCAGATACCTCAAATAGCGTCCAACCCGCTTGCCTCCCGGATGATTGCCATATTCGACGAAGAGTGCGTGTTCTCAAGTACTGATCCCTTGCATCTGAACTGAATCTTCCGTCTTCTATGTGTCGTGACCACGCGGTGCATTTACCCGTAATTGTCAAACTTTGAAATGTACTACTCTTGACGTGCCTTGTACAGTGGTGGTGGCACAGTCGATTTCCAGGAATTCGTTGGTGGTCTTAGTGCATTTAGTAGCCGCGGTGGCCGAGAAGAGAAGCTACGATGTATGTCACCTCTTCGTCATGCGTCTTCTGTTCCCTATTCCGTCTCTTCTTCTCCGTTCCGTGCTAATTCCGTTTGATTGCAGTTGCCTTCAAGGTATACGACGTCGACCGTGATGGGTTCATCTCGAACGGGGAACTGTTCCTCGTGTTGAAGATGATGGTCGGCAACAATCTTAAAGTGTGTTCACTTTGCATGAGAACTGCGCCGTTATGACGCGATTGCGATCGTCATCGTGTCTTACGCATGGATTGAATGACAGGACCAGCAGCTCCAACAAATCGTGGATAAGACTATCATGGAGGGTGATCACGATCAGGACGGCAAGCTCAGTTTCGAAGAGTTTGCCCAGATGGTTTCGAATACGGTATGTAAACTATCGTCCGCGGACGTTGCGGGTGGTTATCTGAGCGGTCGAGTAGGATATCGTAAAACAAATGACGCTCGAGGATCTCTTCTAATGTGTCCCTGCCAAAGTGGACAGCTGGCTAGGACGAGACAGATGAAGTTACGACGCAGACGTGGCATAGTCATCACGCATGCCCCCCATACGATATTACCCCGGCCGCATGGTGTATAGCCTCCACACGATTTCTTCCCGATGACCACCAGTGCCTCGAGGAGCGTATTAGGTCAGGATGTAGCAATCCCCAGTTTCATGTAGAACACACTAGGTTAGCATCTGCACTGTTTTTTCTTGTCCCGATTCCTCGGAGGTGTCTCGAAGTGGGAATGTGTGGCGCCGTCGGAGAGTGAAACCTGCGGGCCGACCCTGAGCTGACCCGGTGGACTTCGGGCCAAGCTGTACTGTGTTGTACTGCTGCTATCTTTCTCGTGTTTCTCTGCCAGTCCACCGTTTGGATGCTGCATGCGGGAAACAGTGACCGGCTGTATTAGAATTGTGTGATATCTTGTAGTGGCAGGGTCGTGTGGTGGTGGCGGTTGCACGGGCCGATGAGAGGGGGCACATGTTTACCTCATTGGCCGGGGTTGCAGTTTATATAATGAATAATGTTTGCCCCACACCGCTTAGTAGCCTTTTGGCACTGACCAACACAGAGCGCAATTGACGATGAGCATCTCCGTCGACGACCTCGTCGCTTCACTCTCTTCTCATCACATTGGCCAGGAGGCCCTCGAACTCGCTGCTCTTCAGGTGTGTTTCCAGTCTTCACTTCAATTCCCCCCTGAATGTCCTTATCTCTCTCTCCCCCTCATTCACATACAGGCACAGCTCGCACAGACACTCCTTGTTCACCAGTTCTCCTCTTCTTCACCTCATTTCCAGCACCAACACGTCTCTGGCCCTCAGTCCAACGTTAACGTGCCCAGACGTGACCCCGGTCATGTCCAGCACTGCACCACCCCCACAGGTCGCACACCCTCTTCCTCGGCCTTCATATGGCCGCTCCCCGTTCAGGAATACGCTTCCCATTCCCGCAGATCGAGTATCTCCTCGATAAAAATGCAACAGTGCCATGAGGATATCGTACTGGTAGATATGGATGACGCAGACGAGGAAGACGCGCGCCTCGTGGAGGCAATGGTGACACCCTCGGACGCACCTCTATGTTCCTCCCCTGGCGGTGTACACTCCCGCTCCAATTCATACACCTGGTCATCATCCTACCAAAGCAAGGACGCTTTAAACACCCTTTCCGTTCCCACTTCACACCAAATGACCACGTCCGTGGATTCCTCGTGCCCTTCTTCACTCTTTACAACCACGGACCCATTCTATATCCAGGCATCCCAGACTGCACAGCAGCCCCTCTCCACAGCACCCAGTACGGGTAACTTCTTTGCGCTCGCTGGTCGACCCAACGCGCATTCCCCATTTGCCATGGGCACCCCCGCATGGCAGCGGTGATCTTACTTTCATCTCCCACACACTGATTACATATATCTCGCCCCAGTGCCACCTCCTAATTTATGTTACCGCTCCGTGAGATTGCTTCCTGTTTGTTTTATGACTGAGAACCCTACGGACGACGACCCGGAGTCGGCAGTCGTTTCTCCACGGGACACTTACTCCCCACTTCCAATGTCTTTTATATATGTATGTCTGTTAGACAGACAGGTCTTATCCACCCCTTGCTTGTTGAATCGGAGCCTGTCATGTCGACCCACCCTTCCTCCGATATGTTCGGCATCCCCAGGCCTCCCTTCGCGGCCATTAAATGGCCGTCTCCACAAATTGACACGCTCATACGTACACACCCAAGTTTGAAGAAAGACGATCCCTCTCGCGCGCTTCCGGATCTCTCCGACTTCTGACTGTCGTACGGATTCGTGGTGACCTCGCGGAAGGTGCTTTGTCTCGGACTCTCGGAGCTATCCCAGCCAATCGGTGTCTCCCTCCACTTCGGTTCGGTCACGGACCGGCCGTTATGGATGTGTGCACGCGACTTGCGTGTGAGCTGGTCGTGTGCAATTCTGCCATGTAATCGTAGTTACAGCTTTTTGTTTGTATGTACGCCATCATATACTTATTTTGCGTGTTCAAGTCGTCATGCGTCAGCTGTGATTCAACGAGCAACTGCGATAGACCAGCACCGGGACGTGCACAGCAGTGGAACTTGGGCATTTGCAGTTCTCAGCGATGCGCTTGGCATGATGTGCATGAAACAAAACGCTTTGTGTGAAATCAGGCTCGGTTCACGATCATCAAGATGAGGTGCCATTATAATAATCTATACTCAATAAGAAACAAGTAACACTGAAGACGATTACACTCCTCCTTCATCGACGGGGTCTCAAGATTTGACCGCTAGGTTCTGCACCGCTCCCTCCAAAGGTGGGACAACCAGAGGTTCGGGCGTTTGTAGCAACTTGTTCGTCTCAGCCACCACAGCCGGTTTCACATGTTTCTTCTGCAATGACTGCAAGTACTTGGATCCTCCAGAATAGAAGAATACGAGCGCAGTGCCAACCATCCAGAAGCCGTACCACTGTAGACGACGCCATGCCTCCAAGGAATCAGTGAGAGTGAGGAGCATGAACGGAGCAGCGACGTAGTTGAGCAGCAGGATTGACGCCAGTGAGCCAGCGAGGTCGTATATACGTTTGACTGTCGTTGTCGGAGCTCCCGGGGATGGAAGAACGAGAGGACGGAATCCGGAACGACAGAGACGTGCGGCAGCAGTGATGAAGCCACCGAAGATAAAGGTCAAGTAGTAGCCGGGTGCGATACCGTGCTGGAAAACAGTTCGATCGTCACGAACAAGCCAACGCTCAGTAACACTTACCCAGAAAGCACTAGTCAGGAATGTCAACATGCTGCTTCTAAAACCGGGCTTCTTGCCCCTGGGAGTGACACGTTTATAGATGCATTCTCTGAGCCAGACGTTCGTGTTGATGTTCCACGAGTCGAGTAGTACCTTGAAATTGGGAGGGAACTCGATGGTTTGGATTCTGACGTTGGCCGCTCCTTCCCAAAGCGACTCTCCTGATGGGCCGTATCCAGTGAACCCGTGACCGGTCAGGATACTGGCTCCCTGATATATACACCGAGTGAGACACGGAGGTCAATGCGGATGGGTCTGCCGTACCTCGGTCAACGTCCATATAGCATAATACTTGCATCGTTCGATGAACCCACAAAATTGGAAGACGACGATGCTAATTGGAAACTATATAAACACGGGACATCCCAGCGGAAGCAGACACCGAGGTACTTACCGTTTCAAGAGACCCTGATTCAAGAACCAAGGGGTGAGAGCGATTCCGAAATGGTACTTGGGACCCAACACTACGAAGGCGCCTAAAAAGAGAAGCCCGACAACCATCTTACGATACGCGACACGTTTCCTGCCGGAGGGAATGGCTCTTCTTGGAGCATTCTTGGACTCAGGGTTTGCCGATTTGAAAAGGGACCCGTCGATCAATGACGAGTACGAAGCGTAGTCTATGTATGGCCCAACCAAAAATCCCGGAAAGTAGAACCTGACACGCGTGTTATTAGAAGACAATGCGATCATGTGCCTGGTACGGCAGAGACGTACGAAAACCCAAGGAACTCGAGTAAGGATGGGTATTTAACGACGCGTTTCTGAATCTGCCACTTGTCTAAGTCCTGTTACAAGCTTCTTGAGAAATGTCCCGTCGAGGATGAGTAACAGGTACGTATACTTGCCTCCGCAGGTCGTCGTCCGTCCCAGACGTTCCATGCAAATATCGTCAGTTTCATCGTGAGGACCATCTGTGGTCCAGTGATTTCGATTGTTTCGTAACTCAGCTCATAAAGTGCACGTATGATATGACTATTCGATTTGCACCGTGTTGGCTACACATTTCTCCACAGGGTGGAACTGACACGTACTTGATGGTGAGGTGTCCCATAACGAAGCTGCGACGCAAAATTGCAGTCAGACGACAAGACAGAGGAGAGGACATCGGTGACAACTTACGTAAACACTATCCACGGCATCATGGGTCCTTTGACGTTGGCAGCGATGAAGTACGTCCCAAGGACGCTCGCCAGCAACTGGGTGAACCCCCATGGAAGGTTAAGGACTGGTATAAAGAAGAAAGTCGAAACGAGTAAATTGAAGAGGTGCTTGAGACTAGGCTGGGACGCTGGTATTCGAATGAAGACACTTCCGAGTGGGTATGCGACCAGCAGACAAAAAATAAGCTATGGCAGCACAGAGCATTGGCGTTCTCAGTGTGGCGCACCCTCGAGAGGGAGATGTAGTACTTGCCTTGATCTGGTCGACGGAAGCCCCAAGCGTAGCTGCCAGCGGGACGAGTAGCGCGTCCATCGGGATGGCAAGAAACGAGCAGAGCTTCGCTGTCCGCCTTCAGTGGACCCCGCCAACACCAAATATGGTAATCACAGGTCCATCTCTCTCACGACAGCCAACAGTTCTACGCTGTACTACATCATCGCCAGTGAAGATAACCCGTGCATAAAGTATCGGAGACACACAACTGCCTCGCTTGTAGGAGCAACCATCGATGATCTGTCAGGGACAGGAACTTTCTGATCCCATGGCCTTATCTACCAGCGGAATATATACGTGGCGTCGGAAGCAAAATAAAATAAATAAGCGTTCAGTGGTAATAACACGTAGTAGAGATATATTCTGGTCTTAATGTGACATAGAAGATTGTTCCGCTAGCGATATAACGAGTTCAAAAAAGTAGACGAGTTTTCGAGCAACTAGAGGTGTACCGAAAAAGTACTGTAAACTAGAGACACGACGGCCACTCGTCACCTTTGAATGGCATGGGACAGATCTGCAACGATGCCATCCCTCGCTCCCTCGTGCACAGAAGAGATATCCCACAGAGATTGAAAATCGAAAGGCATGAGATCCCAGGACAGGCCATCCGACCCGTGCGCGTCCGATCGGAACGAGGAAAGGTCCGACGACTTGTAAAAGGCAAAGTGCGGGCGATGGCTTGCGAGGTGGAAGAACAAGTGACTAATGATGATGAACAAAAGCAGTATCAAGACGATCGCCGTCTTGGCCTTGGTCGGAAACGTGGACTGGAAAGGAGAATACTGCAAGATGCGCTCGCGCAAAGAAGGCTTCGGAGAGTCTAGGAAGGCGATATAGAATCGAGGCGTATCAACGGATGGAGAGGATGGAGTGACGATGATAGCCGGTAAGGGGGACTTTTCGGTCACCTGCGTAAGGGAGATATCTGGACGAGCGAGCCATGAGTGGGAATTCTCTGTAGCCGAACGTCGGGCGGTGCTCACCAATTGGCGCCGGGACTAGATTGTAATCGAGGCGCTGGGGCAAACGGTGGGCACGGAGAGCTGCAAATTAAATATTAAAAACCAGTGCTACCTGCACTGAGACTGATCCCACATACCACGGGAAGGCATGGCTGATTCGGCTAGTGGTTGCTCCGGGATTGACTGATTTTGCACAGGGTAGGAAGGGTCTCGACGAAAAGCAAGTTTGTACTTGAAACGAGCGTGGGGTTGTTAAACGAGTGTAAAGGTTTTTTGTCGGGCGAGTGCCGCAGCAGCGACGTGGACTGGAAAAGAAGTGAAAGATGGGAAAAGTCTGAAGAGTGGGGTCTCCAAGGAAATGCCTTGACGGGTGTTATCTGATTATATAATACACCCTCGAAAACATATCCACATTAGGAAAGTCTCCCTTGATCTCTTGATCTGTTGACATTTCCATATGTCGCTTCATCGCTCGCCGTCGTTGAAGTCGGTCGACGGACCTCTGAGCACCGCGTCTCTGCCAGAATCGAACTACGTGCTCTCGCTGACATCATTAGGCAACTTTTATGCTGCATCCGCGTCCTCACCGTCGAATAAGATTACCCTCCTTGATAAAGTAGGCCTACGAACCGTGCAGATTCTTCCTGGTCATGAAGAGGGAACAACGTATCTACGCACCATCCACGGACTCGGTGGATCTACTCAGAGTACGTTACTGTCATCCGGCGGAGACGGCTGCGTGAAAGCATGGGACGAGAGGTCGGGAATGGTCGGCATCCAGAGTATGTTCGCGTATCTTCCTTGCATGAAAGCACCGTCGTTTTACGACTGGAAGATATGACAATCCGCTAGTGATGGCTGCTGACAGGCGTCCACTTCTCTGTTGTGATGCATCTAGCGATGGTTTTCTGGTGGCTGCTGGAACTGCCCTCCAGAACGAGGATGCCTTCGTCCTCTTTTGGTGAGTAAACATTTGATCTGTCGTGCATTGTATATAGGTTTTACTCGTGAACCTTTGAAAGGGATCCCCGCAACCCGGCGGCGCCTCTGCGTAGTCATGGATCCACTCACTCCGACGATATCACGGCCGTGCACTTTGGGCAGACACCTAACCTCCTTTTTTCTGCCTCGTCGGACGGTCTGATTTCATTATCTAACGCCTATGAAGTGGACGAAGACGAGGCTGTAACATACGTCGGGAACTGGGGATGCAGCGTCTCTCAAGGAGGATGGGCACACGCCGGGTCCAAGAAACCCCATTTCTGGACGGCCAGCGACATGGAGACGTTCGGTTATTGGTCGAGCGAGGTATGAGCGATTCTTTTCCTTGTCTGCGTCTCACATGTTCGGTCACGCGTATGTATCCAGCTCGACCGTTTACAAGACACAGATATTCGCTATCCATCTTTGCACGATCAAGGGCAGACGTGGGTCACTGACTATCTCATAAGTTGCCATTGTACCCCAAAGGCGGAAAGTGGGCTCGCAGTGTTCGTAGGATCTAACGAGTGAGTCCTTTCGTTTTGGCACGTTTTAACACGAGTTCTGATCACTTCTGCAGAGGAGACGCGGCCTTGATCACGAATAGTAACTTATCATCGCCCGCAGCCCCCTGGACGATTCATTCCGTTTGGACAGGTGGTCACGTCGGAATTGTACGCTCAATACTGTGGGACGAGGATGTCAGTATGCATTCCTGCGTACTTTCTTCTTTGAAAATCTGATGCCGGAACCCAGCACGATGTTCTTGTGACTGGTGGCGAGGATTCCAAGGTTCTAACTTGGCGCGTCCCCGAGCTATATTCCCCGAACACGCAAGAAGAGCAGGATGTATCTATGCAAATAGACTCACCCAATTCGAAGCGCGTGTGGGAAGACATGGACGTCAGTGAGACTGCATCTGTAAGTCATTCCTGATATCGGGGGAATATCTTTTTGACGAGCCTTCAGCCCGGAAAGAGAGTCAGACACTAGTCATCGTAAGAAAAGATATGCAGATGGGTAAAATGGAGGCCCTTTCGACTATACCCTAGCTCCTGACGAAACCCGTCCCAAAATTTAAAATCACTCCGTCCTCGACTCGCCAAAGACAATCGAAGTTCCGGGCATTCATTGTTCACGGGATTCGGTGAGGAACATGTTCCCATGTTCGAGTAGCACATATGCATAAATGAGGCGTACAAGTGCAATGGAATATGGTAGACGACAACGTTTTGTAGAAATACCCATAGTGCATATGACGGAACTCGACGAGGCGTGCTCTCCGTCCGACCCCACGTCGGTTTTAAACTTCTTATACCTTGAAACCACGAGACTTTCGGCGACCACGGGCACGCTCGAACTACAAAACCGTTTAATCGCTTGCAAGATTGCACCTATCACAAAAGCACGTACTTTGCGGCCCTTGGAGGTGGTGTAGGGCTTCTTGTGTTTGTGAGGCCCCATGCCAAAGTGTTTGACGGCCTCACGCGTGTTCTTCTTGCCCCTCAAGAGGACTGTGTTGGAACCCGTCGGTGCGCGTAGTGCGAGCTGGTCAAGGGTCAACACTTCACCACCAGCCTTGAGGATGCGGTCCCTGGCGGCACGAGTGAAGCGCAGAGCAGCGATCGACAATTTGGGTACTTCCGTGAGACGGACGTCGTCGGTGACGGTGGATACTGTGACAATAATTTTGGAGTCCAGATCCGGTGCATTGGCAGTCTCCTTGGTGATTCTCGAAAGCGAAATCGGGGGTCTGTTGACCTTGGATAGGAAAAGTCGGTGGAGGATAACCTGTTACGGAGGGTGTTCTTGAGTCAAACTGTCCAACATGTTAACTGAACGCCATCTTAACCTTGTTGAAACTCGAGTCGGTACGGCGCGCCAAGAAGCGGTAGAGCTGGAAAGGGGTAAGATATACGCTTTCAGGACGTACACGAGTGACATACCTTGACGAGAAGGAGGAGGTAAGGATCCTCGCTTTTGGGTGCAGTACGCTGGGATTTCTTGACGTGGTGATTCTTGAGATCGATACCCTACGCGACACCACCAAAGAATAATGAAAATGAGGATTGGACGTCACCGACGACAACAACGAGCTCACCATTTTGGTCTTGCCGATGTGTGCTACACCGTGTTGGCCTACCTTCGTCTCTGGTGCGGAGGCTTGGACGAACTGTATAGTATCACAAATTAAGGTTTGAATTAGCGGGGCTTGAATTTCCTGCCTGCTAAAGGCCAAACAGGCACAAACTTGTTCTTTCAACTCGAACGGCCATGGTGAGTTTAGTGCCCCACTCAGTCAACAGCAAGATATTCACGTATTTCCCTTAGTCTCAGTACGAGGATCCCGCTGCTCCCCCACTCGATCCTTACTCGGACGCTTACAATGCCCTTCCTCCGGCATCTGACTCTCGTGATCGCGACGTCCCACCTCCGCGTGGTCGGTCTCGTTCTCGCAGCCCGGCGGCACGCAGCAATGGCTACAAGAGCCCCTACCGTCGCAAGTCTCCCCCTCCTAGACGCCCCCCGCATGCCCCGATTGTATGGCGTTATTTGACCTCCCGCAATGAACTTCCGCTCATTCTCCCCTAGGCGCCCGAACCCTCAGCAGTGCTAGGGGTGTTTGGCCTCAGTATCCGAACGCAAGAGCGTGACCTAGATGACGAGTTTAGTCGCTTTGGCAGAGTCGAAAAGGTTACTATCGTGTATGACCAGAGGGTGAGGTTACTCCCACAAGCGCTTCGCCACAGTAACCCTCAACCACATGTCCCGCAGTCTGACCGTTCCCGTGGATTTGGTTTCATCAAGATGGGCAGCACTGAGGAAGCGACACGCTGCATTCAGGAGCTCAACGGAGTCGTCAGTCTGTCCTTGATATGGGACTACCCTGATCCTCACCGTTTATAACAGGAATTGAATGGTCGCCGTATCCGCGTGGACTATTCAATTACCGATCGTCCTCACGCGCCAACTCCGGGTGAATACATGGGCCATCGTCGCTCTTACAGGGACACCTATTCTGGGCGTGACTCGTACCGTGATTCTTACCGCGAGTCGTACCGTGACCGTGATTACCGTCGCTATGACCGCGACGGCCACCGGGACCCTTATGGTCGCGACAATCGCGATTGGCGTGACCGTCGCAGTCCCGCACCTCGTAGTGGACGTTACTCACCTGATTATAGGAGACGCAGGAGCTACTCGAAAAGCCCTCCAAGGGGCAGCAGCCCTCGCAAGGAATTTGACGGCCCCGCTGGTAACGGAGCTTCTAGCTCTTCCAACCAGGAAAATGGTGGTCGTTGGTGAAGCATAGGATCACGTTTGCCTCGCTTGTCGAGTGTACAAGCATCGGTCAGATTGTGGCAAGGGCAAGAGGTGCAAACTCAAGGAATAAAATATGGTTCATGACGGCCGAGTGGAAGCAGCCCTCAAGTGTTGCAAATTTCTTCCGTTGTTTGTCTTGAAGATGCGAGCGCCTCGTCTTCGATATACACAAAATTCAAGTCCCAAGTATTTTTTCGTGATCGACTGTTGCTTGTATTCCGTTCCATCCCCCAATTTCGTGTCGCTGTTATTTTGTGTTACTCTACCAAGTGTTGAAGACTCCCTGGCAAGATAACGAGTTGTCGATAATGCAAGCGTGAAGGCTGCGAACATCCATGTAACAAGGATGGCAAGCTTCCCTGGTCGTGAAATGACGTAGAAGGTGGCGTATTGCCCTCAGGAAGACGTCTTGGAGGAACAACACTTGGGTTTTACATGTCAATACTCAGTTGAACTGGCAAGGTCGAGAACATGCGCAAGTCTACACGATAAGGGAAAGATACGTGAGCTCGTTGGGCGCTACGGATGCCCTCATGCAAGCCTTGTTTATGGTTTTCACAGCTGGGCGACTGAAACACTCCACGGTACGCAGTAATTTTTTCGTGTTGTATGTTGGCGGATCACGCTGGTCTGCCAATGGCAATTAGGCTCTGTTTGATATTCGGCAGGTAGGGTGGCTGTGTGGCCATGGCCACGTTGCTTGGCGTTTAACCTGACAAGCTGCGGAGCCGTATTGAACTAACGAAACTGAAGATACCAAACTCCTCTCGCTTTGATTTACCTTCCTTTCTGTATATAACTTCGACGAATACAACTCTGTGGAACGAACTCTGGAGTGATGAAGTGGGTACACTTGTTCCCTCTCGCATCTATGTTATGTTGGCAAAGCAAGTACCAGCAAAGACAACGAATTTTGGTGACTGTAATGTGCTTGGAAGGGTATAGCATACATCGAGCATATCCAAGTACTATCGCCGTGCAAAACTGTTTCTCGATAACAATGAATCATGGAAGAAATGAGATGTGAATCAGAAAAAAAAAGGAACAGCGTCGCCTGCTCGTATTCGATGCAAAGTTTGAAAACGAAGGTGTCACAATCAGTGGGTTGGCCCCCCGGATCTGTCAAAGGACGTTTTGAAACTGGAGAACGAAAAGCCAACGGTGACGCAGTTCATGATTATTGGGTCAGGTTGAGAGGGGCCAATGCGCAAGGACTTCGCCCACAATGATGGAAGTGTTGTTATGTACATATACCCGCTCTATACAGACTGTCGGAACCTACTCGACTCGAGTCAGCTTACCCCGCTCGCTTGAGATATGAGAATACCCCCCTCAGCTAGCAATATTCGTCGGAACGCGTTTGCAATGGATGCATCGACCACCGACGAGATCAAATTCTATCGACCGATTCGATAACCGTTCCACCCTTACGGCTAGTCTCTGTCTTTGTCTCACATCAAGATTCGAACGTGCAGAAACGGGTTGGTAAAAAGGACAGACCTTTTTGAACTTTGCGGGATTCCAGGAGTGGTCTTCGTCTGCAAAATGCCCAGGGTAATCCGTACTCAAGGTATGCGAGACCCGTTCTGGATTCACGGCGACGTGTTTCCTTGGATGAAAGTTCTGGCTCATCTTTCCTGGCTTATTTCCAGTTCGATGACAGTATGAGGTTTAGCAACGGCGTCGGCGAGGCCATCACATGAAAAGGACAGCACCACCTGGACTCCGCCTATACTCAACTTGCAGTCATTTCGCTATCAATAAAACTCATCTTCACTTTTGTACCAGAGCAAATCAAATGAGCCGTGGCATTGAATCTGTCGTCTGCTGCAACTAATATTCTGGCGCAACGGTAGTTCGAACTGAGTGGATTCAGCGCTTTGGCAACTCTACCCAGAGATGGGCGTCCTTGTTCGTTTGGCACGTTCGCGCCGACGGTTTGAGGGGAGGGGAACGGCTATAGGTTGCTTGTCGATGGACATTACCCCATCGAATCCGCTTCCGTCTTTTTCGATGATTTCTTCTCCTTCTCCTGCTCTTTCTGACACCTGAGACCGCGTCTCATCCGCCTCTCTTGCTCCTACTTTAGCGGCTCGTTTCTCGGCTTTTCGGCGTTGCTTTTCTAATGCAGCCTATCGAAACGTCCGGATAGAATGTAGGTGAATGAGATGTCGTCCAAATAGACAGGGATTGGGACGTACTTCCCGACGTTGCTGTTCTATTTCTGCTAGGATTTCCTCCTTGTAGGGGAATGCGTTCGGAATACCGGGATCCCTTTTCGACTTCTTTTGTACTGACGACGGCGAAAACAAATGAGTCAGTATCTCTCGAGCCGGAATGAGGGATCCCAGGCCAATGAACCAAGACATGGAACAACTCCGCAAGGAATAAAAGAAAGGACCACGATATAAAGCGCAGGGGACGAAAAGAGACGGACAACTCACTTTTCCCAGTAGCTTTGTCCTTCTTGGACTGCTTCTTCACCTTTTTTCGGTTCGCGGCGACCTTGTGTTTGATTTTCTGCCGTTGGTGTGTGGGGATGCGCTTTGAAGTTTCTGTGGACGATTGATGGCGGATATTTCGCGCACGTTAGTAGTATGGAAAACCTGCGCGGACGTTAGAGCGCGTACTTTTGCGAATGCGCGGCATCTTTGAGGGTTAACGTTGGGCGATGAGTCCCAGAAATTGTTGATGTCGGTGTCAGTGACCTGCGCCCTTCATCACGACCAAAGCAGACTCGATATGCGGTAATCAGACAAATCACCGGAGCTAGTAGAAACGATAATACCAGGATAAAGTACGACAGTTCTCATATCTAATGACTATTCCTCATCCATTTCTACATCTTCAACAACGCTAACATCTTGCAGAAGGCTTTGTGCAGCTTCTCGGATCGTCCGAATTTTCGACCGCATTACTTTGATCGCCTCCAGGAGGAGTCGCTCAGGGGGATAGAACCCCTCTGATTCAATATTGACTAGTGGATAAACACGCATCAGAAACGAAGGACACAGGAAACCACGCTCGTGCCCGATTTATGAAGACTCACAAAGAAAGTGATCCCTAACCCGCGCGAGCTGTACGCACCCCTCGAATTCGGGGTGCCTGTACACCTCTCTGCTCATGGTTTCTCGCCTCGCCTGGATGTCATCTACGCTGACTTTCTTAGTGCGTGGGTCCACTTTGATTACACCCTTGGTGAAACAGTTTTGGAACTTTTCCGCTAAGTGCGGAGGGATTTCTTTCGTGAGGATTATTTTTGGCAGGAGGCGATACGACGCCGTCGCTGCGTTTGCCCATCAGAGTATTAACACATACACATTTCTCAAAAAAAGATGTCATGAAGTGTCAAAGAGTCAACGTACCAACAGGTGAAAATTTGGCATGATCCTTCCCGAGACCCTTAATAGCATGCAGTTCGATCTCCATTTCCTGCCCTGGACGCAATTTTGCCAGCACGATGTTGGGGTTGCTCGGTGCCGGTGGATTGTCTCTCATGGCGGTAGCCTGCTCGCCTTGCGGAACCCACTCCAGCTGAGAAGAAAGTACCTCGTGGTTGAGGTAGAGTTGGGCAGGGTCTTTTGCATCCTTCGGAGCATTGCGTCGACGCTCGCATTTGGTGTGAAGTTTGAAAACGATGGTGTCATGATCGGTGGGTTGGCCCCCCGGATCTGTCAAAGGACGACTTGAAAATTGGAGAACGAGAAGTTGACGGTGTACACACAGTCCATGAATGCTGGGTCAACATTGAGAGGTACCAATCCTAGTCGATGCGCGAGGACTTCGTCCACAATGATGGAAGTGTTGTTATGTACATACACCCGCTCTATACAGACTGTCGGAACCTACTCGGCTCGAGTTAGTATACCCCCTCCCCCCCTCGCATAAAATATGGGAATGCGCACCTCAGCTAGCAATATTCGTCGGAACGCGTTTGCAATGGATGCATCGACACCGACAAGATCAAATTCTATCGACCGATTCGATAGTCGTTCCACCCTTACGGCTAGTCTCTGTCCTTGTATCACATCAAAATTCGAACGTGCGGAAACGGGTTGGTATAAAGGACAGACCTTTTTGAATTTTGCGGGATTCCAGGAGTGGTCTTCGTCTGCAAAATGCCCAGGGTAATCCGTACTCGAGGTATGCGAGACCCGCTCCGGATTCACAGCGACGTGTTTTCTTGGGTCAAAGCCGCGGCTCATCTTTCCTGGCTTATTTCTAGTTTGATGAGAGTATGAGGTTTAGCAACTGTGTCGACGAGGTCATCAGATGAAAAAGGCAACACGTCCTGGACTCCGCCTGTACTCAACTTGAAACCATCCCGCTATCAATGTTACTTTTACCAGAACAATTCAAATGAGCCATGGCATCAAATTTGTTGCCTGCTGCAACTAATATTCTGGCGCAACGGTAGCTTGAACGGAGGGGATTCAGCGCTTTGGCACCTCTACCCAGAGATGGGCGCCCTTGTTCGTTTGGTAGGTTCGCCCCAATGGTTTGAGGTGAGGTGCTACCCGCTCGTAAAGCTACTAAGGCATCGCGCAAGGAGTGGCTTCGAGCAAGGCAGCGCTCTATATGATCCAGGTCACTGGTTACGAAGATTGCTATCCACTCGAGGGTCAAGTATTTCATCCTATGAAGTCCATTGACGTTAACCGGAATGACAGACACGTCAATGACTCGTGTCCGGCTTGGGTTCTAACCAAGCAACCTGCTCTTTCCATAATGATCGACATGTTATTTTTCCGCCTAATGTCCCGTCTTCTCGCTGGTGACGACAGTCACGAGTGATAGCAAGGCTCAGGATCTCAAGCAATTGATACATACGTCCAAAAGTCGAAAAACTTCACTTTGTGGAGAGTACATTACTTTGATCAATCAAGCAGGGATGGAATCCCTTCTGCACCTTCGCGAGTCAAGTGCACGCCATCGCGTCTAGCAATAATCCCCCTTTTATTTACTGTCAAGGTACGTTCATGGTATAACCTAGCAGGTATTTTATTCTCCAATTCTTCCGAGAGATTTCCAAGTGGTACATCCGTGGTCAAAGCATCAGATATTATCGCACCCTCCCACTGGCCATTGATTGCCCTTCATCTGGCATCTGCAGTACAAAGCCTCACTAGCAAAAAATCCGGTAATTCCTCTCCAGATTGACAGCGTCGAGTGCGCGCTACATTAATAATACCTCATGTAGTGCGTCTCACAGCTAATACCATAAGGCCAGTGCATGGTGCTTATGGCCATCTGGTTCATCGGTCTGTCGACCCGGACAGAATTGCACCCAGTTTGGCCTCGAAGTTCTCAAAAGATCTTCGGCTCTCTCTGGGGTTGGAAAAGGAGCTGGCATCCGTTTGGCATCCGTGATGGCTACACCAAACGATACTTCGCCGGTACAAACCCTAACCAGGTATGAGTGGTGGTTCCGTCATCTATCGTTCCCCCATTAACGGAGGGCCACAAGGAATGACGTGTAGAATCGCATCCTTGTTGTAAGGAAACCCGTGAGCCTTCCTAGCAGAATCTCGAAGGAGCCGAAATGCATTGTTCCAGGAGAACTGTAAGATTGACATCACGGTCTTCGGAAGGCTGTGAATCTCACACTCGAATCTTGCAAAAAAAGTATAGGGTCAAGTATAGGGCGGCCCTCGGTAACCAGATTGATTTCAACCCCGTTGCACGGAAAGGGCTTGGAGACACGCCTGCCGCATCCGTTCACGAAGCAGGGATTTGGGAGCCTGACGGTACTGGTTTCAGAACCCGCAAGGCTTTACAATACACAGGGTACTCTCATGAAAATTCAAGTCTACTATACCCGGCCTGTTTACAAGTATGTTCATAAGTCGCGATCTAATCTTGCTTCTCCACCTTCGCTACGTGAGGTGTTGCAAAGTGGATGGGGGGCGTCCTGTCCACAACTGTGTAATAGAAACTAATGATGCGTCTGCCATCGTCGACATCACCTCGCTGGGCTTCGACTCTGTGACAAGAACAAACAAGGGGGTTACAATGCAGTTTAGGTCGCATCAATGGAGCCCTGCGCCGGGTGCCGGGGAAGAGAAAGAGCTTACTTCGCACTGAATTGCACGTATACCACCCTCTGTGCCAGAGAGGCGCGTATGCGGAACGGCATGACACGGGTGACGGTGAACGCGCCAGCAACGATAGATGCCTGTAGACGCGCGCAAATGTATTGACATCCTAGCATGGGCCGAAACACTCGAGATACTCACGTCGTCTGGCCTGTCGTCGTTCGTCGAAACGACCTGCTCCCATTTCACATCTGCCCCTTGACTGCCGGCTGCCTGAGACGTCACATCTCCCTTCAATGTCGAGAAATCCAGAGGTTCGTGGTTTCTCCTAATCTCACAATCAGGAGCGAAGATCCGATCGAAGGAAGATTCCGCTTCCGCGTTCCCTGCGGCGCCGGTAGACTGGAACAAGGTAGTCAGGTTTGACTGTATCCAGGATGCCACGCTGGTATCGCTCGTGGATACCGTCGAGGACATGGTGAGGCGTCAAAGTATTAATGGGTTCTGAAGTGCTGAATGACTGATAACGGTGCGTCAAGAGCGCATATGGGAGCGTTGACTCAATGACATCATTGTCACCGTGTACATCTAAAGCATAATTGTAATCTCCTGCACGACGGAATCCACCATCGCAGGGGAGAGGAGTAGGAGTAGGAGTTGGATGTACTACAGACTTGAAAATGAATAGTGAATGCATGTACAAAAGAAAGCAGATGCATTAGTTTGTGAAATCTCGATCTCCCGCGTGGTTTAACCAGCGGTTCCTCCAACCTTGCAAGCAAATCGTTATACTTATCATACATCCAAGAAACAATTCTTCCTTCCGCGATGCAAGACGACCGATGAATGAACCGATTAGATTTCACTCATCTCCTTCTCCTGCCGGCAACACGACAGCCATGCAAACCACATCATGGTACGCAGCTGCAGGACATCCTCTTTCCACGCCATCGACTGGTTCTGTTCTCGGAACTCTTTAGTGAGCTGTTCACATCGAGTAATGTTCTCTGGGCTGACAAAGTCGATTGCGACCTTTACGCAATCGGCCAGATTGCAGACCTTGCAGTAGCCCTAAATAAGCGTCTAACAAAACCACATGACATGTACTCACCTGGTGGGCGCACCCGGCGGGTATAAACACCGCATCCCCTGGTCTTTGATACACTCTATAACTTTTTACTCCATACGTGTCAAGCAGTTCCTTCCTCGATTGACTATCCAGATAAAACTGCTGCGAGTGTATTGGATCATGCTGGTAGTTGATGGCCTTGAATTTCCGCCGCAGGAAATGGCGCAGTTTATCGGAGTCACTGGCACGGAACAAGTCCCACGCCGCGCAGCCCGGTTTTCCGTCTGGGGTTGATGCAGCGTGCGTCATGACGTTCAATGCGTCTGCCATATCCATGTGCAGGCGCGTCGAGCCTTTGCTCCCAGGAGACTGGGATGACGCCATCGCGTTGTACATCTTGGGTCCTGATAGCACGTCAATCGCAGCAGTCCCTACTTCACAGCTCACGTACCAAGGTCTGGAGCTACTGTGTTACTTGGGAAATGCGAGGCGATGTTGAGCGCTCCATCACGTCTGGAATAACTAGGCACCGGGATAGCTCTACTGAAATCTTCGTAGAGCTCGGGGAATGCCGACTTGAAATCAGTCGACGGAGGCCAATCCTAGCTCCACTCAGTATCGCGGATTGACCTGCATCAAGGTAAGAGCTTGCCTTCAACTTCCAACATTCTGTTCTACCCTCGTACTTCCCGAATTGCGAAAAAAACTCGCCCACAGTGACCCTTTTATTGACATCAGTTTGGCATTCGAGGATCAAGCAACTCTGCGAGTGGTATTTCTGCACGAAGTACTCGGGGGTCCACTGAATCTGGAACTTGGGAAGGACTCCAGTAACTACTAGCGGTTCCCCTTTCGTCCAAAGCGATCGGAAGACGTCCTCAGTCAGTTCGGAATCGGGGATGGTAACAATTGGGTGTGACGGTATCTCGGGAGGACCGCCAAGACCATCCTGTTGTGAGTCTGTATCCAAAGAGGCATCCGACTGGCCTGCATTGGCACCACTCGGCGTCGTCCCCTCCGCTCTCTGAGCATTCCCGTTGAGATAGGGTACCTGGGGCGAACTTGTCACACCATGTGCTTCATCGCGGGATGCATTGGCGCACTGTCCAGTGTCAGTATTCTTGGTAGTTTCGTCCGTGCCGTTCTCCAGAGTTGGATCAATAGCTCCCACATTAGGTAGTGCATCGACGTCTGGCTGCTCCAGCAACTCCTCCATCTCCTTTATCGCCTCCACGAGCTCCGGCTGGCAGAACCGCGTCATAGGAGAAAATTCCCTGTAACTATGTTCGTTCCTTCTTGTACAGGACAAGAAGAACGGGTTCGTATGTGCATGCTTTTCACGTCGTGCCTGGAGGGCAGCGATATCTGCCTGTGTGGCGCCTGGCCGGTCTTCGGTCAACTCCTTGACTTGTTCAAAGCATTCCGCACACGCTTCGCGACCGCATGATCGGCACATCCAACTACACGAAAAAATTGATGTCATGCACGTATCTGTGGATATGTGCAATGTAAGTTACACATCCAGGCTTATCGTGCCCACGCTTACCACATGTGGCCCGGACCTCACTTTCTCGCGTTCGCCGTATTAACCGAATGACGGAGAGATGCTCCAACTCCTTACGGAGAGTTGGTAGTAAAGCTTGTGCAACAGTTCTCTGCCATTATCGTGAGAAAGGTTAGCAACTGCGGGATAGTGCACCGCAACTAATTTACCTTTATCCGCCGTATATGTGTAGCAGTCAGCGGAATGTTCCATTGACCAGGGAAGTTCATATTCGGTGAATCTGGTTTGAGGTTGTCCACAAAGCTAACAGCCTGGATATTCCGTTGGTCGTCCCTGAGGAAATAACGGATGCCCTGGAATCTGCAAGTGTCTCCGGCCCAGCGCCGTGTGCAAGACACGCAGCGCGGGAATTGCTCCATTCTATACCGATTCGACATGCACCGTGCAAACTGAAGCTCTGTTGCTAGCTCCGATGTGTCAACGTTCCCGCTATTGGTCGGCGTAACAAAAAGCATCCCAGCTATCTCTAAAATCAGTCGAAGCATTTTGAAATGAGGAGTCCGGAAGTTTACCTCCCACCCCCTCCTTTCCCTTTTCTCCAGGAGCGACGACATAAGGGACGGTTGGCATGAGTTGTGCTGTAGAAGATTCAATGTCAACGCATTCCAAAGAAGGACGTGCTTACCGTTTTGAGCGGCGATCTGAGCTGCCTCACTCCTTTTTTTGGCATTGTATCCACGTTTCGAAGGCACTTTAGTAACATGAGCAAATTCCGTAGGTGGCGTGTCGAATCTGCACGCCCTACCATTTCCATCACCAACTCTTGGTTTTGTTCTTGCTTTCTTGGATTTCGAGGGAGGCTCGTCGGCTTCGGTAGATGAGCGCTTTTGTACCTGGGTTGGGGGAGGATGATGCGAGTACAACATGGCAGAAAACATTGTAGGCGGCGCGTGCATCAGTGCACCCATTTCGAACATGGGCTGTGCAGGGATGGGCGCGGCATATCGTGCAGCTGCTAGACGAACGGAGGCCCTTTCAGCATTCTGCAAAGCTTGTTGCCGACGATGACTTAGAAATAAAGTAGTGGGTATGTGTGGCAGAAATGATAATTACATGCATGGGGATGAGAGTTCATCGGATGCATTTGTTGCTGCTGCGAGGATTGTGGATAATGATCTAGTTTTATTTGGCAATTGCGAGTCAGTGGGAATCGTACGTGAGGGTAACAGGAATCGAACTATTTTGGGGATAATCTCCAGATAATGCTGTGTGGATTACCTAGGAGTCAGAGTTCAAATGAGGGGATAGGTGCAGGTCGCTTTACCAGTTCGTTCATCCGAGTACATCGGAGTCACAGCAGGGGAAGCATAGTGGACGTTCGACATCTCGGGCTGAGGATGTGGCCATGGGTTCCCGGACATGGGGTAAGGCCCATTGTCCTCCATTCGCGGGCGCACCTGTCTGTTTTGCATGTCACCATTCATCTCAGGATACATGTGCGGTTGCATGGCGTATGGACGGGCGGGAGGAAGCCCGGTTTCGGGCCTGCGTTTCGCTCCAGACTGATCATCACTGACGGGTCCCCAGCTTGCTGCGCGCAGGTGAAAGGAGGTAGCGGTATTAGGGTGTTGGGGGTACTGGGCGTGGTGGGGATGCTGAGGATGCTGATATGGGGGCACGCCGGGGCCAGACGAGAGACTTGGAAGATGAGGAGCATGGGAATAGGCAGACGAGTCGGAGGACGGGTTGAGAAGTTGGCTGATGGACGTGCGCTTGTGGTTGTCATGCATGCTGTTCATCGCCACCGCTACACACTACGACGAGCGTCAGCAGGGGGGTGTGGAGGATGTGCAAGTTCGGTAGAGACAAGGACCACGAGCTGCGTCAAGGAGGAGGCGCAAGTCGCGGAGTCGGAGTAGGGAGTGATTGCATTGACTCCGACTCGACACGCGCACTCGGCTGTCCCGGCGTGGTCTCGGCATTTCTGAGCCGCGAACCTCTCAATCGCCCCTCTGCTCCTACGAGAGGATACCCCTCAAAAGTCACGCTGTAGTCACATCATGTTTACTGTTCGCCCTCGTGTCCTGGCCAACGCCACCATAGTTGTCAAGTGTCATCGACCCACCAGGCATGTCCCATTTAATCACCACGTGCACGACCACAACTGCGTCCTACGTAAAACTACCGCATCCATTCTACACCATAGTGTCTTCATGTATACTAGTAACGTGAGATGATTCATAGACCCAGCGGCGTCACGTATAGCAATGTGTGTGATGCGTCGACCACAGCAACCCATAATCAACCGATTACAAAAAACCCACCAAAAAGCCCAAATGAAGAACGGCGTGAACAATGTACATGCAGGCCTAGATGTATTTGCGGAAGAACGCGGCGACCTTCAGGTGTAATGGGAAGATGTACGGCACCATGAGCGTTATGAGAAGTCTTCCGAAGGCCGCCCACCACCGTCAGGGCGTCTCCTGTGGCGTTGGTAGCTCCGGCCTGCCATCACTACCTGACGGTACCATCGAACAGGTATCGTTGTTCGTACTCGAAGACTCGCTTGCTGCAGAGACGCTTCTGCACATGCTCATAAGATATCAATCAATAAGAAGACTCACTTGGTAACGAGGGTAATACGCTAGAGGCTACTTCCTTTTCCATGACCACAGCCGATTTCCTCATATCGCCTGCAACCTGTGTCAGCCTGCGAACGTAGCTCAAGCTCGTCCATGTGCACCTGAACGAAGTGTAGTCTTGGCAACTGGAACATGAATTAGCGGAAAACAAAAAACTTTTGTTATGAAAAAAAAACTTCACCAGCGACTGCATTCCTATCCGGTTGTTCACCTTCGGTGCCCCGTTGTGACTTCGTGTTTGTATGATCACCCGGATTATTAGCAATTATCTCCGTGGGTGTAGGCATGATTGTGGAAGTTGTGGTAGGTTCAACCCAATCCTTTGACGAGGTCCGGCTGGTGCTGTCACCCACAGGCGTGGCCCGGCCGTCTGGTACATGCAACCGCTGCGCAACGACTTGGGCTTGCGCGGACTGTTCAGAAGAAAGGGTCTTTTCTTCATCAGGAGACATATCTGCCCACATCTGCAGCGTCTTGATTGCTCCCCATTCGATGATCTTGTTGTTGAGCCACTGAAGAGAGACGGGTTTTGTCAAGAAATCGTTGCACCCCGCCGCAAGTGCCGCAACTCGATCACTCTCGAGGGAGGACGCCGTCAGTGCAACGATAATGACCGAGTAATGGTAAGAGGTCGTGCACATGCCATCAGGGGGCGTACGTGGACCTCCGTCGGATTGGGGAGTTATCGGCACATAGGCAGCATTGTGGCTTTCAAGGTTGCGTATCTCCTTTGTGGCTTCAATACCATCCATCACCGGCATTTGTATGTCCATCTGTCCAATTCATCATGCTTCATGACTTCTTCGAACGCGAACATGTACTTACGAGAATAAGCTGGAAATTGCCATTCCGCCACTTCTCTACCGCCTCTTGTCCATTTTTTGCAACATCGTACTTGACCTTCTTTTTCTTCATGAACGTGGAAAGAATAGTGCGATTGATGGGGTTATCTGGACAATGGTGTCAGAAAACAGCCGCTGTTCACGCCCGTCTCTGATGGTCACTTACCATCGACGATGAGCACACTGATGGGTGGAACGATCATGGTTTCCGCTGTGCCTTTGCCATTTTTGTTTGAAGTAGACCCTTGCATGGCCAGCTTTCGGCTCAGTGCAGCACGCTTGGCCTTCCTCCTCGCAAACCAACTGGTTGGAGACTCCACACCGCTTGGTGACCCCGGCTGGGACGCTGTCTTCCTCGATTCTCCGGTGTTCGACCTCCGAGGGTGCGGGGAAGCATTAGGCTGTGCCGACGGCTCGTCGTCAGTAAGGACGGAAGATTTCCTAGCTTTCGTGTTGTCGCCCGTATGCGTCGATGTTGGGGTTTGCGTAGGACTCTGCGTTTCTTGTTGGCTGAGAGTGGAAGGAAAAACCGTGGCGAAGGGAAGGGCGGAATGTGGTGGACTCCTCGGGCGCAATCTCTCTTGGTTCGGAGAGAGGAGTTGTATCCTGTTCACCCTGTCATTAAGAACACTAGCTGAGGACTGCCGTACGACTTTCGCACGAGGGTTGAATAAAATACCGGCGACTTGCCCGTCCGGACTCGCAATCATGCGCCCAGTAGCTGGGGTTGAACCACCAGGAAAGTAATCGGCAGTATCTGCAATGGAGAGAGGCGACGGCGGATGCAGGACTTGGGCAGTACCATCCCGTGGCGACTTGACCGACCTGTCAGACGCCGAACGAGCAGAACTCCAGGGTCGCGTCAAGGGTGATTTGGGACAGGGTTGCGGTACCTGACTGAAGAATGGAGACCCATGAATAGCGGGACTTGCTGGGGAAGTGGCAATAGGAGCGAAAGAAGGGTCAACCATTGGTTTGGTCATGGCAGTGTGAAGTGCCGTAAGGAACCTGCGAGGACCAGCCGGCTTGGGGATAATCATAACATCCAGTGGGGGCTGGAATGAGGTGGCATTGGCGGCCAGATCACACTGTACAACATCCCTGACCATTCTGTAATTGGTAAGACTGGTGAAATGCACGACGACGCTTGCGACGCCGGATGAAGGGATCGACGATGAAGGACCGTAACCCACTGCTCTGGCTACTTGAGAGGTAGATTTAGGTCGGTGGTTGAATGACGGCCGCTTGCGAGGGAGCGCCGAGTATGACGAAGAGTGCTGCTCTGCACGAAATTTCTGTATTTGCTCACGCAAAACAGAAACATCGTCATCAATGAAAACGAACGACAGCGAGGGGCTGCGGGAACCGCTACTTGGCACGCTGGCGTTCTCATGTGTATCATAGGACTCGGACGTGTTCCACTGCCGATTTTTTGGTTTGGCGTAAGAGGCGTTCGATGGCTGGGTACTTTCAGGGGAAGCGGGGGCCACAGGTTCACTAGCGCCACAGCTTTCGCCATCTTGCTCAGGCGACACGTGGCTAACATCCAATCCCCAGGCAGTGAGATAACTCGTCAAGTGATGAGCGAAGGAGCTGCTGCCGCAGGCATACAGGGTCGCTTTCTTTCCACGCAGTGATTCCGAGAACTGCGTTAATTCTTCTAGGGTGGGCTCCTTGGCAATGCGGGTTCCCGATAAGAGGGGGGACGCACTATCTGACACAGGGGCGGTTCTAGCATTAATGGCGCTCAGGGACCCACGCTCCAAACGGAAAGCAATTTCACAGACCCGCCCAGGGAGGTTGTTTCGTCTGGGCAAGTCACAAGTGAAAGATGCCTTCGTGCGTAAAAATAGTCGCTGAACTAGGGCACTTGTGAAGTTTGGTCTGGGCCGAAGAGGGTACGGATCGGGATTCGTTGGCGTGGCCATGTCATCGCCCACATTTGACTCCCCAAAATTGTGCGTTATTTCAAAGACACAGACAACGTGTCCGTCGTTCGCATACGAGGGAAGCGAGCCGTCATCCCTCTTTCCCGTCGTTCCCTCGGCTGTAGGCGATTCGAGGGATTCATCTGATGCAGATTTGATAGATAGGCCAACATCGACCGAATCTTCTTGACGTGCAGTATTGATTACTTGTCGGATAACCTTGCATTCAAGTCAGAAAGACGAAGGAAATTCTTGTAGGATGTGCTCACGTGTGTCAGAGTAGTAGATAAAGCAAACTCTTCTCCTCGGACGGCAACATGTCTCAAGCCCACGTCTCCATGAAAGAGGACCAGGTCCACCCCTACTTGTGCTGCGCACCCACTGAGGACATCGCCGACGCCTTGCAGCGTTTCTGCGATATCAAAGTCTGAGACGGCGACCGGCGGACTAGGTACGCAGAGCTCCTGTGCTGTTTCCTGGGGGCTCACGGAATTCAAAAACAGATCGGACATATTCGCAGATACGAAGTTGAGACTCTTCATGGTCGTCAGCATAGCAGACATGCAGGTTGTGGGCACCAGCAACGAACATGCCGCGTACTGCTCTTTAGCTGGGTCCAAAATTTGAGTGGGAGATATCTGTAAGAGCGTCTGGACGACCATTTGAACGGAATCTGCGAGTTCCAGGGAGAGTTCATGCAAGTGTGTGACATTTGGCTGCGGATCGCGCTGAGGCAACGGCACCTCAGACACTGGAGAGATGAGACCATGGTGTCTACGTGGGTTTTGCAGGTGCTCCAGTTGGGATGGTAATGGCACCGAGAATGGGCGTGATAGCTTGTGAACGTGAGGGGTCCCATCAGGCGAGGATTGTTGCTGAGCTTTGGAGCGATGGCTCACAGCGCCATCGGAATCCGAAGAGGCATCGTCCTGAGAGTACCGCCAGTTAGGCGAAGTGTGGTCTTTCTCCGAATGATCCGACTCCCCGTCCGATGTTGAGCTAGCAGTGCCAGATCGCTCGAGCGCGTACCCCAGAGGCGCATGGAAGGACAGTGGCGGGTCGACTGCCCAAGTCAAAGTGAACCTGTTTGTTGGGCCAGCGAGCTCAGAGGGCGGTGTACCGTCGTCACTGTGAACAGACGCGAGACTGCGAGGATAAGCGGCTTGTTTTACCCCGCTCATGAGCACCTCGACGGGGTGGTGAGGCGGAGGAAGAGAGTGGAGAGTACCGGGCTATGCTGACAGCTTATAGACGAGTTTAAAGACAAATTCTCACCAGCAGATACGTGGACGGTGACACGGACGGGTGTTGTGGAAAGGAGAGTAGTGAGGGTACCCGGTTGACCCCCCCTCTGCTCGGCAACGGCAGTCGGTTTCTTTTTTTTCATTTCGTTTTGGACCCCTGCCTTTTCGAGTGAAGACCGGTCACGCGCAGCACTTTGGTGGGTCTCACCAAAAAACACACCTCATCCAGGTGGTTTCCCTCGCGATCGAGCGATTAGTGCATTTTCAGAACGAGGGAGGCGATTTATGGAATAACAAAAAGACTCGTAAGGTAAAAATTAATAAGTCAGCTCGACGTCTCCCTCAGCAACCAAATCCATGTCGTGATAACTGACTTTCTTTCCCGCAGCAGCTCGAGGATCCTCCTTGGCATCGGGCGGCGGTGGGGGTGGTGGCCCACCGCTCACACCCTGACGCCGACCACCACCCTTTCTATGACTGCTGTCTAGTGGCGCATCCATCGTCACAACAGGCTTGGGTGGCAGACCGGCACCAGCAGGCAACGTGATCTCCGGAGTCGGCTGGTCGAATCCCACTGCATAGCCGCTAATGCGGTCACTCAGACGACGTGCTGTCATAACCTCTTCCCTGCGAAGAGGTGCGGGAGGGAAGGCAGCCGGTCCGTACTGGTAGCCATAGTGGTCCCAATAACCGGCATTTACATAAGGCGGCGGGGGCACGTAGGTCTGAGGATGAACACCGTAATATGAATTGGGTCGTCCATAATCCGGAGGGTACATAGTTGGTCCCTGAATGCCATAAGCTTGCGGAGGAGCTTGATTGTTACCAGTCGCGGGAGGAGGATGTGCAAAAGGCTGGATTCGGTGCGGATCGAGAGTGAAGTTGTTGAAGTACGGGATCTGACAACGTGTCAATCCATACGATTATATGCGTCAGCCACTTTACCTCATCTAATTGTCTGACAAGTTCGGGGTGCTTGTTCGCGATGTGCTTCTCGACGAACGAAGTCGCCTTGAAGAGCTTTTGGCAAGTCTTGCACCGAAAGCGGCCTTCATCTTCTTGTTTAATGTAAGGCTCCACAGCTTTCGAAAGTTCGCTGTGGACTGGAGTCAGAGAAAGGGAAATCACATGAGATCTAGCAACACACTCATCGTAGCTCTTGCCGCCGTAGTCACGCGGATCAATACCAGCCCTGTTGATCAGAAGAGCAATTTTCGAGTCGAACCATTCCACCCAGCGTTCGTCTACGACACCGCCGGCGTGAAGTAATCAATAGCACAAGTTGGAAACCACACATACCATTCCTCTTCCAATCCCTATTCTCAGGCAGCTTGATATTTGCGTTATCAATTTCTTTCTCCTCCTCTTTCTTTTCTTTCTCAGCCTTCTCCGCTTCAAATGCTTTAACCTCCTCAAGCATGGACTTCGACAGGGGCTTCCTCACGTGCTTCAGGCACTTACGCTGCAATTCTTCAGCATGATCGGTAACAACGGCGCAATAATAGCACGCGTGGAATGCTGCACGGAGATAGGCAAGATACAAGTCCAAAGAAATTACCGGCTGCCCACAAGGTAAGTGTGCGACGACACGAACAGGTGGCAGTGATCTTACCCTCTTCGCCTCTATGGTCTTCTCATCGACGCCCTGTTCATGCAACTCCGCCAATATTTTCTCAATCCTCCGTTCCACAGCCTGAGATCCACCCTCTTTGGGCTCTGGATCGTCCTCATTGCCTGCATGCGCATCCCCTATCGGCACCTGTTCTGACACGCCGTCCCCATTTGTGTCCATGCCCTCACCACCTGCAGAAGACGGAGAAGACTTCCGCAAAGCGGCAGCTTCATCTTCCAGTATGGATGCCAAAACCTTCGCGTTCGCCAGGTCCTTCTCGATCCGATCTGGCTTGCTGGCGACTTCTGGCACATAACGGACGCGATTGACAAAGGGTTTCGTGTTGTGTGTGACGTGTAGCTTAAACCCCTCGATCTGCAAAGTGGTTCTTTAATATTCGAATCACATCAGTGCTCCGATATGGACCTACTTTCTTATCTGTCAACTCGTTCATGACGGCCGTCATGTCTGCATCGTCACGGAAACTGATCCAACCTGCGCGGTAGAAATTTCGCTTCTGAAGTGGGTCACCCAAAGCTAGATACATAAAACCCGGAATTTTGTTACAAGCCTATGCAATGCTATAAGAAAGGGGCGGGCTGTCGGAAAACTAAAACTATACACACCTCCTCAAGTTTGAGTCGCCCAATGTCAGGCGGAATAGTACGGATCATGACCTGATTCCCCTCAGGTAGCACAGATATTTCTTCACCACGATTTCCCCGCTTGTTGTCGAGGAACACTTTCCCGTTCACCTCGGCACGGCTAGGCTCGTGGTCAGCACCATCCTCTTCAGCATCCATATTGAACTGCATGTCATCGTCCGCCGCATTCTTGGCTTCCTCCGGGGCTGTGCCATCACCAGGGCCACCAGAAGTGTTACCCTCTTTGGCTACAGGCAGCTCGGATTCGGACTCATTCAGATCAGGGTCATATTTTCCGGCCTCCAGGTCATGGAGGAATGCATCTAGCTTACCCCTCCAGCCCTCCTTCCTAACGCGGCGACGCAGTGCGACAAACTCGGGTGAAGGGTCGTACTTCTCTGCAAACCAGGGAGACTTCCGGTGATGATCGAACATAGTTTGCAACTACAATACAAACAGGGCGGTTCAGCCTCACGGAAAGTAAAACCATTGTTGCAGGAAACAACACCGGTATCGACGGCAATGTGTAAAAACTACTGACCTGGTTAGCAAAAAACTCTTTTTTGTACTTTTCCCAACGCGAGCGTATACCATTCCGCGGCTTAGAACCGTCGGCAGCCTCTTGTTCGGCAGCCTTATCCAAATTATCTTCCTCCTGGGCCTGCTGGGGGAAGTAGTACCTGAACCACTCCGCATACTGTTTCAGAGTGGCAGGGTGATCCATGGAACGAGGGTCCGGAGGTGCTCTCCTCGATGGAGGGTAGGGTGCGGAAGGAAATTGTGCACGGGGAGGCGACCTGTAGCTATAAGAGCGACTGTGAGCATCTGCAGAGTCGACGTCAGGGCCAGCATCGGAACATATAGTCGCTATTATACCATAATCATCGCCGTAACGAGGCCGAGGGTCATAACGCTCACGGTCGTAAGGGGACATTGAACGACGACGTTTTCGACCTGAAGGGAGTCAAGCGAAGACATAGGAGGACGAAAGACCACGCACCTTCGTCAGGTGGAGGGCTGCGACTACGACCTCGTCGCGCATATTCGTAAGCGGTGCGGTCCCTGTCATACTCGGGCCAAGCTCTGTCCCTCTCGAAGGAATCCCATGCACCTCCGCGGTGGTCCTGAAAATAGGCAGGGTCTGGATATGGAGGGCGCGACACGTAGGCACCTCTGGACGGCGAGCGAGAGCGGGAACGCCGAGTCTGGGGTGGATAAGTGGGGGCAGACCAAGAGGACATGAACGGTTCTCTAAGTTAGAGACGAATGAAGAACTGAGAGAGAAATCAGAGACGATATTCCATGGGATGTGAGAATAGAGATAAGAGGGAGAATATAATATCGAAGAGTGCTGAGCATGATGGGAGAACAAACAGACCTCTTGGATCGTCGCGCACGCAACTACGTTTTGAGGTTGGCCAGTTGTTCTGACCCACCGTTGCTGGAACAAATGGCGCGCGCAGGCAGCAACCACTGCTTTGTCCCGCTTTCACGCTCCGCTTCAATCGTCCGACAGAACACGTGACCCGACGACCCCTCCGAAGGACGATGGCCCGTGCACTCATCCCTGCGCCATCAACCGCCTCACCCAGAGTTCTGGACTCTGATTTACGTGTAGCCCACGCGCAACCTGCCTGTCATAGTGTTTAGTTCCAAATGGACATCATAACCTCACATCCCAGGCAGCAGCGTAATCATTTCGCTTCAAGGCTGTGGGTAATTATATTCACTCAGGCTTGCCGATTGCCCAGGCCAAAGAAAAGAAATCTTTTCGTGTAGCACTCTGACTGAGACAGGCACTTCTGGACTCAACATCCATGAGATGAGTATCGACACGCAATCAACCGTGCAAGAAATCCGAGTAGCATGGCTCCGCAGGAGACATGAATCTGAGGGTCAAGGGCTCTTCGAACGGACACCCGTCGACTGCACGTTCCAGTTGGCTCTTGGTTTGCACTACTATCCGCCAAGAAACGTTTCAGGACAAGTACCCGTGGCACTGGCCCATCAGCATTGCCCCACCCGTGAGTAGTGGCCTCCGAGAACCTTTCACGATACAGTCTCTAGCATGGAAACGATTCTGAGAGTGTGTTAATTGATTCTCGTCTGTTACTTCATCCAGCATTATGGAGTGTATCTCACGGGATACCACGGTACGTTTCATTCATCCCTTGTGGCAGGAAGCGTTGCAGGAGCACCGGTCGGCAACGAGCTCAGCCTCAGGTGCGTTTCATGCCATACATTGTCCCGTTCTTCTCTCAGGATGGTTGTGAATATGTATAGTGCCGTGGGATGGGTTCATCTGCCTTATCTTGCCTCGCATTTCCAACGAGACGGGGACATTCGCTCGGTGTTCTAAATACGCCATTCTGGACTGCCGCAGACTACCAAAGGCGAGAACTGCCCTCCTCATCGACGGGCAGTGCCAGCACCATGAGGGTTTGGTACCGAATTAGTGCCCACCGATGTATTATTCCCATGTGAGCCACGCTTCGAGCAGCACCTCCGTGCAGTTCTGCCAAGAACATTTCGTGAAAGAATTCAAGCCTCAATGCTTTCCCAAGGTGCACATTACGGGCGACAGACGATAGTGGCGTTGAACAAAAAACACAATTCACAAGTTGCACCATTCTTAGCACCCCTGAAGACTCGTGGAGTATCTGCAGGTTTACAGAAGATGCCGACTGGATGGGGAGCCACACAGGGCTAGAGGTTCCTCCACCCTGAGGGCCAAGAGACACTGGCGCAGGTATCTTAGAGGGTCCGCGCGACTCCAAATGAGGACCGGAAACTTGAGCGAAAGATCAACGGCCCGAAGAACGTGTGGTTCACTGCGGACACTGGCACACTCGATCACACCCATCCCCGGACAGAAAGCGGAGGATTGGGAAAGAGGTCTAGTCCCCTCACGCACATAGAAAACAAGGAAAGAACCCTTCCCTTCTCCGTTATGAAGTCGACGGACAATTGGTGCAACGGGATTACTTATCATTGTTTTCCTTCGATAGTTTTGGCAGTGTCGACGACTTACTGGGGCTGGGTTGGGTTAATAGCTGGTTTAAATGTCCTCCTTGTGTTTGTGTTTCCGGCGCATAGACACGATCGTGTCTTGACAACGGTGAATTAACAGAAGACCCGCCTTCATATGCCGTATGCTGGTAGATCAGCAATTTTCGCCTGGAAGTATGTGAACAATGACTTGGGTGTATATGGGCATTCGAACACCATGTCTACTTGCTCGAGCTGTGCGGGATCTCGATCTATCAGGGGAATATGGTATGCTGTCATCTAGAGGACGGGCTGGGTGGCCAGTCCCTTCCAACGGGATGCACCGAATCGTAGCAGTGGATGACCCACGGCTACTTGTTGACATCGATCAAGCTTCAAGGACGCTGGATACGTGGATGTCGGGTCTGCCTGAGCGTAGCACGTCATTTGTCAGGATGAGGGAGCGGCTCAGCTACTTCAATATCCGGTTGATCCTCCACTCATCATGACCCGGTGCATTTGGCCCGAGAATGTATTGTTCAATGGCAGAGGACCGACCATATGCTGCATGTGCGTGCCATCGTTCCGTCGCAAGATCATCGGCCATGTCAGAACAGGCGCTTCTTACAGCGCAAGAAAATGACATCCCATTAATCTGAGTGGAGAGACATCCGTCGATCAGTAACTGCTACTTGTTGACAAACTACGATGGTGGCAATGAAATTGCGGAATATAATAATACAGTAGATTATCACGGCGCCCTGCACGATTCCAGCGTCAGCTTTGCAAAACGGGGGAAAACAAATCGTAAACACCTCTAGTCCTTCTCATTGAGGAAGGCGTCGAGTTCGTCATCGAGATCTTGACGCGTCTTGCGAGGTCGGTTATCCCTCCGACCTCTCCCTCTTGGTTCTCTCCGTTCCTCCCCAAGATGTGTCCACCTGCCGCCTGGACTAAGCCTACCACCTGAGCCACCGTCCCAACGCCGACGACGTTTTGCGGAAATACGATCTCTGAGGTCTCCATTCTGACCCGCATGTTCAACCAGAGAGCCGTTCCTTTCGTCAATATAATCGGATCGCATCTTCGAGGGTGGCGGAGAACGTGATAGACGCCTATCCTTTCCGAGGTACTCATCCAGCTCAGCATCGAGCCTTGATTCATCCGCCTCCGTATCTCCTCGCCTTTTTTTGAGAGGTCCATCGCCCTCCTTCCCCGCTGTCGGACCATACTTTTTGTAGAACTGACTCTCCTGCTTTGCACCCTTCTTCTTGATGTCATCATTCCTTGCCCATCTCATCCTGATGACACCCTTCAACCCTTCCCCTTTACCAAGACTACGGTTTATCCTCTCCTCTGGCGGCCACATCGTTACTGGAATTGGCTTGGCAGTGACGAAACCATCTAGGTCGATGTCTTCTGCAAGTAATTTCCGCAACTGTCGATGAGCAGCTTGAGCCTGGGACTTAGATTCGAAAACTAGGATACAGCTGTTGTCGTTTATCCATTCGAGGGCCAAGGGTTGCGCGTCAAAATGCGTTGCATATGCAAATATACGGGCAGTGGGAAGGTGAGATATTGGTGTTCCGGTAAGGAACAGAGCGTTCCCTCTCAAATCCTGCGTGTCTGCTCACAATGAGAAGGATAAAAGAAGATTTTATATACGTCTATGACGTACCTTCATCCATGTCAATGTCATCATTGTCCTCCGATCCAGAACGTTTCCGCTTCGGTGAACAAGACCTGCAGCATCAGGCTGCTGTCCTCCAAGGCCACATTGACATGTTATCAGCGCACCTTCGCCGTTCTTGTATGAACTGAGTCGGGAATGAGGTAGACCTTGGTGGTCCCAATACGATTCAGTAACGCCGCCTGCCCCAGCGCAGGTTCGGCGGGTGGTTCTTGCTGTGAGACCAGTTCCTCGTAAGGAACAGAGTCGTCGTAGGATAATGTAACAGTTTCTTCGTAGGAAACTCCTTCTGGGATGTTCTCCATCTTGTGTCTTTTGATAGTTGTCAGTGGGTGGTTTTGGCAGTCGAAAACTAGCATATCACACGTTTTATAGAGTGCACGTGACACAGTCGTTAGCATCTTCATTTTTGTATCGATTTGGAGTTCAGTGTATCCCGGTCGTTACAACATGTCTGGACAACCTGATAGGTCTGTCCCAAAATCCAAGAAGCACCGTAAAGACAAGCGTAAGTTTATCTCGCTCAGAGTCGTAACTCCCAGGTAAATCTTTGAACTAGCTTGGGACACCGATGACATCGACCAGTGAGTCTCGTTAACGCGTGTTTTATCTCCTGGAATTAACTCGCACCACCCAGCGTAAGCTCTCTTGAAAACCAAGTTTCCGTTCCGCTAATAGCATGTACGCGTAGTGGAAGGTCGAACCTTTCACCCAGGGTGACAATACCGGTGGCGTATTCACCGAAGAATCTTCGTTCGCAACGTTATTTCCGAAGTACAGAGAGAAATATCTAAGAGAGGTTTGGAGCGCCGTTACCAGAGCCCTGGATGCATATGTGAGCGAGCTGGTCGCGCTTCCATTTGTCTTGGGCTGAAGAAGGGGGATGCTCTTCAGGGGATCGCTTGTACGCTTGACCTCATTCACGGATCAATGTCCGTCCGTACGACGCGCAAAACGTTTGATCCGTACATCCTACTGAAAGCGCGTGACATGTTAAAGCTCCTTGCTCGTGGTGTTGCTGTAACACAAGCAGTCAAAATCCTACAGGACGATATGGCCTGCGACATCATCAAAATCGGGGGTCTCGTGCGTAATAAGGAACGTTTCGTGAAACGTAGACAGCGCATTATTGGACCGGACGGTAGCACGCTCAAGGTAGTGTCATCTGGTTTTCTGACGCGGTGCTGCGACTAATAACGCAACTCTCGTGCACAAGGCCATTGAACTTTTGACAAACTGTTACGTGCTGGTACAAGGAAGTACAGTTAGTGTGATGGGGCCACACAAGTCGTTGAAGGAGGTTCGGCGTATCGTACTGGATTGCATGCGCAACATCCACCCTATATACCGAATAAAGGCAAGTATGCATCTAATGCAAATGATACTCGTTGACACTTTCGTCAGGAACTCATGATAAAACGAGAACTCGCAAAGGACCCGAAGTTGGCCGGCGAATCATGGGACCGTTTCTTACCGAAGTTCAGGAAACACCATCTCAAGACATCCGAAAAAACTGCCCGCAAGAACGAGAAGGTTGCTGCGCAGGTAGAAGCTCGGAAAGCAGCCGGTCTTGAACCTGAAGAACCAAAGAAAGAGAAGCCAGTCAAGAAAGTTTATACACCATTCCCTCCCCCTCAACAACCTCGCAAAGTAAGACGCTGATGTTGTGTGGCGTAACGTCATATTCACTCGTTTTCAACTTCTAGGTGGACCTCCAACTGGAGTCTGGGGAGTACTTCCTCAAGCGGCACGAAAAACAGGCCAAGGAACTGAAAGAACGAAAACAAAAGGTTACTTGGTTTCTCATTTACCCGATAGCCACTTCTAATAGGATATATCCAGCAAGTGGAAGCAACGGCCAAGCGTCAAGCGGAACGTGCAGAAGCCTTTGTCGCACCCGTTGAACGTGCCGAACCTAGCGTCGAGGAAAAACGGAAAAAACGGAAACGCGGGGAAGCTGATGGCATGGAACGCAAAGATAAATCAGGGAAGAAAAAGACGGTTCGGTTCAAGTTTTAGGACAGTCGATGATATACCGTCAGGAATGATGGAGTACATGTGTTCATGGGTACTTAGTGTCCGTCGTTTTATCACCGTATCATTTAACAAGCAACCTGGTGGCACAAATCTTTGTTTGCAGTACTGAAGAAACAAGACTACTAGCCATCCCAGTCCAACCTGCTCGGTTACGCACCCAGGTTTTTCCGAAGATCACACTCGAATCAAATTTGTTGTCCAGCGAGCCACCTTGACACCAGGGCCAAGGCTTCGGCGGGCTTGTCATGAGGGACGTACGCAAAATCTCAGCACACTGGATTAAGGTCATCGCAAAGAATCTACTCATCATATGACCAGCTCCAAACACACTGGCAAAGGTCAGTTTTCCATGCGTCTTCGTTTTCTCCGCAGCTTTTCATGGACCACCCAAAGTCTCCGTGGCTCTTCCGCACAGGCCTCGCTCCCCGACCATTCTAGTCTGTCGACCCACCGTTCATCGGCAACCCAGTTGCACCGCCAGTCGTACGTGCCCGCTTAGATCAAAACCCGGATGCCGCGTGCCAGGAGTGCTGCGACATAGTCTTGGGGTACGATGCGCCCATTTATTTAAATGAGAAACGAAGTTTCGTCCGACTGCGCTAGAAATAGGCTAAAGTTTCGTGGGCTTTCCGCACCGAGCATCGTCCGGGTACTGTGTGAATCGAGGAAGCGGCGGATCACTTCGTCCTCAGCATAACAAAGGTCGTGGCCTTGGCACACCTAAAAATATGTGTGTAAGTCATCCATTCCTGTAGCGCCAAGTGTTCACCGCGCAATTACACGAATACAACCTTCGAGACGTCATACACGTTCCGTCCTTTCGTCATACCAGCCATTAACACCACGCAGTCTTAGATATGGTTCACATCGCTATTCCAGTACGATGTGCTGATGTGGCTTTCACAAAAAGCAACAGCAACTTCGCAGTCTATGGTCGAAATGGTCAACACAAGAGCGGTTCAGCGCTTTGTTGCATCGTGGTAACTGAACGGAGCAGAGAATGAGAGGAGTGATAAAGCACGCACTGCAGATGTTTTGAAAGGGTACATCCAACGCTACCGTACTACCACACTCTATTTCGTACCGACCCTCGTACAACCTATACGCTTCAAACTCAGTAGCAGCTAGCCCCGTGTGCCAGACTTGCGTCGAAATGTCAGCGATACCGTTGCCAATGAGGGGACTTCTGAGGTTAATAACCCCACGCCCTTCTGCGATCGCAATGAGATTCCCGTCGTAAATTTCGCTCGCAAAAACTGGTAGACAACGTCCCTCAATTTGTATCACATCCCGAGATACATGATACGATGGCACGGACTTACAGCATAGTATTCACCAGTCGGAAGATGGATTCGTCTTCCATTCAATCACTTTGATAGCAATAATCATTTAGTTCGAACAATAGACCGATCGAGGATGTGCATCCGGGGCCTACAACGTGTCCTCACGAACCGTTCCTCTCGCGCTGTAATCGTTGATATCTTACCTCCGTTGATCCCATGACAACATCATCTGTTATTGACGTGCATCAGAGTGGAGTGCCAAGCTCTGCAAGTAGCGAAAGACCATTGGCAGGATCCCTCCTGCTTTCAAAGAAATAGAAATGGCAAACGTCTTGATTAAGGGAATTCGGAGACTCGCAGAGGCTTGACGTACGAAACAGTAGGGTTGCAGAAGGATGTCTTCTTGATGCGGACGAAAGGAGTAAGAAAGAAAGGCGTCTTCTGAGTTTGTGGAGGACAGGCTGCTGCAAAGTTGGGCGAGGTCGCTGTCTCGAGAGGTATGTGAGCCAAGCCCTTAACCACTGCACCACAGAGTGACAGTGAGAGTATACCGAACGATAACAATAACAACCGTTCGTCCGCGATGGATGGAGTGACTTCACACAATATCGGTCGCACATTTACAGTTGCCTTTTTGGGTTACCACGTGGCTATCTATTCGAGCATTACCACGGTCGAAAAATCTTTGGGACAGAATATTCCAAGCGGTCAACTAACAGTCCAGCGAGACACATATTAACAACACCAAAATGCTCGTCCTATACGAGACCCCGATGGGCTACTGCCTATTCAAACTAACAGACGCAGCCAAACTCGAGTCGGCTGATCTCTACAAGGAATTCGAAACACCGGAGCGAGCCAATAAACTGTGCGTACACCAAATCTTCCTCGCATGTCGCGCGACGATGGCTGGGTCGAGGTACTCACCTGTTTCGTGTTTGTGGCCAGACTGAAGCTGAAGGCGTTGCACCGATTTACATCGACGGCGACTGCTGTGGAGGATCTGACTGCCGTTCAGGATGGCAAGCTCGGCAAGGGTCTCAAAAAGTTCTTGACTGAACAAGTCGTGGAGAAGGGCAAGGGCAAGGAGTCTTTGGTTGTCCTAGACTCTACTCTAGGTATGGCCACTCCCTCGCTATACGCACCCTCCTAATCTTTCTGCAGCGCACTCGATATCGAAGAAACTCAGCATCAAAGTGTCCACACCAACACTCGTGGACGACCACAGCGATCTATGGAGAGGTATCCGGAGTCAGCTAGCGGCATTACTTGATGGCCTGGACCCAAAGGACCTAGCTACTATGAGTTTAGGTCTCAGCCATTCACTATCACGGTGAGCGAGCCGTCGAAGCCTCGGCTCACATGACTGAACGCGGTACCAGGTTCAAGCTCAAATTCTCCCCAAACAAGGTAGACACGATGATCGTACAAGCAATTGCACTACTCGACGATCTCGACAAGGAGATAAATATCTATGCCATGCGTGTCAAGGTAGGTTGTTTTCCGTACGTGTTTCTTTACAACACACGAACTAGTATTCGGGTGTTCTCCTTAGGAATGGTATGGCTGGCACTTCCCCGAACTTGCAAAAATACTCAACGACAACGTCGCGTACGCCAAGGTTGTAAGCGCAATGGGTAAGAACTCGCGAGTTTTCGCTCAATTCTCAATGCCCTCATGCACTGCCACTCCAGGTTTCCGCACGAATGCGGCCACCACCTCATTCGAAAAAATCCTTCCAGAAGACCTAGAAGCAGTTGTCAAAGCAGCTGCCGAAATTTCTATGGGTACCGAAATATCTGAGAGCGACATCCAACACATACACGCTCTATGTGACCAGATCATCGCCATATCTGCCTACCGAGCCCAGCTGGCGGAGTATCTGCGAAATCGGATGAACGCTATCGCACCGAACCTGACCGCCATTGTCGGCGACCTTGTCGGAGCACGGTTAATAGCCCATGCTGGCAGTCTCTTGAGCCTCGCAAAGTTCCCTGCCAGTACTGTACAGATCCTTGGCGCGGAAAAGGCTTTGTTCCGCGCGTTGAAAACCAAGCACGACACACCGAAGTACGGTATCATATACCATGTATGTCTATGTCTTCACGTAGTGTTATCATGGAAACTGAATACGACCTAGGCGTCACTAGTCGGTCAAGCACCACCGAAGCTCAAGGGCAAGGTCTGTGGATCTGTGCTTCTTCCGGTTTCACAAGTAACCTTTTTCAGATGGCCCGCATGGTAGCGACTAAAACTGCACTTTCAATACGTGTCGACGCCCTAACAGGCGCAAGTGGCAAATCTGAAGAGCAAGCATCCTCAGTCGGCCTCGAAAATCGGTCCAAACTCGAATCTCGATTGCGCGCACTTGAGCATCAGTTAGACGGGTCTGGAGTGCGACGATTCGCGGATGGTAATGTCAAGAACCAACGGCGGTTCTCTATGAAGGGCGACACACAGACTTATAATACAGCCACGGATGCGGTAGGCCTCGTTCCATCGCAGCGGGAGCCATTGGAGGTGGCAGTGAAGGCGGTGCTGGATGTCAAGGAGGAGAAGCGGAAAGCGAAAGAGGAGACGAAGGCAAAACGGAAGGCTGAGAAGGAGGTGCCACCTGCAGAGACAATGATCACTGCCGACGGAATGGATGTAGACGAGG
This sequence comes from Pisolithus microcarpus, assembly GCA_024613185.1. Classification (NCBI taxonomy): domain Eukaryota; kingdom Fungi; phylum Basidiomycota; class Agaricomycetes; order Boletales; family Pisolithaceae; genus Pisolithus; species Pisolithus microcarpus. Next base: position 1,662,745 of record JANFAI010000002.1, on the reverse strand, counting down.
AGTTGAAAGAGAGCAAAAAAGAAAAGAAGCGTAAACGGAGAGAGAGCGAGGTCAATGGGCAGGCCGACGCCGACCAGCCGAATGTACGTGTTTTTCATTGCAGTTTTCAGAGATGTATCAACACACGGTCTGGTAGGGGGGACCCGCTGAGACAGAGGAGGAACGCAAGGCGAGAAAAAAGGCGCGCAAAGCCGAGAAGAAGGCTGCAGAGGCTGCAGCTACTGTTTCTACTGCCGCGGACGGTGAAGCTCCCAAAAAGAAAAAGAAAAAGAGCGAGACTTGAGTTTTGCCGACTTCTAGTGTCGGCATGTTCTGTTGCTCCGTGTATATCAGGTTGCATATGTTCCCAATACCACGTCGAACATACTTCCGTCATCTGAAGCCCTTCTGACCACGCATCCCCAAAGTCACTAATGGCTATGTATGTACATTGGGAGTCCTATAATCACATACGAGGTATAAAACATATTGGAATACACGCATAAACGATGGAGTCGTGCGAGGTCCAGTGATCTACGAGGCGCACGACTATTCATCGTCGGTCTCTTCGCTCGACGATGAACTATCATCGCTGTACTGACCACCAAACTGGCTGCGGGCGAAGTCATTAAGCGACATCGGTTGTCGCTTGGTATCAGGTTCCGGAGAGGCATCGTCCTCTGTTCCTCCTAGTTGTTCCTCCATTTCCCGACCGAACTCGTCAGGGTCAATTTCCTCTGCATCGTTGTCCTGGTAGGCTCCTGGTTCCGCGCCCACAAGGACGGATTCCCAGTCGTCTACATCAGAGTCATCTTCCTGAGCTGACTGAGGTGGGCGCGAAGACGGTAGGTCGACGGAGGCAGAGGCACTAGGTAGAGCTAGATCCTCAGATGGGGTGGGTCTAGGTCGTTTGAGCGGGCGCGCAGGCGCAGGAAGGACTCCAGGATCCAGTTCTTCCACCATAACTGAATCCACCATTATCCGACCCTCGGGCTCCCTCTTGGATTTCGCCAAATCTTTTGGTATCATTTTGGGCTTGGGTATAGATTCCTGTTTTTTCGGCGCAACACGTGGTACTTTTTGATGGGGCGACGGGTCTGGTGGCCGGACGGGTGAGGATGTGTTCGCCAAGCTTTCTAGCAGGTCGTCCTCTTCCTCCTCTTCTTCTTTGCGCAAGCTCACCGTGTTTATTACTTCGTCGCATTCGTCGTCGACTTCTCCTTCCGCATCATCGGTGCCGAGTAGTTCTTCAAGCTCCTTATTAAGGACAGCTTCATCTCTGGTCTGAGAGGTCGACACCTGAGCTACATAGACGTTGAACCACTGGTCAAGGAGTGGCGAGCGCCTGCGAAGGGGATCGAGTGCTCACGAGAAGTGACGTTCCGGGTACTTGTCCCTGAGCCCTGTACTTTTCTCTCGTAACTAAGTTTCATGAAACCATCTATCTTTTCGAGGGTGAAGGTCTGATATAACAAGGCGTAAGTAAGTTAATGGTTAGAGGTGCATGGAATATATACACTTACGCCGAGTTCCTCGTCGTAAATTAGTACGCAGTCATAATCCTTGACTGAATGTTCAGTCCCTTTGAACACATGGCTCTCTCCCTGTGAATCGCATGGTCAAGCACTGTGGAAAGTCGGAGAGGTAACAGTCGTGCCTGTGTGCTCGGTCGTTCCAGAGTAACAGACGTGAATTCCTTGCCGCGCTTGACTTCGACAGAGCCAGGCCTATCTGGGTCAATAGACTCTGGGGTGAAGTTGTCTAGGAAAGAGGCGGTCAGTCGAGCGAAGAGTAGGAGCATGAGACATACACCGGAACGAATAGAAGTCGCGATCGGGCAAGTTCGATCGTTTCGGCGGTGCCACACCTTTCCTTGCTTTGAGGGCTCTACCAAGAGACGTACCCACGGCAACCTTGTGTCTTCCAGGTGCAGGTGCCCACTGAACTGCAGTGGAAGCCATGGTGGTAGGAGGACAAGACGATGACGAGGGTTGCTAATTTAGGATATCCATGTATTCCACGCACGGGTAACCAGGCCGCCAACTTTGGTGCTCTACGGCCGTGTTTCAGACGAGGGGGTTCTGGACACTTGGCCGTCTGATATGGCGGTAATCTAAGCCGAAATGTACGTGTGCAAAAAATAAAATAAAATAAAGTGGTTCGACTCCCATCTTGCACACTTCGACATGCACAGACCAATCGTCGTCGTTACAGGCGCTAACAGGTGGGTCTTATTGGACAAACGTGCCCAACCCGGTTCACTCGAAGGGCGCTTCACAGTGGCGTAGGTTTTGGAATCTGTCACCGTCTGCTTGTCCAACTCTCGTCCAATCAATGCGAGGATGCACACCCGAAATATCCCTTTCATGACCTCACGACCTCTGCCGAGCTCCAGCTCCCCTGCGACGGTCTCACTCTCGTCCTCGCGTGCAGGAGCAGACAGCGTGCAGAGGAAGCAAAATCCCAGCTATACAAATTACTTGACAAGCATATTTCCCAACTTCGCAAGTCACCGCATTACGATGGTTGCGCCGACAAGTTTCGTGAAAACCTCGTTATTGCTACACATCTCATAGACCTGGCAAGTGTTCAGAGCGTCTTTGCTTTCGCGGACGACGTGACACAAACGTGAGTCCACCTGCAATGGACTCAGGCTTCATATTCAAGACACTATGCATTGTCAGATACCCATACGTCTCGCATCTCATATGCAACGCCGGTGTCGTATGCTTCACGAGGATCGACTGGCTACTTTGCTTGAAGCACGTTGCCAAGGACTTCATGGGCGCTATGACAACGCCGAAGTTTTTCTTTCAGGGCTCAGGTCGTATCAGTGGAGATGGGCTGGGTTGGCTGTGGCAATGCAACGTCTTCGGGCACTATGTCCTGGTGGGTATCCCTTATAACGGTGCGGCAAATGTTGACATGGAAAGCAGTTTCGAGCCCTCGAACCTCACCTCGCCAAATACACGGAGTCCATCGGCGCACGCGTGATTTGGGTATCATCTCACGAAGCTACCTCCGAGTTTTACGATCCGGAAGATTTGCAACTAATCAAGGACGACCATTCGTACCAGTCTTCGAAATATCAAGTCAACCTTTTGGCTTTGCGTTTGGACCGAGAGGCGACGAAACACCGCGTACCCGGAATCCCCGTCGTGAGACACTTCTCCGTATTGCCTGGCGTAGTTGGAACAAATATCACCAATGGCCTACTTGGGCCCATCATGACAACGTGCATGTTGGTGGTATTCTACATTGTAAGTGGCTGTGTGCACCAAGTACTCACAAGCTCTGATGCTCGTAGGTTCGGTTTTTGGGGTCGCCGTACCATCTCACCAGTGCCTTCAAGGCAGCCGTCTCTGCAGTGCATCTGGCACTCGTTCCGCTCGTCTACTTGCCGGCGATACAACCAGTTGAACATCCAGATACCTTAACGAAGGCGTCAGAACCTGCTCAAGTCGGGACCCTGTACGTGTCGCAGACCGATCGCTGGGGAACCGAATATGTAGGAACGATGAAATTCGTGGAGTCGAGGACTGAGGACGCCCATGTGAAAAAATTGTTGGCGCATTGTGACAACCTCCTTGAAACCTTTTGTAGTGCACATGGGCGAAAATCAGCTTCGGGCTGACACAATGCTGTACTTTAGGGACCTATCGGTACTCCAAGGTATGCGGAGTTTATCAACTTTGTTGGGACGGTGATTGGATGGATACAGCTGGTCGAGGCGATCGGAAGTGAGGTATTGTCCTCAGATTATCCGGCGCGGGTCCCACCGCATCCAACTTCTTGCGTGCACGGTCCGTCTGTGGTAGATATTGAGTGTCGGGTTCTGGTGGGAAAAGGGCCAACACCTACTATGACTGAACTGGCCATACCGCGTTCCAAGCCCTCTAGTAGTGTGCAAGCCTTGCAGAGGTCATTGCTGGACATGTAACCACATCTCTTGCAGGTTTCTGTGCAGGAGGATGAGAACTTGCAGAATAATTCAAAACCTAGGATCGTACGTTGTTGCTTCTGTGTTGCCTTGACATCTTCCCTTAGCTCAAATGCCTCTCCAGAATGGATGATGTCGATTATCGCACTAGGTCGAGCAGCCTCTAAATCCTTAAGGAAAGTACGTGCGTGACCGCGATAGGCGTCTGGCGAATATATGCACTCTGTGGAAAAGTAATCTAACTTCTTGAAGTAAGCATACCTACGGAGCAATATTGGTCAAACACTCGGCGGTCAAATGGAACAAGCTGACATGACGATCTCTTTCTCGTACGCATATTTGAAAGGTTTCGACCTTCTGATTGTATCTTCTCCCCGCGTACATATCTGTGTGCATCGGCCAAGGCGGGCGATGTCGCCCCGCATAACTACAATCCACGAATATCGCATCATCGCAACCGACCATGTGCGCCGTTACTCACTATTCATTAACACTGTTTCCGCTATATCGTCTGCGTTATGCCCAGTGACGATGTGATCGACTTGCAGTGCAGAAGCACCTCTGTCAAGAGCTTGCCGTCGGAATACGCCACAAAAAGTACAGTTGTTCTTCTTGCCGATCTCTGCAACGACGGCGTCCATTGTCCAGCCGTATAGTTCTTCGTAAGATAAGATCTTTAGAGGCATGTTGTATTGCTGTTGGTTGCGCTTGACCGTCTGTGCGTGTATCGTTAATGGATTCCAACGGATGCTATGGGGGGTACGCGTGCCTCTAGCGAATCATCGCGGTATCCTGTGATACCCTCGTCTATGGACAAGAGGAATAGTTCGAGACCGTAATTGTGTCGTTCGTTCAGCGTCTTCATAACATATGCAAGAACCGTCGAATCTGTTAGCGAGTTGAGAATCTACAATCTGGTAAGGACGCGGATTGCGCACCCTTTCCACCCGAAGCACCGATAGCTACCTTGTCTCCTGGCTCGAACAAGTGGGCCTGAGTGATGGTATTGTGTACCTCCGTCTCGAAGACAAAGAAGAAGCATTCTTTGCATATCTGTTGGCCAGTTTTTGGTCTCTTCAAGATCGCCTTGGCGTTTTGACAGAGGGCACACGATGTCGGTGCCATGACTGTGTCGAAGTGAACTCGGATATCACAAACCGGGTTAGTAGTGGCCTCTTCCGGGGTCCTCACCTTGTCTTCGGGTCCTCGGCTGTTATTATACGGGCCTGCAGTCAAGTAACTCTAATTAATCCTGTTAAGATGCCAAAAGAACTGCGAAAACGCGGGAAGAAGCGCAGAAAGTCTCAGAAAGAGGATAGTCCAGCAGAGAATGTCCAAGAACACGAAGAGCCCTCTGAAGGACCGTCCTGGATCATCTCGGCGCGTCAACCAGAGGATGTGAACCCAGAAGTACCATTCGGATACGTCGACCCAGATATCAAGGCCTACTTTCGAACTGTTGACGACCAGATGCGGGCATGGCAAGGTGAAGAACACACACAAGATGAGAACATTGACTTGGATCCGAATGAAGGTGGGCGTTCGTATGTCTTAGACTGGATCATGACATGAAGCATGCATTGTTTGAAGCGAAGCGACTGTTCTTCGTAGCTGCGTTGAACGAGATGTCTGGGAAAGAAAAACAACTTGCCACAGATCCAGAGTGTTCCGTCGTGTTGGAGCGCGTCCTCTATTCCATGGATGACTTCGTGCGGCGAGTGTTCATAGACAGTCTATGTGGCTCGTAAGTTAGGACGTTTGCTGACTTCGCCTGCCCTGGGTTGATCCACCACCACCTAGGTTCGAGGTACTCCTCAAACATCGTTTCGCGTCCCATGTTTGTCAAACTTTTTTCTCAGTGGCCGTGGATACTGTCAGCCGAGAGGTCTGGATTTCCTCCGCTTTTCCAGATCAAATTTAACGGTTTCTTTATAGACGAGAGGCATCGTTGCAGAGGTCCCGGAGTCTAGTGACAGGGGTGAACTTCGTACTCTGACGCAGCTCATCCTCGATATTTGTGACGTATGGGGTGTTCTTGTATCCGCGCTGCGGCTTGCTCACATCAATCCTAGGAAATCAGGCCTACTTTCACATCTCTGATTATGGATCCCTTCGCATCTCATGTGTTACGATCCCTATTGTTGCTACTTTTTCCAATCGCCCTGCCTGGGGATCCGATACCTCAGAAGTTCGTGCGCTCCAAAAAAAGTATGGCATGGAAGGCAAAACAAGGCGCCATGAAATCTGTTTTCTCCAATGAGAAAGGGAAGGGGAGTGAGACCCAAAATGTCACAGTACCCAGCCAATTTCGCGATTCCGCTGTGCGGTTCATGCGTGATATAAGGGAGCAAGTGAGTGCTAACGAGATAAGAGCACTCGCTGCGAATAAAGTTGCCAGCCCCGTCCTACAGGTATGCCGTTCAATGAAATGTCCTTCTCTGTTTATCTATTTACTGTTCTGACGGTAGTTACTCCTGGAAATCGAAGCGGAGGTTGGCGAAGAGGCATCTCCCGATTCGCTTATGGACCGAGTCTTGGTAGGGATGGTAACCTCCTCCCGTGCGTGCATCACTACTGGGTTCATTCCATTCTTGGTTGATGACATTGTTGCAGAAATGGCTACGGATACACTCCCTGAGCCATCTGATTTCCTAGTCACTTTATTACGGGACCCGACATCATCGCATCTATTGGAGACTTTAGTATCACGGTGTCCAGACCATGTCTTTGTGCAACTGTGGTCAACATACTTTCAAGGCAAACTGCAGCGGTTGGCACTGCATCCCGTGGCGAACTTCGTCGTCTCCAAAGCGGTCGAACGGTTAGACAGCAACCAGCTCAAACACGCTCTGGAGGAACTGAGTTCCTCGTGGAACAAGGCTATCCGTAAGTTTGATGTCTGATGGATATCGACATTTATTAAGTTTCTCGAAAAGAATCTTCCAGAACAGGTGTTTTGCGTAGCCTCATAGACAGATCTAAGGTACTCGGATGTCATGAAAAAGACGTCTGCGAGGTAACATTCCCTTTATTGTCGCTATTATTGTACCGACGACATTTGGTGATCAGGCTGTTTTCACCGGTTTTGGGCTTTTCGTTCCAGAAAGTCGCACCAAATTAGTACCCTGTGTGTTGGTTTTGAAGAGCCTCGAGGTTTGCGTCTTATGAAGTATGTGACCTGTCCTTCTGACCTGTTGGGTAGGAATACGAGGCGCTTCCCTCAGCAGGAGATGAATCACAGGAAGTAAATGGTAGAAAGAAGTCACATCGCAAGAAAGACGCACCGAATCCGCGCGAGCCAACCGTACAGGGTGCCCTTGTTCTACAGTCGCTTCTGAAACTTCCCGAACCCCACTGTTTAACTGTTGTGGATAGGTCCGCCAGCCAGATTATACTTGTCATTCTCATCACTCACTCCAAATGAGCAGCATCGCATCACTCACAGTGCAAGACCTTCTGACGCTGTCCCACAACGCAACAAGTTCGCGGGTCCTAGACGCGATATTGGAGTCACCCACAGTACCTTTCAAGTCTAAGCGGCGCCTTGTGATGTCCATGATTGGTCATTATCATGAGCTCGTCGACGACCGGATAGGCAGCCGAGTCGGTGATCGCTTCTGGGCGTTCGCTGATCCATATCTGAGGGTCAGTCCGTACTATTCTCACCGCGTCTCCAGCTCTGCAATATTACAATGAAACTAGGAAAAGATTGTTCGCTCGATTGTACCTCAAGAGCAAAGTCTAGCCGCATCCTACTATGGGAAATTCTTCGCTCGTAATTTGAATATACATCTCCTGAAACGACGTCCGGACGAATGGAGACAACTCCAATCTAATAGCAAGGCTACAGCGAACGGAGAAATAGCTGAGCAGACCGGTGCTCTTGCGCCGACGTCGTCTCAGTTGCCATCAATAGCATCGTTACCCGCTGTCGACAAGGAGGCATCGTCTCCGACGAGGCGGTCACGAAAAAAACGCGACCTTCCCGCAGATGAAATTGATGTTCTCTTCGACACTGCGCTTGGTCACAAGATCAAAAAAGCCGCCGTTGGTCAAAAACCAGTTGCTCAGGGCAAGCAAATCCCGACGGATCTACAAATTCAGGACGTCCTGGAAGCGGTACGCGTAGCACCAAGCGGTGATGATGGTCACCCGGCGAAGCGGCGCAAGCGATGAGTGTGAAGGCGTGGTGCCTGGAGTTCACAGCTGAGGCTGCATTTTTGACTTTGTGGGCGCCGGAGTCCTCATCCCCACGGAGACTGAGGAACCCTGTTCACCGCTCGACTATGAGATGGTTTCATTGAGAATACCATAGGTCGCTACCATCTTGACTTCGCAGGTCTAGAACACTTCCCTGCACTTATTTGTAGGGGAGGACCCAATGTCCTTGGATCATACAATGAACACAAACTCTAGCAGCTTTCGTAGTGTGGAGAGAACTTCCGGGAAGGCAGGTATGTGCACTTTCATCATAGCCTTAACATATTTGGCTATGGACAAGCAGCGGTTCTCGGCGAAGACCATTCCGCAATCTCCAATAAGCTGCCGAACCACGACAAAGTCAACCAGATTGGCAGAGTTTGCGTGTGTTCTGCACTCGCCTCCGCGAACTCGCGATCGGGCACCTACCGGCGGGTACTTGGTGGAGTCTGGCAACGTCACTTCTTGCCGCGACGGGTCTTATCACCGTCTGGTGCACCTGTAGAGATCCCTCTCATTTCCTGCGAACGGCAGTGGCCACGGTGATCCAATTAGAGAACCGTCTGTTCTTCACCACTAAGGATAACGGACTGCAATCACCAACTCTCGTGTTGTCGCCTGAACTTCTGGAATCTCACCCTGTCCCAGTAAGAGGAAACGGTATCTAGTTAGGTATACACAACGTTGGGACGAGATCAATGACATCGATGATTGACGACATATTTAGGCACGCGGACCACCAGATGAGGGGATCTATGCAAGGTTTGTCGCGAGCCTCATTGCAGTAATTGAACGCTGGGCCCATTCGGGATGACGTGTCTTGCGGAAGTGATATAATTCTGGACCTTCCTCATCGTTGGGTGTTGATCGGAGTCCGTTTGCTCGTCAGTCGGGAAGCCATGGCGAAGAGGCAACCATCGATCACAGTCTGCAGATTTTTTTGAAAAACAAAACAGAGTCGGCCAAGGTTGGCTTGAGCACATCCCGAGCCCGAGTTCCGGCGCAATGTACTCTCCGGTACCAACTACACTGCAGAACGTTGATTTTGAAGGGGACAGACGTGCTGAAATCAATGAAAGAGAGACGGTCCCCCCAAGAGGAATGATGATCCCCTGTAGATTTGAGATCCATAGCGACAGACAGAGGTTGCATTCGTTCGGCATATTCTATATCCATCACAAGGCAGCGAGAGACCCAGTCCAGTCCCTTGACGGAAGCCTTCAGCTCGTCGTTGTTTTGACCAGTCTGTGCGATCAAGTATCGTGTCAGATGCATTTGCCTTCGCGGCAGTGTTGAACTGTTTAGAAAGCAGAATGTTCCTGCGTGTCCCGCTGAACGGCGTTGAAGTTTTTCCTAGCCATTACAAGATGGCACAGTAAGAGAAGGTCGACGACCTACACCACAGTCAGAGGAACACTAAGTACATCGGGGATCCCCTTGGCCGCAGCATTAGCCGCAGGAAATACTCGCAGACAGCTTTTGTTGCGTGCCTAAACAAATCTTGCCGTGTAACTCTCACCTGCTGAGCTCGCCCGTAAAACGGCACGCTTCGAGGGAAAAAAAGGGGGGCAGATGCCAAGATCCTTCGCGTCTAATGAGGTCGTACGCGTTCACATTCCACGAAAATTCAACCTGGATAGGCTTTCATCGTCTTCACGGCAAGTCCAACGGGGCACAGTGAGTTTTCATGTCGTGGCAGGGGACAACGGCAACCATGGCAAACGACTACCGCGTATTATGTAATGGGCCGGTGATTACCGTCGGGCAAAACGGCCTCTACGGCTTGACTTGATGAACCTGCCGATAAGTAGCCCACCACTTGAAACTTCTGGAGCACAAGGGTCAAGAGCCTGTCGCGAGTTCAGTCTCTCCCGCACAGTTATCATTACACCTCGTCCCGCCATCTTTGTCAGTTACCGTACTTCGACTCGGCGGGTTTGAATGGTGTTCACTAGGCTGTCAGCGCAAGAGAAGGAGGCGTTCTTTGGGTTACTGGATGAGTAAGTCGCGAGAACATATTCCTCTGCTTTTGAGTTGGAATGTCCCCCCAGCGGTAGCCTTACGGTCCTCCGCCTAGATGTCAATTTCCCTATGTCCGTTACTTGTCCGGATCACTAATCTTATTGTCACTAGATACTTCCAGTCGCGCCCCGACTTATTTGGAAACGGCAGTGTAGCAGGAACAGTGGCTGGTCTCGGGATTTCGCCTGCAACAGCTGCGTCAGCTGTGCAGCGCGCTCTATCTACCGCAGCAGCCGACAACAAAAATAACGGCGGTGGTTCATCGACGCCTGGAGTTAGGACTGTACCCGGCACACCGCTCAGCGGAAGGTTAGCGGGTAATAATCCGTTCGTGTCGTCTGCATCAGCTGCGGTAAGCCTACCAGATCTGGTCCGCGTGATAGATAGAATAGTTGACATTCCATTCGTCAGGCTACAAACCCTGAGGCTGCTCATGCAGCAGGGCGTGTCGCCGCAGCTGCGCTTGCTTTTTCGGGTGGCAATAACGGAGGTTCAACAGGAGGAAAGGTGGGCACCAGCCCTGCACCCTCCACGAAGGGGCCACCACCCGGCTTGCCTTGGCGAACTTCCAGTACCAGCACTGCAAGTACCAGCTCCTCGCAAGACCCCACTTCTCCCCCAGGTTCTGAAGTTGACAAACTCGTGTCCAAAAAGGTATGTCGATGTCGCTCTCTGCAGCGCAGCTTTCCGACGACGCATTACCGCGATTGATTGCCATTTCGCCTTTAAATTCATAGAACAGCGTGTTTTCTGCGTTTAAGAAGTCAAACCAACCCCTCGCGGCTCTTCCACCTGCGTTCGCACCACCAAAGAATACTTTCGCACCACCTCCTGTTCGGCGCGCTCCGTCAACCTCAGAAACCAGCGAGAAGTCGTCCTCGCCCGTCCCATCTGCACCTTCAGGCCGTCGGGTACCTGCAATACATCAATCCGATCCCGAACCGGAACCTGAACCTGAACCGGAACTGGAACAACAGGGGGAGTGGGTGGAGGCCTTGTATGACTATAACAGCGAGGTAAGTCAGTGCATCTCCGAGTGTCCGTGTTAGCGAATACTGCACTCCGCCGGTCCGCGTCTGGTAGCTTTAAGACGGTCATTGACGTAATTCACTTAGGACCCTGGTGACCTGAGAGTCGAGGCAGGTTCTCGGATACTGGTTACGGCGAGATCTTCTGAAGACTGGTGAGCGTTGTAATCTTTCTGCCACAAGTCTGTCAGGAACATTGACATTTATTCCGCGTGAAGGTGGACTGGGAAGATTGATGGTCAAGGTCGCGAAGGACTCTTCCCAGCATCGTATGTCAAGCTTTTGTAGACATTTACTGCCACGGAGCTGGTTGCTATCTGTGGCCTGCGGGGAGATTATTGGGACATCAAGGACTTTCCAAGCTCGGTTCCTTTCTTCCGTGAAAATACATATCATTTGTGTCTGGTTGGCGTGCATCATGCAATGTATCTATGTAAAGTGGGAGGCGTGTGGTATATCCCGAATGATGGGTTGTACAATGACGGTAAGATCCACAAATCTAACAGTGCGTGACAAGAGAGTTTACAGAGCTGATGGGGTTCAAATATACGGCGGTACATTGGAGGGACGTCAAGAGCTGAGGGATATAATGTGAGGATATTACACATCGACATTGTGCACGGGAATTGTCTCGACAGCTTGCTGTCTGGAATGATGCAGAACAAGGCGTCAATGGGAAGTAGCGTGAGGTTGGTTGGTTATGTCGACCATTTTTGCGGACATAAGGACAGCCGGAGAACGCCTCGTACTGTGCACTGGAAGCGGGAGATTTTCGTCTTGACCAACTCGACACTTCTCCACAACGTTCCGAGCGTGAGCGCGGACATGGTCACACGACGACGCACCGACACACACACTAGTAATCGCGTTTTCACCGCTACCAAGGTCGACAGTCCATAGCGGGTCAGACATCCCGTACGCGCATGGGTCTGGTACATCTGCTATGGGCATGCCGTTCAGGCGTGTAGCTGGCTTGAATGAGGACGCCTCTGGTATGACGGGCCATATATTTTCTCGGCCAGTGGAAGGTGAACCATTTCCACTCTGCGAAGCCATCTTGCACTTCACCGAAGAGCCGGATACGTTCTTCCATTCACGACGCATGTACCTAGGGTGCTGTGTTCGGAGGACGCCTCGCTTCTTGGATGCACCGTCCAGTTCACTCTCAACACTTTTGACAAAAACGGATGACGTGCTTTTGCCATCGACGAGGGTGCTTATTCCCGAGTCCGTTTTGCAACTTCCCGTACTGGGGCTCGACATGGGTGATGGGGTGAGATCAGAGGCAAGATTTCCAGAGGTAAGTGATATGTTCCTATGACTCCCATTTGAACCCCCAGCAACGCAGCGGACGGTCGATGTCATAGAGTATGGTGGGGGTGGATTGGAAACGTCGTGAGCGAATTTCGGTGATTGCGAGGTCGATTGTGTTTTCGCCCTTGCTTTTCCGGCCTTCGACACGGCTTGAATAGCAGCGGCCCTTGTTTCCTTCTGTCCGGGGGTGGGCAGCGCCTTCGACATCCTATCCATGAACGGTGCAAAAAACTTGCATGCCTCTTCTTCGTCGAAGCCGAGATCATATTCCAGCAAAGAGAGGAGCTGTTTCTCCATGAGATTTACCTCCGCCAGATCGAAAATCGCTGCGTATGATGCCCAGTGTTTATTTTTAGGCGAGGAGTCATTGAGGTACTTGGCAGCTACGATGAGGGCTGCAAGGAATACTCTATGTCGGGTACAAGGTATACCTATCGAGGCAGATTCAAGTCAGGTATTTATTTATCACGATGACACAGTACCTTTCGCCAACGAGGGCAACCTGAGTCGGAGACGCTCGAGATAAATGAGTGTGGTAAGGAGCGTTGGGACTCGCACGTTTGATTTCGCCACTAAACGAACAATGAAGTTTTGGAGAGTGGGGAGCGACGAAGAAGTAGTAGGGGGGACGACATCCGGCAGGTGTTTCTGTGGGAGGGTGGTAGACCCAACGGGGGTATTCGGTGGAGTCGGCCAGAATGGGTCGACAGCACGCTCCTCAATTTTGACCACCTGCGCTGCCCGCAGGGCGATATAGCTGATCATGTCCATGTTGACCTTTTGCCGCATCAAGTCGACGAGCTTGGGATTATGAAGTGACCGTGGAACGAGCGACGCTGAGTGAAAACGATTGACAGACATTCCTTGAAAAGAGCGTGGAAAGCCCAGAAATGAGCAGAATAGAAACGAAAGGATGGTAGAGAAATGAACGGTCGTCGCTGTTATTACAGGGGCTTTATACGGTATCATGACGCGCGAATAGAACAGCACCATGACTTACATAATACGACGTGTCTGAGGTCACGTGACAGAAATCAACGTTACTGGTCGTGTTTTTGCGATTGTCCTCGACGCCTTGTCCACTGTGCTCCAAAAAACCATCATACATAACTTGCAAAGCAAGTGACCGTGCAGATATCTTCTTTTTTCTCTTCACGATATTCACCGGCCTTAGACCTCCTATTCCTGCAGATGAAGGGACTGACGGACCGCATATCCATCTGCACGACCACCCACTTTGACGGAATCATCGCCGTCGTCGATCCTGAGCGCAGCCGTAGCAGCGAGGTGACCAAAGGGTACATCACACCCGAAATTAAAATGCGGCAACGCATACAAGCCGATCCGCGTTGACCTGCAAATGTGGATGAATCTTGGAGACCTTGTGGTTGACCTACAAACCATCCTCTATTTGCGATTTTCTCTTCAGCGTAGCTTCCGTACCGACGAGCGAAGACTTTGACCAATCTCGACGAAGGTCCAGAAGTGGTTTGATTCCGGTAACATATCCCCTTGATTCCGTCGTCTAGCCGCAATCAAGCTCGTAACAATCCTCATACAGATCTTCCTCGTGATTGGTGATCTGAGTATCTGAATTCCGCTCGCCGCTGTTCGTCATTTGAGCTACGTTCGTTCCAACGTTGTGTACACCTATCTAGATGTCGATCAGTACATCAGTGCCAAAGTGAAATCTTGGTCTCATGTCCTTGTACGTGAGCGTGATGGTCCGAGTGAGAGATCGAGTCAACGTGTTGAACTATTGACGCGTTGTCGCGTGCATTCCATGGCACGCCTCAAACGTCAGGCCTTCAGGAGTACTATTCGGTAATAGCCCAGTCAGCGTTGTTGGCTTGAAACGGAATCGCACGCCGAGGGGAGTCCTTACTTCCGTTGCACACAAGACCGCAGTCGGATGCTTTCCCTGTCTGACTGGGTGACGACGCTCACCTTGATATTCGGGGGTTGCTGCAGGTAGGGTCTCATCGCAGACGAATTCCTGCGGGCGTGGCTCACGTTGGTTGGCCAGCAATGCGATCACTATGGAGCGCATCACCTCCACTTATCCCCATTCCGGAGTCCTCGTTACATTCTTTCAATTCCTCATAGTCTTTCTCTACGGGCTACCTAGCCAGCTTACATTCACTCGCCCGGAGACTGCGCAGGCGGCGAACGGGAACCCAAATAACCACGAGACACCTTCGACGTCACCGATCGCCCGCAGGACATGGCTACCCCGTCTAAAAAAGCAAAGAGTCCCCCTTCTGCCTTACTTGATTCAAGTAGCACTCTTTTTCGTGCTGTCCACGCTAAACAATGCGGCGTTTGCGTACCATATACCTATGACGGTCCATATCATCTTTCGCAGTGGTGGGATGATTGTCAACATGGTCCTGGGGTGGCTGCTTGTGAAGAAACGGTGTGTGTCATTGGCATCGTCGAGTGGCATTTGTTAACCCCCGATATGTTCTACAGGTATACCCTCAGACAGGTCATATCTGTCCTTGTAGTCACGGTTGGTATCGTGTTGACCACGCTGTCGGCTTCAAAACCGAAATCCAAGGCCGCCACTAGCCAAACAGTGGAAACCTCTCTGTATGCTCAGGGGATAGCCATCCTGAGCCTCGCACTCCTCTTATCTGGCTTTCTTGGCCTCGTACAAGACTGGGTATTTGCACGGTATATCACGCCGACGGAGTCGCAAGCTGCCTCCGATCCTGACGTTCTTCCGTCATGGCAGGAGAACATGTTTTTCCTCCACACTCTTGCCCTTCCACTCTTCTTCTTCTCCAAGGAAAATATCATCGGGGAACTCTCCCGTATGAGCATCAGTGCCCCCATCTCGTCGTGCACAATACCATCCCGGATGCAGCATTACATACCGGCATACACATCAACAATACCCTCCATATTCATTTATCTGTTTCTGAACACGATCACGCAGCTACTCTGTGTTATGGGTGTGAACAGACTCACGGGGCGCGTCACCTCATTAACCGTGACACTTATTCTGACGGTGCGCAAGGCCGTGTCCCTCTTACTGAGTGTCGCTGTGTATGGTAGGCAGTCAAACGCAGCCATGTGGGCCGGAGCAGCATTGGTGTTCATTGGGACTATTGGATATTCCACTGGAAGTCGGTCAAAGCACATCAAGGACAAGGAGGATTAAGATTTTCAAAGCGTCACTGCAGTATAGAGCATCGAAGAGGAAAAGCAATAGAGCACCACTTCACTGCGTATCGACGAGAGACTATGAAAGGAAGTACGCTTACATTACCAGACACCCAGCTGTACAGTGTAGAGCAACGTACACGCATATACTAATAAAAAAGAGTGACAGACTATGCCTCCTGACCGGTTGCAATGTCCCATATTTTCTTGATCGACTGAGCTGTTGGAGTGGTAAAGCCTTCGATTTTGACGAAGGCCACGGTACTCAAGGTCGTCGAGTAATTACGGAGATATGGCGAATACTATTGGATATTCACGAGTGAACAAAGACAACGAACGAAATGTAAAGAATGGCTCACCAGCCGGCAGAAGTGTCGGTACCATCCCCAGGTTTCCCAGGTCATCCATTCCTCGTTAGTCCACGATGCCCGCCGTTCCCATGTATGCTCTTCAATGACAGTCTTCGAATGGGTATTCTGGTGGGCGTCGCCCGGAACGGGAGAGAGGCATGAAACGAAGCCCTCGAGGGTTTTTGCAAGAACGCTCCTTTGTTCGCGAGTAAGGCTCGTAAATGCCTTCAGGGCAGTCGTTAATTGGGGGTTCTCAGTTGCAGACTCGTCTGGGAATAGAAAACAAGTCAGTGACCAGTCGAATGATATGTGGTAACTACCAAACCTTGCTTGAGGGGCTTCATTTCTCCATCAACCTCCATGTTGCCGACATCGGCTCCCCCGCTGGCTTTGGCACGAGCAATACTATCATCTTGCTCCTTCCTCAGCGCCGCTACTTTTTTCCTGGCTATTGTCACCCTCCCATTTGCTTTATCCAACGCCCCTTTCAGCAACTCCCACTCGAAGGCTTGAATATACACGGGCCTTGCTATATCATTACCGGAAGGCGTATCGTTGAAGATCCACGCTACAATATCTGTAGGGTCCACGATCTGGTATTGCATAAGCTTGTCAAACACAATCCCAATCATGTGCTTGTTCCTCTTCCAAAATGCTGCAGTAGCAACAAGAATGTCGCGTTTAGCGTCAAGGTCAGTAGGCACCGCCAGTCCCCGCAGCAGTGGAAGATAACGTTCGATGGCGTTTAGGAAATGAGAAAAGGAGCGGGATCCGATAGACAAGAGGGATTGGATGGCCAACGATCGTATGGTCGAATCGACGTGCATGTCGGTATGAGACGTATCCAAGGTCGTCTTGAGGGTGTCGAGCTGAGCGATGACTTCTTCGGCACGTGAACGACCACGGAGAAGGCTTAAGATGGAGTGATAAGCGTCGTGGTAGGGGTGAGCTATTGACAAGGAGCGGATTAGACCTTATCTTACGCTGACTGAATAAAAAAACATACAGGGCTCCTCATATTCTGGATCAGGGCCTGGTTGTTGACTGGCGATGACATTTGGATCATCTTGCATAGCTTCAGGGAGTGCTTTCAAAATGCGTTCATGGTAAGATAGACGTATCTCCGATTCCACAGCACGCCTCATAAACGTGCGCTTGGGGTGATTCTCCGGGAGTACCAAGTCCGGGATCCTGTGGAGTGCGTTTAGTATCACCTTGTAACTATCACAGCGACCAACGCTACCATTCCTTCCACACCCATTGGAAACCAAAATTGCTCATATGAACAGCGAACCACTCCACAAATCTCCGTGCAACTTCCACATCCAACCCCTCGGCAAGGCAGCTATAGAGCCTTCGTATAGACTTGCCTACTGCTGGTCCTACGGTCGAAGGTGACAATTTGCAAAGTTCGGTAATTAGTGCAATGAAGTAGACGGGTTTCTGGTCTGGTTCAGGGAGGAGGAAGAGGTAACCGAGGGCTGCCTAACGATATCCGCATGAGACTTAACGAAACTATCGGTGGCTCGAAGAAAGAATACCCGCCTCGATTATGACACTTTCCAGTTGCCAGTTGTTCGCACTTGGATCATCCTCGACAGCAGGTCCACCAGCCCGGGGTTTGAAGGTGCCCAGCACGCACCACTTAGGGTACTCAAGAAGGAGTCTGGCACACTCCTTCCGGTTAACCTCGAAGATGTCAATCATATCCCGTAAGTTCGATCGGATCAGGAACCCAGAAACGGTGTTCGGATCCGGTGTCACCTTTATACATAGGTTAGTCATGATTGAGATGTCAATCACCAAACACATACAGCATTGTCGAACAGGCGGAACCAAAACTCAGGCCACTCATCCCTTTTAACCTGTGCATCTTCACCGCCATCAGAGGGAAGTCCATCTAGCTCGATAACTTCAGGCGGAACCAGGATGGAAGGGAGCTCGAACGGCGGAGAAGATGCAGGATCTAGATCTTCATATTCAAGATAAGGTTGAGGGAAGCTTGCTGGAGGATCGGCGAATTCCGATGCCTCCAGAGCCTTTAATACTGCAATAACGCTGTCAAGGAGCTAGTTCGGTTAGACTTGATAAGGTCGGGAGTCATTCTCATCCTAGACTTACCTCGTCTGCGTAATCGACCGTAGAAGAGCCCGAAGTAAGGGATGTCAATGGTTGAACTATATTCTTCGAAGATGCCATGGATTCGTTGAAGCCGTGGATAGCAGCGATGATTTCCGCTGTATTGGATGACAGGCTCTTCTGTATCACAGCACCTGCCTGGGTTTGAACGGTTGAGGATTAGTCAGGGGGCAGGAAGAAAAATCTTACAATCATCAATCCCTCCGAAGCGCAGAGTGCAGCGTGTTTTCCTCGTCCATACGATACACCGAACTCGTCCAGAACTGCAGCGAAAGACTGTAGAAGGGCAGCCATGGACTCAGTGGAAATGACTTGCGCAACGGTCAGATGAGCAAAGAAGTGTATCTTGTCGACGTCAGCGGAGTTGAGCGACATTTTAAGACATGCCAAAACATACACAGAGCCGTACGTCTCTCCAGGAGAGTTTGTCGAGGTAACCCTGGAAACCTTTCCAGAAATCCTCGAGCACCTGCTTCCCAACAGATGATGAGGGTTGCGCGGTGGACGTGTCCGTGCCTAATGAACTAGGGCCATGTAGGAGTCGAAGAAGCGCTGCATAATACGGTATTTTGTACGGCTGTTCGGTAACGCTGGAGAAATCCTGAGTATAGAAGAAAAAACTATGATGGAGAAGCTTCGAAGCTCACGCGATGCGGATTCCCTCAGAGATGGCTGGTAACATGGACGTAGCATCTTCCTGCAGCTGTTTGGCCAGTCTGGGTACTTCCTGCACAGGGTCCTGGGGCGCCGGTGAGTACTACCAGCTTGGTACCGATGCCTCACGAACTCACAACTTCGCCGAGCCTTATGATACTATTTTTCAAAATCTGTTCCGGGGATTCATATTCTCGACGGCGGTCATGCGTGTCATAATCCTCTGTGACATGGGTTCAACCGGTACTCCGAGGTTGTTTGGGGCGAATGGCGACTCCTTACCTCTATCTCTGTACCTTCGTCGCCCGCCTCCGCCACGGTAAGGTCTGTCGTAGTTCATTGTAAGTTTGGTACTCCAACACGAAACCTGGCAAATGCCAAAGTTCTTTTCGAGCTTTCGTCGCTGAAGTCATTTACAACCGCGAAATGAGACTTCTCCCCTCTAGGAGTCACGTGATGGAGATGGGTTACCCTTTTTGTTCTTACCCGTCGTTTGCTGGCGTTGGCATTCAGCAAGTCTCGAAGTTCGTCTTGCGAACTGCGAGAAGGATAGAAAGACCTAAAGGCTAAACAATTATCGTCAGCTACATTACAGGCTGGTGAGTACTCCCGTGGTTTGACATGCAGAGCACTGATGTCGGGATGAAGGCATGCGACACACATGCAATGGGTCTCACTAAGAGCAGCTCGTAGCATCTGTAGCAGGGCCAGCCATCGCTTGGCCTACTCGGCTCACCCAAAGAGTCTTTTGGCCCCAGGAAACCTCTTTCCTGTCGTTGGCTCAACTCCATCTCCAATTATTCCTTTTCGACGGTCCCTCTTCGATTCCCCCATATGTCCATCTCCCCGACCTGACACCAAGCCCAAGGCTTTAGATGGCGAGAAAACTGCAGATGATGACTACTTTGACCATCTACTTGACCTCCACGAACGGCTTCAGCTGCCAGATGACGCTCCCGGCTCTCCAGAGCCACCCACACCACCTCCGCACCAAACCTCACCATTTCGCTTTCCTGGCAATCCTACCACGACTACACCGCAGCCACCTCTACCACCTAAACAGTTTATACTTCGCCCTCCTTCCTCACAATTGATCAAGACGCATCTTTCTCCCAACCAATGTGCCCTTGCCGCCGCCCAGGCCGTCCGGATCGCATGTCGGGATAATGCTCTCCCAGATGCAGAGTATATCGTTCGCTCTCTCATTTATTCCAACATACCAGCAGCTCCTGAGACCATCAGTCTAGAGTTACCCGTACTCGGCAGTTTCGAATTCGTCCCAATCCGTTTCGAACGACCTATCCCTCCCAGACTAGCAGCCCACTGTCTCATACACCACCACCTCCGTTACGGCAATGTATTAAAGGCCAAGACCACCACAGACCGGTTTCTTGCCGATGGAATCAGAATTCGTAACGCCACTCTTGAAATGCTTGCGACAGCACTCATCCGAGCTCCTCCGACTACGTTTGATGTCCTTAGAGAAGGCGGTAAAATCATGTGGCGGCAGATGGATGTGATTGGAGACGGTGACTTGATCGTCCACCCCGAGATGATCAAGAATGACGGTGCTCGCTTTGCACTGGTGTTACTTTTGAAAGCGAGAGAGAATGGCCAGCGGGACTCTGATCGTCTTCTTGAACGCTTTGCCTCCATAAGCCTCTTGAACGGAGAAATCTTACTCGGAGCAATTCTCTTCGCGCTAATCGTGAAAGACTTTGAGTTGCGGTGGCAAAGGGCGCAAGCACTCAAAGCGAAAGTAGCACAGGAGGAGGCCTTGCATGGGACTGTTTTGCAAGAGTCGCGGACCAGCGTTGCTCAAGCGTTGGTTGGTGTCTCTCGCATTCCGCCGATGCGAGTGGTGAAATCTATCGTGGAGCGATGCAGTGACGAAATCTCAGCGGATCCTGTTGGTGCTGAAGGAGGTCAGAGAGCAGAGGCGTATCAAGCATTGGCATATCTAGCCGGTCTTGTTGACACTCGGTCGCTGCCGTATTCGGACATCTCGACCTTACTGAGAGTTCTCTACTCATGTCCGAGGGACCGCGACAACGTTTGGATCGTGCAGGACGGTTATTTGGAACCGAGAAACGCGTACAAATACTTCCATGGTGTCTTACTGCGCCTTGTCAAACGACCTCCTATTAAGACTAAAGACTGGCTAACCAAACAAAGAGGCACCGGAGACCATCCAGGACCACCCGTTATGCCGCAGCTTTCTCGCGAAACCTACAATACTCTCATCCACTACGCCCTCCGCCATCGCATGTCCGTCGAAAAGGCACGCAAGCTCTTGCAACATATGGAATTTACCCGCTCCCCTGGTTTAAAGCCAGACATTGCGACGTATAACATCTTTCTGCGGTCTGGAACTCTCTTGAGGCGGAATGACTTGGTATCCAGTGCTTTGGAAGAGCTGCGCATGACGAAGATCAATAACCATCATGGCATCATGGTGTTACCCCAGCCCCAAAAGTCGCCGCAATCATCAAAGAAACCTATTGAGAGTTCAGTGCCACCATCTAGCGCAGTCGGGCTAGATCCCGGGCCTATCCCACTATCCAAGGTCCTTCGCACCACCCCGCCTCATCCTCTTACTGCGGATGGTGTTACCTTGGCAAGCTATATTTCCCACCTTACCTCAAGTGGGCGTCCCCATGCGGTAGTTGACGTATTGTGGTATATTCTTCCCGAAATGACCGTTGTCGACCATCCAGCATGGGACAAGATCACCCCTAAGCTGCGTGCCTCTATTTCTGAGCGTTCCCGCCAAGAACGTCTTGATCGTGCCGTATCCCTTGGTCCTTGGTTCTTCACAACCGTACTCAATGCCCTGTGTAAGGCTGGAAGGACCGGACTCGCAGAGCGCGTATGGCTTCTTGCGAAACAAGCGGAAATAGCTAGTTGGCTGCAAGCAAGCGAGGACGGAAATGGACGTGTTGTGGAGGGATGGCGTATGCCCGTGCATGCGTACACCATTATGCTCCAGGTATATGGGAAAGAGGCAAAGAAGGGGATCGGTTTATGCCCTGGAAACCCCGGAGAGCCAAACTGGAACCCGTCTTCGGCAGCCAAAATACGGAAGGGATGGGCTCAATACGTGGCGTACCGTGTGCGTGTCACCGATCTGCATCTTTCGCGTCGGTTGAGGGCGTTGCGTTTGGGTGCTATACACTACCGATCGATGTGGCGTGGCGCGCTGGACATATACAATTCCGTCGCGCAGTTCGATCCCAAGTGTGATCCAGCTGTTCGTCATTTGCGGCCTGATGAACGGTTTTTCAACGCCGCTCTGGATATGTTCGGGAGACAAACGGCCATGGCCAGACGTTCACAGCGTTCGAATCCGGCCCACTGGCGGAATCTAAATCGACGTGCTATGGTTCGTTATTCACGTTTTGGTATTCCACCGCGGAAGTGGAATCCTTTCCTCCGACGAGTAGTACATGAAATGTTGAATGCGGGCTATACGGTGCCTATCGGGTTCAGGCGATGGTTCGTGGACACCTGGTTCTACACTTCCTTGGACCGGCAAGGACGACCGTTGCGCCACCAGCAACCGTACGGGTTCCCGAAGTTGTGCGCTCATCCATTCCGTCCACATGCTTTACCGACGCTCAAGACACGGGGGCTCCCAGTGTCGCGCGACGCTTGGACCAAAGTGTTGAGCCGGGATGCAAAGGCTTGGAGGTGGAGGTCGCGGAAGAGATATCTTCATCGGCGAGTGCGAACGAAAAATGGGACGAAAAGTAGTACTCCGCAATAGTGTATAATTGAACTAGAATCCTAGATGGACACATACAATCACCCGCATTATCCTGAATCGCATGCCCCTTGGAAGGATATAACTCTCGTCGTCGAAGTAACCTCGCGTACCTTCCACTCCTTCGAAACGTCCTCCAACTCTGATGCAACGTCTTGTAGGCGTGCTTGCATCTCCTTCGGTGTAAGTAAGGGCTGGCCCTTCTTCCGCGCAAACACGATATCCACCTTGCATCCCTTCTCTAAAAACGACCGTGCTTTCGCCAGCTTGTGTGATACGTCACCGGATGCCGTGGCCCACGTGAGCTGGATTTCTTTCGCTGCCTCCCCAGATTTCATACCCTTCTTCATCGCTTTGCGTTGTTCCTTGTATTTTTGAAATGCTTCCTTTCGGTCAAGAAGGCGTACGATCGGTTCTGGTTTTTCTGCGACGAGTTCCACGATCCATCGTTTAAGGTCTAATGATGAGAGAAGGGTCCGGAGAGACTGTTTGGTCGGGGAGAGTTTGTCGGTCTCGGGATCGACGACGCGGACGAAAGTGTAGGGAATCTTGTCATTTGTTGGTTTTCGATTATCGACGTGTTTCGACGACGTGGCGTAGGAGCGGTTGAACGGGCGTAGGGTAGAAATAAAAACTCCGCGGGTGTGTTGGGGGTATGGTGGTAACAGTTGGTGGTGTACGCGCGTCAAGACATTCAAAATTGAGCGCATAGAAGTATCCCTATGGCTACCTCAGTGCTCGTTGTAGCCGGATACACGAGAAACGACTTACACCCAGACGCTGGGTCAAAACGTACGTGTAGTCGACGTGACTGCATTGGCCCGTTTGGAAAGCGGTTGTTTGCGCTTGTTAGGATCAGAGGCGATTGGAGCACAAGTACAAATAGCAAGCCGGGGTTTCTTGCCTTGACGGATCTTTTTTCTTTCTTTATGTTTAGGAACTTTTCAGGATCTCGAACGATGTGAGTCTTTCTCTTTGTCTACTCTTTTTTTTTTTTTTGCTATCGCCGGTGTGATGAAATCTTTATCACTCTTTTCACGAGCGTGGGGACTTAATCGTCCAGTCTCTCCATCATCCAGCTTGTAGACTCGTTTTGAGGATACTTGCATATACGGTCGCTGGAGTAGGCGTTCTGCACCATGACGTGTGTGGGTTATAGTTATTTGACCGGTTACCCTCATTTTCTTCTCGTCTGGAACGCGTTTACTGACAGTTCCCGCGTAGGCAAGTCTTCTAGATCTACTGTCGATGTACACGAGTTTCAGAGGTGAATTATCCCCCTTTGATTCGTTGAAATTTTTTCGTCGGTAGGATGAAGCTCAAAGCAATTTCGAGCGTGGGGGGCTGCACAGCTCCAGTCTTTTCTTCATTCCGCTGGTCTCGTCGTTCTGATGAACCTGGCGAACGAACGGGGAGCAGACGTTCTGCGCAATGAAGTTACACGTGGTTATAGTTATTTTGACCGATTGAAATTTTTCTTCTCTCGATCGTGGCCACACTACTTCGAACGCGTTTGCTAACGGTTCTTTTCTCATAGGTCCATTGCTATTGAGTTGGGCGTTTTTCACTCTATGTATGCTGTTTAGATATCCTTGTAAACTATACCGATGGGAAGTAGCCTATGTTAGATTGCAGTGTGAGTAGACTAATGGATTGAAACCGGGCCGTGCTATGATGCGATGGTTGTAGTACTGGCCACGGCTCGCCGTCTGGCAGCAGTTGTACGGAGAAGCCAAGCCAAGTTCTCGTAGACAACGAAAGTAACACATGTTCCAGGAAGGACGCGAACAAGGTTGGTGCCCAAGCCCCTGTAAAAGCCTCGGAAACTCTCCCCTTTCCAGGTTCGCTTGATGGTAGTAAGGATATCCGGGTATAGGTGCGCCGTAGCGTCGATCTAAGTAGTGTCGTTTCGTAAACAACATAAGTACTTGCGTTGCGCGAACTCACTTGTATCCGAGACCGGATGACTTGATACGGATATGTCGTTGTAAGAGCGAAGAGTTTGCTTGCAGCTGACATGACAGTATAGGCCGAGTTGGACTGCAAATTTCGTCAGCAGTATGAAAGGGCAGAGGGACAAGACGTACAAGTTTGTCATCCTCCGGAGTCATAATCCTTCCAGCTTTCTTGAATTGCCTGCGTTTTCGTTCGAACCCCCATCGTTTCATCTCTTCATACGCCATGAATTGGATGGCCCCGTTGCCGACCCCCACAAGGGCAAGCGCGGTACCCTTCCAAAGGCCGGTTATACCCTCCGTGTGCCATACTCTCGAAAAACCGTCTGGTACAGTGTGAGGGCATCGACATCCACAAATTTCCTTGATACACTTACGCCATAGACCTCTGTAGGAATCCGGAGAATCCGGAGGAGAGGTAAACATGCGAACTTTGACGACCCATATTGGGTTGGTCAATATAGCAGTTACAGCGCCTAGAAGAAATACCATTAGCATGTCTCAACGCCCGGGTGTCGAGACCCGGTAAAGAAGTGTGAACGCGGACTTGCTTGTGCTGAACAAAGGAGGTATGATCCAGCAGACATGCGAAAGTTGGGGTCGTCCCCGGAGGCACGTCTCTTCAACGTGTCGTAGCTTCATATAGCCAATGAATATCAACGTTCCGATCACCAACGTCCGTCAAAAGACTTACAAGAGGAAGTAAAGCCCCCAGCTAGAAGCATTGCCAGCAATGTTAGGCCCGAGACCACGGTACAGGCCCCTCCAACCTTGCTGTGCTTGGATATCTTTTAAAGAATTCCATATTTGCCTACCAACACCGCCTTGAGGGTTCTCGGTTGAAACTTGATACTTCACCTTGAGCAGGTCCAGGGGCTGCATGCAAAGCACAGCAACGACACCAGCGCCGAGTCCTGCTGCGGCATGATCCTGAAGACAGAGTCATTTTACATGTAACAACCATGAGAGTGCTACGCACCAAGGCAGGTGTTGGAAAGAAAGATGGCTGGCTGGTGGACATGCAATGGGGAGTGGTGCGAGTCGAAGAAAATGTTCGGTGACATATTTACACACAAACCCAAATCACGCGACTCGCTGGCATGACTCGCAGTGGTTGTCGCTTTCATCTGTTGCTGGCAAGAGACGCATCACCGTGACGGACGCAGAGAACGGCAGCGTCGAGTGAGAAAGTCCTCAATGTCAAGAACACGAGCCCAGTCCATACTGTCCACATATGCGATGGCGAAGACTAAACCTTAGGGGTACATATTTTCACCTCGGCGCCACGTATCAAGTCCGAGCGGAACACACATATTTGGCTTATCAACTGGTTGGCCATGGGGTGTTTAATAGACGTTCCATGGTTTTACAGGGACGTGATGCAGCAAGCCGAATAACAGGGGAACATGCGTTTTGCGCAGCAAACGGGCTGACGTCCGACAGGCCATGCTTCCTGGGCGGCAGCAATTGCTGTACTCCCCTTTACATACATTTAAATCGCAATCCCTTGCTGTTCTTTTGCTCTCTAGTGTGGTCCACTCGTACAGCTCCCTCCGTGTCCTCTTTCTACGATGCAATTTGCGTTGATCCTCGTCTCTGTAACGTTGGCTGCTGTGGGAGGTGTAATGGGCCTGGTCGCCGTCGACAAAAGGCAGAGCCCTCTCGACGTCCCCTCTGCCTGCACTTCCACTTGTCAATCCGTCGTAGATGAATCGAACTCGGTGAGCATTCACAGTCATCTCGACTGAGGCGTCGGCGTTGATAAGGCCGCCAGGGTTGCCCGCAGTCTCAGTGTTGCACCAACACATTCATTACTGACTACTACAATTGCCTCGCGTGCATCGGCTCAAATATCCCCTCGTTCGACTATGCTCCTGAGCAAACCGCTCTCAACCGTGTGTTCGCTTATGGGTTCCTGTGCACAGCGCTGATGATTATCCGATATAGAACTTTGGCAGGCTTGTGAAATAGCGGGTTATTCGCTTTCGCCACCATCAGCACTGCCGGGCCAAACCGCCCCCACAACTAATGTCGATGCATCTACGCCAGGTAAGACCACAGCGAAAGGTGTGCGGGCTGTGCAACCTGCCGTACGTCTGTCCGCTGACAATCTTCTTACAGCGGCAACCACCACAGCCAAGAGTCTTGCAACCTTTTCTACCATCACGGCGCCCGCCGCCGCACCCGCACCTACGACTACCACCGCCGCGACTGTTACCACCGTCTCCGGTAATGCGACAACCAGCGCTACCTCCGGAGCGCAGTCCACTCCAACAAGTGGTGCTGCCAGAGAAGCTGAAGTGCATGTCCGCGAGATCTTAGGGCTGGCTTTTATTTGGCTCGTCCACCAGTTGCTGTGATTGGCATGTCCCGGATATGAATTTCCACGAGTAACGACTGGAGTGAAGAACTATTACGAACGGTGTGTGTAGTGTAGTTGGTAGAATCTTTACCCCCACATATGTTGTGTAGCTACATACCGCTTAGATCGGACAGCAGTGACATCATTTGATCGATATGTATATCAGTCCGTTTCCGCATCCGGCAGAAGCCAAGCCTCGTCATAAAAACACGACTGCACGCGTCCGATGACACTCAAGCTTGCCCGCAGCACTTACGAACCGAAGAACGTCGTTTAGCATGCACAGCAGGTGCTTTTATCTCTGTCTTATCGGTCCGCCCAAGTTCCACTCGCGGCTCCACTCGGTCTTCGGCTAGAACCACGACGGCGGACATGCCCTGCACGTTTGCGCAGCAACTGATCAGACCTTCAGGGTGCAAATGTGTCGCGCAATATATATTGGCTCGTTCATAGTGCAACCTCTTGGGCCCAGCTTCTCCCTACCCCTCGAACGCTCTCAGTAACACCAGCAGAACGCTCTTCGTAATGCGATTCGTCTCACTCGTGTTGGCAGCGTTCGTGGCCGCGAGCAGTGCTCAGACCATCGACCCTGGACCGTACAGCGCGGACGCCATTTTAGCGTTGTTCGGTGCCTCCATCAATAAGAGACAGACAACGATCCCATCGCAGTGTAATCCCGTTTGTAGTCCCATTGCAAACAACACGAACACGTCGGTGAGCAACGTCGTTTTCCTTACTGTTGCACCAATCCTTGACAAGTAACGCAGGACTGTCCGACGTCCGTATGTTGTACCTCGACTTTTATCAAATCGTTCCATACCTGCCTCGGATGCGTAAGCAAGGTCGTCGATGGTTCCAATTCCACTAGCGCCACGAAGGCCGCAGTTGAACGTGGGTGTCTCCGTTAATTTACACCATCAATTACTGATAATTTAAACGCCGGATAGAGCTATTGACGTCTTGCATTCAAGCGGGTGCCCTGCCTTCGCCCCCACCGTCGTCGCAGAATCACACCAAGCACAATTCATACACTAAAGCACTGTCTTCTCAGACGACACCCGAACGTTCGTGGCGATCACCCTTTATTATATCTATTTATGCTGACTGCACCATAGCGTCTGCAACTGAGGCCTCTGCGACTGGGACTGGGACTGGAGTAGTCACAGTACCACCTGTGACCAGTGGCACTGGTTCCTCATCCGAAACTAGCGCCGCCGCCGCGGGTGCTACGTCCACCTCGACGAATAGTGCAACTAGAACTACTCTGGGCCAGGCTTACAGCGGCATTGCATCAGTGCTCATATGGGCTATTCTCAGATTGATGTGATCCATGCTGTATTGCTGATTACGAACCAGCACGAAGTGTAGATTTTTTTGCGACACCACCGAACGTTTTCGATCTTTGCTCCGCAGCACGCCACAAAGAGATTTTGTGCAAACAGTTTGTAGATTGTAGAAACGCGGGCCGAACCAATGATGAACTTATGAACTTCACCATCATATTGTGATGGATTCATGTCGGATCAGAGTCGGTGTTTCGACCGTGCAGCGACATTCGAGTATGTTCACCGACATATATGACATGCTATCAAACTATTACTATCAAGTCGTAGCTTTTCACTGGTGATGGCAGAGTCACGGTGCGTTGAGCTACATGGTATCTCACACTATACTAGCCCCATTTATCTTCGTTCCACCATTGAACCATAACCGTCAAGGAAAGTATGTCTTTATAGTATCGAATTTCAGGGAAATTAGGTGGGTCTCGGACCTCTACTATTTAGGGATGAGTTATCACCTGAGCAGCAGGAGAATCAAAGAGTAGTCCTCTTCAGTTTCCTCCTCTCCAACTCCATAGAACCATCAACACGAGATGCAATCCGTGGTCGATCCTACGTAAGTTGGGCAGTCGCTGGTACTACTCTCAAGGATAAGGACGTAGCCGTCAGACTGTCATCTTCGCTGTCAGGAATGGTTGCGCTCATTTCTTGAGCAATCATGCACGCACAGTATAAACGCAAGTGTCGCTCTCATAACTAGCCAAAAGCTTAGCAGGGACTCCGCCGGATGAAACGGGGTGCTCACCTGCAATAGGTGTAGGAGCCAATGTCCGGAACGCACGACTCTACAAAGCGCTCGCCATCGACGGTGCTCGGGCAAGCTGCGCATTGTGCGCGCGCGTATGCGGCAAGGGCAAGAAGGACTAACGTCTTCATGAATTGCATTTGTGCGGGTCGGTTGGAAATCGTAAGGACGTTGCACATTTCGCCATGGTTTTATAGCTCAAGTTTCCAGGCACAATCGTAGTATTGTGGCCCCCCCCCCTCAATATGTGGAGCAAAAGAATCCGGGAAGTGCAAGTGCGACACGTTGGTTCCGTTTCTAACACGTGGCAACTGCCGCAACGAGCGGGCCAAGATATCAGACCTGAGGCCTGATCCTACCACCGGCCTTGGCGCACCGAGGGAGCAGTCCACAATTTTAATCAGGGCTGTCCGCATATGTGATGTCATAGGTTCGCACTGGCATGGATTTCACATCTCGAAGCTCACCTCGTTGGTGAGTTCAAGGCGGGACTGAACGTCGGGCGTCTTGCCAATAGTCACTTGGATGAAGGCAACTGTCCAGCACGAGTCTGTCGGATTTAATAGAATCTTGGAGATGTACGCTTTTGTCGTGTGACACGTAGGTCGGAGTAGAACTTGAAAACGTCTTGTGCCGGATGAACGTATTCCACTTGGCCACGACATTGTGGGGCTCACTTGCCTCCCCTCGGCCACAGGTATACAACGGGAGCACTAGCCACTCTAGTAGGAGCGGTAGGGGCTCGCGGATATACTATCATGCCGAGACAACTCAGTGCGAGCGTCGTCCACTACTCACTTAAGGCAAGTTTTCAGATACGTGAACGATGTTTGGCCGCCTTCCATCCCGCGCTAATAGCGGAACGAAGCCCTGGTACCCATTACTGCAGCCGTCTCCTGAATCGCGTGCTAGAAATCTGGCAAGCATGGGTGTTAACAAGGGCATGGGCCCTGAGTTTGCTGTGTTCTGGACGACCGATCTGCGGAGAAATAAGGAAAATTAGGATAACCAAATACAGGTCGCGAAACACGACAGAACTCGAGCGAATACCGGAGTCAGGCATGGGCTATGTCAACTGTATGATCCGACCTGTTTCCTTGGAATGTGGTCAGGACCGGAGAATTGTAAGTTGGAAAAGCCATAGTTATCCAGCGAAGTTGGTGGGCCTTGGCAGCAAAACGTAAAACTGTACTAATAGTTGGCGTGAATATTGCTGAGTACGCACTCCGCGAGTCTATTCACTTGACATGGGTCTTGATCGCGCTGTACGTCGAACACCAAGTGTTGGTGACCCTAACGTGGTTGATGCCATCGAAGCGAGCGACTTCTGACGTCCCCAGGGCATTATTGATACAATCCAACTACATGCCATGGTGTGGTCCACAGTAGCCCAGCTGCGTGTCTGTTCAACAAACTAGGCTTATTACCCAAAAAGGGGTAGTCCCCGCAGAGCCAAGAAAATCCGTAGAAGCCATTGGCGGGCAGGTAGCAAAGAACGATCACCCAAGGAGACATAAATGACTTATTTCGCAGCATTCCAACTGACACTCACCTCACCTTTTCTTGTCCTACTGTCGGGAGAGATCGGGCTTAACGAGCTCCAACATTGGAAGACGTGACAACTTATAGACTATCGAAGGTATGATTTCACAATGGGTGCTATCTTCTCGTAAGGAAGATGTAATGACGCTTGACTCGACTACAATCTTGCATTCTTAGGCATCTTGCGGATGGCCTGGCGGACGCCAAGATCACCCAGCACGTCTTCCGCACCCGCAAGAATAGCATCGAATGGGGAAGTCCGGTGGAACTGGCAAATCGACCCACAGTACGACGAAAGATTAAAAAAAAGGGGGGGAACATTAGCGAAGGTGGGATCATGGGGCATGTACAACGCACGTTTTCGATGACTTTGCCCATCCCTCCTACCGTGATACCTCGCCCGCCAAAAATTTGGGCTGCATCTTCTGCAGTTTCGCGACCCGAACGAGATACGAACCTAATCACATATGCTGAACGCGATATATCGACGTGTTGACCGCAACTCACTGTTTCAAGAGGGCAATTGGACCGGCAAGTTTGTCAGACTGCTCCGCGTACGTCATCTGGTTCACACATGTTGCTTTCAGTATGACTCATAATGCAAGACTCAGAGACGCACATGGTTCATTTGGTGCGTTACATTTTCAACCCAGGATTGGCATGCCTCGACTCGTTCAATCATGAGCGCAAGTCTCGCCCGTATAACTGGCTGCGCACTGAGCGGTTTTCCGAACGCCATACGTTGGTTTGTCCATCTGATGGATTCAGTGATCGAGGATTAGTAGTAATAGGAGGATAGTCATTGCGTGCGCCTACTTCAGACATTCCTCAACAACAAGTCGCTGTGCGCCGAGGCTCGTCCCAACGACCATCCACCGTTCGTGGTTGAAGTTGGACAGAATGACACGCAGACCTTCTCCAACCTCGCCCAGTGTGTGAGACACGGGTACGCGTGTGGCAGAGAAGGTGACGTAGGCAGTTCCAGCTGTCGCAGAGTAGGATGTCTTGACCGGCTTCGTGGACACTGTGGAGGAGCGGGGAACCAGAATAACCGTAGGACCAGACTGCATCAAAGGGAGAATGTCATCAGCATGCAGTAACACGGCGATGTGAATCAATCACGTACGTCTGTTTGACAGAGCGTCGTGAAATAATCTGCGAACGTCCCGTTCGTGATCCACCTATGACTTGTTAGCATCCCGTGGTCTCCGAAGTCTATGCTAAACTGCACGAACTTCTTGGTTCCGGTTATCACCCATTCATTCCCCTCACGTGCAGCTGTAGTCTGCACGCCAGCTACATCACTGCCTGCAAATGCCTCCGTGATTGCCAGAGCGATATATTTCTTGCCCGCAAGTATGTCGGAAACGTACTGTGTTTGAAGTTCCGGTGTACCGTAGTTGAGGATTGGCGGAAGAGCAATGACCCCACCATTGAGCAGACCATCAACAAATCCTCGAGTTCCGAAATGTGCAAGTTCGGTATTTAGTATGAGCTATGGAAACCTCGTCAAAATGGCGGTGACAGTCGCGGATTCACATGAATATGAGACCAACCTCATGGAAATAGTCAAATTCTTCAGGTTTGACGATGCCGCCCATGAGCGTAAGACCCTTGAGATGCTTCCCTGGACCCAGTCGCATCGCCAAGAAGTTCAAGTTACTATCAGAATTCGTGCTAATGACTGAGATGCCACGGAGCAGACGGCGATCAAATTCACCTCAGCTTGTCTACCATTTCTTGGGATATACGTCTCCCGCTTTCTTCACAGCGCAGGGCTTCCGGGTAAAGCTCCTTCATGAAGAAGGCACGCACTGCACGATGAAAGCGTCTGTGATTGTCACTGTAGTAAGGGCTATGGAAGCCGGAGCAAAGCCACGTAGGCTCGGCGTAAGGAACACGAGAGAGGGCTCCCGGTTCCGGCGGCTGGATGTGTTCCTCTTGCCCGCGGATGGTGCCAACTTGCAAGCGGGCGTATTGGGGACGGAGAAGAACTTCATGACGATGCAAGCCAAAAAAGGCGATGGTCGCGTCTTTACCGGCTGGCATGCAAATCGTCCAGCAATGGGAGGGGAGCGCATGCAGCTACGACGTACCCACACCTCCTGCAAGTAACACGTCCGGTCCTCCAGGGTGAAGGTGGGCAAAGCGAGACAGATCATAAACTTTGGCGTCGATGACGACCCACTACCTTGGATGTAAGCTCGAAAGAAAGAAAGGAATACCGACCGGTAACGAACCAGGTCTCCTTCCCTGTTGTGCTATATACAGGAGCACAGGTCACTGAACAGTTTGTGCAGATCGACGAGTTGTCCCACCGCTTACCTCTGCGACCTCCTCGAGGGTCAATTCTTTCAATTGAATTGGCGACATGTTATCGGATAGTGTTACAACGGTCGCGTAGATGAGGGAGTAGTGGCTTCATCGACTTTCCCGGTCGCTTCAGGGCTTGCAGGCGGGACTTTCACGTGTTACAGTAGCAACCCGGATATGGATTCACCCCTGACTTGGTTTAGGATCGATCGTGTCTAGATTGGGAAATCGTCACGTGGTCTCAGCCACATAGATTGCTAGACTGACCACATACCCACTGGCAGACTTTCCGTCACCGTCCATGACATTGAGCCAAGGCATTCGATGAAGGAATCTGTATCTACACAGGCACCAAAGGTCATGTAAGTGGGCAGCTACTGCGATTCATACACTTAGTGACACGGACCTGTAGCAAGCGGCTGCAGTTCAGCCTCTTAAATGCTCAGGACACAGTACAATTATCAGAGTTCCAGGTCACCCATCGCGATTTATATACTCCTGTAGACAGACTTCCGGTTAAGGATGGCGTTTTGGATAGGCGACTCGTACGTACTCTCGGTCTTCTTATTTCTGCTTGTCATGTTGAGAGACGTGGTCCTCGCAGGGAACATCAGAGAAGAATGCTTTCTGCGAAACATGCGGCATGTCATCTGTGGACTGCGTCGGACACTACGCCTACATCAAGTTAGTCGTCCCCGTTTTTCATATAGGATATTTCAAGCACACGATCGCCATCCTGCAAGCCATATGCAAGGTACGCTTTCTCTCTTCACCCCGACGGTCCGACAAATATCGCCGACATAGGTCTATTCTAGACTTGCGCGTGCGTCCTATTGGATGGGCCAGAACGGCGGGCTTTTCTCAAACGATTTCGCCGACCCGGCCTGGAAAACATTCAGCGTCAAGCACTTTGCAAGGCAGTGAATACCGCGGCCAGAAAGGTCGTATATTGCCCCTACTGCTCAGCAACGAATGGAGCTGTCAAGAAAGTAGGCGCATTGAAAATCGTTCATGACAAGTTCCGTGCGAAGAAAACAGCAGACGAAATGGAAAAGTGGAAGCGGAGTTTTGCCCCCGCTATCGATGCACAGAAGGAGCTTGGAATGTACCTCAAGAGGGCGGTCCACGAGGAACTTAATCCGTTGAAGGTGCTTGATCTCTTCCGAAGGATATCAGACGAAGTGCGTTTCCCGCTTCGCATGATCGCCTTCCTACTCAATCTCGCTTAAATATCAGGACTGCGAATTGCTAGGGTTGCGACCGGAATTCGGGAGACCAGAAGAATATATTTATCAGTATATCTCCGTCCCTCCGGTTTGCATTAGACCTTCAGTAGCTCAGGACGGAGCTTCGAACGAGGATGACCTCACTGTGAAGTTGACGGAAATAGTCTTTACGAACGCTCTGATAAAGCAGGGTCTTTCGAAAGGGGCTCCTACAGCGCAATTCATGGAACATTGGGAGTTCCTGCAACTCTCCGTCGCAATGTATATCAACTCGGAGCTTCCGGGTGTACCCTCGCAAGCCGGCCAGAAACCAATAAGGGGTTTCGTTCAGCGTCTAAAAGGAAAGCAGGGCCGTTTTCGTGGTAATCTTTCCGGAAAACGAGTCGACTTCTCCGGACGTACTGTCATCTCTCCCGACCCGAATCTTCGGATCGATGAAGTTGCTGTCCCGGAACGGGTGGCCAAAATCCTAACGTACCCAGAACGTGTAACACCTCACAATATTGAGCGCTTACGCCAAGCCATCCGTAATGGTTGTGGCGT
Source organism: Pisolithus microcarpus (assembly GCA_024613185.1). NCBI lineage: Eukaryota > Fungi > Basidiomycota > Agaricomycetes > Boletales > Pisolithaceae > Pisolithus > Pisolithus microcarpus. Next base: position 1,628,162 of record JANFAI010000002.1, on the reverse strand, counting down.
TCATCCTGGTGCCAACTACGTCACCGCTGGAAGTAGTGGGTTCAAGAAGTTTCTGAGGTTCGGTAATCGCAACGCAATCGCTGACGGCCTGCGCATCGGGGACACTGTGGAGCGTCATGTTATCAACGGCGATATTGTCCTGTTCAACCGCCAACCCAGTTTGCACAAGGTTGGTGCACCCTTAAGACGTTATTCAGTGGACTCATCGAGCTGTAGCTTTCCATCATGTGTCACCGCGCGCGGGTGCGGCCTTGGCGCACTTTCCGATTGAATGAATGCGTTTGTGGCCCTTATAATGCAGACTTCGATGGAGACGAAATGAATCTTCGTGAGTCCTACTACAGAACATCGCTTTGTGTCCTCAACCATTCTTGTGTAGATGTTCCACAGACAGAGGAAGCTCGCACTGAAGCACTAGAGCTTATGAGTGTCAAAAACAACCTTGTGACACCTCGAAACGGTGAGCCTGTCATCGCGGCCATCCAGGATTTCATCACCGCGTCATATCTACTCTCCAAGAGGGACACATTCTTCGACCGACGTCAATTCACACAAATATGTTGTTACTTCGCGGATGCAGACTTACAAATTGACTTGCCGCCACCGACGATATGGAAACCTGTGCGACTATGGACAGGAAAACAAATTTTCAATGTGCTCATGCGTCCGAACAAACAGTCCAAAGTCCTTGTAAATGTCGAGTCAAAGTGCAATCGAGTCGACGAGCCAGACCCGAAGCACTATGCTATGAAACCCCTCCCTGACCTTTCGCCAAACGATGGTTGGCTAGTCGTCGTCAACAGTGAAATCATGTGTGGCGTTATGGACAAGGCCACTGTCGGTGGCGGCAAGAAAAAGTCAATATTTGGTGTCATCATGCGTGACTATGGTCCACATGAGGCGGCTGCTGCGATGAATCGTGTCGCGAAGCTCTGTGCTCGATGGTTGGGTGAGCTCAGTTGGCCAATCGAAGATATGACTGAATGCTGATGCTCCTTCCCAGCCAATTTTGGCTTCTCGCTAGGTATAAATGACGTCATCCCTGGACCCATACTGGTCTCGAAAAAGGATGTCATGGTCGAAAAGGCCTACGCGGAATGTGATAACCTCATCGCACAAGCCAAAAAGGGACTCCTCGAAAACAAACCTGGATGCAATCAAGAACAAACGTTGGAAGCCCTCATTTCTTCTGTACTCTCAAAGGTCCGGGACGAGGTCGGAAAGATCTGCATGATAGAACTTAGTCGCCACAACGCACCGCTCATCATGGCAACTTGTGGTTCGAAAGGTATGTTAACATCACAGTAGCAATTGATCATGTGAAGCTGACACAAAATCTTCGAGGTTCCGTCATTAACGTCTGTCAGATGGTTGCCTGTGTTGGTCAGCAAATTATAGCTGGAAAACGTGTACCAGATGGATTTCAAGACCGGTCGCTTCCGCACTTCCCAAAGAATTCCAAGGAGCCACCTTCGAAGGGTTTCGTCCGGAACAGTTTTTACACAGGACTTCTTCCCACTGAATTTCTGTTCCACGCTATCTCTGGACGTGAGGGTTTGGTCGACACGGCAGTGAAGACCGCGGAAACGGGCTACATGCAGCGCCGACTGATGAAGGCATTAGAAGACCTGACGACGCAGTACGACCTCTCTGTTCGTAACTCTGCAGGTGGAATCGTGCAATTCAGGTACGGGGACGACGGGCTCGATCCCGCTTGCCTAGAAGGTGATGCGCAACCTGTCGAGTTTGAGAGGTCATGGAAACACGCTTTGGTATATCTTCTTTCTCACAACTCATCTCGAGAATCTGACGGAAAATCCATTGGTAGTCTGTTAGTGGCAGAGGCGGCCGTCCGCTCTTACCGTTCGAAATTCTTGAGGTGGTTGATCGTGAGTTGAACACCAAGAGGTTCACCAACGAATGTACCGCTGCGTACATTGCGACCATCCGCGGATTCATCACGGACAACGTTGTACATCGGTTGGCAAAGATGCGCAAGGCCCATGGGATGTTTGAAGCCCTCGAACGTTTCGAGGAGTGGGACTCTGACACCGACTTATCTATGGGCGCAACTGGTATGTTTGTGCCCCGCTGTACGGCGGATTCACTCATTTATATCTGCAGTGGCTGGGAAGAAACTCGTGGACAATGTGGGAAGGGTCACGGAAGCGCAGCTCTTGTGCTTTTTGCACCTCTGTTGGGTGAAATATGTAAAGGCGAGGATAGAACCAGGTATTCTACTGTAGTTGCTGGCCTCGTGTTCGCATCTAACTCTTTCGTTCCAGGTTCCACCGTGGGTGCCGTCGGGGCCCAATCGATTGGTGAACCGGGCACTCAGATGACGCTTAAAACTTTCCATTTTGCTGGAGTTGCTTCCATGAACGTCACCTTGGGTGTTCCTCGCATTAAAGAGATCATCAACGCTGCTAAGGCCATCAGCACCCCTATCATTAGTTGTAAGCTTGTCACTGCGGACAGTGAGCCTTCGGCTCGGATAGTGAAAGGTCGATTGGAAAAGACCCACCTTGGCGACGTACGAATAAATTAACTTGATTTTCAAACCCTTACCGATTGCCTAATCACCACTTTCGTACAGGTTGCCGCAGTTTTGGAGGAGGCGTGGGCACCCGAGTATACTTATATTGGTGTCATCGTCGATATGGACGCCGTCTCTAAATTACAGGTCGGTCATTGGTTCTACGAGTGGATGCGCATGCACTCAGCCGTGACATTGTACAGCTCGAGCTTACTTTGGACGATATCAAATGGGCCATCGTAAACGCAAAAAAACTCAAGGTCAAGCAGGATGTGTGTATAACTTAACATCGTAGATAGCTACAACTTACCATTCCGCTCTCAGTCTATCACTATCATACCCCGGAGGAATCGACTGCGTATATATGTTGACGGCTCGGACAAATACTACAGGCTGCGCGAACTCAAGCGTTTACTACCCGACGTTGTCGTAAAGGGTGTGCCGTCCATCGAACGTGCCATCATTAATATCAAAGAGAAAGATGACGCGAAGGGCAAGAAAGGTGACAAAGAGCTACTTGTGGAAGGCTATGGTTTGCAGAAAGTCATGATCACAGAAGGTACGTGCTCATGTTGATCAACAATTGCCGAGTCGTCATGGTAGAGTCAGGGATCGTTGGGGAACACACGACGTCCAATCATATCATTGAGACCGCAAAAGTCCTGGGTATCGAAGCCGCCAGGAGAACGATCATCAATGAAATTCAGTTCACAATGTCTAGTCACGGCATGAGTATCGATCCTCGGCATGTCATGCTTCTAGGAGATGTCATGACTTACAAGGTACGACATTTACAAGGACAACTTGTCGCTTGTCCGCTCATATATGCACGCGTCGTAGGGCGAAGTTTTGGGCATCACACGGTTCGGTGTCGCGAAAATGAAGGATAGTGTGATGATGCTTGCGTCTTTCGAGAAGACGACGGATCACCTCTTCGACGCCGCGGCGTTCGGGAAGACCGACAGCATTTCTGGGGTTTCTGAGAGTATTATCATGGGTAATCCTGCCGCAAATTGCGGCACGTCGATGTAGGTTGCTCCGTGTCTGGCATTTCATTCCTTGGTCTCATATTTACTGTGTTCGTAGGCCAGCATTATATCTGCCTCCGCCCACCATAAGTAAGCCAAGGAAGCTGTTGTTTGAGGGTGCATTGTAGTGAACTTGCATGGTTAAAAGCTCAGAATGCCATGTATCAATGTAGCGAATTTGCTTGTTATACCTTGATTTGCATCATGTAACTTACTACATTGTATTCAATTCGCAAGGAATACGGAACGGGTGCACACCCGCCTCTGGAAGGTATCGTTACACTTGCAAGATGAACCATCTATTCGATAACATGAAACCTAGTTGCTGTGGATTCTCCCCGCAGAGAACCCTTGGGAGGAAGGCGGCCCCTCAAAGAATGTGATTCCACACCTTGCTGGAGGGGATTAATCCGTTCGAGTCGTTCCTATCCTTATATGAGTGACGCAATCAATAGCAAGTAGAAAACCTACCCGACTCCCTTCCCTAACAATTTTCACGCCAAATTCCACAAGATGACCATCATAGTGATTCCTCACCATCTGCAGAAATCCACGAACAACCACATTATCCATGTAGACGTTCTGCCATTCTTTCCGCATGAGGTGACGGATGATTCTGTCATCCACATCCCTCTTATTCTCTTCTGTCAGATGGCGCAAGTCGATCTTGTACTGGCAACTCGGCAACGGACACTGCCAACGTCCAGTTGCATCCGGCGGGTCCGGAGGAATCGTGAATTGCCAGGGTACTAAACGGAGAACCTCTTTATCAGCTGTGGGGAATTCCTCTGGTTCCCAAGGAGAGTCCGAGTCTCCTGAGAAGTCAGATGCATATGCATGCCCCTGCAAATCCGACTCTGACTCGGACACGCTACTTTCTATCCTCCTCCTAGTGTTCAATCGCTTCTTCCTAGCAATCTCCAGCTTACGCTGGACAAGTGGCGTCGGCTTTCCGATGACAGGGTTACGTTTCACGATGTTATCTTCATCCTCCTCGCTTGAGGCAGATGATATGGGGTCCTCCACACGGGACTCCTGCCCGATTGGCCAACCCCATACCACGCCATTTCTGGCAGCTTCTCTCCTCTCCTTCTTCATTCGTTTCCGAAATTTGTCCCATACTTTAACGTCGAATATTTTGTTTCGTCGAGCGACCTCGTTGGTGACCAACCATTCGGCATGTGCGGCGAACAAGCCAAGGATCTCGCTCTTATGCACGCGAAGTGGGTGGCGTGGTGTGCGAGGAACGTGCTCTTCGTCCATGTCCGAGTCAGCAGAGTCGTAGATGACACGCGGATGTTTGTCCCCCTCCGGGTAAGCAAAATCCTGGATGTACTTGTCCACGAACCATTCCGGATCTCGTGATTCGATGGAAACGTAACGATATCGGTCCACGATTTCTTTCATGAGAGCCAAAAGGCGGTAGCGCCAGAAGAAGTTTTCGGAAAATGAATAGGTGGCCACGTCCATGGTGAGTACTTCGTATTGACGAAACCTCGGCAACTGTGAAGTAGAGACCTTGAGAACTTACTCGAGCACTTACCGGTCTTTCGATGTCCAGAGGAGCCCGTCCTTGGCTGGGTCAGCTGGGAAGGGACAGCGGTGAACTTGGGTAGTAAGAACTCATATGAGGAGGCACTCACCTCTCATGAAGACAGCAGGCTGACCCCTCTCGCCTTGAATTCGCAGCAAAAGTTCGCAGTCGTCACCACTGTCTCCACGCTCTGAACCGGAATACTTGAGTTGTCCGTTGTCATAGAGTCCCTTCAGCGTTAGTGGTGGTCCCCTTCTTACCCCTTCCCGCAAAGTCCATTCGGACCAACGTAAGTCGAGTTCTGTCTCCACCAACTTGACACCCCAATCAGAGAGCCAATCTGGATCGCCAATCTTGAGGGTGCCACGGAAACGAAACTTGCGATGATCTTCGACTCGTCCCTCTAGGGGTTTTTCTGATTGGTCAAGCCTGAATAAAAAAATCCATGAGAAAAACCAGGAAGGGCCAAAAGTCTCGTAGAGAGCATCATACCCTATAACAAGGCCATCGTGCTCAAGAACGAACGAGTACAGGAATAGTTTGGGTTGTCCCGGCGGCCGATACTCTTCGTTGAGGACATCTTTATCGTGGTAAGGTCCCAGTGGTTGCTGTAAAAGCTCTCGGAGAACCCTGCGGCTGATCATGGTCACTCCCTTGATGTCGGCGAGGTGTCCATGCGCGATAGTCCGCAGAACGTACCTAGCTATACTTGCTACGTACTAATATGTCTCGCTTGCCCGAGGCCAATTAGAATCATGAATCACTTTTATTGGGAGTCCGATCCCAACGCAGTAATGTCACAAGACCGACGACTCATTATACAAGACAAAACGGAAGCATTCGAGGGAAACAACTATGCATTGCAAACCAAAGAGAGGAAGGGCAAAGAGGTATCTCAGTGCTTAGTAGCTCGGGGCAAATGGCTTCTCGTAGATTCCATCAAGGTAACCTCACCCACTGGCACCAGGATCCGAGAACCCACGAAGTCAGTAAAGCCCATAACACCAGGGGGTTAAACCTACGCGTCTGACAGCTGGGTCCGTGGGCGTAGAGTTCATGCAGGTCGTCAAACCGGTGGGTGTTCGAAGACTGACTCTCCGAGGTATTTTTGAAAGACTTCATAGGCATCGCGGGCATCTTGGAACAGACCGACCAAAATTTCTCTCTCCCTAGTCGGTGGTGCCAATGACAAGGTCTTCCCTGTCTCTGATACGACGGAGGATGATATCTTTCCACTTCTTCCATGCCCTGGTATTTGGAGTAGGCAAGAGCTCGTTCATGACCTTCTCTGTCACCTCTGCCTTCTCAGTCCGCGAGTGAAGAAGTGTGAACACCACCCCGGAAGTACGAGTACTAAACATGTACTTTCTGAGCTTCAGTCGGTATACAACCTGTAACAGACTCCAGCGAAGTGCTTCCGACACCGTTATAGGCATTGAAAGGATTCCCAATAACACAAATTGCGGAAGGAACAAGAGGGCCTTTGGGGTGGTGGACTCCACAAGTAGGTCCTCGAGAATTGCAAGGATTGCAAACAGGAAACGTACCAGAATACGCACATCATGCACGACATGAGATGGTATTCTTGTCTCACCATGAGTGATTGAGGAAACCGCAGGTCTGCTCCCTCTCAACACGATGATTTCCATGCCAGAGCCGATGATGTACTCTCCACGAGACGAACATTCCGATGTGCAAAGGCGGATGAATGGAATCTCTGCATATGCTTCTGACAATATCCAAACAATGGCGATAGAGATCGTGGCTGTTGTGAAAAAAGGAACAACTCCCATTGTAGCAGCTATCACGCAGTAGAGGGCTGTGTGGAGAACGAAATGGAAGATACTCCTGCGAGATGCGATGACCGAGGTGAAGATTTGTAACCATCGATCCGGGATGTGATGAATTTCGGCACAAGTGACACCGAGACGGTGTTCATCGACATCGTTGTTCCCCACGTTGATGCCAACCCTGGCTGCACACTGGTCCAGAAGCGATGCTACCACGCCATCCACCTCTTCAATGACAATTCCAGACGATGGGCCCGAGCCTTCATAAGCCAGAATGACTTGCGAGTGTCGGTAAGGAGTCAGTGTCAGGTTACGTTTGACCTGGCCAGTATACCTGTAACATCTCGTTCTCCACGGGACCAGATTGATGATGATCGGTTTTGGACCACCCTCCCTTTTGCAAGCCAGTGCCACTTGCAAAATAAGTGGATAACCACAGTAACGCCTAACGGGAAGCTGCACCTGTACTCCCATATTGGTGACGGTGAATGGACGGAATGCTTGATTTTGTACGGACCACTGCTGGGGAATGAAGAAGCGCCGAAAAAAATGGTTGCGTCTCCGTAAAATTCCGGTGTCCTCACTATTGTCAGGAGCACCCCACAAATCCGATAATTTCGAGTAAAATTCCTTCGAGTCTATCTGGACGATATCGTGGCACTCTCGAAAAAGACTCGGATCATCCGCCAGAACAGGACAACCGGGCTGCGAAGTTTCATCTGTTGGGACCCAAGCAAAGATCGTTTGGTCGGTCGACTTGCGGATGATTTCTTGTTGAAGGCGCCAAAATGCTTTCTTCTCCTCCCCATACAACATAGGCATGTTCACATCCAGCAGGCCCATCAGTGAATATGCTCGATCCTCTTCTCGTGCTGTCTCCCGGTCAGCAGCCCACGACATTACTTGGGCGACGCTGGGACCATACGCGGCCAAACTATCCTCCAAGACTCCACGCGGGACACGCGTAATTTCCTCCAAGTTGCATGCACGACTTCTTTTATCTCCGATAAATTGCCATTCCTTGTTGAAGAATTGGAGGTCCTCCGGAGCTATCAACTCCTGCAACGTCCAGCCCCTAGAGAACCATTCTGGCCAGCCATTAAATTTTGCAAACGTCTCGTGGTCGGGTGTAGTGGAAAAAATATCAACGTCATGGAGGTAAGCGTAGCACCTCTTCGAGTTCTCGTACCACCGAAACATGGAGTTTAGGGCCTCTGACAGTTCCGTGCTGTTCCGCTTGTCGATACAACAAGTATCGACCCAGAGCCATTCTAATCCGTCGTTTTCAGCTTGCTGACAGCCCTTCACAATCTTCCGATACCCGCTGCGCTCGCGGATCTCGTCTCTATTCTCCATTTTTGCAAGTTCCATGATGTCCAAGTAATCCACCTCGTCAGCCCAGCGATGCGACAGTATGGCGTAATTAGTGTCCAGGTCGTGGAGTACCTTCAAGACAGTCTTCATATCACGGTCGACGGTTCCCTCCTCCTCTATCTGTCTCTCTCTTTCCAGGAAGACGCCAACGTCGATTAACCGCATTTTGGGCTAGGCGAGCGATTAGCACACACTAGAATGTCACCAATGGCTATAACAAAATCAATTATGTACTTACCTAGAGACTAACAGCGCTTTGCGAACTCTGTAGGGCAGAGCGTAATGGGGAGAAGTTGTCAATGGGGCTGAGGGAGTAGCTTTTACAGTAATAGGGAGTAACATGGATTAACCCGGGTCATACCGGGGTGGTGATACCCGCAGGTTTACAGCACACTAGAGATTCGCCCGCACCCGACCCGGGTACAGGAGTGTGGGTTTGGGTTAACCCACGGGCACTTACCCGGGTACCTGTTGACTAGAAACAGAGAAAAGAATCAGTGGTTGGATAACGGAGTAACTAATCTACATCGAGAACCGAGAACCTAGAAACAGACTACCGAAGACACGTCAGTTCCAGCGTAACACGTGTTGTACCGTAAACGTACCTCAGTCGTTGGATAACGGAGTGAGGAAAGAAAAAAAGGTATTATCGTAGTATCTATGCGTCCGATCGTCACGTGACAGCTACGGTGTCCACGCTGTAAAAAGTCAAGTACACGAAACTAAGAGTCAACTAGAAGGCGAAACCTCAGCAGTACACGGGTCAACCCACGGGTACTAGTCATTCGTCTGAGCAGCCGTGGTGTGCATACGAGCAGGTTAAATTAGTATTCATAAGGAGCATAAATCAGTGTCTATTGTAGTACCCATGGCCGTACTAGACTTCTCAGTAGCCTGTTGCATCTTACTGATATACCGGCCGATGATAATTCGTTTTGAGTGACGAGGCCATGCTGACTTCGCAGTGAGACTTTATGGAAACCCCATATTACATACCTACGACACAGATATCCGTAGCGGCAGGACGACGTGCAATTTCACCATCAGTCTTCCAACGTCCGCACTAGTTCTCAGCACCACTGTTCTTGATGAAAGATGCTGCGATTGGCCGGCATTTGTTCTCTGGTAGTGACTCCATGCAACTTCCCATCCTCCGTGACCGTCTCTCACCATGCTCCGCAGGTGCGCTTTCAGGATTCGCCGGTGCAGTATTACTCCAGCCTCGTGAGTGCTTCCTTTGCCTGTGAAAATGGAGTGGGGTGCGCTTGCAACTGACCACCGGAACCAGTCGATTTGTTGAAAACACGGATACAACAAGGAGACGCGGTACAGCAGTGTACTCGGTGAGTAGCAGTTCAGTGCACGATCTGCAACGGAGGAATGGTCTCAGGTTTCGCTAAAGCGGCACTCGCGTCTCTCAGTAACACCTCGGTCATATGGCACACCGCTGGCGATATCATCAAACAAGATGGCATAAAGGGACTTTGGAGGGGAACGACGGCTACGCTCATGCGGTGAGTATTCCTTCTGCTTCTATCCTCGAATCCAACGAATTTCGGTCATTCTCTTTACAGGACCGTTCCAGGGGTGGCGCTGTACATGACCAGTTTGACCCACTTACGTGCTGTTATGGCCAAGTCACCCTATTTCACTGTACAGGAAATGCGTGAAACGAAAGAGGGCATCAAAACAGTGCTCCCTAAAGTCTCAAACAATGGAAATCTAATAGCTGGGGCCACTGCCCGCGTCGCTATTGGCCTCCTTCTCAGCCCTTTCTTAGTTGTGAAGGCGCGCTTTGAGGTGTCTCACTAGGAATAGCATGTTGCAACAGGTGACAAACGCTCGTTCATGTAGAGCGAGCTCTACTCATATAAAAGCCTGACGGGCCCATTCATCTCGGTGTTACGCTCGGGCCCTTCCGGATCGATGCGTGGTGTTGTAGCATCGTAGCTGAGAGACGCTCCTTATGCGGGGTTATTCGTCGTCCTTTATGAAACCGTCAAGCGTGAAGCCGATGAGTTGGTAGCATGTTTATCCAGCACTGGACGAGTATGCTGATGCACTGCATTTTAGCGTTTCTAGCTCTCAACGTATATCCAACTACCATACACAGTCTCTCCGCCGCGTAGGCAGAGGCGATTGCTACGATGGCCACTCACCCTTTCGACGTCATCAAAGTACGTGACCGCGCGTAATCCACTTTCCCTCAATAATGTCGCTTTAGACCAAGATGCAAGTCCGTCCCGAAGAGCGGTATCGGGCATTCATATCCATGACGCATAGAATCTGGCAGGTAAGGTTCAACTCCTACCTAGAAGTGCTTGCATGAAACCGCTCGTTCAGCAACGAGGTGTCTTTGGGTTTTTCGATGATGTCGGCAATGTGTCCATGTCCAATAGTCCGCAGAACGTATGTAGCAAGGTTCTAGACCCAATAAGCAGGTGCCGTGAACCTAACAGCATGCTACCAAATCCTAAAGGACTTAATGTACTTGCTACATATGTCTCGCTTTCCAGGCCTACTAGAATCACGGTTGTTTTATTGGGATAATCTCAACGCAGTATGTAGTCCGACGATCATACAGCACAAAGGGGGGGGTATTTGAAGGAAACAACGATACATTGCATACCAGAAAGAGGAAAGGCGAGGAGGCATATTTATGGAAATATAATTGGAAAGCTGAATCCGCCGAGCAGCCCTGGGAAAAATGGTTTCTCGTGGATTTCATCAAGGTAATCTCACGTACTAGCACCAAGGGAATCCGCGAAGTCAGTAAAGCCCATAACACCAGGGGGTTAAACTTACGCGTCTGACAGTTGAGTCTGTGGGCGTAGAATTCATGCAGGTCGTCAAACCGGTGGGTGTTCGAAGGCTGACTCTGCGATGTGCCTTTCAAAGACTCCATAGGCATCGTGGGCATTTCGGAACAGACCGACCAACATTTCTCTCTCCCTATCCGTCCAAGTGCCATCATCCCAGAGGGTGGTGTCAATGTTCAAGTTCCCCCCGTGGCTGATACGATCGAGGACGATAGTCTTCCACTTCTTCCATGCCCTGGTGCTTGGAATAGGCAAGAGCTCGTTCATGACTTCCGCTGCCTTCTCAGACCGCAAGAGAAGAAGTACGAACACCACCCCCGTGACGCGAGTACTAAACAAGTACTTTCTGAGCTTCAGTCTGTAGACAACCTGTATCAGGCTCCATCTATGTAGTGCTTTCGGCCTGATAAGCGACGATACGGAGAGCGAAAGCATGCAGAGGAGTAGCCCCCATTGCAGAAACATCAGTAAGGCTGATGATGCAGAAAGTTCCAGGAGTAAGCCCTCTGAACTAAGAAGGATTGCACACAGGAACGCTACCAGGTTACGCACATCCTGCAGGATATGAGGCAGAAACACTGTCTGGCCGTGAGTGACTGAGGGAACTGCACGTCCCTTCCCTCTCAACAAGACAATTTCCGTTCCAGAGCCGAGGATGTACTCTCCGGGAGATGGACATTCCGATGCGCAACGGCGGATGGCCGGGGTCACGGCAGATACTTCTGACAATATCCAAAGAAGGCCGACGACGACCGAGGCAGCTTCGAAAAAAGGAACAGCTCCCAATAAGGCAATCATCCAGAGCCATCCGGGGGAATAGGCAGAGACCTTCAGGAGAAGTACAATGACAGAGGTGAAGATTCGTAACCATAAGCCCGGGGTGCCATGAATTTCGGCACTAGTGACACCAAAACGGTCTTCACCGCTGTCCTGCACCTTGATGCCAGTCCTGGCTGTACACTGGTCCAGAAGCAACGCTGCCACGCCATCCATCCTTTCGATGACAATTCCAGAGGGTGCGCCTGCGCCTTCATAAGCCAGAATGACTTGCGAGTGCTGGTAAGACAACGGCACCGGGTCGCACCCAACCTTGCCAGTATACCTGTAACATTTCGTTCTCCATGGGACTAGATTAATGATGATCGGGTTTGAACTACCCCCCTCCCTGCAAGCCAGTGCCGCTTGCAAAACAAGTGGATAGCCACGATAACGCCTAATGGGAAGCTGCACATGTATTCCCATGTTGGTGACGGTGAATGCATGGAATGATTGCATTTCGATGGTCCACTTCTGGGGAGAGGCGTCGGAGAGAAATGAAAAGATGGACGGTCTCTGTGAAGGTCCAGTGTAAGTAGTATTAGGAATACCCCACAGGTCCACTAATTTGGAGTAGAATTCCTTGGCGTCCATCTGGACGATATCGTGGCAATCTCGGAAAGGACTCGGATCATCTGCCAGAACACAGCAGGCCTGCGGAGTTTCACCTGTTGGGTTCCAAGCAAAGATAGTTTGGTCGCTCGACTTGCGGATGATTTCTTGTTGAAGGCGAAGAAATGCTTTCTTCCCCTCCCCATACAACATAGGCATGTTCACATCCAGCAAACCCATCAGTGAGTAAGCTCGATCCTCGACTCGTGTTGTTCTCCGGTCAGCAGCCCACGACATCACTTGGGCGACGCTGGGACCATATGCAGCCAGACCATCCTCCAAGACTCCACGTGGGACACGCGTAATTTCCACCAGCATGCGCGCAAGGTTTCTTTTATCTCCGATATATAGCCAATCCTTGTTAAAGAATTGGAGGTCCGTCGGAGCTATCAACTCCTGCAACGTCCAGCCCCTCGAGAACCACTCTGGCCAGCCGTTGAATGCTGCAAACGTCTCGTGGTCGGGTGTAGTGGGAAAAATATCAACGTCATGGAGGTAAGCGTAGCACCTCTTCGAGTTCTCGTACCACCGAAACATGGAGTTTAGGGCCTCTGACAGCTCCGTGCTGTTCCGTTTGTCGATACAACAAGTATCGACCCAGAGCCACTCTAGTCCGTCGTTTTCAGCTTGCTGACAGCTCTTCACAATCTTCTGATACCCGCTGCGCTCGCGGATCTCGTCTCGATTCTCCAATTTTGCAAGTTCCATGATCTCCAAATAATCCACCTCATCAGCCCAGCGATGCGACAGTATGGCGTAATCCGTATCCACGTCGTGGAGCATCCTCAAGACAGTCTTCATATCACGGTCGACAGTACCCTCCTCCTTTATCTGTCTCTCCCTTTCCAGGAAGACGTCGACGTCGATCAAACGCATCCTGAGCCGGATAATACGATTAACACACACTAGAACGTTGTCAATGGATATAGCAAAGTCATTTGTATACTTGCCTAGAGGCTACCCGGGCCTTGCAAACTCTGTAAGGCAGACTGCAATGGGGAGAAGTTGTTGACGGAGCTGAGGGAAAAGAGTAGTCGTGATAAAGCTGTGGTCTATCAGTCGGGCTATGCCCATGGTCTAACTGCATTAGGCCATGTAGAGATGCATTGGCGTCTACGAGCAGTATTGCTCAGGTATTTGAATGGGCCTTCCGTTGAATCAAGTGTGTTCGGAAATGGTTAGACCGTCTACCACAATCGTGGTGACCTCGGTACTTTCACATGGAGAAGCGTCACTCTCCGGGGCAAATACTTGATTGTCATGATATGATGATAGTCTTCCTGCATTGCTCGCCACCGCAGATCTGATGATTAGCTTGATGAGTTCGGAGAGTAACTTCACCTTTGCCGTCACAGATATTCCCGTGTCTCTTTCCGACACACAGTTGTATGACAACATCTACATTTTTGCACGAGGGCGCAGGGCAGACTGTGCCCATAGCCTATAATGCAATTAGGTCTGCGTGTAGATGATGTGTTGGTGTCTGCGAGCTTTGCTCGTATTGCAGTTTAGGCGCGTTTGCGAATATATAGGCCACCCATTGAATCCAGCGTGTTCGTAAGTGGACACCTGGCAATACCACGGCTTCCGGGCAATATACTTGGTGGTGGTTATGATTTGTTGGGTGACGAGGCCATGCTGACTTCGCAGTGAGACTTTGTGGAACCCCCATATTGCCTACAACACGGATATCCGTAGCGGCAGGACGACGCCGTGCAGTTTCACCATTAGTCTTCCAACGTCTGCACTAGTTCTCAGCACCACTGTTCTTGATGAAAGATGCTGCGATCGGCCGGCATTTGTTCTCTGGTAGTGACCCCGCACAACTTTCCATCCTCCGTGACCGCCTCTCACCATGCTCCGCAGGTGCGCTTTCAGGATTTGCCAGTGCAGTGTTACTCCAGCCTCGTGAGTGCTTCCTTTGCTTGCTTTTCTCAGGGAAATGAGGTGGGGTGCGCTTGCAACTGACCACCGGAACCAGTCGATTTGTTAAAAACACGGATACAACAAGGAGACACCGTACAGCAGCGTACTCGGTGAGTAGCGGCTCGGTGCACGATCTGAACGGAAGAATGGTCTCAGGTTTCGCTAAAGTGGCACACACGTCTTTCAGTAACACCTCGGTCATATGGCATACCGCTGGCGATATCGTCAAACAAGATGGCGTAAAGGGTCTTTGGAGGGGAACGACAGCTACGCTCATGCGGTAAGTATTCCTTCTGCTACTACCCTCGAATCCAATGAATTCCGGTCTTTCTCTTGACAGGAACGTTCCAGGGGTGGCGCTGTACATGACCAGTTTGACCCACCTACGTGCCGTTATGGCCAAGTCACCCTATTTCGCTGTACAGGAAATGCGTGAAACGAAAGAGGGCGTCAAGACAGTACTCCCTAAAGTCTCAAACAAGGGAAATCTAATAGCTGGGGCTACTGCCCGCGTCGCTGTTGGCATCCTTCTCAACCCTTTCTCGGTGGTGAAGGCGCGCTTTGAGGTGTGTCTCACTAGGAGTAGCATGTTGCAACAGGTGACGAACGCTCGTTCATGTAGAGCGAGCTCTACTCATATAAAAGCCTGACGGGCTCATTCATCTCGGTGTTATGCTCGGGCCCTTCCGGGTTGATGCGTGGTGTTGTAGCATCATCGCTGAGAGATGCCCCTTATGCGGGGCTGTTCGTCGTCCTTTATGAAGCTGTCAAACGCGAAGCCAGTGAGTCGGTAGCATGTTTATCCAGCACTGGACGAGTATGCTGATGAACTGCACTTTAGCGTTTCTAGCCCCCAACGTATATCCAACTACCATACACAGTCTCTCCGCCGCATCGGCAGGGGCCATTGCTACGATGGCCACTCACCCTTTCGACGTCATCAAAGTATGTGAATGCTTGCAATCCACTTTACCTTAATAACGTCGTTTTAGACCAAGATGCAAGTCCGTCCGGAAGAGCGGTATCGGGGGTTCATATCCACGACGCGTAGAATCTGGCAGGTAAGGTGCAACACCTACCTAGAAGTGCTTGCATGAAACGACTCGATCAGCAACGAGGTGTCTTCGGGTTTTTCGATGGTGCTTCTCTTCGCATGTCTCGTAAGATCCTCAGTTCTGTCATCGGATGGGCAGTATTTGAGGGCGTGCTTCTTCTCATTCACAATGACAACCAATGAGGTGAGTAAATGCCACTGACATCAATATAATCTACGAGTATTCCTTCTGAATGAACTTGGCAATAGTCTGTAGCTGAATATTGGATGTCCCTTCGTATATGGCTCCCTGTGTCGAGCTCCATTCAGTCTCTGCAGGACGACGAGATAGGTCATAGATGACTTACGATCTTAGAGTCTCTCCAGTACTTCTCTATACCGGTCTCTCGTGTGAATCCCACCCCTCCAGCCCACTCGATTGCTTGACCGGACACCCGTTGTGCAATTACGCTTGCCCAATACTTGGCCATGGCAGCCTCCTTGGTGAAGCTCTTGCCTTCCTCCTTCCGTCTGGCAGCATTATACGTCAGTAGGCGGGCACTTCCGATTTCAACAGCAGCCTGTGCGATCTGGAAAGCCATCCCCTGGAACGTCCCAACTGGTTGGCCGAACTGTTGGCGCGTGTAGGTATATGGCACGGCTTTGTCGAATGCCCCTTGAGCGAGACCGAGCATTTGTGCTGCGATGCCTATGCGCCCTATGGAAACCCGGTTTTTTCAAGGCTAGGAAGGTGGGTTTGCTGGTGTTGAACGTACCTTCATTGAGAATTTCAATTGCGATCTGTGATGATAGTGTCTCCGCAGTGATGGAAAGCTAAGCAGGGAAGACCAACCTTGTACCCCTTGCCTTCGCCGCCGATGATATTCTCGTCTGGTATCCGCAGGTCGTCGAAGTTGAGGGTACACGTCGACGAAGCTCTAATGCCAAGCTTCTCCTCTTTCTTTGCGATCTGAATACCCATGTCTTTGGTTGCAATGAAGCACGTAATACCCTTGTATCCCTTGCTCGGATCGATCTGCCCACATAGGAGTCCAGAAACCGTTGTCAGCACGAGGTGTGACGTACGTTCGCGAATATCAAGAAGATCTCTGCTTCGTTTGAGTTAGTGATCCACATCTTGGAGCCGTTGATGACCCAGTGGTTGCCGTCCTTGACGGCACGCGTTTGTAGCGAGAACGCGTCTGACCCGGATGCAGGTTCCGACAAGCAGAAAGATCCCAGCTAAGAGTCCCAACCACGTGAAAACTTTACGCGGTACCGGAACATGATACGTACTTTGGATTCTGAGAGTTGTGGTAGCCATCTATCTTGTTGTTCCTTAGTACCGTACTTCCTCAGGATGGTGTTCACGAGCGTATTGTGGACGTCACACATGACAGACACGGAAGGGTCTACTTTAGCCAATTCCTCGATAGCGATTATGGCAGACGTGAACGACGATTCGGCCCCGCCGTGTTCTACGCTGGTCTCGATGCCCATGAGCTGTGGAAAGCCGTGTAAGGTGTGCAAATATGAGATGGGATGTTACTGACGCCTTGTTCGAAGAGACCCTTGATGATATCCGGGTCCATCCTTTCCTTCTCGTCCATTTCCCGGACCTTGGGACCCACGACGTCCGTAGCAAAGCGCCTGACTATACGGGGGTGTCACGGCTAAGTCGGCTGAACGAAAGAGAGCACGTACCAGATTCCCTCAGCATCTCCTCCTCCTCGGTGAACGTATCCAACGAGTTCAGCGCTGAACCCTCCATGGAGGGAGCGGATACCGAGAAAGCTCTCGAGTTCCCGGTGGTAATGGGTAGTCGTACTCCGAGTCGTGTGGTCTGCGTTTCGGAGGCACACCTAGCACGCAGTGAAGCCACATGTCGAATCTTGCGTGGCGAAACCGAGCGAACGCTACCCGATCGTAACATGATGGAGATTACAGTGTGGTAGGTAGCGGCGGGCTCTGCGGGGTGATAGTGAGAATGATCGGTTACCTAAATCACATGACACCGGAACATCCAAGGTTTGCCTGTGAAAAACACCATTCCTTCAACGTAATACTCGGAGGGGAACGTTGTTCGTGGGGCTGAATCGTACAATGGCGGTGGTAGCATCGTAGGGAGGAATGGGTCTATCAAAAGCCCGTCACATTCGGTCCACTTCCACCATTCTTGGGCCCTTCGCTCGCAGTCCGCAGACAGTACCAAGCCTGTTATAGACTGGACCACCCTTCCTCCACTGTCAAATGCCATTTAACACGGTCGCGGAGGGTGTAAATTTGTTTGTTGTGTGAGTCAGATCACAAATTGGCCCCTGAGTCAGCATAAGTCAAAGCCGGCTTTGGACAGTCGCGTCTGTGGCAATTCTCGCGCCCACTAATTAGGTGCACCCATCAAAAACTTTCCTCGCGATCCCTTCTTTTACGGTTCTACAGCAACGCTGTGGAGGGCCTGCGTAGTGGCATCGCCTTGTCTCCCTCCACCACGACCAACATGGTTCAGACCAGGAGAAGCACGCGTTTTTCAGCCACGCCGGCCACCACAGCAACTACCGCCACCACCAGCACGAGCGTTTCTCCATCCTTGACTGACCACCTCTCTGTCGAACCAGAAACGCCCCTCACTTCCGACCTCGAGCTGCCGGAAATCACCCCAAAACATCTCGCGAACTCCTGTGTTATGAACAGAATTTCAAAGAAACGCGTCGCCGACACACAAGTCGAAGAAATAGAGCCTGTTGTCGTCAAACGCCGGGTCGTGTCCAAATCAGTGTTTGTCGAAATACCCGTCGTTAGCTCAAAGGTGAGATATATGCTCGTCAGGTTCACCGTATGCAGTCATTTACTGTAAACTGCTATGCCACCAAGGACAAGGGTAAAGGTAGAGCTGTAGAACAGCAAGGGGTCGGACACGGAGACCATCAACTTTGCGGTTCGGAAGATGAGTTAGACCTCATCGAGGAAACAGAGCCGAGTGGTTCTGAATTCGAATTGTCCGAACTCGACGACATCTCCGTCAATGGGGCCGGAGAAAATGACTACGTGCCACCCTCGGACGCAGATGAGGCTCAAATGATGAGCGTCGCCATAGAAATGTCTCATCAGACGGCTAGACTGGAAGCCGAACGTGACAGTGGGGCAGGACCGTCGTCAGGAGTTACCCCTAAAAAGGCGCCCCAGACTTTCAACCGTCGGCCGCCACTTAGGCGTCGTTTTAACAGGCGGAAACGAAGATACGCGGATTCTGAAGATGAGACCGACTTTGTGCTAGAATCTGACGATGACTCGGAACTGTCAAAGTTGACTGATAATGAGAGTGCCACTGCCAAACGCAAAGACGACGACGACGACCTGGGTGATGAGTCGGTCGTCTACGAATCAATAGAAGCAGAGTTCAGGGCCACGAGCAAGAAGCTCGGCCGTAGGCTTACATTGGTAAGTTCTCTGTTGATGCATCGTCTGAATTGGTTTCATGTCTCGTAGGCGGAGAGGTCACGCATCCGCTTTCTCTTCCACCACCCTGAACTGCGTAATGTTTGGAAAGATCTCAGGAGAATGGCCGTCGTCGCCCCTGAGAAAGCCGACCAACCTGCCGGATTGAAGGTTACTTTGTTGCCTTTCCAACAAGAAAGTCTCTCTTGGATGCGAAAACAAGAGGAAAGCATCTGGAAGGGTGGCATCTTGGCGGTGAGTTAACTTGGTGCGCTTTACGATAGCTCGCTGAACGACTGGCATAGGATGAGATGGGGTGAGTAGCCGTACGCATATACCCACTCGTGGCACCGAAATCACGTCTGCAGCATGGGAAAAACCATACAGATGATATCTCTTTTTGTTTCTGATCTGAAACGCCCAAATTTGGTCATCGGGTGAGTCTCTGCAACAAGTCTCTCGTTGTGAGTGCTCACACTTCGACCAGACCTACTGTTGCTCTCATGCAATGGCGGAACGAGATCCATGCGCACACGGAAAACATGAACGTTCTTGTGTGGCACGGCGGTTCTCGAAGCGGGGACTATAATGA
This sequence comes from Pisolithus microcarpus, assembly GCA_024613185.1. Classification (NCBI taxonomy): domain Eukaryota; kingdom Fungi; phylum Basidiomycota; class Agaricomycetes; order Boletales; family Pisolithaceae; genus Pisolithus; species Pisolithus microcarpus. The sequence goes on along the minus strand of JANFAI010000002.1, from coordinate 1,608,667 downwards.
ACTCAAGAAATATGACGTGGTCTGTCATATTACGTGCACGCCTATATCGTTGTGCTCAGTCATGTAACAGGTATTGACGACGTATTCTATTGTGGAAAGTTGCTTTCGGAAGCAACATAGCGGTTTCAAGCGCAAGGGGCTTATCATAACGGAAAAATCACCTCTGCATCAGATCAGCTGGAACAGAGTCATCGTAGGTTTTGCGTTATCTGATTCGTTGGGCACATCCCGTTTAGGTTTTCACTGCTAGCTCGACGAAGCCCACAATATCAAAGAACGCTCGACCAACACCGCAAAAGCGTGCTTCGAATTGCAGAGCAATTACAAATGGTGCTTGTCCGGCACACCCCTTCAGAACCGTGTCGGGGAATTGTACAGTTTGGTCCGTTACTTGGGAGGGGATCCATTTTCCTACTACTTCTGTGAGTTTCTGTCTCCTCGCGATAAGATATTCGCTCAGCATGTGTCATTAGGTAGGCGCTGCGACTGCAAGTCGTTGCACTGGCGTTTTACAGACAAAAAGACATGTGACGGTTCGTGGTTTCGTTTTCCGCATATCGTCGCGCAAACTGAAGCAACCCCAGATTGTGGACATGGTGCTGCGAGCCACGTTTGTTTATGCTACTTCTCTGCTGTTGATTGCGTTGACATGTTGCCTTCCAGACTTGCTTCTGGAACCAGGAGATTCTGACACCCATCCAAAAATACGGCATGATCGGTCCGGGGCAAGTGGGGTTCAAGAGGCTGAGAATTCTCTTGGATCGAATAATGCTTAGGCGAACGAAGGTGTGTCGGATTAGGCTGTATTTTAGACTTGCCCCCACAGATTGACAACGTGGTGCCCTTAGATCCAACGTGCCGATGACCTTGGTCTCCCTCCCAGAACGGTCATCGTCAGGAGGGATTACTTTAGCCCCGAGGAGAAAGAGTTGTACCTTTCTTTGTTCACTGATGCGAAGCGGCAGTTCAATACTTACGTGCATTCGGGAACGGTTCTGAACAGTACGCGTACTTCTTGGCGTGATAACGTGTTCTCGCTGACGCGTCCTCGCATAGATTACTCCAACATTTTCAGTTTGTATGTTGCGCGGGCGAAGTAATCATCCGCCTTCAGAATACTCATAGTCGCGTCACACAGGATTACCCGCATGAGACAGATGGCTTGCCATCCTGACCTCGTGCTTCGGAGCAGGAACAACGGGAATCAATTTCTCAACACTGAGGAGCTTGGGGAAGGAACCGTCTGTCGGCTTTGCAACGACTTTGCCGAAGACGCGATACAAGCCAAATGTCGACACATTTTTGACCGGGAGTGTATCAAGCAGTACTTGAGTGCGAGCTGCGATATCTCGGTGTGTTCGAACTCTTCGAATCAGGTCTCTCGCCATTGGTTCATTTGCGCACCTTTTCTTTTTTTTGGTAGCCCAAGTGTCCCATCTGCCACCTTCCTTTGACGATAGATCTTGAAGGCCCAGCATTAGAGTTGGCCGGGAGCGCTCCGGCTGCACGCCAAGGAATACTCGGGCGCCTCGACCTTGACACGTGGCAGTCGTCCTCGAAGATAGAGGCTCTTGTAGAAGAATTGAGCAACCTCCGCTTGCAAGATGCGGCTACGAAGAGCATCGTATTTAGTCAGTTCGTAAACTTTTTAGACCTCATCGCATATCGTCTCCAGAGGGCGGGATTCCAGGTGCGTTTGTGTCGGCTCATTTTTTGCCCGAGTGCTGAGTAGCGCCGGGGGGCGATATGCAGATTTGCAGACTGGAGGGAGGGATGTCGCCGAGCGCTCGTGATGCCACTATCCAACACTTCAGTGAGCACCTCGCCGTGGAATGCCTGACCACAGTTGAAAAAGTTTCGTAACTCCAGTGAACAACGTCGAGGTCACTGTGTTCCTCGTCTCCTTGAAGGCCGGTGGTGTTGCTCTGAACTTGACAGAAGCTTCTCGAGTATACCTGATGGATAGTTGGTGGAATCCTGCAGTGAGTCACTCATTCGCGTCTCATGACCATTCCCTCGTCCTCACCCTTTATGTAGGTCGAGTACCGTAAGTGGACGATTTGAACGAGACGAATAACTGGCCGGTTCCGCTGACTTCTCGACAGAGGCCATGGATCGCATTCATCGTCTTGGACAACATCGTCCTGTACAGGCCATCAAACTCGTCATAGAAGATAGTATCGAAAGCCGCATAATCCAGGTGACCTTTTTTTGCGATGGAAATGATTAGAGCATTTTGAGTAATATCCATTTGTTACAGCTCCAAGAGAAGAAGTCTGCCATGGTGGATGCGACGTTGTCTACTGATGATTCGGTATGTGTGGATCGAAATGACAATAGTTTCTTTTTTTTTGCCTGACCAGATTGGCCTTCTCTAGGCAATGGGACGGTTGACTCCGGAGGATGTGAGTAATATGCATACCCCTCCCTCGTGTCTTGTTCACTGACAATTGTTTATGTAGTTAAGCTTTTTGTTCAGGGTAAGCCGCTGGCGTCCTTTTGTACCCATTGGTTTTCGAAATGAATGTTGCCATCTATTTAGCTCTGAGTCCTACTCAATACTTTACGCATCATACAAGTTGGACAACAGGTATCTAGCTTGTGTTAAATATCACTTTTCGAGCCGGCCATGTGAAATGACTCGCGTGGTCTTGAACGTGTCTAAAGTAAGAGTGTCATTCTCTTTCACTTATACAAGGTTTGCTGCGCTTTGCAGCAGTGGGCTGGATGACTCGGTCAGCATGCAACCAAAAGGTCAAAGACATACTGTATGCAAATACTGTTATGTGCAACTGTGAGATCTTGAGAAGTAGTGAGTCTACTATGTGTCGGTCGTGGAGCTCCGAAGCTCTCAAGCCTGTGAACAACCCCACTGGATGGACTGGTGGTCATTCTTTTGAAAATGGGCCACTACTGTCCATCGAGGATGATCAGTACCTCCAGACAAGGGATGAGATGATCCTTGACATACCAGATCCACCTGAGGTTCACGCTGGATGTCCTACACTGTGGGACAACCCTGAGACGATGGGAAATACCCTAGAGGATCCCAGTGTTAGAATCCGGGCGGAAAGCAGGTTGAGAAGACGAGTTGCTGTGACTTGGCATCAGACAGCTTTGAATTCAACAGAGGCGACAATACAGTAGTACCTTGGAGGGTAGTTTCCATCTGAGCAGGAACCGGACTCGTCGCATCACCGGCAAGGTCGCCAGCTGCTGTATTGCGATATCTAGCACCTTGAGGCATACTGTCCGAGACCAGAGCAAAATACATACCTGAGGCAGTAGCTCCCGTTGCAGAAGGGGTCTGACTAGCTACATCGCCGTGGTGGAAGCGACGAGTGACCTGATCCATTTGTTGATACGATCACGAGCCATGTAAATGTAAACTATAATTCTTGAAACTTCAAGGTACGAGTGTAAGGCGTATGAAAGATCAGCGTGAAGTCCGTCGCTGACGTACTGCAGGTAGAGCTGTACTTCCGACGACGACTCGCAGCTTGAGCGATATCAAAGATGCCTTATCCCATGTGTGCTTATGTAACTGAGGCTACTACCTTGCAGACTTGCAGTCGACGATCATGGCTTCAATTCCATCCCAAGGCAAATACAAACACCTCCGAGCATGCCTGCTATGTTCCATCGTCCAACAGCCAACTGACTTCAAAAAAAACGGATGTCCAAATTGCGAAGAAATCATGCAAGTGAGTGTTCTAATTTCCCTCACGATATTCACCGCCAACAACTCTCTTATTCCCTCTCCTCTCTGTGGAACAGATGAAGGGATCAACGGATCGCATATCCGTTTGCACGACAACCTACTTCGACGGGATTATCGCTGTCATCGATCCTGAGTCGAGTTGGGTAGCACGGTGGCAGAGGACGTGTGAGTTTCTTGTTTCGCATCTGGTGTGGTCCCCGTCGTCGTTGACGGACTCTCTTTTTTTTTATTTTTTGGTCTTTTGCGTCAAAAGCGAAATATGTACGAGGGATGTATGCAGTCAGGGTCAAAGGTCGTGTACCGGAAGACGTAGAAGTGGAACTCGAGAATCGTGGTATCAAGTATCGACCGAGAGACCAGACGGATCAAGACTAATATTATAGTGCCCTATACTGGAGTCCCCTTGTTCGTTCACAATCTCGTCCTTCTCCTTGCAAAGGGGCTCATTCCGTTCTCAAGAGTAGTATTGCTGTACTATGCATAGCATCCAATTTCGTCGCTCGGGCTGCCTCATGTCGAGCATCACTGTTCGCACTATGGAGAGTGGTTTTCCCGGTCCCGTCCCTTTCGACAGTATACGTATATCAGTGGTAAGATTACCTGACCGCCTACAAACCATGGGTTGTCTCCGTGATACTCAAAAGTAACTTGGACCTGCATGTCTTCGTTAATCAACGCGTTTGCAATGGCTCCAATCATCATGTTCAAGGTGAGTTGTTGGCGTCGGCGCTGCGGACTTGGAAAATATTGTCAGATGATGTGAGGTTCGGTGAGCACAGGTGTCTAAATATCATCGAGGAGCACTACAAAGACGCTACACGCAAGTGGCCGAGAAGAATGTCAGGAGAATTGGATTGCTAGGCTCACTAACCTACTAGAACCATGTCCGGGACGTCGCTACGAAGGGTGAATCCCCATCCGAGGCGTTAGACCTAAGCGTTTGTACTTACGGGTTTTCAGTATTCTCTTCAGAAAGCCAGTTATATCAAGTCTGTGCGCTATGCGGACGAGACTTGTACGTGGTTGTGCACCGACTACCTTGCCGTTTAGAATATGCGCTCAAGGCCATCACTGGTTCTGGACATGCCGCCGTTTCTCTGAGAGGCAAGGATCCATCCGTGGTCATCACGCAGAAGAAAGTCCCCGTACGCCTGTATACCGTACATGCTAGTGGCCGGCACTAACGCAATCTTAGGACAAGCTCACCAATGCGTCTTCTGTCACGCATCTCCGCGGTATAACCCCGACTATCGGGTGTGTGATGACCGGCCGAATGGGCGAGCTGTACCGCATCAGTCTTCTGCAGCTGTTGGACTGACAATAATACGCAGCTGACGCCAAGGCACGGGTGTCCCGTGCTCAACACGAAGCTGCAGTTGAAGGTACAGGTACGGCTATGAAATTACTCCTGATGCACTGCCGAGACTAATGACAAACTTCAATCCAGCCTATACACAATGAACTGGGATATGGTCATTGGGCATTTGTGCGTGTCCCCTCTGCAGGTGTTCCGTAACAAGAAGAAAACAGTGACGTTCCACGTTTATACCTGCCCTCTTCCTTTAGCTATGACCCTGATAGGAATTGCTCCAGACCACGGTCCACAATGTTGTAAACTTGATCAGCAGGATACTTAATTGGCTTCCATGCGACTGCTGCAGGGCAGGAGTAACAAGAGGCAATGAATCATCTCGAGCGAAGTGGAAGGAATCGGATAGTGGGAAGGGTGCTGACGATTCTGCAGGTGCTTGCAAGTGATGAGGTGATAGAGGCACGAGCTATGGCCGACCGAAGGTGTCACGATGCTCAGAGAGAGACTGATCATGTACATATGTGGTAGATCGCCTTAGAAGCCATTTCGACCGTTCATGCGAGACCGTTTCGACGTCGGAAGATGAAAATCCAAAGACGAGGGGACTTTGGCGAGTGATGAGCAAGGCAGAACTGGAGTATCACTTACTTGCATGCGGAGAAAGACCAAGTCACGAGTGTTTTCGGGATATACAATCAAATTACAGATTCAGTCCTTTATTGAGACTTGTAGTATCCAAGTAACGAAGCACCACTACTCTTGATGAGCCAGTCAGCATCTGCTATGAATCTTTTCCTTTTCAACCAACCTGAAATGCGTCTATATCTGCTTGTTCGAGATTATGATAGCGAGGACTCCATACTTAGATGGGGCGGACTCTCCCAGTGGTGTTGAAAGAGGGGCTTGTGTCATGCAACATGTGTTTGTTTCGCAGCAAGGGTGACTGGTGGTCCAGCGGGATGCGGTTGAGAGGTGCCCGCTGGAGAGGGTTGAATGGCGTCTCACGGGACTTGCATGGGGACGGACGGGCTGGTTGACCAGATGCGCTTTCCGATGAGGTGGGTGATTGGTCTGTGCACACGCTCAGGTAGCAGGCGGCCTATCGGCTCTGCATCGGTCGTCGAGTTGCCGGGATGCGGCTTATCCGTAGAGTTGCAAATAGTGGTTTTACCTCCATTTGCTCTACCCATGACTTGATTGCGGAAGCGCTTGATGATGTTCATGTATTCATTAGCCACCTTTAATTCGTGGTGGTAAGCTGGTCCAGAAGAAGTAGTTGCTGTGACTCGGCATTAGACAGCTGGAGTACATTGCAGAGTGCAGGAACTGGACTCACAGGCTGTTATATTCCCAAATCAAGCACCTCACATTGTCAGAGGCATACCTGCTGCTGTAGCTTCGACGATTGCAGTGGAAGCTAACTCACTTGCATCGCTTTGGCAAGAACGATGAGAATCACTGCCACTCGCCAGCGGGAGCAAGTTGAAATCACTTTATGATACGACCAGGGTCCACATAGGTATGAACCACAAATATTCTTCTACTTCACGACGTAGACCTTGACGCCTGAGCGGGATCAGCTTGAAGACCGTCACTATGGTAATAAAGGTAGAGGTTGGACTTATGATGACTCGTAATTCGATCAATATCCAGATGCCTGTCCCCTTACTTCCCACGGTGGTGGCACGGTGCGCATTTGTGCATGCATGTTTCACACCTGACAGGTTCATCAAACCGCGAAGTTTATTATCCAGCTGGGACGTAGGCCGAAGTTCTAGAAATCCTCGGTGCGGGGACTGAGCAGAGTAATGTAGTAATACACGAAAGCGATAAATAGACTAGCTGAAAGCTGCAGCTCCGGGCGACCTAAAACAAGAGAGTGAAAAAAAAAGAATCCACAAGTAACTATTTGCTAAAGAGAAAAGATGGACGACGACGACAGGTCAACAAGCAAGTTGGGAAACCCGAGAAGTGATGGCGGTAGATTGGTATATACGTACTGATCCAAGCACCAAAGGGTCTTCCCCCTCTCCCTCTTTCTCTCCTGGGTCGGTACAATAAACAATCAGCGCGGACAAAAATGCGACGACAACACAGATGTTGTTGAATTTGGCATAGACGATTTCAAGTCTGTCAACCATGCCGTTTTGAACCTTTCCGGGTTCTTTTCGACTGTGGCTCAGCGTTGGCGGTTGTCGGTGAACTGTTGGTATCGCTGGGCTTGCGCTTGAGTGACGCCGCGGCGTTCGTCACCGACTTGGATGTCAGTCCCGCCTGCGAAGGAGCGGGAGGCTGATTAGGCGGGGGAGCTTGGCCGGAGGTATGAAGCTTACTCTGCTTTTGTGGGGTATCAGCAGAGGGCGGCGCGCTTTGTGGTGAGCCGCCAGATGGACCTGGGTGTATCGATGTCGTCGTCGACATGCCGGGGTATAGTGTGACAGCTGGTGACGGTTGTAGGACAGCACCGCCATAGCCCTGAAAACCCCCCAGTCCATTCACAGACCCAGGTAAGACCCCGTTAAGCGAATAATGACCTTCTCGGATTTTGTGTGCGAGTTGCTTCAACGCCTCTAACATGGTCCAAGGAAACAAGCGATTGATCAGAGGGCGATCGTTAAAATCAAATTCAAGTGTAGCTACCCATCGGCCCTTGTTCCGTCTCCTTCGCAAAAGCGATCAACTCGGTCATCTGACTCACGCCCTCGGCCAACTACAAAGGGTCACAATCTCCAACACTGTTGACAATCGAGGCAAGTCGGCGACTTACCTCCAGGCATCGCATGGTCACCTGAGGGATGCCAAAGGCATTTACAGGCTCGCCTGGTATAGACGCATTATTGATGATTACCCGATGCTCTTCCCACTGCCTATCTTCCTCCGTGCGATGGGCACCTGAAGCACCATTGGGAGTAGGTGTGGGATTGTTGCGTGCCCTAGGCGTCTTTGGTGGCTCGATAATGCGATTGCCAGTTATGGCATCCAGGGAGATAAACTTCTCGTGTATGTTGGCGTCGAACTGGAAATGCCCAATCTTGAGCCAAGACTGAAATTGTTGCGGGGAGGTCGGTGAGGAACCCGTCGTCGGGTATAGTAGTATATGAACGGTAAGCGGACCCCGCAAAGTCACCGTGTAGCCGTTGGTATACTTGTAAGTCCAGACCGCGGAAACGCACTCTACCACCGCATGGGCTTGGTCTACTAGTCGTTCTCGTGCACCGTCAAGCGAGAGCGTCATTGACTTAACACCAGACTGTGTCGTCACCAGAAAAAACCGGGGTAATATGGAATAGCCTATTTCTGTTTGAAGTCGTACATGAGTGAGGTTGCTAGGGAATGTGGCAGATGTGACCGGGGCACGTACCGAGCGGTTTAGCCTCAACTTTCTGGTTGTCCTTCCATAGCGTGATTTTCATCACCGCTCTTGAAGTAAAGTAGTCCTTTACTAGGTCGTCCCAAAACTGTAGTCGATGTTTCTTGCGAGTAATTTCTGGGCCCTCGCTCGAAAGCTGACCACTAAACTGTAGCAGACGAATACACCCCTGGCCGAATCCCAAAGGCGGGGCCATACTACTCGTATAACAGGTCAGGATCGCATGGGACATTGCATACTTAATGCTGTACTTACACCTGAGGTCGGGGCATCACGGTTGGTTGCGGCTGCGATGCACCCGGATCGGACGCAGCAGAGTTCATAGGTACTGCATTTGTCGACGGTCCTTGCGGTGGCCGTGGTGCGATAGGTGGTTGCACCGAGGGCGATTGCCTTTGCTGAAGGGGTGATGCTTGGGGTTGAGTTTGCGAGGGCATCCGCGAAGGTACGAGTACAGAAGGTGGGAGTTGCGATTGCGAGCTTCGCGGGGTATGCGATGGGCCAGTCTGGGATGGCGGTCTGCCAGGTGGTCCCTGTGGCTGGGATTGTGGTCGTTGTGGTTGCTGTTGTACATGTCCCGTCGTAGGGTCAGACTGGCGAGGAGAGTGCTGCGATGGAGGTTGCATGGAGCGAGGGATGGAATTGCCGTGCACACTGCTTGGATGTGAAGGTGGACGAGTGGGTGGCGCGCTGCCCTGGGACTGTATGTTGAAGTGAGAATTAAAATTGTCAGTTTGCTGCAGTTGCTCGAACTGCTGTGTCGATGCAGGTTGGAAGCCTGGACGCATTTGCGGTGCGTTGGTCGCGTTGGCCAGCCCATCACCTATTGACTGAGACATCTCCATGGCATCATTCTGGGGGACCGGGGGACCAAAGGGAAATGTAGTACTGTTGTTCGGTATTCGAGTCGAGCCAGGCATGTTCGCAGGAAACTGAGGATTAGAAGGGCCAACGAACGCGTTTTCGCCGTGACCCATTGGTCTGCCAGATGTCTGTGAGGGACCGTGTGCTGACATCATCATGTTAGCGGATGGGTGTTGCTGCGGGTGCATGCCGGGGCGTGGAGAAGAAGTTAGTGAGGATGAGTGGTGAGGATGTTGGACTGATTGTTGAAATGCATTTTGAGCCATGGATTGCTGAACGGCTTGCTGCAGACCGGATGGCTGTGGAAGACTGTTCATCAACTGTGTTTGGCTCCCTGGTCTGAGGGAGCCCTGGGGTACACCGGAGGGGTTCGATTGACGACCCAAGACGTCAGGGGACATTGATCCAGTAATAGTACCTGCCAGACGAGGCATCATAGGTGGCTGACCTGGTTGACGCAGTTGACCGGGCAAAGATCCTTGTGGGTTCATGGCCATGTTCATGCTATTGATGGCCTGCTGACTCGGGATCATGGTTGGAACATGACCGACGGACTGGTTCAAACCTTGAGGATGTGACTGGCTTCGGCGTACCTGTATACCGTTTGGAGGTAGGTGAGGCTGGATAGGCATGCCCGGGAGGGAACCGAGGGTGGACATATGAGCTGAACCTGGTGGAGCTGCCGATGGGTTGATCTGTGGATTCTGACCCTGCTGCAAGGCGTTTTGCTGAGGAATTTGGTACCTCTGAGTCGACATCGGGAGGGAATTAGGATTGGTTTGGGCACCGCCTCCGAGAAGAGACATGGGGGGATTACTAGCGTGTGCCATGAGGTTCATGTGGTTCGGAGGCTGTTGCTGTTGACGGGGTTGAGATAAGTAGTGGGGGTTTGAGACGGAAGGCATTGGTGGCGGCATGTTCTGCTGCAGCCTGTGTATGTCGGACTGACGAATGTTCACGTTCATCTACGTTGAACGTTGGAGTGGATACGGAAGTGGAACTTCTGACAAACAAAACAGTGTGGAGGGGTTGTGTGGAGCGTTTTATTGTGCCGGTGAAGGAGGAGCGTCGAGGTAATACGAGGGGCGTCAGTTGGACAGACGAGCGAGATCGGCGAGACCGAACAATGCAACGACGATACACCTGACAATATTCGAGAGATAAGTCAAGACGCCCAATATTACAGTATTGTTCTACGACGTTGGTGGCCCGTCGTCGCTGTCGCTGTCGTCGCCGACGCCGTTGCACGCTTGGCCAATGCTATGAAAAAGCGATCAGACTCTGAAAGTGTCCCTTGGACGACGACACACGCACTCACCCTCCCCTCACCACGTGGCTTGGCAAAACGAATTATTTTATTTATGTAAATAATAACATAATAATAATCCATCTCAGCAATGGTCCGCCAGTTCAAGCATCACGAAAAGAAACTCCTCAAGAAAGTCGACTTTCTAGACGTACGTGCCGGGCGATGAGCAGAAGCAGACGCTGACCAGAGACGAAGCAGTGGAAACAAGATGCCAACTTGCGCGAGATCAAGGTCATCCGTCGATACCATCTCCAGGACAGAGAAGACTATCACAAGTACACCCTCGTTCGTCTGTCATTCTTCTCCAGCTGACCTCGGCCCAGATACAACAAATTATGTGGCGCGCTGAGATCATTTGCCCATCGCCTATCCATGCTTCCTGCACAGGATCCATTCCGTGCCAAAATGGAGGGCCAGCTTCTATCCAAACTATATGATATCGGCGTGCTCAATTCCCAAGCAAAGCTCAGCGATATCGAAAACAAGTTGACCGTAGCCGCATTCTGTCGTCGACGCCTCGCTGTGTTCATGTGCATGAGCAAGATGGCAGAGACAGTTAGCGCGGTACGCATCCCGGCATCCTGACATCCTCCGAATTTGCGTTAAACATGCACACCTACAGGCTGCGAAGTTCATCGAACAAGGGCACGTTCGCGTTGGTCCGGATACAATCACGGACCCTGCCTTCCTCGTGACAAGGTGAGTTATGAACACTCTGACTCAACTTTACCTCGTTCCTCAAACCCACGTGCAGACACATGGAAGACTTTGTCACTTGGGTCGACACCTCTAAGCTCAAGAGGACCATCATGACGTACAACGATGAGGCAAGTTCACTTATTTCGGTCCTAGAACGTTGATCTTGACTACGTTCCGCTCAGTTGGATGATTACGACCTGCTATAGCGCTCCTCATGGGTGCTGTTCCTACGGAATGGCTGTCGGTGCCGCATTCTCAAAATAGCACATCATGCATGCGTCATCCACGGTCTGCAGCATGTCAGCCCGTTGGCTCCGTAGCAGTAAGCCAACCCGTACAAGGTATTTACGAGAGGAACCCTGTCCTCCCGGTACCGTTAACTTTACGTAGTCTACTGCTCTGTCTTGTATCGATAGTCGCCGCAGTGCAAGCAGAATGATTTGACGCTCGTAGTCGTGTCGCGTGTTGCCGTGGCCCGATGAAGTTGCAAGCGGCTGAATATGTACAGCTTCCGCGTGCTTTATGCATTTCTGCTAATTCGCTCACTCACTCACACACTAGTTTACACATTCTTGGATTTATATTCTTACGTCGGATTGGACCGAAGAGCCTGCGCCCTAGACCTTTAGCATGGCGGAGCCCGGGGAGGGTAACATCAAGGTCGTTGTGCGATGTAGACCTCTCAATGCTCGCGGTATGGCCCGTCCACCTCCGTCGCATGCGAACATACTCATCCATTCAACCCTCTTCTTCCCTGTCATTCTCTCATTCGATGCGGCTCCGACCATGCAGAACTTGCGCGAGGTGCCAAGATGCTCATCCGCATGCAAGGCAACCAGACTTTCCTCGACCCGCCAGAACCAGGCTCGTCGCAGGACTCAAAGCGTGCTACGGAACGCAAAACGATGGCGTTCAGTTTTGACAAGAGTTATTGGTCTGCGGGACCTCGCGACGAACAGGGTTACTGTTCACAGCAGACATTGTATGACGACTTGGGGAAGGAGCTGTTGGACCATGGCTTTGCGGGATTTAATGCTTGTATCTTGGCTTGTGAGTGACGCGTTCGGCACTTTGTATCTGAAACCTCAAAAACGTCGTCTTCGTCGACAGACGGTCAGACTGGTAGGAGTGCTTGCTGCCACTTGTACCCGGACAACCCTCAGTGCTGAAATTGCAACCTTTAGGATCTGGTAAATCATATAGGTACGCTCAAGCAAATTCTACACTACTCGTGCATGCACCGCTCAATCCAATGAAACGTCCAGTATGATGGGATGTGCGTCTCTCTGCCCGTATATCATGCTACCACACAGCATTTTGACCACCTCTCCGTGATACCAGATGGACAAGACAAGGGAATTATACCATTAACATGCTCTGAACTCTTTGTACGTGTAGCGCAAAGGAGGGCGAGGGACCCGACTGTCAACTTCACTGTCGAGGTATCCTACATAGAGGTGCGTGTATGCCATCATACCCTTACCCTACTCCTGACCCTCGTGTCGCATACCGGTGAACGTTCTTCGTCCCCTGGCCGAATTTTAGATATACAACGAGAAAGTGCGCGACCTTTTGAATCCAAAGAACACTGGCAACCTACGTGTCCGTGAACATCCCAGTTTGGGTCCTTACGTCGAGGATCTGTCCAAACTCGTCGTAAGTAGTTATGACGAGATGATGACCCTCATGGACGAAGGTAACAAGGCGCGGACGGTGGCAGCCACTAATATGAACGAAACGTGAGCTACATATCAGTTTTGCACTGCGGGCGTCTCGGTGTGGCGTGCGTGATGCTAATATATACCATTGGATAGGTCGTCGCGGTCTCATGCAGTTTTCACCCTGCTACTCACGATGAGAAAGCATGACGTAGATACGAATCTCGATACCGAGAAAGTGTCGCGCATTAGGTACACTCATACTTTCGGAAATTTCTTGATGAACGACGATTAATTCGGTTATAGTCTGGTCGACCTGGCGGGCTCCGAGCGAGCCAACTCGACAGGGGCGACTGGACAGCGTCTCAAAGAAGGAGCGAACATCAACAAGTCCCTCACTACCCTTGGCAAGGTCATATCTCAACTCGCACTAGTCAGTCAAGACAGTGCAAAAAAGGGGAAGAAGAAGGGTGACGAATTCATTCCGTACCGCGATTCGGTGACTACGACCACCTTAATAGCAAAGAGGTTTCTCTAATCAAGATAATTGTCAGGTCCTTACGTGGCTTTTGAAAGATAGTCTGGGTGGTAATTCCAAAACAGCGATGATCGCAGCTATTTCTCCTGCAGACTATGAGGAGACGTTGAGTACTCTTCGGTACGCCGATCAGGCTAAGAAGATCAAGAACAAAGCTGTGGTCAATGAGGACCCCAACGCTAAATTGGTGCGCGAGCTCAAAGAGGAGTTGGAATTACTCAGAGGTTTGCGCATGTCTGTAACACGAAGGAACACACATTCACTCTTATTCCTCTTGCAGCTCGTGTAGCCACGTCGAATGGGGAGGATGCCTTCGACCCCACTGTACCCCCTGAGAGACAAAAAGTCACGTATCAGACGAAAGATGGGAAGATCAAGACGGTCACTAAAGCGGAACTGCAGGAGCAGATGGAGGCGAGCGAGAAACTGATGCAGAGCTTGAATGAAACGTGGGAGGAGAAGCTGGTGCGCACGCAGGAAGTACAGAAGGAACGGGAAAAGGCGCTGGAAGAGTTGGGTATTACTGTGGAGAAGAACAACGTCGGCGTGCACACTCCGAAGAAGGTAAACCAGAGCTTTTCATGGGATTGTTTGCATGCTCACTTAGCCGTCCAGATGCCTCACCTGGTGAACTTGGTCAGTCCTTTGACCCATTGGACTGCGATTAGACTACTGAACGAATGCATGATCATCCTGCTTAGAATGAAGGTAAGCAATTCGCTAGTAGCACATATACTCGTGCTCATGCTCGTCGTAGACCCTCTAATGAGCGAGTGTCTGATATATCAGATCAAACCGGGTAAAACACTGGTGGGTACTAATGCGAGATCTTTGATGTCGCTGCAAACCCTATTAACCCATACGATTAGGTGGGGCGCATGGACAGCGAGAAACCTGCAGCGATTCGTCTCAGTGGAGAAAATATTCTTGAAGAACACTGCGAATTTGAGAGCATTGATGATAAGGTTACGATTCACGCCATGCCAGACAGTGTGACGGTAAGTCCGGATAAGGTACCTTCATTATGCCCAGTGCTCAATACACGACAGTTCCTGAACGGAAAACAAATAACACCTGGACAAGTAAGTGCGGATAATGTGTTCGATAATTTACCTCGTCTTAATGTCTCCAGCCATACAAACTACGGTCTGGATACCGCATCATTCTGGGCGAGTATCTTGCAATACTCTTCTGCTGCAGGGTCGTTTCTTACGTGTCCTTACTTCAGGGGATTACCACGTCTTCCGGTTCAACAATCCCGAAGAAGTTCGGAAGAAGCGCGATCGAGCGACAGCTCGATCCAACTTGCAGTACAGCATTGTAGCCAGTGAAGTGGAAGGTGGCGAGTTTTCGCCGGCGCTCCCTAAGGAATCTCGGCCTCCATCCAGGTCATCTTCTTCAGCCGCCGGAGCGGACGTAGATTGGAACTTTGCAAAACGGGAAGCTGCGCTGGCTCGGCTAGGTTTGGACCCTACCCTGGACAACCTGCCTGATGAAGAAATAAACAAGCTCTTCGAGCGGATAACCAAAGTCAAAACCATGCGGGACCACAATCAGAAATCGCGGCCGGAGAGTAGTCTTAGTCACCGCGACGACCTGTGGAGCGAGTCTGGGAGACCAGTTTCGAGTGAGACAGATGATACGAGTGTGTATGCTGGTCCCAGCCACGGCAGCCCTGACACGGACGGACCGCTCAAGGATGTTCAACATCAGCTAGAGTCGCGTCTCCAAGCGATCTCAGAGTCGAGCGAGGCTGAAGACTTGAAGGTGGAGAAGGACCATATGGAGCATCAACTCAAGCTAGTCCAGCAGCAACTCAAACGACTCATTCACGCTCGTGCACGTGGGGAACCGGAAGATGATGTTGGATTTGAAACGGTCATCTATTCGGCGAAACAGCTGCGCCTGATCCGCAAGGTGTTAGACAAGTGGAGATCTCATAGATCATTCTCAATGGCAGAGACCGTCCTTTCTAATGCTGTGTTAGTAAAAGAGGCAACAGTTATCAGGTAATGTGTTTTCCGCGTCATCGGGAGCACCGGAGGATTGACTTGCTAAGCAGTAAAGAATTGGGCAAAGATGTTTCCTACAATTTCACAATAGCTTCCGGCGGAACGCTGGCAGCCCCTACCTCCGGCGTCGACTCCATTGGGAGCCTGGATTCCTTCGGTGACGTCGCTGACCCGAGGCTGGCGTCCACCACACAACCGTCGGTCGTAGTCAAAGTTCTTGACAAAAAGCACTGCGCCATTTATACGTGGTCCTTGGACCGTCTCCAACAACAGCTACAACGTATGCGCAACCTGACAACCTATATCGACCGCCCCTCCTTCACACACCACTTCAGTTCCGACGAACCCTTTTATGACCAGCCTTCACCTCAATTTTCGTTTATTGGTAACGCCGTAGTATCACTGGCGCCGCTCGCCCGCCGCTTATCTTCCACCGCCGTCGTCCCTATATTTTGCCGATACACCGCCGAAGCAATCGGTTCGTGCAGGGTGGACATGAAGATATCGAGTGTGGTCAACACATCATCGAAGCACGGTCGCGGATCAACAATATCGACACGGCCAGCGTCCCCCGCTCCTCTGTTACAACCTGGAAGCAAAATCAGTTTCTTCCTGACAGTTGATTCTGTCAAAGGGTTGTCACCTCTTGACTTCGCAGCACTTCACCTACAATTACGATTGTCCTCGTTCGTGGGACCTTCGTCCACCAATGACGAAGTGTTCACTTCCTCCGTTCTCGACACAGATATATCTTCCCTGTCGGAACTCAAATTCCGAAGAACCTTTTCGTTTGCTGCGTCATCCAAGGTCATCGCGTATTTACGCCAAGGATACGCGCCCATAGAGTTTTTTGCGGCTGTTAGGCCGACATACTTGGAACGCTTGGAGCGGTGGGACGAGATGCGCGAACTGCGAGGCAATCCACGTCCACCATCACCAGGGAGCCAAACGGCTTCTCCATCGTCCAGTGTTCAACCAATGCGAAGATCCGAAACCGACTTCGTTGTCGGGCAAACCCATGACGTTGCAGCCCGTATCCAAGTAAGGGAGCTTGGAGCAGACGGCGAATACAAGCCTGTGCCTGTCGTCTCGCAGGGTGGCCTTGACCCAGGGGCATTTTTCTTACACCAGGGATTGCAACGACGAATTGTTTTGGAGCTGTTGTCCGACTCAGGATCTCAGTTCCCGTGGACTGACGTGACCAGGATTCGAGTGGGAAACGTTCGCTTGCTAGATCCGAAGGGTCGAATACATGACTCGACGTCCAAGGCGATGGTCACACTTCCGCTGCTGGCAGACCAAACCGTTGAGTTCAAATCGGACGGGACAGGGTTGCTGACCGCGCAAGCCCTGTGGGACTCCAGTGTGCATGATTCGCTTTTGCTGAATCGCGTGACCACGAATCCATATCGTGTCATAATGCAAATCACTTGGGCGATTGCAGTTGAGACGTGCAGTGAGCCGGTCCAGTTCTCGATGGACATTGCCATTACGATGCAGACGCGAGATGCCCGTCCCCCTAGTCGTTTCCTCACCTTCTTGAGCTCCGGCAAGATTCTTTCAAGGATCAGTGGGATATTCAAAGTCCGTCTGTCACCTCCCCTCACGCGTTCGCCTCGTGACCTGTGGCGACTGGACACTTCGGAGAAATACATTCGCGGGGAAGAGGTGCTCCACTCGTGGAGGCCTCGTGGTATCTCGGTTGTCGAGGATTACAATCGTCTCATCCTAACTGAGAGGCGGGCAGCTGACGTTCAAGCGGTTCGGGTCATCTTGGCTTCGTCACCGTCCATGATGCGTTCTGGTCAGTGCGGTTCAACTGTGTGGGCCTCCGACACGTTACTCCGAAAGACAATTGAATTGTGGCAGAAACGCTTTGGCCACCCTGACGAAGTAAGTCCATGCGTCTTGTCACATGGAATTTATTTCAACAATAGGCTGGATAGATTGTCCTGAGTCAGATGACGCTGGATGCTCACAAGGCTGGCTCGACGACCAAAGCGACCCATTGCAAGCGTCCGGTTGATGACCTGAAGCTTTGCTCAACAGTAACACTAGTGCCACGCGGGTAAGTGCATGCACAACAGCTGTTGGAGTTTGTCGCGACCCTACTTCGCAGCGATGGGCCGACGAAGAAAGGGTATTTGATGATCCTGACTGATGCAAGTCAAGACACCTGGCAGAGGAGGTGGTTCGTCCTACGCCGGCAAGTGGTACTATCTCCACCATTACTCTACGCCACTCACAAAGGATTTTCAGCCCGTACTTGCACATGTATACAGATTCCAAAGAAGTGGAAGACCTTGGCCTTATAAGTCTCCATGGTATGAACATCGAATGCGATTCCAATAAGGAAGCCCTACTTGGCGTAAGTTGCAAGTTCCCTCTGTTCACGGTCGATCACTTACCCTCTCGTACTATCCAGAAACCGTTTTGCTTTACTCTCTTTACAGCGGCCAATTCTCATGCCTTCGCTGCGCCGTCCCTGAAGGAATTGCAGTCATGGACATCGAAATTAGATCCCACAGGTTCTCTCACTTAGGTCCCTGTCAAACGCTCGTTTCCTGGGCTGACTGATGCTGCTTTAACTTTATTGTTTCGGGCTCACACGTATCGGTTCATCTCTATACCATAGTCACCATACCAGCGGTTGTATGTCGTATGTCACGATATTTTTTAAATGGAACAGGATGGGTTACACGGGAGATACGGCGCAATTGTACAGTCGGTGTTTTTTTTTGGGGGGGTGCAGCCGATGTGTAGTTTATGTCAGTTTATTACTTTCCGGCACAGCTACAGAAAACAATTATGAAATTTGTGCCGAGCGTGTTAGGGTCGTTATATCCGACCAACGTCATTAGAGCATCGAGTGATTATACGGACATTCTTGGGTGTATGGTCGGCATCCAATCTAGATCATAGCCTCAAGGCGAGCGGTGGACTGTATATTGTACCTGGATACAGGTCGGATGTCCGCCGTTGAATATTAGGGCATATAGAAGGAGTATATACAATGTATATGCAGTTCAGTATATCAATTTATGATTTTGTCATATATCCGGGCTATGGCCTCCCTCGTTCATGAGTTGAATAATTCTGTAGACATACGCTGGACAATCCCACAGATATAGCTTATACAACATTTGAATTATAGCGTGTATGCTTGCTGCCGGCGTCCCGCTCATCGTACGACCCCTCGAGCCCTCATTCACATCAGACGATAAGAAAGATAAGAGGGGACTGTATTGAAGATCCCGGATATGCGATTGCACAACAAAAAGCGACAAAGAACGCGATTTAAGGACAAAATCTACCACACATCAGCAAACCAGACATTCCCCTTCCAGCTTCCCAGCAGTTCCAGATCCTTCCAGACTTTTTGTACACCTTATTCCAGAGTCCCAGGCCTTCCAGGCTTTCTATGTATCACATTCCAGTTGTCCAGCCCTCCAGTTTCAAACTTTTTGTCTATATATATAGACTTTCCCAGGAGTCAAATTTTCAGTTCACAATTCCAGTATCCTAGAGTTTCCAGATTCATCTATACATTTAGAATTTCCCAGGAGTCGAATTTTCGGTTCACAATTCCAGTATCCTAGATTCCCAGACAAAGCGAAGCTTGCCGCACACTAGTGTACAACTAAGACAAGTGCAATGGTTCAAACTACAGATAAGAAAAATGACCAGGAGATGGATGTGTGATCACCAGTCCGTGTTGTTTCTCATGGGGGGAGATATTCGTATTGGTCCGGCACGGTGGCGGTAAGCAACGGTCTTGATTGAAATTGAGTTCCTCACGCGGAAGCGGCAGCAGAATATGTTGATTCCTCCTGTGTGCAGTGAAATGCACTCCGTTCATATTCCGATCAAGCAGTCGCTACGAAGAGGTAAACAACGCACGTGGATAGAGTCTTGTCATTGCATTCCGAGGGCTGTGGAGGGAATTTCGACTGGGAGGATCCTGGATTGGCTGCTTGTGCCTGTTTGACCCAGGTGGGAGGCGGCATCATCAGCTGGAGAAGTGCCCAACGACAGCATCAGTATATGTGAAGTGCGGGTGATAAGCAAAGGTGACGGGACCGACCACTAGACGACTATGACGCATCAGTCTCCTTCGTCGACAATATTGATGGAAACGTCGCGTACGACTAGATACACAACAGCCCAGGTACGGAAGTCCCACCACCACAATGCAGCGTGCTCGTATACACGCAACGAAAAGTCCTCTTCACCTAGCGGGCTTCGCCGACAAGACCTGACGACACGGCCAGAACCAGATACCATTAGTAGAGATATTGTTGAGCAATAATTGTGAAAAACTCACCAAAGCCTGCAGAGAGACCACCAGCACCGGAATGATAAGCGACTAACACCCACCAAAGACGTTGGTGGCAGCCGCAACGTGCAAAGGTCGATTGCGACACTTAGAGGCAAACAACATCAAATGAGGTGGGCCACCCAATCACACCCGCAGATGGCCAAATAACGTCAAATGAAACCCGAGCAAAATACAACATCAGCACATGTAATGGCAATGCGGGTACTGTGTGGTAGCTAGTCCTTACATGACAGACAAACGGTCATACATACATCAGGACGTTCAGTGTATAGATGGGGATTTCTGAACAGTATGAAGTGCTACTGTGTAAAATCAGTCCATTGTAGGGACGACATGGAAAGGTCCTGACATACCTTAGCAATGTGAACATCCAACCGTAGCTTCATATAAGTACCCGCTCCTAGTGATGACCATCCGGCCATGACCTATTGCGTGCTCTGCATGCTCAATCCGTTTTCTCGCCTTCTCAGCCTGGTGTGTGTAATATTGGACGCGAGCAGTGCACTGAACGATTTCGCAATTGAGAAGGTTGAACTCGGCCAGGCAAACGTCACGATCGGCTCTTAAGAGACGCAGTAGAGAGACCACCTCTTCAGGAGACTCCAACGGCGTGGGAGGCACCACTGACAGCGGCCTATTGTGCACAGCGAAGCATCCCTTTAGGACACTGCGATCCTAAAGTATTTGCAATAAACGCACCTGGGTAACAGTGTTGGGGAACGCGGTTTAGCTGTGGAGGTGGGATTCGACATGTTCATCGTTGTAGTCTCGAATTTTTCGGAAGTTGCCGGGGCTGCTAAATTATCATCACCTCCTGAGAGTTGTTGTCGTCCTTGTCATGCCTAACTCAAGATGCCCTGGTTGCTGCAAAGTGTTTCCCAACCATACGCGACTTCTTCAACACATGAATCAACCACGCGGACGTTGCATCACTAGTCAACTTCGTATCAAATCTAGCGAAATCCCATTCTCGAGTGCCGATGGAAACGCTGATGACTGGATAGATATGGACTCGAGTTTCGACATGCTCGTCGATGGCCTCGCTGATGAAGTATTCGACGTCGAAATGGAAACTCGGAGTCACGAACCAGTTACGGAGCTTTATTCTGGTGCGTCTGCGAACTACGGACGAGGCTATACTTTCATGGACACGTTCGATGCTGATCCCTTCTCGTCGGAGCGCCGGCATAACTTATTTTACCCGTTTTCATCTGGAGCTGAGTGGAAGTTTGCTTCGTGGCTCGCCAATTCAGGTCTGAGCATGGCCGCTATTGACGAATGTCTTTCTCTGGATGTTGTGGGTTTCTTTTCATTATCTACTACGAGTACTGACGCTGCACATTTCAGATCAAATCACAGCGATTTTCCTTCAAAACAGCGAAAGCGCTTCGGAAACTTATCGAATTGCTCCCTTCTGGACCCCGGTGGAAGTACCGGTCTGTCAAAACCGAGTCGCCCACCCGACGTGCTTTGCAGGTGTTCTACCGAGACGCCATCGAATGCCTCCAACACCTCATACATTCGCCATCTAACAGCGGGCAAGTGCATTTTGTGCCAAAGAAGATTTACAGTGCCGCGGACCGCACGCAGCGTATCTACACAGATTGGCTCACTGGTGACCGGGCATGGGAACTGCAGGTACGTACCCTCACGAAGGCCATGTATTTGTTCACATTTCCTCCAGGATGCTCTACCCGACGGAGCAACACTCCTCGGCGTCGTTCTTTCATCCGACAAGACGCACATCACCCAAGTCGGGAACCGCCAGGCTCATCCTCTTCTGATTAGTTTAGCCAACATCTCGGCCGACGTCCGCAGAAAGGGATCCACGAATTCGTACCTTCTCCTTGCCCTGCTCCCCGTTCCTCGGTTTGTCCACCCGAACAAGCGTCTGCGTGGCGTTTTAGCAAGTCGGTTACTTCATCAAGTCATTTCCGTCGTCGTGAAGCCTCTCAAAATGGCCGCTGAAGTGGGTCGTATGATGAGCGACCCCGTCGGAAATCTTAAGCACTGTTTCACTCCACTTGTCGCTTATATCGCCGATACTCCAGAGCAACACGTTATCGCATGCGTCACCGACAATGCCTCGGCCGTCTCCATGGCCGTCTCCAAGCAATTCGGAGATCCCCTCCGCTGTGCAGCCCGTACCGCATCCAAAACTCGTCAATTACTTATTGCGGTCAAGAGGGAAACGCGTGCCCGGAATCTGTCCTCATATTTTCAAGCATGTCGGAAACGGCAGCTGAATGGGGTCGCGTCTCCTTTCTGGCTCGACTGGGCCCTTGCAGAGCCGAGTTCCTTCCTCAACCCGGAGGTCCTGCACCATTTCTTCAAGATGTTTTGGGACCATGACCGGAAGTGGTGCTCCAGAATGCTTGGAGCAGATGAGCTTGATTTCCGATTTTCTCTCCTACGAACGTGTAGTGGATATCGGCATTTTCCAGATGGGATCACGACTCTCAAGCAGACGTCGATGCGGCTGCACCGGGAAGTTCAGCGATATATCGTGGGCGTAGTTGCAGGAGGCATTCCCGAGGGCGCTCTCACCGCCATTCGGGCCTTGACTGATTTTCGCTATCGTTCTCAAGCGCCGAAACTTACAGACGCTGACATCGCCAAGCTTACCGCAAGTTTACAGGAGTTCCACGATAACAAGGCTGCCCTCATGGAGGCTGGTGCGCGCGGCTCATTGGATCACTGGCGAATCCCGAAGTTGGAGATGATGCTCTCCGTTGCGCCCAGTATCAGGGGCATGGGTACTTTGGGACAGTGGTCGGCAGACGTTACTGAACATGCTCACATCGACCTTATCAAGGACCCGGCTCGATCTGGCAACAACCAAAACTTTGACACACAAATCTGTCGTTATCTTGATCGTCAAGAGAAGTGTCAAGTCTTTATGCAGGCAACGACGGGGCGTGATCTCGATCTTCGTGGGGACTCAGACGACTCAGATTCCTCCGATGGCGAAGAAAATACGCTGGGGTCAAGGCAAGTCACTGATTACTTCAAACGAGCTCACGCCCTCAGTGCGGGTGACTTCCCGACTGCTCCTCGTCCCTATCGAACATTTGCGTCATCTACCATCGCTTTCCACCTCGCATCCAGACCAAAAATGACGAACATAGTCGTTGACAGAGCGGCAGAGTTGTATGGACTTCCCGACTTCAAACCGGCCATCGCGGATTACTTGGCTCGCCATCATCATAACCTCACTCATACGATCGGAGGCAGACGGCAAGCAATGCCGGATTGTCAATTACCATTCCACCGTATACAAATCTGGTCTAAACTTCGCATCCAATCTTACTCCAGCTATGATTCGAAGACGTTGCTACCTTCCCAGGGTCTCCATGTATCTCCGTCCACTGTGAATTGGCCGTTTGGTCGCTACGACAGCGTTATCATTTCCAGAGATGGGAACAAGGACTGGCCGCACAGTGGCCTACATGGTGAGGTTGCCACGTACTCTCCTGCTATTTCTACTAACTGTGTGCTGTTCTTAAAAGGTCATGAAGTTGTGCAGCTTCGCATGATTTTTAAACCAATCTCGGGTTCGCAATCGCTGCTGTCCAGCATATATTATGCCTATGTGCAACGTTTCATTATCACGTCAGTAGATCAACACGCCGGGATGCATGTGCTCAAACGAGCGTTGCGAAGCACTGGAGAACGTGTCGGGGACATTATTCCTCTATTTCAAATTCGTGCGCCAGCTCATCTCATCCCACGCTTTGGCCAGAAGGCCAACTCTCAACTCAATTCACAATCATCGGATGAGCTTTCGTCAAGTTTTTGGCTGAACAAGTACTGGACAAAGGAGCTATTCCATTCCTGCTCTTAATAGAATGTCCCATTATTACTCGTGTACTTATTAGCCTATGGTCCACTTTTCTTTGACTGTGTTTGTATTTCCGTCCCTCCCTCCCAATGATGCCAGTCCAGCCTAAATTCCTCACCGAGACACCTAGAAAAGTGAAAACTTCGTCTATACCTCGTCAAGTGAAGGTTTTTGACGCCCCAAGCTTGAAGGAAGACTTCCATTCAGAACTGGGCACCAGTATATTCGATGAGGCTACGCTCCCAAGTGACAGGTATAATGGGGATATTATCGCAGATTGCTGGTTTCCCGACAGGATTTTACCGATAGTCCCAAATGCTGAGCTACTCACTGTACTGACAGGACCAGATGGGAAGCCGCTCTATAACTCATCGACGAAACAATGGGATCCGCGCTATCTGCCGCCGATACTGCATAAAGTGGCAGGACCACAAGGGCGACCGAGACTCCCTCCGGAAAAAGAGGAGAGGGAACTAAGCGCGATCATGACTGCTGTCATGGATGCTCTGATCCGCTACCACGACGAAAATGATCCCTCTGCAACCCCTTCTTTTGAAGGGACAGAGGCGTCATCTCCCACTGACCCAGCTCCTGACCACCCGTCTTTGTCCTCGAGTACGGATGACACAGCATCCATCCCTACCTCATCTATTCCCGCCACGACCAACCCCGACATATCTGTTCCCATTCATTCCTCATCTTCAGGCCCACACTCTGACTGCGGTGGAGGATCCACTCGCACATCTCAGCGAGGAACCCCCCCTCGACTCTGGTCTTCAGCGGCAGCCGTGCAACCTCTGTCGGGCGGTATAGCCAACCTCAAACCGGATAGTGTTCTGATACGACGGCCTGCAGACGGAACCACTCAACCTTTGGACTGGGCAGACGTTCTCATGACTGCAGAATTGACCTCCAGAAAAAAGACTCTGGAACTTACCTCGCAAATCGAATTTAAAGCGCTAGCAATGTTTGACGCACAGCCCAACAGAGCATTCTCGTACTCGCTCTCTTTTCACGCTGGCCAATATCGTCTGTATATGTATGACCGCGCTGGAGGTATCTATTCCCGCTCATACGACCTCCATGAATCCCCTCTCGCGCTCCTTCGCATCCTCTGTGCCACCGCATTTGCTCCCGCTTCGTGGTTGGGAATGGATGACACATTTGACTGCCGACTCCATCCTGTCATCACCGTAGACGCCACACAATATTTCATCATTGCCAAGTGTTTCTCCAGCAGTGTCATTCGGGGCCGAGCCACTAATGTCTGGTTTGTCGCCAAATCAATTCCGGCGGGCAGCGATCCAAACAATATCTTTGTGGTCAAGGATTCATGGGTGAACGTAGAGCGCCAGTTGTCGGAAGAGCAGATTTTCGAAGCCCTCAAAGACGTTGAATGTGTTCCGAAGGTGAAGGAAGCTTGGACCGTCCAGCGGGATGGCCAGGATGACTCGACCTCGCTTCGCCGTCCTGCGGCATTCATGTCTCATTTCAACCGGTCGTGTGATCATCGGACCCGTCGACGACTCGTTCTTACTCCTGCTGGGAGGCCGATCACGCATGCTGCAAGTCCCCTAGAGGTTGTCACTTGTCTGCTTGACCTCGTTATCGGTAAGGAATTCGTTTTTCGCTATAATGTGGTATGATTCCTGATCAATAAGCAGCCCACAAGCAGATATGGCTTCTCGGCATCTTACATCGAGATATTAGCATCAACAATGCCATGATGTATGAAGAAGTACTCCCGGATGGCACCGTTAGAGTACGAGGTTTACTCATCGATTTTGATTATGCAACAAAGGTGGATGGATCAAATTGCACAGTAGGACCTGGAGACCGTACGGTGAGTTCAGTTGGCCAAAATTTTCCTCAGAGCATTCTTCATGCATATGAACAGGGTACACTTCCATTTATGGCCGTCGAGCTCCTCTGCGCTGTCGATAATAAACCCGTAAAGCACACTGCTGCTCACGATCTCGAATCATTCGTCTACCTCTTGTGTTGGATTGCCACATTTTTCGCTGGTCCGGAAAGTCAGCTCCGCGAGAACACAACCAAGTTAGCCATAGAGGGGTGGTACGAAGGCAATGATTTGATTGCTTTTGCAAACAACAAGGAGGGTTGTATGGCATCCGCCAGCCATCTTAAGGACATCACGTCCTACTACGGAGTCCTTAGCGCATGCGTTGGCGTGCTTTCCGAACTCGTCAGACGCCAGCTGTATGCTCAACGCCGTGCGCGCGACCCAGCCATCGCCCAATTCAATTACTATGTTGGGTCTAAACGACCCCGATCCGAAGACAACGAACAAGATCCACTTAATCATGACGCGGTAATCAGTATTCTTCATCAGACGTGCCTGCATCTTTGCGGCAGGCAGATTCCAGAGTCGGGGGACTTCCTTCAGCCATTTTACCTTACCAAGAAGGAACGTACATCTGTTCTGCGTGGCACTGCTTCGAGTGACATCCCGGACTTCGGGGGTGGTCGCCACTTGAAAAGAAGATGGATTATGCGTCGTGTGCGGGGCCCTATCCAGTCCGCACAGTAGTTTCATCCGCCTCCGTTCGGAGTTACTTTTTACCTACGTGCCCATTGTTGTATTTTACCTTGTCGTACAAAGCGAGTTGCCGCAAGTCACCACGTGTCACCACGAGTCACAGCGAATCGATTTTTCACTACCAGCCGACAACCTCACTTGCACATCGTGGTCTTGCACCACATGATTATAGTCGATCGCGTACGATGGCTTGAAGCATGTTACTTGCGAGGTACGTACGTATACGCATACTTCGGCTCCCCCCATTTTTATAGCGGACTATCCTGCACTTCCTGGACCAGCTGACGACTTCGGACATCTGTCGATTATGGACTCCAAAACTCAACGCAAGCTCAGTAGTGATATCTGCCCCGCCAATGATGCTGCAGGTAAAGAACCGCGGAGGTCAAAACGTAGTTCTCGGGGCATTGGAGGAGCCTTGCGGCAGATGGAGATCATCCAGAGTATTCAGACGGCTCCTCGTGAGCCTCGGAATGCAGAGATGCGCCGAATCAAGGACACACTCAGCCAACAGCCAGAAAATTTGTTTGCTCCTTCAAAACCATCGCGCAAGAAAGGGAAGGGACCGCAGGTGTGTGAAGCTCTATTATTCTTGATCAGGAATTGATAGAAGACATGGAGATCCCCTACGTTCCTCCTGCGCCGCCTTCTTCTGTTCTGCCGAGGAAACAACCCGCCGGTTCCAAGAAGTCGTTTGGCTTTTACGATAGCAGAGACTTTTCACTCCCTCCTTTCACCCAACCAGACAGGTGATACGCCTCTTATTTACGTCCTCCGTACTAAAAGCCTTCGCATAGACTTTCGTCGTGTCACCCACCTAGTGAACAGGATGATGACGACGGTGTTGAAGGTATTGCCAAGGGTGTTGCTAGTCTAAGTTCCGAAGATGGAGAAATGGTTAACTCTCGATGTGGCGAGGATGGCGAGCAATTCGATTCGGCACAGGGTGCCAGGAGGCACCCAGAGACAGGTACTGCACGCCTATCCGGCTGCTTAAACTAATTACAACTTTCTCTTAGCTCTCGTGGATGGCTCTGATGACGAACCGGAAGTCTTAAGCAAGAGAAGGCGTACGCGACGGCAAGGTATATAGTACAAGCAACATCTCGGAGACGTTGGTCATCGGGTTATTTAGTTTTAGATTCTGACGATATCAATATGGATCATGAGGCTCGGGTTGATCAGGCTCCGTCTCCGGTCGATCAGTGTGAGTAGAGGTTTTCTTACACGCTCTCTACTAACATTCCAAAAACAAGCTGCCTCTTGGTTTCAATTTTCAGAAGACGAAGATGATGACTCCTGCCGCTTGTTATTTGCTAAGGCTGCACGCTCGAACGGTGAGACTTCAAGATAGTCCCGTGGTCCCGAAACCCAACGGTTCCAACAGGTGAACAACGTAGCAACGTCGATATTCAAGCACCACTTCCAGAGGATGATGATCATGGCTTGCTTTTTCCGCATCCCCGCAGTGAGTTGCTTCCTGAGACCACACGCTCCAGCACTCCGTCCGGTAAGACTTCAAGACAGCTTTACATACCCACAAACTAACAGTTCTGACAGTTAAACAACGTGGCAACAACGCCAATGTTCAAACTCGTGATGGTACTGTTGGTCGACCCGACTTGAAAGGTAAACAGCCTGTTGTCCTTAATTCAGATTTTGAAATCATATGTAGCGTCTAAAATACCGGTGGAGCAAGATATTTCAAAACCATTTTCGTCCAAACGACCCGCCAGCCCTCCAACCACCATCCAGCGGAAAGTACCTAAGAAGTATTCGACTATCGCATCCCGTGGCCGTGGTGGTAGTGCCGCTGCTGTGCGTTCTCGGCAAGTATCGGAACCTCATGACGACTCGGACTCGGAGGCCTCTCACGATGTTCTCTTCAAACATCATAGCCGTAACGGTGTGCCACGCGCTCCTGACCCCGTCTACCTCGAATCTCTAGCAAGCAAGTCCCGGACCGACGGGGGCACAGGAGCCCCTGTCGCCGTTCAGAATCCTAATATCAACGAGGTTCAGCACTCTGTCAAAACCGAGCTTCGCACTGGCACTAATAATGACCCCACGACCCTCAAGTTCTACGATACGATGTGGAAGGCCATCCTCAATCGTGCCAAATTACTCTCACGTCTTGATGCTGTCATTGGCAATGCATTCCCAGAACGGCACGTATATATCAACCAGAAAGTCCATGAATTCATTACCCAGGCCATTGCTGAACTTAAGGAGGATGGTGTGCAACCCGACGAGTCGTTCCTGAGGAAACATCAGCATCACATGAGCGATCTCGTAAGTTTTCATTAATTTCTCGTCCTCCTGCTAATGCCTTTATTCAAGCTTTTCGAAGATCTGGGCACATATCGCTCAGACTTTAAGAAGATAGCTCGACAAGTTATCGTAAAACACTGGGACTGGGAACCCAGCGACTTCGATGATCCTCAACAGTTAGCAGACCATATCCTGGGACTATATAATGACTTAACGGAGGGAACGAAATACATTCACGGCGAATGTGATGAAGAGGTGCGTCATTTTTACTCGCAGCAAAATCTAATATCGCAAGGACTTTTTAGGGCAAGTTCGACAACTTTTCCAGCGCGGCGTTGCGAGATCTTTGCGTGATGGGTTATTATATTGGCAAATCATCACTTGCAGCATCGTTTCCCGATATTTTTGGTAAAGATCTTCCTGCTGGTGCGTTGGCCTTTGCCACGACTGCGGTTAGTTCCCTTTCCTTTTTCTGAAATATTGACTGAGCTATTGTCAGCTTACCGGTGCCCTGGATGAGTACTCGACTGGTTCTTTTGTTGCTGTCAAGTTTCGTCATGAAGGCTACTCAAAAGTTAATGAGCAATTTTTGGACATGATCAGCAACATCGAGAATGTGCCTCACCGCTTGCGAAGCTTACGGAGGGTACTGAGAAATATTGCCGTCCAAGGATGGTAAGTTGTAGTTCTACGCTTTTCATTTAGCTAATTTAGATCTGCAGTGCGAAGAACCCGGCAATCGGTAATGGCACGGTGGCTGCCAGTGGGCGGCGCAATTTTACTGCCTATCTCGATTAGATATAACAGCCTTATCATCGCTTTCATCTTTACATAATTGTGTCATCTCTTTTTTTTGCAATTAAAGCTCCATTCGTGTCGAGATTCCAGTGTCCCCAGAAGAGTTGGTTGAGTCTAGTGTCCAGGTTCCAGTTGGGATTCCGGTGTTACCAGAAAAGTTGGTTGTGTGTGGTGTCCAGCTTCCAGTTGGTCCAGGTCTCCAGCATAAGTCAAAGAAGTGAGAAGCCAGGATGCCCAGCTGGTAGTCTGGACTTCTGGAGAACCCTCTGGCCAGTCCTGGCTAGGGGGGGACCTTTCTGGAATTGCTGGGTGTCTGGCCAGTTCTGGCCAGCTGATGTCTAGTTTGCTGATGCATCAGCCCGTGCTGGATAGTGGTTTGCCACTGGGGGTTCACAGCCGTTAACTTCGTTGCTTTCCTACGACCGGGACAATCCAAAAGATCATCCTGAAAGATCTGCACCATAATGCTATAGAATACGATGAATTTTTACGACCAATCGTAGTCGAGATGATTTACTCACCTTGCAACCGCCTTCTCGAATTCTTCCTTCGTACTGGTATCTTTGCGAGCCGTTTCGCGTAGAAGAGTGAGCATGTAGTCGACGTAGTTCCAGAATCTGCCACTGTTGAAATGCACAGGTTTACCCTCTAGCCCGAACCCGGAGTCCCCTTCGCTGAGCTCATCATCAGCATCCTCGATATCGGGGATACCTTCGGCGTCAACATCAGCATCATTGATTGACCCATCCCCTTCCGTCAAGCCGGGATTAGCGGCACCATCTCTGACATTGACCGCAGAGTGAGCTTCATCAGTGCGGGTCAATTCAGGAGCGTCTTCCGAAGCCGCAGAGGTGTCTTCCACAGTAGAGATCATACGCCGGAAGTCGACGCCAAGCTCTCGTTCGAGCTTCCTTTGCATATCCGACTTCAGCATGAGAAAAAGGCGGGGCGTGAAACAAATGTTGAGTGGTATATTTTTGAGGTCGCCAGTACCAATCAGGAAAATACGGAGGCAGCGACGCTGAAGTATGGGCCGTGTCTGAGTCAGTGTTCCGTTCAATTTCATGCAAGCTCACTTACAAGAAAAGCCATCCTGTTCCAGTGTGCGGCCTCCAACTCCATTCCGGAACTCACGCGCGCCAATGATTTTGTAACATCGATAATGCATGTTTTCTTGGCGATAGACAACGTCAACTTAGTTGTTTCATTAGATCACCTGTATACAAGTAGTTAATTATTTGCACGAACCTGCGACTTCAAATGAGAGCGAATGGTTGCAAGCAACCTGGACACTACTGTACGAAGGCTAGACTTAAGCTCAGAATCGTCAAAAACGCCAGCTGGAATCTTGAAGATATCTTGATGCTCGAAAATGAAGTCCTACGCGTTACATTGTCGACTAGGTCAACAATCGGACCTGACAGAGCATACAGACTTACCATGATGTGCCTCTGTGTGTCCGTCACATACATCAGCAAATCAGTCAAGTATTGTGCAGCGCTGTACAGCGCTGTACAGCGGCTACAGCGTGACAGCAAGGTCCCCCACTGTCCGGTTGCCCCACAGTTAGGTAACAGTGCTGTACAGCTCCATGTATAATATTAGAACTGTACCTTAACTGTGCCATGCTCTACAGTTGCGAAGGCTAATAAGCGCTGTCAGCTACTTCGGCTACCTGAAGCGCTGTCAGCTGCTGCACTGCAGCTCCACCCAGAAGCGCTGTCAACCACTGTACCACAGTCCCGGGCCGGGAAAACTGTCAATCACCGTACAGAGGCCTCTTGCTGTCAGGCACTGTACAGAGGCCTCTCGCTGTCAGGCACTGTACAGCAGCCCATACTGTCCATCGCTGTATGGTAGCCCCACACTCTCCATTTACTGTACAGCAACCCCGTACTGTCAATTACGATACAGAGGGCCTACACTGTCTACTACTGTATGAATAGACCTGAACTGTCTGATGCTGTCCACACTCTGAATGTAAATGATCACCGGAAGCTTGCTATTGCAATCGTGATTGTATAGACTGACACAAATTAGAGACGATACTAGTCTAGAATTACTTCCCAACCTCCCTGCTTCACCAGAACTGGATCTTTGGCGACAAAACCGGTCCTGCAAAACTAGTAAGATTACATCCGCGAGCTCATATATGAACACTTACATTCCCATTTGTGCCCAGTCCTCCAACATGGCACTGAGTTTTGGGCCGTGGTACGTATCAAGAGCAACAGTATCCATTAAGGCAAGGAGCCTCTGGTACGAGTCTTCGAGTTCACCCACATTGAGTGATTCTGCCTTAGAGAAGCCATGCCGTTCGTATGTCAAAAGAACACTATGAACCTTTAGGGGGACACGATGGTTAGCATCTGAGCTGAATGATCAAATAACTCACGATAGCGGCAGCAAGGGCCAGAGCCTTGTACGGGACAAAGTGCTGAAACTCGACATACTGACGGAGGGATTTTACACTGTTGCTGTAGTAGACTCCGAGACAGATATTCTGTAGGGCAGGATGCGCAAAATTACTGGCTTTTCCCTAATAATTAACATGGTTGGTCAGCTACATAGGCTGGAAGAGATTGTACATACGAGACTGTCACACTCTCCTCGCAGGAATTTAGCTCCCTCAAGAAGCACAGTGGCCTTTTGCTTGACTGCATCAAGCCGCTCACGTTCGGTTGTAGCACTTTTGGGGGCAGACAAATTATATTCGATGGGAACAATCCGGACAGCAACCTTCTTGATTTCGCTCCGGAATGTTTGCGTATCATTGAATAACTGTTGCAACCTCAAACAGTGAGAACTGGTAGTGCACAGCCACTTACCATCCGTGCCATAGACCTCTTGTACTGTGGGTAGAAGCCTATAGGAAAACGTTGAGAACAGACCACAAATGTATCACAAGGAATATATTTACCTGCCTCGAGCTCACTCTGGTCTTCCTGGTATTTGACCACCAGCTCAATTATTTCTTCACTACACTGACCATCAACAGCAGTCTCGAGCCTAAGGAAAGGTTCCTCAGTGGCAACGTAAAGCCGGATCCTTGCCTTGGCCTCGTCAAGTAGTTTGGTCCATAATGGAGGGTAGAACGCCAGTGTTGTCGGCTTCACAATGACAGTGTTCCGTGCACGCCCTAGACGCGCACTGCCCTTACCAGAGTTGGCCTTTGCATTGTCCACATCCATCAGCTCCTCTGCAGCCGATTGTCGGCCAGACAACATTGCATCGGGGCGGGTCTTCTTCGAGGGGCGGCGATCCTGAGACATGTGGCCACAATGTACATCGTTTAAATAGGTTGGCGAGGGAGATCTTCGACGACGATTTAGGCTATGATGCCGACCAAGCACATCGTAGTCAACTCCAGGCTAGTGGGTCATGGTAGTGGCGCCAGTAATCAACAATAATGTAGTATATACCTCTTGGTTAGCTTCGCGGGTCTCGTGGATACCATCCCTTCGGGCACCAACAGCTTGCCTACCTGGGGTATGATGGGACACGACAGGAGATGAACTACGCAATAAAACAGGTGTTGGTGTTCGGGAACGTTCCCGATTCTGGGAAACATTCAGCTGTGACATGTTTGACCGGACCTGTTCTGACTGATGAGAGGTAGCCGCGAGACGTAAGGAAACGCCTCCCCGAGAAGAAGGAAGTCGGGGAAGGGCATGCTGCTCGCGCACAGACTGAGAATGCGAATTGCGTGGAAGCCGGGATGGCAAGCCTCCCTGAGAAGGAACACTCTGGACAGGATGCTGGCGCTGCTGAGTAGGATGCTTCGAAGTTGTGCCCGGTAGTGGCTGAGTCTGCGACAGTTCAGTAGTGGGTGAAGTCAGCGGAGACGGCATGTCATCACTCCGGCGAGTGTTGGCATCCAGTGCTGAAGAGAGTGAGAGAGAGATGGAAAAGTAAGTATGGCATGAGACGACATAAGGACCACCACCCGCCTCCAAAAAAGCCGAGGTGTGCATCTTGTTGAGCATTTGTCTCGTCAACAGAGCGGACCTCTGGGCTGGGCAAAGCATTCTGCTCGTCGTCGCTCCAACGTTGCTCGGAGTACTGCTCAGTATCGGATCTATCAACTTGAGAGTTGTCGAATAGATCACCGCTATCTCGAACATCTTCACGGCCACCATTACCGCCGTTCGTGTCTGATTCTTGGGAGTTGTCTGCCTCGGGAACGGCAGATAGGTTACCACCACTACGACGATCTAACCTCTGTCTTCCAGCCACAGCTTTACCTCGGGATGTGTTTGGGAAAGAACCAATCCGACGACGATTCTCCGTCGGCCCCGAGTCGCAGCCCTGAGTCACGGAAGAAAGACCTGTGGTTCGGTGGTAAGAACGGGCACGAGCACCTTCTGAGATGACTCCAACGCACCTCCAGTGGAAACATGCACCGAACTGGTACGGCTCTGCTCATAATCTTGTAGGGATTGCGTACCAACGAAGGAGGGCTGCTGCGAGCCATCAGTCCGCAACCCAAAGCGGGAACTTGAACCCTCCGCCCCGCTAGACATATACGTGTGTTGGTCCTAGCAGAGTTAGGCCGGAGCGAATCATTGTTTTGGCATGTCAGCTTACCTGGGCTTGAGAAGTTGTACGCGCACTGCGCGGGGTCCTCCTTCCACGTCGAGTGGTAGGTGCCATGGGATTGACATGTTCGTCGTTGGAAAGTACAACCTGTGGCTTGTGATGCCTGTGCGGAGTCTCGACCGCCTTACCTACTTTCTCTAGTTGGGCGACAGCGCCTCCTTGGCCAGCAGTAGGTCGTGTCGATCGACGGGTAGGACCGCCAACGACTGTTTCTTTGGTTTGTGCATTGCCACGTCTAACCATACCGACACCGACGTTGAGGTGACCGACGGTGACCACAAGACAATGTTCAGCAATAGTCGAGCTACAAGATGACAAATAACGTACTAGAACTAATTCAATCAGCACGTGTTCGGACAGGACCGAGAACACGCTCAGACATTATCGGCCTTGAAAAGTCAGCGAACTGGAACACTACAGCAACATAAATCACTGCTAGCAGGTGCACGTTCAAACATCTCTCATCTTACCTAACACTCTTGGGGTGAGGACGGACAAAAAACTCCATCCACTGCAACGAATCTGCCGAGCAATGCAAAAGCCAGCCCCCCAGCATTGAGCGGTGGAGGATGAAGAACTTCAAGGACGGATGTTTCGTTACTTGCACAGTATCGAGGGGATGGTGTGAATCAGCCACTTTCTCAAGAGTCGGCGCTGTACGAGATTCGAATGTTGTGTGGCGGAGAGCGGTGTATGTTCATCCGAGGATGTAGAGCGACTGTTCGTCGCTGGAGGACGTGGATGGAGAGCCGGAAAGGCGATAATCAATGACGGCGGGAACGATAGATGAAGATGTCGTGTGTAGCGTGTGACACAGACTGGAAAAAATAATGCGTATAATTACAAACGGGCGAACCATGCGTGAGAGCGAACGAACATACCTTGCAGACAAAAGTTAGCATCCACGTCGTTCAACTCCGTTGCCATCAATACCAGCGCCATCCCCCTCGCCTTCGTTTTCAACCGTCACAATACAGATGCCCATACTTCTGCAGCTGCGCGTTAGACTCGAAGGGAGAGACTTAGGTAGGGCAGCGTGGATGGAGAATCGTGTTTGATGTAGGAGATCGAAGTGGCTGGATGGAATGAGGAGGTAGCGAAAGAGAGAGAAGAGGGTGGCCGGGAGGGATGTGAGTACGGGCGAGGGAAATGCGCGAGAAGGGAGTGGAGGAGGTGGTCGTAGAGGGGCAAAAGGGTTGTGCGGAGGTCGTGTGAAGAGGCTGGTCGCAGGTGAGGAGAGGAAGGAAGGGAAAAGAGGGGCACGCACTCGAGGAGAGCCAGAAAGGCTTCGTGATCTGCAGAATCGAAAGCATCTTGCCGGTGCCGCACGACGTCTCCAGTTATGAAGAAGTCAGGACATGGACGCAGAGGGAATCCACTGTATTGGCAAATCGGATGAATATAGGGAGAAAACGAGTCGTCGCCACTGGTGGAGGGAGTCATGTAGGGATTGTCGATTTGGGGCGGGATGGGACGGTCTAAGCCATTGGATGACAATGTAAATGGCGACTCACGGCTATGCCATGGTTGAATTAGCTAGCGGAATCGAGTGCAGAGCGCAGATGGACTCGTATGAGTGACTCTGCATAAGACTGGTGCTGGCAGTGGTAGTACGGTCGCTGATGCTCCACAGACGATGGGAGAAAGACTCTCACCTGAAGCGTTTGACTCTCTTGACGACGCCGAGAACGTCGCAGACATACGCCTCAAGCCCCACGAAGGGAAACGGAGTGATCAGATGTACCCAACGACCTCACATGCGACACCGATAACACACGACCACCACGAGGCACAACCAAATAACACCAAATGAAGTCACGGGATCACAATGGGTTAGAGCGGCCGTCGCGTCCATTGCTACGGGTGATCGCCCCTCGGGCCTCATGAGTTTTTTGAGTGCATATGCTGCCGGTGAAACTCATCTGCATTTTCGTTTTGCATGTGGAGGACAGACATTGAATTTTTTGCGCTTGATATGTGAGGCCCTTCCTACTGCTACTCTGCTACCTACGCTACACTGCCTATGAGCGTGGAGGATCGTAGTCCCAAGAACGTGTTTCGCATGATATAGAAAAAGGTGCGAACAAAAATTGCGGAGAGGAGAGTGATGGAATGCTGACCAAGTTGCACGAAAAAAAAAGATAACGGTTACTGTAGTACAATAAAGCAGTGGTGCCATGTCCTCTCTCAGAAGTGGGAATATAATGCGGATGCCAGTCAGAAAATGCCACGTTATAGAGAATGAATGTAATAAAATATGTGCGGATGCCAGAACGTGAAAAAAAAAGTAGACGCGACGGTGCACGGTAGGGCCGAGAAATCTATCGACCGTAAGTCCGCGTATGCGGCGAAGGATATGCCGGCGAGCTCCGATGGTGGGATGCATGATGGTGGTGGTACGGATGCGGGTGCTGGCTG
The DNA here is from genome assembly GCA_024613185.1 of Pisolithus microcarpus. Classification (NCBI taxonomy): domain Eukaryota; kingdom Fungi; phylum Basidiomycota; class Agaricomycetes; order Boletales; family Pisolithaceae; genus Pisolithus; species Pisolithus microcarpus. The sequence continues at coordinate 1,572,358 of JANFAI010000002.1, read as the reverse complement.
GCAGGAGTAGACGATGCTGCATAGAACTGTACGCCAGGAGGACCAGCATTTGAAAACGGCGCAGAAGGGACGGCACAAGTTCCGTCGCCTCTCAACGGCGGAAGCTGCAGTGATTGGTCCCTTTCCACAGGTGACACCTTCTTGTACGTGTGTGCAGACCCGCAGTTGGAAGAAGACAACTTCCTGGCCCAGATCGCATCGTGCAAATGGGGCAGTGAAGGCTGTCTTGTTGCAGCAAGGGTCACATGAGAGTCATGTGGACTCACAGAAGCCGACTGGAAATCCATAGGGACGTATGCGGTGGCTGCTGGACTGTGTATGATGGTGGCGGGACTTGCGGGGGTGGTTGGTAGCACCGCAATCTAGCCTTGCGGTTCCCCTTGGGCTGCTCCGAGTCACCGTTGATGGACGAGCCAGCGAGGGAGTAATAATACAAGCTCTGCGGAATTAATGAGATCGTGGTGCATACTACGACCAGAGAATGAATCATGCCTGAGGCACATTGACCGGACGGTCCACGCGGTAAGCGGCGACGAGGGTTTGCGGACGGCCTTCGATCACGTGCGATCTCGGTTGAGACTGCGCCGACTGCGCAGATCTCTGTGCATGCAGCGAAGAGGACAAGGACATTTTGGCAAGTGAATAGAGAGAATCGAGTGGCGAAGAACCAGAACTTGGGCAGTTGTGATAGCTGGTCTCAGGGATTTGCAGGGTCATACCTGTGGGACGCTTCAGGGGTGGCAACTCCTTGAAAGACACCGAGGTCGGAGAGAATGCATCGGTTGCGGAACGCTTTGTGCCCAGGTGGAGTCACGTGATACGTGGACGCAGGCGGATTCGTGAGTCGCATTGGGGAAGTGGAGCGTGCACGGTAAGACGTCGACTGGCATCTCCACCGATATGTGCGAGCGACAGACATGGACGTCATTGGTTGTGACTGTCGGCCGTGGCGCGAGGAGCGAGCACGTACTCCGCGCCATTTTCTACTCTCCGTCTCCTTTGTGAGCACCAAGCCTTTCAGTAGATGGAGCCACGACGCGTACTGTTTGCCGGACACATGAAGCGAGAAGTCGACCGCTGTCAAGAACTCCTCTCCATTTTGTGGATCTCGCTGAGGTCGATACCGGACACCTCTGACCAGGTCTTGTTCGTGTATGTGTTGCTGTGACGCGTTCAGTACACGCGGCTAGACGCGTCGAATAGGCACTCACTCGTCCAAGAACTTGTTGGCCATCATCAGTGCAGCGACTGCTATCCGGAACTCGCTCCCTGGCAGACCGTTCGTAAAGCGGTTGCGTTCCTTGAGAGGCCATATGTAGTGCAGCGACAGGACGATGACAGACTGGCCGACTTGCGTCGTTTCGAGCAGCTTGTGCATGAACTAAACAAAGGCGGCAGACGGAGCGAGTTGGAGTGGCGAGGTGGTAGCCGGTATCTCTGGTGAGTAAGGGGGACTCGGTATTTGGTGTGACGATGAGATGTGGGGGGAAGGGGAGGGGGAGGAGAACCAGAGATAGCAGACCATTTCGCAGGTCTTTTCTGCGATGAAGCTAGCGGGCCGTTTGAGGGTGGAGTCGAACCAGTCGATGAGGTGAGGAGCGTCATCTGGTATGAATGGCTTGTGTTGGAACGGAGGGTCAAAGACGTCAACATCGTCATCGTACCGCTGCAGAGGAGAGTCCGACGCGTCTTGAGAGAGGGGTAGCGTGGATGGGAGTGGCAGACACTGGCTGGGTCGGCGGTCGAAGCATGTTATGGGGGGCAGCGAGACAAGTGCAGTGGACATGGGTGGAGTGATGAGGCCAGAGGACCTACGCCAGACGTCGTGTGGTAGGAGCGTAGAGGCGGCCATTGGTGGTGGTGGAGGGGGTACGGTGCTCGCATGTCTCGTATAGTTTTATAAAAACCCACAGGCCCTGTATGTATGTGACTATACACTCCGCGAGCGCTCGTCATCGCCTTCGAGCGGAAGTCCTCCTTCATGCGTTTATTGCGGTGAACAACAGAGAATGAAATTTACAGGTGTGGATGAAAATGAACAGATAAACGAAGAATAGCAAGCCTGGGTAGAATGAAACGAAGATCAGCCGGGAAGAAAATGGACGGCGGTGGGGTGAGACTCACGGAAGGGGGACAGAGTGAAAGCAAGGAAGAAAAGGAACAAGAAAACACTTTGGATACACATTTCTTTCTGTTGACCGGTTTGCCATACCATCCACTTGCGAAAAAGGCCAGCGTCCATGAGATGAGGAACCAAAACACTCGCAACGCTGGAGAGAAGAGAAGAGAAAGTGAGAACACCGTAGAGAACTTTGATCGAGAGCAAGGAACGGGTAATGACTCGGACATCGCAGGTCGTGACTGAGAGAACAAGGGATCCACGATACGAGAGAACAAGCGAAGCCGATATTACCGGAGAAGTAAACTTGTTCCTACTCTTGTATATCCCACCGATTGCCATAGTCCTCTCTCTGTTGTTGTCAATTCTCACCGTGTAATGCAGGGGAAAATAGATCATAAGGCTGACCATGATGGGGAAAAGGAATATCAGACACGGAGTGCAGCAGGAAAGATGACGCTGGATGTACACTGAACAGTAGTCTCATGAACACAACGATATGTGGACGTTGCTGAACCTGCCTTGATAGTGGTAACACGCCTCCCCCCCTCCGACAGGGCAAAGAACCCGAAGACAATCCTTGTGGACATATCTGGATGTCACGAATACACTGGAAGGGTCAGTGAACATGGCTCATGCCTGTTTCTCTCTGTAGCTCCGCTTGCCTTTACAAGCTTCTCTAATACGGCACCATCAACTTTAGGATTCAAGGAACAAGTTTCAAATTCAGAATAGTATGTCTGTGCAGGGAGCTAGATATTGACTTGAAGGGAAACCAATCAAAGAGACGTACACAAGTCAGTGGTTGGTAGTGTAGAAAAAATCTTTGTCGAAGTATCTGTTTAAATAAAATGACTGCGAGGCATGAAAGCTGTTCATGTAGGTTAGCCTCTTGTCGGCAGTCTCACCAAACCGAGGGACAACGTGAGCAAAGGAGCTGATCTGATCTAGAGGGAATACATCGCCGAAGTACGATCCAGATGCGCGAACTGCCCGCTTGAGCACGTGTAGGTGCGTTGAGGGTTCAACGTTGACGACATCGAACCGCCGCACATAGACAAGAAAGCGGTTTGCCCACGGGACATTTATTCCCTTGGGAGGACGTGGACGCATTATGAGACGGACTTCAACAACTGCATGTCCTGCACTAGGATTAGTTCCACTACAGTACGTACGAAAAAAAAAAAACCTGTGAGGCCGCTGTCTGGCCAGTCATGACCCTCATCCACCTGCAGAATAGCTGCATCGTAGCGACCATATTTCCAATGACCGTTTGGCGGTTGGGCATGAATGGTGTACGCCGAAGCAGTCGAAGCTCTATCGTGATAAACCCTTTGCTGGATACGCACTTTGTACCAAATTTGAAGATATTCAAAGGGCAGCGGTATATCTTGCGCCGACTGTCTGGCTCCCCCAAAAGGTCGGATCCTTCGACCGAGGCGGTTGTAAAGAGCCAGGTAGTCTCCCAGTGCGCTACGAAGGTCAGGTATAGCAAATTTCTCCGCAGCAGCGTCAACCGAAAGACGACGGAAAGTAGGGCGGAAGTTGAGATGGAATGCAGTCGAACCACGTACGAATGTGCGCAGCGGAGAGGAAGAAAGGGTCGTAGACGCAAGAAGCTTGGCAGCGATTTCGAAGAAGTCAGATGGCGATTGTTTCGGTGCCCACAAGTCGTTTAAGACAGCTGCTTCAGCTTCACCCACGTCGTCAACCGCATGATCAACCTCTCCGTCACTTTGATCCCCGTCATGTTCGACGGCAGAACTAGAGGATCCCGCCTCAGCAGTCCCGCGTAAGCGTACGGCGGTATCGAACATCCGGCATTTCTCGACGCGATCCAAATGACGGCAGATCTGCGAGCTGTAATCCTTGTTGTTCGTCCTTGACGCTGGGTCCTTAACGACCTCAATGTGAGCGTGCTCCGTCGTATCCGCAGACCACTGCAACACCGAACCGACTTGAGATATGCTGGGGACAACGCTTTGTAGCAACTCGAGCTTGGGTATTTCCCAGTGCTCAAGGATTGACCCACTCTGGTCACCTCGACGAAGGCCTCCGTCGATGATAGCTTGCTTGTAATGATGAAATTCGGCGAGTGCCGCTGCAATCTTTTCACATCCCTCTTCTGTGATCGCAGGTGCTTGGGCAAGATAACGGAATTCCGTCAATGCGCGGACCGCAGCGACGACATCGGGATGGGCAGCGCCAGCTATGACAACGACAAGGTATCGTTGAACGTCACGCTGGGTGCGTCCACCAACCTGCTTCAATTTAGTGATCCCAGACTTGAATTGACGAAGGCCTGTGATGGGTGGTAAAAGAGAAAAACGGAAATCGAGTTCCTCACTACCCAATGCACACTTACACCACTTGACATCGTGGTCCCAGGACATGCGATGCCAATGATGCAAACACTCCGGTGTAAGAAACCTGTGGGGGTCACTGAGAAGCCAATCACGCCAGAAAGGACGCGATACGCCACTCAATCGAAATTGTGCACACGCGTCAAAGTATGCCTCGACGTCATCGGGGTCGCAGGGAATGCTCTCAAGCTGACGGAGAGTTTCCTCACCGGTCCGTGGGCCGTGACGAAACGGGTCGCCGAAGTTCTTGTACATAGCTTTCGTGACAGGCGATGTTTTTCCTCGTACGCATGCAAGCATGCACGCCTCAGGTGTGTCGACTATGTAAGAGACCAGTGGGGTGAAGCAAAAACGAACGTTCCCGAGTGGATCTGCCATCATCCGACCGAACTGAGCGGCTTTCTTGAGAGGTTCAAGAACGAAATCGAGGCATGCGTGGAAGAGACGTGCTTCCAGGACCGAACGGATCCTCGTAACGGGATAGATGAATTCAGCGATGGGCATCAGTGCGGTCAGCAGAAAGGCGTGTGATGAACCTTTGTTCCGGACATTCATCCTGATGTTAGCAAGGCTGATAAGCAATGGGTGTGCTACCTTGCCTCCACAGACGTTGGTGATATTCGTCTTGTCTGACGAAAGGATTACGCCGCAAAGCGTGGAGCCTACGGGAACTTTCGTCTGAAGGTAGTCAGCATATGCAATTTATTTCCTCGAAACCTTTACCTGCAAATCCCAAGCTCCGTCGCTACTCATCCACTCGCTGTATACCCTCATGACTCGTTCTGCAGCAGTGAACACACGGAATGGAGAATAGTCCATTTTTCCTGCGTAAAACGGATGGTTAAACAATGCTTCTATGCATTCGAGAGAATCACGCCAGTAGAGCTGAACAGGGTTGGTGGTCGGATGGCGCGTAGGAACTACGCGAACTTTCCAGCACGGCCCTTTTGGAAGATCCTCAATACGCCCGCGAAGTTCCTTTGCAGTCCAGAAGGAGAGCGGCATCTTCTTCGTCTGTACAGTAAGAGGTGGCACGTAAATGATAGCGATGAACTTGTAAAATACGACAAATGCTTACCATACTTAGAGACAAGTAATTGTCGACCTCTCTCATACTGAGATTCGACTGAAGTAGAAAGTTGGCCATCTCCCAATCCCCGAAGTTGGCGAAAGGATAGTACATATTAGTTTGACGATGGAAAGCGTGACGATCCATGTCGAAGCGCCTGAGGAAGGTGTCCCCGATGCCATATACGATCGCAGCGCCTTCGAAATGCTCACCTCGGCAAAAATGTCCAGCATAAGTCGTTGGTGCGAAAACTTCCACTCCCTCTCCGATTTCAGGGATGTCGTAGTCAGCATTTGGGCCATCGAAGTGATCGTCCATCGGCGCAAGATCCAAGTTCGGAGAACGGAGAGCAAACGCATTAGCACCATCCAATGTCGGATCGCCTAAGAATGAAATATACTCCCGTTCCCAAAGGTGACACGCCGTTCGTGGCTGCTGGAGGTGGAAGGTGACACCATTTGCTGTTCCAAATGACTTCGCACAACGCGGGCACTTCGGCATGTTTTTTAAAATCGAGGGTGAGGAAAAGAAGAACGTTGGAATGCTAGAGGCAGGGTTACAGCGGTTTGCGTGAAGGCAGACAGTAACAGGTGTAAGGTAGACCAGTTTGGAAATAATATGAAAAAGTCCTACGGACCCACCCGGCCCGCCGGATCACTCATCTTTCGACCCCCAGCGGTCATATTATTGTTCAGAGGCTGCAAATTTTATCCAGATAGGCTGTACAACGTGTAAATATCCCACTCGTTTCCAACGATAGCATTCTGGCATAATGTCGGGGCCTCGTTTTACTCGGCAAGTCTTCGGTGCATATCAGCGAGCTCCTTTGGAGGTAAAAAAAAATGTACTTCTATTTCTGAAGAAGTTTGTGTGGTAAACGCACTCGAGCCCACTTCTAAACTAGCTAGGCCGTTCTCAAGGGGTAACCCGGGTTCTCGTTATCCGGCTTTGCACAAATATGATGCTACGAAGTCACAACGCATTAGTATCATTCTTTGACGGAGATGACGAAGATTGAGTGCCTCGTGACTGAGAAGTTGCGTGGGGTTCGGGCCATTAGACAAGATAGGCGGATGATGCACCTGTTCAGAATTATGAACGAAGAAAGAGGAAACAACTTACTTCCTTGCGCTCCCGTCCCCGCATGAACGGCGGACCCTTATCGTAGATATCAGTCCACAGACCCTTCGAACGACGGGCAGGTGACGTCTTCGCTTCCTCGATGGCCTGGTCAACCTCTGCTTTAGCCTCCTTGTCGAGTTGCTGAAAAAAAATACATCAGTTTTCTCGACTTAAGCAGGGAGAGATCTACACCCTGAGCTCTTGCAGGGAAGTAAGACCCCATTCTTCGATATATCGTTGCAACCCGCGGGTTGGACTTTGCGTGCTACGCATCCGCTGGATCTCTTCACGGGTACGATAGGTAGCACCAGAGTCAGACATACTAGGGAAGAACTGCCGCTTAGAGTCACAGGTAGGATTGATGGGGAGGGCGGGCGTACTCACGAGACCACCGTAACGGTAAGTAACAAATTCCATAAATAGTGGGCCGTTACCTTCAACGACCCAATTACGAGCAAACTGGGTTGCATGACGGGAAGCGATAATGTCCGTGCCGTTGACCTATCGTGAGTCGTGAGTAAAGGAAACCCAACCTGCGAGAAGTCCATACCTGAAGACCAGGGATTTTATCGCCCCGAGTAAAGTACTCGGTATTGGACGAACTACGCTCCTCGGAGGTGCTCATACCATATTTGTTGTTCTCACACGCGAAGACACGCGACCGAACTGCGGCTGCAAAAGGATTTCGCCACTTTGCAATGTATTGCTACAAGAGAATGTCAAGCCCCACTGCAGGTGCGAGGTGCGCAAGTTAACACAGTAAAAGAAGACGCACCCTCCCCATCTTACAGATGTAATCGAGTTGGCGGTCTACGAATTCAACCGGACAGAAGGCAAGATAGTAGTGGTTATTTCGCATAAGCGCTACCTTCTGCGTTGTTTGCCGTGTACAACCCACATTGACGTAGTGATTTTCCTCGCCGTCGTCGGAATTGTTGTTACTATTGGTGCTACCATGGAAGACGTTGTTCTCGGCGATCTGTACCTTGAGAGTCTTCGTGAGTTTAGCATGCACCTGTTTGAGATTTTCAGTCGTTAGGAGTTCGACGCGGCCTTTCATTTTGAGGGTCGCATATGCCTAGCAGTAGCGACCATGTTAGAGAAGTGGCAGGATGATCAGAGTGGAGAAACTGCTCCCACACACCCAATATCGTTCAACGCTTGCACAACAACCTCCGGGTCCCTCAGCTCACCGTCCTGAGCGAACACAACAAGAGACGATTTAAAACAAGTACACGGCTGAACAGAATGAGGCGACCGCTGGCGGGTCTGTCCTTACATTCTCGTGTAATTCTGTGGTCCTAGCTGCGCCCGCGAGGAGGTTAGTTAGATTACAAGGGAGATGCAGACTCAACCTGAATTTTCGAACAAGTCCGGCGGATGTCGACATCGCAGCAGCATATAGAGTGAAGCAGAGCAGTTGGTGGAAGGAGATAGGACGAGTGAGCACACTGTATCACTCTCGGTTGCCCAAGGCGGTCCGGTCGGCCTGTACTTTCCCACAATTTTTGAGACAGGCAGGAGCCTTAATGCGTCAAATGATTTTCGCCTACCGTATCGTTCTGCTATAGCGTCGTGTTCATATCATTCTGCTAGGTCGTCCTCGTATGGCAATCCCCGAGCCCCCCAGTACGTTTGGCAAGCCGGGACCGTGCACGACTATGAGTAGCGGTTTGGATACGCCTCAGCTTAGCACAAAAGCTTGTGCTGGTTCCTACTCACATCCTTCCTCCAGTATTGTTCCAGAAACGCCTGATGCCAGCATCAGTTATTCACAGCAAATTATACCGGCTCCCCCGTCTTCCTCTGCCCCACGGATCCTCTCGTCCAATACAGGTGCTTCTCTCATCCGAGGAACACCTGCCGCGATTGGTTTGTTCAGAGCCCCCAAGTCGTTGATCACGTTACCACCGCATACAACCCCTTTTCCATACCGTAATTATGCTCTCAGCTTCGCGGTAAGATCCCCTATGCACGCTCAGAATGTGCCGGTGCAAGCAGAGAACGTGAGTTGTCTGACGTTTCCTTGCTCGAACTTATTCCATCGTTAAAGGTCTCTACTGAGGATGAGGGGGGACAAGTGGGGGAAGAAGAAGAAGAGGAGGAGCGCGCGGAAAGGGATGAAGCGAAGTTGGTCCTCGAGGTTGCCAGAGCCCAGCGCAAAATTTGTCGCGTTGAACAGCAGCTCTCCACTGCCAGGCTCGAGGAAATTGATGCTTTGGGGAACCTCTACCGGTTCAGGGCTGAGCTCGCAGAGAGGAAGCTGCAGTATGCTGACTTCGACCTCGGACATGTTCGTCACAGTATCCGGAAGAATGGTGTCTCCCTCTGCGACCTTCCCTCGACTCGCAAGCGTCGTCGAATGTCCGACAACGGGGTTACCGGTATGGTCACTCTACAGATCACATTGTTCTTACTTATCTCACAACTTGTACAGGTGGCTGCCTTTCTTCTGACATTTGAGCACTCTGTGAGCCAAAAAATGTGACCGCTTGTCGTACATTTATTACATACCAGCTGTACTTATCACGTTCATCTCCATCCATGCAATTGAATACACCGTGTACAGTTCAAGTCCTCATTGAAGTGAGATATCCGAATCTACTTGTGCCGTACAAATGCTACAGACTACATGAAAATTTAATTTAATCCATATCTAGAGGGACACTGCGATAAGGATGCGGTCTGCGGGGGCGAAGGATAGCGATGATGGTGAGGACGAGACGACGCGAAGTTCAAACTGGGCGGAGCAAAAGGGTTGGCGGACGGAGGGGGAGTCGACTTTTTTGGTAGACGGTAGTTTGTAAGTATGGAGCGGCCCAATCCCTGCAAAATCCTTTCGTACCTTTGCTTCGAACTCACCGAGTGTCAAAGGGTCCATGTATCTCCCTCTCCATCTGATTGATCTCCTGCAACTGAAACATACCCCGCGCGACGACACTCCATGACTTGTTCGAGCACGTATCGTTGCAGATGACCTTGCTGGCGAGCATGAACGCAGAGATGAAGAGGCGGTGGCCGGACGAGCCACGAGCGGTGGGAAATCGAGCCTTTAGTCTTTGCGGCAAGACGAGTGCGGTGAATGTGACCGAAGGGTGGAGTTTCATGCGGCGGGGGGGATAGGCGATAAACTTTTGAAAAATTTTCCATTGATCCCGAGGATGAGGGAGGTAGTTCGGGGCAAGCGAATAAGTGGGTGATGAACCTAGTGGAAAGCGGAGAGGTGTGCTCGTGCCCGTAGTACTCGTCCTGACGAGCGACGGGCCGCGTAGATGGCGGTTTGGTCGACGGCACCTAAAGCCTATGAACAGTTGGTCGGACATTAGGGAATGAGTTGAACTTACGGGTTGTGGGTAGGGTATCCGCGGATGCGATGCGAGTGCAGAGCAAAGACGCGTTAGTAATGGAAGACACTACCGGAACACATGAGACGGGGGGTGCCAGGTATATAGAGAGGATATACTAGAGCACTGGAATACCACGATTGTCAATGACAAAATTGAAAAGAAACGATAGTGGTACGGCCAACAAGATCGACCAGAGCGCCACAGTACGGTACGCCAGCACGGGCGACAGGTGGCCGCCAACGTGGCTGACACGAGTCGTATGGGCCCATAAAACACCTACTAACATCAGCACGGGTGATAGGAGTACTCATGATTGACGAGAGCGCTGCAATACGGTACGCCAACACAGGCGGACAGGAGACCGACAATGCGACTGACGTGAGCCATATGCATAGACCGAAAATGACACACTAACCTCGAAATCGGCGACAAGAGTCCACCAACATGATGGATGAGAGTGGCCAGTACGGCCGACAAGCGCCAACGCACAGAGACGAAACGGATAGATTAGAACTATGGGATAGGACGTATTACGAAGGACCTGCTGACATAAGCCTCGCATTTGCTGCAATGTCGAAGTCCTGACGAAATCTCCAAGTACACTACCGCGGCTTTCTTGTCCTGCTTAAGTGCCCCGAATCTTCGTCTTTGTGGTCGATACTCGCTTGGATGAGGAAGGCCTCAAGGTTCTTCGTAAGGCCACTCCTGCCAGTCCCGGTTACATCCCACCGTGTGCCCTCGTCGGGCTTATCACTCTCGGTACCACGGTATGCCATCCGTCGAGGACAGCGGACAATAGCTGACGCGTTACAGACTCAGGTCCACGAACTCGGTTACGTTGAACGCAGTAAATCCTATGTCTTCCACGGTGGTACGGAGTATGCTTCGAATGAATTCAAGACATGCTTGGCTTGAGCACTCTGGCTCGTGCTGCTCCTCGCCCTGGTCTGCTCATGCCTCAGCAAGCACTCGGCGCTGCCCGATTTTTACTCCCGATGCAATGGGTGGAGTTCCAGCTTACCAGAGTACTTGTATTCCTCCAGTGCGATCCTTAACCTATCGTGAATGACAAGCTTCCGTTGCGGTAAATTGCAGTCGCTTTGAGTGTCGCAGTTGGATTGCTGGCGGTGAGTATACGTGTTTTTCTGTGCTGTAACCTCTCGCTGACCCCCGAAGGCGACATATCCCAATACAGGCGCTTGCATCGTACTGTTTTCTGGTGGTCCTGCTACTGAGGGTCCTGGAATGGTGGTCGGCAACGATTTGTTCCCTCCCATCACAACATCGAACGAGATAATGTTAAGCGTTACAAGCGTGCTGTGAAGGTAAGGTGACCGTCGCAAGAAGACTTCCCTTCTCAGCGGCCTCTTAATTCTACGAAGGTTTCGCGAAACGGGCCTCTAACAACGGACATGTAGTCGACCTCTTCTCTGGCTGTTCAGATCAAGTTGGATCGCTGGAGATGAAGTCCCTACCCAATTCCACGAACGGCGTCGGTTTTATCCGCTTCGTTTTTGACCTCCATCTTCCAGCAGAGGTTCCTTCGTATTTTCAACAAGGACAACCAAGACTTCTTGGAGATGGGCCTCGATGCTACGTTTGGCTTACAGGTATTTTCTTTCCTTTCAATCAATTTTACTCATGTGGCCGATGGACAACCAAGGTGCTGAAAGTCTCTGGATTCATCGTGCATACCATCTCGGCAGGAAGGAATCCGCTTGTGTTGGAGAGACGCAAATCAGTATCGGGAGGGCCTCTGCGTAGAGACTGAGCGCCGCCACTGTGGACATCAGCAGCTGTGGACTTCGAACTGGGTACTGAGGCCGGGAGAGCTCTTCAGCCTGGCTTTCGGGTCGACTCAGTTCGTGACTCACTCTTCTGCACAGCAGCGTTTGCGTGTCACAGCTACTGCACGTAACTTTGCTGAGGCCGAGCATTGCTGCTTCGTTCGTTCGATCCTTCTTTGGGACACCCTGTCGAAGCATTTACCGGTTATGAACACGCCACTATCAGCTGCTAGCAGGTCACACCCACCGCATTTACTCGATGAGAATGGTTGGAACCCAAAACGCTCACAACCAAACCACCAGCAGCACGGACGGAAGTGTCTGTAGTTGGCTGGTGGACATGCTGGTGCATCCCGAGGTCAGTGGATCGGTCTTTTTTTTTTGCACTTCTGCTCGAGTACTACATGACCGCATTGATAACCCCTCGTGCAGGAAACCTTGGTGCTGATTCACGCCGGCCGTAATAAAACGGGCGAAGTGGCCATCACCACGCTTGACTTCCCTGACAATGAGACAACGACGTTTTGGGTTGGTACCAAAGAAGGTAACGTGTACCAGGCGAACAGGTACGACCGTGCTGGTGCGAAGGCTGGACTCGACCAGCAGGACATCTATAAGGGGCATGCTGGCCGTGTTATGAGACTGCGTTTCCATCCCCTCGCGGGCCCTGTTGATTTTTCGGATCTATTCCTTGCGGCGAGCGTGGATCGGACGGTGAAGCTTTGGCGAGCCAAGAGTCTTGCAAAGCCATCAACGACAGCACGTACCATTCCCCCAGTATATTCTTTTGATGAGGTGGACGATTATGTCTACGATGCGAAATGGCATCTTGCGCATCCCGCGGTATTTGGTACTGCCGACGGTTCGGGAAAGTTCGATTCATGGAATTCAAACAACGACACGGAGGTACGCATGATATTCTACTTAGAAATGCAACGATATTGTGAACTATCCCTACGGTACCCCAGGTTTCCGCCGTGACTACCAACGTTGGAACGGGTCGCGCAATCAACAAACTTGAATGGGACCGCAAGGACGGCCGGCGTGCTGCGCTTGGTTGTAGCGATGGAAAGCTTTACACTTACGATATCGGCGACATAGTAATACCCGGGGAATCCGAGTGGACAGGCCTGCAGAAGACTAGTTGCGGAGATGGTCAGCAATAGCGGTCAGACGAATGAAGTGGTGGTCGGAGACGCGACACGGATCATCGCTGGGTGTTGACAGGAAGTCTGTTGTATCGATAAGAAGTTGGTAGTGTACTAGTACATCGGGACAAGTTCTGCCAATCATTGTCTGCAGGCGCAATGATAGGCTACGACTAGTAACGACAGTAAGGTTCAATGAAGCCGAGACTGTTGTGTGAGGTAACCTGAGATGGTGAATATGGATTGCATTATATTTCCATTCTGCCAGCTAGTAGTGGCTAGTAGTATCATACATAATGTACTTCGACACATTGTCTATTGTACTGCTGTGACACGCTGTGACACTGTACATTGCTGAACACTGTACCACTGTGCCGACTGTGTGCTGTGATGCGCTGTGATGTGCTGTGACCCGCTGTGCCCTAATACGGCTGTGAAACCGTGGCACTGTGGCAATGCTGTGACCCTGTACACCACTGTGAACTGTCACACTGTAGTCATGTGCCACTGTAACCATACTGGGAAGGACTGTGGTGGCTGTGGAACTGTGTGAAAATGACTGATTTGCTGATGTAGGCAGTAATGTTCGGGGAAAGTAAACACGCCAAGAGACGATTATGGAGGGAAATCTGTTGAGAGCGGTAGTAAACTTAATTACTGAATTGAGTATAAAGATATACGTACCTCAAAGTCCTTCGAAGTTAATGTCTCTTGAAGTGCGGTAGACTTATTAGCATGAGTGTCGATTTCGTATTTGATAAGTGACGCCTTCATATTTACGAGCATATGGAACAGGTCTCCCGTCTAAGAGTCGTAATATTAGAGGACGTGAAAACAATGCACTGATGTCGACTTACCTCGATGAAATCGAGAAGATTCTTCTCGGGAATCTCTAGTGTACTGCAAAGGTCCTTGGCGTATGTTCTGAGCCGTTTCACACGTTGAGCACTGAGCTGCGTAGGGTCAGAATCGAGGTCGTCCAGAGAGTCACTTCTTCGTCGGCGGGCGCCCGCGCTTATGGACCCTTCGAACAGTAAAGATGAATCAGAAGGAGGACTTGGGCATCGACGAGGTTGAGAGCTTGGCGGGGGCTCGAGTTCAAAACCAGCGGTCATGGCGTCTGATGGCAAGAAACTGTTGCTCAAGCTGGAAGCACGTGTTGAACCTCGAGAACTCGAGATTGATGAAGCAGGACGAGCAGGAGAAGAACGAGGTCCAACTGAGCCGGAGGTTGCTCGCAATTGGTACCGGCGAAACATCACAGTTCACCGGCCTCCGAGAGCATTCACGCCGAGCGCTGAGCACTGTTCTTTTGAGTGAGGAGGCACGTTGTCATTTCTCTGCCGACAAATCACATGACACTATTCAAAATACCAGCAGGCCTTATGGAGCGTAATACGGCGTTTGGTTGTACGGTATGTGTAAAGTAGGCTGTGGAGCATTGCAAGGCTGCTGCCCATTCTGGGACGAACCGTGTTGCGCAGCAGTCGCATGGGGAAATGATGTTTGAGCAACATGATGAAAATTACGCTGGTTCAACAACCCCGAAGGCACCGGGGGCAAATAATTTGCTGTCGTTTGACTCCAATCGCAGTTGTTGTATGTCAAGGAGGGAGGCGGGGGACTCGTGGCATGATGAAGAATAGGATAAGCACTCTGCAGTAAGTTAGCCCACTCGATATTCCTAGTGATACGTGTAACTCACTGGTTCATGACGTCCCATTAATGCAGTATTCGGGATCTGGGGCTGGGCGTAGTAATTATATTGCCCTTGAACAAGCCGAGGGGGGTTATAGTGGTTCGCCGCTGGCATCGGAATCGGTTGGACTACAGAGCCGGTATTTTGATGTAAAGTATGCATGTGAGGCAACGGAGCAAACACCTGATGTGGGTTCTGGTCCGGAGCGAGAGTGAGTCTGGCGGCGGCAAAGGACGCGGACAGAACTGAGGCAGAGGACTGCGGCGGATGAGGGTGATGAGATGCAGCCGTGATGCGCGGTGCGAGCTGTGCGGGTGGAGACTGTGCGGGAGAATTTACGAGATTCGATAGAGCTGACGGCGCGGTCGTCTTCGTGCGTTTCTGCCTCTGCTTCGGTTGACGATCAAATGCGGGCAAAGCTGAGGCGGGTGCACCCGAGTCCTGCACTGGAGTGGGACTTGATGCATGCTGAGCTCTTTTCTGTCGGATTTGTTGGGCCGCCTGGCTGCGAACTTTCTGAACATTCTGAGCTGCGACACGTAAAGGGGTTTCTTGTAATGATGCAGGCAACGCAGCGCGAATGAAAGCGTAATTATGGATAGAGAAAGTATTGAGGATATAGTTTGGAGTCTCCTCGTGGTGGACGACGGGCTTTGTTCGTGTCGTCAAAACCCTTTCCTGCAGTGTAGCACGAGGAGTAAGCGTTATGCACTTGGAGTCCATACAATTGTGCTGTAAATTAACAGCGCATACGATGTCCTTATGTTGATCAGCGTGGCATTCGACGGCAGTGATTTTTAGTATACTTACCATACAAGATATGACAAGCGTCTGGTCAGTTAAGCGCAGTCTCGGAAGGTGGAGGCTGGGGTGCAAGGCTAGCTCGAACTCGAACAGTTGAATGGCGATATGTTTGACGATAGAGTGATAAGCATCATCGATGAGTATCTCACGCACCCGTCCGACTGAAAATCCCGAGTTCGACGCAGCGTGAGTGAAAATGACGTTCCCGTTGAGCTTGACTTTGTCTCCGTGTCTCGCCGTCAGGGCGTCACCTCGGAAATACAAGCCGTCCAGCTTGGAACTGTCTACGACACTACCGCTTTTGGCACACTGTGTGTCCTGCCATCGTATAGCGTCGGAAAGCCGAGTCTTGGACTTTGAAGCTTTGGACTTCGTCGTGGAAGCAGCTGGAACACGGATGATCTGACCTATTCCTAGAGATGAAAGACCTCAGCGTACCGAGTAGCAGATAAAAGGACAGGATACTAATACCCGCAGCGTCTGTAGACTCGTTCTTCAACTCGTCAAGCTTGATCCCGAGTAAACGTGCTTGCACAGGGTGCTCGGAGAGGAAGGTCAATACAAATGGCCCAGCACGGACCCATTTCTGTAAGTTTTTCTCATACCAGTATCCACCAGTGGTGATATGCTTGATAATGTCGAACCGTGCAAATGTCCGACACGTATCTTGGCTTGGACCTTGCCGATTGCTGTGTATACATGTCAGCCGGAAGACATGGTTGAACGACTCGTATCGCTCCGTCGAGAAAATGATCGCAGGTCCAAAACGGCGGATGTAGGCGGGAAGGTGGACAAGAAAGTGAAATTTTGGCTTCGTGATGAGGATGCTGGGGGCACAAATTGCTGTCACATTAAGGAAATCTTCAATTGTACGAGAAAGCCGAGCCTGTAGACGGTTGTAAGTTAACGAGACATCGAGTAAGCAATTCCACATAGAAAATCAGACCAGGTAAGCCTCGAGATCCTCAATTTTCGTATGCCAAAGGAGAACAACAAGCTCTCCGATTGTTGTCCATCCGTCTATCACCGTCTGAGGCACTAAATCGTGTATAACGAACGGCATCACCTGCGCGAGACTTTTGAAGTGCTTCCCGATCAGGGCGCCCTTATAACGACAGATATAGTCCGAATTCAAGTTAGGCGTGTTGAGTGCATCACACTCAATCGAGTCCAAACGGCTCTGAAATAGATCAAGTAACTTTGCCTTTTCCATAAGGTGTACGGTTTGCCCCCAAAAATACTTGACTATGCCAAGTAAAATGGTGTGCAGGATCTCCGTCGGGGTGTCCATGTGAATGTTGATGCCTGAGAACGGGTCTTGACAAAGCGTAACAACGGCGAGTCGAGAAAAACGTACTCTCCATACCCAGGAGTGGATTGATCATGTCGTCGAGGCCTTTTCCACCAAGGAGCTCAGTAAGCTCTTTCTCCAACGTAGCCTTGATTTCGCTTTCTTGTAAGACTCTATTTCCGGATCCTCGTTTACGAAGCCGCTTGCCCATTTCTACAACCGTATTCAAGATACCCAGGGAAAGTGAATCACGAACACCCGTGCTAGAGACTGACGCCTGAATCTTCGTTGACGCACCTGACAAAACCGCAGTCTCGAACTGTTTCTTGATTTCGTTTAGAGTCCCTCCCGGTGTGCGAAGTGTACCTGGCTGTATGTTATTAGCCTGGGGAAAACTAATTGTGTACGGGCTCGCTCAACCTTGAATAGGCTGCAATATCCAGCTTCGGATTCCTTGAACTCTTTCGGCCCCCCAGCGTGACACGTCCAACAGTAATAGTTGCAGTTGAGACCACCTTGACTACACTCTTCGGCTTGCATGGGATTATCCCCCCCAAGGAACAGTCCATATGGAACCAGCATGACCTCCTCCTGATCCCGGCAGTCCCAGGTAATGATCCCTGACGCGGATGCCTTCCTAAGTTGACAGGTGTGTCAGGTCAGTCTCGCTATACAAAAGGAGACGTACGAGATTGATTGTTTCATAGCATGCATCAATTCCATGGGAGATGCATGCGGTGATGATGTGACGAACCGTACACAAAATTCACGATCCAGCATCTCACGCCGCAGGCTCGCATTCGACATATAAATCACAAAATGTTTGTTCCACTGTTTCGAGATATTCCCTGAGACGTCGTCCATGAAAATGATCAGTGGCACAGCGTAGACCATACGACCACCCGATTTTTTACGCCACGAATTGGGTTCTAACGATGCGTACTTTTTCGACGATTGGGTTAAGCCGCATGCAAGTTCCGAAGGGTGAAGCGAAATGTCCTCATATGATCTTTTGAACATTGTCGTCGATATGATCTCCAGTTCGTCACTGACAATAAAGCCGGCCTGTGGACAATACACATATCAGCCTGTAACGCCTAAGTCACTTACAAACTGATTGACTTACATCAGTGCGTGCAGCAGAGCGCCCAAGAGCAAAAAGCTCTTTCACGGGAGACTCGGGTGTCTGCTCGGTGGGACTCGCAGGTATGGGGGTACAGACGCTGGGGGCGGCAAGGAAGAAACGTTCGGGTATGAAATACAATCCAGACGATTCCTGTAACAGTTCACCGACAAAATATATGCTTCCGTGGATGCGAACGGCCGGGGGAGATGGCATCTCATGTAACATTTTCTCGCCATTGAAAACCTGTGACATGGTACTGCCGCCGTCCTCCGGAAAGTCTTGCATCGCAAGTCGTGTAAGAGGATTTGCATAATCCTAGAGCAAAATGAGATATGCAGTTACGACAGTCACTAACAGCTTACCTTCGCAATCGCCTTTGCAACGTCATTAATATAGAAGACATTGCCCAGAGGGGAGATGACCTTGTCGGTCGGGTCACCAACTATTTCCTTCACCTCTTCATAGCATCTCTGCAGTGCATATAGAGACGGCACGTCACAAGCACCGAGTTGTTTGGCCCAATGAAGAATGGCCCGCTTTTGTGATCGGGAGAACGGCAGTCTTGGCGAACTGAATAATAGCGCAGTGAGGAAATGCTATTGTCGAGAAAAGCATTCAATGATCAGCCGTCCGACTGTGGTTAATGAGTGACTTACCCCTTTTGTCGGCCACGGGTATGTCAGACTATCGACAGACGCTTTCATTTTCGTGGAACTTGACTGTGAAGTCTCATCAGATTCATGATCTGACGCGTTCAGTCCAAACAATGTCAGTAATAATATGTAGCAGACTTGAAAGTTCTCACCAGAAAGCTGGATGCCGAAGTCAGACTCCGAGTCACATGCGATGTCATCGATCAGGGATGCGTTGAGAGGAGAGACCGGCGTGGAGAAAAGCGCCTCACCAGAGGCAAGCGCGTCTTGTAGCTCCTGGAATAGGTCTCTTGTACCGTCGATTTTTTGATGACGGCTGGTTGATATAGCATGCCAAAGTGTGCTCAGCGGAACCGGCTGGTCATCCTCGGGCTCAGTAGTTTTCAGTAAAGTAACGGACGGTACTTCTGATGTTACAAACATTGGTTCGCTCTCGTCAGGGACCCCCCCCATCCACTGGTGGCTGTCGATGTTCATCGGTTCCATTTCATGAATAGTATTCGAGGACCCAGCAAGGCCGTGTGAAGGGTAAAGTAGCTCCTCGACTGTGCGTTCAGAAGCCTTGTAGCCCGATAACGTTTTCTGACCGCTCGCATGGAGTTTGAGATGGCGCTGGTGGACGTTTGAGGATTGATGGCTCTTGAGGTGCTTCAAGTTGAATTCACGATATTCACCTTGCATCGTTGGACAGATCAAACAGTTTACAAGCCGGTCGGCTTTCTTGCTTGCATACTGAAATACTGCAGTGGGGTTAGCATTTTGCGTCAGGAGTGATACCACATACTTTTGCCATCAACAGGGCCCGAGACAGAGACCTTCATTGAATATTGTATGGATGGAGAAGAACAGAGTGAAATAAGGACTCCGAATGCGAACTGGAAGGTTGATGGTGGCCAGCGGATGCCTTCGACACTCCAACACCGTCGATACTTCGAAGACAGGAGCGATGGATTCTTCGTGTCACGTGATGGCATTTCGAGCCCGGATTCACCCAAGTCTTCAAACTCCACGGTGTTCGTGTTCACTCTGCGCAGTCCGCTTGACTCTGTTTTTTTTTTTTGAGCAAGATGTCTTTGTCCACCACTCAAACGTTTGTTCGTCCTGATGTCGAATGCGTTGGGAACGACTCTGCTTTTCTTCAGCCGCTGCTTGTCACAATATACTTTTCCGGTCCTGTGCCTCAACACCTCATCCGCGAGCAGATTGTAAGTTTTGCCTTCTCTTTATGCTGCTCCGTGCTCACCTGCTCATTCCAGAAACCAATCAAAATCACAGTCTCCGTAGCAGAGGAGTACAATAAATTCATGGCACCGGTTATTCGTGCAAAAGCATGGAGTGTATATCAGTCCGAGCCATCTGAGCCTGCTGTTCCGGTGAGTTCTTACTCCTCTGAAACTAATAGGTAATAATTAACGTATTGTACTAGCCTCCCCACCCCCTTCAATATTGTACTGGCAGTGACGACATCAGCATGCAAACTTGCACCCAAGACTTCGCTATCCCGTTTCTTCCTCTCCCACGTACGTTTGATTGTACCGATCCTCAACAATGGGATACGCTATCCAAGGAAATTGAATGCTGGCTTGTCGACGAGGTGCATAATTCGTCCCTTCCGATGTGGACGTGGGGAAGGGACGCTTTCTGGCTTACGTTTATTGGCACTCATCCGAGGTTTCCCAATGGAAGGTGGTCAGCATGGGATCCGAGGATTCCGTTGGAAGGAACTTTCATAGAGGAGTGGCTCGGTGGTGACGAAACAGAGAGTGTCTGCCTTGATGGGTCGTCCGACAGCGATGAGAATGACGATTGTCATGACACTGGAAGTGTTGTTACTCCTCTTGACTGCTCTATCACTCTCTCTTACATCTGGGATGCATTCTCTCGACACGTTGCACTTTTTTATCCTCAGCCATTGATTTCAGCTGTTTGATTACTGTCCATCTTTTTTTCCATCATGTACTGTGCTTTTGTACCCTGTTGTGCCGACCTTGCAATGCAATGGCGTTCTTACGATCATGCAAACGAGTGGTCTTGTGTGGAACTGTCCACCCCATGGAGCATACTGTATACCATGATGAATGCACAATTTCAACATACGCGTAGTGTACAGCATATGTACACTGTACATACAGCTAATGTGTGGGCTATATACGGAGCCAAATTATCCATTGTACATTTTACGAAACACTGTAGGCTACATGGTCCCTGGAGGACAACACCAGCACATCGGTTCCATGCCGCTCTAATATATGTTTGACATCATTCCCGTGACCTCTGTGACATATCTGAGGGATGTTGAGGTGAAGATCTCGGATAAATAAATCCTCAGTTTATTGTACCTATACGGAATGGATATACACATTATATTGGTTTAGTGCGTAATTCATACTTTCCGGCACGTGTACTTGAAACAAATTTGGCGTTCTGACGTGTACACGCGTCGTTGGACTGTGTGCGCTAGTGTCAGGCTGACACCACCAAGCTGTCGATAAATTTACTTCCGTAGCGTTAGCAACCGTCGCCTGCTTACCAAAACCATGACTTAACCTTCAGCGTTTCAAGTTCAAACATGGGAGTATGGGCGTCAGTTTGACTCTGCATGGGCAAAGCCGCCACCACGCTGCCTTGCTATCGACCTCACCTTGAATAATGTACATGCTCCCATTCGTTGCACAAGTCAGGTACGGGATCACGATCCTTCGTTGTCCTTGGCCCGATGTCTCGCTCCAGGTTTCCCTGTGGTATGCTTAGAGCCCGCCACTCACAGCCTTTCGGAGCCGTTCGGTGCCTTCTCGACGAACTAGCATTACGAGTTATCCAACGAAGCGGTTCGTTTTCGGGAATTCCTTCGGGGATTCTTTCTTTTCTTTTCTTTCCCCTATCGGGGAGGGGCGACCCTCCGGAAGAAGGAACTCCCACTTGGCACGCACACGCGCCAAGGACCGCCACGAAGCCCTGGTGCTGTGGTATGTTGTGGATGTGTCCGATGTCAGTGCACCCACGTGCTTCACTCATCTCGTTAGATGGCATCCCAGAGATCTGAGCGGGTTCATATGCAAAAACGGACGGGGATGACCGAGTTGAACGGCATCTTCCACCCGCAAGATAATTATGTAGGTACTACTATGTGCGCTGCTATAGCAGTATACATATCAGTGTGAACGGATTACCCCTCGAGATCTCCATGTGGAGAGCGTATCCGAGTAACCAAAGTGGAGGCCATATCGAACGTTTGAAAACCGTTGCCTGCTTACTGTCGGCGAGGGGAGTACCCTCCGACTCGAGTCGAGGACCACATGGGTCCGACTAGATCGGGGAAGGAGGATCTAGGGTGGACAATTGGGAAGCACTTTCGGTCTCCCCAGCATCCCTGGGGGGAAGGGGGGCGGTGATTGACATCTTGATACGATTGCTTGGATCGACAACTGGAAGCGCGCTTTACTTAAGGGAGGCACGGGCAACGCGATTTTCCAGATGGCCGACGGGGTGCTGTGGAGCGCCCAGAAGTTACAGCGCCCGCCCGCCCGGATCCTTGTGGAGCTATGTGTAAACATGAGTGTGTCAGCGCCCCAGCGATGGGTTGGAGTTTCGGTGGGACGTGCAGCCAAGTGCACTCCTTTCGCTCACACGTTCAGTAAGGAAGGACTGGCAACCTGACGTTTATAGCACTTTTGTCGAGCGACTCGACAGGGGCCAGGCCTGTTACCCATGGGAAGCTAGACTGTCACCCCCGATTTCGAGGAGATGGACACTTCGAGATTTCTCCATCACATTTCGACGGCGAACGAACGAGCGCTGGGCTAGCGTATCCATAGTCGTACTTACCGCTACGCATATACTCTTCACATGTCAACTATAAACTATTCGTCTCATTTCACTATTACCATGCGGTAGTACATACTTTACATCTCACTCTACGGGCCTAATGGGCACCGCGTCTTAGTAGTAGTCTACTTGTTGCGGTATATAAATATAGAAATTCTCTCTCTCTCGTACTTACCGCTAGCTACTAGTAAGTAGTTGGCTCGGTCTTTGTTTGACTCGTTGTTGCCAGGCACGCTGTGCACGGAGAAATCTCGCGGAACTCGCGCTGAGAATAAGATGTGACATTTGACAACAGACCTTTCATGACGCGACACTATTCAAAAACGGCGTTCTCACAGTGAGATACTCGAGGCTCATGGCACTTGCAACCACCGTTAATTAAGGTCGTGGGCGTGGCAGAGCTTTATTACTGAGCTGACAGTTCCACCTTCGATTTTCGGAGATGATTGTGTGTGTGTGTACCAGCCTGAGACTCGACCAAGTTACTTGATTGCGTACCGGACCGGACTATTAGAATGTAATTGTCGAGAATCACCGAAATGCGAAGTGGGAAAGGTTTCATGAGATGACGTTTCGAGTGTTTGCTATCGCGAACATACATGCAAGTAATGTGATACATCGCTATGGACTAGATATTATCGCTACGATGGCGCGCTCGCTAGAACGAAAACGAAAACGCGGTGGCCCAAAATACGAAGGACTCTCTATAAAACAATGCGTTACGAATATATATACGGGCTTGATCGGCCATATAAGTAAGATAGGAAGGATGGTAAAATATCGAAGTTTAGAAGTAGCGCGTTTCTTTTTTTTGGCCAGTCGAACGAATTTAATCACAGGAAGGAGGACAGTCATTCTAAGAAGCAGAACCCCGTTCAGCATCGAAAAATAAGAAGATATTCAGACACTCACCGGACGTGTGAAGGTGAGCATATGACAAGTGATGTACCCTTTGGCAAAACCAGCCCCGGCGTATGCGAACAGATATTGCCATTTCCGTTTGAACACTTCGTATTCTGCAGCGTCGGCCAATGCCGGGTAATCCTTGATAATCGATTCTTGTCTGACATTGGCTTCGAGGCGACGTCCCCATTCTCGGAGGGTTCTAGGGTAGTCTGGATTGAGAGAGGGGGATGCAATAAGGAAAACGATGGATCATCGTGAACAGAAGGGGGTACATACGAGCAGCGTGGTTTTCGACGCCTTCAAGGGTGAATCGCCCTTCTGAACCAGAGTTGGCTGCGGCGATCAACGCAGTAGCACTTGGCAGGCATGAGTTGGGCCACATGTATTTGCGCATGAAGTCCTCTGGCCTTTGGGGGAAGGTGTCCGCGGTGAGCATGCGAATCGTGACTTCCAAGGGGCAGAAGACTCACTGATAGCGGGAATAACGCGACTCTGGGAAAGTCGACGCACTAACTACGGCAGTGGCATCTCGCGACTTCAGAGCGTAGTCGACGAGCTTGAAGTACGTGTGATA
Source organism: Pisolithus microcarpus (assembly GCA_024613185.1). NCBI lineage: Eukaryota > Fungi > Basidiomycota > Agaricomycetes > Boletales > Pisolithaceae > Pisolithus > Pisolithus microcarpus. The sequence continues at coordinate 1,548,525 of JANFAI010000002.1, read as the reverse complement.
ATGCTGGGAACCCACGTGCTGTCGAACCAATTCATGTGAGTGAGATAGGGAAGAGAAAACGTGGCAGGCTGCCATTTTCTCACCTCCAGCATTTCGATACTGACAAATGCGTCAAAGGCTTTTTCGAAGGAGGACGGAATGTCGCGATAGTCCATGAGGTGCACGCGAATACGATCCTGGTAGCCGGCCTCCTTGATACGCTCTTCAGCGAGTGCCTTCTGTTCCTTGGACAATGTCAAAGTATCGACTTCACACCCGAACGTTCTGGCAGCCTATAGCGACGTGGTTGTGAGCCAAGTTCACGGGAAAATAAACGCACGAGACTCGCTTACCTCGATGGCAAGACCACCCCAACCAGAGCCAAATTCCAAAATTCGGTCTCCAGGCTTGACCCTGGCCGCAGTAAGGACATGCCGGATTTTGCGAAGCTGTGCGGCTTCAAGGTCTCCGGGTGTTGGCCCAGTTACCAAGTCCCCACGCACGCCACCCTCCGCGTCTGTCCACAAGGCACAAGAATACATCATTTCCTGGCTCAAGAAGGCCTGGAGGGAAAGAGGGGGTATCGGTCAATGTGTGGTTCCACTGGAGGGAATATCGGGACACACCTGGAAGAGTTCATTCGATTGGTCGTAACTGGCAATGGCATTTAAACGTGCTTTCCAGCGTGTCTGTCCGAGGAAGGCATTGGAGAGACCAGATATCGCTGATACTATCCGGTTGGCGGTTGAAGAAAGGTTGCCCATACCGGCCTCATTGTCGAGCCAGAGCTAACATAATCAAAGTCAATGTTAACACGATCGAGGAGGAGACGTGGAACTTACATCGAAAACAGACTTAAGGTCATTCACTTGTACGTCGCCAACCATGTAGGCTTCGCTGACTAGGGATAAACGGTTAGACACTCAGGGGGGAAAGAGTGGGCCGATCTGGTGCTCACAGCCAAGGTCCTGAGAACTGCATGGTCGTCAGTACTTGGATAGGTCGACGAGGGGGGAGATAAGGTGAACACGTACAAGAGAATGCGAGTCCAGAAATCGTCTCTGATGACTTTGAGGTGGACTTCACTGCAGCCTTTAGTGCGCGTGCCAAAGTGGGAGACACCCTCGGAGTCAGAGATGGTGAGGTAACCTTTGACGATGGCTTTCTCCATGATGGCAAGAACAGAGGCACGCGCTGGTCAAGGCGTTAGCTGACAGGGATCGGAGACGCTGAGAGGGGTTCCTACAATAGCCGACCATGACAGACTTTGGATTGGGCACGACCATCGACAAGGATGGCAGCCGATACAGCTTAGGAGCTGTAGAAAGGGCGACTGCTGTCGACGGTGCTGTGTTCAACATGATGGTCGTGAAAGCTAAGTTCTTTGGGGAGGAAGAGAGGAGGGGATCCGAAGCGGAGTGCAGACTGGGCGGGATGGGGGGGAGGGAGTGAGATCCATGGCGGCCCTTTTATACTGGGAGGACGTCCACAGTATGCAGATATACTGTGTAGATGCCATACGATCTGTGTCAGTCTCGGTTAAACCACGGTGCATTCGCTCCTGAGCAAGTGTAACAAACGGGGATTCGCGGGAAAAGACGAGGATGGATCTGAGATGGCCGAGCACAGATCGATGCCAACTGGAAGCAAAAACCATTCAGAATGAGTTCGGACGTAATAAGACACCTCCCCACCCTTCCTCAAAAAATTAATGTGAACGAGAACACACCAAGTGTGGGTGTGCGACAATAATAATAATAATAAGACTGTGCAGCACCCATTCGCGGAACGAAACCTGATTGGACGGCCTGCCCTCCCCCAATACATGCTACCCGGTCTTGGCCTTTGTCCCCTCGCCGTGAGCCTGTGAGGTCGCAATATCTGTGAGACACGGTCATATGGACAGAACAATGTCCCTTTGGTATCCGGGGAGGTTTCCTCCATTCCATGAGCTGTCCGCCTCCACCAATCTGCCGACCGCGCCCTGATCTTGAAACTATTTTTTATTTTATTTTCCTTCTTCGACGCCCACACGACAATAAGGAAGATTCACTTTCGTCTCAGGAATGTAGCTAAAACAGCCGCCAAAGATCTGCGAACCCGAGATGCTGTCACGGTGAACTGCATCCAGGGCCTGGGTAGGAAACTCCCTGGCACCTGCACGTCGGTACGCGACAACAACGCTTCGGGTGTCTCTCGCAGCCCGGTTCGGAGCGGGTGGCTCGGTCGGTTTACTTGGATCCGGCTCCGTTCATATGGGATGATCCTGAACAAAACACGACCCTTTACGTACAGCCCGTCGGAGCCCCCGTCCAATGGTCTCTTCCCAGCGCCGTCGCTCAATGGAACTTGACGGCACCCACGAATTCACCCGACGCAGGCACTTCTAGGGCGCTCCGCCATTGATTCAAATGTCGTGGCACTTGTGGCTTCGCACAATTGCGATCAACGCCTACATCCGTTGTGTCGTGGCCGCATAGCACCATGTGAACAAGTCATCAGTGAAAGTGTTCCCGACGCGAACAAAAACTGGTATACGACCCAAGATTTCGTCAGCCACTGAGAACATCTGGCTATTAATGTTGACTCCCTAGTGGAGTTATACGTAGTTTTGGCTGGTAGAATGCATACAAAACCTGGTTGCTCGGTAACAAAATGGTATTTCCTGGTTTCGTCGGCTACTGGTTTCCTGCTGAGTCACCCTGAACAACATCGTATACAAATGCTAAGCGTCGGAATGGACAGTCATTCTGACGCTTAACGGTCATTTGGAACGCGTTAGTACTTGCCGAGCAGTCAATGAATTCAAAAGCTGTAGGAAGCGGATGCTGTAATTCATCCATTTTGCAGATAGTTGGCCCGGAGCGAGCGTCGGTGTCATACGTGATACAGAAAACAATGACGAGGTGCGTCATCGGACGTCCTGGACCCTAGTAGGTCGAGGCTGAGACCTTCCTCCCTGACTATCAATGTTTAGAGTCAAGTTATCCCGGCCGAACCGGCTCAACTGCCAAAACGGGTAAAATGACCACCGAGTGACACCAGCGACCGTTTGTCTCGACGAACAATGACCATGTCCTATGAGCAGTAATGGGATACAGCTTGTCGAACAATTCCTTCGATTGACTTTATTGAAACTCACGAAAATCAAATGCGACTTTCCATCCTTCCAGAAACTTTGGTAGCCGTCCCCGGATCCGTCAGCAATTCGATCTCCGGAGCGCGTCTCTAGAGAACACCTCAGCTTTGTTGTCTTTTTTCCCACTACTTCCCTCCCTGAGATTCGAAAGACGATCGCTGGCACAGTGCACGTATCTTTCACAGCTTCCAAATCGTCAAGGCTTGTTACTTCCAGAGTATCGTGCGGCCATATATCCCTGTGAGGCCGACCGGAGTTTACCATGTGGTCATCAACATCGCCCTGACCGCCCATGCTGCGTCATACACAGGTTCAATCCAACCCTCGACCGCGTGGCCGACGCTCTGGTATACTAGGTACCATACTGTTCATTCTCACATGCTCGCACATCCCCTGAGCGCTATTGCCGCAGATCGGACGTTTTTGCGTGTACAGGGTGCGGTGTCGTTGCGATGGAGCGTGGGGTCCCGACGCCCGGCCAGCGGGAACTTTTTCACAGCGTTGTGACTCGTTGCTCCGGGCCCTTGCAGACACGTTTGTCAACTGAAACGAATCGCGATGCGGGCGGATTATCTTACGGAGGATTATCCCGAAATCTGAGTAGAGGTAATTGGGTCGATCTGTGACGGGGTGCTACTGAGTATCTGTTGGGATTCTGCACCAAGCACGAGAAACAAGAATCGGCGTCTACCTTTGAAATATTGAAAGAACGAAGGGAACATGGTAAGAACTTCCGCTTCCTTTCATGTTCTCTACTACCTGTAGCTCAAACACTACGGGTTATGCCTTCAATGAAGGCTGATTGGCAGGCGAACCAACCCTACGTCAGGTCTCCGTTCCTCTAAATGAATTACCTCCTTCAGAGAGTACTAACTCGAAAAGTATGGTTCAGCCCGCATATCTGGCACGTCGGGTGACCTTAATTGCCTCTTTATTAGGCCATGCGACTTGATCCGCTTCGTTATCATGGGTTCGGTCAAAATTGAGCCGCTATCTCGAGTCATCGCGGTGATTACCCTGAGGGAAATGCGCAGCTAGCATGCAGTACGTATGAGTTGTCCTCTCCATGGTACTGCTGGCGGGCGAAACCAGGGACATGTTTCTGCCCCTAAGGTTTGAATGTTACCTGGCAGTCGTGTGGACACGCGTGTGACTCGTTATTATCTTGTTGGAGCCATGGTTTCGACAGCCAAGTGCATGCCAACGGCCAGGTGGTTCGTTGCTTTGCCGTTCTGTCATTCATTACCGTCGGCGGGACCTTTTTTGCACTGCGACACTATTGTACACATGTACTTCTCTATTGACGAATGGCGATACGTGCATGCATCATATGTACATACATTTTGATCGAAGAGCTGATCTTGTCTGGCAACGCAAAAGTTTAATGTCTGTTGACTGCAGCACCGCTTTGCCAAGTCCAAGCCGGGTCACAAGTTCCCATCGGTTAGTCAAAGAACGTTAGTCAAGCACCTGACTATGGGTCCCACGTCCCGACATGGCCGTTGTTATTGTGTGGGTGCCATATACAGGGGTTGGAAAGCTCGGACAGGTGCAACACGGATCAAAATAATTTAGGTGCCTGTCAGTCGGCCGGACCTGTAAACGATCCTCTTACGCAGAAATCATTAAGTATCTAAGCGGCTAGCGAATGGAATCTGCCTCGTGTCTTTTGTAGTGGATAATGTTTTGACGGTGGCACACGAGTCGTTACTCGCAACATACTGGCTTGCATTATCACTCTTTACTACTTGGGGTCCGTTCCGATCCTCCCCCCAACTAGTTCGACTCGCTTTACGAATGAACTTCACCGTCGGTTGCCTCCCCGTTGAGGAAACGTTCGGTTCTGGAGATTTCCCCTACCTTGGGCCCGGTGATTCCGACATATGAGTTTCTGGTGAACGCGGTGTAATAATTGACCTAGAGCGAGCATCGAATACGACTGCCTTCGAGCGGGGCTCCATCACGAAGGCTCTTCCTCCGTTAATTCATCTGCACGTTTGGCATGGCCCAAGGTTTAGCTTTGGGAATCGATCCCCTACGTCCACATTGAAATTCGACGCACAAACCTTGGGTCCTCAAGTCGACATCGAGAAAGAAGACCGCTGTCATAATTTACGTGTGGAATTCAGGGTTCTGCATGAGACCAGACCCCACATATGTACACGGAGGAAAGCTGCATGCACAAAAACGCCCCAGCTTGCGCTGCCTTGCATATTTGGAGCGATTTCAGAAGCAGTTCTCGGCAATGCGCGAGATGGCTGATCCTCCAAGAAGGAAGGCAAGGCACGCATGTCGACGGTCGAGGCTTGTTGTGCATGCAGCCAGCGTTGCTCGCGAGAAGGCGGTCATAGTTGGCAGGGCCGAACACACTCCAGGCGGCTATGGACGCTAACTAGGAAGGACTCGGGATGTGGCAATGGTCTGACCCATCGTTGCAGTATCGCGTGGACAGTACCGCAGACGTGACTCAAACTAGAATTCGAGAAGGGCGTGTTTCTCAATTTAGAAAATATTGGACCTAGAAAGAGGATACACGAGAACGGATATCTGTGTAAGATCGACGGACCACAAACGGACCAGGTTATTGTCTTTGGGCGCCAACACGTCCTCCAAATGTTGCCTCACCGAGTTAGTGTCGATCGAGTACGCCACATCAGATGACGCTCCGAGCTTGCGGCGGTGACACGGCGTCCAAACTATTCTCCCCCGCGTTGGAGGTCACCGGGCTGTAGTAAAGCCTGCGTGCGACATCCCCGACCACCCAGTCAAGGCCAGCAATCAAGTTATAGCCCGTCACGGCACTGCAAGGGGAAATTTTCCAATGGTGCGATTTGATGCCAGACAGGCCAAGCAACTGCACGAGAAGCATGTTCAGATCAAGGTCGATGTTTCATTTTAAACAAAAAATACGTACGTCGTGTATCTCCTTGTCCGTCATCGATCCGTGGATATCCTGCTTGTTGGCGAACACGAGAAGTGATGCGCCTGTTAATCTCTGATATATAAAGACGATGGCTTAATATTCGGATCGCCTCGCCTCCGTGGTGTGTATGTATGTGTGTGAGCTAAACTTACGTCTTCTTGCAGAAGGTTATGGAGTTCCTCCTTGCAATCCTGGATGCGCACGCGATCGCTCGAGTCGACGACCCACACTATGGCATCGGTCTGTTCGAAGTAGTTTCTCCAGTAAGGGCGAAGAGTCCGCTGCCCTCCAACATCCCCTGCGGACAATGGCATCCGAAATTTTCAGAGATACGATCGCGATGAACAATAATGAATGAGAACTGACAGATGTTGAGAGTGTAACTGGATGACGAAGGCGATCCATTGCAGAACAATTCTGTTTTCGAGAGTGTCGCCGAGAGAGAACTCTTCGACTTGGCTCACCTTCGATGAACAAACGTTTTGATGTTGAAGCCAAGAGTAGGACTGATACTAGAGATGTCCTCTCCGTTGATCCTCTTCAGAATGGTGGTTTTACCCGCATTGTCGAGTCCGCTGGTGAAATTGGATCTTTGTTTCAGCCAAGATTTCCTTCTCATGAAAGAGGGGGAGGTGGTTCAGTTGGACAAGACATACAGGAAAAGGATTCTCATTTCCTTCTCCTTTCGACGGCTCTTCCTGATGATTGTGAGCAGTCCCATGACGTTCCTTATACCTACCAGCTAGTAGTAAGTAGACAAGGTGTCCTTTCGGCGAAGTGGCGTTATTGTCTCCGGCGTTCGGCAGCAATTCAATCAAGGACCGTGACCCTACCTCAAAACACCTCGCTGCGAGAGATCTAACTCTTACCGGTGGTCAAGTCACCGTCGCAAGATCGCAAAGTCAAACCAGATCAAAAAGGTTTTGGACGACTACAGGCAGATATGCCGCCGAAAAACAAAGGGAAGAAGGGAAAGCGTATCGACGACGACGACGACTACTGGTACGTTCCAGCGTTCATCTTTGGCGCACGATCTCCTCAAGACCGCTTTTCGTATTGACGTTTCCGTCGCTTCCAGGGATAAGATAGGAACTCCTGTTCCGACGAATCCCCTTGCTCCAGCGCAGATCACGGGGGCCGATGTCGCAGACGAAGCCGAGAGTAACCGGAAACCCGCTGCAATGGGATTCTCGACATTCGGTGCTCTTGATCAGACGGGAGACGGTCCACCGGAGGTAGATGAAAACGAAGATTTCGGAGGTTTGATGGTGCGTTCGGTCGTTACTGCACAGGAAGCGTATATCACACATTGACTACGTGTACTATAGTCCGTGATCAAAGAAAACACTACAAAATCGAAGAAGGACAAGAAGAAAAAGGGAAGATTACAGGCCGCTGAGGATGAAGATGACGAGTTTGCTTCGCCGCGTCTACCAGAACCGCAGTTGGATGTTGTTGAGGACGAAGATATCGTCCCGGGTCCTGCTGCGAAGAAGAAAAAGAAGAAAAAGGGTAAGAAGGACGAGGACGATGGCGAAGATGGCGCTCTGCCAACTGCACCGCCGGCTCCCGAAGGGGATATAGCGAACGACGACCAGGAGGGTGAAGATGTACCCGGGCCTGCTTCGAAGAAGCAGAAGAAAAAGAAGGCCAGGAAAGACAAGGATGTCGATGATGAAGATTACGCGTTACCCGCTGCACCACAGGTTCCCGATGACGATGTGGTGAACGACGCAGGAGATGATGAGGATGGAGATGTGCCGGGGCCTGCTTCGAAAAAGAAGAAGAAAAAGAAAGGCAAGAAAGATAAGGACGACGCACTGGAAGTTGCGCTATCGCCTGTTGTACCTACCGCGCCGGAGGTAGGGAAAGCAGATGCGGTGGAGACTGAAGCGGGGGATGCTGGTGGGCCGGCTTCAAAGAAGAAAAAGAAGAAGAAGGGTAAGCAAGATAAGGACGAGGATGCTGAGATCATACCACCGTCTCCTGCACCGGCCATTGAAGAGGCAGGCAAAGAGGATGGAGAGGAGGCCGCAGGTGGGGACACTGCAGGAGCTGCTGCTAAGAAGAAGAAAAAGAAGAAGGGGAAGAAAGACGAGGACGCAGGTACAGCGCCGGTGGCAGCACCAGCAGCCACTCCTGTCCCCACACCCGCTGCCGGGAAGAAGAAGGGTGGTTTAAGTGCACTCCGGGCGATGATGGAGGAGAAGAAGCGGTTAGAAGAGGAAGCTAAACGAAAGGAAGAAGAGGAACAACGGCGAATTGAATTGGAGGCAAAGAAGGCAGAAGAAGAGGCTAGGCGGAAGGAGGAGGAGAGACTCCGTAGGAAAGAGAAGGAAAAGGTATTCCATTTCGTCTGTTAACCGTCACATACCTCATTTTCTTTTCTTCAAGGCAAAGCGTGAATTGGCCAAGAAGGAGGGTCGTTTGTTGACCAAGAAACAGAAGGAAGAGAGGGCTGCCGCTGAGTTACGACGACAAGCGTTATTGGCATCAGGCGTTGTCGTCGAGGGCCTACAACAACCATCCGACGTCCCAAGTACCACCGGTAAAAAGGTGGTATACGGCAACCGAAAAAAGAGGCCAATTGCTACTGGGAGGGAGACTCCCATAACTTCGCCCTCGTCCCCCGCTCCCTCGTCTCGCCCGCTAACTCCTGAACCAGTCCCTGAATCGGCGGAACCGTCTATTAAGGTCGAAGGTGTCAAGGACGATTGGGATGCAGACAGTGATGATGGAGAGGCAAAGCCTGTTGTACAACCTGGTATCAAGGACTCGTGGGATGATTCCAGTGAGGAAGAGGCGAGTCCTCTACCTCCAACAACAAAGGAGCTACCCAAGGCACCTGGTGCCCCTACACTGAAGCCCTCGCCCGCTGCAAAGACGACTGCTGGTATAGTTCAGAAATCTAGGTGTTAATACTGTCATACTTATTTGATCACAGAAGCCAATGGTTCGGCGGCCCGGAAACCTCAAGCTGTTGATGCAGGCGAATCATCGACGGAATCGTCTTCCGAGGAATCATCGTCAGAGGAAGATTCTGACGACAGTTCAGAGGAGAGCTCTGAAGAGTCCGACGATGGCCTTACGAAGGCTCAGCGGCTAGCTGCTCAAAGAAAAGCCGAGGCGGCCGAGCGCAGAGCCAAAGCACATGAAGCTGCTCTGGCTGCGCGTAGCAAGGACGATTTACGCAGTCCGATTTGTTGTATTTTAGGACATGTCGACACGGGTAAAACTAAGTTGTTGGACAAGGTTTGATGATTGTTTGTTTCTCCATGTGTAGCTAAATTCGTTGTCGTAGATCCGACAAACCAACGTCCAGGAAGGCGAAGCTGGTGGTATCACACAACAAATTGGCGCAACGTACTTCCCTGTTGACGCTATCAAGACCAAAACTACCGTGTTGAACAAGGTTTTGTCCGAGATTACTTGACAGAATTCAGTGCTAACATGCATCATAGAACAACACGCAGGAATATAAGATACCCGGTTTGCTTATTATCGATACACCCGGCCACGAATCATTCACCAACTTGCGGAGCCGTGGAAGTTCACTTTGTAACATTGCCATTCTTGTCGTGGATATCATGGTAAGCTGTCATCTGCGTGCCCTAGCTTCCGCATTTTGATGTGTGCCTTAGCACGGTCTTGAACCTCAAACTCTAGAGTCTCTTCGCCTTCTGAGAGACCGCAAAACACCCTTCATCGTTGCTTTGAACAAGGCAAGTTCTGTTCGTTTCGGGTAGCTGTCAATTGTTAACAGGCTATCAGATTGACCGTATGTATGGATGGAAGGCAACTCCGGACGGTGCATTCCAAGAGTCACTTGCTAATCAACCGGCCTCTGTTCGTCGCGAGTTTGAAGATCGAGTCCAGAAAACGATCCTCGCGTTTGCAGAACAGGGTCTCAACGCTGTTCTTTACTATCAGAACACGAATTTTGCTCGCAACGTGTCCCTTGTACCTACGTCCGCAATAACGGGTGAAGGTGTCCCAGATATGATCATGCTTCTTGTGAACCTCACCCAACAACGCATGAGCGATCGCCTCATGTACCTCTCCGAACTGGAGTGTACCGTTTTGGAAGTCAAGGTTGTCGAGGGTCTCGGAACAACAATTGATGTCGTACTATCCAACGGCATTCTACGCGAAGGTGACAAGATTGTCGTGTGCGGTCTTAACGGACCAATAGTCACTCAGGTTCGCGCTCTTCTAACACCGCAGCCTCTGCGTGAGTTACGTGTCAAGGTACGTGAATACTTCCCGGAGGGGTGTTCTTCCGATGATATATCTTTTTTTAGTCACAATATGTTCACCACAAAGAAGTCAAAGCGGCCCTTGGTGTGAAGCTTGTGGCGCCCGACTTGGAGAAGGCTATCGCTGGTTCGAGACTGCTTGTAGTTGGGCCAGACGAAGATGAAGATGATCTCCGAGACGAAGTCATGTCCGATCTCACCTCGCTTTTGAACTCCATTGACAAATCAGGCCGCGGTGTCTGCGTACAAGCCAGTACACTAGGTTCGTTGGAGGCACTGCTAGACTTCCTTAAAGTCAGCAAGATTCCCGTAAGCGGTATCAACATTGGTCCTATTCACAAGAAGGATGTCATGCGTTGCGCTACAATGCTCGAAAGAGCGAAGGAGCTTGCGGTTATTCTCGCCTTCGACGTTCCGGTAGACAAAGATGCAGAGAAATTGGCCGAGGAAATGGGCATTCGGATATTCAAAGGTGCATATCTCAAAGCATCCGTCAGTGCATCGTTGACAGTATCCTTGTAGCCGACATTATCTACCACCTATTTGACGCGTTCACGGCCTATAACAATGAGATCATGGAGGCTAAACGAAGAGATGCGGCTCCTCAAGCTGTCTGGCCATGTCGACTCAAAACCATTGCGGCATTCTGTAAGCGTGACCCGATCATCTTGGGCGTCGATATTCTGGATGGAACATTGCGTGTCGGAACTCCCATATGTGTTGTGAAAGTCGATCCGACGACACAGAAGAGGGATATCATTGACTTAGGAAAGATGTGCGTGTTTATTTTCTTGCCGCCTATAATAGCTCGTAGACCGTTTAACAGCACCTCGTTGGAAATCAACCACAAACCGTTCGAGGTAAGGATGACCCGCACTAAATCGATATCAAGGTAGCAATGTCTTATCGTTCTACCAGATAGTCAAGAAGTCTCAAGCAGGTGGCGGTGTCGCAGTGAAGATTGAGCATGCAGTTTATCAGAGTGCGAAGATGTTCGGCCGACATTTTGATGAGAAGGATGAACTTATTAGCCACATCACACGTCAGAGCATTGACGTCTTGAAGGTGAGCAGATTTTGATGTGCAGCCATTAGTCGCTTAGATTGGCGTTCCAGGCAACCTTCAAAGCCGAGGTCTCGATGGAGGAATGGGCTCTTATCAAAGCGCTGAAGCCAGTCAGTACTCTCGGTCCATCGTCTTTACTCTCACTGATGTGAGACCTGTTGCAGCGTTTGAACATTCAGTAGAACTACGTATAATTCATGGTGTATGTACTCGCATAGCCGTTGTTGCCTCCAGAATATGGTTCTGTCCGAACCCGACATGTTCTGAATGGCATTCGTGGGATCGTTGCATTTGCCACTACCGATAAAAGTCGCCGACCGGTGACTCGAAATCCTGACTCCTCTTATCTCCCCAATGTCTGCTCCTGCGAGTATCAGCGGTACTAACAAAGTCGACGACGGTGAAACCGTCACTGTCATGGATAGAGACGTCTTGCAACTGGTGATTAGCGTTATGGCGCTAAGAGGGTTGCCTCGCAGGGACTTGATGCGTTTGTGAACTGCCACGATCACTGGTAACGTCCACTTACAAACGGCGAACTGGAATGGGCTGCGGGTATCACTGGTCGTCGATCTAGAGGGGGGTAATGACTGTGCATGTCTCGCCGACACCACGTCAACCTCTCTGGAGGAACACCGGGGATTGAGATCATACCGCTGGAACCTGAACAGTGCTCATACCTGCGTAGGGAAGCCCTCCAGTGTCGTTGTTTATGTTACGCTCCTACGGGAGCCACCCATGTATCACTGACGTCCCTTTTTTTTCCTGTCTAGAATCAACTCGGCTATAAACAAGTGAGTGGGATCTGAGCTTAACATTGACCTACCCGTCGAATGATGATGGTTTAGCAACTACACCGCAGCTGGCACCTCGTCGAAAGTTTTGCTGCCAGTTTTGTTGCTCTCAACTTCATCGGTGGTGTCCGGTATGGATTATGTCTATAGTTTTTCGTTCCCAATTCACAGCAGCGCTGTTCAGGACTGCGCTATTCCTTGGCCTGCTCGCTGGTGGCCCTGCGGCAGTATGGTTGGTGTGCGTTCATGATTCATTGTGTGGACATTAACTTTTGTACAGGTCGTCGTACCTTATCACCATGGTTTTCATGTTCATCACGGCTGCAGTATTGGCGGAAATCTGCTCTGCCTTACCTTTGAGTGGTTCCATCTATATCTGGGCTGCGGAGAGCGCTGGGCCCAAGTATGCGAGACTTGTTGGCTTCATCGTCGCTTGGTGGGCCTGCACGGCTTGGATGACGTTCACAGCAAGCAACTGTCAGGTCTGTTCTCCATCTTGTTTGCCATTGCCCTTCTCACACGTCTCGCTAGGCGACTGCCAATTTCATCGTCTCCCAGATGGCTGTTTGGGACGTTAATTTCCCCGGCGGTGTAGGAAATGACAACATCCAATGGCGTGCCCTTATCTGGGGTATCTCTGAATTGATGCTTTTACTGTCTGTCGCGATGAATTACCTCCCGCCGAGATTATACTCTTTCGTCTTCAAATTCTCTGTTGGCCTCATGATGCTAGACTTTTTCCTGTGTCTCATATGGTTGCCCATCGGCGTCTCGAAGACCTACGGATTCCGCTCTGCGAAGGAAGTTTTCACTATGACATGTACGTCCTTTTCCTGTTATTATAGCCCCGATGGGATGATCCACGAACATCTAGACAACGGTACTGGTGCCCCACCTGCGTGGAACTGGATACTTTCCTTGTAAGTCGCGTCGTTGCCATTTTCGGCTATGTATTCACTCTCATCAGCCTATTCACGGCTGGCACGCTGACCGGTTTTGATGCGTCCGGGCACATAGCCGAAGAAACGATGAATGCCAGGTGTGACACGCGCGACTGAGATGCGAGATTTGGCACTTACCAATATATTTAGTGTGACTGCTGCGAAAGGTATTCTGTCCAGCGCAATTGCTACGGGCGTTCTCGGGTTTGCCACCACAATCCTGTTCCTCTTTTGCACTCCCGATTTGGACACTGTATTTTCATTAAACGCACCACAACCATTCGTTCAGATTTATGCGCTTGCCCTGGGAAAGAACGGGAGCATCTTCATGACGATAATCGCCGTTCTTGGTCTCATCATGGTTCGTGACAAGTTTCTATCAGAAACCGGACCCAGTTTACACCGACGAAAATTATTTTCAGAATTCGACTGTTGCCATCGTCGCATCATCACGGCTTGTGTTCGCTGTTGCCCGTGATGGTGTGTTGCCTTTGTCTCGTTGGGTTGGTTGCGTGGATTCGAAGGGCCAACCTCGTAACGCCGTCACTGTTATCTACATCTTTGCTGCGTTGCTGCTGTGCACGATTTTACCTAGCCAGGTGGCATTCACATCCTTGGTTTCGGCCGGAGCTGTTCCAACTATTGCTGCCTATGCTTTGATCCCGCTACTTCGCCTAACGATGACACCAAATCACTTTCAATCGTCGCACTTCCGACTTGGGAAGTATGCGAAACCGTTCTACCTGTGCGCGGCACTGTTTAACACACTTATCTTTGCCGTACGTCCGCGTTGGTGAAATAATTCTTTTGACTAACATACCATCGTCTTAGGTGGACATATCGCCATTCTACTTTCCTGTTACGGCCGACACTTTCAACTTCGTGAGTTACGATGCTTCAATCATCGGAGGACCTCTCTGATCGGTTTGTATAGGCAGTTGTTATCTTTATTGCGATCACGATCTTTGCGGTTTCCAGCTGGTACCTTATCCCTGAAGAGAAGTGGTTGAGGAGGGAGCAAGTTTTACAGGCCATGCGTGCTTCCGAAGGCCACGAAGAGGACTAGACAGGCGTTCAGGATATAATTGAGATTTGGTACAACTTTTTGGCAAAGAACACCTCAATACTGTTGTAGTCCCAGCAGTCCCTGACATGCCCCTTCCACGTCTACGATCTATTTGAAAAATACGAAGGTTCATTTATTCGACACGTCACGAGAGTTTATAGATTGAATGCCAACCTCTTTTGGTGCTGCAATACTAAGGATGATGGGATGTTCCTTTCCCACCAAAACCTCATCCTGCGCGCATACACAGTAAACCCGGATGTGACTGTTCAGAAAGGCTGTGACTTACTTCAATGCGGATTCCCATATTGTGGAAACTCTTGGGGAATTGAGGCACGGGTGGCACATAAATACCTTGAATAGGCCCGGGAAGCTCTAAACAGCTCTACTGTAATTAGATTGCATAATTACACATACCTGGTTCTATGGTAATAACCATTCCAGCCTTCAATCTGATGAAGGGATCGTCGTGAGCACGGCGTATCTATTCTGGCCTATCCAAAACCTTACTGTTCTCCGCGATCGGAATTCGCCGATTCGTGCAAATCTATCATAGACACGTCAGCAGCCCGTCTGTCTGGATTCGGATCAGACCCTCACCTATGCCAATGGGATGGCTCAAAAAATGGGGGTAAAGCACTCTCTCCAGGTCGCCCGTATGCAGCCGAAAACCGAGCTGGTTGAGTTCGACTCGGAGAAGCTCACATGAGTGTCGGTGGAGTTCGTGTAAGCTGAGGGATGCAACTTCTGTACATTGGCCGATAAGAGCTTTTTGGGCAGTCAGGACGGCAGTGTAAAGATCACGCTGCGCTGATGTAAAGCTCCCCGAGGCTGGATATGTGCGAGCTAGTGAACGTAGTTTCGGGTAACGACGAGGACGCCAGCCCGTGGGTTAAAGTTAATGTAGCAAATTGCGACGATATCACTAACTTATATCTGAAGCATAACCGCTAAATTAGTGTTTGTGTGAGTACAGAAATGTTCATAGATGAAAGTCATACACCATACTTGTATTCGCACCCAGCGTCCATTAAAATCAGCTCGCCATCCTGGACAACCTGGTTGTTCGACGTGTAATGTATTATGAGCGCGTTGGGTCTAGAGTATACGAAGTCACAGGGATATCCAGGCCTGATGAAGTAAAGATCTTACCCGGACGCAACGACAGGTACATATGCTAAGCGCTGAGACCCCGAGAGGCTGCAAAGATATTCAAAATGAGCTGCGATGGCACTCTCCGAGACACCTGGCTGAGTGAACCGCATGGTCTTGGGTGATCGGGTAAGCTTTGCTTATTAGAAGAAAAAAACCGTAACATCGACCTTTGCAAACGCATGCCCACTAACATCTGCGGCCGAGCGCATGACACGCTGTTCACACTCACTCTTGATAGACCGCAACTTCGCTATTAAGGGAGCCAAAGGTTGTCTTCTAGG
Organism: Pisolithus microcarpus; assembly: GCA_024613185.1. Lineage (NCBI taxonomy): Eukaryota > Fungi > Basidiomycota > Agaricomycetes > Boletales > Pisolithaceae > Pisolithus > Pisolithus microcarpus. The sequence continues at coordinate 1,532,926 of JANFAI010000002.1, read as the reverse complement.
GATGGAGAGTGAATCGACCACGGATTCATATTCTGAACGGGATTGCGCAGAGGGTGACAGGTATCTTAACAAGGACCTAGCTGTCCGTGGAGAGCGTTTGCTGGATGCGTTGGGTAAATCAATGTAGACATTGGAATAAACGCTTGCAAGAGATTTAAGCTGAGAAGGGAACGCGTGAATAGGCAAAGCATCGTCAGCTTTGAAGATGGCAAGAACGTCTTCGAAACTTGTCCTAATTGACATAAGTAAGCATAAGGAGAAGGCAGACGAGCCCTGGACCACCTAGCGCCGTCCCATTTTTCCTTCGCAGAATCCTTTCCGCTGGAAAATAACGTCATCCGGTATCCACGAGAATCGGATACCTTCTCTAGAACGGGAGTGAAGGCGGTACCTAACAGTGTACACACTAAAGCTCACCAAGTATGACGGCTGATTCGGGTTCTTCGAAACCCGTTAAATACCAGAAGTCAGAGGCCTGTCGGAATTTGTAGCTACTCTGAGGTTCAGGGGTTCAAGAGTGCAGACCAAGGGCAGACAACCTACAAAATGCCTTTAGAGGAATGAGACTCGTCCACGACGAAGTTGGACGGCGCGACGCACTTCCGCTCATATATTTGACGGGCGCTGCTACCAGGGCAACAACAGAATCGCTTGGGAGGCTATCCATGAGAGCCCTCCGCCGCCGTTCATACTCATCAGCGGGTATCCCAGGTGTCAGCTCGTGCGGCCTTACTTTGAAGGGACGAAGAGATTGTTTCAGCATCGTACCCATTCATCCAACCAAACACTCACCGAGGTGGGGGTGAGATGGAAATAGCGGTTGACCATAATTTGAGGGTTTGAGGTCCTGCGCGTTACCGGCCTCCGTCGCGAGCGCTCGCAATCCGCATCCGCGCGTTCCCAGCGACGCCATAACGCGCCATGAGGGCTGTCGCAACGCCAAACACAGTTGGCGGACTGACATGGACCGCGTACAAGGGAGTTATGAAAATTATTTTGTCTGTTATATTCAAAAATGGAAGGTATAAGTGTGTAAAATAATTCGGGACATAATCACGCGACAGAGGGCGTCGTAGAGCGATCAAAAAGCGGGGCATATCTGGGGTCGGGGACGGAACATGGGGTTTGGTGCCGCACCACCACAGCGACACTCGCATTTGCCAACCATGCGCTATGACTGGGAACGATACAGTAGACAAGGAATCGACGTGGCTTCGACACTCACCGCGCTCGCCTTTTCTGCTGTAAAAACGACCACCAAGTTCGGAGTGCGTCTTTAATTTATGCTCGTGTGCCGGTCAATTTTTCATTCGCTGTTACCAAGTTTTCGCTCATCCGCAACGTCGCATCTAGTACCGTCGGTGCAACGGCCAATGTTATTGATTACACTGTGTTCGGCGACAACGTCACCGCCCCTGTCATCGAAGGGGCCGTTGCCAGCGCCATCAACTTTGCAGAGGCGATCACCCTGGCTCCAATTTTTCTTGGTGAATATATATCCGCCGCCTCACTGCGAGTTGCACACAGCTCCATCGATATCCTTTCTGTCATATTCCCTGGCAGCACTGAGGCTTCCTTTTCGTTGGTCTCTTTTATTCATCTGGTCAAGCGAGAATGGCACAATCCAGCTGCTCCAAAGGGAAGTATACCCAGGAAGAAATACGGGATAAGAGAGGTTGGAAGGGCCCTCATTGCTTGGGTAGCGCTTCAAGGCGTGACGCAAGAGTGGCACGAAAAGGAGTGGAAGAGCTTTCTACGCGAAATCGAAGTGCACGATCCACACAGCGGCCCACAACTCAAGCGCGTTCCGTCGCGTGTCCGTGTCACCTCCGACGTCATCTTCCCCGGAAATCGTGGTCAACTCATTTCCGCAGATATCGGAGAGGCTCCCCAAGTTACCCATAATACCCGCATGCGATCCTTGAGTGTTCTGTCCCGTGTGTCGTTTATGTCGACTGTTCGGCGAAAGGATAAGGAAGACTTCACTGGACGACAACAGAAGTCAATAGACGAGATCAAAACAAATTTACGGCGCTTCTCAAAAATGGTTTTGGCAGGGTACGGTGGTGCCAGTCTGCTGTTTTTCGGGGTTTCACCCTGGCTCACCTCGACATCGAGCCGAATGAGAGCTCCTACAACGAAGAACCAGAAAGAAGCGGAGGAGGCTGAGTTGGAAAGCGCTATCAATGCGGCAGAAGCAGAGGCTGGAGGTGATTCATCATACCCTTCCTCGACACCCGAGAATTTGGAATTTTCGTGGTGGGATATCTTAATGGGAAAGCATGATAGGGAAATCTTTGAGAGGTCTGTGCATGGTGATACTCCAAATACCCGGGACGTGCAGGCCCGCGTCCGTGCAACGGCAGTCATTGGTATCGAACGACAGATGCCAAGATTTTGGGTGCTCACTGACCACGACAGGCATCAGGTCGTCCTTGTTCTTCGAGGTTTGTTGTCCTCTAGAAGGCGACTCGCTCCTGCGGAAAATTGAAACCCCTCATTTCACAGGTACCATGTCCCTGAACGAGCTAGCAGTCGACCTGACCTGTGTACCCGTCGAATTTATACCAGAATGGACCGTGTCAGGAGAAGACAAGTACCATCCCGATACCCATAACTCTAACGACGACAAAGTACCGTCTGTGAATCCGGGACGACCGCAGCTTCCCAGAAGGCCGTCGTTGAGATCATACCCGTCATTAGATAGACGTCCGCGATACCTTGTTCATGGTGGGATGCTTCGCATGGCGCGAGTGATGGGCGAGATTGGAAAGCCTGTACATCGCGCCGTAGCGAACGCGCTGAGCCGAAATCCTGATTATGGTTCGTCCATGAGCACCTTTCCATTCCTTTGTGCTCTAGAGCTGATGGTGTTGTTGGTGGATACAGAATTGATCCTTTGTGGTCACAGCCTCGGAGCGGGGGTCGCCACTTTACTCGCTTTGGTAAGTGACAGTCTAGGGAGCCGCTACGTGTCTCAATGATCCCACTCCAACCATAGATGTGGGCAGATCCGACGACGTGCCTGACTGTTCCTTCAAGTGGACTGCCAGCCGACTGCTCCGTATCGGTGTATGCCTTCGCTCCTCCGTACGTGGCGTCTTCCCTTGTTCACTACAACCCTGAACCTTGAGTGTAAACAGGTGCCTTACGGATGCAGCGCTGAGCCAGTTGGCATCGAATTTGGTGATCTCGTTTGTATACTCGGACGATGTTGTATGCAGGCTCTCATTGGGATCCGTCCGGGACATCCGGAATGCGGCCCTGTTACTTTGTGATGCGAATGAGAGAGGCGAGGAGGGCTACTCGGTCACTACGCAGCGAGCCAAGGAATGGAAAAGCGGGACAGGGTCCGATGACGATTTCCGATGGGTAAGTATTTACTTGGATCCTGCTTGCAGCGGGTGTGCCCTGCCTGACAGAATGTTCTAACGTGCATGTTTCCTACCTTCGTCGGTGGTTCCACTCGCACGCAATCTGTAGTTCCTAGCGATGCGTAGGACGCTGGAGGCCAATATGCATATGGCAGACCTCTTTCCACCGGGACGCGTTTTCTGGGCGCGTAGAGATGGAGATCTTCCTCCTTCCCAACGGCTGACAAACCCGGCGGACAAGGGGGGGTCAGCGGACAAAGTCAGGCTCTTCGAGGTGCTGGACACCGAAAGAGTCTTTTCACAAGTCGTCTTTTCACGTAGCATGTTGGGGTATGTCCTTGCTTTCCTCTCTCACGCTGGTGGCCTAACTGATATCTCTCAGTGCCCATTTGCCGCACAGATACGACCAAGTTCTACATGAACTGCTATGACTCCTCTGTCTGGAGTGGATATCCACTCGAATAACCTCACCAAGTTATTTGTATACCTCTATAAGCCAACCACATCTTTCACGATCATTACTACTAATTCACGACGCCATGTAATACCAAGCGTCTCGAAGCAAATCGGGGGCAATCCTGTATTACTATAATTTTCTGGTTACTCAATTGATTTGGTACTTCAGACCGGTTCAAGCGTGTGATGATTTGCTGTCAGGTCCGATGGTGTGGCGCTCCATCCTTACCGTCGAGTTGTACTGCCAAGTGGCCGTCAAAGGCAGTACGATGCTGGGACGAATTTACGACTTGACTATCGTTCAACGTCGTCGCTCGGGTGTATTACGAGGGAGTAAATAATGCAAGATTATTTGCTAATGTAAGTAGTAGCGGGACACGAGCGGGGAAGTCATCGCCATTTGCTTATCTAATGCCTTCGAAGTTCACCCAAATCGGTAAATCCCGTGCGCCAAGCGGACGGCCTCAGCGCAGTGGGCCTTGTCCGACACCGAACATGATTGCACGCACGGTTCTGCTGGCACTGTTGCCTGTCGCCAGCGTATCTGGATTCTCAAACACCATACCATTCGTTGCATGGTCGTCTAAAAGGTATGATAATATATTTCTTCTGTTATTAACAGTGCTGGCTTTGACAGCCGTAACGCGCAGTTCGGGTGTACTCGACAAGCTTTCACCCAGCACGCACCCAAATCATGGCGCGTTACTCGAAAGCATAACGAAGGAAGAAAGCATTTGCTCGTTCGATGCCATTTTCTTGATTGACCACCCAGGGGTAAGCCCAGGCACCCTTCGCGTGTCTGCCATGTGTTCTTTGCTTGACTGGTTGAAACTCGTTCAGTTGCACAACTCAGACCTCCGGGGTTTACATCCATCTTGCGGCGTCGCAACGGCTATCCACAATGCACCGTCCTCCCGACAGCTCCCTCACGTTGAGCGGAATATCGTATCTGGAGATTCGCTTGCAGAACGGATCGCAAGTCGATGCGGCTATGCGTTGGCAGATATTAGACCCGATTATGGAGAATTGACCTACGATGGAAATAAGAAGCATGTCTTGACAATGTCTATGCCTCCAATCGAGGGCCCTGCCAAACACCGGAAGCTCGTCATGTCCGAACATGGTATGCACACATGAAATTCCTCAGCGCGTCAGTACACTCACACATTCCTTGTACATAATAATAAGAACAACTCATTGCGGGAGCGTTGGAAAAGCTTGCGGTTCTGTCACCCAGCCACCTTGTCTTATATTCGGGGTCCCCACTTCTCGCACAGAAACGCCAACTATCCGAATATGATCCAGATTTTGACTTTTCCTCCGAAGATGGCGACCCAGTATTCCACGCAAACGCAGTAGCTGCCGTAGCAGACGGAGGCATTTTCCAGCGATACCAGCTCCTGACTCCTGCTCTTATCATTTCCCTTCTGGTCGTTTTCGTCATATTAATACCGGTTCTAGTGCTTGGGATCACAGCCCTTGCTAGTATCCAGTCGCCTCTCCGTTCTGAGGCACCCTCAGGCTATAGTGCTCACGAAAAGAAGGTTCAGTGATACGTGGTTGTTGTACATTGCGTAACATTCTATGGCACTATCATTAATTACATTCTTTGGTAACAAAAGGTGAGGTATCAATGCACGTGGTTATACAGGTAAGGATGCAAAACGCTGCAGCAAGAGAACTATCAAATGACAACAAACGGTTGGAAGTGCGCAGTAAGTACTAGGGTTTGCAGAGCAATGCAGGTAAATCGATAACGCCGTAGCAAGTCCGGTTACTCTGTATCTTCCTTCCGGAGAGCGTCGTGCATTATCTCGATTGCCGCCAGATGAAGGGGTAGGAGGGGGTGATCATCCGATCCTTGGCCTCTTGCATGTGCGAGGACCGCCAGTTCGTGGTAATTCCGGGTGATTTCCTGATGCAATGTGTCATCTGAACAGGCTAGTGACGAGTCGGGGGATCGGAGGGTATGAAGTAGATGGACGTGAAGGGCGGGGTAAATGGCACCAGTCGCAGCCTGCTTTGGAAGGGAATGTAAAAGGATAGTCGTGCTGATGGGGAGAAGGGGAAGAATGTCAGTAGCAGGTGCACCTTCGGAGTCCGGGATGTAAGAGGCGCCTGCCCAATGTTGTGTTGTCGGTGCTGCAAGGGGAATACGGATGGTGGGGAAAAGACAGTACGTTGCTGCGGTGGAAACGTCCACATACAGTGGTTTCGTGGAGTCTTTATTAGACGTCCGTCGCGGAGGTGCCTGATGACTAACGTTACTTGGCAGATTTTGCAAGAGCGGCCAGGACGTGGTGCAGTCTGCTGAAAGTAAGCTTATGTGGAAGGGAGGCATGTCACGGCATAGAGAGACGGTGGCTGAGAGGTGATGTATCCAAGCTAGAATGAGAGAAGTAAGGTAAATTCATAGAAGCTAGGAAATGGGGAAAACTCGCCATCGAATTCGCTTGCCGATAGCACTCCAAGTTTGGTTATCACCAACCGCCACTCGATATTTGCTCTCCGAGCGAACTGTGCTACAAAATTCCAGATTTGCACTACCGCCGAAGTCTCCACGTCGTCTTGTGTTAGCCAGGTGCCGACATCGTAGCCTTCTCCCCGTTGGTCAACACACGATGCCAACAGCCACTTCCCGCAGGATGAAAATCGATATCCTACGTGCAGAAACATGTGTCGGTCTAGAACATCCAACGAGCGAGCCTGTCCACGTTGACTAAAGAGGACAGTCGGAGTAATCGGTCTCGACAATGTGAACAGTGGCTCCTGGAAATACGCTCGGGTCGGCTCTCCGGCCTCGAGGATTTCGCGAGACATGGTACGTGTTACCGGCCGCGAAAGTCGCTGGTAGACCGAGAAACAGATAGCCTCGAGTTCTGTGACATTGTCAGTCCAGTCATGTGTAGCGATGACAGCCTCTGGAAGGAGGTGGAAAAGGACGGGATAGTCGGTGCAGGATTTTTGGAGGCGTTTGATAGTGGAGAGGATTTGTCGGAACAAAGGAGAAGCCAAGGACATCGTTGAACCAGGAATCGCAATATAAATAACGAGTGAATTCGACACAGAAGAAAAACCACCAATAAATGAAACTTGGCGACCAGTCAGGAAAAAGGATGCATATAGGTTTTAGTAACACGTTACCAAGATACTTGCGTAGCGTGTCCAGACGCCAGGCCAAAATACCATCGGAGATACAAAGAGCATGGATTCCCAAGTTATGTGAACCGAGATGATGACCCTGATGATAATGCCGTGTGAATATGATGACAGGGGAAAAACATAGCAAAACCTACAGTGTAAACAGAGGACATCCTTCGCAACCAGGTCGCAGCCGTTTGTGGTTGCAAGGGTCCGTTGTCTTCGATGACTAGAAACGAAGTAACATCCTTGGGGCCTCCAAGTGGCGTTAAACCGAGCTTTCCCCAGAATCGAATCGATGATGGTAATAATTGCATTACATGATCACCCTTGCCCGTCGAAAGCATTGGCGGTTCAAGCCGCTGAAAGAACTTTCGCTCGGCCATTGCTGGGGTGCTCTGAGGAGACAAGGCCCCAGCGCCATGGTTGGTTTCTGTACGCCTGTCCAGAAACGAAGAGAGTTCTAAGGGTCCGTCTAGGGCACGAACTCGGCTTATGATGCCCGCGACAACAGCGAGGTCCGCAGGCCATATATCATCTTGCTTGCTTGGCAGGGGATGAACTTTGCTTGCTCGCCACGCCTTTGCAAAGACGACATTCTCAACAACTTCGCGTGCAACCGTGCTACCGGCTGCTTCGAGGGACTTGGACTTTTCAGAAGCTGCGCCTAACACGGCAGCGGGAGAAACAGGCGTTGGAACGGAAACCGGAACGACAGAAGGGATGGTCATAGGAGCGACTGCAGCTCCAGGTGGCCGAAGAGGTTTACTGAGAGGGAGTAGGTACGGATGGTGAAACTGCATATGAAGCAAAGATGCCCCCAAAGGCAAATACGCTGGAGGTGGGGTAGCTGGTTGAGGTAGGGCTCCAACATCCACGGTATCTAGCTCATCGGTGTCGGAAAGAGCATCCGAGTCAGGTTCATCAGGCTCAACAATGACACTCTCTGTTTCATCCCGGACATTGTCATAATCATCCAACCAGCTCGGGCGTGGGCGCCGGGGCCGACCTTGGTCGATGGATTTGCGCTTGACGCCGATAAGCCGTCGGACGACCCCTACTCGAGGGTCTGTAGCGGCGCTGTAACGTGCCTTCCAACCATTCGCGCTTGCTGGTGATACAAGTGGTATGGGTTCGGTGCGGTCTTCCTCGTCCGGTGGGCTGGGAAGTGCAAACTTGCCTTTGTCGTACTTGGAGTCAGAGAGCCTGTGGCTCTGTGCGAATGGTATAGGATCGAAGGTCGAAGTGGCGGGCAAGGACTTGGGTTGGTGTATTTGTGGGGTCGCAGCCACGGATTGAGCATAGGGGGTAACTTCAGGTGATGGTAGCGGATCAGTATACCCATGTGTCGGGTGGTGCGCATTGGCGTCGGAAGCCCTAGGAGTGAAGGTATCCGTACTCGGGATTGTTGTCGTATGGGACGTATTGGATACGGTCGGAGCAGCGTTTGTTGTACCACGAAGACGGTCCCCACTACTTAATAATCCTGGGGAGAATCCAAATGTAGTCGGCGGCCCTACAGCTGGTACAAGGCCCGAAGGTACAACAGAAGCGCGAGCAGCGCCTGACGGTCGATCGAAAAAGTCAAAATCATCCTCTGTGAAAGTAAGACCATCTTCGAAATCCATGTTCACGCGTGAGCCACCGCTAGCTCCTCCCCCACCTCCGCCGGTAATATCGTCGACGTTCATGTCGAAGGACATACCGTAACCCATGCCAAGGTTCATGAGATCGGAGGGAGCTTGAGACCAAGGAGTGCCCATGTTCTCGAAAGCGTCGAATGTGGACTCAAATGGCGTGGCCGCGGGCTCCGGTTGGTCCGACGGCGCGGGTGGGTCAGTATGAACCATGGCTGGCGTAGCAACCGAGTCGACTGACTGCGTAGTTGGCTTCCCGTTGGTAGATGGTGGGGATGGGTAAAAAGTACTGATAGTAGGTGTATTAGTGTCCTGAGTATCGGACGGCGAAGGCTGTGAGAGGCCCACTGTCGTGGAAGGAGGAACAGAAAGCGTTGATTCATCCGGTGTGCTGGCACTGACGAGCGTCTGCGTGGAGGCGGGCACAGTAGCAGTAGCGGGGACAGCTATGGGCGTTGTAGCTGTCCGCGGTGACCCAGTCAGCTGTGCTTCGCGTTCCCGGCGGATACGCTCACGCTCCTTTTCACGTTCTCTAGCAACGGATTCGATATACGAGCTTACTTCAGAAGTAACAGTGTCGATGTTCGACGATTTGGAAAGCGACACATATCTGAATGCACGGAGAAGGTCAGAAGTGGGTGAGACACAAGTGCGTCTAAGGAGAGCGCGGTTCGTCAGAACCGAAATCGAGGGAACTGAGAGGGTATTTCCTAGCTCGGAAGAAGCGGACTCCGCCAAGATGGAAGATGAAGGCAGTGGTGGGGAGGGTTGAAGTTGAGGGGGTAGTTCAGGGGTATGAGATAAAGAACGGGTAGACTGTTGGGTAATGGTGGTCGAGGAGAGACAGAGGCGAGAAGGCCAGATGATGGGCATGCCTTTGTCCTCACCCTGTTTGTTTTGTACGGCAAGCCACGCGATGATGTAGGTAGGATCCTGCTGTCTTTGGGCGTTTGGTCGAGATTGTTTATTTTTCTCTGACTGTGAACTGGTGCCACACGACTTCCACTCTCCTACACCCAGGCCCGCGAGTGACTGTTCGAACTGGGAAGTGATGGCAGAAGTTGGTCCGGCATACGCAGAAAGAAAATAAGCAGGGACCCCAAATGGCAGTAGGGTGATTGGTGCACCAGCAGCCGGGGGTAACGTGATTTCTAGCGGAAGAAAATCAGTTGGCCGAAAGTTTGTGGATACTTCAAGTCTCGATAGGTTCAAGTGTATTTCTAGTTGGCAATGCACGAGGGGCCTGGTTTTACCATGAGCTACCTAATGCGAGGAGATAGATAAAAAAACACGCCTCAGTTTTGCACAATGCGACCAATCCGCTGCCCATTCGTCAGAGGAGGGAGATGGACTTAGTAGGAAGCCGTTCAGCAAGCGATGGGCCGAGCCACCACCACTAGCTACATTTCTTGATGCTTCTGTGATATCATCGATTAGGCGGGTCCTAATGGCTTCTAGGAAGTGGAAGTAAACACCACGCAGCGGTTTGCGCGGAAGTAAATTGGCGGCCGAGAAACTAGGACCGGAAGATGAAGGTCTCGATGATGAATCCAAGCATTCGGAGCATGGTGATAACTGATCGGCGCATGCAGGAGAACAAGGATAGAGATCTCGGGTACGAAACGAAGACAATTCTGACACTGAAAGAAATATTAGCACAGGCGTTCTGACAGAGGCAGCAAAGTGGTGATGGATCGTGGAATACGGCGATTTGCTTAAACGAGAAAGGGGGGTAATATCGGAATTGACAGTCACCTTTGAGTCCGTCCGGAGATAATTCTCCTAGGGTAGAGAGACATGTGTCGGTAGAGTCTCCGGAGGTTAGCATAAATGCATGTAATGCAGGGGACTCGCCGTTGACGTGGGTATGGTGGAATATCGAATCAAAGAATGAAAGAGACCTATTGCGCGACACCAAATGTCTACGTCCACGTTCGAGAACTTCATATGACGGGCTTTCGCTGTCTGGAGTGTAGGTGGCGAATACCACTCGAGGATCAACAGGTAGGGTAATGACCGCAGCGAATAGCTTGTCTGACGGTGCGACCAGAGACGGTAAATGAGAAGAGTTTGACGTGGTAGAATGGTGCGCTGAGGCATGGCCGTCGTGCTTATGTGCCATGCAGAGCGATGTGGGCCGCTAGGCTGTCTTCCGGGGTTCCGCTTGTTAAGAACGGTCTGGCACAGGGATATGAGTTAACTGGCCACGGGGCCAACACAAAGGGACCGCAACTGCAGAATCCACTGCCCACAACTGACAAATCAGCCAACTGACCCGACTCTCGGCTCGATGCAGAAAATCTTCGACAACCCGTCTTCACGACGCCGTTCACCTTCCCTGTCCCATCTTCAAGCCTTTGGCTGTGGACATGGGCGAATGGCAGGCAAAATAAATCAATAAATTCGGTAACTGGTTATACATGGAATTACATAATATAACCAACACCACGCGTTGAGCGGGCGGCCAGTTGGGTTGCCACCCGCTCGCCTTCCTCGTCCAACGCCAACCCAGGTCCTTTTTTTTAAAAAAGAATGCAGTCGGCTACTCGTCCAACGTCGCGTGCTGTGGCGTCTCCAAAACCGAGGCATTTGAATCCAGTGAATACCCAAACAAAAGTGATAGATGCTGTCCACGGACGTATCCTGTGTCTTGCAGACATTCGTGGTCATCTGTCTGCGCTCAATGATCTCGCTCGCGAAACCAATGCCAAGGCCATCATTCACACGGGAGATTTTGGTTTCTTCGGTCTGTTCAGTACAGGACATACTGTCTTTTTGTGTCTAACAATGATACCGCACAGAGAGGCAAAGCATAGAGCGCATCAGTGACCGCACCCTTCGACACCTCACGATGTACTCTCCACTCATTTCAACGGCTCAGAAAGACCGTCTCCTCTCCCCTGACAATACCCCATCAACCATCCGTTCAACAGTAGACATCTCCTTAATTTCAGAATTTCCACTTCTCCTGTCCGGCCAGATAAAACTCCAGGTTCCAGTCTTCACCGTCTGGGGTGCATGTGAGGACGTCGTTATCCTGGAAAAATTCCGTGCTGGTTCCTATTCGATCGATAACCTACACGTGCTCGACGAAGCCACGACACGTTGCCTCGATGTAGGTGGTATCAAATTGCGGCTTCTCGGCCTTGGGGGTGCCCTCGTGCAGCACAAGATGTTTGACAATGGAGAAGGAAACGCTACTATTGCCGGTGGTCAAGGTACAATGTGGGCCACCGCGTTGCAGATTGGAGAACTTGTCGATACCGCTCAACGGGTTCTGGACCCTACCGAAACTCGAGTCCTGGTCTCTCACGCCAGTCCAGGTCGGGAGGGTATCATTGCCCAACTGGCTCTTGTTCTGAAGGCAGATCTCACTATCTCTGCTGGCCTCCACTTCCGTTATGCGAGCTCCTATAACGAGTTCAGCGTCCAAGCTGACTTCGAAGGCTTCCGTCGCAAACTTGCTGTCGGAAAGGAGGGCTTTGATAAAGTCTGGGATACCGTAAAGACGCAAGTCGATGCTGTTATCGATGAACACCAGCGAGTTTTACTTGATAAGGCGCTCTCGGTCATCGAGCGGATTCCGCCACTCCAGCCTCAACCAGGCCCCCCAACTGCTGCTGGTGAAGAACCAGCTTGGAAGAATTGTTGGAACTGGAATCTATGCGATGCAGCCTTTGGTTCGCTCGTTTTGGATATTAAGGAAGGCAGGATCAGCGCAGAACTTAAGAGCCAAGGTTGGTTTGGCTTTTTTTTTCCCTCTCCGGCGGCCCTGATCATTCTTTGCTTGCCACAGGTTTCAACTATGCCTATCGCCGTTCTGCGACCGGTAACGTTGCACAGATCCCCAATTCTGCCGTATCTTCGTTATCCAACACCACTCCAACCACAAATCCACCTACCAAGGGATCAACGCCTGCCCCCGTGGAAAAGCCTGTCTCTCCTCTGCCCAAGGAGGTTAAGTCTCCTCTCGTGGCCACTTCTCCACTAATATCAGGCAAGGAGACACCCAAGGACACGCAAATCAAGACCAACGGGACTACAACGCCCTCTGATCCGGCTTCCGAGAGGGTTGACAAGGGGTATAAGCGCAAGGATAGAAGGGATAGGAAAGACCGGGAGCGCCCTGAACGAGAGACAAAGGAACCGGAAAAGGAATCGGGTGAGGAGAAGACAGATTCTGCCCAGACAACCACTCCCGGTTCGCAGCCAGCATTGGCACAGTCTGGGAAGGCTACCCCAGTACCGGATGATGGCGCTGCGACTGATGGACAGGAGGGTGGACTCAGATCACCAGTCACGGATAGCACGGGGACAAGAACTCCCACGTCAAGGCGTCCTTTTAGGCATCCTTGGACTCTCTTTCTCCGTTTCGCGGGACCATTGAGTGATTCTGACCTCCAAGAATTCTTCGGGGGCGAAGAAGCAGGGGTGGGTGTTTTGACCTAGAGGCACTGAGAATCCTGACGCCGAGTACCACAATAGGTTTCACGGGTAACCATTCCTCAATCTTTCCCCGGCCGGGAGCAGAGGATAGCATACGTTGAATTCGTAGATCAAGACAAAATGAAAGCCGGACTTGAGAAGAACAACGAGGTATGTCAACTTCCTTCGAATACCTTTTCATGCGTAACTTTCGCTCTCAGAAAATCGGGGACATGACAATCGATGTCAGGATTGCCCACGAACGAGGGGAGGGGGGAGAGAGAGGGGGGAGAGGTCGTCCAAGAGGACGTGGCAGAGGCGGATATCCGTCGCGAGCTCTTGGGGCTGCTGGCTTTTCAAAACGCAACGGTGATGCACGCGGCAGCTCGGGTGACAACAACAAGACGGGAGGGGACAGTGCATGAACGACGTAGGCCACGATATCGTCGTCCTTTTGCCAAGTTTTCACGGGTTTACGATGAGGCCAGGCGCGGTAGAGACGAGGGGTCTGGGCACATTACGTTTGTTTGACGACTCTGGCATGCGTTTATCCTTTTCACATTTACTTTGTGTTTCTATCCTTTTTTCTTCCTCTTCTTCCCCCTCGTTCAAGCCTTATAATTTCGAGCACATGTTTCGTGTGTTTGATCGTTATGCTCGTCTTGGGTACTTGTACTGCACTTCTTACCTTGCCCAGATAATTTGTTGTTGCATTGACGAAGATCGCATGATTATATAATGAGCACTTTCGGCTGGGATCACGTGATCGTATTACCCAAAAAAAAATCGGTGTCCCCTTAAAAGGGTTGACAAGTTTTTGCTGTCTTCCTCCCCTTGAACTTTGCTAGCGCTGCTTTACGCCGACGATGGCCAAATCAAACAAAAAGGCAGACAAGCCAACTACTGGCTCGGACAGCAAGAAGGTGACGACGAAGCCTGCAAAGAATAAGGAGCAGCCAAAGCCGAAACCGGTGCCTGCGACCTCGAAAGAGATTCTCGCCAAAGCTGCGGTACGTAGTGGTTCTTAATACCTCTGTGCGCGTGAGGAGAAGTCATTCTGATATTCTGTTTTCCATGACCGTAGAAATTAGCTAAGGCAGCAGCCAAAGCACCGCCGAAAAAAGATTCCTCAAGTGAGGAGAGCTCCGATGAGGAAGAGGAGGAAGCTACTCCTCCCTCCAAACCTGCGCCTTCTCGCAAAACCCACACAAAGAAACCCTCCAAAAAAGGTTCCGGGTCCTCGTCGGACTCTTCTGCGTCCGACGAAGACAGTGACAGTTCATCAGAAGAAGAAAAGCCCAAATCGGCGCAAATCAAGCCTAGCAAAAAGGTCGAAGCCAGCTCCTCGGAATCTTCAGATAGTAGCTCCAGCGATGATGAGCCTGCACCCTCTGTTACCACTCCCGCTGCAAAATCTGCCATTCAAAAACAGCCCCCTTCTTCATCCGACTCGGAATCATCTGATGAGGAGTCCTCAGAAAGCGAGGAGGAAGAGGAGAAAAAGTCTGTGAAGACTAAGCTGACCAAAAAAGTCGCTCCCGCCGAGTCATCATCGGACGAAGAGGATTCCTCAGTTGCTCCTGAGCAGAAGAAGGGAAAGGCAGCGTCGTCGAGCGAGGAGAGCAGTGACTCTGAAAGCGATTCCGATAGTGACTCGGAAAGCGAAGCACCTGCTATTAGTATGTACCCCTCGATCTTGTTGCTCAGTTGACTTATCTCGTATGAACAGGCAAGAAGCAGGCGAAGGTTACTGCATCACCCAAAAAAGACTCCGTAAGTGTTGCCAACGGCAAAGCCAAGGCGAATGGTAAGGCGGAGGAGTCGTCAAGTGGCGAAAGCGATTCCGACAGCGATTCCGAATCCACTAGCGAAGAGTCGGACGAGGAGGACGAGGACGTTGAAATGGCTGAAGCAACTCCAGTGACGAGTAAGCAGCCCTCCTACTTACTCCCTTTCGCAGTTATCGAATATTTTTTGCTTATGTTTAATGCACAGCTACTAGCAACAAGCGTAAAGCCGAAAATCAAGCCACTGCTCCTCCCAAGAAGGTCAAGCTAGCAGATGGTGCGGCAGAACCCACCGCAACATCAGACGAAGACAGCAAGAGCATTTTTGTCGGAAAACTCTCGTGGAATGTCGACAATGACTGGCTCGCACAAGAATTTTCTTCTTGTGGAGAGGTGGAGTCTGCACATGTTCAGATGGACCGCACGACCGGCCGTTCGCGCGGGTTTGGTTATGTACACTTCACATCGGCGGATGCGGTCGAGAAAGCCTTGGCGATGGACGGGAAGGAAATCGATGGGCGTCCTATCCGCGTCGACAGGAGCACTTCCCCAGACAAAAAAGCTTCCGCTGACAAACGTGCGCAAGCCTTCGGCGACAAGCAGAGCCCAGCGTCCAGCGTCCTTTTCGTAGGCAACCTCAGCTTCAATGCAACTGAGGATGACCTATGGGAAACGTTCGGTGAACACGGGGATGTCAAGAGCGTTCGGATACCGACGGATCGCGAAACGGGTAGAGCAAAAGGATTTGCTTATGTTGAATTCAGCGACATGGAGGCAGCCAAGAAGGCTTATGATGCACTCAACGGCTTCGATTTCGATGGCCGGGCCGTGCGGCTAGATTTCTCTCAGCCAAGAGATGCAGCAGGTGGACGTGGCGGTGCACCGGTGAGCAATAAATTGACTATCGAGGTTTGTGCAATGTGTCTAAAAACTGCTGTGCAGGGCGACCGTGGACGTGGACGTGGAAGGGGAGGAGCCGATCGCGGTGGTCGTGGCGGACGTGGGTCTGACCGCGGATGGGGTGGACGCGGTGGAAGGGGTGGTGGTGGGTTTGACCGTGGCGGAAGGGGCGGTGGCGGGTTCGACCGTGGTGGAAGGGGTGGCGGCGGCGGCAGAGGACGGGGACGAGGAGGCGCGCGGAGCGGTACCATTGCAGCCTTTGAGGGGCAGAAAATCACGTTCTGATTGGTCTCGTTTCCCCGCGCTAAGCCTAAATGGAATGGGAAGGATCTGACTTCCATGCGCATATGTAGACGCAGTTTGTTTTTGAGTTCATGGTATTTTTCTTTTGCAAATCTCACATGCGAGCAATATAGGTATGCCATGCGTAACATGATTGGGTCAATCTGAGCTTGTTCACGAAGGGGTTTGCTGAAAGCCGACTGCTTGAAAAATACTAACTATAACAATGGAACTAATCGTCGGGCCTGCCGTGAATACGCAAATCAAAAGACTAACTGTACAAGCATCGGCATAAATAACGCGCGACTTAAGTAGGTGAGTAGGTAGATGTTCTGTCGACGGTACACTTACTGTAAGAAAATAGGAAAATTCACGACCCACTTCCCTTTTGCATAGCCTTCCGAACGGGATTCTGACTGGGTGGCAACGCCCCGGACCTCTCGAGTCTATCAAACAACACGAATAACTTCTCAGCCTCCTGTTCCTTCTCTTCGTCAGTCATATCGCTGGGCTCGCGCTCCTTGACGACCGTTCCCGTGATGGGGTCGATTGGCATACCATCCGACGTCGTCATCTGGGGAGCTGTCTCGCTCTGAGGCGGTCCAGTCGCGATACCCTTGTTGAACAGGAACCCAGCGAAGTTGCCGTAGCCAAGGGTCGTGAGATTGGTCGCTGTGTCCAACGTCAGCTACCCGTACAGCGACGGTAGAAGATTGCTGCTAAAAATACTCACGGTTGGAATCGTACATGGCATAAAACATTTCTCCTATGCATTTCCCCAAGCGGTCGTGGTATACGCTCTGAAGCACACGGAGACAACGCCCCAGGACGTCGTCCCGTCCTTCCAGCGGTTTGGTGCGATCGAGGCTCTCAGGTACGAACCAGTTCCGTATTCTTAATTTTGCGTCTTCGTCTCCGAGGCAGAACCGAGTGATCAAGAGAACGAGCGGGGTGATGACGTCGCTCATGGAGGACTCGTTCATGGACCAATGGCCTTGGAACCGATTCCGCACGCGGGCTTCGTCGGGGTCGTGGTCGTCTTGGAAGAACGCTGCCAGGGTGGCATCCAGTATTTCGCACGCGCGCACGGCTGTATCTGGTACGGCAACCGGCGTTGTTGATCGAGAAGTGGAAGACCACGAAAATGACCGTCTCCCAGCGGCAAGGGCGGAGATTGCGCGATCAATTGCCCTGGCCCTCGGTTCCTTTTCCTTGGCAGGGGGGTTGGTATCTGGACAAGGGGAACCAGACAGAGACGAGGCCGCTGAATCCATGGGTGTCAATCGGGCGGGTGGAGTAGGAGGTTGTGAACCAAACCACAGAGCCCGATTGGACGCATTGACGGGTATGATTATTAAAGCGTGAATAATATGGAGCATCGGAGGAACCAGTGGATGTGGAGATTGTGGAGGTAAACGATGAAATGCACGCAGAAGGGGAGGGATTAGGCTGAGGGTATAGTCCGTCAGCGCCAGCGAAACGGACCAGAAAGGGCAACCTACCCATCCAACCGAGGACTCCAGTAATCTGACACGGGCTTATGGTCGTGCCCTGATGCTGCAACTTCGGGTGATTGGATTTCGGCATCCACGAGCTATCGTATGAGTTGGGGCGTGAGCAACGAGGCTTATACGGGGTCTGATGTGGAAGGGACCCAACCTTAGGGTAATGAACACAAAGATTAAAAATGAGTTTAAGTAAATCGGTCATAGCGTCTTCGGGAGCGGTTCCAGTGACGGACTTCCCTGCCACCAAAGTGTGCAAGAGGCTGTCCATCTTAGTAACTAGGACGTCGATAGCCGTTTCCGGAGAAGACGAGTTAGTGCGTTTGTTGTCTACCATCCATTGGATGAACGACGCCGCGGACAAAGATGAAGCGGTGCAGAGGAAAAGAATTCTCGATGTCAGGTAGATCGTCTCGAGAGAGGAAGATTTCTGATTAGGGAGGTAGGTGTGAGACAGAAATTCGAGAGATGAGGGGCCAAATGATCACCTCCAGTAAGTCAAGGGCGACGTTTCCTCCGTTCACGTCAGAGCCGATGAAGGTGACTCTGGCAGGCTCGATGAGAAGACAAGTATTTGCAATGCAGCGCAACGCGTTGTTCTCCTTCAAGCTCTCTAGGTGAGAGGTAGTGGCGATACTGAGCAAATGGCGAAGATTTGCGGGGGACGCAAGCATGCCGGCGACTTGGGGCACTTTGCCCAAATCCTTGAGTTTGGGCAGCGCTGTATCTGTGGCACCTGGCGACGCCATCAAGGACATCCGGCGCCACACACAGACATGAAGATGATGAGAGTGGCAGTATGGTGCACATACCTTGCTTGGATAGCCGAGATACGGTGCCGTCGACCAGAGCAGCTTTGAGGTCATCGAGAATGAGCTGGGCGAGTGCCTTTGACGCATGGATATCATGAGGATCTAATCATGCAAACCGAGAGAGGTAATGGTCTGAGTGGCAAGGCTAGTTTTACGAGAGAAGGCATTACCGATGGCTTTGAAGGCTGCGATGACGTCTGAAGTGGGTGCAGAGAGAGGCAGGGAGACGTAAGGTTGAATAGCAGGACTCGAGTTGGACATGATAACATGCAAAAGAAAACTAATACCGCGGTTTTCTTCTGTCTCTTTTTTTAAATTTGTACCCAGTAAATGACCTGCCCCGTCACCCACCGTACAGCCTCGCTGCTGCCCGGGTCTGCCGTTGACAGCACAAGTGTTTTGGCAATGGCTCGCGATCCTAACACGTACAAACATACACAAATACGGACTCATCATCCTTTCCTCTCGCTGCCACGTGAACTGACGCATTTCCGGCAACTCGACGACCGATGCAGTCGACAGGCCGTCTGCTGTCTGAGCGTGTGCACAGACCACTCATCCACTTCATCGGAAAGCGTGTCTGGTCAACCCGTACGTTCCCTCCCAGTGCAAGTCACGTGAGATGCCATTCAACCCCTTGTAGCGGGCACCTCTCATCCGCATCCTGCTGGACCGTCAGACACCCCTGCTGCGAAGCAACCACCTGCAGCAAAACACAAGTCTGTCTTCCAACACTTCTGGGAAGCACCGCCACGTCTATGGAATCCTCGCTACCATAACCTCGAACAAGCTGAAATAGATTCAATTCAGGTAGGGGGCAAAGGAAAAAACATTCTGACAGATGCTGACTGGCCCATCAAGAGTGGTGGTGCTTCGTTACTTTGATACTACACGTCTCGATAGATGACTGAATCTGTAAATTGCTCGTATACCCTCACACTAGTCGTGATTTAGTCTTTCTCTGCATATGCAAGTAAGTGATGCTCGACTTCTGCCTCGCTCATCACTCGCCAAACCCCTCTCGTCTTTGGATCTTCGTCTTCCGACGTCGACACGATTCCTATTTCTACTTCCCCGGGTTTATAATCCGTCGCATGAACGGTCGACATGGCTTCTATGGCGATCTTACCACGTACATGATTAGTCTCTGAGCATCGCGACATGAATACCTCGTACCTCTATCACCTCGTCACGGGTAAGGGCTTTGCTGGCACCTGCAGGATCGTCGCCACCCTTCCCATTATGCAACTTCTTCCATTTTTTCTCGAGATGATTCATCGCCTCTTGTTGTTTCTGTCCTGCGGCAGTCGCGTGGAAACCAACATAGTATCCTGCTGGATCGAGTTTAAAACACTGCGGTCCATAGTCGGGATCGATCCCAATCAGGATCATAGCTGAGGGGGGGGGAGCATGTACGAATGTAGCACGTCAGTAATTTGTGTCTGTTATGGCACACGTACAGCCGGGAGACGCACCAATGCCCAATGGTCGCATCCCAGCCCGCTGCGTATAGACCTGGTTGATGTTCGCCAATCGTCTCGCCAGTGCGTCAGGAGTGATTTCGTAGCCGTACTTGTACCTCCAATCTGCAGCTTCCTGTTGAGCACGGAACACCTGTGCCTTGGCGTCAGCTGCATACCGTCAGTCCAACAGCTGCAGAACACCAATACCACAACTCACCCGTTAGGCCAGTCATCACACACCCGATGGAAGGTGTGATACCATGAAGATGCGTAACGGAAGATGCATCGATAAGCTTGTCCTATGACTGCGTCAGCCCCGGCCACCAGCTCGTACGATACCCAGGCGTACGGGTACTTTCTTCTGCGTGATGACAACGGATGCATCCTTGCCTCTGACAGAAACGGCGGTGTGTCCAGAACCAGTGATTGCCTTGAATGCATATTCTATCGGGTAAGGTAGTCAATGCACGATTACATCCAAAGTCCCATCCGCATGGCTCACCGACTTGATACAGCCGGCCTTCTGGAGAAAATACCGTCAGGAATCTGCAAGCACGTAAGTAAAAACGCTTAGGTCTAACGCGTAGAATGCATACTCACCTGTCGTAAGATGTTCTGGACATGGTTTAAGCTAAGGGAGCCTAGCAAATACGCGACGCGCAAGTGCTATCTGCAGTGTCACACGGTTACAGGAAAGCGTTGTCACATGCAACTACTAGTTTGGTATTCCGATTCTCAATACAATCTTCTCGTCCATTCATGTAAGGTAAAACTGACGGTCGATTTACCTACGTGTGTAGCGCCTTTGTAGTGCTCCTCGACGATAATTAGATGCCGTGCTTTCACTGAACCTCACATCCTCCAACAGCATCTTCCGAATCCACGGCGCCGGCACCAACGACTCACCCTGAACGTGGGTGGCTGGGCTCATAGTTATCACAAACGCGTTGATTAACGAAGAAATGTTACTCTTGTATCACGGAGACAACCCATGATTTGTGGGTGGTCAGGTAATCTTACCACTTATATACATATACTGTTGAAAGGGACGGGAGCGGGAAGCCACTAGCCACTCTCCAGAGTGCGAAATGTGATCGGTTGATTCTCCACATGAGACAGCCTGCGCAACAAATTGGATGCTATGCGCAGTACAGCAATACCACCCTTGAGAGCGAAATGAGCCTCTTTGCAAGGGGGCGGATGAGGTTGTGAACGAACGAGGGGAGTGGAGGCGACTGCAACATTAGTCTTGATCTGTCTGGTCTCTCGGTCGATACTTGATACCGCGACTCTCGAGCTCCGCTTCTACGTCTTCCGGTACATGACCTTTGACCCTGACCGCATACGTCCCTCGTACATATTTGGCTTTTGGCGCAGAAGAACAAAAAAAAAGAGTCCGTCAACGACGACGGGGACCACACCAGATGCAAAACAAGAAACTCACACGTTCTCTGCCACCGTGCTACTCAACTCGACTCAGGATCGATGACAGCGATGATCCCGTCGAAGTAGGTTGTCGCGCAAACGGATATGCGATCCGTTGACCCCTTCATCTGTTCCACGGAGAGGAGGTAAAGGAATAAGAGATCTGGGGCCGGTGGTTAATATCGTGAGGAAAATTAGTACACTCACTTGCATGATTTCTTCGCAGTTTGGACATCTATTTTTCTTAAAGTCAGTTGGCTGTTGGACGATGGAACATAGTAGGCATGCTCGAAGGTGTTTATATTGGCCTCGAGATGGAATTGAGGCCATGATTGTCGACCGCAAAGCTTGTAGGCCTCATTAGATAAGCACAAATGTTATCCATGCCTGTCCGTGGGAATGAGGAGATAGGGCATCTTGATATCGTTCAAGCTGCGAGTCGTCGTCGTAAGTACATCTCTACCTTCAGTACCTCAGCGGCGCTGATCCTTCATACGCCTTACGCTCGTACCTTGAAGCGTCAAGAATCGTAGTCTACGTTTAAATGGCTCCTGGTCGTTTTAACAAGTGGATCAAGTCACTCGGAAGCGGTAGTGGCTCTCGTCGCTCCCACCAGGACGGTGTCGCTGATCAGATTCCTGCTGAAACGGGAGCTACGGCTTCAGGTATGTTTCTTTTTCTCTGGTTTCGGAGAGCATGAGGCGCTAGATATCGCAATACAGCAGCTGGCGATCTTGCCGGTGATGCGACGAGTCCAATTGCCGCTCAGATGGGAACTACCCTCCAAGGTACTGTTCTCGCGGTTGTTGACTTCAAAGCTGTCTAATTCCAAGTCTCAGCGACTACATCTTCTCAACCTGCTTTCCGCCTTGATTCTGAGATGGCTGATCAATACATGAAAAATATCAAGCGCTTTCGAGTTTTGGTCATGGGTAGAGCGAATGCGGGTAAGACAACCATCCTCCAAAGAGTTTGCAACTCCACGGATAAGCCGGAGATTTTCGATGGGAAGGGGAACAAGGTATAGTCCTATAGGGTTGGCGATGCCTGTCTAATTATTCTCAGATTGAGGATACCATCGTGCAAGGCACTGAGACGGTATGCCGTGATGCTGACAAATGGAATTCCATACTGAAGCCAAGTACTTTTAGCGTGGTTACCATGATGTGGAGTGTGAGCTTGTTTTTCGGAGCAACCCAGGCTTTGTATTCCATGACTCCTGTGGGTTTGAAGCTGGTTCTACGGAACAGATTCACCACATGAGGAAGTTTGTGGTTGACCGTGCAACCACAAAGAAGGTGAATGAACGTATTCATGCTATTTGGTAAGGAATATCTTGAGTAATTACGGGCTAAGGCAACAGAAAGATTAGGTTTTGCATTCCCATGACAGACAACCATAGGATGGTAACTGCTGCTGAGCAGAAGTTCTTTGATGAGTGTGACACACGACATGGTGAGTGTCCTGCATCAGATATTATTGCTATGCATAACTAAGCATCTACTCAGTTCCTGTAATAGTCGTGTTGACAAAGGTGGATGCTTTGTGCTCCACCCCTTTTGGGGAGTTTCGGAGGAAGGGATTGAGCCGAGCTGAAGCAAAAGAAAAGGCTGTGGAAAGGCAAGGAAAGCTTTTGGAAGAGTGTCTTGAACGCATAAAACTTGAGCTGGATAAGTGCAAGTATCCACCTAGAAGATATGTGACACTCCAGAGTGGGTTTTTCTTCCCTTGGAATTATTGTTGCTAGAATTTCCTGTTGGCAGATATGCATGAAGAGCATGCAGACTGCACTGCTCTTATACAGAGCACAGCAAATGGGATGAATGCAGAAGACTTACAAATGTTAATTATATCAACCCAGCAATCAAGTGTTCTGCTCTGCATTGAGTATGCTGTCAGGAAGTAAGTAGGTAGTTGTGTGGTGGAGAGATACTAATATTGTGAAGGACACTGAGGAGACATTTGGAGTTGGGCCTAATGGGCAGGCTTCAAGTGGATGTGAAAAAGTTTGAATCTGCTCTGCTGGGATGGTTTCCAAATTGTGATGTGAGTGGCAAAGCTCTTCTATAACAGTGCTGAATGGTGACCACACACCATGTTAAATCACACTGATGAATAGAATGTGGGTAATTTCATATAATATTTGATCAACTGGCTGAGCTCACTTATGAGTGGCATGTTAGTATGTGAGTAAATTCATGGTGTGTTTAGCTGGATGTCTGCTGAATGCCCTCACTTGCACTCTTCATGTTGGTGCCATGACAGCAGGTGAGTGATTTCATGGCATGTTTAGCTGGATGTCTGCTGAATGCCATCACTTGCACTCTTCATGTTGGTGCCATGACAGGATGTGAGTGATTTCATGGCATGTTTAGCTGGATGTCTGCTGAATGCCCTCACTTTCACTCTTCATGTTGGTGCCATGACAGTGGGTGAGTGATTTCATGGCATGTTTAGCTGGATGTCTGCTGAATGCCCTCACTTGCACTCTTCATGTTGGTGCCATGGCAGTGGGTGAGTGATTTCATGGCATGTTTAGCTGGATGTCTGCTGAATGCCCTCACTTGCACTCTTCATGTTGGTGCCATGACAGACTGTGAGTGATTTCATGGCATGTTTAGCTGGATGTCTGCTGAATGCCCTCACTTGCACTCTTCATGTTGGTGCCATGACAGACTGTGAGTGATTTCATGGCATGTTTAGCTGGATGTCTGCTGAATGCCCTCACTTGCACTCTTCATGTTGGTGCCATGACAGGATGTGAGTGATTTCATGGCATGTTTAGCTGGATGTCTGCTGAATGCCCTCACTTGCACTCTTCATGTTGGTGCCATGACAGCGGGTGAGTGATTTCATGGCATGTTTAGCTGGATGTCTGCTGAATGCCCTCACTTGCATTCTTCATGTTGGTGCCATGACAGTGGGTGAGTGATTTCATGGCATGTTTAGCTGGATGTCTGCTGAATGCCCTCACTTGCACTCTTCATGTTGGTGCCATGACAGGATGTGAGTGATTTCATGGCATGTTTAGCTGGATGTCTGCTGAATGCCCTTGCTTGCACTCTTCATGTTGGTGCCATGACAGGCTGTGAGTGATTTCATGGCATGTTTAGCTGGATGTCTGCTGAATGCCCTTGCTTGCACTCTTCATGTTGGTGCCATGACAGTGGGTGAGTGATTTCATGGCATGTTTAGCTGGATGTCTGCTGAATGCCCTCACTTGCACTCTTCATGTTGGTGCCATGACAGGCTGTGAGTGATTTCATGGCATGTTTAGCTGGATGTCTGCTGAATGCCCTCACTTGCACTCTTCATGTTGGTGCCATGACAGGCTGTGAGTGATTTCATGGCATGTTTAGCTGGATGTCTGCTGAATGCCCTCACTTGCACTCTTCATGTTGGTGCCATGACAGCGGGTGAGTGATTTCATGGCATGTTTAGCTGGATGTCTGCTGAATGCCCTCACTTGCACTCTTCATGTTGGTGCCATGACAGCGGGTGAGTGATTTCATGGCATGTTTAGCTGGATGTCTGCTGAATGCCCTCACTTGCACTCTTCATGTTGGTGCCATGACAGCGGGTGAGTGATTTCATGGCATGTTTAGCTGGATGTCTGCTGAATGCCCTCACTTGCACTCTTCATGTTGGTGCCATGACAGGCTGTGAGTGATTTCATGGCATGTTTAGCTGGATGTCTGCTGAATGCCCTCACTTGCACTCTTCATGTTGGTGCCATGACAGACTGTGAGTGATTTCATGGCATGTTTAGCTGGATGTCTGCTGAATGCCCTCACTTGCACTCTTCATGTTGGTGCCATGACAGGCTGTGAGTGATTTCATGGCATGTTTAGCTGGATGTCTGCTGAATGCCCTCACTTGCACTCTTCATGTTGGTGCCATGACAGCGGGTGAGTGATTTCATGGCATGTTTAGCTGGATGTCTGCTGAATGCCCTCACTTGCACTCTTCATGTTGGTGCCATGACAGGCTGTGAGTGATTTCATGGCATGTTTAGCTGGATGTCTGCTGAATGCCCTCACTTGCACTCTTCATGTTGGTGCCATGACAGGATGTGAGTGATTTCATGGCATGTTTAGCTGGATGTCTGCTGAATGCCCTCACTTGCACTCTTCATGATGGTGCCATGACAGTATGTGAGTGATTTCATGGCATGTTTAGCTGGATGTCTGCTGAATGCCCTTGCTTGCACTCTTCATGTTGGTGCCATGACAGTGGGTGAGTGATTTCATGGCATGTTTAGCTGGATGTCTGCTGAATGCCCTCACTTGCACTCTTCATGTTGGTGCCATGGCAGGAGGTGAGTGGTTTTATGGCATGTTTAGTTTGATGTCTACTGAGGGCCTTACTTACACTTTCTTTATCTTGATGATAAACCAGAATGTGAGTCAGTTTAGTGGAATAGTGGATTTTTTCTGACACTGCCTGAAATCTATTTGTCCTCCTTGTTTTATTTCATTTGTAGCTTGTAAGTGATTCAGGCATGTGACCCTGAAGGTCTGTTTAATTTCATGGCCTTGCCTCCATAATTTATATAACAGAATGTGAGTCATGCCATGCCTTATTTATTTGACAACCCAATCACCACTGGCCATGGTACCCTTGGTTTGACTTGTTCTTTCACAGGAGGTGGGTATTCTCCCAGGTGCCAAAGCTGGCTAACTTTGTTGTTCCCCCATGTTGTCACCATATTTCTAATGTGTGAAATTTAAACTTTTAGCTTGTAAGTGGTTAGTTTCTATCTTCCCTTCCCAGATGTCCATGTTGGATTTCAGCCCAAATTTGAAGTGGATGTTGACACTCCAATGCCACCTCTACCCAAAGATGTCACTTTATTGGGGAAGTTCCCAACTCTCCAGTCAATAGTTGAGCATGCCATTGGTAAGTGTTTGTGATTGCATGCCCACATTCACTCACTGCTATAGGATGTTTACTTGTTGCTGAGCATTCCTTCTTTTTGATGCAACAGAACCACTCTGCATGGAAGGAGGTTTTGACATTGGCTGTAAAGGAATATGGAGCCTCCAATATGCAGCTTAGTGTTTCTAAAGTTGTTGGGGCCATTTTTCACCAGTGTAATGGTGATATGAATGGCTTATGTGATGGTATTATCAAAATTGTAGGTGAGAATCGCATGTGTAAGTGGATATTCTTATTGTTTGTGCAACATTTATTCTGAGATGTTTTTAGCAAACAAGCTCTTGATGGAGCCAGGTGCCAAGGGAAGTCTGTATAGGGACAGAGCCTCAAGGTGTTAACTGTAGATATGGTGCATGCACAGAAAATGACAATTAGCCTCAGTACTCCCCCTGGGTCATGTTTACTATTGAAGTCTCCATAAGGTGATATTGGGAGGTAATGCCAGGAAAGGATGATCTTCCATGCATAAGGTGGGAGTAGTGCTCTTGAGGTGGTTTTAGAGGCAACACTCTTACCTTTGAGAATATGTACAACTGGAAGTATGAAAACTGATTAGCACCTTACATCTGACATGTACTCTGCAAACTGACTGGTGGTAAGTGGAAGTCAGGATATATTCACTGCAAGGTAAGCCATCTCTCAAGGCAGGTGCATAGCAAACATGTGTCATTTGCCACCAACCCACTTGACTGACTACCAAGCATGTCAGTTGCTTGGGACAACTGCATTGACCCTACCAGCCCCTCTAAGTAGCCTCCTAACACTCCTCACTCTCCATACCCCCCAAATGCCAACCACAACACCCATGCCCAAAGCTGCTATCTCCAATACAGTAAACATATATTGGGGTGCAAAAACCTTCCAAACCATCAAATGTCTCCTTAGCCCCACTGCAAACACTGCACTTCCCAGTAGTAGTGAATTGAAGTAAGTTGACAAACCTGGGCATGACCTCAAGATGGAAAGCAGTACATTCCCCTGATAGTTTATGCATAGGGAGAGAGAAGGTGGGAGATTCCACAATGCCAAAAGTGGGGCCAAAAGGCTGACTAGGAAATAGGGGCCAAGGGTATTCAAGATTACTGTGATCTGGGAATATGGAATCCTGATGCTAGAGACCAGTACAAATGCAGTTTTCCACTGGAGGGAAGGGATGGTG
This sequence comes from Pisolithus microcarpus, assembly GCA_024613185.1. Classification (NCBI taxonomy): domain Eukaryota; kingdom Fungi; phylum Basidiomycota; class Agaricomycetes; order Boletales; family Pisolithaceae; genus Pisolithus; species Pisolithus microcarpus. The sequence goes on along the minus strand of JANFAI010000002.1, from coordinate 1,505,622 downwards.
GGCTGGTGGCCCATCCTGTAAAATGTATGCATAGCCAACAATGCAAGCAGAATGATCTCTGAGAACTTGACTTCCCTCTTGAGAGTGAGCCCCTCAGGATCTGAGTTGGAAGGAAGTTGGGTGGAAGGAGTGCCAGCAGTGGATGTAAGACCTTTGGAAAGTGCCTTGTTTAATCCCCAGATGTCCTGAACACCATTGACTACCTCCAAATAAGCCAGTAATGCCACAGTAAATAGACCCAGGACAATTTGTCCAGTGAGCTGCCTGCAGAGCCATATGATGCTTAGGAAGATTGACCACAATATGAAATAGGGCTATCTGAACATGTTAGCATAACCCAGGAGAGTGACTTTGACCTACATACCCAAATTTGTGTTCTCAGAATGAGGAGGTTTTGATCCAGCATTGGCAACAACAGGAAACCCCCTGTTTGTCTCTGTCACAATACTAGCCATGGTCCTTGTTGGCTGCTCCATTCTTTGGATACCCAAACATACCAGTGTAGGGAGAGGATTCTCCTTAATATGATATTTCTTTTATCTTATTGTTTTTACTTTCACTTTTATTTCTGTTCATTTACTTTAGGTTTTACTTAGTATTTTGAGTTGTATACTTGCATTGTGGCTTATGTAAGCCCTTGCACACTTACATTACATTGTGCCTAAAACAATTAAAAAAATAGCAAGTTTCAAGTTCAAGTTCAAGAAGGTTTTAAGTGGCCTTTTTCAGTGTCCAGACAGCTTTAGACAGCACCAGATGTCCCCAAGACAGTCTCCCTCTAGGCTGTAGAAGCCCCTTTGGGAAGAATTCACCCTTCAGAGTATCCTTGCCTATCCCCAGTCTCCCCTTGTTTGGACTTTTCATCTGGAGCCCACCATGACATCAGGAAATTTTTAATGAAATGTATATAAGACTTTATCTACCCTGTAAAGCCCTATGAGGTATTGGCAGCATAGGTCAAAAGTTATCATTTAGGTAGAGTGGATCATATGTATCAGAGTGTGAACAGTAGATCATTGTCAGATATGAATTCCAGGCTAGATCTGGGCTGGGGGTACAAGTACTGGTCTACACCAGTGGGGGCTTTCAGAGAGGAGTCAAGATACTGATGAAGGGACAACACCTGTGTTGACCTCAGCTTGTGTGCTGGGTCCTTGGACAAGTCTGGGTTTGCTGAGAGTAGATGGAGGTGAATCAGATCTGGGGATCTAGTTGATATTCTGACTGAGGTATGTACCAAGTAGATACAGAGCTTATATACTTGAGTTCTGGGAACATGACTACCAGTGTACTGGTAGTCTTGGTAAGCTAAAAGGAAAGCTATGTACAAGATGACCAAGATACTACTGGGGTACTGATGACTGGTGTCTGGATACTGGTTGTCCCTATGTACTGGAGGTGAAGAGTCTACCAGAGGTTGGGGTTGACTAGAGACAAATAAAGAGTGGATGTCATGGATGTGACAGTATCCCCCCTTTAGGGCTGAGCCCTTGAAGGCCCATCAGTATCACCATGAGGCTGGCATGAGACTGGCTATCACCACCTGGGGCATGTGTACCTGAGTACTTAAGGCTGGTGCCCAATTTCAAAGACTGGTCAATGATTCTCATCCCACAACTCTTCCATCCCTCTAGATCCTGTTACCTCCATTAATATGTCCCAAAGTACTGCCCATACCAGTTTTCCCCCCACTGCTGCCATCCACAACTGGACTGTTGTCCTGGATGAGGCCATTCAATTGGCAAGTGAAGATGATCAAGAAACTGCCAATGCTAAATTCAGCAAGCATCAACACTGGAAGAGGGTATGGCATGAACAAAAAGCAGCAGCTGAGGCAGCTGAGCATGAGCACTGAGCAAGGGAGGAAGCCAAGCATCTGGCAAAGGAAGAGGCTGAACATCATGAGAGGGAAGAGGCTGAACACTGGCAGAGGGAAGAGGCTGAACACTGGCAGAGGGAAGAGATTGAGTGACAAAAAAGGGAAGAGGTGGAATGCCAGCAATGGGAGTCAGCTGAGAGAATGCAAGCAAGGGCAGAGGTTTTGGCAGGTGATCAGCATCAGGGGGGGTTTGAAGTGCTGGTATTCCCAGTTAATTATGGTAAGTAGTTATCTGTCTGATATGAATTGGATAATGGTGTATAAGGCATGATCATCTACAAATCATAATGATAATAGTCAGATAATGCATTAGATAACCTGGCAGACATTTTACTATCTGGTCAACTGCATATAGGCCTGATATAAGAGTTACAATACTTTTATCATCATGATATAATGATGTCAAAAGCTGATATGACATATACAATAATGCTATGTAATTGACAGTACATTATAATTGCTCATCAGATAATATCATCATGATATGAATGACAATATTCTTTTCAGTCTGATTTCACTTTGATCATCAATATCCAGTCTTGTCATCTATGTCATTTTATGATCATTTGAACAACTCTTTCCCAGCCACAAGTGTGGGAATGTCTTTGTAATGACTGTATAGTACATGTTATATAAACTCATCCTCTCTCCCCTTCTCTCTCTTCTTCACTCTTGTCTCTGAGTTCTACCTCAGGGCAAGAGTCACCCTAAGACTCTAAGTCTTAGGGTTCATATCCAGGTAAGTGTAGCCTTGTGTGAAGTCATCTGTAAGTGTCTTTTTCTGCATTATTTTCGCTTTTTTGGAGTTTTAGTAGTTCATCATACTTAGTAGTGTACTCAGTAGGTACTGATTATGTAAATGATATTGAATGAAAATGCTTTCTTGTAATATCATGATTGATATGTTCAATTGAAGGTTGCTATAGCAATTTTTATTTTTAAGCTGTCAGTGGTGTCAATGACAATTGTTGGTAATGTCTGATAATGAAAGACATATATGATCTACTGTTTACATTCTGATACATATGATCCACTCTACCAAAATGATTACTTTTGACCTATGCTGCCAAGGCTCCCAGAGAATATATAGCATTACCAATGTGTATATCATTATGATATACCTTATAGGGCTATACAGGGTAGATAAAGTCTTATATAACATTATCATTTCATTAAAATTTTCCTGATGCCCTCAGGCTAGGGAGAGTGTGGTGGCAGCTGAGGGCTCAAGAGATGAAGGGAAGGGGAAGGAGTTGGGTCAAACAGAGGTGCTGGCAGTGTCACACACCAAAGGTGTTTGGCATTGTGAGCATGGACCCAAATGCTGAATGATGAAGAATGGAGAAGCCTAGCCCTAATGCACAGAATGACTGGAACATCTAGCAGTCATCCTTCACATGAGAACCACCCTTAACATTAGGGAAGAAACTACTCAAGTGCCAAATAAAATTTTCAAGTGCCAGTTTATGGCATTCCAATTTTTTGAATATCTTGGTCATTTCTAAAGATATTGACATCATTCCCACACTCATTGAAAGCCCTTGACCACACCATTCTGCCTTCGAAATATGGTGATGATCCTCACCCTCCATGATTTTCTGCATCATTTCTGCCAACCAATGCCCATTTTGCCAATCCTCATCATAATGGCCACCTCTTTGACCATCTCTTCACTTGTGCCCTATTCTAGGGAGCATAACTATGAGTATTTGCCAGGAATCCCCACTAGCTTTTGCCCTGAAGCCTCCTGGTTCATCCCTCCCTTGTCCATGACCTCCCATCCTATTGCTTTGGGACAGTGTGTTCTCCTTGTCAGTCTAATATCAAGGAAGACTTTCTATGGTTGTCTCAGGTCTGTTGTCAGGCTTGAAAAATCATATGTGGTTGTTTTGGTCTCTCCAGTTGAAGAAGCATATGGATCCTTCATTCCTGTACCCTGCAACATCTATCTCTCAATCTCATCCTTCATTCTTCCAAAATTGTGACAGGTTCAATACCAATTACTATCATCCACTCCATCTGATCACACTCACAATGATTTTGAGACACTTCTCCCTGCTCTCATTGGAGAAGATGGCCCCTCCTCCTCCTTAAACCCTCCAGAACACTAGCTGCAATTAAATGCAGGTCACTTTACAGAGAGGAGGAAAGGGGGAAAGTTGTGAAATCCTATGCCCTGACTACCCTGGAGACCCCCAAAATTGGCCCCCGGCAGAAATCCCTGCCATTCTTCATTTGGACATGCAGCAAATCACCCCAATCCATCTAGATCTCAGATCTAGGAGTCAGCTTGACTCATTTGCAGTCATATCCCTTCATCAGCAGTGACCAGTGTGCTTACTCATTCCCCTTTCACATTATTCATCCATTCCTTTGATGACTCATCCCATTTCAAATAGATTAGTGATAATCTTCATCATGCTTACTGGTTTTGTTTACCAATCACTTACTGTCCTTACTCATTCCGACCAAGCCTTACTACGCCTTCACCAATCCTTCACCAATCCTTTACCAATCACTTATGAACCCATGACAAAGTATTGCTCTATGTTTACTGCAGGCTATGCTACTCTTTTGTACTTGCTCACTTAATTGCCTATTCATCTGCCTGCTCATTCATCAGGAAAATTTTAATGAAATGATAATGTTATATAAGGCTTTATCTACCCTGTAAAGCCCTATAAGTTATATCATAATGACATACACATTGGTAATGCTATATATTCTCTGGGAGCCTTGGCAGCATAGGTCAAAAGTAATCATTCAGGTAGAGTGGATCATATGTATCAGAATGTGAACAGTAGATCATATATGTCTTTCATTATCAGACATTACCAGCAGTTGTCATTGACACCACCTGTTAGGCCGAGACAAAGTCCATGCCAGACAATGAGACTAAGTCGAGAGCCTATGAGAACACCCTCTAAGACAAGAGTGAGGGACCTGGTCTGTGATAGTACTTTGAGTGGAACTTGGCAAATCCTTGCTCAAGTCGGTCAACATGAACAGTGCACATGCAGAGAGGTGAGTGAAGAAGGAGATTTGTTGCAAGGTAGCTAAAAGCTGGGAATCACAACGATCCCAGCCTAGACTATATACCTCTATGGTACTCGAGGGTGGGCTCAGGAAAGCCACACTCACTATAGTAAATGACTCTGCAGGAGTCACCATGACACGGTGCACAGCAAGTGCAGTCAGTACCTGTACCATAGCAACAATCACCGACCTGTAGCACAACTCCACAGGGTGCTGCCAAGATGGGGTTGAGTCAACAGGAGTTGTAAAGACAAAAATAGGAGTCAGGGTCATGACCTGCCCAGAGGCTGTGGAAAGCAATGACCATGACAACAGGAACATGGGGTAGCCAGAAGATGAAAAGAGCTACCCTGATACATACATACAGTAGGCTTGAGAAAAGGGGGGGCACAGGAGACACATCAATCATGTGACCGACACGTTGCATCTTACATGTGACTGGGGGCAGAGCCACCATGAAAGCTATAGTACAAGTAGAAAGGTAAAGCAATCATAATAGAAAGGAAACATGTTACGGCCTTAGACTAATGCCACGGGCTCGCTACACCAAACACTAGACAAGAGAAGACGATGAGAGAGGAGAGGAATTTAGAAGCAGTTTTAAGGTTGAAACCCAAATGAACTAGCTTGGAGCTAGCTGGGCTATTGGAACGAGTATATATACTAAGATACATGAGGCTAAGGTGAGGCATACATGAGGAAAGCATAAGGCATGACATCATAGTGACATCACCATGACATCACATTCCAGGCCAGCCTAGACCCAATCCACATGACAAGCATATGGTCAAGGTCCAGACCAGTCTATAGATAAAAGAGAAGATAATATAAAGAAAGATTAGATAAGATGAAGAAAAGAAAAGAAAAGAAAAAAAAAGAAAACACATATCGTAACACTATCCCCTCCTTAGGGGTCGACTTCCAGGCGACTGAAAACAGAGCGGCAAGAGGTGAGGTTTTCATATGGAGAGAAAAGAGCAGCAAAGCGAGCAGAGTCGATTCCCCGGAGTTTTCATGGTGCAGACAGGTGACACTTATAAAAGTCACGAAGCACGTCAGGAGAACCCTTCAGGTTCGACTCAGGTTCCCAAGTGTGGTCCTCAATGCCATAGCCCCTCCAGTGCACGAGGAACTCCAGTTTGTTGCGTTTGAGGCGAGAATCCACGACATACTCGACCTCGAACTCCTCGTCTCGGTCCTCAACACCCACCACTGGTCCTGGCCGAGTAACCTTCTGACCCTCAAGTGGCCCCTTATACGGCTTTACCCGAGAGACATTGACCACTGGATGGATGCGAAGGGTTTTCGGAAGGCGAAGCTCCACAGCATTTGGTTTAACAGACAGGACCTTGTAAGGCCCAATCCATTTCTCGGTGAGCTTTTGTGAAGGTCGGCCATCAACCCGAACATGGGTGGTGTCCAACCAGACCTCCTGACCCACTGAGTACTCTGGGGCCTCCGACCGAGAAGATTCTGCACTCTGCATCATTCGTTCTGCCGTACGCTGAAGAGCCTTCCCTGTGGACTCCATGACGGCCTGTATGTTGGAGGCGCAAGTCGTGGCTGCCTCTGCCTTCGAAACTGCTGGTTCCACCCCCAAACAAGGAACATAGGTGCGAGTGACCATAAATGGAGAACGACCAATGGAATCCTGTCTCTTCGAGTTGTAAGAGAACTGAGCAATCTTCAACCATGAAGGCCAAGTGTGTTGCTGGTCATTTATGAAAAGACGGAGATACTGCTGGATCTCCTGATTGAGACGTTCCATCTGTCCATCAGTCTGGGGATGAAAGGCCATAGAGAGTTTAGGCTTGATGCCAAGCATTTTTGACAAATCAGTCATGAAAGTGCTGGCAAACTGTGGGCCCCGGTCAGAGATGACCGTGGAAGGGAGACCATGTTGGGTCCACACATGATCTCGAAAGAGTTCCGCCATGCCGAGTGCTGAGATGGTCTTCACCGTGGGGATAAAGACTGCCTCCTTGGAAAACCGATCCACCACCACCATGACGTTGTCATACCCTCCAGCCTCAGGAGCATCCATGAAGTCCACGGATATGTCTGTCCAAGGTTTCTCAGGAACTGGGTTTGGATGAAGCTTTCCTGCTGGAGGTTTTCAAGTTCCTTTGGACATCTGACATCGATGGCAGGAGGCCACATAGTCCTTTACAGACTGAGACATAGCAGGCCAAACATAATGGCGGGAAACGAGTTTGAGGGTTTTGCTCCAGCCAGGATGTCTGGCGACCGGAGTATCATGATGGGCCTCTATTACCGGAAGGACTGCCAATGGCAGTACATACACCTTCCCGTCCCTGACATAGAAGCCTTCCTCAAGCTCATAGCCCTCAGGTGGAGCTGTGGCCGAGGTAGCTCCCTTCAGAACAGCCTCAAGGGTTTGATCCATCCCCACTGAAAGAGCAGCGATCCGAGTGGGATCAATAAGAGTCACCTCCTGATTGTCTCCCTTGACCTCGTGATCCTCCCTTCGTGACAGTGCATCGGCCTTAGCCATAGAAGCTCCCGGCTTATAGACAAGCTTGTAGTTGAACCTCGAAAGGTACTGAGCCCACCTAGCCTGTCTCCTATCGAGATTTTGTGCAGTCTTGAAATACTGGAGGTTAGAATGATCTGTCCAGATTTCAAACTCGTAAGGGGTGGCTTCCAAGTAATGACGCCAGGTTTCAAGTGCTCGGATGATGGCAAGCATCTCCTTGTCAAAGACCTGATAGTTTCGTTCGGGAGGCATCATAGAATGGGAGTAGTAAGCCACTGGGTGCCACAACCCATCAGGGGCTTCTACCGAGAGCACCGCACCAGTGGCAAAGTCCGAGGCGTCGGTTTCGAGATGGAACCTTCTATCCTGATCTGGAAATGCGAGGATAGGTGCTGAGGTGAAGGCCTCTTTCAACACATCAAAGGATCGTTGCTGCTCCTCCTGCCAGGTCCAGGGTTGGTCCTTTTTGGTAAGACCGTTAAGGGGTCGAGCAATGCGAGCAAAGTCCTTGATAAAGTGACGATAAAAGTTTGCTAGACCAAGGAACGCCCTAACAGATTTGACCTTGGTAGGTGTTGGCCACTCCCTAATAGCCTTCACCTTGGACTCGTCCATCTTTATTCCATCTACTCCCACGACCATTCCTAGGAACTCAACCTCCTTTTTCTTGAAGAAGCACTTCTCTGGTTTTATGAAGAGGTCGTTCTCCTCAAGGCATCGTAGCACCTCCAATACGATCCAATCATGCTCTGCTTCATCATCCGTCTTTGTGAAGACCATGATGTCATCGATGTAAACGACAACGACATCCTCCATATCTCCAAAGATATCGTTCATCATGTTTTGGAACATTGATGGCGAGTTGCAGAGACCGAAGTACATGACGAGGGGTTCGAAGGATCCTTTATGCGTGACAAAGGCCACCTTCCACTCATCTCCTTCCTTGATCCGAACATTATTGTAGCCCCAGCGCAAGTCCATCTTTGTAAAGAGCTTACAGCCCTTCAGCTTATCAACGAGTTGGGAGATAAGGGGAAGAGGATAGGCATTCTTCACAGTATGCTCATTGAGATACCTGTAGTCCTGAACCATCCGTTTTCGACCATCCTTCTTTGGGACAAAGAAGACAGGAGACGTCTGGGGTGACTTCGAAGGTCAGATGTACCCCTTCCTAGCCTGGTCATCAACGAAGTCCGAGACTTCCTTTTGCTCGTCAACGGAGAGGGGAATAAGACGACCTCGTTTTGGAGCAAACGTGTCTTTGAGCTCGATGGCGTGATCCCAGGGCTTTCTTAACGGCATCCACTCTGAAGACTCCTTTGAGAAGACCTTTAAATACCAATGGTATTCTTTTGGAACGAGTTCTTCAACAGTGCCCGATCGAGACCAAGTGGACCGGAGCTTTGGGTGCAAATACTCCATGTCGTTCGCCTCCTTCTTCTCCTGCCTGGACAACGGGGCAAGATCGTGGCACTCACGAGGACAACGAGTCATCTTGACAGACTTGTCAACCCATGAGACCACTGGGTTATGCCGTCGAAGCCACGTGTAACCCAGAACAAGAGGATGAGACCCGAGCATGGTCACCTGAGCCCAGATATGTTCCCTATGGCCGTCAAAGTTCATGACAAGAGGTGCCATGTGGGTGATGTCTCCATCTCGATTCTTTGTGCCATCCACGTTGTACACTGGGACCGACCTGTCGAGAGGGAGAAGGGGAACTCCATTTTCATCAGCCCACCTCCTGTCCAGGAACGTATCTGTTGCCCCAGAGTCCACCAACGCCTTGGTTTGCCACTTCCTACTTCTCCCTTCCAACGTCACTTCTAACTCTAACTCCGGCCTACAGCCTACCGTTCTTACTTTAGCGTCCTTCGGGATTTGGGGTTTCAGTTGGTCACATTTTTTTGTACTTTTATTGCAAGAGGAATTAAGCACCACTTTATTAATGTGTGTGGCCGAGCCATTTCTGGACTCCTCTTCACACGAAGTAGAACCTGACGTATTAAATATATCCTGTACGTCGTAAGTGTCCAAAACCGAAAACCAATTACATGCCTGGCCAGTAGGTACCCGAGCTTCTACTGACCAAACCCTTTTCCCTGGGCCTTCATTTCGTTAACTTGTTTGTCATAGAAGAAGGCCTGCATCTCTTCAAACGACATGCCCTGCAGTTGTCGTAACTGAGGGTCTTCCTGAGCTTCGGCCTGTCGGGCCGCGGGTTGAGGGGAGAAAGGAGTGTGGGGCTGGGGAGGGAAACGGGAACATTGTTGCTGAGACCAAGACGTGCAGTCTCGCTTGAAGTGATTTCCCCCACATGAGAAGCACTTGATGTGTGAGGGGACAGGGCGGGAAGTAGATGTAGCTCCGATTTCCATGGGGATACCAGAGCCACCAAACGTACCAGTGGAGGGAGAAGGGCAAGATGACGAAGACGGGAATGAGAACCTTGACGAGGTGTGCATACGAGCGGCTTCGAGAGCACCGCCCACAGCTCTTAGTTCTGTGATGTATCCGGCGAGATCCGGTTTTCTTCGTCCCTGCATGAAGATCTGTTGTAAGATATCAGGGCACATGGCCTGTTCCAGCATGAAGACGGCGTAATCATCTGACGCCCCTGCCGACATTGCCAGTGCACTGAACTTGGCAACGAATTCCTCCGTCCTCGTGCCTCCCTGGCGTATTTTCTGTAGTTGGGCCTTTGCCCAGTCCTTGTTGTTTATTGGCCTAAACTTGGCCTCCACTTCAGCCTCCAAGGCTGCCATGTCGGGGTACATTGCTGACGCCCTGCATGAATCTATTCTGGCCCTAGTGTAGGCACCAGCCACTGGCCCTTCCAACCGGGTCCAGACTGCGAGACAATCTTGTGCAGCAGTGGCAAAGTTAGCCAACTGCAGATACGCCTTCATCTTACTCCACCATTCCTCCAACCTTGAGATGGAGCTGTCATACTTTCTGGGGTCGGCTGCCCCTTTCTTTGCTGGGTCTCCCTGTGCAGTACGAGCATTTGCTTGAATTAACTCCTGTGCCACTGATGTAGACACATGTGCGGTTATTGCGCCAATGAGTGCTTGAACGTTGGGGTCGAGGAGGAGCGGGTTATTACCACCGGGGTCCATAGCGGCTGACTACGACAGGGCGGCGGTAGGGTTTGTTGATAAGGTGACGGGGGCGGAGGTTGTAACGGCAAGGTGGAGGAGGGAATCTGAAGATGTCTTCGTAGAGTTGGTCGTTGAGACCGTCAACGTATGGAGGGTTGAGGGGATGTGCAAAGACGCGAGCTTGTTCTTCGTTAGGTAGCCCGAAGTTGGCTGGGAGAGGTGGGGGTGTTCCGAGGTTTGGGTCCTCAGATGGAGTGTGGGAAGGGTAAACGAGTTTGGGAGTGGGTGACGGAGAGTTACGGGGTGGTTCGGGACGATAGATCGACCCTACTCAGTAACAGGCAGGTGAATGTGGAATGATGAACAGAGATCCTCCTTATGCCTGGAGTCCGGGTTGCTCAGTGAGCGGGTGGCGATGTAGAAGCTAGTTCAAGTGTTACGGCCTTAGACTAATGCCACGGGCTCGCTACACCAAACACTAGACAAGAGAAGACGATGAGAGAGGAGAGGAATTTAGAAGCAGTTTTAAGGTTGAAACCCAAATGAACTAGCTTGGAGCTAGCTGGGCTATTGGAACGAGTATATATACTAAGATACATGAGGCTAAGGTGAGGCATACATGAGGAAAGCATAAGGCATGACATCATAGTGACATCACCATGACATCACATTCCAGGCCAGCCTAGACCCAATCCACATGACAAGCATATGGTCAAGGTCCAGACCAGTCTATAGATAAAAGAGAAGATAATATAAAGAAAGATTAGATAAGATGAAGAAAAGAAAAGAAAAGAAAAAAAAGAAAACACATATCGTAACAAAACATGCCATAGTTAAGTAGAAACAGAAGATGGTGTAGACCAAGTCACCATGGAAAGGTGACCACCAGATGGGCCACATGGTTAGATGGGTTCAGCATAACATCACCCCCCCCTCAGGCTTGTCAAGCACCTGATCGACCAGGGCAGAAAGACGGACTGGAAGATGGGGAGTGGTCACAAGAGGAGTGAAGCACATGGGGGCCTGAGGGACACAATCCCTGGTCTCCATCCTCGGTGGGTACATAGGTGGGGGTCCACCTGGAGCCATGTCCATTGCAGCATGACCAATGGCCAAGGCAGTGGCAGTCATAGCAGGTGTATTGGTAGAGAGGATGGTCGAGTGGAACTGGGGCATGTCCTGCAAGGTAGATTCAGAGCATCCCATCGACAACAGTGGGATGGAAGGCAACAGATGGAAGGGGCACAGTAGAGTTGACTGCATTATGAAGCAAATAGTTGGCTTTGTTCCAAGCAGCTGCATCTAGAAACAAACACCAAGCAAAGGTGGAAGCAGTGTGTGAAGTAGTTTTGGAGAGGAACTTAGCAGTTTTGCTGTATGACATGTCTCTCTTCCTAGTATATCCATCATCGGCCATAAACTCTATTGGGTCCAAGGACCACAGGTCCAGGGTAACTTCTTTGATCTTTATGTCAGGATACTTCTCACCCACTGCTGATCCTTCTGTTGCTGCAGTATCTTCGCCAGAATTGTTTTGAACTTTGGCCTCAGAGTATCATTTAACCTCTCGGTTATGAAAGGAACAACACTCATCAGGGGAGATGATGAGTGTGAACTCGAGGACAAGTTTATACTGAAGGGTGGAGATGCTGATTGTCAGGTTGGCAAGGAGGCAGTCAATAGACTCTGCTACAACCTCAGGGGTGAGGGAGCAAGACTGGTTGGGGATCTCTGGGACATGATCAAGAGTTATGTCTGTTCCTTGGTAGACCTCAGACAGCACCCAAATGTGATTGTTTTGTTCTTCTGTCTTCCCATTGAATGGGTTCCCTCCATTGAAGATGACAAGTGACCAAATGTAGTTGAGGTAGTCTGGTGACACAGGTACCAAGTTCCCATGGGTGGGGATACTGGCAATGTGGGGTAGCTCAGTAGGGGTGACCCAGACCTGGGGGACTTGGAGAGTAGAGCTGGAGGATGAGTCTTCCAGTTCATGGCCATAGGAGGAGTGGGAGGAGGCTGCCGAGATACCACTGGGGCAGGAACCATTGGTGAAGAGAACAGATTGATGAAGAGGGGGTCCACACTCCATGCTCTTTCCCTTACCAGCCCTAGACCAGAGGTTTCGGGTGGTGGACATCCTCCTGACGGTGAAGGACTGCCTGGGGAACAAGCCAGCTGGGGGGATCTCAGGAATGGTGTCAGAGGTGGATAGGCCAGTCTGGGAGCATAGACTGGAGAATTCAGTTGATGGGGAGGAGTTGTAGGGCAACGAGGCAAACAGTTTGTCAGGATGTGTGTTGAGTGGGGCATTGTAACCATCACATCGCTGGAAGTTGGGTACATCATCACACATGGTGTGGGGTTTCTAGGTGAGTGGGAGGTGGTGGGAAAGTTTGTATTGCTCGAGTAGCTCGTTGGTGTGGTCTTTTAACAAGGACTCAGGTTCCCAAGAATTGTCCATGTGGGTGAAACCCTTCCACTTTATGAGGTAAGTGCATTGTGCCTGATGACCACAACCTGTGTTTTTATGATTTAGTATTGACTCAACTTCCCACTCGACTTTGTCATCCACTACTTTGGGAGGTGGCAGAGGATTGGGGGTTCTGTATTCAGGGGTCTTGTGATAGGGGAGCAACTGACCAGTGTGGAACACTGGGTGCACATGCCATATATCAGGGAGGTGCAGCCAAACTGCCATGGGGGATATGACTCATTCTATTTCAAATGGTCTGACATGTCAGGGCATAACCTTCAGGGACTGGCCTTGGACATGGAGATTTCCTGAATCAAGCCAGACTTGATCCCCTTCCTTGAACAGGACATAGGACCCTTTTGATCAGCTTTTCATAACTTCCTGCACAGCCTTGTGAGTGAGTATAGTGTTGTTGTGACAGCTGGCAAGTTGTTCCAGACATTCATTGACACTGGGCACTGATGTGAGCCAAACTTTGGGATAGGGGGATGGGTCATAGCCATAGAGAAGGCTGTATGGGGTTTGTTGATGAATGGAATGGATACAGGAGTTATGCATGAACTCGGCATCTGGGAGTTTGGATGTTCAGCACAGTAACACTGAAGATAAGTTTCCAATTCCTGGTTGACATGTTCACTCTTGCCATTGGTCTGTGGGTGATAGGTGGTGGAGAGTTTCAACTGGACTCCTAGAGACTTGTAGAGCTTGCAGGTGAATGCTGAAGCAAACTGCAGTCCTTGATTGGAGATGACAGATTCAGGGAGACCAAAACAGGAATAGACGTATTTGTGGAAAAGGCAGGCAATACTGGGTGAATCTACATCCTTTTGACAGGGGATGAACATAGTGGCCTTGGTTGACAATAGTGAGGATGGTATCAAACATATTAGAGACAGGGAGGTCAGTAATGAGATCCATGGAGATCTGCTGGAATGGAAAGGGGTTTTTTGGAATGTCATTGGGGACAACAGGCAGTGTAACAGGGTGTGTAATGACTTTTGCTGATTGACAAACCAGGCATCCTTTGATGTAGTCTTGGATGTGTTTCCACATACCAGGCCACCATACATCCTTTACCATCTTCCTCAACATAGCCTTGATGCCAGGATGGCTGGTGGAGGGATGGTCATGATAGGATAGGAGGCATTCTTTTCAGGCTTTTGGAGGGATATAGACATGGTTTCTTTGTCACTTGGTTCCATCTGGATGGGTGTTGATTTCAGGATTCTTGGTGGAAAGTGTCAAGTCCTTTGGCATTTCACTCTTGGCATGCTCATACACTTGTTTTGAGAGGGCATAGATGCCTCATTTTCACTCCTTTGGGGGTTCCTCAACAGGTGGCAAAATGGGCATGATCAGAATTGGGGTCATTTTAGGGGGTAATTTGATGGAAATGGTGGGTTTCACCCCCCCCTCAAGCCACATGCTCAGTGGGAGCAAAGTGGCAACTACAGGTTCAGGGGGAGTATGATCACTGCATCGAGACAAAGCATCAGGGGCCATCATAAGATGACCTGGAGTATAGGAAATTTTAAGGGGGAACCCTTGTACATATGCAAACCAGCACATTTGCCTTTGGGAGAACTTCTGAGGCTCCTTGTAGTACTTGAGGTTCTTGTGTGTTGGAAAGGGCTGTAGGCAGCCTCAGTAGTGACTCAACTACTAATGTATTAGATCTACCTGTAGGCAGCTACAGTGGATCAGTAAGTAGGAAACTACTAATAATAAGTAAACTCACCCTCAGTAGTGACTCAACTACTGAGGGAATAGTACCAAAATGTACTCTAAGTGTACGCTCTAAGTGCTTATGTAAGCAACCAAAAAAGCGTACCATAACAAGTATCACACAGGGGTGATTCAATCCCCAACATTGTGGTCAGTGTAAATGATTGTTGGGGTGACCAGTGATATTAGGTAGTGCCAGAAAGCTTTGACAGCACAGATAATGGCAAGGAACTCAAGGTCATATACTGGGTAGTTTTTCTTGGCTCCTTTGAGGCTTTCCAACAGGTAGGAACATGGGTGCCACTCATCATCATCTCCTTTTTGAGCAAGTACTGCACCAGTGGCAGACTGTGAAGCATCAGTGAAGAGTGTGAATGGTTTCATGGGGTTGGGGAATTGTAGAACAGGGGAGGACACAAGTGAGCTCTTGAGTTTATTGAAAGCAAGCTACTGGTCCCAATCCCACTTCCATGGGACATCCTTCTTTGAGAGGTGGTGAAGTGGAGCAGATATGGCAGAGTAACTGGCGATAAACTTCCAGTAGAAGTTGGTGAAACCTAAAAATGATTGGAGTTGCATTAGATTTTCAGGTTCCTTCCAATCCTGGACAGCATCTGTTTTTACTGCATGAGTCTTGATCCATCCTCCACCTATGATGTATCTGAGGAACTCCACTTCTTCAGCCTCAAAGATGCACTTTGATATTTTGAGTCAGAGCTGTTCTCAGTGACAGATGCTTAGAAACTTGCAGATGGCAAAGCTCTTCTCTGGTTTTAGCATGGACAATGACATCATCCATATACCCAACTTGTTGGTGCTTCATCAGCTGATTGTGGAAGGTGATGTCCATGTAGTGCTGAAACATTGGAGGGGTGTTACGGCCTTAGACAAATGCCACAGGCTCACTACACCCAACACTAGACAAGAGGAAAGATGAGAAGAGAAGAGATCTTAGAAGCAGGTTTTAAGGTCAAAACCCAAATGAACTAGCTTGGAGCTAGCTGGGCTATTGGGTCGGGTATATATACTAACGTACATGAGGCTAAGGTGAGGCATACATGAGGAGAACATAAGGCATGACATCATAGTGACATCACTATGACATCATGGTCCAGACTAGTCCACAGATAAAAGATTAGACAAGATCCCCAGATAAGACAAGGAGAGATTAGATAAGATGAAAAAGAAAGAGGAAAAAGAAAAGAAAACACGTATCATAACAAGGGGAGTTTTTCTGTCTGAAGAACATTACTAGAGGTTTGAACAATCCAAGGGGCATGACAAAGGCTCCTTTCCAGATGTTGGAGTCCTTGACTCGGATATTGGTGAAGCCCCATTGAATGTCAAACTTCGTGTAATAGCATGACTCACATAGCTCATCGATGAGTTGTTGTACATTGGGGAGAGGGTAAGAGTTGTTGATGGTGTGCTTGTTTAGATGTCGATAGTCTTGTATGAGTCATCACTTCCCATCCTTCTTTCCCATGAAGAAGACCAGGGCAGCCTGATCAGATTTAGACTCACAGATTTTTCTGCACTTTAGATTTTCATCAACAAAGTCTTGGAGCAACTTCATCTCTTCTTGGGACATTGGGTAGATGTGTCCTTTTTGTTGTGGGAAATCTGGTTTCGTCCTTATTTCATGATCAAGTCCCAGTTGGTGAGGGGGTAGTGGAATATCCTTTTTGGAGAAGACCTCACCAAATTCTTTGTACTGGTCTGGGAGAGTTACCTCTTCCTTCTTGGCAGAGGCCTTCACTTCAAGCTCAGTAGAGATTGTGGTCTTCCTCACTGCACCCTCCTTACAGGGCACTCTGGGGATAGGGTCCATGTCTCCCCAGCCTTGGATACTTTGTGTTGACCAATTAATCACAGGCTGGTACTTCTTCAGCCATGGCATTCCCAACAGCACAGATTCGCAGTGGAGCAGTATGATGTAGGCCTTGATCCACATGACACGATCTTTGATCTTGGCATGAATCATGACTTTGTGCTTGATTTGGTAGCCTTCTCCACTGTTATAGGCGGTAACCCCAAGAGGATACTCAATTGGGTAAGTTTTAAGTTTGTACTTCTCGACCATGTGGGGGTCAATGGACATAAGTTCAGTGCTGGAGTCAATCATGGCCAATACTGCCACATTTTCTCTGTTGACTAAGCATAGGTATCTGGTTGGTGAATTGGTGGACATGTCATCCTCATTTGCAATACCAGTACTAGTACATGCAGACTTTAGCAACATAATTTGAGCATGAGGGCATACCACAGTGGCAGTGGCTTGCCTGATTAAAAATCCTCTATGACTTGTTTTGATACCTCAAACACCTTTTCCTCAGACTTTTCTCTGGTACTCTTGTGGAGGATTTCTTTGGCTGACTTTGAATCAATTTCGTAGGTACCACGTTCAGTATGCTTGATGGAAAGCTTGGGGGTGGATGGCTTCTGCTTGCATTCCCTCTTGACATGACCCTCCTTGCCACAGTTGTAGCAAGTTGTGGCCTGGATGTTGCAACAACATGGAGATCAGCAACTGCAATCTACATCCATGGTGTTGGGATCAACATGTGATGTTTTAGGGAAAGTGAACAGATTTGGGTGGTGCAGGGTTTTTGCTGTTTTGTTATAGATATCCTTTGAGATCTGTGACATGTCAACTTCTCCCACAGCATGGACCCATTCTTCTATGTCAGTAGGTGGGATGGCATGGTCAAGGATTCGATCTCTGATAGAACAGTTAAGCCCTTGAGCAAAGAGAATGCCACCTTCAATAGATGTTGGGAGTAGTCCAGCTTGGTTGAAGAGTCCTAAGAACTCAGCAGTATAGTTTTCTAAGGGACAGTCACCTCATTTGATGGACTTCAATTTGATAATGGCTTGGGCTCTTTGGTCTCCAGCTTCGAAGGTTGTGTGAAGAGTCTCTTTAAAGCTTCCCCACATATCTGGATAGGTTTTGTGCCATCCATCAATGAACTTGGAAATATAGTTAGAGGCAAAAGCACCTGCCACACCTGCAGTCATATAGGACAGGGTGAGTCCAATTTTCACATGGTCAGTTTTGTATACATGCGAGTTGAGGGCCAGGTAGGCAGACACTTGTGCAAGCCAGGGGCAGAGCTCTCCATACTTTCCAGAGAACATAGATGGCTTGTTGATGTTAAATTCATAGCCACCATTTAAATCATCCAAGTTACTGCCCCTACCAGTGTGGGGCTCTGGCTCTGGGTGATAGAAACAGTACTAGCGATCAGCTTCTTCACATGAGAGGTGCAGCTACATTCCCATTACAGGGGGTGTGGACAGCTGAGGGACAGGAGCACTCAGCTGCTCGGACTGCCCAGGATTGGGATTAATAGAGGTCTGACCTTCTTGGAAAGACATCATTGTGGCGAAGCCTGAAGTGAAGTGATCAACTTCTTCTTCATGTGGGGTAGAGGGGATATTGACATCCTGATCACCTAGAGCAGATCCTAATTTGGAAGGCAGATCTGGTTCTTGATCGGTTTCTGAAACGTTGCCCTTGGTGGGGTTCCTAGTCTGTAGAAATGCAGGACTTTGAAGAGGGGTCAGGATATATGGATGGGATCTGAGTAAATGACCAGTCTTTTCTGTGAAGGCTTCCTGATGCTTTCTGCTTGCAGAAAATGGAGTTGGCGGTGGTGGTGGCACTGCTTGTTCCTTTCCTTTTGGTTGGGGCAGTACAGGAGGTCCTTGATAAAGGTCGTCAGAAGATGTCTTGACTTATAGGGGATGCACCTTGCCCTTGGCCAGGCTAGGGACTTGCCAGACAGAGTATAGTGAGGTAGGTCTTGATGCAGTGATGGACAATACCCAGAGTAGGTACTGGAAGGCTGCCTACTGTTTTGACTGGATAGGGTGTCAGTGTGATGTTAACCTAAGTGCCATGAAGACAGCATGCACTAGGGTAGAGTCAATAGGGGTGCTTTGCTTGTGCTACTCATGCCAGACAGTGAGCAGGTGAAAGCTAGGCAGAAAGGGGTAGAAAGAGCTTTTAGCTTTTGTTAGGCCAAGATGAAGTCTGTGCCAGACAACGAGACTAAGTCAAGAGCCTATGAGAACACCCTCTAAGATGAGAGTGAGGGACCTGGTCTGCAATAGTACTTTGAGCAGAACTTGGCAAATCCTTGCTCAAGTCGGTTGACATGAACAGCACACACACAGAGGGGTGAGTGAAGAAGGAGATTTGTTGCAAGGTAGCTAAAAGCTGGGGATCACAACGATCCCAGCCTA
The DNA here is from genome assembly GCA_024613185.1 of Pisolithus microcarpus. NCBI lineage: Eukaryota > Fungi > Basidiomycota > Agaricomycetes > Boletales > Pisolithaceae > Pisolithus > Pisolithus microcarpus. The sequence continues at coordinate 1,486,660 of JANFAI010000002.1, read as the reverse complement.
GACTATATACCTCTATGGTACTCAAGGGTGGGCTCAGGAAAGCCACACTCACTATAGTAAATGACTCTGCAGGAGTCACCATGACACGGTGTAGGCGTGGCGAAGCCCCAACTACGAGAAACGAGGTAGATTGAGGATTCGAGGGTAGTTCGAGGGTTCAAAGAGGTAGCGAGAGGTTTCGAGGGTGGTTCGAGGGTTGGTAGGAGGGTGTTCGAAAGCGGAAGTAGGTGGTTTGAGAGGTGCGAGGAGGGCTTCGAAGGTGCAAAGGGGTCTATGGGGACTTAGGAGCAAGAGGTGAAGTGGCGGGAGTTGCTGGGCACTGACTAAGCTCGCACAAGAGTTCAGCCATGGGCAGCAGTCAACTAAAAAGATAACAACCACCATACGAGTTTGTAGAGTCAGAGCCCAGGTCTGGGGCTAGAGGCCTTTTGTCATTTTTCTCTGCAACATATACCCTGGTTTGGGGCTGTTTTCATTCCTGTGCTGTCGAGGTTTCGAGGACCTCCCTTAGGGACATAACAAGTCTCGCAGTACCACCACTCTTAGCCTCTCCGAGGCTCTCTTAAACTAGTTCTCTTCAACGGTGCACAGCAAGTGCAGTCAGTACCTGTACCATAGCAACAATCACCGACCTGTAGCACAACTCCACAGGGTGCTGCCAAGATGGGGTTGAGTCAACAGGAGTTGTAAAGACAAAAATAGGAGTCAGGGTCATGACCTGCCCAGAGGCTGTGGAAAGCAATGACCATGACAACAGGAATGCAGGGTAGCCAGAAGATGAAAAGAGCTACCCTGATACATACATACAGTAGGCTTGAGAAAAGGGGGGGCACAGGAGACACATCAATCATGTGACTGACACATTGCATCTTACATGTGACCAGGGACAGAGCCACTGTGAATGCTATAGTACAAGTAGAAAGGTAAAGCAACAATAATAGAAAGGAAACATGCCATAGTTAAGTAGAAACAGAAGACAGTGTAGACTGAGTCACCATGGAAAGGCAACCACCAGACAGGCCACACGGTTAGATGGGTTCAGCATAACACCACCAACAGCTTAAAATAAAAATTGCTATAGCAACCTTCAATTGAACATATCAATCATGATATTACAAGAAAGCATTTTCATTCAATATCATTTACATAATCAGTACCTACTGAGTACACTACTAAGTATGATGAACTACGTATACCTCCAAAAAAGCGAAAATAAAGCAGAGAAAGACACTTACAGATGACTTCACACAAGGCTACACTTACCTGGATATGAACCCTAAGACTTAGAGTCTTAGAGTGACTCTTGCTCTGAGGTAGAACTCAGAGACAAGAGTGAAGAAGAGAGAGAAGGGGAGAGAGGATGAGTTTATATAACATGTACTATACAGTCATTACAAAGACATTCCCACACTTGTGGCTGGGAAAGAGTTGTTCAAATGATCATGAAATGACATAGATGACAAGACTGGATATTGATGATCAAAGTGAAATCAGACTGAAAAGAATATTGTCATTCATATCATGATGATATTATCTGATGAGCAATTATAATGTACTGTCAACTACATAGCATTATTATATATGGCATATCAGCTCTTGTCATCATTATATCATGATGATAAAAGTATTGTAATTCTTATATCAGGCCTATATGCAGTTGACCAGATAGTAAAATGTCTGCCAGGTTATCTAATGCATTATCTGACTATTATCATTATGATTTGTAGATGATCATGCCTTATACACCATTATCCAATTCACATCAGACAGATAACTACTGACCATAATTAACTGGGAATACCAGCACTTCAAACCCCCACTGATGTTAGCCTCATCATTGGCTCAATCATTGTCACTTCTAAGCTCTCAATCATCATCATCATTCTTGCAGTAATTGAGGCTCCATCAAGGGTCTAATTACTGTCACTATTATCATCTTACATCACTTCCAGGCTCACAGGAGCCCACTGTCTTCACTTTTCAGTCCTTCTCCTGCTCCCCCTTTGCCAGGAGCACCAATCCCCTCTGCCCTAGCCTCTCTAGGTGCATGGAATCCCTCCCCCATTTTTATTTTAACAGATCCCTCAAGCCAAAGCCCATGTAGGAAAACCACCAACTTGGCATTTGTCTTTGTGTTGGGTTTTTGGTGTTTTTGCCATTGATCCACATGTTGACTCACACTGGTATAGAAGAAGTGCTGGAGGACTCCATTGCCATAGCCCTGGACCTGGGGAGCTAGTCTGTTGAGCTCTACAACATACTTGTTGATCTGCTGACCATCCTTCATAGTTAGGTGGTCAAGCTGGGATTTGGCATCAGCCACCAGGTCATGGGGGCCAAAGTCAGTTTGAAGCTCTAGAACAAACTCAACCCAGTTGTCCATCCACAAAGGACACCAAGCTGGGGTACTGGTAGGGAGCAGGTCAGGTTCAAACCATTCCAAGGCCCTTTAGGCAAGATTGTGCAAAGACTACCTTTCAGTGGTCCTCATGGTAAGACTCATGGTGGCTTTGGAAATTAAGTTCACATTGGATTAGAAATTGGCATAGTTTCTTTGGGTTGGTGCCATCAAAGACATCTGGTTCTTGGACCTTGGTGCAAGAAGGGCTGGAGTCTGAGTTCTGGTGAGAGTTTCTAGCCAGTAGTTTGATAGCCTGAGTAAGGGCTCTGAAGACATGGGAAGGGTCATTGTCTTTGTTGTGAGGGCCAAAAGGGTTGTCTTCCAGGTCATCTGGGTTGCCCAGGTTGTCATTGGGGTTGTCATCACCACCACCTCCAAGACTACTGGGTGCAGGTGGGGTGTGAGGCTGCTGATGGGAAGGGGTGGGTGTAACTGGGTCTGTTGGAACTGGTGTATTGCCAGTGTGATGTGTGGTTAAGCCTTTAAAATGATCATCTGGGTTTGGCTCACTAGTGTGTCTGGTGCTGGCAAGAGCCAAGAGGGCTGTTTCTCTTCAGTCAATGGGGGAAGGATTTCAAGAGGCAGAAGGTGCCTCTAGCTGTTGTAATGCAGTTTGACTGTGAGTGCAGGTCATGACTGACTTGCCAAAGTGGCAGTCAGAATATACTGTCAGATACAAATTCTGGGCTAGATCTGGGCTGGGGGTATGAGTAACCAGTCTACACCAGTGGGGGCTTTCAGAGAGGAGTCAAGATACTGATGAAGGGACAACACCTGTGTTGACCTCAGCTTGTGTGCTGGGTCCTTGGACAAGTCCAGGTTTGCCAAGAGTAGATGGAGGTGAATCAGATCTGGGGATCTAGTTGATATTCTGACTGAGGTATGTACTGAGTAAATACAGAGCTTATATACTTGAGTTCTGGGAACATGACTACTGGTGTACCAGTAGTCTTGGTAAGCTCAAAGGAAAGCTATGTATGGGATGACCAAGATACTACTGGGGTACTGATGACTGGTGTAGTAGGGGAGGAGGTACAAGGTGTGGGAGAGAGGTGCTTAGTCAGTGGGGCATAGACAGAGGGGCAGAGACAGAGAGTGGAGTACAGTACATATCACTATGATACACTACAAGAGGGATTCCCTACTTCATTGTGGTGATGATAGTGTTTTCAAACCCACAAAGCATGAATGGATCGAAAACCTGAAATACCCCAAAGACATGCACAATCCCTGCAGCCACATATTGAGTTGGAAGCCATGAGGACATGCTAAAACTGCTGAGTAGCAAACCACTATGCTACAGTAGTCAAACTGCCATTCAGAACAGATCAACCAAGGGATGCATGGGGACATTTTGTTGCTAGCACAACATCCAATGATACTTCCCAGGTGTCATCACTGCTAAGCATGCCCATGACAGACAGTGAAGCAGCACTTCCACCTGACATGCATACACCAGTAGATCCCCCACCCAAATACTCTTCAACAAGAGGTGCCCCACCATTGCGATACAGAGTCCCTTCACAGAGGGCAGAGCACATTGGTTGTTGGTACCACACATACCAATGCCAGGGCCTCCATCAATAAATCGTCCATGAACCACAATCTTTACACCAACCAGGTACAACAAGCACTGGTCTCAATACCAGCTCCACTTCTCATGTCATGACAACACAGTCGAGTAGCACAGCACAACACCAGACAAAGCAACATACACACTATGGAGACCCTTAAGCCATTTAGAGGAGACAAGACACTGGTGCAGGACCCACAGATGTTTCTGAGAACATTTAATTGCATCATGTGAGTTGCAGGAGTAATGGACAAAGGAGAAAAGGCGGAAGCTCTCCAGGACTACATATGTAAAGGTTTGTCCTTCTTTTCCACTTAGCTACTTATCACTCGAATATAAACACAACTGGTGTTATATTGAGTGGTGAAGTATGGTAGAATAGAAGTTTCATTCCATATATCTTGAGTGCCCATTATGTACATGTACTCATCCTTACATAATCTACACAGTACTGGAGTCCAACTGTCTCAATGGACTCCACACTGGCCCCTGACTCACATAGGGGCTAAGCACACTTCAACTATTAAGTACCTATCTACAGGTAAGGAGGGGCTAGCCCTCCTTACCCCCTCCCCCTGAAGAACCTGGATATGGGTTCTTCGAAGTTGATACATGACATCAATGGTGACTATATTTTTTAATTCAAAAACTCACACTTATGTAGAGTACACAAGTGTGAAACAGTGGGGAGATGGGGAATGATTGGAGGACCAGTCCACCAGGGTGGCGAGTATACAGCTACAATAGAAACAAACACAGCAAGCATTTCACAATGTTTCTTCAGAAGAAATGCTGACAAAATGGAGGGAAGAGATACTCTTTTATTTTTGATGTTTGAAAGGGAGAAATGCAAAAACAATATTTTATGTTTGTCCAAAAAGCATGGATTGATGGTAGTGCCCATTAGCTTCTACTCTAATTGGCACTAGCATCAATTCATGTTCTCTGGAAGAAAATAAAACATTATTTTTGCATTTTTTCTTTCCAAACATCAAAAATAAAAGAGTATCTCTTCCCTCTCTTTTTTCAGCATGTTTTCTGAACAAAAACAGTGAAATGCTTGCAGTGAAAGGAATGAAAAACAAAGGAACCACCTGGACCCCTTACATAGGGGCTGGGCCTGAGTCATCAATGTCCATCTGCTGGACATTGCTGGCCATTGGGATGTCAAAGTCCCAGTCGTTGTCACAGTTGGTGGCAGTGATCACACCCCTGACCACCTCAACCCCACTTAGTGAGTTCACATTGGCAGGGACAGGCTCGATGTCCTGGAAGTCTGAAAGCCCCAACTCCTGAGCACACTCCAAGTAGTATTTGAGGGGGTGCTGGCCAGCAATGTGGTCCTTGGGTGTGCCTCACAGGTAATCACCCCACATCAGGCTGTTGTGGCACTGCTGCCCCTTTTCTTCTAACATGTCACTCTTGTCTTGGAGGAAATTGATGCCCCAGGAATAGAGATCATTGGCCTCCTGGAAGCTCAGCCCATTCCTGGCAAGGTACTGGGCTATGTCCACTGGGGATGGCATGACATCTTTGGGAGCATCCCAGGTGCCCTTGGCCCTGGGATGATGGTTAGTCCTTCACTCTCGACAATGGCCCTGTACTGGCCAGCAACAGCAAAGAGTCAAGTGAAATTACGATGTCAACTGTGATGGTTGGAGTCATAGCAGAAATGGGGTGTGAAGTACCCCTCCAGTATGAAACCCCTGATTCATCAAACCAGGGTAGCCTCCTTGTCCTCTGCAAGCTCCTCAAGTGGACCTGGCACACCCAGGAAGTGCAAGGTTTCCTTGACATCCAAGTACTTCTGGATGTGTTCCCTCCATTGGGATAGTGGTGCCCCCCAGTGTGGGGCAACCTTTGGGCCTTGGTCCTGGTGCCATCTCTTTTTGTGGTCCCAGTGGTCAATCACTGGTGGGACCACAGGGACTGTTGGAGTCATGACCTGAATGGTCACCACAACAGGAGTGGGTAGTTTGATGACAGGTGGGATTCTTTCCACCTGGGGGGCAGGGTTCAGCTTGTGAGTGATGATAGGCTCCTCACAAGCCTCGATAGGACCAGCTTGACACTCTTTGTAAGCCAGGGGTGGCTGAGGGGCAAGCCCTGTGATGGAGGGCTTGTAGTTCTCATGCTTGGACTTTCCCTTTGCAGCCATCCAAGCAGGGGGGTGCCATTGTGAGAGTGTGTAGGCAGCAACAGGGTTCTTGGCCAGCTTTTTTCTTGTGTGCCAATTGATGTTGGCTAGATACCTGTTGATCCAGGTGATGAGGCATTGTGCATGCAACCCTTGTTGTCCTCTCTGGTGGTGCAAGCATAGACTTCATCTATCTTGTGGGGTGTGTTCAGCAGGTGTGCTACACCTGGGGGTACTGCTCCAAATAAGGCTGGAGCATAGCCTGCAGATATTGCCCTCTCCATGTTGTCATGGAGAGGGGCTTCAAACTGGTATAGGTTCTGCTGAACCCAGACATGCAAGTACTTCTTGCCATTCAGCAGAATGAACACTTGGTGAGGTCATTCCCCTTGACTAACTGGGAACATGGTGTGTGCCTCCTTGAGGCAGTCAGTCAGAAGGGGGTGTTTGAGACAAGGCTGTGTCTCCACAGGCTCATTGGTGTTGGTGTTTAGCATCTCATGGGGCTCCCCATGAGGTGCAGAGGGGGCAATTGGGGGGGGGGGGGTGGCAAGATGAGGGGGGGTTCAAGGTGATTGGTGATACATAGCAGGGGCTTCCCCACACCCTCCCCCTGAAAGATGAGCCATGAGGCTCAATGATGAAGGCCCAGCACTGGCAGGCTGGGGTGGACAGTTGTGGCATGGTTGGGATGCCAGTGAGGCTGCACATGCTCAGTTGAAGTTGTGGTCCTCCTCAAGATGCTCACACTTGTCTTGGTAGTGGTGAGTGTGGGTCCACCAGTAGTCTCAGTCAGCCTGAAAATGGTCAACCTCACATCATAGCGTGAGGACATTGTCAAGACTGAGTAATTGTGAAAGTACATGCATGCAGTTGGATTGTGCATGTATGAGGTCAGGGGTCCTGAGGACCAGGTCTTGAGCCATATGCAGCATGTACTGGGAGCACACACTGCAGCTGTCTGGCTGGCCACAGTCATTGTGAATGACCATGCTGAACTCACTGGCATGCCATTGGCAATGTGGTGGGGATACTGAATGCTCATGATGATGTTTGGCATTGTGTGAGCATGAACAAGAGGGGGAGGGGGACTGTGAGTACAAGAACAAACACCTGTGAGGGGGAGTGTCATCCCTCACAGGCTGTTTGAAAGCATGATGACATGTCCTGTGGGACAGCAGTGTCCTCACAAGAGGACTCTGCTGGGGTGTGGGAGGGGTGGGGATGGTGGTGTTACGGCCTTAGACAAATGCCACAGGCTCACACAACAAGAGACCAGACTAGAGAGGATGATGAGAGAGAAGAGAAACTTAGAAGCAAGTTTAAGGTTGAAACCCAAATGAACTAGCTTGAGGCTAGCTGGGCTATTGGGATGGGTATATATACTAGAACACATGAGGCCAAGGTGAGGCATACATGAGGAAAGCATAAGGCATGACATCATAGTGACATCACTATGACATCATGGTCCAGACCAGCCTAGCCTAAGCCACATGGCAAGTGTGTAGCCAAGGTCCAGATGAGTCCATAGATAAGAGAAGAAGCAAGACCAGATAAGGCCTCAAGATAAGATAAAGAGAGATTAGATAAGATGAAAAGAAAAGGAAAGAAAAGAAGAAAAGGAGCACATATTGTAACACTATCCCCTCCTTAGGGGTCGACTTCCAGGTGACAGAAAACAGAGCGACACATGGTAAAGTTTTCATATGGGGAAAAGAGGGAGGCAAAGTGAGCAGCATCAATGCCACAGAGTTTGTGAGGGGCTGAGGGATGGGAGTTGTAGAAGTCGTGTAGAATGTCAGGAGAACCCCTTAGGTTTGACTCAGGCTCCCAAGTACAGTCCTCATCGCTGTAGCCTCTCCAGTGAACGAGGAACTCCAGTTTGTTGTGCTTCAAGCAGCTGTCCACGATGTACTCAACTTCAAACTCCTCATCCTGATCTTCTACACCCACTACTGGTCCAGGGCGAGTGACCTTCTGACCCTCGAGAGGTCCCCTGTACAGCTTCACCTGAGAGACATTAACAATGGGGTGAACATGTAGAGTCTTTGGTAGGTGAAGCTTAACAGCATTGGGCTTAAGGGATAGGATCCTGTAAGGCCCGATCCACCTCTCGGTGAGCTTTCGTGAAGGATGACCATCAACCCAGACATGGGTGGTGTCTAGCCAAACCTCCTGGCTGACTGAGTACTCTGGGACTTCTGACCAAGAAGTTTCCACATTCTTGACCATTTGTTCTGCTGTACATTGGAGGGCCATCCTTGTAGACTCAATAACCAACTGGATGTTAGAGGCAGATGTCGTGGCAGCCTTGGCCTTAGAAGAAGTTGGCTCAACTCCCATATGAGGAGTGTAGGTACGAGTGACTGCAAATGGAGGGTATCCAGTAGAATCCTGCCTCTTTGAATTATATGAGAACTGAGCAATCTTCAGCCAGGAGGGCCAAGTATGCTGCTGATTGTTGATGAAGAGTCATAGGTATTGCTGAATCTCCTGATTAAGGCACTGTAGGGAGTTCACACTCCCTAGGGCTGAAATCATCAATTATTAGCATCGTCCTCACCCCTCTAGCCAGCCCCTGCAGGTCCACTGTCCCTCAGAATCTTTGCCACTGCTCCACTCTCAGCTATCTTGGCTAAGTCGAGCGCTTCCTTCGCTTACTAATGCCGCTGCCACCTAATCAGGAAGTAGCCCCTATTACCGACACTCACCGCCACAACAAGTTGCCACCTACCCCTATCCTCGACTCCACACAATGCCCAACCCCTGTCTGCGTTGGTCTTCGGCCCTATGTGACTATATCACAGGTCTACTGACTGTTGGCAGTCCCCTCCAAGGCTTGTGATGTCAGCATCTCGGTCCCTATAAGCTCCACTCATGACTCTGATGCCTGCCACCACCAGTAGCACTGCCGCACCGCCCCAGACTGCCGCTAAGAGTCCCCACATCATTGGTCAGTGATCTACAGTCCCCTAGGCATGTTCTCCTTCACCGCCTCCCTTTCCTTTTGGCTTTTCTTGCTTTCTCTCCCCCTTCCTTTCGTACCTATGTTCTGTAGTGCCTTATTTCAGCACTTTTCTTTCAAGTTTTTCTTGACATATGATGTTTCCGAAATTCACCGAAATGTACCTTAGTTACAACCCCTCCTACACTACAAAACACTGCTGTACTTAGGAAAAATATACCCACTTTTCTGGCATCACAATCTGTGTGTCTAAGAGTCATCCTGAGTCCCCAGAGTCGTTTTCAGAGTTTTCTTTGAGTCTTCTGAGCCCACTTCGAGTCCCCAGAGTTACCCATCAAGTTCTACTGATGATTTCGAGTCTCCTTGCATCTTAAAAAAATTCCACCAGCCCTCTGAGTCGTCCCCTTCACATCTACTGATTTTTACTACAGTCTACAAGAGTCTACTTTCGCTGCCGACCAAGTTCCTAGCTTCCCAACACTGCCTTATCGACTAGAAAAAATCCCTCTTTGCCCATTTTGGGGCAGAATTTCAAGTTCTCTGCTGCCTACACTTCCCAGACCTCAGGGAAAATTTCCCAGACCCACCAGTTACCTCCCCACAGTCTCCTTCTGACTCACGACCCCTTGGGACGAGCCTAGGTCTACCCTACAGCTTTCCCCCTTTTCCCCTTCGCACTCTCGCAAGAAGAGTAGCCCACAGCACTCCATTTGCCCATCAGTCTGGGGATGAAAGGCAGTGGAAAGTTTGGGTTTGATACTGAGCATTTTTGACAGGTCAGTCATGAAAGTGCTGGCAAACTGAGGACCCCAATCAGAGATGACTGTGGAGGGAAGACCATGTTGGGTCCACACATGATCATGAAAGAGTTCTGCAGTGCCAAGTGCTGAGATGGCTTTCACCATAGGGACGAAGACTGCCTCCTTTGAGAACTGATCTATCACTACCATGATGTTGTTGTAACCACCAGCCTTAGGGGCATCCATGAAGTCCACTGATATGTCCGTCCAGGGTGCCTCAGGAACCGGGTTTGGTCGAAGTTTTCCTGCAGGGGGTTTATGCGATCCCTTGGCCATCTGACAGTGATGACAGGAAGCGACATAATCCTTTATGGACTGGGACATAGCTGGCCAGGCATAATGTCGAGAGACCAACTCAAGGGTTTTACTCCAGCCAGGATGTCCTGCGACAGGAGTGTCATGGTGTGCCTTGATCACTGGAAGAACTGCTGACAGGGGCACATAAATCTGCTTGTCCCTGATGTAAAGACCTTCCCTGAGCTCATAACCCTCTGGTGGAACTGTGGCAGAGGTGGCCCCCTTCAAAACAGCCTCAAGGGTACTGTCCATTCCCACAGACAGAGCAGCTACACAAGCAGGATCAATAAGAGTCACCTCCTGATTGTCTCCCTTGACCTCGTGATCCTCCCTTTGTGACAGTGCATCAGCCTTGGCCATAGAAGCACCTGGTTTATAGATGAGTTTATAGTTGAACTGTGAGAGGTACTGAGCCCATCAGGCCTGCCTTCTATCAAGGTTTTGTGCTGTTTTGAAACACTGGAGATTAGAATGATCTGTCCAGATCTCAAACTTGTAAGGGCATCAGCAAAACAGACCCCCTCTGTCCAGATCTGTGCAGGTCTGTACAGATCTGTACAGACCACAGACCTACAGACAGCATCAGGAAAATTTTAATGAAATGATAATGTTATATAAGACTTTATCTACCCTGTAAAGCCCTATAAGGTATGTCATAATGATATACACATTGGTAATGCTATATATTCTCTGGGAGCCTTGGCAGCATAGGTCAAAAGTAATCATTTAGGTAGAGTGGATCATATGTATCAGAATGTGAACAGTAGATCATATATGTCTTTCAATATCAGACATTACCAACAATTGTCATTGACACCACCAATAGCTTAAAAATACAATTTGCTATAGCAACCTTCAATTGGACTTATCAATCATGATATTACCAGAAAACAATTCCATTCCATATTGTTTACATAATCAGTACCTACTCACTACACTACCTACTAAGTATGAACTACTTAAACCTCCAAAAAAGCGAAAATTAAACAGGGAAAGACACTCACAGATGACTTCACACAAGGGCACACTTACCTGGATATGAACCCTAAGACTTAGAGTCTTAGAGTGACTCTTGCCCTGATGTAGAACTCAGAGACAAGAGTGAAGAAGAGAGAGAAGGGGAGAGAGGATGAGTTTATATAACATGTACTATACAGTCATTACAAAGACATTCCCACACTTGTGGCTGGGGAAGAGTTGTTCAAATGATCATAAAATGATATAGATGGCAAGACTAGATATTGATGATCAAAGTAAAATCAGACTGAAAAGAATATTGTCATTCATATCATGATGATATTATCTGATGAGCAATTATAATGTACTGGGAATTACATGACATTATTATATATGACATATCAGCTCTTGTCATCATGATATCATGATGATAAAAGTATTGTAATTCTTATATCAGGCCTATATGCAGTTGACCAGATAGTAAAATGTCTGCCAGGTTATCTAATGCATTATCTGACTGTTATCATTATGATTTGTGGATGATCATGCCTTATACACCATTATCCAATTTATATCAGACAGATAACTACTTAACATAATTATCTGGGAATACCAGCACTTCAAACCTCCCCTGATGCAGGTCCCCCTCTGTACAGACCTGTACAGACCTGCACAGATCTGGATATCTGTACAGATTCTAATTTCTGTACAGACCTGTACAGACTTACCCCTGACTGTTTCAGTATACAGATTCCCACACTCAACTCAACATGTAATTAGCTAATAATTGAATTATATTATTTTAAAATTATTTTAATTACAATGGTACAGGGCTACATATCTAATCTACAAGGACTACATATCTATGCTAATGGGCACAGCCTCACAGGGGGCCCACCCCCCTCCCTCTGCCACCCCCCCCCCCCTCTGGTGGATCATCAGAGGGAGGGACAACGATGACAACAAGGGGAGATGGTGGTGGTAGAGGAAAGAGTTGTGTTGCCAGAGTGAGTGGGTTTATATACACCCCCACAAAAATTTCAATCAGAGTTCGAAATTGCCACAGTGCATTGGTGGAGACTCAGAAGTCGAAAAATCTACTATATGGAGTAATTGTACAGCCACGATGTCATAATGAAAGTTGTAGCCTATGATCACAGGACCATGGGAATATGCTTACCTTAGCAATATCTCCTTTTTTGGGCGAGATATTTGCAAAGTTCTGCTGGAGACCCGCATGTCAAAAAATAAAAGTGGCTGTACAGTTATGATGTCATAACAAAAGTTGTAGTATGTGATGTCGTGATCATGTCAGTATGATTATATTGTCAATATGTCCATTTTTGGATGAGATATGGGTGAATCAATTTTACAAATTTCAAACTCTGATTGAAATTGCTACAGCACATCAGTGCAGACTCGGAGCATCATTGTACAGCCACAATGTCATAATGAAAGTTGTAGCCTACAATCACAGGACCATGGGAATATGATTACCTCAGCAACATCTCCTTTTTTGGGTGAGATATGGGCAAATTAATGATTTCATCTGTGGGTCTGTAGGGTCAGTACTTGCTCTGTGGAAAATCTGTACCATCTGTGGGTCTGTACTGCTCTGTGCCTCTGTACCAAACCTACTGTTTTGCTGATGGGGGTTGCCTTGAGATAATGATGCCAAACCTCCAACACCTGGATGATGGCAAGCATTTCCTTGTCAAAGACCTGATAATTTCTCTCTGGTGAAGTCATGGAATGCAAGTAGTATGCCACTGGGTGCCAGAGGCCATCAGGAGCCTTGACAGAGAGGACTGCACCAGTTGCAAAGTCAGATGCATCAGTCTCAAGGTGGAACCTCTGGTCTTGATCAGGAAAAGCAAGAATGGGAGCCGATGTGAAAGCTTCCTTTAAGGCTTCAAAGGAGCACTGCTGCTCCTCCTGCCAAGTCCAGGGTTGGTCCTTCCTTGTGAGGTCGTTGAGCAGGTGGGCAAGCCTGGCGAAGTCCTTGATAAAGCAGCAATAGAAGTTTGCCAAGCTGAGAAAAGCCCTTACTGACTTGACCTTGGTAGGTGTTGGCCATTGCCTAATAGCCTTCACCTTGGACTCATCCATTTTTATCCTGTTGACCCCTACGATCATTCCCAGGAACTCAACCTCCTTTTTCTTAAAGAAGCACTTCTCTGGTTTCATGAAGAGATCATTCTCCTCGAGGTGTTGAAGTACCTCCAACATGATTCAATTGTGTTCCACCTCATCGTCTGTCTTTGTGAAGACCATGATGTCATCGATGTAAATGATGACAATGTCCTCCATATCCCCAAAGATATTGTTCATCATGTTTTGAAAGGTGGAGGGAGAATTGCACAGACCAAAATACATGATGAGGGGTTCAAAGGATCCCCTGTGAGTGACAAAAGCTGCCTTCCACTCATCGCCCTCCTTGATTCAAACGTTGTTGTAACCCCAATGTAAGTCCATTTTTGTGAAGAGCTTACAGCCCTTAAGCTTATCGACAAGTTGGGATATGAGGGGAAGAGGGTAGGTGTTCTTCACAGTGTGCTCATTGAGATACTGGTAATCCTGGACCATATGCTTTTGACCATCCTTCTTAGGAACAAAGAAGATGGGGGACATTTGGGGGGACTTTGAAGGATGAATGTACCCCTTCCTGGTTTGGTCATCAACAAAATCTGACACCTCCTTTTGTTCATTAACCAAGAGAGGAATGAGACAACCTCTTTTAGGAACAAACATCTCCTTGAGTTCAATGGCGTGGTCCCAGGGTTTCCTTAGTGGCATGTGTTCTGATGACTCCTTTGAAAAGACTTTTAAGTACCAATGGTACTCCTTCAGAACAAGTTCCTCGACAGTGCCCAAGTGAGACTGGGTTGACCAAAGCTTTGGGTGCAAGTACTCCATGTTGTTTGCTTCCTTCCTTTCCTGTTTGGACAACAGAGCAAGATCATGGCACTCATGAGGGCACCAAGTCATTTTGATGGTCCTTTTGGTCCACGAGACTATGGGGTTGTGTCGTTGAAGCCACATGTAACCAAGGATGAGGGGATGAGAGCCAAGGGTAGTGACCTGGGCCCAAATGTGCTCCCTGTGTCCACTGTAGTTCATTATGAGGGGTGCCATATGAGTGATGTCCCCATCTTGGTTCTTTGTGCCATCAACGTTGTACACTGGGACTGACTTGTCAAGGGGAAGGAGGGGTACCTCATTTTCCTTGGCCCACCTTCTATCTAGGAATGTATCAGTCGCCCCAGAGTCGACCAGTGCTCTTGTCTGCCACTTCCTGCTCCTCCCTTCCAACATCACTTCCAACTCCAACTCTGGCCTACAGCCCATCATCCTAACTTTAGCGTTCTTCGGGATTTTTGGTATCAGTTGGCCACATTTTTTTACATTTTCATTGCAAGAGGAATTAAGCACCCCTTTATTAACATGTGGGGCAAGCCATTTCTGGACTCCTCTTCACACAAAGTAGAAACTGACATATTAAATATATCCTGTACATCGTAAGTGTCCAACACCAAAAACCAATTACATGCCTGGCCAGTAGGTACCCGAGCCTCTACTGACCGAACCCTTTTCCCTGAGCCTTCATTTTGTTGACCTGCTTGTCATAGAAGAAAGCCTGCATCTCTTCAAACGACATGCCCTGCAACTGTTGTAGTTGAGGGTCTTCTTGAGTTTTGGCCTGATGGGCCATGTGCTGAGGGGAGAAGGGAGTGCAGGGTTGAGGAGGGAAATGGGATGAGGGGCATTGCTGGTTTCGAGACATGCAGTCTTGCTTGAAGTGATTGCCCCCACATGAGAAGCACTTGATGTGCGAGGGAACGGGGTGTGAGGTAGAGGTGGCTCCAATTTCCATAGGGATACCAGAGCCTCCAAATGTGCCAGTGGAGGGAGAGGGGTGAGATGAGGAAGATGGGAAAGCAAACCTTGATGAAGTGTGCATATGGGCAGCTTCGAGGGCACCCCAAACAGCTCAAAGTTCAGCGATGTAACCAGCAAGATCTGCCTTCCTCCTTCCTTGGACAAAAATCTGCTGTAAGATATCAGGGTGCATGGCCTGTTCCAACATGAATATGGCATAATTGTTGGACACCCCTGCTGACATTGCTAGTGTGCCAAACTTGGCCACAAACTCCTCAGTCCTCATTCCTCCCTGATGAATCTTCTGCAGTTGGGCCTTGGCCCAGTCCTTGTTGTTTATTGGCCTAAACTTGGCCTCTACTTCAGCCTCAAGGGCTGCCATGTCGGGATACATTGCCGATGCTTTACATGAATCTATCCTGGCCCTAGCATAGGCACCAGCCACTGGCCCTTCCAACCAGGTCCAGACTGTGAGACAATCTTGTGCAGCAGTGGCAAAGTTGGCCAACTGCAAGTACACCTTCATCTTGCTCCACCATTCCTCAAACCTTGAAATGGAGCCATCATACTTTCCAGGGTCAGCTGCCCCTTTCTTTGCTGGATCCCCTCATGCAGCACAAGCATTGGCTTGTATCAACTCCTGGGCCACAGAGGTCGAAACATGTGCAGTTATTGCACCAATGAGTGCTTGAACATTAGGGTCAAGGAGGAGAGGATTATTACCACCTGGGTCCATAGCAGCTGATTATGATGGGGCAGCGATAGGGTTTGTTGATTAGATGATGGGGGTGAAGATTGTAATGGCAAGGGGGAGGAGGAAAACCAAAGATGTCTTGGTAGAGCTGGTCATTGAGATCATCAATGTAAGGAGGGTTCAGGGGATGTGCGAAAACACGAGCTTGTTCTTTGTTCGGTAGCCTGAAGTTGGCTGAGAGGTGGGGGAGTTCTGAGGTTAGGGTCCTCAGATGGAGTGTGAGAAGGGTACAAAAGTTTGGGGGTTGGAGACAGAGAGGTACAGGGTGGTTGAGGGCAATAGATTGACCCTACTCAGTAGTATGCAGGTAAACATGGAATGATGATAAGAGATCCTCCTTATGCCTGGAGTCCAGCAAACATTTCTCCTTAACCCTGGAGTCTGGGTTGCTCAGTGAGCAGGTGGCAAATGGAAGCTAGTTCAAGTGTTACAGCCTTAGACAAATGCCACAGGCTCACACAACAAGAGACCAGACTAGAGAGGATGATGAGAGAGAAGAGAAACTTAGAAGCAAGTTTAAGGTTGAAACCCAAATGAACTAGCTTGAGGTGGGATGGGTATATATACTAGAACACATGAGGCCAAGGTGAGGCATACATGAGGAAAGCATAAGGCACAACATCATAGTGACATCACTATGACATCATGGTCCAGACCAGCCTAGCCTAAGCCACATGGCAAGCATGTAGCCAAGGTCCAGACAAGTCCATAGATAAGAGAAGAAGCAAGACCAGATAAGGCCTCAAGATAAGATAAAGAGAGATTAGATAAGACAAAAAAGAAAAGGAAAGAAAAGAAGAAAAGGAGCATGTATCATAACAGGTGGGACATACCTATTTCTGAGCATGTGGTAACTACATAGCTGTGGGAATCAGGAAGAGAGATGAATGAGAGAAATTTTTGAAAAAGGGAATGATTGCATAATCAGTTTGATAAGGTTTTGTCATAGCTAAACACTGTAAACAAAGAGCCAGCAGCAAGTCCAAAATGGGCATGAGGGGTTCCAAGTCTGTGGGTAGTGTAGTCACATGTGTGGGACTTCAAGCAAATTGCAAGTCCCTTTGACTCTACACATTTGCTTCCATAGTGTGCCAACTGCATTTAGGCAGTTGGTGGTAGTCGTCCACTCCATGCAGCTTGAGGTACCAATCCAGGGCCTCGAGCTCTTTACAATGCAAGTAAGGTTCCCACGTGGAGTTGCCCAGACTCCACTTCATCAGCAAACCAACCCATCAGCTGTCCAAGCTGTCCAGATCTGGACAGGCTGGGACAGGGCCCCAGGTCTCCCAGGAGTCCCAACAAGGTACCTAACTGTCTGAAATGGTCCAGACTGTCCCAGGCCTTGTAGGGTACTACACTTCTACAACTACCATTTTTTGCTAATGGTACTACTACGCTTTTTTGCTAATGGCACTACCAATTTTGCTAATACCACCACTACACTTTTTTGCTAATGGGACTACCAACTTTTGCTAATGACACCACTACACTTTTTTACTAGTGGCACTACACTCTTCTGCTAATGCCACTACCATTTTTTGTTAATACAACTACTACGCTTTTTTACTAATGCCACTACCATTTTTTGCTAACAACTACTACACTTTCAAGCTA
The DNA here is from genome assembly GCA_024613185.1 of Pisolithus microcarpus. NCBI lineage: Eukaryota > Fungi > Basidiomycota > Agaricomycetes > Boletales > Pisolithaceae > Pisolithus > Pisolithus microcarpus. The sequence continues at coordinate 1,469,283 of JANFAI010000002.1, read as the reverse complement.
ATACTCACTATCACTCTGTCACACAGAAATCAAGTCAAAAGTAGTAATATATTCAAATTCAAGTACTACTACATGATAACCTAATAGTACTACACTTTTTTGCTAATAACACTACCTACTACACTTTCCTAATACTACTACACTTTTTTGCTAATACAACTACCAACTACCCATTTTCCTAATACTACTAAGCTTTTTACTAATACTACTACACTTTTTGCTAACACTACTACCCACTAACACACATTTCTAATAGTATAATCCTTTTCACTAATTAGAGAGGTGGTAGTAGTGGGCTAATAGCATACACTACCCCATAGTAGGAATTGGCCTTTGTTTGGTCAGCTTTGGCCACTTGCACGAAAGGTGTGAGTTTTAGTGTCCACTATATCATGTTTTAGGGTATTTTTTTGACTTAGCAAAATTTCGAGGTATTAGTGGCTGTGCCCACTACACAACAATCCTAATGATGACTACGCTTATTTGCTAATCACCATTACTTTACATTTCCTAGTCACACTACAGATATTTGGTAGTCAAAAAAGTGGACCCCACACTACAAAATACTACACTTTTGGTAATAAACATGCACACTACACTTTCCTAATCAAACATTACAAAACACTACACTTTTGGTAATACAAATGTAGACTACACTTTCCTAATCAAACATTACAAAACACTACACTTACTTGGTAATCAAAAATGCGCCACAACACTACACTTTTGGTAATACAAATGTACACAACACTTTGCTAATCAAATACTACACAACACTACACTTACTTGGTAATCAAAATGCACCACACCACTACACTTTTGGTAATACAAATGTACACACAACACTTTGCTAATTAAATACTACACAACACTACACTTTTGGTAATACAAATGTACACAACACTTTGGTAATCAAAAATGCACCACAACACTACACTTTTGGTAACACAAATGTACACAACACTTTGCTAATCAAATACTACACAACACTACACTTATTTGGTAGTCAAAAAAGCGGACTTTACTACACATTTGCTAATCAATAGTCTACACAACACTTTGCTAATCAATTACTAATCAACACTACACTTATTTGGTAGTCAAAAATGCGGACTTTACTACACTTTTTGCTAATCAAAAGCCTGCACTCATTAGGTAATCAAAAATGCGCCACAACACTACACTTTTGGTAATAAAATGTACACTACACTACACTAATTGTATTTTGCCTGTATCTCAGCCATTTTTGCAGGTATGGATGAGATACCTCTGGGGTCCTCTCGTCAGGCACTATGACTTTTGTCATGACATCTTTGAAATTAAATTTTTGGAGACATCCAATTTTTTCTGTATTTTGCATTTTTCTCACCCATTTTTGGGCATATCCATGAGATAAGCATATTCCCATGATCCTGTGATCCAGCCCTACAACTTTTGTTATAACATCATCACTGTACAGCCACCTTTTATTTTTGACAAACTGTGACTCCAACTCAAACTTGCAAATATCTCACCCAAAAAAAGAGATATTGCTGAGGTAATCATATTCCCATGGTCCTGTGATCATGGGCTACAACTTTTGTTCTCACTGTGGCTGTGCACCTGGGGGTCTGGAGGTTCCAGGAAGGTCTGGGAGGGTCTGGGAGGTCTGTCAAAGGTCTGGGGAGTCTGGAAAGCCAAAGGGCCAAAAGGGCTGGTTTGCTGATGTTGACTAAGAATTCTAGCTGATGGCCCACCCATTGGTGAGTGTTTATTTTGTCAACCAGCCATTCTGTGTCATTGGGTATGCCCATGTCATAGAAGGTGTGGGCATCACATCTGGGGAACATCACATCATCATTGGGTTCATGATGATGCAGGAGGTTGGTGTGGAATGTTGGGTGAATGTGTTGTTCCTGGAGCTGCTTAGGCAGTTCCAGAGTGTATGTGTCTGTAGATGGGTTTGCTCAAACAATCTTCATGGGGCCAATGTACTTGGGGAGGAGTTTTCTGGCATGTCCCTTGGGCAAGGTGAGATTCTTCATTGATAGATATACCAAATCTCCCTCATTGTACTTCCCCCCTTCCTTCCTTCATTTATTAGTGTGGTGCATCTGCACCATGCAAGCCTCTATAATGGTGTCATGAGCCAACACAAGATTCTCTCTTGCCTGACACACAAAGGACATCACCCCTGGAGCAGTCACAGCCAACTGCTCCTTGATGTTGGGTAACGATCATGGCAGGTACCTGTATGTCAGCTCAAATGGTGCAAATCCTGTGGAGCTGCTGATACTCAAGTTGATAGCAAATTCAACCATCAGTAGCTTCTCAGCCCAGTCTCGTTGATCTGGAGAGACTAGTCCTCATAGTATTTGCAACACATTCCATATCGCTCATTTGGAGGCTCCATCCATCTGAGGAGAGAAGGCCATGGACATCAGCAGCTTTACATCCAGGAGTCAGTGGACCTCATGCCAGAACTGTGAGGTGAACTTGGCATCACAATCTGATACAATCGTGTCAGGGAGACCATGTAACCTCATGATCTCCTGAATGAAAATCCATGTGAGTTCAGATGCTTGTATGGTGGTGTTGACCAGTATGAGGTGAACCAGAGACATCAGTTGACACAATATGACCCAAAGGTAGTTGGCACCATTGCTTTTGGGGAAGGGGCCAATGAAGTCGATTGTGATGGAATTCCATGGCCTCTTAGGGATTGGCAGGGAGTGAAGTAGACCTGCCAGTCATGTGTTGTCAGTCTTGGTGGTCTGGCACACTGGGCATGATCTGCAGAATTGATTGATGTCCTTGCCCTGGCCGGGCCACCAGAAGTGCCTGCAAATATAGTCTGCTGTGCACAGTGCCCCAAAGTGGCTGAGTGTCTTGTGTGCATGCTCAATCACTTGTGCTGTTAGTCAGTCATTTTTCCAGTCCACACAGGGGAGACAGAGTACTCTGTCTCCTGTTGTGACCTTCAAGTAGATCAACCCATCACCTACATTGAATCCTTTGTGGTGATCTGGTTGTAGGATTACCTTTGCCAGGATGGAGTCTGTCAGGTACCCCTGTCTGACACAGTCGAGGAAGCCATGCTCCCCCTGGAAGTGGGTGATGAGTGTCTGTGGATCCCCTGCAGAGTCGAGAAGAGTGGGATCCTCACTTGTGGGTGCACGAGTGGGTTCTTCCCTTCTCTGCTCTGCATGTTGCCTTAGCATGTTGGCCTCTGCACAATGCTCCTCTGTTGGTTCCCTGATTTTTGGTGTCTCGTCTCACATTGCTGTGAGACACGACTCTCTCAACCTGTTGATTGGAAGGTCATCTCCCTCTGGATTGAGTCGAATGTTGGCTGTTGCCCATTCAACAGTCTCCTTTTGTGCCTCATCTCCCCTGTCTGTCTTGTAGTACCAAGACAGGCAGTTGGCAACCTTGTTCTCTGACCCCTTGACATATATGATCTTGGTGTCGAAGCATGATAGATAGTCCATCCAGTGCATCTGGCAACTGGATAGGTGTTGCTGCATGTGAAGGAATTGGAGGGCCTTGTGGTCCATGATAACCTTGAAGTGGAATCCCAAAAGCTTGTCCTCCCACTTCAGTAGCACCTTGAGTATGGTGAGGGTTTCCCTCTTGAATGTCCGATAGTTGTGCTGGGCATCTGTAAGCTTTTTCGACATAAATCCCACTGGTCGGCATCCTTGCCAGGTCAGTCCTTGGCCATATAGTGCCCCTATGCCATATAGAGATGCATTGCAGACAAGCCAGATTGGCTCGTCTGACCTTGGGTCTATCAGCCATAGGATTGGGTACTTGCAGGTGAGGTCCTTGATCACCTGGAAGCACCTGTCATGAATTTCATGCCAGAGGAAGAGGTGACCATTCCTCTGGATTCCTGTCAGAGGTGTCATGTATGCAGACACATCTGGCATGAATGGTGCCAGGTATTTGACTAGGCCCATGAACTGTTGTATCTCATTCAGGTTTGTGGGCTTCCTCCAGTTGCAGATGTGGGCCATCTTGTCCTCATCCACATGGACTCCTCTGTCATCGATTATATGGCCAAGGCAATCTAGCTTCTCGGTGAATAGGTTGACCTTATCCCTCTCAAGATAGAAGTTGGCCTTCATGAGCACATCAAGCATGAGGGACACATGTTTCATGTGTTCCTCTATTGTATTGCTGTAAAGTTGGATAAAGGAATGTGGGGGGAGTACCCTAAGAGGTCTCCTGTTGGAAAAAAGGGTCTTGGTTTGACCCAAGGGGGCAAGAGTTGCCTGGTAGTGGTCAGAGAGTGGGGAAAAGACAGAAAATGTGCCCAATAACTCCAAAGGAATGTCAAGATTCATCTAACGAATGTCTAATGAAGGAAGAATAATTCTCTGAGTCCCCTCAGGCTCGGATCTCCGTCTCTCATCTGTAATGGCTGTTGTTCTTATTATTTTGCTAAGTACAGTAGCTGTGCAAAGGTTGGCTTACATAAGCCAAAATGCGACCAAACACTAAGTAAAAGTATAGGGTAAGCTATAGACATAAAACTGTAAGGTATAAACAAAGAAATAAAAGAAAATACCTGGTAGGGAGGATTCCCTCCCTACATTGCTGTACATGAATGCATTGTCTAAGTATGCATGTACTATCCTAGCTATATATTCCTGCAATGTCACCATTATTAGCCACTGGAAGGTGGCTGGTGCATTGCAGTCTCCTTGCTGCATGACATGACTCAGGAAGGTGCTGAAGACAGTCAAGAATGCTGTCTTCAGGACATCATTGGGATTGATTCTGACTTGTTCATATGTGTTCAACAAGTTGATTTTTGAGCCATACTTCACTCATGCAATGTCCATTCAGATCTGGTCTTGGTCAGGGAATGGGGTAACATCCTTGACCATGTTGTCATTGTGCTTCTGACAGTCAACGACCATTCTGAGTGTCCCATTCTTCTTCAGGATGCAGAGCATTGGTGCTACTTGCAACATGCTTGCTCTCTCCCACCATCCAGCCTTTGTGTATAGTTGGATTTTTTCTGCCAGCTGAGGTTTCAGCAAGTCCAGGCAGCACGGCAAATGGTAGGTGTAATGCATACCCTTGTCAATCAAGGGTATGCAGTGATTCACTTCTCAGAGTGGTGGCATCTCTGACACCACTCCCTTCATACAGTGCTCATATTTTTTATAGAGTTCTTCCCTCAGATGGGGAAATCCTCACCTGAGTATTTTCAAGGCTTCATGTGTGCAAGCATGGCTTGCCATTCACCTTCAATTACTGACATTGGTGTCTCAATACTTCATTGAGGCATTGTGGGGCCAGGAAGGTTCCTCATTGGTGTGGCCCCACCCACCAGTCATGTGCTCTTTGTTGTTGAGGATGACACATCCTTGCATTGTCCCCTCTCTTGTGGTCAATTTTCCACAGAACTGGACAGATCCAGTTCTGTGTGTGCAGGAACTGACATTCCCCCAACCTCTATTGTATTCATATCAAACTTCAATCACACACCATGCAATCAGAGGAAGGGGATTCTGAGTATGCAGTCATATCAATTGATATTCACAACATTGAAATATGCATCGCATGTGAAGGCTCCTAGATGCAACTTCATCTGGGAGCTGTGCATAATCTTGGAATGACTTCTGACACATCCTAGTTGCAATGTCAACTGGGAGGCCAGGGTGAATGTAGGTAACTTGGCTACAGTTGTGAATGCAGGGCTCATGAAATTGGTCATGCTCCCTGTGTCTATCATGGTCAACACTTCACAGCCATTGAGCTGGGCTTTTACTATAACACAAGTGTGTGCTTGTGGGGGGACTGTTGGTCTTGGGGTAATTGTGCTATTGGTGTGCATTCCATATTGGAATGCACAGGTGGTTTCTTCTGTTGGATGGAGGGCCATCAATCATTGGGTTTCATCTGAACTATGGTGGCTCACTGGCCAACCTTCACAGGTCCCCCCAAAGGTGATCACTCTCCTGCAGTGCCTGCTGCATTTGCCATTCATTGTGAGTCATTGCTCCCCAGATGCCCTGGAGGAGTTCCCCCATCCTATCAATGTCTGTTCTTGCTGTCCTCGTCTGCCTCAATGGGGGTAGTGCACTTGTTGAGGCATTGTTCTCCCTAGGGTGGATTGCCTGGCATGTTCTCACTACCAGACATCCTAGGCTGAGCAGTGTTTGGTGCATCCCATCGACACTGACTGTTGGCCAGCTTCCATCCATTGCACCTCCCAAATGTTTGAGGGTGAGATTTATTATGTTCTTGGTGGTGTTCATTTCTGCCAGCATGTATCCTATGTGGGGGGCCAATGTCTTGCCTGCCACCTCCTCTCATGCATCCCAACCTTTGTCGTACACTCTTCATCTCTGTTGATGTGGGACTGCTCAGGCAGCTATCAGGGAGGGTACTTCTGTGAGCTCATCTCTTATGATGTGAGCTCTGTGAATTCTGCACATCTGACAGTCATCTATGTGAGTCAGGCCAAATTGTTCTGAGTAGTGCCATGTGTGGTCATCTGTCCTAGGCAGCATGGCCTCATTTTCAATTGCATTCACTATTCCCCAGGGGTTGGCCATGATTCCTTGACTTCATTCTTGCCAGGTGATGCCTCTTTGTTGTCTGGCTTGGTCTCCTCAGATGGGTCACCTTCCACAGTAGATTCCTCAATGTCCATTCATGCATAGTAAATTGGCTCATCTTTGGCAGTGCCATGCATGTCCATCGACCTGAGATATGTGATGGGTTCCCCATCATCATCACTATCATAGTACTTGCTGTAGATGTCAATGACTTTGTCATTGGCCTCTGCTTCTTCCCCTGAATGTAGCTCCTGGTCTTCTTTGCTATGGGAAGGTGCTTTGGCTTCCTGGGTTTTGGGGGTTGTGTTGGCATTATTGTCCTTGATCACCTTGGTGGCAAATAGCCTGGCCTTGCCAGTCTTATTGTCCTTCAAGGTGGTATCTTTCTGGTTGCACTCATTGGTGTAGTGCCCCTCCTTTCCACAGTGGTAACACTTGATATTTTGGTGTGGTGGGCCAGAGTCCTTCCTTGGACTTTGGCCTACTGGCATGTTCCTTCTCTCGTGACTGGCTCCAGTCATGTGTTGCCCCTGCAGCTTGGATGATTCTCCTCTCTGGAAGCACACATTATCCAATGCCTTTCTGTACAGTACATTCCCCTTCTGGGTGTATCTGTAGTCCCCATTGGTGTACTGCCTACTGCCAACTTGGTTGTCTGAGTTGGTGGGATGAGTCCCAGCTTGTTTAGACTGCTGGACTCAAGTGTGATTATTGATGAGCTTCAGTGCACTCTCCATCCTTTGCACTTTGATCAGGATTTGGTCCATCAGTGTATGTTCTGCCGATACACCTCTAGACTTGAGGACTCCTTCTGCAATGGGCAGAGGGAGTCCATTGACAAATTTCCTCTTCATGGAGTATTCATCTGGTGGTTGGACCATCCTGGATGCCCTGTGCTTCAGGTCATTGTAGAAGGCAAGTACTCCCTTAACAGGGGAGTACTTGGTGTTGTCATATCATTCAGTGGCATTTTTTGCAGACACTTCATGTATGAATTGGGTGAACATGGTGCATACAAAGTCTTTGAATGTCCAGTCATGGATCATGCAATCTGGGCTGTCAACCTCTTGGTTGAACCATTGCACAGCCATTCCTTCCAGACAGGTCCTGGCATACATGATGTGGTCTGCATCATGGGCTGGGCCTGTCACCTTGTATATCTTCAACCAGCACAAAGTCTGGTTGACCCATTTGTCAAAGGTGTTGATATCATCTTGGCCTTTATAATATCTAGGTGGTGTGATCTTTATGGCTTTCACTTCTGGTCCTGCAGGAGCTGTGTGATGGCCTACCACTTCATATATTCTCTAATGATATTTTTCTAGGAGTGATTCCATGTAGCCACTCATGCCAGGGGTCAGCCCTTGGTGTGAGTGAATTCCTTGTGATCACCCACAGTATCAGTGATCATGTTCCTCCTCCTCCTCATCTCTCTGGTTTTGATGAGGAGGAGCTGGGGGTCCTCTTCTCCCATGATCATCATCACAATTGTCACAATTATTTCTTCAACAGTAATCCTCATCTGGATTGTCATCTGGGTCATCATCTGGGTCATCACCTGGGTTGTTGCCTGGGTGTCCCATGCCAGTTCCCCAGATGTAGGTTTCTTCTTGTTTGAGACCTCTTCCCATGTGAGGTGGGATTTTGCAGTCTGGCCAGTCATTAGCTGGTTGATGTGTGGCTGCCCCCACTCCACAAGGGTTCTCTCCTCATGGAGTGTCTTCATGTCTGTGGTCATACCTCACAGGCTTGTCTTTGTAGTGGACTTCCCTTCATATCATGTGTGTGGGGGCTTGGCCTTCCTTGCCAGTTCCATTGTGTGTGCTTTCAATGTTGGGCATATCCACAAGGTCATATAACTTTCTGAAGGTGCATACCTGGTGACCCTGTTCAGTGTGGTCACCAAAGTTCTCCCATTGGGAGGTGCACTTGGCCAGGATATCTTTGAGTTCTTGGATGAACTTGGGGAAGGTGGGTGGCCTTTTTCTGGTATCAGGTCCTTCTTTTTCTGCAGTGCAGATCCCTTGTTTGACTTGGGTGCCATAACACATTCAGGTGTTTAAAAATTGTAAAGGTTCATCCTTCTTTTCCACTTAGCTACTTATCACTCAAATATAAACATGACTGGTGTTATATTGAGTGGTGAAGTATGGTAGAATAGAAGTTTCATTCCATATATCTCGAGTGCCCATTATGTACAGGTACTCATCCTTACATAATCTATACAGTACCAGAGTCCAACTGTCTCAATGGACTCTGCACTGGCCCCTGACTCACATAGGGGCTAAGCACACTTCAACTATTAAGTACCTATCTACAGGTAAGGAGGGGCTAGCCCTCCTTACAACATAGCACTGTGGTCAGAAGTGCAAGAATGGTACAACAACCTCTCAGGACAGTCGTGGTGTAAAGTCAAATGAGGGAGTGTGGGGAGAGGCTAGGAAGTCTCTCTTTGGATGAGGGTGGGGTCAGTTCAACCCAAGGGGACTGGTGTTGCCTGGTAGAGTCAAAGAGTGAGGAAAAAAAGACTTGAAATGCACCCTAAAGTCCCAAGAAGGTCAAGATAACGTCTAATGAAGGTCTGAAAATGAAGAAATAATAGTCCGAGTCCCTCGGGCTCGGATTCTCATCTTCTCATCTCTAGGGGGAGTAGTAGTTATTCTTCTAAGTAAGTACAATGTACAGTAGGTGCGAAGGTTGGCTTACATAAGCCAAAATGCGACCAAATACTAAGTAAAAGTATAGTAGGGTAAAGTGTAGACACAAAACTGTAAGGTAAAAACAAAGAAATAAAAGAAAATACCTGGTAGGGAGGATTCCCTCCCTACAGCGGTTGTTATGGGCCAGCCTGGAAGCATCATTTAACCAATGATGGGAACTGCTACCAGTAGCAAAAAAGACTCCTGAACAGTACCAAGAAGAGTTACTGATGCTCAAACTGGAGGACAACAAAGTGGTGACCACAAAAGAGGTCAATGGCACAAATGCATGGACCCATGTCATATGGGCTAGAGAGATGTTAAGGCTAGCAAAGGTGGTAGGTGTAGAGAAAGATGTAGGTCTCATATGGTGAAAAGCTTAGACTTAAGGTCAGCTGAAACTAGGGCTTAGAGTGTAGTAGAGTGAGTGTAAGATTCTTCCCTGAAGGGGCTTCTGAAACCTAGCACAAAGTTTGGTTAAGACATTTCTAGAGAGTGCCAGGCAGTCTCCAACAAGAAGAGGACACTTAATTCTTGAGTCCTGACTACAGAGCTGCTTTGATGATGGTGGTGGTTGAATTCCTCCTTTCATCATGTCCTACATGCATCTTACATCCCATGCAGGCTTAGTCAGCACCTGGCATTCTCCACCACTTCCTCTCTCACATCTAAGTCCTCACCCACCCCCTCATACCCTTGAGACTCCCCCTCAATCCCCTCAGTCCTCTTAATTCTGCCCTCAAACACCTTCCTACTATCTGTCAAACCTCTCCCAAACCTTTCCCCCACCTCTTTGACCCTCAACTACTCCCTCGAAACTTTGAATCACCCTCAAACCCTCGATATGCCTCAAATCCCATAGCCAGGGCTTTGCCATGCCTACATCCAATGGGGGTTTTAGATCGCAACTGTCCTCAATCATTGCATCACATCCCATTTACTTGAGAGTCAGTTTGAAGCTTAAACAAAGCTTCGAAAGGGTCTTTGAAGGTCTTGATAATGTGATTGTGGCCCCAAGAGGCATCTCACTACCCCTGGACAGGCTGTCATTGCTACAAGAACCTGTAGCTTTGAGTTCAAGACCTTGTTGGAATGTTCAATAACCCTTTGAGGCTTGAATACTGCTATTGAGGCTTCAATGCACCTGGAGCACCTACAAGGATAGTCCATCAGGAAATTTTTAATGAAATGATAATGTTATATAAGACTTTATCTACCCTGTAAAGCCCTATAAGGTATATCATAATGATATACACATTGGTAATGCTATATATTCTCTGGGAGCCTTGGCAGCATAGGTCAAAAGTAATCATTTAGGTAGAGTGGATCATATGTATCAGAATGTGAACTGTAGATCATATATGTCTTTCAATATCAGACATTACCAACAATTGTCATTGACACCACCAACAGCTTAAAAATAAAATTTGCTATAGCAACCTTCAATTGGACTTATCAATCATGATATTACCAGAAAGCAATTCCATTCCATATTGTTTACATAATCAGTACCTACTCACTACACTACCTACTAAGTATGAACTACTTAAACCTCCAATAAAGTGAAAATTAAACAGGGAAAGACACTCACAGATGACTTCACACAAGGGTACACTTACCTGGATATGAACCCTAAGACTTAGAGTCTTAGAGTGACTCTTGCCCTGAGGTAGAACTCAGAGACAAGAGTGAAGAAGAGAGAGAAGGGGAGAGAGGATGAGTTTATATAACATGTACTATACAGTCATTACAAAGACATTCCCACACTTGTGGCTGGGGAAGAGTTGTTCAAATGATCATAAAATGATATAGATGGCAAGACTAGATATTGATGATCAAAGTAAAATCAGACTGAAAAGAATATTGTCATTCATATCATGATGATATTATCTGATGAGCAATTATAATGTACTGTCAATTACATGACATTATTATATATGACATATCAGCTCTTGTCATCATGATATCATGATGATAAAAGTATTGTAATTCTTATATCAGGCCTATATGCAGTTGACCAGATAGTAAAATGTCTGCCAGGTTATCTAATGCATTATCTGACTGTTATCATTATGATTTGTGGATGATCATGCCTTATACACCATTATCCAATTCATATCAGACAGATAACTACCTAACATAATTATCTGGGAATACCAGCACTTCAAACCTCCCCTGATGCTCAGTTCTTTAGGTGTATGTAAGAGCAGGAGAAATAGAAATAGTATCAGTGTCTTCAAGTATCAAATAGAGCTCTGCCATGATAGTTCGCACTATCATCCTTCTGTGCACCTTGGCATGTGGGTGATCACTGCCTGATATGGCAGTATCATTGATTGGCTTCACAGCCACATCAATTCATGCCTGCTAGGCCTGCCTTACCACCCATTCTTCCCTCTCTCCTTCCTCACTCACCCATGGACTCAATGGCAACCCCTGACAACAACATTCAGCCCCAGCCATCGTTGTCTCCCATTGCTGACCCCAAGTGTGCACATGCTCTCCTTAGAGAGCTGTCAGCTTCTCTTGGAGACACACCTGGCAGGCAGGAGCTGCTAGCATGTCTTGAGGTGTGTCATTTTCTTTTTCTCTTCTCATTCACCTTTCTAACCCCATTTTCTTCCTCTTCTTTTAGTCCTCCATTCATGCATCAAGCACAACCACTCACTGCATGACACCTGCACCCCCTCTCGATCCTGCTCATGCCACTGCCACTATCCCTGTTGATCCACTCATGGCCAGCATTGGTGAGGCCATTGCTCCTGCCTCTGATGTCCCTATGGAGGATGCCACCCCTGCTCCCTCTGACCATTCAACCACCATAGATGTACTTGATATCACTGTTTCCCTGGACACTCCCCCTTCCCTCTCCTCAACTTCCAGCCCCCCAACTTCTCCAACTCTGCCCCACTGCTCCTCAACCTCGACTCTCACCCCATCATCTTCTCCTACATGCATTCTTCCCACCAACAAACCTGTGCTCGATTGTGACGAGCTGGACAAGCCTCTGGCTCCAAGCATGCCCCCCCCTTTGACCTCCACTCCTTTGATACCTGCCAATTCCCTGGTCATGTCCTGAGCTCAACTTGCAGATCCTAGGTCCAGCTCTTGTCTTGATACTGAAACTGAATGGTGAGCCTTTGAGCTGAACTGGCAGCTACAGCTCATTCCCCATGACTCAAAGGACAGTGGGCACACAGTTTACCCACCAGTACCCTGCTCCAGCTGCACTGAGGGGAAGGCCATCTGCAGTGGTGTTAACAGGGTAAAGTGTGCTTGATGCAAGGCATGGCACTCAGTTTGTTCCCTCTATGTGAGTCCTTCCCTTCTTCCCCCCTTTTTCACCCTTCTCACCCATCTACTTCCCTCTAGCAAGCCACCTTCAAGGGTTGTGCTCAAGCTAAGGTGCTCATCACTGGCCACAAGATTGTCGAGGACCAACCCAAGGCCAAAACTTCTACCAAACCTGAGACCATCTCTGTGCATACCACCCAACTGAAGAAAAGGGTTCACCTAGCATCCCCCTCGTCATCCAGTTCCCCCGCTTTGAATGACACCCCTTCCCCTTTGAACTGCCACTCTTGTGTAGCCATCACATCTTCTTTTCAAGATGCTGTCATTTCCATGGCTAACAACTTTGTTCAGAGTCTTGAAGAGCAGGAGCCATCTTTGAAGGCCTGGGGTAAGCATCATACTTGTGATTAGGAGAATTTTGCCATCATCATCATTTTCTTAACACTTGTATCTCATTGTGCTGTAAAGTCTGATAAAGGAAGGTGGGGGGAGAATCCTAGAGGTCTCCCTTTGGAAAGGTGGGGTCAGTTTGACCCAAGGGGGCTAGGAATTGCCTGGTACAGAGTCAGAGAGGGGAGAAAGAGTGAAAACGTGCCCTAATAGTCCCAAGAATGACTGAGATAGCATCTAACAAAGGTCTGATAGTGGAGAAACAATATTCCAAGGCCCTTGGGCTTGGATTTCTATCTTACTCTGTCTCTGGTGAAGTGGCTATTGTTATTCTAAGTATGTACAGTACATCCTAAGTACGAGTCTGGCTTATGTAAGCCAAAATTCGTCCAAATACTAAGTAAAAGGTAGCATAAAATATAAGAACAAAACAGTAAGTAAAAACAATGAAATAAGGCAAATCACCTAGTAGGGAGGCTTCCCTCCCTACATCTGAGGGTGGCTTTAGATAGTGACTGTCCCCAGTCATCATGTACCAAACTGTATTATATAGCAAGAGAGGGGTATCTTCCTCAAAACAAAAACTCTAAGTCAGAGTGCAAAAGTGCAAACTCAAAAACAAAATAGACCATATGAAAGAAGCAAAAGATACTACCCAGGTGGATGGGGGACACTTTTTGAAGGTGTCCAAAGGTCCTTGAGAGCCAAAAACAGCTCAGATGTGGCTTGAAGTGGCCTCAAAGCAGTCTCGAGGGGGCTCAAAGGTGCTCAACATCACCTGAAGGTTCTGCCTGGTTGTCTGAAGGTATCTCAAGGGGTGTTGAAGGTGTATCAAGGGTGGTCTGAGGGTCTCAAAGGGGAGTCAAAGGTGGATTGAGGCTGTGGCTTTGAAGGCGAGACTGGTCTTGAGCCTTGACAGGCCATGGAGGGTGACTTGAGGGTGGGGCTTGACTCAAAGGGGAAGGAGGGACTTGAGAGGGGGAAACAAACCTTCCAGAGGCTGTAATGAGCCTTGGGATTTGACTTGGACTTGGTTCAAAGGTTCGTGACTTCCTATCAAGGGCTCAGGAGGTGCTCGAAGGGGGGCAACTTACTTTCAATGGGGACATAGGCACTCTTGAACTCAAAAGGTGCTCCTGGGAAGTCTCAGAGTCACCTCAAGACAAGGCAAGGGGTTGGGTAGACTTGAAACTTGAAGGGGGAGAGGGTACCTGTTCCACTAGTCTATCTGGGCCTCAAGTGAGGGCCCAGAAATCCAATCAAGCCTGGAGGGTGTGCCTGAGTGCCTCTTGAGGGATCTCCTCACCTGTAGGCAGTACAACTCATCCTCAAATGATCCTACACTTGCCTGCAGCTAGATATGAAGTGCAGACCATGCACCAAGCTTGGATATGTCCCTCTAGACCACAGAAGAAACAAAAACCAAACCTTTGAGGCTGCACTCGGTGCCTTGACACCTCTTGAAGGCCAGGAGATGGCTTCATCAGCAAAACCATTAGTTGCTGTACAGCACTGTACAGCTTGTGACAGCCCACTACAGCGCCCACAGTGCCACAGAAAGGTCCCCCCCTGTACAGTACTGTCACAGCACTGTACAGTCCTGTACAACTACTACACTTTTTTTGTAATCCCACTACCATTTTTTCCTAATACCACTACTATGCTTTTTTCCTAATCCCACTACCATTTTTTGCTAATAACACTACTATGCTTTTTTCCTAATCCCACTACACTTTCAAGCTAATAGGAACTCAGTCACACAGAAATCAAATCAAAAGTAGTAATATATTCAAATTCAAGTACTACCACATAATAGCCTAATACAACTATGCTTTTTTGCTAATAACACTACCTACTACACTTTTTACTAATAGTACTACGCTTTTTGCTAATACTACTACGCTTTTTGGTACTACTACTACACTCTTTTCTAATACCACTACACTTTTTGGTAATCAAATGCATGGTAGTAGTGGGCTAATGGCATACACTACCCCATAGTAGGAATTGGCCTTTGTTTGGTCAGCTTTGGCCGCTTGCGCGAAAGGCATGAGTTTTAGTCCACTATATCACATTTTGGGGTATTTTTATGACTTTGCAAAATTTTGAGGCATTAGTGGCTGTGCCTACTACACAACAATCCTAATGATGACTACGCTTTTTTGCTAATCAATACTACTGTACATTTCCTAGTCACACTACAAATATCTGGTAGTCAAAAAAGCGGACTCTACTACACTTTTGGTAATCAAAAGTGTACACAACATTTAACTACTCAAATACTAATCAACACTATACTTATTTGGTAGTCAAAAAAGCGGACTTCACTACACTTTTGGTAATACACATCTACACTACACTTTGCTAATCAAAACACTACAAAACACTACACTTATTTGGTAGTCAAAAAAGCGGACTTTTACTACACTTTTGGTAATACTCATCTACAGTACACTTTGCTAATCAAACACTACAAAACACTACACTTATTTGGTAGTCAAAAAAGTGGACTTTTACTACACTTTTGGTAATACACATCTACACTACACTTTGCTAATCAAAACACTACAAAAGACTACACTTATTTGGTAGTCAAAAAAGCGGACTTTACTACACTTTTGCTAATCAAAACAATTACCACTACACTCATTAGGTAATCAAAAATGCGCCACAACACTACACTTTTGGTAATAAAATGTACACTACACTACACTAATTGTATTTTGCCTATATCTCAACCATTTTTGCATGGATGGATGAGATAAGCATACCTCTGGGGTCCTCTAGTCAGGCACTACAACTTTCATTATGACATCTTTGAAATTTAATTTTTGAGATGTCCAATTTTTTCAGTATTTTGCATTTTTCTCAGCCATTTTTGAGCATATTGATGAGATAAGCATATTCCCACAATCCTGTGATCCAGCCCCACAACTTTCATTATGACATTGTGGCTGTACAGTGACATCTGTGGGAAGCCCCTATCTCTGTAGCACTGTGTGTCTGTAGGCCTGTCACTCTGTAGGAGCCTGTGGGGAACTGTGGGCTGTGTGACATGGTATTGTCACACAATTGTCACACTGTGCCTGACTGTGCACTGTGACACTGTGACACTGTGGCCACCTGTAGTACCCAATAAGTCAGTATTACTAAACTGAACAGTTACGTGTCTCACTAAGTTAACTAAGGCTCGACAACTTGCATACCCCACCACCAGCATTAAATATTGCCCCAAATCAAGTCTTTCCTTGTACGTTTTCCTCCCCTTCCCTCCCCACCACATTAGGGATGTACGTGACCTGTCGGCAATGCTTGGGTGGCATTACACTGCCTCCCACTGCTGCCATGCAACCTTCCATTTGTGGAACTTACCATGCCTTTCTACACAGAGCAATTACTTCCCATGTCACCTGCCTTTGCTCCTCACTGTCTCGACGTCGTTCTTGATGTCCTCAGCATCCTCTCTGCCTCTTTCTTCTATTGATTCCTGCAGTAGATGCCTCACGCCTACCCCTGACCACCCTCAACGATCTGTATAGCCCTTGCCACTGCAAGATCGTGTGCATACCCTTGTCATCGCTATTTCAGGTTTCTGATGTCATTCTCAACGTTCTCGGCATCCCCCTCACTTCTATTCTCTATTGATCCCCTCAGTAGGAATTCTACGATTCCTCCTGCCATCCCCAACTGCCCTCGACGACCCATATAGCCCACACTGCCGCAAGATCTTGTGTGTATTCCACCTTTCACTTATCTCGTGTTCTTGATGTTCTCAACGTTCTCGATGTCCCCCCAACTCTTTTTTCTATTGATTCCCTTAGTAGGCATCTCGCAATCTCTCCTGCATACCCCAGACTGCCCTCAACTGTGTATATAGCCTCAGTTACGTAGGTTCATACTCATATTCTTCCTGCCGCTATATCTTGACGCTCTCAGCGGCCTCCCCTGCCCTTTCCTTTGTCAACCCCCTCAACGAGTGCCCCACAATCTTCTAGCTTACTCCAACGGCCTTCCACAACTTGTGTAGCTGCATAGGATATAGGACTGCACCTGTGCTGCCCCGGAACCCCACTCCCCGCCCTGCTGTTATAATCGTTGTTTGTTCAGCACCCATCCATGCCGATCTCAAGGATAAATAGGTGTGTTCAACGCATTTCTACGTCATGCCTGACATACTAAATCTGATACTGTAACCTATCGCATCTTGTGCTCCACCAGTTACTTCCATTAAAATTCCTGCATTCTTAGGCGCCCTGCTCATTTCTGACAGCATCTACACCGTTGTACCTACACCTCGATGTCCCGCCATACAGGGAGTGTGTGCTATCGAGGGTTGTCCAAGTCTGTGCTTTCCCACCACTACAAAGATCACACTTGACATTCAACTGTACTAGCTGCTGCAAAACAAACTCAACGTTTAGATAGAGCTCATGCCCAACGTTTATCTGAGCTACAAGGTGAGCGCTTTGTCATTCTTCAATGGATTTGGTGTTTCATAATACTATATCCCTAGGAATGTCCGCTGCTGACCAGGATGCTGCCACACAGATGTTTGTAGACCAGGATATGGGTGAATATTCCCCCCCTATGTTTGTTGCTCCTGGCGATGAAGCATTCACCCTCTCTCATGAAGGTGGTGAACATGAGGCATTCGAAGATCTTGCTTGGCAAGTAGCAGATGCACATGGCGTGTAAGTAGGTATGTTCAGTATCATTGCTAAGTTCAAATATTTTCTTCACAGTTGCTACCAGGACTCGAGGACATGGCACGACCACATTGAGCTCCAGACAGAACACTGGATGCTTCAAATGGAGCGGCTCATTAATGCTTACCTTGATTATTGCTATCACGACACAGGTGATGGATTACCGGCACCAGAAGAATCCGAGGCTGGTGCTCAATGCTTGACAGACGTTGAGCTCATTGATATGTTTAGTAAGTATATCGTGCATAGTCAGCAGATCCTACTGAATGCAAACAGCTCGGCGTCGTGCGACACTTCCATACAAACTACATCATCTCTATCCCAATGAGGCCTTAATCTATCATGGTTACATTGGATGCTCACCGGTCCTTCCCACAGTTGCTGTTTCACTTCACACACTCGCTTCTTACCACCAAATCCATTGCATTTGTCCTCAGTTCGGTATCCAAGCTCAGTGTAAGTTATTGTGTCACCTCCACGATGTACATCTTCAACCTTTTCTTTGAGTCCACATGATTTGATGACAATAGACACCATACCACCCCTACCTCAACGTACAACTTACCATTGCTTATGACATGTATCTGGACATCCTAGGTCGTGTGAATTGCCAAATGAAAAAAGCCCTCAGTCGTGATACCAATAACTGGTGAATGCTCAACAGCTGTCCTGCATGTTTTTACAGGCTTGAAGATGAGCCTGCACTCGATTTCAACTGGCTGGTCTCCATTGAAGTAATAATAGCCTCAAACGATGGGATACGAGCACATATGGCGTCTCTCCACAAGTGGATACTTGCCATGCATGCTCTGACTATTGGCTAGATGATGACTACATGGATCGCTTTAAATATGAAGTTTCATCCAGGGTACGTTCTTAATTACCCTTTGAATATTACTAAAACTTCCGTTGTAGGGAGTGAATACTCCCTACCAGGATATTTGTTTTATTTTATAGTTTTTATTTTCACTTTTATTTCTGTTCATTTACCTTAGTCCTAACTTAGTTTCAAGTTTAGACACGTGAGTTGGCTTAAGTAAGCCACTCGTGCACTTACATTACACTGTACTTACTTAGAACAAGTAACAAGTTACAAGTTTCGAGAGTTTGAGTTTGAGTTTGAGAAGGCTTCAAGTGTCCTTCTTCAGTGTCAAGACTGCCTTAGACTGCCCCAGATGTCCCAAGACAGTTGTTCCTTCCAGGCTAGAGGAGCCCCTTGGAAGTTCTCCCCTCTCAGATCACCCTAGCTCATCCCCAGACACAATTTTATCCATCTCTTCACCGTAACGCCAGACTAACTGTGACTGTGATACTGACAACTGGCAGGATCTCGCTAGCACTGATCCCGACATTCCAACATCCTTTACCTGTGTTGAACGATGGCACAACGCTGGACTGGAGCAATGGAAGAGAATGTTCTCGATGTTCCATGAGACGGGCATCTTTATTACTTCTTGCCACCATTGGTTTGTTCTGCTCGCGTGCAACATGGTGAAGAGTGGTGAGCTGTGTGTATCATTTGTTCCTTGCTGACCAAACCTACTGACGTGTTTGTTCTAGCACCAAATATCCTTTGGCAATCATCAGTAAACTTATTTCTGTATATGGCAAGAATGGGGGCTGTGTGTACGACATTGGCTGTGCATTTAGCACTACTCTCCAGAACAGTTCCTTGGGTCCTCAATCGGAAGATCTGAAGTTACGTATGATGGTTGGCGCATTCCACAGACACGCTCATAACCGCATGTGCCAGCTTGATTGGCATCCACAGTATATTCAAGGTACAGGCCATACTGAAGGTGAAGGATGTGAGCATATCTTTGCTGCATCCAACAAGCTTGCAAGAAGTACCAGACATGCTATGTCATTTCATTGTCACCAAGCTGTTGAACAGCACTTTGCATTTTGGGATGCTGACAAATATGCTGCATTGAGTAGGTTGTTTTCCAACTCGCATTTCGTCAATCTTAATGCAAACAGGTAAATATCTTCGGGTGCATTTTGAAGAAGTGGTCCGAGTGATATCCACCCTGGCGTCTGAGCTTGATGTAATTGAGAAAGAGTATAACCTGATAGACGACAACTTTGTCCAGTTCCATGTGGACAAATGCAGCTATCTGGAAAACCTCAAGCAACCAGCGGTTCGTGACCAGCTCCTCATCCACTATGTTCAAATATTGGACGAGCTTGAAGCATACTGGTATGCTATTTGAATAGTTTCTATTTTATATATAACTCGAGTATCTAGTGCTGAGTGGGATGCTGCCTGGGAAGTAGTGAACAATGCCCTTACAGAAGTGCCAGTTGGTAACCTAGAAGAGCTGTCTATCATGATCAAGCAGTCCCATCTATGCATTGACACCTCATATGCGAAGCTGCAGTATGCGGAGACCCATACTAGTAATGTGGAGATGCGCTTGGGAATCCAACCACAGTGGGAAATTGGTGGCAAAGAATATAAATGCTACAAGGCAGAAGCTACAATGGTGAAGTATCAAGCAGCTCTGGATGAGCTTGAATGACTAGTGGTCATGTGACTATTCGAGTTGTCAAAGATAGCCATGTCTGGTACCGGTAAGTTATCGATGAACTTATTTTAACAGAGTCTCAACTCTAAGCAGGATATAAATTGCATCAACAAATCGGTAAAGCTTTGCAAAGGCGCTCAGAAACAATTCGCAATGCAATCATTTGCTACAATACGCAGGCAGCAGCCTAAATCCTCCACACCCTCCCATCTCTTGGAAGGATATTGCTGAGTACTCATTCCTTGGCAAGTTTGATTTACTTCGCCATTCCCATGCTGATGTCCAAGACAACGATTGGGCCAAGCCTGCATTTCGTCAGGGAATGGTCAAGTTTTTCAAGCTTCAACATGCTCGTGAAGAACTGAAACACATTAGCGTGGAAGTTCACCACTTGCAGACATCCATTCACAATGAAGAAGCTCATATCACAAAGATTACCGATGAGTTATTGGTATCTAATCACCCCCTTACTTCTGAGCTCAAAAGGCAGCATCGATCGTGGCATGTGATCAATGAGTTGCATCTTCACCGCCTAGATCAAATAACACGCCACCCACAATATGTGGGTAGTCGAGGAGTTGGGGTTCAGCTAAAGACCTCGATTTCTGATGAGGTTGGCGTCGAAGAGGGACACAACAACCAAGCCGACATGGATAGAGCCAAGCAAGTTGGGTCGCAACCAGCAGGTAACTTGCTGTCGCATTATTGAATGTTGACCTTCTGCGACTGACAACACATGTAGGTGACTTGCTCGAAAGTGAACTTCGTCAAATTGGTGCAATGGAATATGCTGACTTGGCAGCACTGGGTAATGAAGAAGATAATACATTGATGGAAGAAATGGCAGATCTCTTTCTGACATTTGACTAAGGGTCATCACAAGCAAGTGCCTGACGAACTGCGTGCAAACTTCCGATGTCAAACCATGGAGAACGATCACTTCATCATGTTGGGTCTCTGCTGACTTGCAGCCTATATACCTACTTAGATGTACTCATGCACCAATATTGGACAATGCGATCCTCTATACATTTGCGTCCGGACGTCCAAGCTCCCAACATCACCTGTTCCTGTCAGATCTGCACCATATGTTTTACTTTTGTAGTCACCGAGTCTTGTATTATATATGTCCTACATACTTGCATTCATACATCGTCCTGCAGAAACTTACCATCAATTGGGTGCATTGGACACCAGGTCAACTTCAGAGGTGTTCCAAGTATTCTACCTAGGCAGTACTTACCTACTGTATGATCTCAAGTGATTGGTGAAGTCGGTCTCTCAACTTAGTACTCGCAGTCTGTGCCCTCCTTGCAGGTCACATTCACACTTCAGCCTTTACTACAATGTCAGCAATGTGTTGATGATGTCTGGAAAGTAATTTTCAGGAGGTATGTACTGTAAGTATCACACCGGGGGATTTGGACTGATTTCATACATACTGTCAGTGCGGCTGAAGCTAGGTTGGGTACGTCTATCTACGTATGGCAATAAACACCTTGTGCACAACAACCTACAACAAACTTGGTGGCACACACTCACGCACACCACATTTCCGAGCGCAGTCGAGACAATGTCTTGTCACTCGGTACACACACCAACTGAATACTGGGGAACTCTCCCTTGCATTGTGAGCATGGAAATGAGTTAACGCTCACTGAGATGACACTTATGCAGCAGGCTGCAGTTTAGATCACTTCACCGGCTCAGGGTGCATTTGTTATCAGTTTTCCATATTTGATTTACTCTCTAGCCACGTGCTAGTGCCTTGCATATATGTATGTAACCTGTCAGTCTCGTAGGAACCACGCTGATCATGCCCACTCCTGCTGCACCCCACTCAGAGTCTGTCCAATCTGCCAGCTCAGCAGAAAGACCATCGAAGCAGGATGACCCAGAGTTTCTTGCAATCAGATACAGCCAGTTCAGCATTGCGAATCTCACCGCACTCTACAACTCAACGTTTGCTCAAGGTTTCAGTAATGATGAAAAGACAGGCCGCAGTGCGTGTGTTACTGAGGCACAATGCACATGCAGATGGTGCCCATTTTCAGTCTAGAGTGAAAGGTGGTTTGCATCCTGCGTATGTTGGCTTCAATCCGAGCATGACCGACAACAAAGCAAGGACTTTGAGTAATGAGGAGCTTGTGGGAGCTGCCTTAGAGGACGTCTTTGATGCAGTAAGCCCATCTCCTTATCATAAAATTTCCTCAACAACAGTGGATAATCTAGGTCACAATGCAAGACTGTCTGGATAGTGGCATCACTGTAATGCTTCATTGTGCCAGAGTCAAGAGCACATCCATGCAAATGGCAGATGAAGTGACCATTGACCTTTATGTTACCCCAAGAGAACTGCACGAGAGTCCAGAACACATTGGCAGTGACATCACGGTCCTTGTCCAGGCCTTTTGCCAGGAGTTTGCCCTTCCTCATTTTCAACGTTTCAACAAGCATTGCAACTTGGAGATCATTACTCCACCTACAAATACTTGTAAGATTTTTATATATCGCTATTCCCAGCCATTGTATTAATGGCTGTTAGTGCAAGGTAGCTCGATCAACGCAGACAGGCCACAATATCTGCCATTCCCCATATCCCCCGCCAGCAGCCACATTCAGTGCTTGGCTCAGGATCCATCCCAATTCAATGTGCCCGCAAACACTCAAGCTGATGGCACATCATCAGCTGCAATTCGCCAGGTGAAGGAAATCTCAAATAGAACTAATGTTCCTCCCTCTTTGCCGCAGAAACCACAGTCGATCTGACAGCGCTGCTTAGCAGAGGTACACCCTCCTCTCAGGGTCACAGAACAAATGCCATCCACTGCCAAACTGCCAGCCCATTCCACATCCATATTCTCTACAAATCCCACTATATTTGGTCTGATGCTCATCAGTATCAGACCTAATACTGATGCAGTTCTCGATCGCTTCAAGATCAGCAATGAGGTTTTGCCACAACTTTGGAAGCTTATCAGTACCGCTCGTAGCAGCTGCTGGGAGGCAGTACTCAGGTCTCCTCAGTGGAACCTCACTTACGAACAGGCTGTCAACATTTCTTGAGCCCTCATCGCAGATACTCAGGGTGGGGTGGAAACTAGGTCGGAAAAGGTATGTAAACATGTGTGTTCCTTAGCGCCAGTGCTGTTGATGCAGCGCCCATTCTAGCATGGACAGTCCTTCCTTGGCACCCTTTTTAAAGTGATCAGTTGCATTTGCATGAGCCTATGTGTTATTTACGTTGTTGGCCTGATCCTTGCCTAGATCCTATGTCGCAATATGTCCCTTTCCAAATATCAGTTCTTAGGAGAATGCTATTTGACAAGTGCTAATAGCCAGGCCATTTTGCTTAAATACATCGGACAAGGTGGCAAGGTTGTTTCGAACATGCTCAATGTCATCTCGACCTTTTTTCGTCCAGAGGAACCAGTGGAAGCTGGTACAGCCTCCGCCTCTACCTCGGGCAAAAGTTTCCCTCACCCAAGAGGCACACAAAGAACTCTCAGCCCAACGGTGGAGCAGGAGTGAACATTTCAAACAGGACCTCGATGGCGCGTGGCAGCAGATTGATGATGCAATGAAGACCATCGCATTGGCCAACCACAAGAGCATTAACCATGTCCAGCATGAACTATACCTCGGCCACAACTCCTTTTACACAAGGTGCTCCAAGCCTAGTGCATGGAATGCTTTCTGCTGGAAGAAAAAAAAAGAACATGACGATGGTACGTTATGCTTCCTGCCTCTCATCTATACTTCACCCTCATGTCTTAAAACCACAGCTCAGCTTCCAGGGGGCAGGAGCACATTGTCGGCCCTTGTGTGACAGGCTAGTGAGGAATACAGGTCCCTCTCAATGGAGGACAAGGCAGCCCTGATTGAAGAGTATATGCATCACAAGGAGCACAAGACATTTGGTTTACATGCCACTGCCAAGTCGAAGGTCAACGACATCACTGGGACACTGAAAGCTGTTGAGAATGAGGTATACTTCATTTTTTTATTTTTTATTTTTTCATGTACTTGCTGCTGACACATTTGTGATGTAGCTAATCAGTCTGCAGTACTGCACAGGCACAGAGACTATGCTTTACATGACACGCAGGTCAACTGATCTCCCACTGTGTGGAGTCGCCTTTGCAACTGAAGGCATTGAGAATTTCATGGGTACCATAATGCACATTGATAACCAAGACTTGGTCAGTAAAATGGAGGGATTCACCGTTCAGGGCATAAAAGGTTAGTACATTCATTTCAATCTACCAAGGAAATTAACATCAATTCACTAGGTGCCGCTGCAAATTATCAACAGTGCATTTCCCAAGTGTGAAGCACAATCCGAGAAGTCATCAATGCTAAGCTACGTAAGTGTCTCTGTCCCTTTATGGATTGCCAGCTCAGTATGCTATTATTTTCAGAGGGAATCACTGGTGAACCCAATGCAAAGATGCAGTGGGCTCACTACTTCTGCAATGTCATTACACACTACTTAGTTGCCATTGAAGGCTGGCCTGTCACATTCCATTTGCGAATTTGAGCACTGTATCCAGTGCACTGCCAGACCTGGAGATGCTTCTTAGGATGTGGGAGTCTGGAAGTACATTTTGGAAGTTGCTTAACAACGAGGACTACGAGGCTCTTTGCCACGAACGCAATGCAAAGCTTAACAGTGGTGAACTTGTTGAATGCACTTGCAGAACCCGTTTGGACAAGGGGACAAAGCGGACAAGGCAGAACCTCACCACAACCAGAAACTCACGTCATACATTCAAAAGTGCAGCAACTGTTCCCTCCGACACTGAGGATGAAGAGAATGGCGAAAGGGACACCTCTCATGTCTCAGCAGTGGCAGCCCATCCAGAAGACAGAGTTACCAACCCAACTGCAGTTCCTGATACTAATACAGGTAAAAGCTCTGGTACCAGCATCGATACAACCAGCAGATTAACACCATGGTTGGCTGCCAGACAAACGAACCACTCATCCACAGCACCCCACTCAGCAGAACAGACTGGTTACTCTTCTACACACTACCCTGATCCACCCATGACCCTTCGTATTCCAGAGATTAATCTTGATCTCACATTGCGTAACCTCGACCAAAACTACAACACTATGTGGACACAGGGAGACATTGGAGATACCTACAGATTTGATTACGAAGATGGACATGGATTTGATGGAGGAGGCAGGTATGGATTTGGCGACCAAAGTGGTACCTCATTTGGTAATTAGGCTAGTAGTGAAGATTCAACTCTGGCCATCAGGTTCCCAGAGTTGACCTTACCTTTGATTGGCACTGTGTATGTGCGGCTACACAATCAGGTAATTAGGCTTTAGAAACCATTAGTTAGAAATGTCTGTTTGCAGTATATTATGTTTATGCAATGAAGTTATGCCGAATCCAGAAGACCATTATGAGAGTTTTGATTTGGCTAGGCCATGTCCCACACGATAATGAAGGGATCAGTGTAGACATAGGCTAAGTGGGAGGGGACAAGAAACACTCGCCATGTCCAACTCAGGACTTGTTTAGTAGTACAGACAGACACGAGCTTGAGTGTTGACGGGAATTCTAAGAATGCAGGAATTTTAATGAAAGTAACTGGTGGAGCACAAGATGCGATAGGTTACAGTATCAGATTTAGTATGTCAGGCATGACATAGAAATGCGTTGAACACACTTATTTATCCTTGAGATCGGCATGGATGGGCGCTGAACAAACAATGATTATAACAGTGGGGTGGGGAGTGGGGTTCTGGGGCAGCACAGGTGCGGTCCTATATCCTATGCAGCTACACAAGTTGTGGAAGGCCGTTGGAGTAAGCTAGAAGATCGTGGGGCACTCGTTGAGGGGGTTGACAAAGGAAAGGGCAGGGGAGGCCACTGAGAGCGTCAAGATATAGCGGCAGGAAGAATATGAGTACGAACCTATGTAACTGAGGCTATATACGCAGTTGAGGGCAGTCTGGGGTATGCAGGAGAGATTGCGAGATGCCTACTAAGGGAATCAATAGAAAAAAGAGTTGGGGGGACGTCGAGAACGTTGAGAACATCAAGAACACGAGATAAGTGAAAGGTGGAATACGCACAAGATCTTGCAGCAGTGCAGGCTATATGAATCGTCGAGGGCAGTTGGGGATGGCAGGAGGAATTGTAGAATTCCTACTGAGGGGATCAATAGAGAATAGAAGTGAGGGGGATGCTGAGAACATTGAGAACAACATCAGAAACCTGAAATAGCGATGACAAGGGTACGCACACGATCTTGCAGTGGCGAGGGCTATACAGATCGTTGAGGGCAGTTGGGGGTAGGCGTGAGGCATCTACTGCAGGAATCGATAGAAGAAAGAGGTGGAGAGGATGCTGAGGACATCGAGAATGATGTCAAGACAGTGAGGAGCGAAGGCAGGTGACGTGGGAAGTAATTGCTCTGTGTAGAAAGGCGTGGTAAGTTCCGCAAATGGAAGGTTGCATGGTGGCAGCAGGAGGCGGTGTAATGCTGCCCGAGCATTGCCAATGGGTCACGTACATCCCTAACGTGGCAGGGAGGGAAGGGGAGGAAAACATACAAGGAAAGACTTGATTTGGGGCAATATTTAATGCTGGTGGTGGGGTATGCAAGTTGTCGAGCCTTAGTTAACTTAGCGAGACACGTAACCATTCAGTTTAGTAATACTGACTTATTGGGTACTACAGGTGCTGTGGCACTGTGGCCTCTGTGCCAAAAAGATGGTTTTGCTGATGTTGCTCAAACCCACATACCCTTGAAGGGGTGGAGAACCCCTTGACACTCTTGAACATGACTTGAACCCAGCAAGGGAAGGCTTCAACCTTGAAGTTGAGGCTTCTCAAAGTAGGAATGAAATACCTTGGGGTGACTTGAGGGGTGAGGGTGGCTTCAAATGAGTCTTGAGGCAAGAGGATGGCTTCAAGGGGGTCTTCAAAGGTGTTTTGAGGTGAGGAAAGAGGTTCGAGGGGGGTGTCAAAGGCTCACTAGGTCGAAGGCACTGCTTCGAGATCAAATTGGGGTCATGAGGTGGTTGCCAACATGAGTCTCAATCATCTCTCGAGCTATGAAGTGGGTTCAAAGGCGAGTCACCAGCCTGGATGGGCCACAGGGTGCCATGAGCCTGCATGAGTGACTCAGAGAGGGTGTGAGCTGCTCAAAGTGAGCTCAGGTGAGCAAGGGGGATACTTCAAAGTTTGAGGGGATGCCTCAAAGGTGAAATGAGAGGTGGGCTGTGTGCTCAAGCTTCCCTGGGAGTGTCTTCTAGAGCAAGACTGAGAGCACTCCTTCACAGAGGCACTTGACTGGTAGCTGATTGAGGGTGAATGCAAATGCAGAGAGGGTGACTTGAGAGCTGACAAGGACCTCTTTGAAGCTAGAGGAGGAGATAAGCAGCTTACCCCATCCTCGATAACCTCCTTTGTAGTGTAAATGGCAACCTTGATAGGCCATAGCTGCCCTGAACTAAACAGGGGGTACCTGGACTTGAGCCTCCTTGAGACCTCAAGCTTGACATGTGGAGGGAGGCCTCAAAGGAAAAATTGGGACTGGTGGCTTGTCTCAACCACATTCCCTCTTACCATGCCCAAGAACCAGAGTCAGAATATATGAAGGTAGTCTCCCAAAGCTTCAACAGAGCTGAGCTCATTGTGACAAGTCTCTTCGAGGTGGGACTGGAATTCCTCGAAGCACTTGAGGATATCCTCAACTGGTTTGATCTCAGGATACTGAAGTGTTACAAGTGCCTTAAAACCATCCCACTGCCTAACAGCTGGAGCATTAGCAGCAAGGAAGCACCAGAGCAACTTGTGGAGGGGTGGGGTGCCTTCAATTGTGATGTTCATCAGGGACAGGTCCCCTGACCTTCCCTGGGCTTTACCATACTCCACTACCTCTTCAAAGTAAGCTGGAAGGTCCTGTCCCTCCCCTGAGAACTCCAGATGTGACTTGAGTGGGGCTTGAGATGGTCCGCATGTGTCTTCCATCATGAGTGGTATATACAAAGCTTAAACAAATTATATTTCATGTCATAGTCAATTATCGACAGTAGTATCAAGGTGGGGATGAGCCTTGAGTGTCTGCAGTTCATCTCGAAGGGTACAATGAAGGGGAGTGGGGTCACCTCGATGTGACCTCAAATGTCTATGGGGGGTTGGTGGACACCTGAAGTTCCCACTTAATGGCTTTTATTAGACTTACAGTTGTGATGGGTGTGTCAGTCTAATTTGGCCTGTTTGTGTTGGAAAGGGCTGTAGGCAGCCTCAGTAGTGACTCAACTACTATCATATTAGATGTACCTGTAGGCAGCTACAGGAGATCAGTAAGTAGTGTACTGGTAGGAATACCTAGACTTACCCTCAGTAGTGACTCAACTACTGAGGGAACAAGTACCAAAAATGTACTCTAAATGTGTGCTCCAAGCACTTATGTAATCATGTAATCCTCGCACCTAAGTCAATATCAAACAGGGGGGATTCTATCTCCAACACACCCCCTGAAGCCTCACTGTATGATAAGTAGGGGTGCAGAAAATATAACTCAAAAGAATGTATACCCAATACTTCAATAAAATGAGTGTTTATTCTGCAAATGGAGTTTCAAGTCCATGTGTAGTGCAAGTGATGTTTGGTTGTGTTTGATGTGCCACGTTGTCACAACCCCCATTTCAGGAGTCCACTTGCTGTGCGCTCGTCCTCTGCCTTGTGCTGCTGCTGTGAGGCAGCCATTTTGAATAACAAAGGTTTGTTGATGTTGCACGTCCATCCAGGAGGTATCCCATGCCACCAGTAGGTGTTAGTAACATTCCAGAGGTGTTGTGAGATGTTGCAAGGTGGTGAAGTGGTGATGGCAAGTATAGAGGCTTTGGCACCTCTCGTTTCGACTGTACTGATGTTTGTAGATCTCGTCTTGATCTTACTGTGTAGGTGTGAGTCCCTTTGGGTCAGAGGAGTATGCATGAGGCTGTTGGGAGGCCGTTTAGATGGTGCAGGTGAGTCGTTTGGCCATTTGGCCCTGTGCTCATTATCTTGCCTCATACCTCTGCTCACAGGCAGCCATTTGGCTGTATGAAGATTTCTCGGCCATTTCGCATCGATCCAGGAGGCACCCCCTGCCTCCAGTAAGTATTGGTGACATTCTGGAGTCACTTTGAGGGATTTGAGAGGAGTTGGAGCACTGGCATGAGGGTGCCAGCTATTCGGTGCGTTCATCCTCTTGTTTCGGGTTTTCTGGTGCTCCTGATCATGTTACAGTTTACCCTTACCATCCATGTCCCTGCCACAAGATATCTGAGGCATTTCACAGGTGCAAAGAGGGGTTGAACCAGCTGCATGAGAATGCAAGCTAGCCAGTATGTGTGCCCTCTTGTTTCGATTTGTCTCGCATGCCTAATCTTGCTATAGCCTCTCTTCATCTCCATGACCCTCCTGTAGGGTGTTGAAGTCATTTCGAGGGCCTCGAGAGGGGCAGAAGTGGCCACTTTGGGGCCATTTGGGTAAGGTAGGCATTTCGCCTCGTATGAGTGTTGCTGACGCTTTTAGCCATTCATTTAATCCTTCCATGTCGATGTAGGTCCGTGAAGGGTGTAGGCATGTCCAGTATGCCATTCGGAGATGGTGTGGGTGAGTGCCATGGTCGTTTTCCCTCATATTCGCTGTACTGACCTCCATCGTCAGTTAGCAGTACTTTCTTGACTCCACATGGGTCGATGTATTCACTGCTAGGTGCATCATCATGCCCCCTACCACTGTTATCCTCCTTACTGGGTAAGTTGTCCCATGTAGGCTGGTTTCATACAGCCATGGATTGTTCAGCCTGCCACGACTCGCTTTCGGCATTCGACTTGAATCTTGCATGATGATGGAGGCCCTTGGAGGATTTATGGCCATAGTAGGTGCCGGTTGGAGGTGGTGCAGGTGAGCCATTTCACCATTTTGCCTCACATTCACCCTGCTGACTCCAGATATCAGTTAGCATCATATTTTTGATTCCATGTGAATTGGCGAATTCACTGCTAAGTGTGCCATCACCCCCACCAGGTCCCTTGGCCTTATCAGGGTCCTTTGGGGTCGTATCCCAATGTGGTAAGTGTAGTGGCACTCGAGCAGTTTCCACTGTCACGCACCAAAGGTGTTTGGCGACGTGAGCATGGACCCAAAAGCTGAATGATGAAGAATGGAGAAGCCTAGCCCTAATGCACAGAATGACTGGAGTGTCTAGCAGTCATCCGTTGCACAAGAACCACCCTTAATGTTAGGGAAGAAACCGCTCAAGCGCCAAATAAAAGTTTTCAAGTGCCAGTTTACGGCATTCCGATTTTTTGAATATCTCAGCCATTTCTAAAGATATCGACATCATTCCCACGCTCACAGAAAGCTCTCGACCACGCCATCCTGCCTACCAAATTTGGTGACAATCCTTGCCCTCCACAATTTTCTGCATTATTTCTGCCAACAAACACCCATTTCGCCACTTTTTGTTGTAATGGCCACCTCTTCGACGATCTCTTCGCTCATTCCCTTTGCCAGGGAGAATAACTACGAGTACTTGCCAGGAATCCCCACTAGCATTCGCCCTGAAGCCTCCTGGTTCATCCCTCCCTCGTCCATGACCTCCCATCCTATCGCTTTGGGACAGCGAGTTCTCCTTGTCAGTCTGACATCGAGGAGGACTTTCTTTGGTCGTCTCAGGTCTGTTATCAGGCTCGAAAAATCATATGTGGTTGTTTCAGTTTCTCCAGTTGAAGAAGCATATGGATCCTTCATCCCTGTGCCCTGCAACGTCTACCTCTCAATCTCATCCTTCGTTCTTCCAAAATTGCGACAGGTTCAATACCAATTACTGTCATCCAGTCTATCTGATCGCATTCATGATGAATTTGAGACACTTCTCCCTGCTCTTATGGGAGAAGATGGCCCTTCCTCCTCCTCAAACCCTCCAGAACACTAGCTGCAGCTAATGCAGGTCACTTTACAGAGAGGAGGAAAGGGGGAAAGTTGCGAAATCCTATGCCCTGACTACCCTGGAGACCCCCAAAATTGGCCCCTGGCAGAAACCCCCACTGTTCTTCGTTTGGACACGCAGCAAGTTACCATAATGCATCTAGATCTTAGATCTAGGAGTCACTATGACTCATTTGCAGTCATATCCCTTAATCAGCAGTGACCAGTGCGCTTACTCGTTCCCCTTTTCGCGTTATTCATCCGTTCCTTGATGACTCATTCTGTTTTCAAATTGATTAGTGATAATCTTTGTCATGCTTACTGGTTTTACTTACCAATTGCTTACTGTCCTTACTCATCCTTACAAAGCCTTACCAATCCTTTACCAATCCCCTTACCAATCGCTTACAGATCACTTACAAAGTGTTGCTCCATATTTACTGCAGGCTACGCTACCTTTTTGTATATAAAGTACCAATACGTCGACAGCAAAAAAAAAAAGGAAGCTACTTGCCCACTCAATTGCCTACCTATTAGGCCCAATCATCATCGCTTTTAAGCTCATCATCATCCTCTTCATTCTTGCAGTATTTGAGGCTCCAATAAGGGTCTACTTACTGTTATCTTCATCATCTTACATCACTTCTAGGCTCAGAGCAGCCTATTCTCTTCGCATTTTCAGTCTTCCCCTGCTCCCCCTTCGTCAGGAGCACCTATACCCTCTGCCCTAGCCCCCTCTAGGTGCACGGAACCCCTCCCCCATTTTTATTTTAAACAGATCCCTCAAGCCAAAGCCCGCATAGGAAAACCACCAACTCGGCAATTGTCTTTGTGTTGGTTTTTTTTTGGTGTTTTTGCCATTGATCCACATGTCGACTCACACCGCACTGACACTCCTTATCTCCAGCTTCATCGTCTTCAACCTGACGTCTGGGCTATCCTCCAAACCCATTCGAGCATGCTTATGCACCCCCATCCCCCAGACATCACCAGGTAGGATGTCCCAGGTAAAGCATCCTTCGAAAATGTGAAATTTTCCCTCGGATGTAGGATCTTGATGAGGTTCAGGCTGCTCGGTCTCTCACAGCTGTGAAGACCTTTCTGACTCCTCACTGGGGTCCCCTAGTCCTGTTCCCACTGTCCTGGACTCATTCCACAGGGTAGGATATTCAATTTGCAGGGTAGGAAGTTTGGCATGAGTGCTGGGTGGATCAGGAATGTCAAGAATTGGTTCATCACTGTTCATCCAGGTGCACTGATCCTCTTCAAAAGATATTCATGGCATGTCTTCCATGGAATGTCCACCAGCCTGTCTGGTGGTGACACCTTCGGGTTTGAGAGCCTTCGAGCTCAACCCTGGTAAGTCCCACCTCTCCTTGACCTTGTCACTAGCACACTGACAACCCTTGTCAGGTGCTTCGAGTGTGTTCACATGTGCATCTGGCTGTATCGAGTCCACAGCCCCAACCTCAACCTTGGATAGGATATCTGCTGCCTGCCACACATCTACAACCTCAGTCTCGGGCTTTGTGTGCCCAGTCTTGGTCTCAGCATGTTCACTTGTAGTGTCTGGCTGGTCCCACCTCTCATCAGGTGCTTTGAGCTCCTTCACATGTTTGTCATACCATGCTTGACCTGTACTCCCCAGCTCAAACATGGGTAGGACATCCACCACTTGCCACATGTCTATAACCTCAGTCTCAGGCTTCGCATGCCCAGCCTCAGTCTCATTGCAGTCATTCGAGCTGTCCACAGGGTCTTCATGACCACCAGGTGAGATTTCTGGCTCATCTTCATCACCCTCATGAGCATTCTGACTGCTTTCTCCAGCTGTGTCTCACTCAAAGGGTAAGCTGCTTTGCAAGATGGCTTGCTCAGCTGCTAGCCAGCTCTCTGGTCTCGGAATTCAGCCAAAGCGATTCTCAAGGTAAGACCATTTTTCGAGTGGTGACTTTAGGTGTAGCATGAAGGTAAAAATGCTGTCTGGAATTCCACAAATGATGGTGTAGTTTACTGTCACATTTCTTCGAGTCCACAACTGGTCGGCGGTTCACCATACCGCAACCTCATCTCATTCATTGTCAGTCCAGGGTGTCCAACCCTCGCCTCGACCTTTCAGCTGTGCTGGATGTATGGGTCATCTCTCAGACCTGACCAGGAACCCCATCAAGCCTTCATCATTAATGGTGCATAGGGCCGAACTTGCATAAGTTGCCCAATTGTGCCCATTGTGTGTGAGCTTGGGAAGGTAATCCATCCGTCATGTTATCCAATAGCTTTCGAGTAAGGACAGTAGTAGTTTGTTGAGTAGTCTCTTGTTTGAGTTGAGTACGAGTTGCCTTCAATAAAATTTTCTCCGCACTATGTGGGGCTCATAACCTGTTGGAAAGGGCTGTAGGCAGCCTCAGTAGTGACTCAACTACTATCATATTAGATGTACCTGTAGGCAGCTACAGGAGATCAGTAAGTAGTGTACTGGTAGGAATACCTAGACTTACCCTCAGTAGTGACTCAACTACTGAGGGAACAAGTACCAAAAATGTACTCTAAATGTGTGCTCTAAGCACTTATGTAATCATGTAATCCTCGCACCTAAGTCAATATCAAACAGGGGGGATTCTATCTCCAACAGTGCTTACCCTCAGTAGGCTGTGAGCTACTGCATCAGCAAACTAGACATCACCTGGCCAGAACTGGCCAGAGCTGGCCAGACTCCCAGCTCACCCAGAAAGGTCCCCCTCTGGCCAGGACTGGCCAGACAGGGTTCCAGAGTTCCCAGAATCCCAGCCCATCACCTCTGTCCATACTTTTACTATGCTTTTTTGCTAATGCCACTACCATTTTTTGCTAATACCACTACTACGCTTTTGTGCTAGTCCCACTACCATTTTTTGCTAATACCACTACTACGCTTTTTTGCTAATCCCACTACCGTTTTTTGCTAATACAACTACTACGCTTTTTTGCTAATCCCACTACCATTTTGTGCTAATACAACTACTACGCTTTTTTCCTAATCCCACTACCATTTTTTCCTAATCCCACTACCGTTTTTTCCTAATACCACTACTACGCTTTTTTCCTAATCCCACTACCATTTTTTGCTAATAACACTACTACGCTTTTTTCCTAATCCCACTACACTTTCAAGCTAATAGGAACTCAGTCACACAGAAATCAAATCAAAAGTAGTAATATATTCAAATTCAAGTACTACCACATAATAGCCTAATACAACTACACTTTTTTGCTATTAACACTACCTACTACACTTTTTACTAATAGTACTACGCTTTTTGCTAATACTACTACCCCATTTGCTAATACTACTACGCTTTTTGGTACTACTACTACACTTTTTTCTAATACCACTACACTTTTTGGTAATCAAATGCGTGGTAGTAGTGGGCTAATGGCATACACTACCCCATAGTAGGAATTGGCCTTTGTTTGGTCAGCTTTGGCCGCTTGCGCGAAAGGCATGAGTTTTAGTGTCCACTATATCGCGTTTTGGGGTATTTTTGTGACTTTGCAAAATTTCGAGGCATTAGTGGCTGTGCCCACTACACAACAATCCTAATGATGACTACGCTTTTTTGCTAATCAATACTACTGTACATTTCCTAGTCACACTACAAATATTTGGTAGTCAAAAAAGCGGACTCTACTACACTTTTGGTAATCAAAAGTGTACACAACATTTAACTACTCAAACACTAATCAACACTACGCTTTTTTTGGTAGTCAAAAAAGCGAACTTTTACTACACTTTTGGTAATCAAAAGTGTAAACAACATTTAACTACTCAAACACTAATCAACACTACGCTTTTTTGGTAGTCAAAAAAGCGAACTTTTACTACACTTTTGGTAATACACATCTACACTACACTTTGCTAATCAAAACACTACAAAACACTACACTTATTTGGTAGTCAAAAATGCGAACTTTTACTACACTTTTGGTAATACACATCTACACTACACTTTGCTAATCAAACACTACAAAACACTACACTTATTTGGTAGTCAAAAATGCGGAGTTTACTACACTTTTGGTAATACAAATATCTACACTACACTTTGCTAATCAAACACTACAAAACACTACACTTATTTGGTAGTCAAAAATGCGCCACAACACTACACTTTTGGTAATCCAAATGTACACTACACTTTGCTAATCAAACACTACAAGACACTACACTTATTTGGTAGTCAAAAAAGCGGAGTTTACTACACTTTGCTAGTCAATTACTAATCAACCACTACACTTATTTGGTAGTCAAAAATGCGGACTTTACTACACTTTTGCTAATCAATAGTCTACACTACACTTTACTAATCAAACACAACACTTATTTGGTAGTCAAAAAAGCGGAGTTTACTACACTTTTGGTAATACAAATCTACACTACACTTTGTTAATCAAAGCACTACACTTATTAGGTAGTCAAAAGTGCGGAGTTTACCACTTTTGCTAATCAATAGTCTACCCTACACTTTGCTAGTCAATTACTAATCAACCACTACACTTATTTGGTAGTCAAAAATGCGGACTTTACTACACTTTTGCTAATCAATAGTCTACACTACACTTTACTAATCAAACACAACACTTATTTGGTAGTCAAAAAAGCGGAGTTTACTACACTTTTGGTAATACAAATCTACACTACACTTTGTTAATCAAAGCACTACACTTATTAGGTAGTCAAAAGTGCGGAGTTTACCACTTTTGCTAATCAATAGTCTACCCTACACTTTGCTAGTCAATTACTAATCAACCACTACACTTATTTGGTAGTCAAAAATGCGGACTTTACTACACTTTTGGTAATACAAATCTACACTACACTTTACTAATCAAACACAACACTTACTTGGTAGTCAAAAAAGCGGACTTTACTACACTTGTGCTAATCAATAGTCTACACTACACTTTGCTAATCAATTACTAATCAACACTACACTTATTTGGTAGTCAAAAAAGCGGACTTTACTACACTTTTGCTAATCAATAGTCTACACTACACTTTGCTAGTCAATTACTAATCAACACTACACTTATTTGGTAGTCAAAGAAGCAGAGTTTACTACACTCATTAGGTAATCAAAAATGCGCCACAACACTACACTTTTGGTAATAAAATGTACACTACACTACACTAATTGTATTTTGCCTGTATCTCAACCATTTTTGCAGGTATGGATGGGATAGGCATACCTCTGGGGTCCTCTAGTCAGGCACTACAACTTTTATTATGACATCTTTGAAATTTAATTTTTGAGATGTCCAATTTTTTTGGTATTTTGCATTTTTCTCACCCATTTTTGGGCATATCAATGAGATAAGCATATTCCCATGATCCTGTGATCCAGCCCTACAACTTTTGTTATGACATCATCACTGTACAGCCACTTTTTGTTTTTGACAAACTGTGACTCCAACGGAACTTTGCAAATATCTCACCCCAAAAAGGAGATATTGCTGAGGTAATCATATTCCCATGGTCCTGTGATCATGGGCTACAACTTTTGTTCTCACTGTGGCTGTGCAC
Source organism: Pisolithus microcarpus (assembly GCA_024613185.1). NCBI lineage: Eukaryota > Fungi > Basidiomycota > Agaricomycetes > Boletales > Pisolithaceae > Pisolithus > Pisolithus microcarpus. The sequence goes on along the minus strand of JANFAI010000002.1, from coordinate 1,432,595 downwards.
CTGGAGGGTTGGAGGGTCTGGGCAGGTCTGGGAGGGTCTGGGCAGGTCTGGGAGGGTCTGGGCAGGTCTGGGAGGGTCTGGGCAGGTCTGGGAGGGTCTGGGCAGGTCTGGGAGGGTCTGGGCAGGTCTGGGAGGGTCTGGGCAGGTCTGGGAGGGTCTGGGCAGGTCTGGGAGGGTCTGGGCAGGTCTGGGAGGGTCTGGGCAGGTCTGGGAGGGTCTGGGCAGGTCTGGGAGGGTCTGGGCAGGTCTGGGAGGGTCTGGGCAGGTCTGGGAGGGTCTGGGCAGGTCTGGGAGGGTCTGGGAGGTCTGGAATCATTTTTCAAAAGTCCTGGGAGCACTGGAAAGCTGGGGGGGAAACGTCTGGTTTGCTGATGTGAGGGAACTCTATGAATTGTACTGCTAAGTCCGCTTTAAGGTGATTATGTAAGCACCCAAAACATCGCACCTAGGACTGCAATACAGTGGAGATTTATCTGCTCCAACAATCACAAATACATACACCTTGTTTGCACACATCTGTTTATGATATCATTCCCCATGAGCTAACCCTTCTTTGAGGAGTGGGCTGAATTGAGGGTTTGTAGATGACATGCTGATTCTCTTCCACTGTTCAAGGAAGGTTTCATAAGCAGGCAGGGCTCCACTGAGCAAGGGGATGCACTCTGAAGTCATTGTATGGTGGGCTGTAGCAGGGGCCTGCAAACAAGTGTTAGCATCAGCCATGTGCACCAAAAACTTGGATACTCACTTGCAGGGCAAACTTGAGGTCTTGTAAAACTTCCCAGTGCATCTGTTCCAGCTTCTCCAGTACCAAATTTGTGTTCTGTGGCATTCTGACCCAAAGGTCAATTGCCTGCAGCAAAGCTTTAGATGTCAATACACTGTAATGATGATCGCAAACCTGGTCTAATGCTCAAAGGTGATTGATCATGTAGTAGGTTGAGTCCCAATGAGTTGTTGGAAAGGGCTGTAGGCAGCCTCAGTAGTGACTCAACTACTAATGTATTAGATCTACCTGTAGGCAGCTACAGTGGATCAGTAAGTAGGAAACTACTAATAATAAGTAAACTCACCCTCAGTAGTGACTCAACTACTGAGGGAATAGCACCAAAATGTACTACTAAGTGCACTCTAAGCGCTTATGTAAGCATGTGAAAAAAGCATACCAAAATGGACATCACACAGGGGTGATTCAATCTCCAACATGAGTTGCAACATCATGTAGTAGCTGGACAACAGGGAGAGGGAATGGGACACCACCTTTCATGAACGATTGATTGGTGTTCCCAGATTCAATGGTCTGTTGGAAATTATGCCAATGCTGACCTGAATTGCAGACACATCAAACAGTCTCCCATCCATGCCAGATAGGGTCCTCTTGGGCCACCATAATGTACTCCTTCTTGTGCAAAACCCTCGGTGGATTGCCCCAGGTCCTTGGAAGGCCAGAAAAATCTGCACATTTGTAGCTGAGGGGTCACGGCTGCACACTCTCGTTTGTGGTGGCCATTTTGGGCTGCAGCAGCAGTCACATGACCCCCACTCGGGGTCACTGCACACAAGCACGCAGTAGCATAATTTGCGCTTAGCTGATACACCTGCTTTACATCACTTTACAATTGATTTCACACTTTACAGGCCTTTCTGGGCACATTTTCAGTACTTTCGACCACTTTTCACTAGCTAGGACAGTATATACATGCAGTTAGATTGTTAACATAGCTTATCAGGCCCCTCTGGAACCTTGCCACCCATGTGCTGCCCTGCAGAGCCCCCTTGACCAAGTCACCCTCACCTGCCAGGGGCTTCGCCTTATCGGGCAATTCCCACGACACCGCCACCTGCAAACTTCTCGCCTTGCGCACAGCGACCCCTCTGCTTAGTCAGCGGAGCAAATGGGTTTGCAGTGGCTGTGCTGCACAGCCGCTGAAATTTTCCCGGAATAAACTGACTTAAATACAGAAACAAAAAGCAAAAAAAAAAGTTGTGCCAAAAAAAAAGTTGCGCGGAGGCAGGAAAAAAAAAGTTGCGTGCTGCCAGAAAATATTTATTGTATTATTAATGTTACAGATGCAGCGTCATAGTTACCACGGATAGTAGTAGCCTCAAGTTTTCTCACGGCGTTCTGAGGGCCACGTTCGCGTCGGTTTAGCACTTGCCAACAGGTGTTCGTCTCTCCCTCAAATCCGCTCGCTGTCGTGAGCAGCCATGGCCAACTACCACTACGACGAGGCCGGGAACATGGCTTCGTACTTTCTGATATCCGTCCTCGCTATAATATTAGTCCCCGTAACGCTGTCCACATTCAGTCGCATTGTTGCAAGTACGCGTGCAGTCTGGTCATCTTCATGAGGTTGATGAGTTGACCATTCTGCGTAGGACGTCCTCAAGATCCAAAAGGTTGCCAGTGCAACCTGTGCATAGAACGGAGAAGACAGATTTTGGCGCAAACACGAGGTTCACCGCTCCAGGTGATTTTGACCAAGAGGTGTGCCTCGTCCACTGTACTTTCTCTCCGCGCATTGTGCTGATGGCCGTGTCGTCAGAACGTTTTCTATCCTTTTGGGGTGGTCTATTGTTGCATTCCTAACATACAGGGTCGCACACACGCAGGACGAAAACCAGGTCTACAACCCCTTCGACATTCTGGGGATATCAGCAGTACGACCTCAACGTCATCTAACGTCATTCTAGTTCATGAGATTCTGACACTGTAGGGCACTTCAGAGAAGGAGATAAAATCACACTTCAAGAAACTCTCCAAACTCTAGTACGTCTCGTGTCTATCCTTCTTTATATGGCAACCCACAACTTGCGTCAGCCACCCCGACAAAGTGAAAGCAACCCTAAATCAAACGGTCGAGGAGATAGAGAAGCGATTCGTGGATATTACAAAAGCCTACAAGGCGTACGTGCTCGAAATATCGTGTTTGATGTTACAGTTCGACTGACGCTTACCAACGAAGGCTCACCGACGACACCATTCGTCGTAATTATGAACTATACGGTCACCCTGATGGCAGACAAGAATTATCGATGGGCATCGCAATTCCTTCTTGGGTCGTGGAAGGCAAGAACAATGTTTGGGTCCTGGGGATCTATGCGCTGTTGGTCGGTGGCGTCTTGCCGGGAATGGTTGGGAAATGGTGGTTTGGGAACAGAGGTCGCACGAAGGAGGGCGTAAGTGCGAAAACTGCAGAGGGATTTTGGAAAGGACTAACGGAGGCGAGTGGGATAATTGAAGTTGGCAAGGTGTTTGTAAGTGCATTCAGGCACGAAAGACCCGTCAAAACGGGTGGGGATCTACGCAAGGTCGAGGGGGAAATAGAGAAGCGCCTTGGGAAGGACTGGTCCGAGTTGAAGAGTTTACTGGTGGACGGAGCGTCTAGTAGGGCTCTTGTGTTACTCTATGCTCATTTCCTGCGATTGGAGCTTGATTCCAAGGCGTTGTTGGAAGGTATGTTGTGTAATCGGTGGAACACTTACTGGCACCCTGGACTCACTCGGCCATTAGAGCAGAAATATTTGTTACTTCAGACTCCTTTGCTGTTGAATGCCTACCTCAGCATTGTGTCGGCGCGAAACTGGCTGTCTCCGACACTTGCTGTCATGCGGTTGCATGCCTACATTGCTCAGGCTGTCGTTCCCGGAAGACGTAATCTACAAGTGCAGCTTCCTGGTTTTGCGTCCCATGCTGCAGCTGACGATGTAGACGACCTCTTTGACGTCGTGCGACAGCTAAGAGAAGCTGGCGACGAACGTACCGAGGAAGCAGGGAAAGCCTTCAACAGCTTGGCTTCTCTGGAGATTGTCGACTTGCGCTTCAGAGGTACGTTCTCATTGATTTACGCCGATCGTTGTTTGACTCGACTCCAGTTATTGGTGAACGTGTCGTAACTCCTTCGTCAATCGTGTTTTTGCTGGTGAAACTTCGGTTGAGGGATTTGTCCTCGTTGCCAGTAGATACCATAAAGAGAGAAGATACGGAGGCTGAGGGTTCGCCCGTTAACGATGGGATTGATGAGAAATTTCTGCATAGTCGGCGGGACGCGGAGGAAATCGAGGTTGGAGACACGGGATTCGTTCATGCTCCTTATTGGCCTGGGGTATGTCGTGTCCCCAAGTGTCTCATTCTACTTTCGCTCTAACTCCCGCACAGCTACGCAAGCCTGCTTGGTGGCTTGTTCTCGCAGATGACAAGTCCAATAGGATTGTGGTTCCCCCTTTGAAAATAGCGGATGTTCCTCTTTCGGACCCCTCGAAGGAACGCAATTATCGCTGCTACAAACTCCAATTCCAGGCCCCTCCTAACGTAGGCCTGTTCACCTGGAGAGTATACTTCGTGAGCGACACGTTCGTTGGTGGAGAGACCTGTAGGGATATTGTGGTAGGTTTCTACGCAAATAAGACACCTGAAGATTGGCCTGACAGATCCTTAGCTAAAGATTGATGACGTCTCTGCGCTCAATGCTGATGAACAGCACTTGGAGGATGAAATATCTGATCCGGAGGAGGACACACTAGCTGGACAAATGGCGGCCATGCGAGGGGGATCAGTAAAGAAGGTGCCAGTGGCGGAGGAGGATAGCGATGATAGTTCGACTGATGATGGTGGTGAGGACGATAGTTCCGACAGTGATTAACTTAGTATATATATGAACCGCAAGCTTTACTTTGGCGTAATGGAAGTTTTCGCGGTCTCTTCGTGTCAAGGAGTGATGAGCAAAGAAAGCAGTAAAGCACGGACGCCTACTAAACAGCAGTGGTTGTGATCACCGCATGCGCATAACTTGCTCTCCGCACCCCGGACGAGTTCGATGATTGCGGTGCGGCTACTTTGCTGGCTCGTTTACGTCCACATCACTGGCATCTACCTCTTCACAAGAGGGTTTCTTCTCAGTCGACTGGCGCTGCCGAACAAATCTCAACAAGGGCAAGAACAATGGAATCGGTTTGCAACGCACAAACGTGCTGTCGTGCTTGTCATCGACGCCCTGCGATTTGATTTCGTGTCCGACCATCCACCAGACCCTCCCTCGCCGAACCACCACAACATCCTCACACTCCCTCGGGAACTCACTGCAGCGCATCCCCAGCACTCTTTCATCTTCAACGCGTATGCAGACCCACCGACGACGACGCTCCAACGTATCAAAGGTCTTACCACAGGTTCTCTACCAACCTTTGTCGACATCGGAGAAAGCTTTTCAGGGTCAGTAATACAGGAGGACTCTCTGCTTCACCAATTGGGCAGCTCGGGACACAAGGTCAGTTCATGAAGTTATTCGCTCGTGGTCACTTTGCCGATCATCATTGTACGCACTTCATATATGATGTAGATTGCATTTGTCGGCGACAATACATGGCTTGCCCTTTTTCCGAGTTTTCTCGACCATAATCTGTCGTACCCATTTGATTCGTTCGACGTCGAAGACCTCCACACGGTCGACTCAGGCGTCATGTCCCAACTACCGTCCATCATACAACAGAGGTCACAACCATGGACACTTGCCATCGGCCATGGTCTCGGAGTCGATCACGCAGGACATCGCGTCGGACCCGACCATCCTGTCATGAAAGCCAAGCTCGAACAGATGAATTCGTTCCTGGCCGAACTTGTCCGCGTCATCGATGAAGATACGCTGTTAATTTTACTTGGTGATCACGGTATGGACCAAGCGGGCAATCACGGCGGCGACAGCGTCCTCGAGACTTCATCCGCAGTTTGGATATACAGCCGCGGTGCACCTCTTTCGTCGTCTTTGACATCCTTACCTCCTGAGATTCTACCTAAGACGATGTTTCCGGGGGAACGCATCCCCCATCGTTCCATCCAACAAATTGACCTTGTGCCAACGATCTCGCTGCTCCTCGGTCTTCCGATTCCGTTCAATAACCTCGGCACTATAATTCCGGAACTTTTCGACCGAAAGGACTCGAGTGTGAACGAAACCCTGGAGTTGAATGCACGCCAGATCAAACGATACTTGGACGCCTATCGGGCAAGCGCATCCGGTGGCGAACTGGATGGTGTGTGGTCCGACTTGGTCAAGGCTTGGTCGGAAGCGAGCGGCGCCCCACCTGATACTCGAGTCCCGGCTTTGTTCGCATTTAGCCGTCTCTCGTTGTCGACCTGTCGGTCACTATGGGCCCAATTCAGCTTGACGCTCATCGGTGCAGGCCTCATAATAATATTTACAAGTATCGTCGCTTCTTACGCATTATATAGCCTTCTTGGGAACTCTGGAGGGGATCGAAGACAAAGGCTGGAAGGGAGTATCCTCAGCGCCTTCAAAGTCGGTGCCCTGAGTTCGATTGTGAGCGGTTTCGCATACCCACTTGTTCGGGATTATCTGGACGGAATTCACGCGCACCATCTCATACTCTTCGGTGGTGCTCTTGCATCGTCATTGACGCTCACCCTTACCTGCAAACCACGATTTACTTTTGACACAGTGAAGTCCCAACCGGTCCTCCTCATCCTCCACATTCTGTGCTTTGCCTCCAACTCGTTCACGATCTGGGAAGACCGTATCGTGCCATTCTTGTGTCTCACTTCGTTGGCACCAAGCTTTCTTACTGGATTCACTGCGCCCACGCCGCGCCTTCGCAACCGCATCCTCGGGTTCTCGACGTTGTTCGCCGTATGTGTCCGTCTTATGATGCTAAGCACCGTTTGTAGAGAGGAACAACATCCCTACTGCGTTGTCACGTTTTACACATCCTCGACTTCTTCTGCTCCTCCCGTCCTTGCGTTGGCTCTCGCGCCCGTCATGGCAGTGTCGATACCTCAGATAATACGTCGTGTGCTAGCAATTTCAAAATCTGACAATGGGATTGCGCGCATATTTCTGCCGTGGATACTCACGACGGCGTTGCTCGCTGGAACGACGTGCTGGATCTTTGAGTGGATTCATTCAATGGAATGGTTTGGGGACGTAGGAAATGTGTGGCTCAGGAATGCGAGGACGACGGTAGCGACGGCGGAAATAGTGCTTATGATCTTTGGAGGTCTCGCCTTTTGGAGTGCCATCCCGGTATGTATGGGTGTCCAACGAGCGGAGCGGCCAACAAGGACCATGGCTAGCATCGTGACAGAGACAAACGGGGGGTCTCCTGTTGTCGCCGATTTCGGATCGAAACCGTCTCATTCCGAGAACACGAATTTGGGTACGCAGGTCACAGTCACTCTCCTTGGTTATGCCAACGCGTTCGGATCGCCCTACTTCATATTGTGGTCGATCTTCCTAAGCGTCGTATGGCTCTGCACGCAGCTCGCCGGACAAGTTGTGCTGGGCCTATTTACTGTGGCGTTACTAGCTTATTTGGAGGTAGTCGACAGCGTTCGGGACGTCTGGGGATTAAACGAGGCGCTTTCCAAAGGTCTTACATCCACTGTTGGCACTCCTTCCACCCAACTTCCTTCCAACTCGGATTCTGACGGGCTCACTCTCAAGAGGGAAGTCAAGTTCTCGGAGATCGTTCCTCTCGCGTTGTTGGCTACGTATACGTTCTACAGGACGGGCCACCAGGCCACCATCCCTTCCCTCCAGTGGAAAACCGCGTTCGTACTGGTCTCTAGCGTCAAGTTTCCGTATTCCCAGATCACGGTAATCTTGAATACCCTTGGCCCCTACTTCCTAGTTGGCCTCTCGGCCCCGCTTTTGGCATTGTGGAATCTCCCGCCTTCTCTCTCCCCAGCCGTAAACCATCAGGAGAATGTACTGCTTTCCGTCCTGAGGTCATGCCTAGGTTTGTCGACGTACTTCAATTCGCTACTACTGGGGAGTGCAGTGTTTGCAGCGGGGCTAAGGAGACACTTGATGGTTTGGAAGGTTTTTGCACCCCGATATATGTTTACTGTATTGGAGATCGCAGCTTTGGACACGGGTATAGTGGTTGGCATATGGGGGGTATGGAGAGTGAGGAAGAGCATCGGGAGCTTACTTAGAGGGACTAATGAGTTTAATACGGTTGTCCCAAGCAACTGACATGGTAGTCAGTCAGGTGGGTCGGTGGCAATAACATATGTTCGCCATGCATCTGCCTTGAGAAATTACCTTGCTTGCAAGGTTTCTCCTTCCGTGGTACCTTCGCGACTCGCATCATGAAGCTGTGCTGAGACAGCGGTCTCGACAATCCACGTCCACACGACGACTGTAGTACGGCCATACAAACGAGGGCCGCCCATAGCACAAATAAGATTCTTCCCCAATGAGGGAGAATGATCACACGTGCATAGCGGGTATGAGGATGGATAGAAATGCCTATCTGCCCCCAGTAGACAAGATATGAGGGTAGCTACCAGATCGAAGGAAATTATTTGACGAGAAGAATGCTCGTCACCCCCGCACATCCGCTGGATACTTGAGCCCACCGTTTGAAGCGTTGACTGCCGTGCAGCCTGTTACGATATTAGCATCCTTACCCCGATACTCCATCTCTAAAGGGGTGTGTACTTTGCTAAACGACTAACTGACATGCGCATCAAGGTCACCACTGGTCCTCCTCTCCCCCTCCTCAGAGCGTGGTTCCCTGTACCCTCTCCTCGTCCAGAATCTTCCTCGACGTCCCCAGAGTTGACCATTGCAAACCTCAAAACACGTTTATGCAACACCTTGGCGCTGCTTGGCACCGTTCCCCCGTCCGCGCTCCGTCTGTCTATCGACGGATTCGAGCTCCTCGATGAATGTGACCTCGGCGTCGTTAGAGATGGTGATTTAGTATGGTGAGTCGTGCCTTGCTCGGTGACCATGAGCCGCGTTTTCTCTGCGACGTGCGAGGCGTCCAGATCGACTGATTACATGCAAGTATTGAACAGATAAATCCACCGGAAAGTATCATGGTGTCGAAAGAAAACCAACCGGAGCGCAGTGGAGACCGTCGGAAACATACTTCCCCCCTGCGGGATATACACACCACGTCCAAAAAGCGGAAACGATCCGTCGAATCCACCTCTGCATCGGAACCCGAGTCCACATCTGAGTCCGACTCTTCCAGTTCATCTTCATCCTCATCTTCTTCCATCGACAGTGACTCGGACGCAACCAGTACCACATCGAACTCCTCCGAATCAGACACCTCGGAGCCTGATTCCGGCCCGTCTCTCCCCTTGACCGGGAGAACCGAACGGCAAGAAACGAAACTCAAGCCATTTCCCTGTCATCCACCCAAACCGTCACCGACGTCCACGTACGCTCTTCTATTCCTTTCTTTTTTTTCTTGCTCAAATTCTCAAGTCAAGGTCAACTGACACATGTTCCCCCTGGATTCGGTAAACCACAAACCCGTACCCGCAACAAGAGGAGACGGTTAAAAAGGGTGCACGAACGCCAAGCAGCAGCAGACTCTGGCCCGGTGTCAGGATCCAATGCAATTGAATCGGGTGCATGTGCACACCCGGAAAATCAGCTCCAGCAGTCAGAAGCATCGAGCAACGGAAATACTCCTGACGTCTTTTTACTTCCTTCGTTATCGCTTCGGAACAAAAACAAAGCCAAGAACTTCCGGTCACTCATAAGCAGACCTTTACCGCCCAAAATCATTTTCGCAGATGAGGAAGATGAAGTTTCAGCTCAGATAGTGATTTCTACAGAAAATCTGCGCTCGTCGTCTCTGGACTCTTCCCGGTTAACATCTGTCTCCGTGCAAGGAGAAGTTGAACGACAACCACTTGCCACTAAAAGCATGCCGCTGCTTGTACCACCTTCTGCTCGTCCCTCGTTGCCACCCAACCTCTTTGTTACTAGTGTGGACGTGGAAGCGGGAACTCAACGACCTAAGAAAAAGAGAAAGACACGTGCTGCCGCAGAACCTGGCCGTCACCTGGCAGGTGACTTTGTGGAGGACGCCGGACGCGAAGAATTGAACGTTACGCTTGATTACGGGAATAATGAGGATGACGGTCCACAGGAGAAGACCTCACGAGGCCAATCTCACGGGGAGACAGCTCCCGTAGAGGTGGATCTGAGCAAACTTGAGCGGTCAGCCAAATCCAACTGGACACAATTCCCAAAAATCACTCGAGAGACCCAAGTGACTTTGAAGGTCGGGGACGTGATAGCTTACAGGGTCAGCTTTACTCTGATCGTCCTCACTTCACTTATGAAGTTGTTGCAATATACAGGATCTTGGCATTAACCCAAAGACGTTCACACCTGAATACTTAACTACCTTTGCGAGAGTCGCGTCTGTTGATCTAACTAAGGTGGTCGTGAGGCCATTACAGCCTCGACCCGAGGTGTCATTCAGTGCAAGGCTCGGTCAGCATATCGAAGAAGCTCACGAAGACGAGTTCGTATGGGAAGATATTATCAATGGAGACTGGAGGTTCATCAGGGGGTAATTAAGATACCTATGTAGTTTCCTTGGATTCTTTGTTTATGTATGCCCTCTGCTGAATTCTGGCTGTCGGACTGTAGTCCAGAAAGTTACGTGATGTAGTTCGACCCAGGAGTACATGGCTGAAGTACAGCAGGGAGGGTTGTTGGCCGGAAACAGAGAAAAAGACTCAGTTGTTGGATAACGGACTGAGCTGACTTGACGCGACGTATGTATCAGTCACGTGGCCCGCGTACCCTAAGCGTTGAGCGCGAGGTCTAATGGTGCAGCTCGGCGTAGGGGACGTCGAAGACTAGCATCGTGAATTCGTATGCTTCCATGCACTCTCGTCTTGTGGTACATGTTAGCGACTTTCGCATCCCAAAGATTTCCCCGGCACGTCATACACTTGCTCGCTCGCTCGGCTCTGTGCCAGCACGAAAATGTGCCCCTCCTCCCAAGACCGCCGTGGATACGTCCATGCACACGGCGCAGAAAGCCCACAGAGCTCGGCTCAATAATCTTCTTATGGCTGCCGACAGACTTCTCGAAAGCAAACACGCTCACACCATCCAGTCGTACATCATGGACAAAATATCCGCTCACAAATTCTATAACTCGTATAGATGGGTTGCATTCACTCGTCTAATCAGGTTTTCACTTTCGAGACAACTGTTTTCTATGGCGATCGTGCTGTATGACAGGCTGGTCAGCGAAGGATTTGCGCCGCCCTCTTCTATTCGTGCAAGCATGATCGCTCTCAAGCTAATCGACTCTTCAGAAGATCTTCAAGATGCTGTTGAGCCTCTCACTCAGGTCTTTGCGGACGAATCGTATGACACCGCAGCATTCATGCAACTCCTCTATTTCATGCTCAGTGTCAAGAAAGTTCCCGTCCCCCTCATTGACAAGCTAGCAAGTATCTACACCACGATCAGGAAGATAGAACTCTGTTCGTGTCCAGATCTCATTGGTGAGATCGTCAGGATCAACACACGAGCCGGTCGTCTAGATGCTGCACAAGGCTGGTTGCGTGCCTTCGAAGAAAGTTGTCAAAGTGAGGATGTCGGGATGGATGCTTCTCCTTATGCAGCCTTGGTGCATACTCTTATGAGCGTCGATCCCAGGAATACGCCTGCTCTCCAGGCCATTCTAAAGAAAATGAAGGCTGCAGGCATACCTCCAAATATTTCCATTTTCAACACACTGATGTGGGCCAACGTCAAGCAGGGACGTTTTCGAGAAGCGTTCGAGTTGTACCGCGTCCTTGGGGCACAACGCTCTGAACAGCTGGTTCCCAGTGATGTTACATTCAAGATACTCCTACGTGCTATACGGCTTCTCGGTCAGAAACCACGCACTGTGCGGGTGCCGAACGTCATGGAACCTCGACAGATTTTTCGGGACATGCTTGAGTGTCATCTCCAGCAGACTGGTGGGCAGCCATTGGGTCGCTCTTCCTCCCTGTCCGCCTCTGCGCTTCAAATGGCTCTTCGGACATTTATTGCATGCAAAGACTACCTGGGCGCATTTGTTGTTGTCCGTTTACTTGATACCTTTGGTTTCACTGCTGACCTACAAAGCTATCGCATCGTTCTCGCCCATTTACTCTCCCGAATGAACCGCGAGGCGAAAAGCGCAAGGCGACCTGGTGAATACCGCCTTGCCGACTTCCTCATGCACCTCCGCCCTGACGAGAAGCTCGACTTGAATGCTATGACTTCTCGCGTGCAGGTCAGCCAGCCCGCAGCCCAGGTATCCACGCAAGGGCTCATGTCGACTGAGCTCCACCCCTTACCCGGTCTTCTCTTAAATTCGGAATGCTCCTCCAGAGATGTTGTTTCCCACCTTCTGGAACTCGGTGAGCCAGATCGTCACAGCGATGAAGACCTACTCGATGTTATTCCGTCGACTATCATACATTCGTCTGTTCGGGCACGACGACATCGGCGGATGCACGTCCCTACTCTGCTCGTGCTTTGTGGTGAAGATGCTCCACCCATTGACAACCGTTGTTCGCCGATCCCCCTCGCTCGACTCTTGCAGAAGGTTTTCCTCGGAACTCTATGGGCAAGTTCACCTTCGTTCAACCCACGGTGGCATACTCTAGTGCAGAGAGTGGTTGGAGATGCAAAGAAAAGTATGGTTCCTCCGATGGATGTCACGGACTCTGCGAAGGCGGAAAAATCGCGCAAGCACTTGGATAGGAAGCCGGGGTTACCCTTCGCTCTATCAAGGAGGAGACGATCGGCGAGGGCTGGGTGGGAGATCGAGTTTGTTGGGGATGACGACCTCTCTGAGGACAAATAGTCGTCCGCGCGAAGAGAGAGGGGATGGACAGTAGCAGATGATGGACCGGACTGGTCGCGCAGGAGCGGCGCAAGTTTCAACGGACACGCCGTAGCTACTTTCGCATGATTGTCTCTGAGCACCAGGGAACTCATGTACGTCCCCCCACACCGCAGTCGCAAGGTCGTACCTCGCTGACGGCCGGCCCATCGATCACAGGTTCTCGCAACTCTTGAGCATGTGAAAAGCATGCCTGGTCACCCACAGAGGCGCGGGTCCAAGTTGTTGAGGTGCTATGACGCCTACATAGAAATTTACATATCCATTACTTGGTTGGGGTTGTTGTTATCAAGGTTGAAACTATGCCGGATGGTGACGAAGAGCCCGTCTGACTGACTGCCGAGCACGTACACTCATCAAGCTGACGTCTGGGCTCGGCATGCAGGAGGAATGCGGTCCGGGATGTCCCGAATGATCGATTTTATTTTATTTATTTGTTTCCGCGCGAAAAATCAAAATTCCCCGTCGAAACTTACCCGCCGTCGAGTGCGACGACGACGACGACAACGATGCTGCCAAAAGTCACCAGCCATCTGTTCCTGCACACATCGCGTGCAGTCGCTCTCGTTCAAAACCAGTCTGGGACTCTCCGCAATGTTCTTCAGCACCAGTCATCAGGCTCGACCACTTCTACAGCACCATGGACTACTGGCCCAGGCTCATCCTGGGGTGGTGCTGGAACAGGCGCAGGTCCTGGAGGCGCTAAATTCAATGCTGGCAGTAAATTCTACACGGGGTATACTGTACGTTTTTATTTTTCCTCCCTGCTTGCGGGTCCTACACGAATATGACCCTTGACAGGGCGCCGGTCGCGCAGTTACACAAGCAAACGCGTCTGCCGGCCAGGATCTCATTAAAGACGATGACAAGGAGGATGTCTCCACATCAGTGGTCAAGTCCCGCCAGTCTTCCTCTCATCACTCACGCCCCCTCACTCGCCGTCATTCCTTTACCCTTCCCTCCGGTCCACGCGACCCTGCGCAGGAGACCAGCACAGGCGTCTTGCATTCCGTTCAGTTACACCTCCGTGCGCGACATACATTCGCCCCCTCTGCAGAACACGAGCAGCAAAATCGACGGCAACCGTCGCCGCCGCGGCCCTCACTTACCGCAGATGACTCTTCCCAGTCGTCTTTCGCCATCAGTGTCGAAGAAGCCTTCGCAACTAAAAATATTCCTCGACTTGCTCAGCTGATAGTGGAACTCACGGACCGCGATCACGACGTGCAAAAGTCTCTTCGCTCGATCGACGCGCGTGCGCGCAGGAGGAGGTTAGGTGCACAAACATCTAGTCTTATTGATGAGGCAGCCGCAGAGGAGGCCGATTCCAAGGGCAAAGATTCGCTTCTGGCCGAAGACAACTTCCGCTCAGCTATGTCGATATTCGACGCCGCCTGTATAACCTCCGAGTCGGACTCGGGAAATCCTCAAAAGCGTTCAGCTCTGGCCTTCCGTTTCCCTGTTAACGTGTACCATGCTCTTCTACGCTCATGTGCATACTATGCTTGCACCGATGCCGCCCTCCGCGTATACTCTCATCTCGAGGCACGAGTTCGTCAATTTCCAACTCACGGGCCAGAGACGTCTACTCCGTTTTATCCCTCTACGACCGCAATCTACTACCTTCTGAGCACCTACGTTAATGCTAATGATTTCGTGGGAGCCACGGAGGTGTTTAACGAGTTTAAGGACTTGTGTGCCCGAAAAGAGATAGCCAACTTGGAGCCCAGTTCGAACGTACGGGTCTGGAATAAGATGATAGAGGCTTACTTCCGTGCTGGACAACCAGCCGGTGCCTTACGATTGCTGGAGACCATGATGGATGCCGAAAGTAGCGATAAGACCCAAGGTTCTGTATCCACCCCATGTCTTTGTATTCGTATGCTTACGCCCTTTTTCATGCAGGTGAAAAGGTTCTCGTACCAAGTCCTGCTTCCTCCACCTTCACGACTATCATCAACGGTTTCTGTAGTCAAATTCCTAATGACCCTATCGACTCCGGTACGGCTCCTACGCCCTCCCCGCAACCCGATGTTGCCACAGCTCTCTCTTGGTTCAACCGTCTGCTTCTTCAGCCTAATCCCTCTATTAAGCCTTACGACCCTTCTTCTGAACCTACGCGGCCAGACCAGAAGGCATGGACGGTTATGCTCGAAATGCTTTCCCAGGCAGTTTCTACGGATAAATCACGGATTCAGGATCTCAACAGATTGTTTGGCGTTCTGGTGGAATGTGCGGCTAAGGATAGCCTGGTAGTGATGCCAACCTTACGGTCCATGGTGCTCAGTACCAACGTGCGTTTCCTTGAACAGGCGACCGATTCAGAAGACAAAGACCTCGTCCATGCTTCACTGGCGTTTTTAGTGCACCACCTTTCCTCGGACAAAGATAGACGCTCATCGTTGCTGGAGACCCAGGCCTTGCTTGCGAGCGTATATCCTCAATTCGTACGCTTCGGCATGGCTGAGAAGGCTTGGGAACTTGCGAAAGGTTTAGTAGCCCAGGAATTATCTGTGATCGAGGAAAGCTTGAAGAAGGATGAGAAAGCGGAGGCCAAGATATCTGGGCAGCTCCTCAACAAGGTTATTCCGCTCGCTCTGGAGGCAATTTTTTCCTCGTCCTCGGAGACCTCTGCCCCATCGGAAACGCTGCAGGTCATGCGATATGCAGTACGAATAGGAGTGAAGCCGACGTCCGCTACGGCGCCTTACTTCTTGCATGCCTTCATAGTATCCCCGATTGAGATCCAGCGTGATCTGACGCAACAGGACTACGAGTTCCTTCTTTCGTGCGCCCTTGCCCTCCCTGTCAACGCCTCAAACAACGAATTACCCCAAGGATGTGCGTACCAGTCTCTTACTGCCCTTCTCAAAATCTTCGACGATGCTGGAATTGCTTCTCACGTGCAAGCCGCGCCCAAAAAATTGGCTCTAGCTATAATGACCGCACTCCAAGAGTCTTTGGATGCCCACCAGCTGGCAGAATTCTTCAGGACTGTCGGGCCTGTTTTCCAACGGTTCAAGTGTCCACCACCACCTCCTGCCCCAGCCACTGAATCGCCAGCGTCTCGCGCGCCGGTCATCGTTGACTCTGAGATTAGTCATTACATCGATGAGTGGTACCCTTCAAACCGTTCCCTCACTGTCCACGACGGTTACGCCCGCCTCCAGGAGGCGATCTCGGCCCCGTCCCCTCGTTATCCTCACCCTACTACCTTGGGACGCCTTATCAATGGCCTCGGTCGTGCGCGCGACGTACCCGCACTGCAGTTTGTCTACGATACTGCGCAGCAAGTTATCTTCTCACCTCACATCTCCGCGAACCCGCCATGGCAATCTCAAGCATGGTTCCAGATCGAAGATCAGATGATTGTCGCGTATGCGCACGCTGGGGACATGGAGAGGGCGTACATGCACCGCGACCGCATCTCAGCGGCTGGTGGTGTGCCGTCGCCGGATGCATACGGATCGCTCATCGAGTGCGTGCGTGACACGACAGACGATACTTCCAACGCCATGGCTCTTTTTACCGAATGTCAGATGCGCGGGACGAAACCGAACGTCTACCTTTACAACACCATTATCTCTAAGCTTGCCAAGGCACGCAAGGCCGACTTTGCTCTTGATCTATTTGAACAAATGAAGACAACTACCTCGCTGCGGCCTTCTTCGATCACGTACGGCGCTGTCATTGCGGCATGTGCCCGCGTTGGCGATACCCAAGCTGCCGAGCGGCTTTTCGAGGAGATGGCCGGCCAGCCTAATTTCAAACCTCGGATCCCACCGTACAACACCATGATGCAAATGTATACACATACTAAACCAGACAGAGGGCGCGTATTGCATTACTACGACTTAATGTTGAAGGCGGGTATCAAACCCTCCGCTCATACTTACAAGGTCAGTGTCCGAACGATGCTTGCCCCTTGTTACGTGGTTTTACTGAACCGGTACACCACAGCTCCTCATCGATGCATATGGAACCATTGAGCCTATTGATATCGAAGCAGCTGAAGAGACATTCAAGAAGGTCGAATCTTCTTCGGAAACATCTCTTCAAAGTACCCACTGGGCAGCACTTATCAACGCTTATGGCTGTGTTTTGAAGGACCTGGACAAGGCCATAAGTGTTTTCGACTCGATCGCGTCGCATCCTTCCGCTCGCCGAAACCCGCTCAACCCCATCCCAGACGCTGTCACGTACGAATCACTCATCAATGTCTTCGTTATACACAAGCGTATGGATCATGTCCGTACCTACCTCGCAAACCTCCAGGCATCGGGCGTGCATATGACGGCATACATAGCAAACCTCTTGATCAAGGGTTACTCGACTGCAGGGGACATTGAGGAAGCCCGCAGGGTATTTGAGAGTTTGGTTGATCCTCCCAGTGGTGTTGCTGCCCCCAATAACCATGTGCCCCACAATCCGGCGTCCACTTCCTCAGTTTCTTCGACTGGGCCTTCATACAGAGAAGTGCGTCGACTTTACTAACTGTTGTTTTATTGTGGATTGACGTCCCTCGCAGCCGTCAACATGGGAAGCGATGTTCCGCGCTGAACTCGGTAATGGACACCGTGATCGTGCGGTTGCCCTACTAGATCGGTTACGAGAAAGGTACGGTTGACCCCCCCTCTTCTATGCGGTTGAACTTACACCTTCATCTCTTGCAGACAATTTCCACATGCAGTTTATCAGAGGATTCGTGGTATCATGGGCGATGACGACTCCGTGACACCGTGGGCGCAGTCTCCCTCTTCACAGTCCCTCTAATTCGATGCTTTGACGATCTCCCAGGCTCTGACTCGCTCCGAGCCGGTCCTCTCCCTCCGGGGGTGATGCGACGGTTGAACGTCGCTAAAATTTTATTTATCTCTAACAGGTACATCCCCCGGTTTAATCTACTCATCCAGCATATGATATCCTGCATACGTACTTATTGTACATTAGATGAACGACTTTGTATCATAATAGATGTATGCCTGCCGCACGACGTATGCAGATTACCCATTCTGACCAATTGTGCAGTCATTAACTGATGAACAGAGTCCTCGGAATTATGGTTGACAGACCCAGCAAAGCAGCTGTATGGAGCAAGTCAAGTGTTTCATTGTCAACTAACCAGGATTTGTTCGAGTAGCTAAGAAGGCAGCCGTGCCGGTAAAGTCGCCATTTTTTTGGGTGGTTCACCCCTGATGTCATTTCAGCATGCCGTTCCATAAGCACTGAGGAAGGCAGGCTGGCAAAATGCCGGGGTAGGACACAAAGCGGCTAGCAACTTCGCCATTCGGAAGACGGTCATCTCTCTTGAACACGAAAAGCTTCTGTGACGAGACGGACGGGGCATAAATCGGATTAGATTGATAGCCAGAATATTACTGCCAGCCAACAGAAGAGGGTCCCGGCGATATCTCCCCTCTCCTAACACGTTTATCCCAAGTTCGAAGCGATCCGTATAACAGATGCCAGGATCGAAGGCCAGGGTGCTCATAGAATTACCCGGCTACGGGTTCATGGTACCTGTGCCAGCAGTGCGACTCTTCATGATAAACGTGCGGTACGTCCCATACGCACTTTCATCAGTCGGGGAATTGATATCCGTCGTGACTTCAGTATGGAGAACGGCACGCTGCCACACTGAAATCAGACGCGCTTAGTAGCACGTTATAAGTGATGTCAGTCGGGGGCGTAAGAACTCAGACAACTCAGGAAAAGTGAACGTCATTTCGAATACAAGGTTACATGCATTAAAGAATCAATCTATACGGCTGGATTTAGCATACCGCTTATCAGGATGAGACTCTTGAAGATCGTCGCGGAGCAATTTCATTATCGCCGCGAACGCCGAGGTAAGAAATCCTAGGACGAGAAGAACCGTCATGTAGGGGTGCGCGGCTATCGCTTGTCCGAGTTGGCCAACGCTCCAGTTCAATAACTGGAAAGTAAGTAGCGGATGAAGAAGCGTGAAAGTAACGAGTCCTTCACTTACCTGCACAGCACGTTCGAAAATGTTCTGTGAATGCTTGGGTCTTGCATTCCCCTGCAAGATTGCTTCAAGTGTAGAAGATACGCTGACAAAGTTCAACTTGATCGGTTGCTCAGATCCGTCTTTGTCGTAGTAGAGTAGCCGCTTCAGAGTATTTGAGAGAGCGGTGAGAGGCGACAGCGGGCAGAAACTCACCCCATGATCAGCGACAACAACCTCGGGTTCTCCCACAGCTTTAATCCCATACATATTCTTCATCCACTTCCCCCATTGATCCGTGTCCATCCAAGTGAACACAACATCCCTCCTTCCACTCTCGTACTGGCTTTGATTGGTTTTCAAGCGCCACTTCTTCCCAATGTCATTCAGTTTCTCAGTAACGGAGTCTCGTGCACTTGGTTGGGTAGAGACTATAACCACCAAAGGTTGATGCGGAGCGTTCATTACATCCTGGAACACTTCGCGAGATAACTCCAAAGATGTCGGGAATCGATTCGCGAAAAGCCACCTCCTCAGCGCATCTTTGTCTGATTGGGACAGTGAGGGATAGAATGTCGATGTGGGCTGGTGAACGTCATGGTCCTTCAACGCAAGGACTGCATAGGGTGCATCGCTTGGAATGTTGTACTGTTTGAAGAGCTCCGGCGAAGAGGACAGATAGACCGGCGGTGACCCAAACAGAAGCTGGGACTCCTTGGCCATATGGTCCTTGTGGTTATAAGTGTATTGTAATTAATGACGCGCCAACTTGAAACATACCACGATATTCTTGTCGGTTGGAGTATGCAGAAGGAGATACATGACGGGTATGTCTCGACTAACCTCATCAAGTTGAGAGGCTTCGATGGTTTGCATCGTACTGTCATATCGTGAAAAACTACCCAGAATTACACACGTGGGTAGAAAAGCTCACGGGTGCGAAGCGTGCTCGGAGAACGTAACAAGTTGGTCATACTTTCTGCCTCCGGTATACTCGGTTTTAGCACCGTGAGCGTAATAGAGGAGAGTCGGATAGCCAGGGATGCCTTGACTTGAGCACAGAGGTTTCTGATCGTCACAGTTCACCTCCGCAATATTCAACTTATGCTGCATATGACGGGCTAGTTGAGACCACGTTGGTGCCAGTTTCTTACAGTGGCCGCACCTTCGTATCCTATTAGCTGCATTCAGCAGTAAAAGCATCGACCACGTACCAAGGCGCAAAGAATTTAACAAATGCAGGCCCTTCAGAGAGAAAGCTGTCGAATGTTTCTGTCGTTAGCTTGACCACTTGTCCCGTAGGATTTGGGTCCACGTTAGGTGCAGGGACATGCAAAGGTTCCTCTATAGTGTTCGTAGGTTCTGGAGGAGGAGCCGTGGAGACCACTTCCTCTTCAGCCACCGTGTTGGAGATAGTAACCCCTGTTGGCTCCGCGTGCTTGGCAAGGTAATCGACCAAGAGATCAAATTCTCTGTTCTTAACGAATTTATCCACAAACTCTCCGTTGCGGTATAGGTTCATCTGAGGATAGCCTGAGACACCCTTCTCAGAGCAGAGGTCTGATCCCATGTTTCAGCGGTTATAAGCAAAGAAGGATGAAATACTCACCCCCATTGAGTGCACAGTTGACCTGAGCGAGGTGTATACCAGGGTCAGCTTGCTTCTCAAAATGGTCAGCCATTCTTGTCCATGTTGGCGCGAAGTGGCGACAGTGAGGGCAGTAAGGCGAAAAGTATTCGATAAACCTGCAGACAATGAAGCTCGCAGATCGCCAGACCCGAAAAAAAATAGCTACTCACCAGACGCCGTTCGCAATCGTCTCTTCGAAGTTGCCAGGCGTCAGTACGTTGGTTGCAACGACAGGCGCTGAAGTCGCTTGAATGGCGAACGCAGCAACGAGGAACGACAGTGGAGATCTCCATCGAGTCAAAGACAGAATTCTCATTGCAACATGAAGGTTGACGTTGCGTCAGTAGCGGTGAAGAAGTGCTGGTGGTGACTTTGGTTCTTGTCGGTATGGTCGGAGCCGGGGCTATTTACTCGTCCACTGATATAGCTTGGAACTTTGCTTGCCACCGCCATGTCGTAGGAGAAGTCCCCTAGAAACCCGTCCTCATGGCACACGAACTAAGATAATTACCCGTTCTCTACCTACGTTAATTTTGGCAGAAAGAACACCTGGAACGACACCGTTGACACACATGGCCTATGCTGTTACAGTCGACTCCCTTATAACGCATACCTGGCATAACACATACTCCCTCATAACACATACTCCCTCATAACACATACGTTTTTGAATTCCCTGACGGGATTTTTGGCCCGTAATCCCTCCCTGACAACACATACTCCTTGATAACGCATACCTTTGGTCCTATCCCGAGGGGGTATGTGTTATAAGGGAGTTGACTGTACCTAGCTCTCAGCAGAATGGCATGTTCTCAGCCATCGCAGGCAAAGCCAGGCTGGGTGCATCTGGATGCTCCGAACTCCAATTACTCGATTACCATCACCCAATATTCAAATCTCATATATGTCCTGCCTGTGGGTACATGACTCCCAAGCACGTTCTCGACGGGGTAACAAGCCTAGCACGCGATCGTACCTTCTCCCCACTCGCGATTCTCTTGTTTGCTCACGGATTCTCAGTATCATTCTATTCCACCTGCTCACCACTTATTTGAATGCCCTTCGTCACGGCAAGCGTGAACGCCGTGAATGTACAGATGCTTGGTCACGGTTCTGGCAATGCACAACCTTGCATCGCAGAAAATGTCAACGCAAAAGGGTTTACACCACGCTCCGCCCTTCCATCCAAGCTAGTCAACTCTTCCGCAGATCTCCAGGATGCCATCGACTCTGTCAGGCAGGTGCAGCATTTATGCTCGGTCTATTGCCCCTATCCACAAATTCTTGGTGAGATCCGTGAATATCAACGAGACGGAATTGGGAGATAGCGCTTCGAACCGTAAATGACAGAAGCAGAGCGTGAATATGTTCCTCACATATCCACCAGTCGCATCGGCTAAACCAGCTGAAGACTTGTAAGCAGCAGTGTGCATTCGCTAACTACGTCCTCGCAGCGAGTTGTATTTTTGGTGAGAAGCTGGATGAGGCGTTATCGACAGACGAGTATGTATGAAGACTTGGTGGTGCAGGTTTTTGGTAGTTCTACCGCAACGAAGTGGCCAGCTGTCTGAGCATGGCGTAGGCTACCTACGAAGGTACAGCATAATGACGCCCGTCGGCTCCGGTCAGCTTTCGGCTTTCTCCTCGACTTTTCTGAGGTCACCGGGCGTTGTCAATGGAAACTTATCGTTACCCTCAGTTCGACGCTGTGGTGTACGCTGCCAAGTTCAAAGATGTCAAGAACGCTGAGGCATTGAGGTCACGTATCGTCAAGGCTGCTTCGCTCGATGGAGCTGGCGCTGAGGGCGAGGCTGAACGGGACGCACTCAACTTTGCGTTCGTCGAAGCGAAGCTCGTTGGTCGTTTGCCCATATCTTACTCCACACGCTCACCCGTCCCTCGGCCTCCTAGATAACGAGTTCGCTGCATCTCGAGACCGCCATCTACCAAGCCCTGTTATCGGAATCGCAGGGATCGTTGAGAACCAAAACCATCCACTCAGAGATTATCTGGGCTCTGAACCCAACGAATAACGTGAGTGCTTTTGTTGATGATCGCTCACCGATCTGTGACCTAAAGCTGCGACAATCAGATATCGGAAGCCATCAAGTTGTTTGGAGTATCGAGCAGAACCACAGATTTGATTCTTGTGCACGCGGCGACCTCGAACGCTTGCGACGTGCATCAGAAGATGCTCAATATTGTCGAGGGTAGCCTGGTCCCTATGTCTACAATCCCAGACTCCACCAGCTGGGCCGACGTGAAGAAGGCAAGCTTCAGCTGGTACATGATACTTCGAGCTCAGGCCTCACGTTTGGTCTACAGCATTACAAACTTAATGGTGAATCAGCCTTGAAGGAAGTCGCTAGCAATGGCAACCGGGAAAGGGCAGTTATCGATAATATCATGGTCAGCACAGTCGCAATGAAATCCGTCGCGGCTTGATCATATCATCCATTGATGATCACGGCGCATACGTGCTGCGTAAAATGCCACTACGTCGGACCATCGGAGATCGCTCATGCACCATTGGGTTTATAGCCCGCAGCGTTGCGGTGAACGTCTACACCTTTCCATCTTGATACTCTCTGCGATATTTGATCCCCGCTATCATGTCGTATACGCCATTCAATGTATGACCGCAGCACCGGCCTCTAACCGTCGCACCGTAAGTTGCAATTTCGACGTCAGAACAGTCATCATACCATGCTATGGCGCTCATGGTCCGCTAGGTGTATCTGTCTCTCACCCATTTCTTTCCGTGCTATTGGCTCTTCAACAGATCCTCACAAGCCGGCCGTTCTTTACGGAGAGCGATGACTTTGGCGACTTACATCGCCGTCCAATGCGCCCCTTTGCACTCGTTTTACCCTACTATCTCGACTACTGCAACTTGAGGAGCTCTAGTCAACAGTTGCGATGTCGGCGAACCATACTTGGGCTGTCGTTCCCTCGCATGTCAATACACCGATAGGTTGTTCTGTAATTGCATTCGGACCTGTTCGGTAACCACGTCTGTTTCGTCCCTCCCTAGATTTGATTCGTGTGTCCTAGGCATCTCAGCAATTCTGCATGTGCTCGCGACCGCGCGAACGAGCTTGTGAATTTTCCAGGGTGTCCTTTTCCTTGTGGGAGATCGCTCCTTTTGTCTGAGGTGATGAAATGTGCTTCACACCAGTCGCAAGACGATGGAGTAGCAGATGAATCAGAAAGATGATGCTCTGAATACGCGACGTGATCAAAGCTTGCGTCAATTGAGATAGCGAAGAGTGCAGGGCTGATTCCACCACGTGCAAGACTTCTCTTCTTCAACTCGGAGATCATCGCAGATAGTGAACAGCGAAGAATGCACGAGGCCCGATCGACCGTATTCTATTACTCTCTAAGTCGGAAACATTAAGTTCGAGTACATAGTCTGCGTGGAGGTCCCCACTTGAAAATCAATTAACCGGTGTCCTCTTTACGGTTTAGGGTGTGCGCAGCGACAGTCCTGCTGACTCCCTCAGACATAATATCCTCCTTCTGGGACGTAACTGCTATTGTTCATCATCGCCCCTGCAGCTAGATGAGAACACGTTGCCGAGCCTCTCGAACCTCGCGATGATATCCATGTCAATTGAACGCTTGTCGGGTAATTCATGGGGAGGTCCGCCATTGAGAAAGTTTGGAATCATTTTCTCACTCGATAACGCGCGTGATAGCCAGGTGGCTGTGCTGATTTGATAGCGTGGGACGACTGACAAAAATTTCAGCTGGCGCAATCCGACCAACGTGAAGGGAGCCCCCTCTCGTCGGAATAGTAAAACAGGTCTCGGTTTCATACAAAACTGAGGTACGTGCGTGTCCATTTCTCAGACTAACGTCCACCGCCCTCATTCTGACGATTCCTCCTTTTCTTCGTTAACCAGCATGTCTCTCACCCCGGAGTTAGCTCGTCGCAGGCGCCATTCAGGATCAATAGCAGTTCAAGCGCTCGATCGCATCAGACAGCAGCTATCCGAGGAACAGGCGGAGACGGCTGTCGTTCCTCCCCCGCGTCCAAAGTCCACCCCAGTGGACGAAAGACCTCAGCGCGACCTTCCCGAACATAGCCCGGAAAGACCTATTCGCCCCCTCCCGTCTTCCAAGGCACGAAAAATGGCTACCTCCTCAACACCCCAAAATCCCTCCATGTTGCCCGTACAGGCGCACGTACCTAGGGGCGGTCCAGCCTCCACCCAACGCAGACTATTCGTGATACTGGATCAGGCGTGTCTGGAGGCATACCGGGTTACCAGCGGCGGCAAGAGCAAGGGCGGCAGAGAGGGCGAAGTCAAGTATACCCTTCTGAATTGCGACGATCATCAAGGAATCCTCGCCAAGACCGGTCGGGATATCGCCGACGCTCGTCCGGACATTACCCACCAGGTCCATCATAGCATCCATGCTTCACGCGTGGCAAGAACTGAATCATCGTTTATAGTGTCTTCTGACTCTTTTGGACTCGCCCCTCAACAAAGCAGGCCGGCTGCAGGTGTACATCCACACCGCGAAGGGTGTTCTCATCGAGGTCAACCCCCATGTAAGAATACCCCGGACATTCAAGCGTTTCAGTGGCTTGATGGGTACGTGTAGTGCATTCGTTTTTGATATATTGTCTTATTACTGTCAAGTTCAACTCCTTCACAAGCTCTCTATCCGTGGCGTGAACGGCCCGGAGAAATTGCTCAAAGTGATCAAAGTGTGTATGCGATTTTCACTTGCAACTCACGGGTACCTAACATGATTCAAGAACCCCGTGACTGACCATCTCCCGGTAAACACGATTAAATTAAGTAGGTGTTATCGATTTTGGACTGGGGTGCAATTCTGATCAGTGGATTTCTAAGCCCTATCTGGCGATGCCCCAACTATTCGTCTATCAAAATATTTAACGACGTTACCCGAGTCGCATTCTATTGCTATATTCGTCGGCGCCATGGCTCGTGGACGAGATGACTTTGCCGACCACATGGTAGATGACAAAATTAGTATCAGCGATTACCCCCTCAGTGCATCTGTCGCATGCGGGAAGGTAAGTGTTACCAAGACCGGACTACATCTCGTTGACGTTTTCTCCTTCAAGTTCTGCTGTGCTCTTGAAGAGCTCTGGGACATTGTTTGATTGTTGGCCCTAGGTGTAAATTCCTCAAAGGGTATCCCCTTGGTGTGATTGTATCATGGTGTTATTTGACGAGAGCTCTTTCTTGTTTCAAGTATTGCATATCCTGACCCTCTGCATTTCAACCTGCTGCATAAATTATATTTACCTTGTACTAACAGTAGATGGAAAGAACCCAGGCCCCCTCGCATTAGATTCACGACTCAACTCGTGTTTCTGGGCTTTGGCAATAATGATGCGATTTCCTTACGTGCACGACTGTGATACAACGAGCCTCGCTTGCTCCAATGCTACTGTCAGTCGACAGATAAGCCAATAGAAGGCTGACCGCTGCTATTGTTCCCATGAGGCTGACGGGCATATAAATGTGTCGACCCATTAGCTCAACGTGACAGAAATGTGAGGCTCTGATTTTGTTCACTACTGGAATAACTCGAGGGATCAGGGGCTTCAGCTGACATAAGCGTCTTACTTTCTTCGGAAGTATCCCGGGTTCCGATGACACGTCTACCAAGAATCCACACCTTTCTTGCAAGGTACCAAGTAATTGCACCACATGGCATGTACCGCTTCATTTTTCAAGGAAATCCACACTGACCATTGCACGTCGATGACAGCCTGCGCTTTCCAGCGGTGTAGTGCCTGTAGAGACAGCCCACGATGATATGATCGTATGTTTTCAAGTTCGATGGTCTCAGTATGAATGGCTCACCCAGGGTTCTAATTTAGCATGACGCGCAGTTGGACTACTACGGCAAGCGTCTGGCCACTTGCTCGTCCGACCGCACCGTCAAGGTATTCGACATCGTAAACGGTAGTCCTAGCAAGTCCGCCAGTCATACGCTAAAAGGGTATGTCTTGGTGTAAGGTCACCCCGGACGATCGCTTAACCACACAACACGCTAGTCATACCGGACCTGTGTGGCAAGTCGCGTGGGCGCACCCGAAGTTTGGAAATGTGTTAGCATCTTGTTCTTACGACGGCAAAGTTTTCGTCTGGAAAGAACAAACGCAGGGAGCATCGTCAGGCGACTGGACCAAGATTCAAGAGCACACACTCCATGCTGCTTCAGGTACCTTGTCGCCCCTCAGATACAACTCTTCCTGACCGTTGTTAGTGAACTCCATCTCTTGGGCTCCCCACGAACTCGGTGCCATCCTGGCTTGCGCGTCTTCGGACGGAAAGATATCAGTCCTTACTCTCAAAGGTATTTCTGTCGACTTCTAGTATATACTCTCGTCATTAAGCCTCTTCATTTGCAGACGATGGTCAGTGGAGCCCAGACACTATCAACGCTCATGCTATAGGTTGCAATGCTGTATCGTGGGCACCAGCGACACATCCGGGCTCGCTCATACTCCCCCAACAACCAGGAACTCACCAACCTTCTGCGTTTAAAAGGCTTGTCAGTGCAGGGTGCGATAACCTTGTTAAGATCTGGTGTTTCCGTGAGGAGACGCAGTCCTGGGTAGAGGAAGAGAAACTGGAAGGGCATACAGATTGGGTGCGCGACGTAGCTTGGGCACCCAATATTGGTCTCCCAAGGAGCTACATCGCCACTGCTTCTCAGGTATGTTTTGGCGTCAACAACGCCCACCTTCACAACATGGCTGATCGACTTGCGGTATATACTAGGACAAAACAGTGCTTATCTGGACTAAAGATTCGCCGACGGCCCCCTGGGTCAAGACGCCCCTGGACCCTTCCGCCTCAACGACGTCGAACGTTGCAGGTAAATTCCCGGACGTTGTTTGGCGCGTTTCTTGGAGTTTGGCGGGAAACATTCTCGCGGTGAGCTGTGGTGACGGTAAAGTGACGTTGTGGAAAGAAAACTTGCAGGGCATATGGGAATGCGTAAGCGACCTCGCAAGCTGATTACGTCTTGGTTTTTGAGCATGGAGATAATATTGATTTGTTGTTTTTTTTCTGCCCATCCAACTTCTTCTCTCGTGGCAGGATTGTTTTCCGGGTGAATCAAATCACAGCTCGATCAAATTGCTGGAAGGATTTGCGATATATGGTAGGCAACAAACTGCGCGTAACCTTCACCTGACAGAAGAGATCGGTGGCACGAACGAGGAGACAGGTAAGGCACATGAGTAAGTAGCGCCAACCTTGTAGGGGACGGCTCCTGTGTGGTCATTCCTCAATTAGTGTTATTTGAAGCATGGGGGTAACATTGTCGGAGGCCGTCTGGGCTGCGGTTGAATTTGCGAATGATCGAGCCTACTCACGTTGTTATCGATATCGTTGATTCAAAAGAGGCCCCTGATCAGCGAGTGACCCACGCGATGCACGCCTGTGTACGTTCGTTTGATCTAGATCTCGAGCCTAGGGCACGCTGACACCTGTTTAGCCGCAGACCATGTGAAGAAAAGCCCTGGGCGACTTGATACCGACACTAGATCGGTGGCGCGTCTGCGTTCGGCCTCAGCGTCGTTAATGTAGTCCTCGCAGGCTTCTCATCCTAGAGCGAAATTCAATGCCAGACCGGGGGCAATCAAACACCACTCATACTGATTCAATTGTCGGACAACAAGGGACGATGATGTTACATGACTCAAACAGGACTTGGGCTATGTGTGTTATGTCCTCGACGTTTTCAAACTGCAAACTGCTCTCGAATTCCTCCACTCCTCAGCGCTTACTCGTCCCCAACAAGACGCTCGAAGTGGAAGAGAAAGTTCTTCCCGATGCCAATCTGATGCTCCTTCAATTCAACCTGAAACTGGATGTCAGTTGGAAGGCGAACAGTGGGAAGATTCCTAGCATTCCTGGGTGAAATCTTTCGTTTCGGGAAGGAACCAGGTCAAGTTGTTGTCGACACGCTGGATGCTGTGTACATGGTAAGATGATCGTCAGTCCAAATGTTAGAATGGAAGCAGCTAAATCCACTTGCAAGTAACCATCGGGGTGAGAGTTGGTGCCAATCCGCCACCTCTGCGAGTCGACTCCATAATTCGCGAACACTTTAGCGTCTGTATCCACGGCGTCGGCTCCCAAGACAGACAGGAGGTAGACACCTTCCGTCTCAGTGCGATCTACCCTCCACTGTGCGTAAAGTTAGCAAAACAGGATGCCCGATGCAACAAGCAGCTGCCTCACCAAGCCGGCCTGTGGGGGGAACTCCTTGGGTACAACGATGACACGCTTGTGTGCATCGTTGGTCCTGGGATCGACCCCGATGGACCGCTCACGGTCAAGGGCAGTGGTAATTCGATATTTTCCAGGGGTAATGGCCATGATATATGTGGGGAAGGAAGAAAGCGATGGTTCAATGCTGGGGACCCCCACGGCCTTATATACACGCGAGGGCTAGTTGGATCCCAATTGCGACATCGGTCATGTGTGCGAGTACATACGTATCGTCAGTGTCAGTGACATAACTCGAGACCGGTGACTCTGCAGGACATTGCGCCAGTGGCCTCACAATAGCCGTCATGCATTCCATCCGTCACCAATTTTGACAGCGAGAACTTTAGGGGATTGCCTTCTAAGCAAACCGTCGTAAAAATGGACGCGAGAATTCTCCGGCAATATATTTGCGGACTTCTCGTTACATACATCAGCACACTCCTCTGGACAAAAGGGATTATTCATTGAGTGCACCTCAAACATCAGGGGCTTCGGTAGTGCAATCTAGATACAGCTGCCTGCCTTGGGTGCCCTACCAAGGCGCACTGGCCTCCTACATGAAGGCACCAGGTTCGTTCACGGGTCTAGAGCTTTGATACACCAGAGGTTCTACCACTATACGCAAACCAAAACCGGCACGGCGATGATCAGAAGTCGATTTTTCCCGAGGGATTTGTGCGGTTGCAGGAAGATCCCGAGATATTAATGGTGCAATAGCGACCCGTGGTTGCGCAGGCAGTAGTAGATCTTCTGAACATTTCAAGCTTGGTCTGGATCGGGCGCGATGAATGAGTGCTGGCAAGGTTGTAAGTGTGTAATTGAAACGTCGATTCCTGAATAGTTAGGGGATATGAAAGACGGGGACAGGGGAACCGGCAGGGTATTTATTATAGTCACCCGACAAGATTAAACGTGCGCGTCCTTTTATCCCAGGTGTAACTCCGGCTTCTGCACCACAAGCTGAAGTTGCACCGTATGCTTCCATCTTTCGTGATTCATCCATACAATCCCGGCGGTCAGTGAGATTACACAACCGTTAGACCCAGCGTTGACATTGACGTAAGAACGACTGCCCGTGGAGTCTTCGGGCAAACTGGGTCTAAAGTATTTATGGCTGCTATTGCTCGTTCTACGCCGTTGTAAACTGGAGATTCATCTCCTGTCGGGTGACTTTCATTACCAGCTACTTACTCCGAAGCCGGTCATAACGATACCTGGGATGATGTTGTCGACCAGGATCGCTTCCCGACATTGTTAGGCCACTCTCGTTGGCAAGTGTGGTGTGAGGCTCGATGTTCGACGTTGGCTCAAGAGTCATTGGAACTTGTACTTTACAGTAAACACTACATCATTTCTTGCCAATGCGCATATTGATCACAGTTAGATTTCGACTCAGACTTCAAACGGCACATTTAGCCGTCGATCAGCTGCTCCAAATTGAACAAGTATCCTTCGCCAAGGACGAGCTCAAGGCGCCTGAGCTGAACCTGAATCATTGAGATTAGTGTGGTCATAATCTGAGGGGTCTGTGTGGGGGTACCTCAGTGAAATCTCCGGAGTCGGGAAGATACCAAGCACGTGATTCGTCTGGGTTCAGGATACTGTGGCAAATTGCCGATAAACTGTAAGAGCACAGAGTGCGGACTCACGTATAGCCCCTGCGGAGTGGGTGGTGGACAAGTTTCCACCTCTCACCCGGTTCTCCATAAAACGCCAGCACTTTGTCCTCTTCAGGGCGAGTTCTCGCAGTATTGATGGTAAGGAGATACAACTGGCCGTCCTCCTGTATTATTTGCCACTGCAGAGTAATTAGCTTACATAGAATCCAGACATGAACGACGTTAACTTACTGTTGAGCCCTCAGGTGGAAATTCTGAAGGTACAACGATAACTGGTACGGCTGCAGGTAGAATTCTCGGGTCAATCCCAACGGCCGGGTTGGGGTTGAGGTGGGTGGTGATCCTATAGAGACCAGGGGCAACAGACATGTCGAAGATGCTTCAAGCGAGTCCCGTTGATGACAGAAACAATGTTCCAATGAATTGCTTTTATATGAGGCCATGGAGAGAAGGGGGTCATACATGTGGGGGTGTATGTTCCCATATTGATCAGAACGGACTGGTTCCTGCGAACCTTGGCGAAAAACCGGGCGTACGGACCTTCCATTAAGGAACATGCTTCTAGGACATCATATCATGACCATGGTGACAGGTGTGCACCCCGAACCACAGGCACTGCAAGATGTTTGATCACATCTGAACGTTTCGGACATCTCCCGGTGTGAGCTGGCAAAAGCTACAACGAGTGGTGTAAAAGAGTGGAGCTTCTTCGCCGTGGACTGTAATCAAACCTGCATGTGGTGTGGATCGTCCGTGACATTTGTCGAAATTTGCTTGATCATTTTGTTTCTCTCCTGCTTCGCACTCCCTGGTGCAAGATCTCGCGATTTTGGCGAAGATCAAGAACGCACGTTGCGACAAGTCTCGGGATTTCCAACTGCATAATTTCCATTTGACAATTTCCAAACTTTTTCGGAATGGGGAAGAGCGGCCTTGGATGCCCCATCAAGGCGCACTGGCCTCCTACATAAAGGCACCAGGTTCTACCACAACACGCAAACCGAAACTGGCACGGCGATGATCAGAAGTCGACCCTTCCCGAGGGATTTGTGCAGTTGCAGGAAGATCCCGAGGTAGTGGTGCAATAGCGACCCGTAGTTGTGCAGGCAGTACTAGACCTGCAGAACATTTCAAGCTTGGTCTGGAACGGGCACGATGAATGAGTGTTCAATAGCAGGATTGTAAGTGTAACGTGCGACGAAAGCTATAATTAAAACGTCGATTCCTGAACAATTAGGGGATATGAAAGGTGGGGAGAGGGCAACCGGCACGGTATTTATTATGGCCACTCGGCAAGATTGAACGTGCGCGTCCTTTTATCCCAGGTGTAACTCTGGCTTCTGCACCACAGAGCTGAAGACCCGAAGTTGCACCGTATGCTTCCATCTTTCGTGACTCTTCCATACAATCCCGACGGTCAGTGAGACTTCAACTGCTAGACAGCGTTGACATCTAAGTAGGAACAACTGTTCATGGAGTCTTCGGGCGAACTGGGGTCTGGAGTATTTATGGATGCCGTTGTAAATTGGAGTTATATCTCATGCCGGATGACTTTCGGACCAAAATTACCAGTTACCTACTCCGAAGCTAGTCATAACGATAGCTGGGATGATGTAGTCGACCAGGATCGCTTCCTGACATTGTTAGGCCACTCTCGTTGGCAAGTGTGGTGCGAGGCTCGATGTTCGACGTTGGCTCAAGAGTCATTGGAACTTGTACTTAACAGTAAACACTACATCATTTCCTGCCAATGCGCATATTGATCACAGTTAGATTTCGACTCAGACTTCAAACGGCACATTTAGTCGTCGATCAGCTGCTCCAAATTGAACAAGTATCCTTCGCCAAGGACGAGCTCAAGGCGCCTGAGCTGAACCTGAACCATTGAGATTAGTGTGGTCATAATCTGAGGGGTCTGTGTGGGGGTACCTGAGTGAAATCTGCGCTGTCAGGAAGATACCAAGCACGTGATTCGTCCGGGCTCAGGATACTGTGGCAAATTGTCAATAAACTGTAAGAGCACAGAGTGCGGACTTACGTATAGCCCCTGCGGAGTGGGTGGTGGACAAGTCTCCACCTCTCACCCGGTTCTCCATAAAACGCCAACACTTTGTCCTCATCAGGGCGAGTTCTCGCAGTATTGATGGTAAGGAGGTACAACCGGCCATCCTCCTGTATTATTTCCCACTGCAGAGTAATTAGCTTAGAATCCAGGTACGAAGAAAGTTAACTTACTGTCGAGCCCTCAGGGGGAAAATCTGAAGGTACAACGATAACTGGAACGATTCCAGCTTTAATTCTCGGGTCAACCCCAACGGCCGGGTTGGGGTTGAGGTGAGTGGTGATCCTATAGAGGCCAGGGGCAACAGACATGTCGAAAATGCTTCAAGCGAGTCCGGTTGATGACAGAAATAATGTCTCAATGAGTTGCTTTTATACGAGGTCGTGGAGAGAAGGGGGTCATACATGTGGGGGTGTATGTTCCCATACTGATCAGAACGGACTGGTCCTGGTGAACCTTGTCGAGAAACCGGGCGTACGGACCTTCCATTAAGGAACATGCTTCTAGGACATCATATCATGACCATGGTGACAGGTGCGCACCCCAAACCACAGATGTTTGATCACATCTGAACGTTTCGGACATCTCCCGGTGCGAGCTGGCAAAAGGTACAACAAGTGGTGTAAAAGAGTGGAGCTTCTTTGCCGTGGGCTGTAATCAAACCTGCATGTGGTGTGGATCGTCCGTGACGTTTGTCGAAATTTGCACGACCATTTTGTTTCTCTCCTGCTTCGCACTCCCTAATGCAAGATCTTGCGATTTTGGTGAAGATCAAGAACGCACGTCGAGAAGTCTCGAGATTTCCAACTGCATAATTTCCATTTGACAGCTTCCAAACTTTTTCGGAATGGGGAAATACGGCCTATTGTTAAAACAGGCAACCAATACCTCTTCAAAGAGTTGATTTGACGAAGGCATACATTTGGCGGATTCCTTGAAGGCCACGAGTCTTGGTGGATTTGGATGGCTCCAACCGCCGTATGAATGGGGATACTATGGACAGAAGTCACAGAATAAGTCACGGAACCTACGGCGGAAAGTTAATTGAGGGGAAACGAACAACACCATCCTTCCAGCTCCACAGGTAGGCCACGAGGGTCACCGCCGAAAGTCTGAGGGGATAGCACCCCAAGTTCCAAAGGCGGAACTTTCAGTGGTGATTCCGACTCTCCCAGAAGGCCAGAAAAAACTTGATTCATCCGCAGAGCATCGAGTCCAACACACATCCCAGGAAGCAGATCAGACGGGAGTTCATACTCCCCCTAAAATCACTGGACATACACATTCGAAGATAAAACCCATCATTACACTTACCTTGACAAGACCGAAGGAGATTAGCCCCCCTAAGAGCCTGTTCGGAAACTACTCGTACACCGAAATTTGGAGCTTCGTTGTTTGTGTGTGTTTTTCCATTGGATGGCAGCGGAGATTGCCACCAATGGAGTCTGAACTTACTTTCCCAGTGATCACCATGGACGAGATGGATGTCGAGGGGGTCGACGGTGACACCGACTACGAAGAAGTCCACCGGCAACGTACCATTCGATATGTCGCTCTCATCACCAGCATCATAATCTGCATGATCGGACATGCTGGACAAGAACCTACGCCAACCAGGAAGACACCCGAACCGTATCACACGTCGGCACTCACAGGAGAAGAGTGGCTGATCGAGCTACTCACCGGCCATCCAGAACGGATCAGATGCAAGCTGGGTATCCATGCTGATGTCTTTGCACTACTAGTGGACCATATGCGCGAGATCGGTCACACAAACTCACAGTTCGTTTCTCTTGAAGAACAGCTTGCCATTTTCCTCTACATGAGCGTCACGGGTCTTAGCATCAGGCACGTTGGGGAACGATTTCAGCAGTCGAATGAGACGGTGTCTCGGTAAGCACATCGAGTCAACATTTCACTTCTAACCTTCCTCCGATTAGATACTTCCGCAAGATACTATTCATTTTCTCCTCGTCTCCTTTTTATTCCACATTCGTTCGGCTACCTGCTGCCGATGACGTTCAAGAGAAGATTATGGGAAATTCAAGGTTCCGTCCGTACTTCAAGGATGCAATCGGGGCAATAGATGGGAGCCACATTCATGCTGCACCGGCAGTTGAGGACTGCCCGGCCTATCGTAATCGCAAAGGTTCTATATCCCAAAATTGCCTATTCGTTTGCGATTTCCAGCTGCTCTTTACATACTCATTCACTGGCTGGGAGGGTTCAGCGATGGATGCGCGAGTATACCAAGACGCATGGTCAAAGGACTTAAAGATGCCTCCTGGCAAGTACCTGCTTGCCGATGCTGGATTCCCCTTGCGCCCGGAGCTGTTAATCCCGTATCAGGGTACGCGCTACCATCTCGCTGAGTGGCGCCGTGCAAATTCGAGGTAAGATTGTATCCGCTTTCACCCCGTCACTATACTGAACTGGTAAGACCTAGAAATAAGGAAGAATTATTCAACCTTCGTCACGCATCTGCTCGCAATGTAATCGAGCGAATTTTCGGTGTTCTCAAGCGTCGCTTTCGTATCCTACATCTAGGTCCAGAGTATAGCATGGAAGTGCAAGCCCGTATTCCCACTGCTCTCTGCGCCATTCACAACTTCATCCGTATGCACAACGCTGAGGAAGGCCCTATCTTAGGTCAAGATTCCTGTGACGATCTGGAGGATGCAAGAGGGTCAGGTGGTCCAAGTGAATCAGTGGTTGAGGTTGAGATCGAGGGCGCTGCCAATGCAAATCAGCTGCAAGAGGCACGTGCCTTCCGTGACCGGATTGCTGTGCATATGTGGGAGGATTACCAGGAGCTTGTCCGTTCGTGAGAGCTGGGATCGGCAGGTGGTAGCTATTCTTCTGCAGAAATTGATAGTGCTTGCAGCGACGCAAGTTTATAGTATCTCTATACTTACGCCATCGTGTACCTTCGTTTTTTTTCTTTTCTTTGTACAATAAATCGTTTCTCTGCGTGCATATAGTGAAGCCGGAACGACGAATCAAATTGCATGGAGTGACGACAAAAAAAAAGCTAAGATACAACAGACTCGACTAGTTACATGTATGCACCGTGCTACTCGCCGTGAGACACTCCAACCCCAAACTTGAGTTGGTACAGCTCTGCATACGCCAATCGTTCCTCCTGGTCTGATGTCCTCACGTACACATCGGCAAAACCGATGTTTTCTGCGATCGACATCTGGATGTATGCACGGAGCTCCTTGGGGAAGCTGTGATCTTGTGAGTCGAGGACTTGGATAGCCTGGGCCCGCGTTATTGATGCTTTGTCGACCGCCGAGGTCATTGATGAGGATATTCTCGAAGTAAGGTAGTTGATCGAGCCTTGCAAACCTGCCGCCATAGGGTCCGAGATGGTTGGAGGGGGTGTGGCCGGAGCTTTGCGAGAGCGTCGGGAACGTTGGGATGTTTTCGCATAATCCATTGCTGCAGTCATGTTCTTGTGCTTTTCGGAGACCGGGGTGAGAATATCACTTGTGTCAGCGAACAGGAAAGCGGACGTATCGTCTTCGAGCATCTCAGCGTGCGTACGTTTGCCGCGACTAGATGGGGGAATGCTGGATGGGGGGAGAGGTGCACCTTCCATTGATAGCGGGTCGTCGATGGTAGACGGCAGGTCATCTGGAATCTCCCCCTCAGGGGTAGCTAGAATAAGTGCCGGGGCAGTCGTGGCTTCAGCTTCTGGGAGGTCGGTGGTGGGTACATCTGCGCCAGTTAATCTATCTTCACCCCCCAAGCTACTACCACCGACTCCTGTACCACCAACTCCTGAACCACCCGGACTGAAGGCGTGGATCCCACGGGCAGCACCATTCGGTATTATCTGCTCGACAAGCGGGTAGAACTCCCAGCCGCTTGTCTTGAACTGCCGCATCAGCGGGTGATCCTAGATGACAAGATGTGGTCATGTAACTACGCACTGTGCTATAATATATTGCGTACCTTTGTGAAATCTTCGAAGACTTGTTCAGAGTCCTTTCCATGGACGTTAGCCCCTCGCTCGTTGTCCCAGTGGGCACCCGATCGCACTGCTCGATATTGCTCTATATCCCGGAATATTTTTCGAATCTGGGTGGATGTGAGGACTCGATGAAAGATGAAAGATCGTGATGTGACTCACGTAGCCAGTCCACTTGTTCTTGACTGCTGCAGAAGTCTTCGGTGGGCCATCCTTGAGAAGCGGGGCGATATGTTCGGCGGCAGCATGATAGGTAGATGACTTGAAATTGCCGTTATCGCCCGCCTCTGCGCGGTGATCATGCAAGAACTTGACAAGAGCTTTTACTTCTTCGTCACACCATTGTGCTTTTGGAGTAGGAGCCTTTGGAGGCATCGGGTGGATAAACGAGTCAAGAGTATGTTGTGATATGAGGGCCACTACCGAGGCGGCAGACACCCAGGCAAGCCTAAGTTGATCCAGGTCGAAACCATAATCCATCTCGCATGGGGCAAAGGTTGTTTCAAACTCAATTCAGACTCAGCTCGTGGCGTATTCTAGTGATAAATACACACAAACAACGAAGCTCCAAATTTCGGTGTACGAGTAGTTTCCGAACAGGCTCTAAGTGATTTGAGTGTGAACCAGCCATCGAATGTAGTGAAGCCTTGAGTGGGGCATCATTACAGCTGCGGGCGTATGGCCGCACTGTCGCACCCCTCATCTAATTGACTGCTGCGCTGGGCTCTCTACAACACATTCACTGCCTTCGTTGCCATGTTGGCTGTTCGCCTGTGTCGCTTCCCACCGAGAACATGTAATTGCTGGAGATTACTTCTGGGAGGCGAGTGACCTTGCACGCTAGAATTAGAAGTGCCGAAACTACGCCAGTGAGATTGGTTTTTGGCACGAGCAATATTTCTCGAATGGCAACACCGATTGCACCATCTTTACGATTTGTAGTCTCCACACCGGAAGGATTTCAAACATATATGAAAGTGATTCGGTCCGCCTGCGGCAGATTGATTAGTCCTGGAAAACCGTGGAGGAACGTAACTTCTCACTGCTGCCCCCGTCGGACACTAGCCTGATCTGAGAACAGGGGAGTACCCCGCACAACTCCCCCCAGAAACAACACGAACGTGCGGGGAAACGAAATATCCGTCACGTGCCTACTCAATCCATGGATGTTCCAATAGGTCGAGGATGATGAAGGAGTCCGGGCATGCGTCGACGGAGATTATGCGAAGAGCTGTGAATGCCAGCGAGCTATACGTGGCTGCCACTAAAATCAAACGATGACGAATTGGGGAGGATATGAAAGAGTGAACAAGTTAGAAGAGTAGTGTGAGTGGGGCAGCACTGAACGAGGAACTCTTAGACCAACTCCGGCGTACCTCATCTGGCCAAGGCTGTGTTCATACTGCGTCCGTTGGTCCTTGGTGTGCAAAAGCAGATTACGCCGTATTGCAAACTAAGGGAACCGAAAGAAGTGGGGTCTAATGAAGCCCGTCCAGGGGGTTTCATCGTTCTGATGCAGGGCTGGAATGGCGAGGGGATGGCGCAAACTAGCGAACACACCTGCCAGGTCAGAAGGAGCAATCCCGTCATAACTTATCGGTCAGACGGTAGTGGTTGCAACCGCGTCTACCCTCAAACGATGACGAGTACATTCGTGATGTTGGTAGATCTTTGTGACAGCGGCATTCAACCGACTGCGGGTACGATGGCTCTGGTTATATCTCCTGAGATGAAGTACCAAGCAGTTCGATATTTGATACGAGGCTTGGCCAGGGTTGAGGACAACGCAGTACTGGTAGTGTTGTTTTTTGTTGAAGAGAGCTTGTGAATTTGCCCGCGGCTTCGGTGACTGACGGCAAAAAACATGTTGAGCGCCGTTGCAGCCCGCAAAGCCTCTGCAAGACAGACGGGCGAACAGTCTTCCCAGTCATC
The DNA here is from genome assembly GCA_024613185.1 of Pisolithus microcarpus. Lineage (NCBI taxonomy): Eukaryota > Fungi > Basidiomycota > Agaricomycetes > Boletales > Pisolithaceae > Pisolithus > Pisolithus microcarpus. Next base: position 1,394,466 of record JANFAI010000002.1, on the reverse strand, counting down.
GCCCCATCCGACCTCGGTTCGGGCATCCAGAGAGTGGAGCCCTTCACGTCCCGTCGACTTCGAAGAGCCTGGCGTACCCAGACCTGAATCAACCGTGATATCCAACTTCTTGCCTGTTATCGGCCAAAACACTCTTCCTCTCACTCGAGATGACCTTTCTGCGACGGGGCTCCAAGGCGACAATGGGGTGGTCTTGGTCCTAAATGCCAGCGAATCCGTGGCGCTCCTCGGTGCCTACCTCCTCACTGTACTCCAAGGTCGTGCAAAGTTATGCGGCGTCACACTCGGTCCTTCATCGACGCAACATCGAGTATTCGCGCCCAGATCGTCGCCTATACCGGTGATCTCCTGGGCTTCTACGGAAGGCCACTCAAAGATGTCCCAACGACCGCTGCCACCCAGTGTTCATGCAAACTCAGACGCGACAGTCGTATTGATCCAGTACGCGAGTACAGGTGTGGAAGGTTTGGGCCGCATGTGCAGAGTTTTTGATAATGTCTTCAAACCGCCGCGGGGTATTCCTACAGGGGACATCGGAATCCCCGAAATACGTCTTGTATGTGATCGCCAGCTTTCTGTCTGGTTCACGCTAAATTCATCCTTCAAGATATCTCACAGCACAAAAGATATGTTGCCCTTCACCGTTCCGCCCTCCTGGGAGACGGGACTCGCATATATGGATCTTCCGTCTAATGACAGGACGGACATTACTCTGACACCACTCTGTGTGGTTAAAGGACCGAAGAAATATGGAAAAAGTACTTTCTCTCGCACTCTGCTCAATCGACTCTTGAACTGGTCAGCCACAGCTTAACCCCCGTGTTCTGTTTCCTGTCTGACTGCTTTCTCCCCGAAGTTATCGGCGCGTTGCTTTCCTTGAGTGCGATGTCGGTCAATCTGAATTTACTCCTGGTGGCATGGTTGCTCTCAGCATCATAGAGAGTCATGTTTTCGGTAGTGTCGCTCCCCTCTGCTATCGAAGAATGCAACTGAATGCCCCACTCAGGACCTCCCTTTACTCACCCTACTTTACCCTACAGGGCACAATACATTGGGTCCTCCACCCCTCGCGCAAATCCCTCTTATTACCTTTCTGCAATACAAACCCTTCTAGAGACATACAGACTAGAAGTACATGTCCCCGCACTGGCGGACACTTCGACATCCAATGACGATCGCATCGAAGATGTCATCCCGCTCGTAGTTAATACCATGGGCTGGACGAAGGGCCTCGGTGCCGATCTGAACGCACGGATTGAAGAATTAGTCGAGCCTTCACACGTTTTCGAATTTGAAGGTTCGGAAGATGGGGGTTGGCCCGCACGATCAGGCGAGCTGGCTGGCGACATTAACAATGCATTCCCGCTTTGCAGCCCAGCCATGAATATCGTCCGTGTACAATTGAAAGCGATACAAGCAGAGGCGACGAATATGCATGCATTCTCGGCTGCCGACCATCGAAATATCAACATCCTGTCTTACTTTCATGCAGCCTTTCCGCCTCTTGTTGCGGAACAGCAACCATCCGCCTCGGTTTCTTTGTCTGATGTTCCATCTCCAGTCTCTCTGCGCCAGGTTACAGCCGAATGCTGGGATGCCACACTTCCACTCTGTGCGCGGTACCCATACGAAGTTTGCTGTGAGAGGGCATTTGATAGGGTGTACCTGGTGGGCCCTGGGTATGAGGACGTTGTTCCTTCAGAATTGCCCCGTGTTCTCAATTGTGCGGTAGTCGGCCTTGTGGCCTACGATGTGAGCATGAAAGAGGCGGAGATAGAGCCCATGGATCAAGTGGTTTCCTCGTTACCCTACTCCCCTGGTCAACCCGTACCCCATCCGTCGACATCCAATTGTCTTGGTCTTGCACTCATACGTGGGGTTTTTTCTTCTAGCGATCCATCGCCGACGCCGTCGAACTCGTTGTTGACTCATCTTCATATCCTTACTCCACTTCCACCGTCCATTTTGGGACACGCACGGGCACTAGTCAAAGGTGACTTTGAGTTACCAATATGGGGTATGCTCGATTTCAGAGAGGGTGAAGAGGGAGGCATAGCGGGCGTAGAGAGAGAGCGGGTGCCCTATCTGCAGTGGGGGAAGGGTGAGGGATTGGGAAGCGAGAGGAGGCGAGTGAGGAGGAACTTGATGCGCAAGGCACAGATGTAAAAAGCAGTGTGTTGATCAGTGTTCCCAAGGATGGGCGATAATTCATATGAAAAATACAAGTATGTGAGAATCAATCATAATTCAGGTTGGTACACGATACTGAGCGCATTCCACCTAAAGGACTGTAGAGAAACCCGTGATATCATAACATTGCCAAGGGACTAACTTACAAAACTATGTTGACCAGGATGTCTTTTTAGAGAGCATCACCGTTCCAGAGGTACGCTAATAGAAATGTGGAAATCAGAGTGCATTAACATTCCGAAAACGATGATGACAGTTCCGCGACACTACTAGCACAGTGAGGAGTGGACCAAGCAATGACAAAAGCTTCTACGTGCGCTTAAACGAGACGGACGCTATCCGTGTCTGCTGATAACCGGAACCGGAATATACTCGGGTGATTTCCAGGCTCAAGATAATCAATGAGGCAGTCTTGGAGCGTTCAGTCAGTTGCAAATTCTCACTGTCTGCAATAAAATGAAATCCCTATGGTAAGTGCGGGTCCACGCGTGACGGCTGCTCAAACACTACGACCAAATCCGTACTCCTCTGGTCCGGGTAAGCTTGCCAGAGCTTCTTGTATTTCGTTCTCTCATGATCTCCGTCTACACGAAAAGCCTTTCCAATGGGGGCTAGTCGCGAAATACGAAGGATTTCACGAAGGTCTCTTGGTGAGTGTTATTTGATTTGTCGAGCGGCTTGTGTGAGGTCGGGTGGGGTTGAACGACGAGGTTAGATATGGGGACCAAAATCTATAAGAAAAATCAGTAACCCACTTACACGGTCCGGGAATACCATCCTGTGCCATTTACAGTACGTCTTCGGTGATATGGTGAATGCTGCATCTACCTCTTTGGAATTCCCACCCCTCCTCATGTCACGGTACACAGGAAGTAGACGGGGTGTGTACTATACCACCAACTGGCACTGACACGCGAGCGTGGGTTTCTGAGCCCTAACTCTAGTTTCGCCTGGACTTGTGTGCCGCCCGAATAGAGTCTTCGCCTATACCGCCCGCCAGCCGCCAGTACCGGGCTTCTTCGTGGGGCGTACGGTACGTGTCAGACTCTTGGCATCTCGCACGTCCCCGTCGCCGTAGATCAGGGAGTCACACATTGATCCGGATGCGCAGAGATGCCGTAGGAACTGCGTGCACGAGTGCCTGAAACAGAGTGGCCACTCGACCCAGGGTAAGATCCCACCTTGCAAGTCTCCTCCACCACAACGGTAGACCGCCGATGAAGGTTGATGGGTCGGTGCATAGGAAAGGTACGCTTGTAAGGAGTACGAGTGCAGTAAGGATCGGTGCAGGAGGATGAAGGTGTATGAGACGCTGGATAGTACAGTATGGGCACAGAATAGACCGCGACCTCCTTACAACACACGCATCTGGAGCTGGAGGTGAAGCTTGTTACCGACGAGTGAATAAAGGGACATATCTAACTTCGTCACCGGCAGGATCAGGCAGAGCAGGAGGTGGATACGGGATGTTTATCGGATTGCGAATTAAAAGCGGCACGGGAGGCTACAGCAAGTGGAACACGGAGTGCCGTAGGACGACCACTCGCTCAGTGAAACCGACCGACTGCACGATAAGAAAAAGCAACAGAAACTAAGACGTCACCGAGCATCCGCAATCTTGACGCATCTTGTACACAGTATAAAATGAAGAAAACCGCCTCGACGTTGTGTTGGTCGTCGGGGTATGGGGTTCGGTTCGGATCCAGAAACTTGTTTACAATACATATGATATGAGCCGGAAGCTTGGTTGAAAGCGTGCAAGCATGAGTTTCAATATGTAGGATTAGCGCGATGAAACAACGCGCTGAAGCTTGCTCATATCAAGATAAAGACGCATCCATTATGCCATTGGAGGGTGCTGAAGCGCTGAAGCGCAGGACGGAGTGCCGCAGAATTTGACCTGGGTCTGGTAGCGGGCAAATGCAAGGATTGGCAGTCCAATGCCAAAGGGCAAATGGTTATTAGATGCTTCCAGCGCTTTGCTGAAGGGTTCGAGGGATAAAGTTAGGCGAGGTTTGAAATCTGGTGCACCAAACATGTGCATACACTGCACTAGGCCCTCCAGCAAGGAATTGTCTCTTTATTGCTTTTGATTCTGCCTCTGCAGTGTAAAAGGGCCAACGTTGGCTGAAACCCCAGTAGCCTTGAGAAGGACCCTTACTGTCACAACTCAAATCACTAACTTCATGTAAACGCTACAGCCAAGTTGACCTTCCGTTTCGCCCACGGCTAGCCACTCAGTCACGATTATTGGCGTTTCATGTTCACGCGTCATGCGGCACGTTGTACATGCAGCAAACCGAACCTTTTTGGATGCGAGAAACGCGACTGGCATGCTAGCTGACGGGCACGAAACCAGCGGCGCAGCGCTCCGTCGCCTCCCGACAGATAAATGTATTAGGGTCCTCCCTTCCACAGCTCTCTCGCAGATAGCAACCCTAACGGAACTGACCCCGGGGCGTCAGATAACCTTAACTCAAATAAGTGAACTAGGGTAACTTCCACCATTTATTCTTCAGCTCCGCGTAGAAACTTCAAACAGTACTTGCACGGTTCCACTGGCAATGGCAGTGGCGAATACTAGAAGGCAATCTTCTCAGAGAAGTTATGTATGTGATATGGTTACTGTTACTTACCGGCACAACGCTAATCGCAAGTGAAAAGTGACAGAGCACTTTAGAAACCGTATAAAGCTCATTCCGTGTCACTGTCAGACACTGAGTATGGTCGGATGGTGGATGAGACGATGATTTAAGGTGGACGTGTATATGTAGTATAGGGGGTGTTCCTCTCTCCCCTCTGTCAAGGTAAATCCTACCAGAATCGGACACCAATGCACTTCAATGCTCAACCAGTGAACACAGGGTTCGACCGTAATTTCATGCACTGTGGGAAGGCTGTCCCTGCATATGGTTGCTGGGTCAGTGATTTAGCACTGGCATGACTACATCAGCCACATTTAGAGTGAACCTTCACCGAGCTACACGTAGGAAGCATTCACTGGGAATTCTGGCCTGACGACGATGCAGATTTCTCCAAACAAAACAGGTGCACCAACATATATGTAAGTACCGGTTGACCTTGGTCTGTCCCCCGTTCAGGAGCCCATTATGGCTTTCCTGACAAAACTACTCTGCCGATACATTATTACCAACCATAAGTCGCTATCACTCTATTACCCCCGATCTCACCTGCAACTGCGATACAGCCGACTGCTGGGTCCACCACCGTCCTCATCTGGGGAAATCTCTCGCCTGTATAGTTGTGGATCCCCCATCGCTGTCAGCTCTCCCAGTGTACTAAACTTTTTGACCCATGCACTAACCGGGTGATTCTATGTAGGAGGGAGGTAAGTATTTGCAGGTCTCTGAGGCGCGCATTCGTGTCTGGATTGCACGCTACAACCCTCTACACATTAGCGGACAATTTTTGCGTCCGTCTCTATGATGGCTTGCCTATAAGGCATGCTCCTAATTCACACTGACACAAGCAGTGACAGCTTGAATACGACATAGCTGTTGTGAGCCACTGGTGCAATGTCTTCCCGAGTTGCCAGTCTCTGGAATACTTAGGTATACACCCGGAACACGACCCATGCCGTAATCGAGATTCGACCTACCTTCGTGTGTAAGTATGTGAAGCCAACAACACGTGTTATGAAGGCCCTCCTGCACTATCGTTGTATAAGTATCATACCCACTCATCCAGGGAGTTATAGGATCACCCCTGCCTTGACCGTGAACGGGTCATCCCAGGTACCAATGGCGTACTAAAGCGTGTCATTATTCTGCGCCAGAGCCTTCTGAGGGTATGCGTTTACTATTAATTTCGCTTTCCCCCTCTTTCGTGTTGTTCTCGGGGGTACTTTGTGAGGTACTCCCCAAAGCGGTGAGAATGCTACACTCTTCCGGGGCCTATCGGTGCTGATCGATCTGTCGGACGCAGTTTGGACCACTTGCGTACTGTGGAATCGTGAAGACCGCAATTCGTAAAAGTGGTTCGATTGGCGCTGGCCATCTATCTTGAACGAGAGTGCGCCACTAATGGAAATTGTGCCACTGGCCATCTGGCGAACTGGATCCCCCACCGACACACGTTCTTGATCTTTACCAAAAATCTAATCGGGATTTCGTAGGAGGGAGGAACACAATGATCCCGCGAATTTGTAGATGTCACTGATGATCCTACAACCATATATTCTCGGTAAAAGTCCGCGGCAATGAACGGTACTTTGTGTTGTACCTCTCAGTAATTTTGTGGGGGGAAAGGAACCTATACATGCAAATCAGGACAGGCGTCTTGCTGTGCCCTGTGACATGGGGCGCACACCGGTCACCATATTCGCGTCATTCATGGTAGGATGTCCATGGTACGTCCTCGATTGGAAGGTTCACTCGCTCACTTCTTTTCTTCTACAGGATTTGCCGGATTGAACCATTCTGATCATTGTGGGTACGTACACCCCCACATGTATGACCCCCTTCTCTCCATGACCTTATATAAAAGCAGCTCGTCAGAATATCGCTTCCTTCATCAACGGGTCTCACTTGAAGCATCTTCAATATGACTATTACCCCTGGTCTCTATAGGATCACCACTCGCCTCCGGCCAGACGCACTCATCGGGGTTGACCCATACATTCGTTCTGCAATCAAGCCAGTTGTCATTGCAGTCCCAGAGTTTTCCCCCGACGGCACAACGGTGAGTCAACTCCATGTGTGGGTTTGAAGCTCATTATTCTGTAGTGGCGAGTACTGGAGGAAGATGGCCAGTTGTATCTTCTCCTTGTTCATACTGCCAACACTCGCTCCGAATCGCTTCTTGACTCTGCTCCAGTTGGCACCCCGACAAGGACCCCGGAAACCGGTACCCAAAAGTCGTTGTCAAAGGACTGTTGAGCCCGTCGTAACCTGCACGACGAATAGTAGCGAGCTAGAAACCCATTCAGTGACCGAACTAGACCCCAAACTCCCCAAGTTCTCCCGAGAACCAGCCCAGAGTAGCAGTGATGCAACCAGGGCGACCGCCCACAGCCGGCAGGCCGAGTCAACCAACCTCAGCCAAGCCGGCCCCGACCCCTCCAAACGAAGGGTCCACCCGACCAGTCACCAGAAGCAGTACGCTCCCCCTGGAAGACATAATCAACAGCTCGGACGAACAAGTCAAGGATGCCCAATCAGGCAGAAAGTTCCTGGACGGGATTCAATACACCATCCCAGGCGAGCCAACAACGGCAGAACAAGTTTCTCAGGCCCTCTTCTACATCACCCAGATGAAAGGAGTCACGCCCACGATACGATCAGCAATCCGATCAGCAGCCTACCTGGTCCTAGAGCTGTCAGCATCAACTGCCGCCCATGCCATAGTAAAAGAAGTATCCTCGAAGCTAGAACAAACAGTAGTAGCTGCAATCTCTCCCCAGATAGCCAAGATCCTATCAGTGGCCGATACCCTCAACGATGTCAAGGACAAAATGGAGACAAGCATTGCCAGCATCCCCAAGAACATAGGGTATGCCCCAGACCACGAATCGCAAGCTGACCCCACCATCTTAGACACCCGCATCCAATCCCTAATGGCCGACACAAGCACCATCAAGGAAGCGATAGACAACCTCAAGGTGCTGGCCAAAACCCGGCCCAACTTGGCACCCACCCCCTACCGAGATGCCCTTGTCTCCCAACATAACGAAGTCACCGCAGAAACACAGGCACAATTGACGATGAACATAGCAAGAGCACACGCGGCAATTAAGGAACGCCAGATCCTACTCGACCCCGAGCGCGATCACCCCCTAATCAAAGGCAACATCTTGAAAGAAGATCTCGTCAAGCTCATCAAACAAGCGCTGGAGACCCTGGAAACAAACGACGGACCTAAGTTGCAACTCAAATCTCTCACGCGACTCCAGAACCAAGGCATCGTTATTGAACTAAACAGCCAAGAAGCCACAGAGTGGGTGAGAAACCCACCAAACAAATTCCTCTTCACGGAAGAACTTGGCGGCAAGATCAGAATCAAGGACAGGCAATACCACATAGTAGTTCCCTTCTTCCCTGTATCTACTGACCTAACAGACCCGACCACACTACGAGAAATAGAAAGTGAAAATGACCTCCCCGCCAACGCAATAGGCAACGCCAAGTGGGTCAAAGACCCAACCAAACGAAGCAGACAACAGCGAGTAGCACACGCGCTACTCTCATTAACAACTCCCGAAGCAGCGAACAAGCTCCTCAAGGATGGTTGCTACATACAACTAGACCGACTACGCCCACACAAGGACAAGAAGGAACCAATGAGATGTATGAAATGCCAGCGCTTCGGACACATGGCCAAGGAATGTGCCCACCACGAAGACACATGTGGCACATGTGCAAGAAACCACCGCAGTAACGCCTGCGACTCCCCCCAACTCCTCTTCTGCATAGTATGTCAAACTGACTCACACTCCAGCTCTGACAGGAACTGCCCAGAATTCATCAAACAATGCAACGCTATGGATGACAAAACGCCAGAAAACAATATGCCATACTTCCCAACGGAGGAGGCCTGGACACAAGTCCTACTCCCGCCATGCTCAACAGCACCGATTGCCCCAACCAGACCCCCGACACAGCAAAACCAACCGAGACCCAGAAATGCAGGAACGCTACGACAAACTACACTAGGCGAAGCAATGACGATACGCAACAACACCCAAAGACGAGGACTCCCTACGAGAATTCGAGGAGGCCGTGGAGGTCCCCCAGTAACCCAACAAAGACGCCCACCCCCAGCGAACGACCTCACCACTCCGACCCCATCTGCACAAGAACCCACCGCCAACGTAGTCAACGAGCCAGATGAGACAAATCCCCCTGGAAACCCCCTTAATGCCTAATACAACAACGCACGAACAAACTCTGTCACGACTTAGAATATGGCAACAAAATCTCAACAACTCCAGGACCGCAATTTTCTCACTGATCAACACGAAGGTAGCAGAAGAAAGGGACATTATAGCCCTACAAGAACCGCCGGTGGACCAGCTAGGAAACACCAAGTCAAACTCAAAATGGAGAGTCGTATACCCCACACACAAGCTAACCAAAGGGGAAAGGCCACGAGCGGTAACGTTTATAAACACAAAAATAAGTACTAATGCATGGGAACAGGTAGACTTCCCATCAGCAGACGTGGTAGTGGTGAAAATCAAGACTTCGTCAGGCATGTGCACCATCTTTAATGTGTACAACGACTGCAAGCATGACCGCACGGTGGAAACTTTGGAACGGTTCCTGAATGCGAACATAGCGGTAATACGGCCGACGGATGACGACCACATGATATGGCTAGGGGACTTCAACAGACACCACCCGCTATGGGACGAAGAGCGCAACCGCCATCTGTTCACAACAGCAGCGCTGGAGGCGTCGCAAAAGGTCCTGGACCTGGTCGCCGATTATGGGATGACCCAAGCGCTGCCAAAAGACATCCCTACGCTGCAGTCCACAAGTACAGGGAATTGGACTCGCCCAGACAACGTATTCTGCACAGAGCTAACAGCTGAAAGGCTGGTCTCGTGCGAGACAAGTCCCGAAGACAGAGGGCCGAACACTGACCACCTCCCAGTACTAACCACGATTGACCTAGCTCTAACAGAAGCCATCGCTCAACCGAAGCCAAACTACAGGGAAGTAGATTGGGAAAGGTTCAACAACAAGTTGAAGACGGAACTCGATGCACTGGGCCAACCAAGAATCCTGGCAGATGAAGAAGAGTTCCAGAGAGCAGCTCGCCTTATCGACCGAGCCTTGCAGCGCACGATAGAGTCCGAGGTGCCCAAGATGCGCCCGCACCCGCACAGGAAAAGATGGTGGAACAGAGACCTAACGAAGTTACGAAATGAATTAAAAATGCTAAGTAAAACCTCCCACAAGTTCAGGGCACTACCAGATCACCTGAGCCACAGGACAAGGAAAGACAAGTCAAAGGAATACGACAAGGCCATCAAGGAGGCGAAGAAAGAACATTGGCATAACTGGCTGGAGGAAGCAATCGACACCGACCTATGGATCGCTAACAAATACATCTCCAACCCGACAGGAGACGGCAGCAAAACAAGAGTACCAACCCTGCTAAGCAAGGATAACGAAGGCAACGTAGTCACAGCAAGCACAAACGAGGACAAGGGACGACTTCTCGCACAAGTGCTTTTCCCACCGCCGCCCGCATGCTCGTCGGTTCCAGCAGACTATGACTACCCCGAGCCAGTCGCCAAATGGTCCAGAATCACGAAAGAACAATTAGATCGAACGGTCAAGAAACTCAGCCCCTACAAAGCTCCAGGACCAGATGGAGTGGCGAACATAGTATTCCAACGTTGCCCCCTGTTACTAGAACACTTACTACCCCTCTTCAACGCAGTATTCGCTCTACGCACCTACTACAGACCCTGGAGAGAGTCTGTCACCGTGATCCTCCGCAAGCCAGGCAAACCCGACTACTCCACTCCGAAAGCGTACAGACCAATAGCCCTGCTCAACACGACTGCCAAGTTACTCTCAGCAATAGTAGCCGACAGAATCTCGTTCACGCTGGAAGCTCACAACTTGCTCCCATCGACACACTTCGGTGGACGACCAGGTCGCTCAACGGAAGATTCGCTCCTCCTAATGGAGGTGACGATCAAACACGCATGGAGACAACGCAAGGTAGTCTCAGCGCTCTTCCTGGACATCGAAGGGGCCTTCCCAAATGCCGTGACAGACCGGTTGCTCCACAACATGAAAGCGAGAAGACTTCCAAACGATGTCATCGAGTACACGCGTAGACTGCTCGAAGACAGGAAAACCAAACTCCGATTCGACGACTACGAATCGGACTGGTTCTCGATCACTAATGGGATAGGTCAAGGAGACCCGCTCTCCATGATACTATACGTCATCTACAGTGCAGACCTGGTCGAAACAGCCCAAGGCAAAGACGAACTAACACTGGCCTTCGTAGATGACACTGCATTCCTAGCAATAGGCAAAACCTTCCAAGACACGCACGGAACTCTGGCAGACATGATGGAAAGGACAGGCGGAGCATTTGAATGGTCCAATGAGCACAACTCCCGTTTCGAAACAAGCAAATTCGCACTGATTGACTTCACCCTAAGCAGAACGAAACAAAGAGAACCAATAACAATACGCGGATCAAACATAGACCCAGTCCCAAGTCACCGCTTTCTGGGTATAATGGTTGACCAAGAGCTCAAATGGAAAACGCATGCGGCCCACGCTATTGCCAAAGGAGCCAGACACGCGATGATGCTGCGAAGACTATCGTCAACGACATGGGGTATACCCCTCAAGCTAATGCGCCAGCTCTACCAAGCAACGGTTGTCCCGAAGATCACATATGGTGCAAGCGTGTGGATTCAACCAAGCTACAAGCCCAGTCTAGGAGGGACAAAGAGAGGCTCACGCGGAATAACCAAGAAGATCATGACCATACAACGCACAGCAGCCATCGCCGCCACAGGAGCGATGCGTACCTCACCCACTGACTCTTTATTCGTACATGCGCACTTACAACCAGTACCTATTCTGTTTCAGAAAACGTTGCACAACACAGCGCTACGTTTAGCTGCATTACCGCCAAGACACCCCATCCACCTTCTCATGCGGAAGATAGCGAAGAGAGATGTACGCAAACACCGCTCGGCACTACACCGGCTCACGCACGACATGAACGTCAACCTGACCAACGTAGAGACCATCCATCCATGCCCAGTCCCACCCAGCGCCCCGTCGACTCACCTCACCATCATCGCAGCAAGTAAAGATGACGCCGTCAGAGATAGCCAAGAAATTACAGATCGCACCCAGATCTACACTGACGGCTCAAGCACGGGTGGCTACGTTGGGGCAGCAGCCGTGCTTTTCACTGACTCAACACATATAGCAACGCTAAGACACCACTTAGGTTCAGACACAGAACACACAGTCTTCGAGGCGGAAGCTACGGCACTCGTCTTAGCTGCACATCTGCTAGCTACAAGAAACGAGATAACGTATCCCGCATCTATACTAGCTGACAACCAAGCAGTGATCAAATCCAGTGAGCGCCCCTCTTCGAAACCAGGACACCATCTACTGTTACTCTTCAGATCGAAAATCCGCAAGCTAACCAAAGAAAAAGGGTTGACATGTGACAGTATAGCAGTGCGGTGGATAGCGGGCCATAAGAACGTGGAAGGAAATGAACTAGCTGACAAGGAAGCGAAGCTAGCGGCAGAAGACAAAGCCAACTCGAGCCCGACACCCCAGTTACCCCTAAAGCTACGCACCCCACTACCACGAAGCGTCTCAGCCCTCAAACAATGGTATAACAAAAGGCTAACGTCTCTCTGGCTTAGGGAATGGAAACAGTCACCGAGATACAGACGCATGTCCAACATAGAACCCAATTTCCCGTCAAAGTCGTTTGTGGAGCTGGCAGGTTCACTCCGAAAAAAGCAGACCGGAATCTACATACAGTTACGCACTGGGCACATCCCCCTTAACCGACATCTCCACAGAATAAAGAAGAGCGACACGCCGTTATGCCTACAATGCGGTGAAGTCACTGAAGAGAGCGTACAACACTATCTCTTCCGATGCCCAAGATACGAAAGAGAGCGCCATGTACTGCACATGGCATTAGGCAGGAAGGCCACGCAAGCTGCCTATCTACTCAACAACGTGAACGCAAGAACACACCTGCTCAAGTATATCAATGCGACGAAAAGACTACGAACACCATTCGGTGAAGTACCAACAACCCTGCCCGTACAATAAATGACATACCACGTAGACACAAAACCGAACTCAAGACACGAGACACAGCAAACTGACAAACCAAAACCCAAAAACCCCGCTAACATCAAGCTGAAAGTGCGCTTCACAAACCTCAGCACCAAGCGCACCAAACTCGCTACCTGCTTCCAAAACCACATGTCCCAAAGGACTACCAGCCGTCACTCCCAGGTCACGGCCTTAAGGCCAACGTAGTCGAACACGCTAGACCTGTCAATCCAGAACGGGACCATTGTAAAGCAGAGCGACATGGACACTTTAACAGCACCGCTTGCCGCAAGGGCAGCCGGGGAACTTGTAGAAAGACCAGAACATAGCCGACAGAAGTAATAAGCTCTCTCCACCACAAGGTGTGGCGTCTAAAACGGCCGGCGGGAACGGAGGACTGCTGGAGGACATAGTCCTGCCAGTAGGGCATTCGCGCACTGGTGGAGAGCAGCGGGTCACTGGGGACCCCGGTCAGCATGTTTTTAGTTAGTTTAGTGCAACATAGGATATCACGTCCTCACGCACTTAAATTCAGAACAAAAAAAAAAAAAAAAAAAAAAAAAAAAAAAACACTCGCTCCGAGGAAGACAAAGTGTATGCGTATTATTCGGAGCCAGGTGAGAGGTGGAGGATTGACGGCAACCCAGGGCCTGGGGAGTATTCGTGAGTGGACCACACTAGCTCTCCAAATGTCCATGGTTTACTGACGGTTTACCGTAGCACCGTGAGCCGGGATCACAGGTTTTGGTATCTTCCCAACGCTGCAGACCTCACTCAGGTGTGCTAAGCATGACTCATTCAAAAATTCTGACCGCACACCAACCTCCACTTCAGGTTGAACTCAGGCCTATGGGTACCATTCCTGAGGAAGGGTACTACTTCAATTTCGAGAGGCTAGTCGAGTAGATTTGTACGTCTAAGTTCATGTCCAGAGTTACAGTAGTAGGTGTGTTGGCAGGATGTGTTAGCTGTACCGTTTATGTAGGATGTGCACTGAATCTGAAGAGTGGTCTTGCAGTTTTCATGAGGCCTTCCCGAACCACACTACCCCAACTGATTTCTTGCCCGATTCTGGTAAATGGCCCAGGAAAGTGAAATTACGAAGCAGCCAAACGACTCGAGCGAGCAAGGGCTGTAATAAACACATTAGTAGTCGGACTTGGACGTGGTCACGGATCCATATGTCGCTGATCAAGTAGTTTTCTCGTTACCCTACTCTCCTGGTCAACCCGTACCCCATCCGTCGACATTCAATTGTTTTGGTCTTGCACTCATACGTGGGTTTTTTTCTTCTAGCGATCCATCGCCAACACCGTCGCATTCGTCGTTGACTCATCTTCATATCCTTACTCCACTTCCACCGTCCATTTTGGGACACGCACGCGTACTAATAGTCAAAGGCGAATTTGAGCTACCAATATAGGGCATGCTCGATTTCAGGGAGGGTGAAGAGGGAGGCATAGCGGGCGTAGAGAGAGAGGGTACCCTATCTGCAGTGGGGGAAGGGTGAGGGTGAGGGAAGCGAGAGAAGGCGAGAGGAGGAACTTGACGCGCAAGGCACAGATGTAAAAGCAGAGTGTTGATGGTCCCAAGGGTGGGTGATAATTTATCTGAAAAGTGTATGTATATGAGAATCATTCATAATCCGGGTGCATTCCATCCGAAAGATTGTAGAGAAAGACATGGTTTCATAACGTTGCCAAGGGATTTGTAAATTTATGTTGACCAGGACGTCTTTGTGAGTGCGTCTCCGATCCGGAGGTACGCTGATAGAAATGTGGAAATCATAGTGTATTGACGTTTTGAAAAAGGATGATGAAAGTTCCACGACACTCCATAATTAGCGCTTGTAAGAAGTGGACTAAGCAACGACATGAAAGCTTCTACGGCGAGAAACTCCGTGGCTGCTGACAACGGGAATTGAAAACAATCTCAGGTGATTCCCGAGCTTAAGATTATCAGTGAGCCAATCTTGGGCGTTCAGTCGGTTGCAAACTCTCATTGCCTGTACCAAGATGCAATCCCTATGCAAGGTGGTGCGGGTCTACGCGTAACGGCTACTCAAACACTATGACCAAATCCATACTCCTCTGGTCCAGGTAAGCTTGCCAGAGCTTCTTGTATTTCGTCGTGTATCTCTCCTGATCTCCGTCTGCACGAAAAGCCTTTCCTATGGGGGCTAGTCGCGAGATACGGAGGATCTCACGAAGGTCTCTTGGTGAGTGCTGTTTGATTCGTCGAGCGGCTTGTGTGAGGGTGGGGTGGGGCTGAATGTCGAGGTTAGACGTGACGACCAAATTTAAAAAGAAAAATCCACTTACACGGTCCGGGAATACCATTCTGTGCCATTTACAGTACGTCTTTGGTGATATGGTGAATGCTGCATCTGCCTCTTGAGAGTTCCCACTCCTCCCCATTTCACGGTACACAGGAAGTAGACGGGGTGTGTAATACTCCACCAACTGGGCACTGACATACGAGCGTGTGTTTCTGAACCCTAACTCTAGTTTCGCCTGGACTTGTGTGCCGCCCGAATAGAGTCTTCGCCTATACCGCTCCGCCAGCCGCCAGTACCGGGCTTCTTCGTGGGGCGTACGGTACGTGTCAGACTCTTGACATCTCGCGTGTCCACATCGCCATAGATCGGGGAGTCGCACATTGATCCGGATGCGCAAACATGTCGTAGTAACTGCGTGCACGAGTGCCTGAAACAGAGTGGCCACTCGATCTGGGGTAAGGTCTAACTTTGCAAGTCTTCTCCACCACGACAGCGGTAGACCGCTGGCGAAGGTTGATGGGCCAGCGCATAGGAGAGGAACGCTTGTAAGAAGTACGAACGCAGTAAGGATCGGTGCAGGAGGATGAAGATGTACGAGACGCTGGAAAGTACATCATGGGCACAGAATAGACCACGACCTCCTTACAACACACGCACCTGGAGCTGGAGGTGAAACTTGTTACCGACGAGTGAATAAAGGGACATATCTAACTTCGTCCAACGGCAGAATCAAGCAGAGGAGGAAGTGGATACGGGATGTTTATCGAATTGCGAGATAAAAGCGGCACGGGAGGCCACAGCAAGTGGAACACGGAGTGCCGTAGGACGACCACTCGCTCAGTGAAACCGACCAACTGCACGGTAAGAAAAAGTAACGGAAACTAAGACGTCACCGAGCATCCGCAAACTTGACGCATCTTGTACACAATATAAAATGACGAAAACCGCCTCAACGTCGTGTTGGTCGTCGGGGTATGGGGTTCGGTTCGGATCCAGAAAATTTGTTACAGTACGCGTGTGCTTGTGTCTCGTATGAGCCTGAAGGAGAATGGTCTTGGCTGAAGGCGTACAGGCTGGCACGAGTTTCAATATGTAGCACCAACACGCTGAAACAACGTGCTGGAGCTTGCTCATATCAGGATAAAGACGCTCATGTCATTCATTATGCGATTGGAGGTTTACCTGTCTGGCCGGGTGCTGAAGCGCAGGACGGAGTGCCGCAGAGTAGCAGGCCCATGTTGGGATTCAGTCCGATGACGGTCGAAGAGCAAATGGTCAAACGCTCGAAGCGCGTGAAGTCGTCCCGTTCTTGCTTTTGATCGTACTAATACCCCGCTCACCCACTGTGACATTCTCGTGCCTACCCTCCGCAGTATGAAAGGGCCCACAGTCAACTTGACCTTCCATTTCGTCCACAGCTAGCCACTCAAATCACGATCATTGGCGTTTCATGTTCACGCGTCATGCGGCACATTGCACATTCAGCAAACCAAACCTTGTTGGATGTGGGAAACACGACTGGCATGCTGGCTGACGGTCACGAAACCAATGGCGCAGCGCTCAGTCACCTTCCGGCAAATACATGTATTAGAGTCCTCCGTTCCACAGCTCCCTCGCGGATAGCAACCCTAACAGAACTGACCCCCGGGATCAGACAACCGTAACTCAAATAAGTGAACCAGGGTACCTTCCGCCATTTATTCTTCAACTCTGCTTAGAATTTTTAAGCAGTACTTGCACGGTTCCACTGGCGATGGCGGTGGCGAATACTAGAAGGCCTTCTCAGAGAAGCTATGTATGCGGTATGGTTACCATTACTTACCGGCACAACGCTAATCGCAAGTGGAAAGTGATAGTGCACTTCAGAAACCGTATAAAGCTCATTCCGTGTCACCGCCAGACACTCAGTGAGTATGGTTGGATGGTGGATCAGACGATAATTTAGGGTGGAGGTATATGTGCGGTATAGGGGGTGCCCCTCCCTCCCCTCTGCAAAGGTAAATCCTACCGGAATCGGACACCAATGCACTCCAGTGCTCGACCAGTGAACAGTGTTCGACTGTAATTTCATGCACTGTGGGAAGGCCCTCCCTGCATTTGATTGTTGGGTTAGCGCTTTAGCGCTGGCATGACTTCATCAGCCACATTTAGAGCGAACCTTTGCAGAGCTACACGTAGGAGGCATTCATCACTGGGAATTCTGCGCTGACGACAATGTATATTCTCCCAAACAAAACAGGTGCGCCAACATATACATGATTACTGGTTGTCCTTGGTCTGTCCCCCGTTCGGGAGTCCTATCACGGCTTTCCTTGAAAAACCACTCTGCCGATACATCATTACCAGTCATAGGTCGCTATCGCTCCGTTACCCCCGATCTTACCTGCAACTGCGAGTACAGCCAGCTGCTGAGCTCACCACCGTCCCCTCTAGTGAGATTTAGCCCATATAGGTGTGCCCTGGCGATTCTCCGACCGCTCTCAGCTCTCCCCAGTGTGCTAAACTTTTGGATCCATGAGCTAACCTGGTAATTGCGGGTAGGAGGAAGGTGAGCATTGGCAAGTCTCCAAGGCGTGCATTCGTGTCTGGATTGCAGGTTACAACGTTCCTATATATCGGCGGAGGATTCTTGCGTCCACTTTTGTGATGGCTTGCCTATAAGGCAATCTCCTAGTTCCCACTGACAAGTTGGTGACAGGTTGAATACAACATAGCTGTTGTGAGCGACTGGTGCAATGTATCCCCGAGTTGCCAGAACACGACCCATGTCGTAATCGAGGTTCGACCAACCTGCATGTGTATGTGACGCCAACAATATGTGTTAAGAAGGCCCGTTTACTTTGTCGTTTTCTTCCTCGCATACGTATCACGTCCATACGTCCGGGGAATTAGCGTGACTTTGTTGTACCCCAGGACTTTCTGAAGGTATTGTTTGGTACTGATTCCGCCTTCTCACACATCTGTGTTATTCCTTGGGGTGCTTTGTGAGGTATTCCCCCGAAGAGGTGAGAATGTGTCACTCTTCCAGGGTTTACTGGTGCTAATTAATCTGTCGGGTGCAGTCCAGACCACCTGCGTACATGTGAAATTCTGCCAGCGTGAAGACGACATTTCGTGAAAGTGGTTCGATTGGAGCTGACTTCTACAGTATTCTGACCGAGGGTGGGAGCTATCAAGTGGAAATTATGTCACTGGCAATCCAGCGAACTGGATCCCCCGCCGACACACGTCCTTGATCTTTACCAAAAATCTAACTGGGATTATTCTACAACCATACAGTCTCAGTAGGAGTCCCCGCCAGTGGACGGTACTTTATGTTGCACCACTCCCTAGCTCCTGTAGGGGAGATTAGCCTTAACAGATTCCAAATGACCGGCATCTAGCTGAGCCCTCCGTCGGATGATGTCGATCTTCCTCAATTGGAAGGTCCATATGTTTCACTTTCTTTCTGACCACCCTGGGTACATACATTCCCTGTCTACAGGTTCGGCGTATGTGTGTACCACCAGACCTCATCCTCTGGTGTAGATCGTTTCCACATCGCCGTCGCACAACAGTTCGGAGCTGGCACTTAGGATTCTGTTTTATTCAGATACTGGCACCGTGTCTGAGGTGTGGACGTGATCCTGTTGCGCAGGTCACCGATACCGAGTCTCCTCTCGGCTTGGCAGTGCTCATGAGTACGATGTAAGACCGTCCGAGAAAATGGCTTAGGGTGGGAGTGTAATTTGCAGCATACTGAGTTTATGAAAGTGAGAACCCGGAGGGTCAATTTACAGTGACAGGAGTTGTACTACTAGTCTTGAGCCAACCAACATCCTCCGATATCAGGAAGCAATTAAAATCATACAATAGAGATGGATCGTTTACAAGTCATTATATCATGACGGGCAGTACTACATGCGCCGGAAGGATAGCACGGGGATCTATACAGCCTGGAATACGCCTCTGTGTGCCATAAATCTAGATAATGTAAGCCCAGCTGAACCAGGTCCATGGCAGAACCGAGCGTAACGAAAACGGAAACTCAGAAAAAAAGGCGTAAAATCTTGAACCGTAGGAAGGGATCAAGCTCCAGGAACTTCGAACAGCAGGCATTTCTTGCTGTAATGCTTCGTGATTGCATTCCTCACTTCGTCCCGCAGAGCCGAGCGGACGATGAGTCCTCCACAAACGTAGCAGAGGTGGGTGTTGCATCCGGGCACGATGCACTGAACGGAATAATTAGATCATGTGCGATATTCAGATCTCAAGACATACCATCAAGTGATTGCACCCAGAGACCTTCTGAATCGGTGTCTTGCAACCTAGGATAGTCAGTTCGAGCGCACGTAACTACAGTTAATGAAACTAGGCGACATACTTGGGCAGTAGCGCCAGCCCTTACGCCTCACCAAAGAGTCTAGCTCGGCAGACCCATCGCACGAGTGCTTCGGACCTCCGACAATAACCGTCTGTTGACAATCTTTGCACCAGACGTGGTTACAGTCACGGACGGGACAGACAATGTTTTGCATAGCATCATAGTCCTGCCGATCCACGAACGCTGACTGCTTGCACCTAAAACTCGGACAGTCAGGAACAATTGTACGAGCCCGCGATTGGAGATACCGTACATCCTGCAATGCAGCAACACGGAGAACTGGGCCATTTCCATCTCAACCCACATGCGATAATGCTCTTCTGTGACACCAATCTGTTCAACGAGCGAACGTGTTATCGCTGAAGGTGAATCAGAAAGCGCCACTTATTAGCTCTAGCTCTTGATATTACAAGCGAACGTACGTGCAGGTTCTTGGCGTCCACCCGAGGCTGCACAGATGGGGCAGGAGATAGGAAAACGGTGTTCCTCTATCTTCGTACAAATGAAATCCCTCAGGCAATTTCTGCATATCATGTGCGCACAACATTCCACTTGAGCGACGTTATCCTTGGATACGTCATCCAGACAAATACCACATCGGAAGATGTACTGGACGTTATGGTACGGGGTCGGCGGGAGTCGGCGAGGTTGCTTGTCTTCGCCATCCAAGATGTTCTTCAGTCTGAGGGCGCGCTCTATTTCTTCGCTCAAATCTTCCGATGTTCGTAACCTCGGAGACGTTGGACGCAATCGAGGACTTTGTGGAACCTCACTGACAACGTTACGCGATTCCTTCGGTTTCACACAGCGCTTGATGTATGGTAGTCGCGGTGAGCCAATGGTGTTGGAAGCCTGTGAAGTGACCGAACTGAAGCGCCGCTCTTGTTCAGCCAATTCCCTAGCGCGTGCAGCAGCTTGCTCGGTTTTGAGCCTCTCCTTTCTTATAACCTCGACCTGTGCTTCCAAACGCTGAATTTCTGGAGTCAATGTCACTGTCTGTCGCTTGAGCTCAACTACCTCGGCTCGCAAGGCCTGAGGTGGCGCGGTAGACGCCCTTTGAGGTTCCAACCGCTGCTTCTTGGGCACAAATATGTGTCCCGTAGCAAGAAGCTGGGATTGAAGCCCGCAAGTCACCGAAGGCATGTATTCTTCGGTACGCAGAATACGGCTGAGGGTCAGTGCAGTTTGCGTCATCGAGGTGCTGAAGATAAGAGCTGCACCGTGCGGGTGAGAGCGGCGCGGCCGGGGGTCGAACACCACGAAAACGGTTTTATCGGAAAGACGATCTTGAATCTTGAAGCAAGCTATAGTCTCAGGAGAGCAGCTGAAGATCACAGCAGCACAAGAATCCAGAGTTTGTAGATCCCTGGATGAAAAGAGAGCCCTTGGTGGTAGTTCAAACAGGGCGGGAAAGAAACATACTGTAGGACGTGTTTGAAGTGGTCGGGCCTGGGAAGCTCGTACTTCGTAGAGACTTGTCTGAAGGACTTGTCAAAGAGGGGTGCTCGGCATATATCTTCGACATCCAGTTGGATGTCGCTGGACCACCCAGCCCGGATGGACACGACTTCCTGCACAAATGATTTCATAGTGAGCGGACGATCAGGACAATCACAAATACAATGCCCTCTCCAACTACCACCGATCCATCGTTGTAACCCGACGATGTCCCGACCTCTGAGTTGGGACTTACCTCCATCGTCTGTCGGCTGCCTAATGAGGCGAGCACACCCGCGACGTTGCCATGATGGCAGTCCGATTGATAAAACGCAACTCTGGCGAAGTTCAAGGATGCGAGGCTGCATGCAGAAATATCCCCAGAATTTAGCTGGGAAGTACCAGGAAACGAGACGACGCGATCTCTCCCAAGGAGGACATCTGAAGCCAGCGAATCTGTACACGAAACCGTGCGCTCGTCAAACAATTTCACCACCTTGCGCTGCGGTGACTGTATGGTGTTAAGGGCTGGTTCAGCTGGCTTTTGTGGTTGACGTGAACCTGCCAAGGGTTCTGACGACGGAGGTTCCGTGTGAGCCGCAGGACTTTGACGGAAACCAGCCCGGAAAGCCCTCAAACGGTCGAACTTGGGAAAGGAGGGTGCCATGATACGCAGTCACCAGCTGTGTAAAAAAAATCCTCTTGTTCAGTGTGAAACGTCAGTAGCCTGTCAAAGGAGAGATAGCCATGCGTAGTGACATACTTAGTGCACGTCAGAAACGTCAACCCTGTGGGGGAGAGTAAACCGTCCAGGCGGTCGTAGTAAAAGAGCGACACGAGTATGCAACGAGGTGGTCCATGGTCTTGAGGGAGAAGCGTGGTTGTGTGGAATGCTGCGAGCCTCATGGGGGACGGACTGTAATTAACCCCTGAGTGGTGCTGCATTGCGGTCCCACGTGACCCGCGCAGTTGCCAAGGACGGTCCATCAAATGCATTCGTACATTCGCTGCCAATCTCAGCTGCTTGCTGTTTCATTCCCTAGAACAGAACGAACAAGTCAATTCAACGGGTGGTCCGTGGCAGTCTTGGAGGCTGCGCAACGCCTGCGGCCATCCCCGCAGCCATGTTTATGTCTGTTTTGGTTACATAAGCGCAGTGCTCACCGCCTCTGGGTTTAAACTGGTCAAATACTCCGACCACTTTTGACTGTCTTCTTCTCACTTTCCGTCGAAAACCACCAACGACCCCAGCATCTCTTTAACACACCATGGAGGACGAAGTAGCGGCGCTCGTACGTCCAAGGCCATCGTTGTTCATGCGTCGCTATCCTCATTTTCGTCCCATTTCTAGGTCATCGATAACGGTTCCGGCATGTGCAAGGCCGGCTGTAAGTTTCCCTCAGATCCTCTGCCTTCCGCCTTACTGATTACCGATTTATTCCAGTCGCTGGTACGAATGCGATGTCTATGGGCGTATCGGACACTCTGATTCACTTTCCTTCGCAGGTGACGATGCACCTCGTGCTGTGTTCCCGTAAGTCACAGCCTGTCCACATCTCATGATCTTGTCTCATCGGAGTGCGATCAGATCAATTGTCGGTCGCCCACGGCACCAGGGTGTGATGGTTGGCATGGGTCAGAAAGACTCCTACGTTGGGTACGTCAATCATCTCGGGGGAATGGCTCGACTGTTGACAATGTTTCTCAGCGATGAAGCCCAATCGAAGCGTGGTATTCTTACTTTGAAATACCCTATCGAGCACGGTATCGTAACGAACTGGGATGACATGGAGAAGATCTGGCATCATACGTTCTACAACGAGCTGCGTGTCGCTCCGGAGGAGCACCCGGTCCTACTCACGGAGGCACCGCTTAACCCCAAGGCCAACCGTGAAAAGATGACTCAAATCATGTTTGAGACGTTCAACGCACCTGCGTTCTACGTTGCCATCCAGGCTGTTTTGTCGTTGTATGCATCCGGTCGTACTACCGGTATCGTCATGGACTCCGGTGATGGTGTCACGCACACAGTCCCCATCTACGAGGGTTTCGCTCTTCCTCACGCCATCCTACGTCTGGATCTGGCCGGCCGTGATTTGACTGATTTCTTGATCAAGAACTTGATTGAGCGTGGCTATTCCTTCACGACCACCGCGGAGCGCGAAATTGTTCGGGATATCAAGGAGAAGCTGTGCTACGTTGCCCTTGACTTCGAGCAGGAGTTGCAGACGGCCGCTCAATCTTCCGTCCTCGAGAAGAGTTACGAACTTCCTGATGGCCAGGTCATTACGATCGGCAATGAGCGGTAAGTAGGTTTCGGCGGATACAAATGACATCATCTAAACGAAGTGCTAGCTTCCGCGCACCAGAAGCCCTCTTCCAACCCGCATTCCTTGGCCTTGAGGCCGCTGGTATCCACGAAACTACGTAAGCTTGACGTACTTCTGATTGGGCGATACCCTTATCGTCTTTAGGTACAACTCTATCTACAAGTGCGATCTCGATATCCGTCGCGACCTCTACGGGAACGTCGTACTGTCGGGTGGTACGACGATGTTCCCTGGTATTGCCGACCGTATGCAGAAGGAGCTGGCTTCGCTTGCGCCTTCGAGTATGAAGGTCTGTGTAGACACCAGATACTCGCAGTATTAGTTCTGACATGGTTTGGGCTACAGGTCAAGATCGTTGCTCCTCCTGAGCGCAAGTACTCGGTTTGGATCGGAGGGTCTATTCTTGCCTCCCTCAGCACCTTCCAGAACTTGTGGTGCTCTAAGCAGGAATACGACGAGTCTGGTCCAGGTATCGTCCACCGCAGTATGTGTCGTTTTCTTTTCGACGTGAATTGCTGCAAATCTAACACCAACCTTCTTATCAGAGTGCTTCTAAGTGTGCGTGGATGTCGCAGTAGTTAAAGAAAAGTAATGTTGCAACAGTAGAGTGCCATCGTTGTGGATTTTCTTTTCCCTAGCCCTACCGTTTTGAGGGAGCCATTATGATACGATTTTGATTCCTTATATCACCTAAACATTTCTTATCACCAATGGATGATATATCCACAAGCGCTGACCTCGTGAAAGGGGTAACTCCACAGCTATGATGGTGGCTGTTGATTCCAAGTCGAGGTAAAAACTGCACTGTCCGAGAGAAAGGCTCTGATGCGGTAAGTCAATAGGCGGTCCCGACGGCCGAAACTGACTGTATCCGTGTTCAGACACGTGAATGAAAACGAGTCGGCTCTCCGATCATCGCAGATATCAGATAAGATGAGATCACAGTGCACAGTACCGGTACTCCCTGCGCAGTCAGTTCGTCCCATACGCCGCCTTTTTGCAATGACACGGTGGTCACCAGTATATTCAACCGGAGTGAATCGAGACTGACGACTTGTGCCGGACGGCGAGCGCTGTTGCAGTGGCAGAGTCAGGGATGAGCCGAGTTGGAATTTCGTAACTTCATGTGGCCGAACTTGGATGGACCACTTACACACGTCTAATCTACAGAAATACCATGACCTATAAAACTACCAAGGCTGTCTCCAGCTGCTCCTCGTGAAGATCGGCCATGGTGGAATTCCCTCCAGGTTTCATCTACATCGGACATCGATTACATCACCTAGTCTGTCCTCTGGCTCTCGTTTATGCTGGGTCTGGAACCTGGGCAGTCGTCTTCGAGAGACCGGCCCCCCGCTGGCTGAGGGTCTCCGCGTATCTGTTGTCCATCCCCGTAGCACTGACGTGGAGCGTCCTCTACTCCTACCTACGTGACAGGAGGGAAGCAGCACGTCGAGGCGCTGTCCTTGCCCCGCGAGTGAAGAGTTGGTGGCCTGGTGGCTTTGACATCCTTCTCTCTGTCGCTCATGGCTTTCGGAAGGGGCACATTGGTAAGTGCAGCATGTTGTCTCTCGTTCTCCTGGCTGGTGCTTTTGGCTAACGGAGCACTTCAAGGATCACCATTTGACCAATATTGTCAAGAGTATGGCCCTGTGGTCAACGTTAGGGTCGTGTTCGAGGACCGGGTTAGGCTTCCTCGTAGTTTTACGACATTTGTCTGAGATCACAGACAGATTTTTACGACGGAACCCGAACATATCAAAGTAAGATACCTGATCGTCCCATCACCATCACACTGATCGGTATCATCAGGCAATCCTTGCTACGCAGTTCAAATCCTTCGAAAAAGGTGAGTTGTCTCCTGACTCAACCAAACGTACTTTTATTTACAGCAGCCTTAGGACCGGTGCTCTGGGACCAACTAAGTGGTCTACTGGGAACTGGAGTATTCAACTCGGACGGTAGACGTTCTTCTTTCACTTTCCCTATCCCAGCCCGCTAAGGAGTTTGCCCGGTTTTGGATGTAGGCGAAACATGGAAGTAAGCTTGCCACTTTAGCTCCAAGATTATCGCGTGCTCATAGTGATAGGCTCCATCGCTCGATGACACGACCGTTCTTTAGCAAGGACCGGATCAGTCACTTCGATATTTTCGAAAAGCATGCCGAGGATGCTCTCAATCAAGCAAAAGCCAGACTCCAAGAGGGTTACCCAGTGGATTTCCAGGTACATGGCACCGCGACCCCTGAATTGCTTTACTGATCCGTCATTAACACAAGGATATGGTTGGCCGATTCACCCTTGATTCGGCAACCGAGTTTCTCTTCGGGAAAAGTGTCCGCTCGCTTTCTGCTGGATTGGTCTATCCGAAACACTGTGTATTGGTGCAAAACAAGGAATATACAAACCATCCGTCCAACGTTTTCGCCTATGCGTTCTCGGAAGCGCAATCTCAGGTTGCGTTCAGGAGTCGTTTCGGATCGTCTTGGCGTCTGGCTGAATTCTGGGGCGATCGCGTTCGGAAACAAGTGGAAGTTTGCCACAGGTTCATCGATCCCATCCTCAAGGACGCTTTGGAAACGAAGGGAAAGCAGACTACAGCTCAGGTACGTATCGAAGAGAAAGAGGCATTTGCGGATACTTTGCTAGGGCATCTGGTCAATTGCACCGAAGGCAGGGCTTACTTTGTTCTTCACTTGAATCTGCACTCAATGACCTATCACAGATCTCACTGTCATCTGGGACGAGATAGTGAACATCTTAATAGCAGCGCGCGATACCGTAAGTCGCTTGGGTGATCTTCGTTTCGTTTGTTTCAATGCAAACCGTACCAGACAACAGCCACCCTGACATTCCTCGTTTACATGCTTTCTCAACACCCGGAAGTCCTGGAGCGACTGCGTGCGGAAGTTCTTGGTAAGGTTGGCAGTTCCAAAAGACCGACGTACGAAGACGTGCAAAACATGAAGTATATGCGAGCTGTCATCAATGGTATGTTACCACGCATTTCGTATGGAACAGTTGTCACATGAATGTACAGAGACCCTTCGTTTGTATCCCCCCGTGTAAGTTGTCTGCTAGTCATCTGCTCTCTCTTGTCTTCATGCTTATTTTTGCTTAGCCCTTTGAACGTTAGGTTAGCTTCAGCTGCCCTAACCACCACATCTGTAGTACGCGTCTGACATGCCCTTTACTTTGTAGAACAAGCACGGAAGCGGCGATGTGGCCTGGCGTGAATGGAGGACCTCCTATTTATATCCCACCGAAGACTCGGTCGGTGGTGCACGCAATCAGATACGTATGACAAGCTAACACATGGCAGGACCCCGTATTCTGTATTCCTCATGCATCGTCGAAAAGATCTTTGGGGTCCCGACGGTCGGCTCATCTCATTCAGTGCTAAACAACCGAGACCGATAAACTTGCAGCTGATATTTTTGATCCGGGCCGCTTCCTCGATGCAAGGTTGAAGTATCTTACTTCAAACCCATTCATCTTTCTCCCCTTCAACGCAGGACCTAGAATCTGTCTGGGTCAACAAGTGAGTGATTTGGTTTTGTGGTATTGTTGGTGATGTTGATGGAAATCTGCAGTTTGCATACAATGAAATCTCATTCTTCCTCGTCTGTCTACTGCAAACTTTCTCGTCCATAATGTTGGCAGAAGATATCCAGACCCGACCGGATCCGAAGCGCGCCCAAGGGACAGGATGCGGTTCGCAGGAAAAAGTGACCATCCGACATCACCTTACCTTGTATGTTGACGTGAGTACTGGCTGGCCCAGCTTTGTGGATCTAAGAAAAGTTGAGCGTTGTGGTGTTTGCCCTTAATCTAGGAGGGTTTATGGGTGCGGATGGGGGAGGCTGGTGATGCTAACAATGTGTGAAGCTGGAAATGCAGCTGAAAGTTTCAGGTAACCGTCTAGCAGTGGTAGTCAACATTGTTGTAGAACCAAGTCAATAAGATATTCTGACATGATCGAATCTCTGACAAGATAAGATTGTAGTCTTTCAAACAAATCACCGTTTATGTAACTGGTCATAGCCTTTCCGTCACGAGTCCGGTTGAGTGATGCATACAACAGGCGTCTCGCAGCGACCATCTACTTCCGCTTCACACGAAGACCAACTGTAGTGATGGCAGGGATCCCTCCAGGTTTTATCTACATTGCCGGTCGGCTTTCTCGCCTGGTCCGTCTTCTGGCGCTCGCCTATGCTGGTTCGACGGTCTGGGAAATCGTATTCGGGAAACCAGCCCCCGCCTGGCTGAGGGTTTCTGCTTATCTATTACCCATCCCCTTGGGATTAACGTGCAATGTCCTCTACACCTACATACGTGACAGGAGGGAGGCGGCGCGTCGAGGCGCTGTGCTGGCCCCGCGAGTGAAGAGTAGATGGCCCGGTGGCTTTGACACTCTTCTCTCAGTTGCCCGGGGTTTTCGGAAAGGGCCCATTGGTAAGCGCTCCTTGGCATCTCTTGATCTCCATTATGGTACTGTTGAGCTGACGAAGCATTTTAGGATCACCGTTTGATCAGTACTGTCAAGAATATGGCCCCGTCGTCAACGTTAGGATCATGTTCGCGGACCGGGTTAGATTTCCTCGCAGTCTAGCAACATTATTATGATCCATCTAAGGTCGCAAACAGATTTTCACGACGGAACCTGAACACATCAAAGTAAGACACTCTATCATTCCATCACCGTCACTGATCGGTTACCGCCAGGCAATTCTTTCCACGCAATTCAACTCTTTCGAAAAAGGCAAGCTTCTTCCTATGCCAATTCGGAGCGTCTCGTTTTTCCTTACAGAGGTTCCAGGTCCGGTGCTCTGGGACCAACTGAACGCTCTGCTGGGAACTGGAGTTTTCAACTCGGACGGTACACTTCGTCTATATTCTCCAATTCCGCACTAGCTGAAGTGTGTATGCGCTCGGTTTTGTATGCAGGCGAAATATGGAAGTAAGCGTGTTAACTCGACGCCCAGGTAATGGCGTCCTCATATGCATTGTGAACTAGGTTCCATCGCTCGATGACGCGACCGTTCTTTAGCAAGGACCGGATCAGTCACTTTGATATTTTCGAAAAACACGCGGACGATGCTCTCAGTCAAGCGAAAGCCAGACTTCAAGAGGGCTACCCAGTGGACTTCCAGGTACATGACACCGCGATTCAGGGATTGTTTTTCTGACTCGTCATCAATACAAGGATATGGTCGGCCGTTTCACTCTTGACTCTGCAACTGAATTTTTGTTCGGGAAAAGTGTTGACTCGCTCTCCGCTGGACTGATTTATCCCAAAAATTCGTTACCAGGGCAAAACAAGGAATATACGAACCATCCGTCTAATGTTTTTGCCCGTGCGCTTTCGGAAGCGCAATCCCAGGCCGTTTTCAGGAGTCGTTTCGGCACGTTTTGGCGCTTGGCTGAGTTCTGGAGTGATCGTATCCAGAAGGATATGGAGGTTTGCCACCGGTTCATCGATCCCATCCTGAAGGACGCTCTGGAAATGAAAAGGTCGATCAAGGAGGGCGAGCGGTCTACAGGACAAGTGTGCACCGAAAGGAAAGGGTTTCTTGAGGATACGCTGCTAGGACATCTCGTCAACTGCACCGAAGGCAAGGCATTTCTCAACTTTGCATTTGAATCTACGCTCACCGACCTGTTACAGATCGTGCTGTCATTAGGGATGAGATCGTGAATATCTTGATAGCAGCGCGTGATACCGTACGTTCTCTGGCTCATCTTCACTCTTCTTTTCTCGACGCAAACTATGGTAGACGGCGTCTACCTTGACTTTCCTCGTTTACATGCTCTCTCAACACCCGAACGTTCTGAAGCGGCTTCGTGCGGAGGTTCTGAGCACGGTGGGGAGCTCCCGAAGACCGACCTACGATGACGTGCGAGAAATGAAGTATATGCGAGCTGTCGTAAATGGTACGTTGCATCGTATTCTGTGTTTGACAGTCGTCCTATGTCAATGTACAGAAACGCTTCGTTTATATGCTTCCGTGTAAGTTGCTTGCTGGGAGTCGTCCGACCACTATTATATAATCTCTTTTACAGCCCCTTCAATGTTAGGTTAGTCTCAAGCGTCGTTGCGTGGCACGCATCCGACGCGTTTTCCACTTTGTAGGACAAGCACAGAAGCTGCAGTATGGCCTGGCATGAATGGGGGTCCACCTATTTATATCCCACCGAATACACGGTCGGTGGTGTACACAACCAGAGTCGTATGATCTACTTACACACAACAGGGTCCCGTATTCTGTATTCCTTATGCAACGTCGGAAAGATCTTTGGGGTCCTGATGGTCGGTTCAGCACCTTCACTGTTGGATGGTAACTGTGACTGATCGTCTCACAGCTGACATTTTCGATCCGGACCGTTTCATCGATGAACGATTGAAGTATCTAACCTCGAATCCATTTATCTTTCTCCCGTTCAATGCAGGACCCAGAATCTGTCTTGGTCAACAAGTAGGTCTCCTACGTAGTGGTGATGTGGGTACTGTTGATTGGAATCTGCAGTTCGCATACAACGAGATATCATTTTTCCTCGTCCGTCTATTGCAAACCTTCTCTTCTATAGCGTTGGCAGAAGACTTTCAAACTCGACCCTCAAAAAGCGCTACAGGGACGGGGCGCAACGCACAAGAGAAAGTGATCATCAAAAACCACCTTACCTTGTATGTCGAAGTGAGTATATGCCATCTTACTACTCCCTCCTAAAATGGTTGACTATTGTGGCGCCATCGTCTACCTAGGAGGGTCTATGGGTGCGAATGGGGGAAGCTGGTAGTTCGAATGATGTGTGACGCTGAACATTGGCCATGATTGTGCAGATAACTATTTAATAGTGATAGTCAACGTTGTTGTAGCCCATGTCATGCAATGGATATTTCTATCTATCTTGCAAGTACTGGAAGACGGCCCAATATTTGACTTCACACCAACGTCAGAGTCCCTTCTGTATGGTAGAGTAAGATAGCATCAATATAATGAACAGAACAGAACTAGCTAAGCGTCATCTTCACGGACGGCCCGTCTCACTTCTTCCTGCCATATCTTACCGAACTCCACAATATTTCGGCCCTCGCTCAGTGCTAATGCCTCAATGGGCACCCCGTTGTGTTGATACGCTGGCATGCTTTGCGTTGCGGCAGGATGAAGTGGTGATTCGATCACACGCAGTGCTGGGAGAAACGTCTGGCTTGCTCAGGCATCTTGAATTGCCTTGGATAGAACCTCGTGAAGCTCTTCGTACGCGAATAGCAACGGATCTGTGCGAGGCGCGTAGGGACTGAAGTCGATGACGTGTCCCCCTGAGAGGTCGCGCGTTAGTGGCAAATTGAAAACATCTATCCTGTGAATCAGAATCCTTTGGTCCGAGCAACTAGCGCAGAGTTCTTACAATCTTTTTGTGGAAAGTTCCAGTTGGGTCGGACGACTTCCTCCCATAGCTTAAAAACGGTTGTCCTAATTGTCTTTTGAATTTCTATGTCGACCATGAAATCGTAGAAATTCGTATCTCTTTGCGTGATGCCTGATGCAGTGGTCCGCATCTGGACATGAACGTTGCGGCTGATGGGGAAGAGACTTACGCACCAAGGAGTATATCGCTCCTCACGAAGCATCTGACCTCGCGACTATGGTCCGCTAGGTACCATTTTCGAAGTACAAGCTCCGGTTCGTAGACGGGCGGATTGTCGGTTCTACAGCCGTCGAACACGCTTTCGATAGTGAAGTCGTGCGTAATGAAATCGGACGATATCAAGAGAAGGTAGACATCCGGTGGCGTTGTACATTTAAGTGGAGACGACACCGGTAGCACCCACCAAGCGTCCTAAAAGATCGAAGTTGATGAACCCGAGCATACAAACCCCTAGAACAACAGAAAGGGCAATAGTGTACGTTCAGTCCGCAGGCTTGCACCCCAGTCAGCACAATCTAGCCAGAATACCAAGCAAGGCAGTGCGAGAGAAAACTCACTGGTATCTAGTCACAACTACTATCAGGAGGCCCATCCTTCCATCTTTCATCGGTCTTGGCACAATCAAATTTGTCTTTCCCCAGTCTCTCGTTCACCTCGTTATGCCTTTCACACAGCCAATGACTTAGGGCCACGCGCCCACTCACATCGGGAGGATTTATCTTCAGAGTCTCACCTAAGTGCGACGCACAGTGTGAACAGGGATATAGGACGGGCAACGAATGTAGAAGGTTAAGCATATTTGCTCGTTGCCGGGAAGTCGGATGGTCAGGGTAGTATGCTGCAGTGGTGTGCAGGAACGTCCACGTGGCACGACCGAGCTGCTCTACATCTGGTGGACAATGAGCAAGCCGACTGTCAGGGCCTCGGTCTGAATGGAAGTCTGTCGCTGTTGCGAGTGTTGCCATTGATACTGTGGATGCCCTGGGCTTCCAGTTGCGAAAGGCTGTGCAGATCTTGCAAGGCTTTCCATCTGGCCCAATGACCATACCCGGAGGAGGCTTCTGAGACGGTCGAGGGACCGAGTCGGACACGGAAGTGTTGCCCATGTGTGCTGCTAGGTGTCAACGGGACACCTTAGCAGCACACATTGGCGGGACAGCAAGTCATCCCAGTCACGTGACTCCACTACCTCCCCATATTCCGTTACGAGTCTGGTCGGGGTCGGTGCATGTACGACAGGCGCCTAAGACCGCCCGTCTGCATCGTCTGCTTCCGCTTCATACAAAACCAACTGTGGCGATGGCAGGGATCCCTCCAGGTTTTATCCACATCGCTGGTAGGCTCCCTCGCCTGGCCCGATTTCTAGCGTTCGCCTATGCTAGCTCGAAGGTCTGGGAATTCGTCTTCGGAAAGCCAGCCCCCCGCTGGCTGCGAGTTTCTGCCTGTCTATTACCTATTCCCTTAGCGTTAGCATGCAGCGTCCTCTACACCTACCTACGCGACAAGAGGGAGGCGGCCCGTCGAGGAGCTGCGCTCGCCCCGCAAGTGAAGAGCAGATGGCCCGGTGGCTTTGACACTCTTCTCTCTGTAGCTCGAGGTGTTCGGAGAGTGCACATTGGTAGGCACAGCACGGTGTCTCTTGATCTCCTTTATGGAGCTGTTTGGCTAACGAAGCGCGAACATTTTAGTGTTTGACCAGTACTGCCAAGAATACGGCCCCATCGTTAATTTTAGGATCATGTTCGAGGACAGGGTCAGATTTCCTCGCAATTTGACGACATCTATAATCCATCTAAGATTGCGGACAGATTTTAACGACGGAACCTGAACACATCAAAGTAAGACACTATCATTCTATCACCGTCGCTGCTTGACCACCGTCAGGCTATTCTTGCTACGCAATTCAGTTCTTTCGAAAAAGGCAAGTTTCCTACGTGAGTCAAAGTATCATTTTTTCTTACAGCGGTTTCAGGACCCGTGCTCTGGGACCAACTAAGCGGTCTACTGGGAACTGGAGTGTTCAACTCAGACGGTAGAGTTCCCTTATATTCCGCACTTACTGATGTGTTGACTCGGTTTTGTGTCTAGGCGAAGCATGGAAGTAAGGGTGCTAAGACAACTCCCCGATTATGACGTGCTCATACGCATCACGAGCTAGGTTCCATCGCTCGATGACGCGACCGTTCTTTAGCAAGGACCGGATTAGTCACTTTGATATCTTCCAAAAACACGCCGAGGATTCTCTCAATCAAACGAAAGTCAGACTCCAAGAGGGCTACCCTGTGGACTTCCAGGTATATGATACCGCGATCCGGGGTTTGTTTTTTCTGATTCATCATCAATACAAGGATATGGTCGGCCGTTTCACCCTTGACTCTGCGACTGAATTTTTGTTCGGGAAATGCGTTGGCTCGCTCTCCGCTGGGCTTATCTACCCCAAAAACTCGTTACCAGGGCAAAACGAGGAACATGCGAACCATCCGTCCAACCTCTTTGCCCGTGCGTTTTCTGAGGCACAATCTCGGTCTATGTTGAGGAGTAGTATTGGCACAATTTGGCGCTTGGCTGAGTTCTGGAGTGATCGCATCCAGAAGGATATGGAGGTTTGCCATCGGTTTATTGATCCCATCCTGAAGGACGCTTTGGAAATGAAAAGATCAATCAAAGAGAGCGAGCAGTCTACAGGACAAGGGTGCACCGAAGAGAAAGGGTTTCTTGAGGATACGCTACTAGGACACCTCGTTGACTGCACCGAAGGCAAGGCGTTTTCCCAACTCTGCGTTTGAATCTAGACTCACCGACCTGTTACAGATCGCGCTGTCATTAGGGATGAGATCGTGAATATCTTAATAGCAGCGCGTGATACCGTACGTTCTCTAGCTTATCTTCTTTCTTCTTTCTTCGACCCAAGCCATGGCAGACGGCGTCTACCCTGACGTTCCTCGTTTACATGCTCTCCCAACATCCGGACGTTCTGAAGCGGCTTCGCGCAGAAGTTCTCAGCACGGTTGGGAGTTTCAGAAGACCGACATACGATGATGTGCGAGAAATGAAGTATATGCGAGCTGTCATCAATGGTATGTCGCGTCGCTCTTTGTATGGGACGGCCGCTTTATGTCAAGGTACAGAAACTCTTCGTTTATATGCTCCCGTGTAAGTCACCCGCTGGGAGCCGTCCGACCACTATTATTTAATCACATCTTTGTCAGCCCCTTGAATGTTAGGTTAGTTTCAAGTGCCGTTACGCGGTTTCGATGGCACGCATCCGACACGCTTTCCACTTTGTAGGACGAGCACAGAAGCTGTAGTATGGCCTGGCGTGAATGGGGGTCCGCCTATTTATATCCCACCCAATACACTGTCGGTGGCTCACACAACCGGACACGTATGATCTACTCACACACAACAGGGTCCCGTATTCTGTATTCCTTATGCAACGTCGGAAAGATCTTTGGGGTCCTGATGGTCGGTTCAGCATCTCTACTGTTGGATGGTAACTGCTACTGATTTACTTGCAGCTGACATTTTCGATCCGGACCGTTTCATCGATGAACGATTGAAGTATCTAACTTCGAATCCATTTATTTTTCTCCCCTTCAATGCAGGACCCAGAATTTGTCTTGGTCAACAAGTAGGCCTCCTACGTAGTGGTGATGTGGGTACTGCTGATCGGAATCTGCAGTTTGCATACAACGAGATATCATTTTTCCTCGTCCGTCTATTGCAAACCTTTTCTTCTATAGCATTGGCGGAAGACTTTCAAACTCGACCCTCAAAAAGCGCCACAGGGACAGGGCGCAACGCACAAGAGAAAGTGATCATCAAAAACCACCTTACCTTGTATGTCGAGGTGTGTATATGCTATCCTACTACCCCCTCCTAACTTGGTTGACCATTGTGGCGCCATCGTCGACCTAGGGGGGTCTATGGGTGCGAATGGGGGAAGCTGGTAGTTCGAACGATGCGTGACGCTGAACATCGGCCATGATTGTGCAGATAATTGTTTGATAGTGATAGTCAACATTGTTGTAGCTTGAATCGTACCATGTTAAGCAATGGATATCTCTCTCTACCTTGTACTGAAAGACAGTTCAAAGTTTAATTTCACGCCGACGTCGGAGTCCCTTCTGTACGGTAGAAAGGAGGCACGCACATGTCGAGGCGCGTAATCATGTTAGCGAGATGGATAAAAATATAGAGAACCGAACAGAACTAGCTATGGGTCATCTTCATGCACAGCCCGTCTCACTTCTTCTCGCCATATCTCACCGAACTCCACTATATTTCGGCCGTTGCTCAGCGTCAATGCCTCAATAGGTACCCTGTTGTGTTGGTACGCTGGCATGCTGTGCGTCGCGGCAGGATGAAGTGGTGATTCGATCACACGCAGTGCTGGGAGAGATGTCTGGCTTGCAGAGGCGTCTTGAATGGCCTTGGACAGAACCTCGTGAAGCTCTTCGTACGTAAATAGCAACGGATCTGTGCAAGGCGCGTAGGGACCGAAGTCGATAACGTGTCCGCCTGAGAGGTCACGCGTTAATAGCAAATCGAAAACATCTATCTTGTGAATCAGAATTCTTTGGTCTGAGCAACTGGTGCAGTGTTCTTACAATCTTTTTGTGGAAAGGCCCAGTTGGGCCGGACGACTTCCTCCCATAGCTTAAAAACGGTTGTCCTGATTGTCTTTTGAATTGCGATGTCGATCATGAAATCGTAGAAATTCGTATCTCTTTGTGTTACGGCTGATGCAGTAGTCCTCATCTGGACATGAACGCGGCTGATGGGGATGAACTCACGCACCAAGGAGTATATCGCTCCTCACGAAGCATCTGACCTCGCGACTATGGTCTACTGGGTACCATTTTCGAAGTACCAGCTCCAGTTCGTAGACGGGCAGAACGTCGCTTCTGCAACCGTCGAATACACTCTCGATACTGAAGTCGTGCGTAATAAAATCGGAGGATTTCAAAAGAATGTAGACGTCTGCCGGGGTTGTGCATTTGAGTGGCGACGACGCTGGTAGCACCCACGAAGCGTCCTACAGGATCGAGTTTGACGAACCCGAGCATATACAAGAGGGCAACTTACCTTCGGCGATGAGAAATTCAGCTTCGGAAACACACCTGTGTATTCTCTTATAACAGACCTTATTTGCTCGTCTAATTCCGGGAAGGAAAAGTCCCCCCCAGCGGTCGCTGCGTCCCCGCGTTCATCATCACCGTCATCATCGGAAAGCGTGCTTTCAACTGCCCTGTCGTCGAGTTATCCAAAGGTTAACGGCGACCAATATTTTATCGACGAACACGTCTTCAGAGCCCTCCGGGACGAATATACTATCGGATTCTAGGTAACGTTTGAAGTCGTTTCCCAGTGGTCTGATGACGGTCGATTTGGGAGACACGCGTGTGAACGACGGATACCAGTTGGAGAACTGAAAGGCCAGGATATATTCTGGAGAGAGAGAAGGGAATTTACCTTCGTCATTGACGATGCTCATTGCGAGGTCTTAAATTATTGGCAATCGTCCAGCCCGTACGTGCTTGCTTACTGTACTGTAATAGATCCAATGTGGCCTTGTCCAAATGTAGCCTTTCCGTCACAAGTCCGGTGCATGGAGCACTGCATCTGAGGATGATGTATAACAACAGGCGCCAGTCTGCTTCCGCCTCACACGACGACCAGCTACAGCGATGGCAGGGATTCCTCCAGGTTTCGTTTACATTGCCGGTCGTCTTCCTCGCCTGGCCCGTCTTCTAGCGTTCGCCTATACTAGCTCGAGGGTCTGGGAACTCGTCTTCGGGAAGCCAGCCCCCGCCTGGCTGAGGGTTTCTGCCTATCTATTACCTATTCCCTTAGGATTAACGTGCAAAGTCCTCTACACCTACATACGTGACAGGAGGGGGGCGGCGCGTCGAGGCGCTGTCCTCGCCCCGCAAGTGAAGAGTAGATGGCCTGGTGGCTTTGACACTCTTCTCTCAGTTGCCCGGGGTTTTCGGACAGGGCACATTGGTAAGCGCAGCACGTCTTGATCTCCTTTGTGGAGCTGTTTGGCTAACGAAGCACGAACATTTTAGTGTTTGACCAGTACTGCCAAGAATACGGCCCCATCGTCAATTTTAGGATCATGTTTGAGGACCGGGTTAGTTTTCCTTGCAGTGTAGCGACATCCATGACCCATCTAAGATTGCGGACAGATCTTAACGACGGAACCCGAACACATCAAAGTAAGATTCTATCATCCATCACTGTCGCTGATCGATGATCGGCCACCGTCAGGCCATTCTTGCTACGCAATTCAATTCTTTCGAAAAAGGCAAGCCTTCTATGCGAGTAGGAGTACCGTTTTTGCTTACAACAGTTTTAGGTCCCGAGTTCGCGGACGAACTAAGAGGTCTACTGGGAACTGGGGTGTTCAACGCGGACGGTACGGTTCCCTCATACTCCACACTCACTGATGTGTTTACTCGGTTTTATATACAGGCGAAGTATGGAAGTAAGCGTGCCAACTTAGCCCTGGAATTATCACGTGCTCATACGCATCGTGAACTAGGTTCCATCGCTCGATGACACGACCGTTCTTTAGCAAGGACCGGATCGGTCACTTCGACATCTTCGAAAAACACATCGAAGATGCTCTCAGTCAAGTGAAAGCCAGACTCCAAGAGGGTTACCCAGTGGATTTCCAGGTAAATGACATTGCGGCCGAGGGATTGATTTATTGATCCAACTGTTAACACAAGGATATGGTCGGCCGCTTCACTCTTGACTCTGCGACTGAATTTTTGTTCGGGAAATGTGTTGGCTCGCTATCCGCTGGACTGATCTACCCCAAAAATTCGTTGCCAGGGCAAAGCGAGGAATATGCAAACCATCCGTCCAACGTTTTTCTCCGTGCGTTTACGGAGGCGCAAGCTCAGGCTATGCTGAGGAGTAGTATTGGCCCAATGTGGCGCTTAGCTGAGTTCTGGAACGACCGCATCCAGAAGGATATGGAGGTCTGCCACGGGCTCATCAATCCCATCCTCAAGGACGCTTTGGATATGAAAAGATCGATCAAGGAGGGCGAGCTACCCACAAAACATGCATATACCGAAGGGGAAGGGCTTCTTGAGGATACGCTGCTAGGACATCTCGTCAACTGCACCGAAGGCAAGGGATCTCCCAGTTCTGCACTTGAATCTGCGCTCAGTGACCTGTTACAGATGCCGCCGTCATTAGGGATGAGATCATGAATATCTTAATAGCAGGGCGTGATACCGTACGTTCCCTAGCTTATATTCACTCTTTTTTCTTCGACCCAAACTATGGTAGACGGCGTCTACCCTGACGTTCCTCGTTTACATGCTCTCCCAACATCCGGACGTTCTGAAGCGGCTTCGTGCGGAGGTTCTCAGTACGGTCGGGAGTTCAAGAGGACCGACCTACGATGACGTGCGAGAAATGAAGTATATGCGAGCTGTCATCAATGGTATGTGACGTCGCGTTTTTTATGGGACAACTGCCTTACGTGAATGTACAGAAACTCTACGTTTATATCCTTCCATGTAAGTCACCCGCTGGGAGTCGTCGGACCACTATTATATAATCACCTCTCTTTCAGTCCTTTCAACATTAGGTTAGTCTCAAGCATCGTTTTGTAATTTCAATGGCACGCATTCGACACGCTTTCCGCTTTTTAGGACAAGCACAGAAGCTGTAGTATGGCCTGGCGTGAATGGAGGTCCACCCATTTATATCCCACCGAATACACGGTCGGTGGTGTACACAACCAGACACGTGCGATCTACTCACACACAACAGGATTCCGTTTTCTATAATCCTTATGCACCGTCGGAAAGATCTTTGG
Source organism: Pisolithus microcarpus (assembly GCA_024613185.1). Taxonomy (NCBI): domain Eukaryota; kingdom Fungi; phylum Basidiomycota; class Agaricomycetes; order Boletales; family Pisolithaceae; genus Pisolithus; species Pisolithus microcarpus. Next base: position 1,355,775 of record JANFAI010000002.1, on the reverse strand, counting down.
GGTCCCGATGGTTGGTTCCGCACCTTTACATTGTAACTGCTACTGACCGTCTTACAGCTGACATTTTCGATCCGAACCGTTTCATCGATGAACGATTGAAGTATCTAACTTCGAATCCGTTCATCTTTCTCCCGTTTAGTGCAGGTCCCAGAATCTGTCTTGGTCAACAAGTAGGTCTCCTACGTAGGGTGACGTGGGTATTGTTGATTAGAATCTGCAGTTCGCATACAACGAAATGTCATTTTTCCTCGTCCGTTTACTGCAAACCTTCTCTTCTATAACCTTGGCGGAAGACCTCCAGACTCGACCTTCAGACCGCGCCGAAGGGACAGGACGCAACGCACAGGAGAAAGTGATCATCCAACACCACGTTTCCTTGTATGTCGACGTGAGTACATGCTATCCTGCTATCCTCCTAAAACAGAGGTTGACTATCGTGACGTTCTCGTCAACCCAGGGAGGTCTATGGGTGCGAATGGGCGAAGCTGGTAATTCTAACGATGTGTGATGCTGAGCGTCGGCCATGAATATGCAGATAGCTTTCTGATAGTGATAATCAACATTGTCGTAGCACGAATTGTTCTGTGTCAAACGACGGATATCTCATTTTATCTTTTACTACAGGTCAAGTTTACGATGCTAGTTGATCTGCAAGAAGACATGGGAGCATGCAAACACTGCGGATACCCAGTGTAGTGTAGCAATACGACACCCTTCCACTGCATGAGTCTACTTCATCAGCACAACATTAGCTAAATGAATGTAACGTGTTGTGGCATAAACCACTGTAGTGGGGCAGTCAGGGGCTAGGACAAGCGAGCACCCGAGGTGGCTTAGTCAGTGTACGTATGCGGGCACTTGTACATCATCATCACCGCATCAGGACACCAACTACGAAGTCTCACTGCTCCGCGCTCCACCACCACAGTGGCACCGCCACTGCATATTTTCCGGAATAAACTGACTTTGCGCCCTTGAAGGGGAGAGTGTAGGGTTTCGGCCCGACGTTGAGGAACACATACTTAGATGTTTCGAAAGGCATGACAGATGTGTTGATTTCTCTATTTTGGGTTTGATCCTGTCTTACCCGTTCAGCTATGATTGACAGTTTCGTGCCTATCCTCTACAGTGTAAAAGGGCCATTGTATCGCACTGTACAGGGACGCTCTTTTCACTACCCCGAAGATAATCAGACCCGTTAGTCTGGAACTCGAGTAGTGACTTGAGAATAGTCCTGTTGCTTGTGCCGCGGCCTCAAGTCTATTAACTTCGATCCCGCGTCACAGCACGAAACTGTCAACCGTAGCTGAATGGGTAAGGCAGGATCAAACGAAATCGAAATGTCTAAGAATCCGGTCGAAGTGGTGCTATAAAACGGACACCTCAGACGGCCCGTCTACGCCCATCTGCTTCTGCTTCCTATAAAACCAACTACAGTGATGGCAGGGATCCCTCCGGGTTTTATCTACATCGGCAGTAGGCTTTCTCGCCTAGCCCGTCTTCTAGCGTTTGCCTACGCCGGCTTGAGGGTCTTGGAAATCGTCTCCGGGAAACAAGGCCCCCGCTGGCTGAGGGTTTCTGCTTATTTATTATCCATCCCCTTAGCAGTAGCATGCAGCGTCCTCTACACCTACCTACGTGACAAGAGGGAGGCGGCACGTCGCGGCGCTGTGCTCGCCCCGCAGGTGAAGAGTAGATGGCCTGGTGGCTTTGACACTCTTCTCTCTGTATCCCGAGGTATTCGGAGAGCGCACATTGGTAGGTGCCCCCTGATCTCCTTTATGGAGCTGTTTGGCTAACAAAGCACGAACATTTTAGTGTTCGACCGGTACTGCCAAGAATACGGCCCCGTCGTCAATGTTCGGATCATGTTCGAGGACAGGGTCAGATTTCCTTGCAATTTGACGACATCTATAATCCATCTAAGATTGCGGACAGATCTTAACGACGGAACCCGAACACATCAAAGTAAGACACTATCATGCTATCACCGTCGTTGCTTGACCACCGTCAGGCTATTCTTGCTACGCAATTCAGTTCTTTCGAAAAAGGCAAGCTTCCTACGTGAGTCAAAGTATCATTTTTTCTTACAATGGCTTCAGGTCCCGCGTTCCGGGACCAACTAAACGGTCTATTGGGAACTGGAGTGTTCAACTCGGACGGTAGAATTCCCTTATATTCCGCACTCGCTGATGTGTTGACTTGGTTTTGTATTGAGGCGAAGCATGGAAGTAAGGGTGCTAAGACAACTCCCTGATTATGACGTGCTCATACGCATCACGAGCTAGGTTCCATCGCTCGATGACGCGACCGTTCTTTAGCAAGGACCGGATTAGTCACTTTGATATCTTCGAAAAACACGCCGAGGATGCTCTCAATCAAGTGAAAGGCAGACTCAAAGAGGGCTACCCCGTAGATTTCCAGGTACATGTTACCGCGATCTAGTGATTGGTTTTGCTAATGCGTCATTAACACAAGGACATGGTCTGCCGTTTCACCCTTGACTCTGCAACTGAATTTTTGTTTGGGAAATGTGTTGGTTCGCTCTCTGTTGGACTGGTCTACCCAAAAGATTCGTTACCAGGGCAAAACAGGGAATATGCGAACCATCCGTCCAATCTTTTTGCCCGTGCGCTTTCGGAGGCACAATCTCGGTCTATGCTGAGGAGTAGTATGGGCACAAATTGGCGCTTGGCTGAGTTCTGGAGTGATCGCATCCAGAAGGATATGGAGGTTTGCCATGGGTTTATCGATCCTATCCTCAAAGACGCTTTGGAAAGGAAAAGATCGACCAAGGAGGGTGAGCAGTCTACAGGACATGCATACGCGGAAGGGAAAGGGTTTCTTGAGGATACGCTGCTAGGACATCTCGTCAACTGCACCGAAGGCAAGGCGTTTCCCTACTCCGCACCTGAATCTGCACTCAGTGATCTGTCACAGATCATGCTGTCATTAGGGATGAGATCGTGAATATGTTGATAGCAGGACGTGATTCCGTACGTTCCCAGGCTTATTTTCTTTCTTCGACCCAACCTATGGCAGACGGCGTCTACCCTGACGTTCCTCGTTTACATGCTCTCCCAGTATTCGAGAGTTTTAAAACGACTTCGTGCGGAAGTTCTCAGCACAGTTGGGAATTCCAGAAGACCGACATACGATGATGTGCGAGAAATGAAGTATATGCGAGCTGTCATCAATGGTATGTTGCGTCGCATTTTATATGGGACAGCCACCTTATGACAATGTACAGAAACCCTTCGTTTATATACTCCCGTGTAAGTCACCCGCTGGGAGTCATCCGACCGCCGTTACTTACTGTAATCACATCTCTTTCAGCCCCTTTAATGTCAGGTTAGTCTCAAGCACCGTTTCGTGGGTTCAATGGCATGCATCCGACACGCTTTCCACTTTGAAGGACGAGCACAGAAGCTGCATTATGGCCTGGCGTGAATGGGGGTCCACCTATTTATATCCCACCCAATACACAGTTAGTAGTGTACACAACCAGACTCGTATGATCTACTTACACACAACAGGGTCCCGTATTCTGTATTCCTTATGCATCGTCGGAAAGATCTTTGGGGTCCCGATGGTCGGTTCGGCACCTCTAGTCTTGGACGGTAACTGACTGATCGCCTTACAGCTGACATTTTCGATCCGGACCGTTTCATCGATGAACGATTGAAGTATCTAACTTCGAATCCGTTTATCTTTCTTCCCTTCAATGCAGGACCCAGAATCTGTCTTGGTCAACAAGTGGGTCTCCTATGCAGTGGTGATGAATACTATTGATCGGAATCTGCAGTTCGCATACAACGAAGCATCATTTTTTCTCGTCCGTCTATTGCAAACTTTCTCCTCTATAGCGTTGGCCGAAGACATTCAGACTCGATCCCCAGAATGTGACAAAGGGCCGGGACGCGACGCACAGGAGAAAGTGATCATCAAACACCATCTTACCCTGTATGTCGACGTAAGTACTGGCTATCCCAGCCTTCTAAAACGAAGATTGACCATTGTGGCGTTCTCGTCGACCCAGGAGGGTTTATGGGTGCGAATGGGGGAAGCTAGTAATTCTGATGACGTGTGATGCTGAACGTCAGCCATGAATACGCAGACAACTATCTGATAGTGATAATCAACATTGTTGTAGCACGAATTGTCCCATGTCAAACAATGGATATCTCTTTCTATCTTGTCCTAGAGGTCAAGTTTACCTTGCCAGTTGACCTGCAGGAGGACGCGGGAGGATGCAAACACTGTGCGCATACCTGGCATGGTGTAGCAATACAAAACCCTTCCGTTGCACGAGTCTACTCGGCTTTCTATTTGATATCGGATGCTATTGGTCTGTTCATTCGAGATAGTAGACAAGTCCCTATACAGCCTTGTGGAAAGTTCCACTTGGGTCGGACGACTTCCTCTCAGAGATTGTAAACCGTTATCCTGGTTGTCCTCTGAATCTCGGGGTCAATCATGAAATCGTAGAAATTCGTATCCCTTTGCGTTATGCCTGATGCGGTAGTCCGCACCTGGACATGAACGGGGCTGATGGGGAAGAACCTTACGCACCAAGGAGTATGTCGTTCCTCACGAAGCATCTGACCTCGCGATTATGGTCCACTGGGTGCCATTTTCGAAGTACGAACTCCGGTTCGTAGATAGGCGGATCGTCGGTTGTGCAACCGTCGAATACGCTTTCGATACTGAAGTCGTACGTAATGAAATCCGACGATTTCATGAGAAGGTAGATATCCGTTGGGGATGTACATTTGAGTGGCGACGACGCTGGTAGCACCCACGAAGCGTCCTATAAGATCGAGTTTGACGAACCCGAGCATGTACAGAGGAGCAACTTACCTTGGGCGATGAGAAATTCAGCTTGGGAAAAACAGCTTTGTATCTTTGATAACAGACCTTATACGCTCGTCCAATTCCGGGAAGAAAACAAAGCTCTCCAGCGGTGCTGTGTCCTTGCGCTCATCAGCACCATCATCAGAAAGCGTACTTACGACTACCCCGCCATGGGGTTATCCAAAGGGGGACGGTGACCAATATTTTTTTCCGGCGAGCACGTCTCCAGAACCATCCGGGACGAATATATTTCCCGGTGGTCTGATGATGGTCGATTCCGGAGACACGCGAGTGGAGGATGGGTACCAATTGGATAATTGAAAGGCCAGAATATAGTCTGAGGTGAGAGAAAGGCAACTTGCCATCGTTATCGACGATGCTCATCGCAGGGTCTTATCGCACATCGAAGAGTACAGCACATACGTGCTTGCATTCGATTTGATTTGATGTCCCGGAATGTAGCGTGATGTACTTTTGGCCCAAACCATTTTCTGACACGAGCGAAACCTTCGGTTGCGACTGCGGTCGAGTGATGCATATAACAGGCGCCTCAGAGCGCCAGTCTACTTCTGCTTCACACAAAACCAACTGTAGTGATGGCAGGGATCCCTCCAGGTTTTATCTACATTGCCGGTGGACTTTCTCGCTTGGTCCGTCTTCTAGCGTTCGCCTATGCTAGCTCGAGGGTCTTGGAAATCGTCTTCGGGAAACAAGGCCCCCGCTGGCTACGGGTTTCTGCCTGTCTATTACCCATCCCCTTAGCATTAGCATGCAGCATCCTCTACACCTACCTACGCGACAAGAGGGAGGCAGCGCGTCGAGGCGCCGTGCTCGCCCCGCAAGTGAAGAGTAGATGGCCTGGTAACTTTGACACTCTTCTCTCTGTAGCCCGGGGTATTCGGAGAGTGCACATTGGTAGGTGCAGCACTGGATCTCTTGATCTCCTTTATGGGACTGTTTGGCTAACGAAGCACGATCATATTAGTGTTTGACAAGTACTTGCAAGAATACGGGCCCGTCGTCAACCTTAGGATTATGTTCGAGGACAGGGTCAGATTTCCTTGCAATCTGACGAAATCTATAATCCATCTGAGATCACGGACAGATCTTAACGACGGAACCCGAACATATCAAAGTAAGACACTATCATTCTATTACCGTCGTTGCTTGACCACCGTCAGGCCATTCTTGCTACGCAATTCAGTTCTTTCGAAAAGGGTAAGCCTCCTACGCGAGTCAAAGTATCATTTTTCTTACGATGGTTTTAGGTCCCATGTTCCGGGACCAACTAAACGGTCTATTGGGAACTGGAGTGTTCAATGCGGACGGTACGACTCCCTTATATTCCACACTCGCTAATGTGTTTACTCGGTTTTGTGTTTAGGCGAAATATGGAAGTAAGAGTGCTAAGACAACTCCCTGATTATGATGTGCTCATAACGCATCACCGGCTAGGTTCCATCGTTCGATGACGCGACCGTTCTTTAGCAAGGACCGGATTAGTCACTTTGATATCTTCGAAAAACACGCCGAGGATGTTCTCAATCAAGCAAAAGCCAGACTCCAAGAGGGCTACCCTGTGGATTTCCAGGTACTTGATACCGGGATTCGGGGATTGGTTTGCTGATACGTCATTAACACAAGGATATGGTCGGCCGTTTCACCCTTGACTCTGCAACTGAATTTTTGTTCGGGAAATGTGTCGGCTCGCTTTCCGCTGGACTGATCTACCCCAGAAATTCGTTACCAGGGCAAAACGAGGAATATGCGAACCATCCGTCCAACGATTTTGCCCGTGCGTTTTCGGAGGCACAATCCCAGGCTACGTTGAGGAGCGGTATTGGCACAGTTTGGCGCTTGGCTGAGTTCTGGAGCGACCGCATCCAGAAGGATATGGAGGTCTGCTACGGGTTCATTGATCCCATCCTGAAGGACGCTTTGGAAATGAAAAGATCGATCAGGGAGGGCGAGCAGTCAGGACAAGTGTGCATCGAAGGGAAAGGGTTTCTTGAGGATACGCTGCTAGGACATCTCGTCGACTGCACCGAAGGCAAGGCGTTTTCCCAACTCTGCATTTGAATCTGCACTCACCGACCTGTTACAGATCGTGCTGTCATTAGGGATGAGATCGTGAATATCTTAATAGCAGCACGTGATACCGTACGTTTCCTAGCTTATCTTTACTCTTCTTTCTTCGACTCAAGCCATGGCAGACCGCGTCTACCCTGACCTTCATCATTTACATGCTCTCCCAACATCCGGACGTTCTGAAACGACTCCGTGCGGAGGTTCTCAGCAAGGTCGGGAGTTCTAGAAGACCGACCTACGATGACGTGCGAGAAATGAGGTATATGCGAGCTGTCATCAATGGTATGTTACGTCGCGTTTTGGATGGGACGGCCGCCTTATGTGAATGTACAGAAACTCTTCGTTTATATGCTCCCGTGTAAGTCACCCGCTGGGAATTGTCCGACTGCTCTCATTGTTAATCACGTCTTTTTCAGCCCCTTTAACGTAAGGTTAGTCTCAAGCTCCATTACGTGTTCGCATTTGAATCGCTTTCCACTTTTCAGGACAAGCACCGAAGCTGTAGTATTGCCTGGCGTGAATGGGGGTCCGCCTATATATATCCCACCAAATACACAGTTAGTAGTGTACACAACCAGACTCGTATGATCTACTTACACACAACAGGGTCCCATATTCTGTATTCCTTATGCAACGTCGGAAAGATCTTTGGGGTCCCGATGGTCGGTTCAGCACCTTTATTGTTGGATGGTAACTGTGACTGATCACCTTACAGCTGACATTTTCGATCCGGACCGTTTTATCGATGAACGATTGGAGTACCTGACTTCGAATCCGTTTATCTTTGTTCCCTTCAATGCAGGACCCAGAATCTGTCTTGGTCAACAAGTGGGTCTCCTACACATTGGTAATGAATACTATTGATTGGAATCTGCAGTTCGCATACAACGAAATGTCCATTTTCCTCGTCCATTTATTGCAAACTTTCTCCTTCATAGCGTTGGCCGAGGATTATCAGAGTCGATCCTCTGAATGCGGCAAGGGGGCGGGACGCGACGCACAGGAGAAAGTGATCATCAAACACCATCTTACTCTGTATGTCGACGTAAGTACTGGCTATCCTAGCCTTTCGAAACGAAGGTTGACCATTGTGGCGTTCTCGTGGATCTAGGAAGGTCTGTGGGTGCGAATGGAGGAAGCTGGTAATTCTAGCGACGTGTGATGCTGAACATCGGCCAAGATTATGCAGAAACCTGTTTGATAGTGATGATTAACATTGTTGTAGAGCGAATTGTACTATGTCATGCAATAGATGTCTCTTTCTACCTTGTACTTGAAAGGCGGTCTAATATTTGACCTCGCACTAACTTCATAGTTCACCTTGCCAACTTTCAAATTGCTGGAGGGCGTAAGGACTTTGTGTGTAGATACCCGGCATAGTACAGCAGCCAGCCTATCAGTCAACAGCATTTTAGTCAGAACCAGTCACAAACCATTTGTGATCAGGCCTGACCAATCGCCGGTTCTCTGATCCTGAGTACCCACTTTATTTGGGGTAGTCGTGCTCATACTGGTGAAACTGAGAACCGAGCTTAGAAGTGTGGACTGGATTAGTATGTAAGTTAGCTCGGCGCTCATGTACAAACATGAGTAAATTTCTCCAGAAGACATGATTCAGCTCAGCGCTCGGCGATGTCATCACCACCTTATTTGTGGCTGTTCGCTCCGATCGCGCATTGGATCGAACATACGCCCACGCCAACGAGAAGAAAACACTGCTATCGTCGTCGACGGCGACCATTGTCTACTGCTACTCCTTGTATGGTCACAATTCTAACAGTAACAATCGGGGGTCCTGCTAACGCACAGATCTGACTTCGTGCGGCCCGGGGGGATTCTCGTGTTTGAAATTTGACGGCCGCAGTACGGAAAAACAAAATGAAACGGCTTCGGAGCCCCACGTGACGAGTTAGAGCGTGCACCTCTTCGTACTATATAACTCTGCCGTGTTTTGTCTGCTTCTACTCCAACCATGGTAGATATCCCTCCAGGCTTCGTTTACATCGCAGGTCGACTTCCTCGCCTCGTCTATCCCCTAGTTCTCGCCTATACTGGCTCTAAGCTCTGGACACTTGTATTCGAGAAACCCCTTCCTTGCTGGCTGAGGGTCTCCGCGTATTTATTTTCCATCCCCTTCTCAGTGGCATGCAGCATGCTTTACACCGACCTCCGTGACAGGAGGGAAGCAGCCCGTCGAGGCGCTGTGCTTGCCCCACGAGTGAAGAGTATGTGGCCTGGTGGCTTGGACACCATTATCTCGGTCTCTCGGGCCTTTCGGAACGCGCACATCGGTATGCGCAGCACTGCGTTTCTCGATTCCGTTGGTGATGCCTTTTTTGGCTGACCACGTACGAGTATTTTAGGGGCACCGTTTGACCAATATTGCCAAGAGTATGGCCCCATTGTCAACGTTAGGATCCTATTCGAGGATCAGGTTTGACTTGGCGAATTTATCGATATTTTACTGAGACTGCGAATAGGTTTTTACGACGGAACCTGAACATATCAAGGTATGACACCTTATCGTCTTGTCACCATCGCACTGACCGGCTATCATCAGGCAATTCTTGTGACGCAGTTTGATTCTTTCGAGAAAGGTTTGTGGTCTGCTATGCAACAAAAGTGCTATTTTTATACAACATTCTCAGGTCCGGTGCTCTCAGATCAAGGAAGAAGTTTACTTGGATCTGGAGTATTCACCTCCGACGGTACACGTCTCTTGGGGATCCCCACAGTCTGCGGCCGCTGACGTGTCAATTCCATTTTATTTGCAGGCGAAACATGGAAGTCAGTGGGCTAGCTCCGCTGGCATAGAATTTCCATACTCACACGCATCATGAACTAGGTTCCATCGCTCCATGACACGACCATTCTTTTACAAGGATCGCATTAGCCACTTCGACTTATTCGAAAAGCATACCGAAGATGCTCTCAGCCATGCGAAATCGAGACCCCAGGAGGGTTACCCAGTGGATTTCCAGGTACTGGACATCGCAACTGAGGCGTTGCGTTACTGATCAGTCATCAATGCCAGGATTTGGTCTATCGATTTACCCTTGACTCAGCAACCGAGTTTTTGTTCGGAAAAAGTGTCCGGTCCCTTTCTGCTGGACTGGTGTATCCAAAAAATTCGGTGCCGGGGAAAAATATGGAACATATGAACCATCCGTCCAACGTCTTCGCCCGCGCGTTCTTGGATGCGCAGTCTCTCACCGTTTTCAGGAGTCGCTTGGGAACGTTTTGGCGCTTAGCTGAGTTCTGGAGTGATCGCGTCAAAAAGGAAGTGGCAGTTTGTTATGAGTTTATTGATCCCATCCTCAGGGACGCATTGGAGATGAAAAGATCAATGAAGGAGGGTGAGAAATCTGCCGGACAGGTGTGTTCCGAGGAGAAAGGCGTTCTTGGGGATACGTTGCTTGGGGATCTCATCAACTGCACCGATGGCAAGACGTTTCTTTGTTCCTCCCTTGGATTTGCACTTAGTGATCTGTTGCAGATATCACTCTCATCAGGGATGAGATTATGAGCATCTTAATAGCAGGACGTGACACGGTATGCTCCTTGTATCATCTTCGCCGTTATTTTTTCAATCTAAACTTTACTAGACAGCGGCTACTCTGACATTCCTGATTTACATGCTCTCCCAACACCCGGACGTTCTGAAGCGGCTTCGTGCCGAGATCCTCAGCACGGTTGGAAGGTCTGGAAGACCGACGTGCGATGACGTGCAAAAAATGAAGTATTTGCGTGCGGTCATCAATGGTGTGTTACCTCGTGTTTTGTATGGAGCGATTGTCATATGTTAATATACAGAAACACTTCGACTGTACGCTGTTGTGTAAGTTGTCTGTTGGTCGTCTTATCTCTCTTATCTTATGGCTTATTTTCTCAGCCCTTTCAACGTTAGGTTAGACTCAAGTGTTGCTTAGTGGCGAGCGCCTGACATGTTTTTTAATCGGTAGGACAAGTATAGAAGCTGTGACATTTCCCGGCGTCAACGGGGGCCCGCCTATCTATATCCCACCAAATACACGGTCAGTGGCGTACGCAACCGGGGCGGGTATGATCTACTGATGCTACAACAGAATTCCATACGCTGTATTCCTTATGCATCGCCGGAAAGATCTTTGGGGTCCCGATGGTTAGCGCAGGCACTTTACCGCTGGATGGTAACTGAGATTGGTTAATTTGCAGCTGAGGATTTTGACCCTGATCGCTTCCTCGACGAACGATCAAAATATCTGACTTCAAATCCGTTCATCTTCCTCCCCTTCAACGGGGGACCTCGGATTTGTTTGGGTCGGGAAGTGAGTGACGTGTTTCTTTCTGTAGCGTTGGCTGTGTTGATTAGGGTCCGCAGTTCGCGTACAATGAAATGTCATTTTTCGTCATCCGCCTACTGCAAACTTTCTCTTCCGTAACACTTGCAGAAGACATCCAGACTCGACCTCCTGCAGAGTGGGGAAAAGGGACTGGCCGGAATTCACAGGAGAAAGTGGCTATCAGACACCACCTTACCTTGTACATTGATGTAAGTTTTGACTTTCCCAGTCCCTATGAACAACAGAGTAAACTCATTGGGATGCTTTCTTTCATGCAGGAGGGTCTATGGGTGGAGATGGAGGAAGCTGATCATGCTGACAACATGTGATGCCAGGCAATGCCAATTGGTTATTTGTATGGTAGTATACTTGTAATCTGTTGTTGTAACGACAAAGAGAGTACACTCCCTCAAACCAAGTGCCCTACATTTTCCAAGTGATAGTTTCATAATTAAGACAAAAACAAAAAACATGGTATCTACACAGATGAGCCCAAGCAACAACGAAACTTGCAAAACAAAGATCAAAAACCTTGCATTCTATTTGCTGAGCCCCATGCCCTACCAAATGGCAGAGAAGTAGTAGCACAACAAAAAGAAAGCAAAGCTAGGGAGATCCCCTGACGACACAAGCCGGTAGTGCAGTAGCAAGGTCATCGCGTCCCCGGAGTTGCAAGCAGAGCTCGCGAGGACAAGGGCGGCAAAAATTTGCTAACCAACTAAAGGGGGCGGTGCCCCCGTTACAGCGGTTATGCTGTAAAGAACAGATACTACACTTGATCTAAGCCAAAAGGCCAGAGTGGTAAGGATTCAGGATGTTCACCCAGGGTTTATATACGTTTCTGCCTGCGCACGGACCACCCAACACGAAAATTTTCAAAAGTGACATGTAATCTCCTTATTTGGAAGTTGCTACATCCAAACGTAGAAAGTGCTTCACCATGACTATAAGATATTCCCACGGCGTAATTTCTCTGCGTTATTTTACAAGCAGTAATAATCAGAGTCCGTCCCGAAGACAGATCAAAGGTTTCTCTCGATCAGACTCTCGATCATACCAGCCGCAGTAAGCGGGTATTCCTTCAAGACGACCTCGCCACCGACAACGAAGGTATTCGGTTGCAACATCATCTTGCGCGGCTGCTTCAACTTCAACACCACATCCCGAATCTCTCCTGTCCATCCCGGTAACGGCGTCGTCAACTCGGTATAGAATTTCCTCGCGCCTGGACCATCTGCGGTACTCTTGAGGACTTGCAGTTCGAGTAGAAGTTTTCCGACGATCGATTGTCCTTCTTTGAGCACTTTTTCGCGATCCACCTGGGAAGGCACCGTTGATATCGCATTGGGAACTCAAGGAGGGGGGTACATACCCTGACGTAGATGTTCTCCAATTCGTCGTTCGATCCGCGGACTTCCTCGAGGCGCACCAAACCCTCATTCACCATGAAGGTGGTGATTCCTAACCTGGTTGCCGAAAGATGTCAGTGATTCATCGATAGCAAGATGAAAGGGAGTTCTGTCTACCCACCGAGCCTGCATATGAGCTTGTCCATGCTTCTTGGTGATCGGATCATAAAACTCTAGTCCGCGCAGACCAGCACGTGCCATGAGAAGGAAGGTGATGAAGACGATATCCTCTACGTCTTTCTTGTCCGTATACTGCTCGTAAAGTCAATACGTCGTTGGCTGAGGCATGGCAACGTGACATCACCCCAAATATTTTCAGAATGGTAGGGTGGTTTGCGACTATATGTGATGGATCAACGGCCCGTGACAACGTGAAATCGACGACGGAGCTCACGGTATAATGCCACCGTCTCAGCGCGACATTCTTCCATGGAAGAGGAGACCTCTCCGAGAACTGAGTCTGGGGTTTGACCAGGTTTGTACCACGTCTCACTGGGGTATATATGTAACGCTTTGAAAAAGACAGGACAGAAGTTCGGTTACTCACACAGGTTTTCCGGTAAGCGGATTGATGACCTGCTGTCAAGATTAATATCGAGAACACAATCGCCAGGCCAAACGCGCCTTCTTCGGATCAAAGTTCTTCGACCCATCTGCAGCTTCCTGGAACAGTTTCCCAGAACCATGTCCCAGTAACTCATGGTTCGCGACTTGAAGCTCGAACGACCTTGCATCCCAAGCATTATACAAGTCAAGATCATCAGGGTGGATAAAAGTCACGACCTCGTCTACGCAGGTCGGTCAGGTCCTTGAATCTGGGGAACAGACAATAAAGCTCACTAGGGGCTTTGGCGTTGAGGATATTCTAGGCAGGCCGTTGATTATGCTCTTCACCAAAACGTGTCATGGGATCACTTACCGCGAGAGAGACGTTCTTGAAACCGGTCGATTCTCGTATGTTATAATAGTTCTTAGAAATATGGATAAGGGTGAGCGTGAAGAGAAAACAAAATCGGTCATTACAGGTATCTGGAAGTTCGGTGGGTTAGACAAGGAAAGGGAAAGCCGACAGTAGTAGCACTCGCATTGATCCCGGCCGGTACACCTGATAAAGTGGAACTCAGCGTTCTGCAGTGGATGAAAAAACATTACAACTTACCTCCGATAGCAAAGTGGACAATCTCCAGCGCAGTGAAATCGGGCTTTCGGAACACGTCGACTTCAAAGTCTTTGCCCCATGGTAGAACTTTGATAAGCTCTGGCGCGTCATTGACCAGCACGTCGTACTTGGCGCTCATCTCCTTGTTGACGATGGCAGTGAAACCTTTGCAGCATTAAAATAACGTATCTCGCATCCTCGTCGCTCACCTTCCCACTCAGCGCGTCCACCATAAGGGTCGACATAGGTCTCTATAAACCCGATGTAGCTTTCGACGACAGGGCCAACATCCTGCACCCAATACGTCGACCCCTTCTTGTGCTCTTCGATCGAGCCGGTCTCAAAGCTGACTGGACACTGCATATCAACCGAGAATACCAAGGGGTGAGCACGTACGATTTTATGTAGCACTCCAACATTTTCGTTTGGGTCTCATTGGCAGTGTATTTCTTTGCCTGTTGAAAAACAATTGAGATACGAAACAAGATGTGCATCAAGTGGTCTCATGCCTCGTGCAGCGCAGCGGCGACTTTCGAGAGCGGCTCTGAGAAGTCGCCGTATTCAACGGTCAACCTTGCCGTTCCGGAGGTTAGACTGAACTTATGCAGAACTGGCGGTTGTTTGCTGGCGGACGCGACAAGGAGGGTGAAGTCACTCGGTCCGTTCTTTCGCACTCTAATATGAAGTGAGTACATGACTGCCCGGTGTGTGGAGTGACAATACCGGGTATTGAGAACGTCAACGCCAATCTTTTCCGCGGCTGCCTGAACCGCCGATACCTCTTCATCAGTGATAACTTCACCCAAGTAGTAGTTTGACACGTGACCCTCGCTACGTTTGCCGATGAACAGCGAGCCCTCAGGCGTCGTAGAATAGATGTGGTCCTTGAGCTAATTTGACTGGGATGAGCGGACAAGACGAAACAACGATGGAAGGCCACTTGCCGACTCCCAAACAGGCACGGCATTGGTTGCGTTTGTCGACGCTGCTATGATTTTCGCAAATTCGTCGACCGGAATGCGGGGAACAAACTTCGTGAAACCGAAACTTTTGTAATTAACCAGGTTGTGCATGACCTTGGATCTCGGATTACATATGTCGAGAAAAGATGTTGCGAGCTGGGCTTACCTGAGCGGTATACTGGAGGGCGTCGTCGAAGTCTTGTTCGCGCACACCCGACCGTTGCTTCAATGCCTCTAGATCAGCGAGTTTTCCATTAGCGCTGAAGGTGAGGACGAGGAGGTCGTAGAGGGTCTGGGCTTGGGGTGTCCATTGACCCTGGATGACGCGAGCTCCCGCCCAAGATGCCTGTCCAATGTAATGAGCGTAAAGCTTTTCTCTCGATCTAAGTTAGTGGTTAATCAGATGTCAATCGCACACCCTCCACCGAGGTAGGGAAGAACGCACGTCAGCTGATCGAAAGCCTTTGCGACTTCGACTCTGCAGACGGGCGGAGTCTTGTCAGCCAGATACCGTTCTGCTAGGAAGGAAGAAGCCATTCTCGATTGCCACAAGTGCGAGGTCGACGATGGCACGGTGGAGCGATGAGAACCCCAGACGCCACTCAGAACACGCTTTGGCCGTCGACTGGCACGCAACATCCCCTTTTTCGGAGGTAACGAAAGGACGAAACAGGAAGGAGAAAGGGGAAATAAAATAAAATAAAATAAATAAAAAATCAACCAGTTAGCCCACCGCGAGGGTCGAACTCGCAGCCTTCAGATTGCCTAGTGATAAGAGTCTGACGCTCTATCCGATTGAGCTAGGCGGGCGTTGCATGCCATCACACGAGACTCGCCATAGACATGGGGGCCTTCTTATCCTATCTCTAGCTGTCGCATGCCATCTCTCTGCCGGACCATGATCGCATTCTCACCACAATGTGTGACCACTGCTTTGCCTTCTCTTTGCGCAGGTCCCTCTGCCACTTCGGATTCATAGGTGCACAGCAGAAGAAAAGAGGGCAACGGATGACAGGCACCTCGTTCACGAGCACACCGAAAATCACCCGACTCAGTGCCACAGGCCCCAGCTTGAAGAACGCGAACGGAATTTGGATCCGCTGGGCGCACTTACAGACCAAAGAAGGACGCCACGGCAAGCTGATGCATGACCGCGTTCAGTTCCTGGGTTGGTCTTATAATTTTGCATGCCGAATGAGGCGTCTCTGATCTGAGAGTTTCGTTGCGCAAAATAGGCTGATGCACGTCATTCGGTCGACCATAAGTCCTCCGATCGTGTATTTCATTCCCGTTCCTGGGTCCGAGCAGCGGAGACTTCTGTGTGGAAAGTTACCCCCGTAGGCCTTACTTGCTTACTTGGATCTCGATATCTGAGAACCCAATGCCGTAGGGGAAAACCACGAATCTTCAAGCCGCGTACGCAGAGGAAACCTTGGTAACGTGTATTGACCACCGTGGCCCCAAGAACCCGAGGCTCACTGTCGAGCTCCCGGAAGTGGCTGACCGTTCGCGGTTAGTGTACTCTGACTCCTCCGCTGCGACTCGCTCACTGCTGACTCTCCAGGTCCACCTCTATAATCGTCTGGACATGCTACACGATACTGTCACTGAGTTCTGCACTCCGTGGAAGGCGTGCAGTGTCCTATCACGTTTGCTGGCCCAAGATAAGCAAGCAGTCGGCCTAGGTACGAAGCCCTGCAGTTCCTGAAACAGGTTAAGTTTTGAGTACCTCGGAGAAGATGGTATCAAACACAGGAAACCCACCAGACTCCTAGCCCTCAGTACGTGGACACTCTCGTAAGTTGGATACATTACAATCTAGACAACGAATATGTTTTCCTGAAAGAATTCGGTGTGAACCCGGCTTTCTCAACATACTCCGGGAACTGGGATAAAACCTACTTGTAGGGTGTTCCATTTCCCCGTGATTTTCGAGACACGGTTTGCACCGCTATCCGGCGTCTTTGCGCCCATATATGTAGCAGTCATTTCGACCAAGTCTATGTACTAGGCACAGATCTAGGCGTGGATTTTAGGGGCACCTGACTGGTCACAGGACGGGTTTTGACTTACAGCGGTTTTCAAAAGTCTGTGGAAAGTCGAAAAATCAAAACTCGCGCGGCGGGGATTGCCGGGGCGGACCCCGGAAGTAGCCCTAATAGATTTTGTAGTTACTAATAGTACTTACTTCTGACTAGAATCGAACAATGTTGAACGCAGTATATTTCCCACGACTAATCAACTGCGCACACCCATCATGCCGCCGACTGCCTCAGACGATCTGAAGGCACGGATTCCAATCCTGTATAACGAGGGATATCCCGTCAAGTATATTTGCCATCTACTGGGTCTCAAAAAGTCTTTGGTCTACAGAGTCCTCAATCGTCATCAGCAATTTGGTAGCATCTCGAATCCCCATACTTACTCGTGCGGAGTGGGCCGCCCGCGTGTCCTCAGTCCTCCTGATCTCGCTTTCCTTTCCGCCGTCATCAAGCATCGTCCATCCGTCTACCTCGACGAGCTGCAGGATGAGCTGCTGCTCAAGCGCAGCATTCACGCCACTCTTCCGACTCTCTCTCGTGCCCTGCAGCGAATAGGTATGAGTCGCAAGGCTGTCTCCGCCCACGCCTATGAACGTAACGAACTATCGAGGGCGCTATATATGAATCAGGTCGCCGAAGAGGTCCCCAATCCGAACATGTTGATTTTTGTTGATGAAGCAGCGAGGGATGAGCGCACGGTGTCGAGGAGATATGGGTGCGCAGGTAGGGGAGTGTGCTGCTCCGTTCAAAGGCGATTTGTCCGAGGAACGCGGTACTCGATCATTCCAGCCATCACCCTCGACGGGATTATCGCATATGACATTGTGGAGGGACCTGTCGACAGTGAGCGGTTCGTGAAGTTTCTCAAGGACGAAGTGGTACGTGTGCAGTAAATTTTTATTGGTTTCATCGATTGACATGCTCGAGATAGATGCCATATACAAACCCTTATCCCGGCCCCCGCAGCGTAGTCATAATGGATAATTGCCGCATTCACCATGGCGAGGACGTTCGCCGTCTGATTGAAGATGATCATTGTAAGTTTTTAGACTTTAGGAGAGCATATCAACTGATGAGCCTACAGTGTGCAAGCTCATTTATCTCCCTCCATACTCGCCAGACTACAATCCCATCGAACAGGCATTTTCTACCGTCAAGACATACCTTCGTCGCCATTCGCATGATTTATCGTTGATGTCTATTGCTCATGCATGCCAGAGCATCACGCCGGACAAGGCTGAGGGCTACTTTAGGGCGTCTGGATACATTGTGTAACCTTAGCTACTCCTCGTGTATCGTTGTCTCAAAAAATGTTGTGCACCTGTGAACGCTTCCATGACACTTTGTGAATGCAACACGAACCAAAACATGCATACAGCAAAATACGCAAACTAGACATGAGTGTAGATACGATGTAGCTACTCAGCATTTTCATCTACACGATACCCACGGGGAACGGGGAACCACTGCTTGTAAGTCTCGCAAAAATAGACGAGGTCATAGTCTCGATCCAATGGGGAGCCGTCGTCATCCTCGTCCTTCTGCATGGTGGGAGCAGTAAAACGGAAGCCACCTCCAGTGTGATACCGCTTCTCGTAAGATACTCGTCTTGGAGCCCGGGATACCGATTCATGAGCCTCTGAGGCCGACGCATTGTTTCGCTTGGGAGGTGGCTCACGACCATCTAATGTTGAAGTCGAGGTATGGCTTCGCTTTCACTTCACATCCGGTCCATTCCACCATGCCGTGCTGCCTTTCTTCAGGCGGATTACATCGCCTGCTGAGATGCCGAGGTCAGCCAGTAACTTATCGTCAACATCAGGGAGAATATCCGGCCCAATTCCATGAAGTTCGAGAGCTGCCTTATATGATGACGCATACCGCACACCGAGGTTGGTCTCGGCATATTCGAGATAGCGTGCTAGTTGAGTCGGTGAAGGGATTGGTGGAGACGACGGAACATCCCCTCGCTGCTGAGTAGGAGTTTGTGGGGTGGAGGGGGAAGACGCAGACGGCACGGATGCAAAAGGGGGAGTTGAGGAATTCAAGAGACCCGAGTCGAGTTGAGCGAGTGTCCGTAACAGAATTACTGAAGTCAATGAACTTATATCCGCTGCAGCAGGGGCTGCAGGTTGAGCAGCAGCTTTCCGTGCAGGGTGCAGGGCGGGAGCCTTGTTCGCAGCGTTGAATGACTCAATATTCGGTGGAATGGCAATTGTTGCCTGGCCATCCTCCTGAGCGACATGGCCGTCAGTTTGCACATAGACGTCTCATTCAGAACTCACCAATGCTAGACACCAGTCACGAACCATGGCGGGCGTGAGGGGGATTGGCCCGAGAGGACCGATATATGTGAGGCCTTCGTCATACTCATTCTTGTAAGCCTTCAGCAGCTTCAAGCGCCATCGAGCGAGGCGATTGTCAAGGTCGGCTTTCTTTGCATGGCTAGGTGTTCCCTGTAATCATAGAAATTAGCTGGATTCGATGAGCTCATAAAAATACGTACCACAGTGCTGCCGGAGGTGACTTCTGAATCATCCTCAGAGTTCCTGGACTTTGAGCCTCGAGGCAGCTTCTCGACATGTCGCATATCCACAAAAACTTTCACTACTGATGGCTTGTCTTCCAGGAGTTTGTTGACCATCTCCCTGTAGTCAATGATATTATCGACATCGATTGCATCGGACGCCCTTTGTCTGCCAGTACAGTCAGCGTATGTTGCGACACTGAAAAAAAAAAAAAAAAGATACCCCTTCGCTTTCGGTGGAACATACTTGAGAGGGTAATGCTTCTTCTCTGTAACTTCGTAGTTATTCAGGCCATGCTTGGAGAGTACGGCTTGCAAAAATTCGATGTAGTTCGAGGTACTGAGAGCGAACAGCAGTTCCTTTGTCTTGGTCGATTTTTCTTCCTTCGACGTAGCCTTCCCTTTCACTGATGTCTTCCTGATCTTTGAGTAGACGGTCAGTGAGATGGAGAATGATTGTAGGAAGTTGTCATCCTCCGGAGGTGGGGACGACATGGATGCTCTGGAAGGAAGTAGTACGGCTAATAGTAACTACAAAATCTATTAGGGCTACTTCCGGGGTCCGCCCCGGCAATCCCCGCCGCGCGAGTTTTGATTTTTCGACTTTCCACAGACTTTTGAAAACCGCTGTAATTAAATTCCGGCCCACCCGAACGGGAATGACGAGCCCGACGACGCCACTCTTTCGAAGGAAAAATTCCGGTGGGTTCTGTGCGTGGCCTGCTCCCCGTGTGATACCACCATGAAACGCTTATCCTGCAATACCCTGGAAACGTCAAAGAGGGTATACCATTATCACTCAATACTCGTTTTGTGCTGTTCAACACGATATATTATCCGCGCTAAAGGTACAAAGAAAAATTACAATTACTGCTACATGTATCAAGTATCACAACCTGTCATCCAAGCACAAAACCCAAGGACCGCTACATACTGTACAAAGGCAGCATCCAAAATGACATGTGGGACAAGGAAATTCCTAGGTCATTATCATTACGTTTGTCATAAAGAAGTCATATAGTTCTCTGATAGAACGGCTTCAGCGTAAGGCCAGAGACCAAAGTACGAAAACATACCTTCACAACCGACCATTGAACGATTAGTGTCTTTATTCTCTCCTGCAAAACAAGTTTGCACTGCTCGCACGACAACTGTTCACCTAGCGGAGCGAGAGCCGACTCCATGGCACTCGTAGACAGATCTAGACCGGCTCATCATCGGAAACGGTATAAATGGAACGAGCGAACGGCACGTACCGGGTCTGGCATCCCAAGCAAAGTAAGCGGATGCTAATGCCCAAGCACGAGTCAGCTTCTTCTGCTCCGTGAAGTCGCATGTCACCGTGGGAGGATGTGGGTTGGGGGGAGGTAAGAGCAGTCGTCTGAGGGCGTCGGATCGACCGAAGTGTAGGAAGAATAGACGCTTGAGGTATCTGGGACCGATGCGGTCGGCCATCTCATCTGTAAGCGAGGCAAGCGAGAAGGATAGGAGGTGAGATGAAGTGGGGACGGCCAGGTCGTACAAATCGTAGCTAGCAGCGAGGGTGTAAAGCTCGAGGGGGTTAAGTGGCGCATGAAAGAGTAGTAGATTATAAAGAGGAGTATATCGTGTGACGTGCTTCTTAACCGGGATCCCATAAGCATTCATTACTGTCAGGGCCGACACGAGTGATTCGAAAGATGGAGAATAGTGAGCACACGACATGTTGTAAATGGCATGTAGAACGATGTTCAATTCGGTGGAGGATTCTGGAAGGCGAACCACAAGTCCTACAGGGCTAGGATCTGTTCTGGCAGTTGGCAGTAAGAGGGAATTGAAACCGTTTTCGGATGCAGCAAGCAGGACATGCCGATGAACGTAGAAGTAAACGGAGTCTGATGACAGTAAGACAAGGTCGGGTGGGAGCGCGTGAAGCCGTGCACCAGGGAAGAATGTGGTGGACACAAAGACGAGCGCGTCCTCGTCCGGAGACAAGTCCACAGGGGATGAGGCACAAGAATCCTGAAAGAATGTCGACGATGTAACACACCACCGAAGACCATCTTGGATGCAGACGTACAGGAGGTGTTGGAACCTGACCATATATATTGGTCCGTTCCGTCATAGGTTTCTCGATCGCGGACCCTACGTCCAATTCCAAGGGATCAGGATCAAACTGCAAGATAAGATCCCAGTCGAGTGTCTCCACATTTCCCGCCATGGACGAGGGAGTATACATGCCAGTAACTGGCAAGTTGGTTGGTGCAGGAGATATATGGGCAGCTGAGTTCAGCACATATGGCTCGGTTATGAGGTTACCAGTTCAGGTCAAGAACGGGCTCACGGCGTTGGCATTGTCAGTCAGCAGGACTCAAGAAGTTCGAAGATATCAGCAGGCTCGGAGTGTAAACGACAAACGTGTACACTTGGGCCAGGCCAGGGCCGCAACCATTATGAGTCTGCGGCGTTGGGTGTAAATGAAACCGGTTTGAGAGCACGTGCCTCGTATTTCTTTCACGGTTCCACTACGATTTCTTTCCTCAGCCGTCTCTCCGGTTGAGTATGTTGACTCTCGCCTCTGAATGCGTACAAGCCCGACGTGGCACTGATCAAAGCATGATATCGTCCCCGTTCTTGCGTCGCATCCCTTACTACCGCGTGAAAACCGAACGGTTCACATGGGCGCCACGTAATGCATCTGGCAAGATGTCGTCCACCCACGACTATCTTATCGTGTCATGAGACGCTCTTCAGAATATGAACGCTCAGTCATTTGAATACTACGGGCTTCTCTCCGGATCTAATATCAATGTTTCCGAAATTTAGAGTCGGACCATTCTATATCTACGACACTTCCACCACCCAGCAGTGTACAATGATCCTCACCGGAGTCGGTTACCAGGTACGTCTGACCCGTGTCCACGCAGGGGCGCTTGGCTTTCATATGTGGGTGTACTTTTTTCCGGGCCCTTGAGCTAGCAACGATAGGAGTCCCGGCTTAGCAGAGCCTGAGCCCTCAGCCGGGGCTTTGGTGACTGTTGGGACCCGTACCGACTGTAAGGCAACACCCTGTGGTGAGATTCTGGAACAGACGGGGATCATGGCATCATGCAAGTAACAATCATCCCAATGCAGCTTATGAATGCATTTTAACTACTAATCAGGACTTATCCAGGTATCGTGATAGAGTCGTCATCGTTGGGGGTTCGATCATCCCGAATTCGAAATGGGATGACGGATACATGGATCATAAATCAGGTATGAAGATCAGTCTCGTGATAACAATACACATGCATAGCCGCGTCCGAAGACCCGGCAGTAATCCTGGTCAGGCCACCTGCTGGTATCGATCAACGCCAGGTGGCCCTCTCGGTGCTGATAGCAATCATCGGACCAACGCCATCCTGTACCCGCCCTGTTTCAGTTAACTCAGTTCCGCCCCTGACCGACGACTATGCCGTTCAAATCCCACCTAATGTTGCTTCCCCGTCTTCTCCTTTGAAGGATGCCACCCTATGTTAGGTCCTCCTTGCTATGGTGTCATTATCCCCGTCGTTCTCGCGGGCCCTTGTGGTACATCGGATGCAATCGAGGCCCTACTTATGGTCCCAGGAACGCAGAAGACAGGGGGGCGTACGAATATTGAATGGAAAAAATATATGGCCGAACGACATTCTCTCCTGTGCATTTTCCGTGCTTGGGTTTCTGGACATGGAGATAGGACTACTAGGATGCGTTGCTCATCCGTCTGGGGTCGACCTGTTGGAAATACCCGTTCAGACGATATAGACTGTCGAGTTCTCTCATAATCCCGAGC
This sequence comes from Pisolithus microcarpus, assembly GCA_024613185.1. Classification (NCBI taxonomy): domain Eukaryota; kingdom Fungi; phylum Basidiomycota; class Agaricomycetes; order Boletales; family Pisolithaceae; genus Pisolithus; species Pisolithus microcarpus. The sequence continues at coordinate 1,332,616 of JANFAI010000002.1, read as the reverse complement.
AAGTTTCCACCTAGAAAACGATTCCAAAATACGTTTATACATGAAGTCGCTCAATCTCGTCTTGATGGCACTGTACGATATGATCAAATGTCCGTCCAAGCTCTCATGTCTAACTCCAGACCCCATCGGCCGATTCATTAATCGTCTGAAACACGTTATACGGTGCTATTACCAAGTTCTGTATTTCTTAGAAGGCGAACTCGACGTTTGCGGCCGCTATTGAGCGAGAATTAACTCCGCAGAACCTTATAGAGATTAAGACTTTAGTGCCTTTGGCAAGACTGCGGTGAGTGCGAGAGACTCCTGGCCGCTAGGTACGTAAATTCGCTTACGGATCGGACATGACATTTTAGGAGACGATAATGTTCATCCACATGAGGTCGGTATGAGACCGAGCTCTGCGGTAGTGGCCGTACGAGGTCTCCTCTACTTCTTATCTCTATCGATACAAACATACAAGAAAAGGTCCGGTCCGAGAAGGAATAGTATCAACCCATCCCCCAAGAGAAACCATGACTAAAAATCCCCACTCCCGCGTACAAACCTTCTTGGAAAACCATCGCTCGAACACACGCTATGCACGTACATACGTACCTCCCAATGGCTCCCGTTAAAACTACAACTTTGAAAACTTCCTAAGATTCGGGTTTCGGTAGGCCGCATCATTGAGAGCGTGAAAGTTGCGGACGTCACCCGTGGAAGGGGCGAACACCATTCTGATTATTGTTCCACCTCCCGTTGCTCATTTCTTAGACAAATGGTCAGCGTTTTCTTTTGGAGAAGAGATGAACATACTGGACGACTGCGAAACCTTGCCATCGATTTGCAAAAGCTCCTCCGGAATGCGCGGTCGATGACGCCGTGGTCTGCTTAGGGGTCGGGGAACTTGGTGCGCTGTTTCTGCACCCGTAGACGTCCCACCGAACGCATTCGTGATGTCGCAAAGAACCCGACTCTTAGAATCATCCAGATCTGTCGCTTTCGGAATACTCTGACAATTTTCCTGCGCACTTGCTGTATCCGCAGTGATGTGTGGCATGCGCCGGCGAGCAACGCGACGAGCCAGAGCCGATGTTTGAGCATCCCAGTTGTAAAGTGCATCGTAACCCTCGTTCTCCCCGTTATGGGAATGTATAATACTTTCTCCGTCGGTATGTTCACCACGACACCCGTCGCTCCGGGCTACGGAAGGAGTGGATGGTGTGTGCGGTCGAGAGGCACGCGAAAGCTTGTTGTATGCCGCAAGCCGATTCTCGGCAGTCCGAGTCTTCAATACAGCAGAACCAGCTACTCTGATGGTAGCCTTCCGCTGAAGTCCGATTCGAGGAATGCTTGGAGGAGAAAAGAGGGCGATATGGAGTTGCATGCTCGCAGATTCGTCGCTGTAGGCGGACACTACGTCGTTGGCGGTGGGTGACTTGGCTCGAGACTCGAAGGCATTATCGGGTGCCAGACCGGGTCGATCCTATACAGATAGTCAGCCATGAAAAAGAATTCGTCGTCATGATTACCCCAGTAGAGTGTGGGTACGTGCGCGCTGCTTCGAGACTTTGCGTTGCAATGGTGTCGCTCTTTGCGACAGAGGTTTCCGATGAACCGGAGAAGTTGCCGACCGCAGAGACGGCTGTCTTCCCCGTACTGCGAATGGACTCGATGGGGCACAAAGAGTCAGGTAGGACGTTTGTCGACGAGATCAAGCGAGGAGCGGAGATATCTAGTAGGGGATAGCGGCCACCAGGGCTTGAATATGCTTCCGGACCGTTTGAGTGAACGGGCTGACATTTCTTGTTCAATGGCTTTTGGGTATACGATGAGAAGATGGGCGAGGCGAGATCTGCTGTACGCACCGCTCTATTCCTACCATATTTCTCGCCAGGAAGGAAGTGACAGGGCACCATGTCAAGCAAGATGCCAAAGTTCGTCAGCAAGGACCAGGAAGCTTGCTAGGACTAGACTCGGATGGAAAGTAAAGGGCGACGGTGGACGGGTGCGAGCAGCGTGTCTGTGGGGTGTGGATGCCATGTCAGCCTGCTCGTCAGAATAGGAGGGATATCGGCGGTCAGCCACCCCTGAATGTTTGACCAAGTGTTGGTTAATGTAAGTAGCATCGGGACGAAACGTAGTGCCACGTCTCTTTTGACCCTTCGCAAGATGACCACAGCCCCGACGTCTCAGTCAACACCCGCAGCCTTGCCTCCATCTGTATTCACACTTCCCCAGACCGCCCAACTTGAGGCGCTGTACACGATCATCAGAGATAGGACGACTAGTCGGGGTGATTTTCTCTTCTACTCAGATCGTATCATCCGGCTCCTTGTCGAAGAAGGCCTCAACCACCTCCCCGTTGTCCCAAAGACCGTTGAAACGCCCACAGTCCGTATCACTTTCAGCAGTGACTGGCCTGTGACTCGGCGAGACTATCCCGCTGATGTGGACAACCTTCACAGGGATCAACGTACGAAGGAGTTGGTTTCGAGGGAAAGATATGCGGCGTATCCATCTTGCGTGCCGGAGAGGTACCTAACATCTCGCGGAATGTGATGAACTTACTTTGAGCACACACACCCAGGCAATGGAGGCAGGTTTACGAGAGGTTTGCCGAAGCGTTCGCATAGGCAAGATTCTTATCCAGAGGGTGCGCACATCGGCGATTCCACTTATCGTATCCTGAAGTTCTATCAGGATGAGCAGACGGCTCAACCAAAGCTTTTCTACTGCAAGGTACATAAAATCGAAAACCTGTCGCGTGCGTCTTGACGGCTCGAACCGGTTGCAGTTCCCGGAAGATATCGCTCAACGTTATGTTCTCTTACTCGATCCTATGCTCGGTAAGTATCAACTGATCTACCCAGATTCGTTTCTCAACGACCGCTACCTCTAGCGACTGGCGGCTCTGCGATTAAAGCTGTAGAGATACTGAAAGAGCAAGGCGTACCGGAAGAACGAATCATATTCATCAATCTGGTGATTTGTTCCCTCTTTGTGAACTTTGGGGAGACTAGCAGCTGAACATGCGAAAGATTGCAGCGCCTGAAGGCCTGAGGAGGTTCTGTTCCAAGTTCCCCGCACTACGCGTTGTGAGTGGAGTTGCACCGACGACTAACTTGCAGCTCTTGTCATTCCTGATCCACTTGGTACAGATAACGGGGTGGATAGACAAAGGACTGAATGACAAGGCATTCATCATACCAGGTCTTGGTGATTTTGGCGAACGACGGTAACAACTCTGCCATTCTTGCATGTGCTACGCAGCTAACATGATGCCAGATACTGTGAATGAGACGGTTTGGGTCTGAATGCCACACCTTTTTTTACATCGGTCACGATGTTGTATAGTATATACCCTGAGACCAACTGTTAAACTGACATCGCCTTCGACACGGCTTCCGAGGCGTTCCAATAGCGCATCGATGTGAATGATCACTTCGCTTTTCGAATTCGTCAAGCTTTCGTAGGGATGAATATATTTGCACGGTCATGAGCTGTCAAACCGAGTTGGAACACGTACCAGACTGGGTAAAGAAAATCCAACGAACACTCATTTCAAACTTCGGCGCACGGTTAGACTTCGACACACCGCCTTCTGACTCTTTAGCCTCTTGTTTCGAGAACTGTACCACCGCTTAGTGCAAATAGGGAGGTGAGGGCTTCCCCGCGAAAGCCGAAAGTATGGGCGCGAGAGACATCCTCAAATGACGATGGTTTCAACGTGTAGCTTTTGAGTGCTCTGGAAAGTGCCGAGACACGGCGCTTAGTCGACTAACAAATGTGTATGGTATACGAACGAGATTTGCTCACCGATGCATTTGCGGTCCCATGGTGCGATCCTAATTCTGTTATCAATGAGCCCGATAGATACGAGCCTGTGGTGAACCTCCTACACAGGAAAGTGAACAGAGATCAGACCCGTGGCAGCTCCTCCATGACGAAGTCGTAAGTGGAGAGCCAAAAGACATAATTGATCAACTGCACATAACCAACCCAAACTCCATTGCGACTACTCCGATGGAGCAGGCAGTGGAAGCGTGCTGTGATTCCCCCAGACGAGGTGTGACGCACTTGCTAACTACGATACATCCGCTTGCCACCCGAACACCCCCGCTGACTAAGCTCCTTCTCTCCCTCGCCTATCCCCTCTCCCCTACTACATGTGGCCCCCTAAAAAGAACCGGCGGCGTCCTCGTCGCCGTCCTCGCCTGCTCGTTCCGCCACCTCCTCCTGTTCTTCTACTGTTCCCTCCCTTTCCACCTCATTCCGTTCTCCCTCTCCGACGTTCTCCATGTATGCTTCTTGCTCTTCGTATAGTTTCGTACCCAGTCTTGGTTTGAACGCCCGTAGTCTTCTCGCGCTAAACTCCCCTGGTAGCTGTACTCCTCGCAGGGTTTCCAACTTGTACGCGTTCCGTATCCGTTCCTTTACACGATGCGGTACCGACCACTTCGGTATTAACTTTCGATCTGTTTTGAACGTGTAGTCAGTATCGCTGTGGTAGACTTGTACTAATTGCCCTTTGTGAAAAACTACTTCTCCCGGGTGCCGTTTCAGGACCCTTTTGTCGAATGCCCGTTTACGCTTGACCGCTGTAGGGAGGGAAGCCTCCCTACTAGGTGAATTCCTTTATTTCATTGTTTTTACTTACTGTTCTGTTTTTATATTTTTATTCTACTTTTTTGACTTAGTATTTGGACGAGTTTGGCTTATGTAAGCCAGACTCGTACTTAGGATGTACTGTACATACAGGGAATAACAACAACAACTCCCCTAGAGACGAGAAGACGAGAATCCGAGCCCGAGGGACTTGGACTGTTATTTCTTCATTATCAGACCTTCGTTAGACGTTATCTTGACCTTCTTGGGACTTTAGGGCGCGTTTCAAGTCTTTTTCCTCACTCTTTGACTCTACCAGGCAACACCAGTCCCCTTGGGTCGAACTGACCCCACCCTCATCCAAAGAGAGACTTCCTAGCCTCTCCCCACACTCCTTTATCTGATTTTACATCTGGAGCCCACCGCGAGGGGGCTGTTTGCTTGGTAATCTCCACTTCTCCCCTACCTTCGAGCTTGCACACGCGATTTCTCAAGAACCGACGCGCCTTACCTCTCGCTTTTCGAGACTTTGAATCTACTCGACGAGAGCTTTCGGACGATACCTTTTTCGACGCGTACGCTTCAGCAGTTCTGGAGATATCCCTCTTTTTGTGGAGAAAGGCTCAGTTGGACGAATTTTGGCATAACTCGGGTTTGGGTGCGCGTATCCTCTCGTTTCCTTGATCTCCCAGCACCCCTAGACGTCCTCTACCACGCCCCAAAGTTTCGTAGCATCGCGTCCAGTGGTTCTTCGTCAACGCACTGCTGTCCTCCCCCTCTGCCACAGCCTTGCTCCCTGGCACCTCCCCCTCGCGTTTTCGAGCCGTTTTGAGTTGTAGGATCCCTTTCCCCGTCCCCTAGAGTCGGTTGAGAGCCCCCTTCGAGACCCCCTAGTCGCTTCGAGATCCCCAGACGCTTCAAGATCCCCAGACGCTTCGAGACCCCCAGACGCATATCGAGCCCTTTCGAGACGCCTTCGAGACGTAGACATTCGTTTAGACGCACCCGCATTCGTTCGTAGACGTATCCAGACGTATATCAATCGTTTTCTGCGCGTTCTTGCAGTCGAGCGAGGCTGCAAGTTGAGAGTCGAGCCTTTGAGTCGCACACGGCGACTGTTTTAGTTTTCTCTTTGTTTCCAGTCATCGAAGCCACTTCGTGACGTGTATACGAGATCCCCACTGATACCCCTCGGACATTCGAGGTCGCATCGAGGTGACCCCAGCCCCTCATTTACCCTCTCGAGGCTATTCACAGACACGACTGTGTCTGTGGCTTGTGTTCTGTGCCCTAATACCACCTTTAGTTGGCTTGTTGTGAAATATATATTCGTCTTTTAGCTGCATCCACTGCTTGGGATGGAAAGGACATATGAAAGGTTTCGAGGCCAAGTCGAAGGCCCACGAGCATTCTCGGGATACATGCGAGTTTCGGGAGCCCCATCATCCTTGCCCTCGATCAGGTACCAGTCAAGTTCCCCTGTGGAGTATTCTCGGTCTTGCTCTAGAAGATGCTCCCAGGGAAGCTCGAGCACGAAGCTTCACCCTCGTTTCCCCTTCGAGCCATCCCCTCGAACCTCGAAGTACCCCCCTCACTCGCGCGAGCTCGCCTCAAGCAGCTCATCCCCTCTCCGAGTCACCAATGCAGGCTCGTGGCACCCTGTGGTTCGTCCACATAGGTGTGACCACGGTTGGCAGGCTGGTGACTCGCCTTTGAACCCACTTCGTAGCTCGAGAGATGATCGAGACTCGTGTTGGTGGCCATCTCGTGACCCCAGTTCGACCTCGAATCAGTTCCTTCGACGTGGTGAGCCTTCAGTTGCCCCCTCGAAGCCTTCCTCTCCCCTCGAGACCCATTCGAAGCCACCCTCGCATCTTGAGCCACCCCAAGGTACTTCGTTTTTGCTTCGAGAATCCTCATCTCCGATGTCGAAGCCCGCTCCTGCCTCTTTCGAGTCGTGTTCAAGAGCGTCAAGGGGTTTGTTCCCTCTTTGAGACTCTGCAGGTTCAAGCGAGCCATCCCCTGGCCTTCGAGAGGCATCGAGGCACCGAGTGCAGCCTCGAAGGTATACCTTTTGCTTCTTCTGTGGTCGAGATGGACATATCCGAGCTCGATGCGAGGTCTGCAGCTCGTATCTAGCTGCAGGCAAGTGTAGGATTGTTCGAGGACGAGTTGTACTACCCACAGGTGATGAGATCCCTCATGAGGCGCTCGGGCGCACCCTCCAGGCTCGATTAGACTACTGGGCACTTGCTCGTGACCCAGGAAGTCTCGCTTTTCAGGTGAAGTCCCTCCCTTTGAGCCCCTGGTCAGTCCAGCCCCCCACTCCCTCTCGAGTCGACTCCGAGGCTGCTCGTGAGCACCTCTCACCTCCGAAGGCTGCTGGGACCCCAAGGGTGAGTCCTAGCTTCGTGCTGAGGCCTGCTACGGCCCTTCGAGGGCATGCTTCCCCCTCTCGACTCCCCCCTGCCTCTTCGAGTCGAGCACCTCCCCACAGTTGCACCCCGAGGCTCGTTCGAGCTCGAAACAAGGTACCTTTGAGCTCCAAGTTGACCCAGCCCATCACTTCATCTCGACTCGACTCCGAGACTTCCAAGGAGCACATTTCGAGTTTGAGAGCACCCACCTCCCCTTCGAGGGTAAGCCAGCCCCTTTCGAGCACCTCCCGAACCCTCGATAGGAAGGGTCGAGCCTTCGAACCAAGTCCAAGTCGAATCCCGAGGCTCACTAGAGCCTCTCGAAGGTCTGTTTCCCCCTCTCGAGTCCCTCCTTCCCCTTCGAGTCGAGCCCCTCTTGCGAGTTGCCCTCTGAGGCCTGTCCTGGCTCAAGACCAGTCTCGCCTTCGAAGCCACGGCCTCGATCCATCTTCGATGCCCCTCGAGATAACTTCGGACGACCTGGCAGTACCTTCAGGTGACTTCGAGCACCTTAGAGCCCCTTCGAGACTGCTTCGAGCCCCCTTCGAGCCACTTCCGGGCCATTCTTGGCCTTCGAGGACCTTCGGACACCTTCGAAAAGTGTCCCCCCTTCAGCTGAGTAGCATCTTTTGTGTTTTTCTTATGGTCTCTTTTGTTTTCGAGTTTGCATTTTTGAGTTTTGACTTAGAGTTTTTACTTCGAGGAAGTTACCCCTGTCTCGCTATATGATACAGTTTGGTACGTGATGACTGGGGACAGTCACTATCTAAAGCCACCCTCGGATGTAGGGAGGGAAGCCTCCCTACTAGGTGAATTCCTTTATTTCATTGTTTTTACTTACTGTTCTGTTTTTATATTTTTATTCTACTTTTTTGACTTAGTATTTGGATGAGTTTGGCTTATGTAAGCCAGACTCGTACTTAGGATGTACTGTACATACAGGGAATAACAACAACAACTCCCCTAGAGACGAGAAGATGAGAATCCGAGCCCGAGGGACTTGGACTGTTATTTCTTCATTATCAGACCTTCATTAGATGTTATCTTGACCTTCTTGGGACTTTAGGGCGCGTTTCAAGTCTTTTTCCTCACTCTTTGACTCTACCAGGCAACACCAGTCCCCTTGGGTCGAACTGACCCCACCCTCATCCAAAGAGAGACTTCCTAGCCTCTCCCCACACTCCTTTATCTGATTTTACACCGCATGCCGCACTATTTCGTCATATCCGTCTAGGCGTTGCTGTTCTGCGTATGCTATGTGTGCTGCTGCTTGGACTGCGTCTACCGGTGTAGTGCTGTCCTCTGGTCTTGTGCGCTTTGTGTCTACTACGAGGCCCAGTAGTAGTTCTTTCGGAGTGTACTTGAGGGCTGGTAGGATCCGATTGTTTAACGCTTGTACTGCATCCTCTAAGTGGTCTGGCCACGTTCGCGGTAGGTTCTCCCACTGTGCTGGCTTGTCATTGTCTTCCCCTACTTCCGGCGCACACGCTCACTTCAGGACGTGTAGGAGTAACCTGTTTGTGCCTTCCACTAAGCCATTGACCCATGGTGAGTATGCTGCTACTATGTGATGTTTGCAGGACCACTTAGCGCATAACTCTTTTACTGCATGATTGTCGAAGTGTTTTCCACCATCCGTCATGAACGTTTCGGGTGCCATGTATGTGTTGAATATCGTCGCCAAACTGTCGGTGGTCGTTTTTGCGGTACCTGCTGTTCTGAACTTCATGACCCACAAGTGTTGCGAGAACGTATCTAGGAACAGTCCTAGCATGTGGTAGCCACCTTTTCCCTGTGGCATACTGAGATAGTCACCTACTAGGAGTTCGAACGGGTGTCGATGTGTGACTGGCTCCAGTAGTGAGTGTATGCGTGACGGTCCGAAATTTTTGCACTTAGCGCATTTTGTTATTGCGTTCATGATGGAGACGTCGAGCTTTGGTGAGAAGTACTTGTCTGTTAGTGCTATCTTCATCGCATCACGTCCCCAGTGTCCTCCCATGCAGTGTACCATGTACGCATGGTGCTCTGCTTCCTCTCGTGTTATGCACTCAGTTCGACTTCGGGGTCATATACTTGTTCGCCTGTATATCCTCCAAAGATGTCCATTTTCGATGACATACTGGGACGCGCGGTGTCTTGCTCTACTACGGTCTCTTGGATTCGCTGTGGTGTCTATGTTGAGTATCGCGTCGATCACCTCTAGGAACATTGGCTCGTTCACGAATCGTTGTCGTAGCTTTTGCTGTTCTTCGTCTACACGATCGATGGTGAACATGTCATTGACCATGTCTGTCAGTGCTTGTGGTTCTGGGTTTACCGACCATTCGCTACCATCGTCATTTGTACGATCCGTGTTGTCCCATTGTCAACTGAGCCCGTCTGCAACTACATTTAGTTACCCAGGGATGTGCCTTACTGCTATAATATTGTGTGCCAATATTCTGTCTCTCCATCGTGCATGTGCTGCCGTTAGGTTGTCGTTTGCTAGTACATCCCTCAGTGCCTGGCAATCTGTTTCCACTTCTACCGGGTAGCCCCATATGATGTCTGCAAAGTGGTCCAGTCCGTACTTGAGCGCCGTGAACTCCAGTAAGAACGGTTTGTACTTTTGTTCGGCTGATGAAGTTCGTTTCGACGTGAATGCGATTGGGACCGTCTTGTTGACTGTCCTTCCGCTGGGAGTTTGGATCTGTATTTGTTGCGTTAGCACTGCTCCTAGTCCTTCTTGGCATCCGTCTGTTGTTACTATGAATGGACTGCCATCGTACTTCGGCGCTTGCAACGTCGGTTCGCTGGTTAGGGCTACTTTGAGTTTCATGAACGCCTTCGTGTGGTCCATTGTCCACCTGTCCACTAGCTTGTAGTTGGTCATTGCTTGTCGGTATGTCGACTTCGACACTGGTTGTGGCACTTCGACTTGCTTGACCAGGTCGCGGAGTGGCCCTTCTACTTTTGTGTAACCTTTGATTAGGTCTCTGAAGTGGCTCGTTAGTCCTAGAAACGAGCATAGATTTAGTGTGTCTTCTGGCCGTTTCCAGTTGATGATGGCCGTTAACTTAGCTAAATCTGGTTGCACTCCTTTCTGGCTGACTGTCGCACCCGCAAACGTTGTTTCTGTCATGAACAGCTGGCTCTTTGCAGGTGATATGGACAATTTGTGTTCTCGGAAGCGTTGGAATACTCCTCGTAGTGTTGCTAGCATTTCCTGGAACGTATCTCGCCCGCATCCGCTGTCGTCTACGAACAGTTCTATTGTGTTGTTCGCCAGTAGATTGTGGAGCTTCTCCGTCACTGTTGCCGAGAATGTTGTTGGTGCTCCCGTAAGTCCCATGGGCATTCTCTTGTACCAGAAGTACCCTCTGCCTTCTATGAAGAAGGCTAAGTACGGCTTCCACCTATCCGGTACTGTGATGGCGTAGAAACCCAATGCAAAGTTGAATACTGAGACATACTTGTGACCACTTAGTCTCTGTTGCTTTGCTCGTATGTCTCCTTGGTACAACGGTGGTATTTGTGTGACCTTGTTTAACTCGCCGAAGTTTTGTGTTACCCTCCACTTTGTGTCTTTGCGTTCTACGTCCATTGCTCCTGGTCCGTTCTCCTTGGCTGTGCTGACGTTCAGGAATGGTGGCTTAATTCCTTCCCGTTGAAGAGATGGATTAAATTGTGTCTGGGGGTGAGCAGAGATCTGAGGGAGGAATTCTTCCAGAGGGGCTTCTATAGCCTGGAGAGACTGTCTAGAGACGTCTGATGCTGTCTGATGCTATCTGAACACGACTGAAGGCAACTCGAGGCCTTCTCAAACCCGAACTCGAAACTCTCGGAACACGACTTGTTACTTTTTTCTAAGTAAGTACAGTGTAATGTAAGTGCGCGAGTGGCTTACTTAAGCCAACTCATGTGTCTAAACTCGAAACACGAAATAAGCTCTAAGGTAAATGAACAGAAGAAAAAGAAAAGAAAGTAAAAACAATAAAATAACAAAAATCCCCTGGTAGGGAAATACCATTCCCTACACTGTTCGCATTGTTCGTTTAACGCGCGCTGTAGGTCTTCTAACATCAGTCCTACCTTGTCCTCGTGCACTTTTTGTGTAAGCACTGTAGGTGCAACATGTTTGATGTGTGCTACGTCCACTGGTTCTATCATGTCAGCGTCTACCATTTGTTGTACCCACTTGTGCATGAACATTTTCTGTGGTGGCGTCAGCGGTCGTTGTCGTACTGTCATTGAGAACGATGCGTTTGCTGGTATGTTGAGGTTGATTTCTGCCCCCGGTACTGGCAGTACTTCTTTTATCGAGCATGCGAAGACATCCGCATACTCTGCAATGAACCTTTTGACTTGCTCCTTTTCCGTTTCCGTGAGATTGTGACCTATAGTGACTGTGTTAGTGATATATTCGACTCACCGCGGGTTAAACAGTTCCGTTCATCTTGTGAACGTATCGTCGGCTGGTTGAGCTATTGCGTACGCCTCTGACGCTCGTGTTTGCTTAACGTCTAGTGTTCTGCGCTCGTCTCCCATGATTCTTTCATGGGCTGGATCAAAGTACTTGTTGTCCAGAACCGTTACGTTTTTTCCATCTGTAACGGTCAGCTGATCCATAGAGTAGTTGTGTACTGCTCTTAGCGCTTGTAACATAGGCTTGCCTGCTAGGAACGCCCATCCTCCACCGCTGTTGAACACTATAAACGTTGTTTGTGTGTCGACTGCTCCGATTCGTATAGTTCCAGTCCACTGGGCTATAGCTGGAATTATGGAGCCATTAGCCATTTGCAGCGTTTGAGAGGTGTGGGTCCACCCCCTTAATCTGTGTTTGACTGCTTCGAAGACCGTGGTGCACATTGCGTTTACCATTGCTCCGTCGTCGAAGAGGGCCCGTAGTCGTACTAACTCGCTGCTGTCATTTTTGATCGTGACATTGTTCACGAATGGGACGGTTTTGTTCTCGATGCTTATTGTACCTTTCATCTGCGCGAGCGTGGAGTATATATCGATGGTGTTGTTTCCGCTCGATACATGTTGGCTTGTGTGTGGTACTTGAGATACATTTGAACACAGATGGGTCGTCGTTCCATCCATTACAACGACCCTGTAAGGAGGGTTAGCCCCTCCTTACCTGTAGATAGGTACCTAATGGTTGAAGTGCGCTTAGCCCCTATGTGAGTCAGGGGCCAGTGCGGAGTCCATTAGGACAGTTGGACTCCGGTACTGTATAGATTATATAAGAATGAGTGCCCGTACATAACGGGCACTCGGGATACACAATGAGTAACTTCTATTCTACCCTACTTCGACACTTGAATATAACACCGGTCGTGTTTATATCGAGTGATCAGTACTTAAGTGGAAAAGAAGGACAGACCTTTACAATTTTTTAAACACCCGAACGTGTTATGGCACCCAAGTCGAACAAGGGATCCGCGCTGCAGAAAAAGAATTCTCGCAGCGCATCAAAACCCCTCGAGCCCGATAAGGATCGAGAGGATTTATATGGTGATGATCTGCCACCATCGGAGAGGACAGATGGATACCAGCAAGCGCGATTGTCTGAGACGATCGCGCGAGAGACTCCCGATGAGGCCGATATCGCCATAATCCTAGAAGACGGGCCTAGTGCCCTGACCGAGCTGACTACCGAAACTGCTCTCGTGGAAAATACGAGAGCAGAAGGATCAGGGAAAGGAAAAGAAAAAGAAGGACCTGACACCAGAAAAAAGCCACCCACCTTCCCCGAGTTCATCCGAGAACTCAAAGATATCCTGGCCGAGTGCACCTCCCAATGGGAGAACTTCGGTGACCATGCCGAACAGGGTCACCAGGTACGCACCTTCAGAAAGTTATACGACCTCGTGGATATGCCCGACATCGAAAGCGCACACGACGGAACTGGCGAGGAAGGCCGAGCCCCCGCACGCGCAATACGAAGGGAAGTCCACTACGAAGACGAGCCTGCGAGATATGCCCACAGACATGAAGACACTCCACGAGGAGAGAACCCTCGTGGAGTGGAGACAGTCAGATATCAACCAGCTAACGACTGGCCGGATCGCGATATCCCGCCTCACATGGGAAGAGGTCTCAAACAAGAAGAAACCTACGTCTGGGGAACTGGCACGGGACACCCAGGCAACGACCCAGGTGATGACCCAGACGACGACCCAGACGACGATCCGGACAAGGATCACCGTCGAAGAAATAATCGCGACAATCATGACGATGATCGCGGGAGAAGAGGACCCCCAGCTCCTCCTCGTCGAGACCAAAGAGATGACGAGGAGGAGGAACGTGATCGCCGATACCGAGGGCGATCGCAAGGAATTCACTCACACCGAGGGCTGACCCCCGGCATGAGTGGCTACACGGAATCGCTCCTAGAAAAATATCGTCAGAGAATATACGAAGCGGTAGGCCGTCACACGGCTCCCGCAGGACCAGAAGTGAAAGCGATAAAGATCGCACAACCCAAATATTATAAAGGCCAAGATGACATCGACGCCTTCGACGAATGGGTCAACCAGACTTTGCGCTGGCTGAAGATATACAAGGTGACAGGCCCAGGCCGTGATGCGGACCGCATCACGTATGCCGGGACCTGTCTGGAAGGAATGGCCGCGCAATGGTTCGACCAAGAGGTTGATGGCCCAGATCGCACGATCTGCGACTGGACGTTCGAAGACTTCGTATGCGCCATGTTCACCCGATTCATACACGAAGCGTCTGCACAAAATGCCACTGAACGATATGACAACACCAAGTACTCCCCTGCTAAGGGAGTACTTGCCTTCTACAACGACCTGAAGCGCAGGGCATCCAGGATGGTCCAACCGCCAGATGAATACTCCATGAAGAGGAAATTCGTCAACGGACTCCCTCTGCCCATTGCAGAAGGAGTCCTCAAGTCTAGAGGTGTATCGGCAGAACATACGCCGATGGACCAAATCTTGATCGAAGTGCAAAGGATGGAGAGTGCACTGAAGCTCATCAATAATCACACTCGAGCCCAGCAGTCTAAACAAGCTGGGACTCGTCCTGCCAACTCGGACAACCGATTTGGCAATAGACAGTACACCGATGGGGACTACAGATACACCCAGAAGGGGAACGTGTTGTACAGAAAGGCGTTGGATAACGCGCGCTTCCAGAGAGGAGAATCGCCCAAGCCACAGGGGCGACGCGTGACTGGAGCCAGTCATGAGAGAAGGAGCACGCCAGTAGGCCAGAGTCCGAGGAAGGACTCTGGCCCGCCACGCCAAAATATCAAGTGTTACCGCTGCGGGAAGGAGGGGCACTACGCCAACGAGTGCAACCAGAAAGATACCACCTCGAAGGACAGTAAGACTGGCAAGGCCAGGCTATTTGCCGCCGAGGTGATCGAGGACGATAATGCCGACACAACCCCCGAAACCCAGGAAGCCGAAGCGCCTTCCCATAGCGAGGAAGACCAGGAGCTACATCCAGGGGAAGAAGCAGATGCCGATGACGAAGTCATCGACATCTACGGCGAGTACTACGATAGTGACGACGATGGGGAACCCATCGCGTACCTTGGGTCAATGGACGCGCACGGTTTCGACGACGACGACGAGCAGGTAAACTACGCTTGAATGGACGTCGAGGAATCCACCGTGGAAGGCGACCCTACCGAGGAGGACGATCCAGACGACGAAGAGGCGTCGTCTGGCGAGAATGAAACCGAAGAGGTAATGGCCAATCCCTGGGGAGTAGTGAATGTGATCGAGAATGAAGCCATGCCGCCTAGGGCGGATGACCATGCATGGCACTACTCGGAACAATTCGGCCTGACTCACGTAGATGACTGTCAGACCTGTCGAATCCATCGAGCTCACATCATAAGAGATGAGCTCGCTGAGGTACCGTCCCTGATAGCCGCCCGAGCAGTCCCGCATCAATTAAGACGAAGGTCGTATGACGAAGGGTGGGATGCGCGAGAAGAGGCAGCAGGCGAGGCACTAGCCCCCCACGTAGGGTACGTGCTGTCAGAAATGAACGCTGCCGAGAACATAATAAATCTCGCCCTCGAACATTTGGGGGGCGCGATGGATGGAAGCTGGCCAACGGTCAGCGTCGATGGGATGCACCAAACCCTGCTCAGCCTGGGACGTCTGGTAGTGAGAACGCGCCAGGCAATCCACCCTAGGGAGAATGACGCCTCGACAAGTGCACTACCCTTGTCGAGGCAGACGAGGACGGCGAGAACAGACATCGATAGGACGGGGGAACTCCTCCAGGGCATCTGGGGAGCAATGACTCGCAACGAACGGCGAATGCAGCAGGCACTGCAGGAGAGTGATCACCTTCGGGGGGACCTGCGAAGGTTAGCCGACAGGCTCTCACGAGCACGCGAGAGCCTCGGTGGGGAACCACGTTCGTATGTTGATGTGGAGACCCCAGCTATCCCAGATTGAATGGCCGCTAGTTCAGGCGAAACCCGATGATTGATGGCCCTCCGTCCGACAGAAGAAACCACCCGCGCATTCCGATACGGAATGCGCACAAATAGCACGATTACCCCGAGACCAACAGTCCCCCCACAAGCACGCGCTTGTGTTATAGTAAAAGCCCAGGTCAACGGCTGCGAAGCATTGACCATGATAGACACAGGGAGCACGACCAATTTCGTGAGCCCTGCATTTGCAACTGTAGCCAAGTTACCTACATTCACCCTGGCCTCCCAGTTGACATTGCAACTAGGATGTGTCGGAAGTCGTTCCAAGATTACGCACGGCTCCCAGACGAAGTTGCGTCTAGGAGCCTTCACGTGCGACGCATACTTCGATGTCACAAATATCGATCGATACGACTGCATACTCGGAATCCCCTTCCTCCGATCGCACGGCGTGCGATTGAAGTTTGATATGAATACAATAGAGGTTGGGGGAATATCAGTTCCTGCACACACAGAACTGGATCTGTCCAGTTCTGTGGAAAATCGAACACGAGAGAGGGGATGACGCAGGGATGCGCCGTCCTCGACACCAAAAAGCACATGACTGGCGGGTGGGGCCGCACCAACGAGGAACCATCCAGGCCCCACAACGACTCAACGGAGTATTGAGTCACCAATGTCGGTAATCGAAAGCGAAAGGCAAGCCATGCTTGCACACATGAAGCCGCAAAAATACTCAGACGAGGATATCCCCCGTCTGAGGGAAGGACTCTATAAAAAATACGAACACCGTATGAAGGGAGTGGTGCCAAAAATGCCACCACTCCGAGAAGTAAATCACCGCATACCCTTGATCGACGAGGGTATGCGTTACACCTACCATTTGCCGTGCTGCCCGGACTCGCTGAAACCTCAGCTGGCAGAAAAAATCCAACTATACACGAAGGCTGGATGGTGGGAGAGAGCAAGTGTGTCGCAAGCGGCACCAATGCTCTGCATCCTGAAGAAGAACGGGAAGATCAGAACGGTTGTTGACTGTCGGAAGCGCAACGACAACACGGTCAAGGACGTTACCCCATTCCCTGACCAAGACCAGATTCGGATGGACGTTGTGCGAGCGAAGTATCGCTCAAAAATCGACTTGTCAAACGCATACGAACAAGTCAGAATCGATCCCAACGACGTCCCGAAGACAGCATTCTCGACTGTCTTCGGCACCTTCCTGAGTCACGTCATGCAGCAAGGAGACTGCAACGCACCAGCCACCTTCCAGCGGCTAATAACGGTGACGTTGCAGGAATATATAGCTAGGATAGTACACGCGTACTTAGACGACGCATTCGTGTACAGCGATACAATAGAGGAACACGTGGAACATGTGTCCCTCGTGCTTGACGCACTCGTGAAGGCCGACTTCTATCTTGAGAGGGATAAGGTCGACCTATTCGCCGAGAAGCTAGATTGCCTCGGCCACATAATTGATGACAGAGGAGTCCATGCGGATGAAGACAAGATGGCCCGCATCCGCAATTGGAGGAAGCCCACGAACCTGAACGAGATACAACGGTTCGTGGGCCTGGTCGAATATCTGGCACCGTTCATGCCAGATGTGTCCGCATACACAACGCCTCTGATGGGAATCCAGAGGAACGGTCACCCCTTCCTCTGGCGTGAAATTCACGACAGGTGCTTCCAGGCGATCAAGGACCTCGCCTGCAAGTACCCAATCCTATGACCAATAGACCCAAGGTCAGACGAGCCAATCTGGCTCGTCTGCGACGCGTCTCTATATGGCATAGGGGCGCTATACGGCCAAGGACCGACCTGGCAAGGATGCCGACCGGCGGGATTTATGTCGAAAAAGCTCACAGATGCCCAGCACAACTATCAGACGTTCAAGAGGGAAACCCTCGCCATACTCGAGGCACTACTGAAGTGGGAGGACAAACTTTTGGGATTCCACTTCAAGGTTATCACGGACCACGAAGCCCTCCAATTCCTTCGCACGCAGCAATGCCTATCCAGTCGCCAGATGCGCTGGATGGACTATCTATCACGCTTCGACACTGAGATCATATATGTCAAGGGGTCGGAGAACAAGGTTGCTGATTGCCTGTCTCGGTACTACGAGACAGACGGGGGAGATGAGGCACAAAAGGAGACTGTCGAATGGGCAACGGCCGACATTCGACTCGATCCGGAGGGAGACGACCTTCCAATCGACAGGTTGAGAGAGTTGCACCTCGCAGCGATGCGAGACAAGACACCAAAAATCAGGGAACCAACAGAGGAGCGTCGTGCAGAGGCCGACGCGCTAAGGCAGCACGCAGAGCAGAGAAGGGAAGAACCCACTCATGCACCCACGAGTGAGGATCCCACTCTTCTCGACTCTGCGGGGGATCCACAGACGCTCGTCACCCACTTCCAGGGGGAGCGTGGCTTCCTCGACTGCGTCAGACGGGGGTACCCGACAGACCCCGTCCTGGCGAAGGTAATCCTACACCCGGATCACCATAAAGGATTCGACGTAGAGGATGGGCTGGTTTACTTGAAGGCCACGACGGGAGACAGGGTACTCTGCCTCCCTCGTGTAGACTGGAGAAACGACCGACTGACGGCGCAAGTGATCGAGCATGCACACAAGACCCTCGGTCACTTTGGAGCCTTGCGCACAGGGGACTACATCCGTAGGTGCTTCTGGTGGCCTGGCATGGGCAAGGATGTCGATCGATTCTGCAGATCGTGCCCGGTGTGCCAGACCACCAAGACCGACAACACTTGACCGGCAGGATTACTCCACTCCTTGCCGATCCCCAAGAGACCATGGAACTCCATAGCGATGGATTTCGTCGGCCCCTTCCCAGAAAGCAATGGTGCCGACTACTTGTGGGTCGTATTGTGTCGACTGACGTCTCTGGTTCACCTCGTACCGGTTAACACCACCATACGAGCATCCGAACTCGCATGGGTCTTCATTCGGGAGATCGTGAGGTTACACGGTCTCCCTGACACAATCGTATCAGATCGTGACGCCAAGTTCACCTCGCAGTTCTGGCGTGAGGTCCACCGACTCCTGGACGTAAAGCTGCTAACGTCCACGGCCTTCCACCCTCAGACGGATGGAGCCTCCGAACGGGCGATACGGAACGTGTCGCAAATACTACGAGGACTAGTCTCTCCAGATCAACGAGACTGGGCTGAGAAGCTACCGATGGTCGAATTTGCTATCAACTCGAGCATCAGCAGCTCGACGGGATTTGCACCGTTCGAGCTGACGTACGGGTACCTGCCACGATCATTACCCAACATCGAGGAGCAGTCGGCCGCGACTGCTCCAGGAGTGACGTCCTTCGTGCGTCGGGCGAGAGAGAATCTTGCAATGGCTCACGATGCCATTATCGAGGCTCGCGTGGTGCAGACGCACCACGCTAATAAACGAAGGAAGGAAGGGGGGAAGTACGATGAGGGAGATTTGGTATATCTATCAACGAAGAATCTCACCTTGCCCAAGGGACATGCCAGAAAACTCCTCCCCAAGTACATCGGCCCCATGAAGATCGTTTGAGCAAACCCGTCTATGGACACATACACCCTGGAACTGCCTAAGCAGCTCCAGGAACGATGCATTCACCCCACGTTCCACGCCAACCTCCTGTGTCGTCACGAACCCAATGACAACGCGATGTTCCCCAGACGCGACGCCCACGCCTTCTACGACATGGGCGTACCAGATGACGCAGAATGGCTGGTCGACGAAGTAAACGCCCACCGATGGGTGGGCCGTCAGCTAGAATTCCTAGTCAAGTGGAGTCTGGGCAACTCCACTTGGGAACCTTACCTACATTGTAAGGAGCTCGAGGCCCTGGATCGGTACCTCGAGCTGCATGGAGTGGACGACTACCGCCGACTGCCTAAACGCAGTCGGTGCACTACGGAAGCAAATGCGTAAGGACTTCAAGACTTGCGACTCGCACAAGTCCCCCACACGTGATCCACACGTGACCACACTGCCACACACCATCTCATCGTTCCTCACCCCCATTTTCGGACCTGCCGCCAGCTCTGTTTAGAGTGTTTGGCTACGACAGAACTTTATCACCCTGATTATGCAATCGTTTCCTTTTCAAAATTTTCTCTCGTTCATCTCTCTTCTTCATTCCCACATCTACGTAGTTACCACACATCCATAGATAGGTATGTCCCACCGTCCCCACCCTGCTCACACCCCAGCAGCGTCCTCCTGCGAGGACACTGCTGCATCCCAAGACGTGTCCATGTTGCCCGACGACAGGACGCGTTGTCGTGCCACCAAATGGCCTGCGAGGGACGACACACCCCCTCGCAGGCGTTCACTTTTGTACTCGCGGTCCCCCTCCCCTCGTCGCTCACGCTCACGCGACGCCAAACGCCGTCGTGAGCGTTCCGTGTCCCCGCCACGTCGACACTGGCACGCCAGTGAATTCGGCATGCTCGTTCACGATGACTGTGGCCGGCCAAACGGCTGCAGCACGTGCTCCCAGTATGCGCTGCATATGGCTCAAGACCTGGTCCTAGGGACCCCTGACCTCGTACACGCATGGTCCGACTGCGTGCGTGTACTTTCACGACTACTCGGCCTTGACGATGTCCCCACCCTACGACGCGAGGTCGACCATCTTCGGGCCGACCGAGACTACTGGCGGTCCCACGCTCACCACTACCAAGACGAGTGTGAGCGCCTCGAGGACGACCACGACTTCGATCGAGCGCATGCGGCTTCGCTGGCATCCCAACCACGCCACAACTGCCCACCCCAGCCTGCCGGCGCTGGGCCTTCGTCGTCGAGCCTCGTGGCTCATCTTTCAGGGGGAGGGCACGGGGAAGCCCCCGCTATGTATCACCAATCACCTCGAACCCCCCCTCGTCTCGCCACCACCCCCCCAATCGCCCCCTCTGCGCCTCGTGGGGAGCCCCACGAGACGCTAAACACCAACACCGACGAGCCCGTGGAGACATGGCCTCGTCTCAAACGCCCCCTTCTGACCGACCGCCTCAAAGAGGCACGCACCATGTTCCCAGTCGGTCAGGGGGAACGACCTCACCAAGCGTTCGTTCTGCTGAACGGCAAGAAGTACTTGCACGTCCGAGTTCAGCAGAACCTATACCAGTTCGAAGCCCCTCTCCGCGACGACGTGGAGAGGGCGATATCTGCAGGCTATGCTCCAGCCTTATTCGGAGCAGTACCCCCAGGTGTAGCACACCTGTTGAACACACCCCGCTGTCACACACCAAAGGTGTTTGGCGACGTGAGCATGGACCCAAAAGCTGAATGATGAAGAATGGAGAAGCCTAGCCCTAATGCGCAGAATGACTGGAGTGTCTAGCAGTCATCCGTCGCACAAGAACCACCCTTAACGTTAGGGAAGAAACCGCTCAAGCGCCGAATAAAAGTTTTCGAGCGCCAGTTTACGGCATTCCGATTTTTCGAATATCTCAGCCATTTCTAAAGATATCGACATCATTCCCACGCTCACAGAAAGCTCTCGACCACGCCATCCTGCCTACCAAATTTGGTGACGATCCTCGCCCTCCACGATTTTCTGCATCATTTCTGCCAACAAACGCCCATTTTGCCACTTTTTATTGTAATGGCCACCTCTTCGACGATCTCTTCGCTCATTCCCTTTGCCAGGGAGAATAACTACGAGTACTTGCCAGGAATCCCCACTAGCATTCGCCCTGAAGCCTCCTGGTTCATCCCTCCCTCGTCCATGACCTCCCATCCTATCACTTTGGGACAGCGAGTTCTCCTTGTCAGTCTGACATCGAGGAGGACTTTCTTTGGTCGTCTCAGGTCTGTTATCAGGCTTGAAAAATCATATGTGGTTGTTTCAGTTTCTCCAGTCAAAGAAGCATATGGATCCTTCATCCCTGTGCCCTGCAACGTCTACCTCTCAATCTCATCCTTCGTTCTTCCAAAATTGCGACAGGTTCAATACCAATTACTGTCATCCAGTCTATCTGATCGCATTCATGATGAATTTGAGACACTTCTCCCTGCTCTTATGGGAGAAGATGGCCCTTCCTCCTCCTCAAACCCTCCAGAACACTAGCTGCAGCTAATGCAGGTCGCTTTACAGAGAGGAGGAAAGGGGGAAAGTTGCGAAATCCTATGCCCTGACTACCCTGGAGACCCCCAAAATTGGCCCCTGGCAGAAACCCCCACTGTTCTTTGTTTGGACATGCAGCAAGTTACCATAATGCATCTAGATCTTAGATCTAGGAGTCACTATGACTCATTTGCAGTCATATCCCTTAATCAGCAGTGACCAGTGCGCTTACTCATTCCCCTTTTCGCATTATTCATCCGTTCCTTGATGACTCATTCTGTTTTCAAATTGATTAGTGATAATCTTCGTCATGCTTACTGGTTTTACTTACCAATTGCTTACTGTCCTTACTCATCCTTACAAAGCCTTACCAATCCTTTACCAATCCCCTTACCAATCACTTACAGATCACTTACAAAGTGTTGCTCCATGTTTACTGCAGGCTACGCTACCTTTTGTATATAAAGTACCAATACGTCGACAGCAATCAAGCAGCTACCAAGTCCCCTGCATAGGAAGCAGTCCCCTGTGTAAAGACTTACCTGCTCACTCATCATCATCATCATTAGGCCCAATCATCGTCGCTTTTAAGCCCCTCATCATCATCTCTATTCCTGCAGTATTTGAGGCTCCATTAAGGGTCTACTTACTGTCATCATTATCATCATCTTACGTTGCTTCTAGGCTCAGAGCAGCCTATTCTCTTCGCATTTTTAGTCTTCCCCTGCTCCCCCTTCGTCAGGAGCACCTATACCCTCTGCCCTAGCCCCCTCTAGGTGCACGGAACCCCTCCCCCATTTTATTTTAACAGATCCCTCAAGCCAAAGCCCACGTAGGAAAACCACCAACTCGGCAATTGTCTTTGTGTTGGGTTTTTTTTGGTGTTTTTGCCATTGATCCACACGTTGACTCACACCGCGAGATAGACGAAGTCTATGCTCGCGCCGCCAGAGAGGACGACGAGGGGCGCGCGCACAACACCAAGGCAGCCCAACACCTCATCACCTGGATCAACAGGTATCTGGCCGACGCCGATCGGCACACAAGAAAAAAGCCGGCCAAGAACCCGGTTGCCGCCTACGCGCTCTCACAATGGCACCCCCCCCGCTTGGATGGCTGCGAAGGGAAAGTCCAAGCGTGAGAACTACAAGCCCTCCGTCACAGGGCTTGCCCCTCAGCCACCCCCGGCTTACGAAGAGCGTCAAGCCGGTCCTATCGAGGCTTGCGAGGAGCCTATCATCACTCGCGAGCTGAACCCTGCCCCCCAGGTGGAAAGAATCCCACCTGTCGTCGAACTACCCACTCCTGTTGCGGTGACCATTCAAGTCATGACTCCGACAGCCCCTGTGGTCCCACCAGTGATTGATCGCCGGGACCACAAAAAGAGATGGCACCAGGACCGAGGTCCAAAGGTTGCCCCGCACTGGGGGGCACCACTATCTCAATGGAGGGAACACGTCCAGAAGTACCTGGACGTCGAGGAAACCTCGCACCTCCTGGGTGTGCTAGGTCCACTCGAGGAGCTCGCAGAGGACAAGGAGGCTGCCCTGGTTCGACGAATCAGGGGTTTCGTACTGGAGGGGTACTTCGCACCCCGTTTCCGCTACGACTCCAACCGTCACGGTTGGCGTCATAATCTCGCTCGACTCTTCGCTGTCGCTGGCCGGTACAGGGCCATCGTCGAGAGTGAAGGACTAACCATCGTCCCAGGGGCCAAGGGCACCTGGGATGCTCCCAAAGACGTCGCGCCATCTCCGGCGGACATAGCCCGGTACCTTGCCAGGAACGGGCTGAGCTTCCAGGAGGCCGACGATCTCTATTCCTGGGGCATCAGTTTCCTCCAAGACGAGAGTGACGCGTTACAAGAAAAGGGACAGCAGTGCCATGACGGCCTGACGCGGGGTGACTACCTGCACGGCGCACCTGAGGACCGCATTGCCGACCAGCGCCCCCTCGAGTACTACTTGGAGTGCACTCGGGAGTTGGGGCTTTCGGACTTCCAGGACATCAAGCCCGTCCCTGCCAACGTGAACTCGCTAAGTGGGGTCGAGGTGGTCGGGGGCGTGATCGCTGCCACCGACTGTGACGATGACTGGGACCTCGACGCCCCGACGGCCAGCAATGTCCAGCAGATGGATGTCGATGACTCGGGCCTGGCCCCTATGTAAGGTGTCCAGGCGGTTCCTTTTGTCTTTCGTTCCCTCGTTTCTATTGTAGTTGTATACTTGCCGCCCTCGCAGACTGGTCCTCCAGTCATTCCCTGTCTCCCCACCGTTTCACACTTGTGTACTCTACATAAGTGTGAATTTTTGAATTAAAAAATATATAGACACCGTCGATGCCATGTATCGACTTCGAAGAACCCGTATCCGGGTTCTTCAGGGGGAGGGTGTAAGGAGGGTTAGCCCCTCCTTACCTGTAGATAGGTACCTAATGGTTGAAGTGCGCTTAGCCCCTATGTGAGTCAGGGGCCAGTGCGGAGTCCATTAGGACAGTTGGACTCCGGTACTGTATAGATTATATAAGAATGAGTGCCCATACATAACGGGCACTCGGGATACACAACGAGTAACTTCTATTCTACCCTACTTCGACACTCGAATATAACACCGGTCGTGTTTATATCGAGTGATCAGTACTTAAGTGGAAAAGAAGGACAGACCTTTACAGACCCTTCCTCTTTTCCCTGCTCCTCCATATCCACCAGTCTGACGTCCACTGCAGTTGTTCTGTTGTACGGTCCTAGCGCTCTACTGCATAGCACTCTCCATGCCGTTTCCTTCGCGTTGAGCCGTACTGGGTCTCCCAGGAGAACTGGGCAGTTTCTGCTCGTATGGCCATGCGTTCCGCACCTGTAGCATTCCCCTGAACAAACGATTGCCGTTCCTGGCTTGAGCAGGAACGGTGTGTTTTCCGACACCTGTGTGTCCTCTCCATGTGCCCTTCCCCATTGCGCTACCTGCACCTGGTATGCTCTCCATCCCGGTGCGTCTGCTGCATGATGTGGTAGTATGTTGACATTGCGACGTATGATTTCCTTTTGCGCATCCGTGAGCGGATTTTGTATCCTCGGTGTGCTCTGGGCTTGCTGGATCGCGAACCGTGTGGGTGCGCTAGCTGGTTGTTGTACGGGTGTCCGCGCTGGGAGTGGTTGTGCTTGTACTGTGAGTCTCTGAAGACGCGCTGCGAGATTGGCCAGTGACATTTTTTGCTGCTGTAAGATTTGCCTCTCTCTTTCCGCTTCCTCCTTTTTCTGCTCATCGGCGTCTTCCTTCTCCCTTGTTACCTCGTCTATGTCCAGGTTCTTAACGGCCCTAGTGAGATCCTCGAAGGTCGCGTACTTCTGCATTGTTAACTTCCGTACGATCTTTGGCAGATTCTTGTGGACTATTCTGACCAAGCCCACATCGTTCTCCACCCCTGCTGCCTTTGCCAGATGCAGGGCTTCTTTCGCCCATGCAACGTGAGTCCAAGCCTTCGTCCCATTTACCTCCTTCGTCATTCCCACTTCATCATCTCCTAACTTCAATGCCATTAGCTCCTCTTGGTACTTCTCTGGTGTTTTCTCCGCTTGTGGTACTGCCTCCCACTGTCCGTTGAACGCTTTAACGAGTTCCGACCAGGATGATCGTTGCGATCCTGCTAGCTTATCATACCACTTCTGTGCTTCGGATTGTGGTGTGATGTAATCCTGTAGCGCCTCTATCTTTTCTCCTTCGTCATTTACACCTGCTAGCCTCATGATACGGTTGAACGTGCGTAAAAACGTTTGCGGGTCTTGTACTTCATCTTCGTCCCCTTTGAACGGTTTAAGTGTCTCCATTGCTGTAGTTCGCGCTGCGAGGGGTCGTGGCACACTTCTCGTAGCTGCTTGTGTCGCTACTATTGCGCGTGGTGGGGCTGACGTGTACTGCGGGGCTGGTGTGGTGTACTGTGTGGTAAAGAGTCGTTGCGGTATGGCTCCTGGCACTGTTGATATGACTGGCCTGACTACTTCGGGTTGCTCGTTGTCGTCTAGGTCCGGGCTCTGCGTTCTAGCTGGGGGGATCGCCCTCGTTGAGGCGTAGTCCGGTGGTGCGTCTAGCGGTGGTTCCCTGTCCAAGTACAGTCCTAAGTCACACTCCGTAAACGGTGTGCCCAGTGGTGATGGAGTTTCCGACGTTGTCGTGGACGTCACGTGTGTGAAGCGTCCATGTTCGTCTCTGGGTTGGTCTCATCTGAGCAGCAGTTTGGTCGACGGGTGGTCTGGTTTGCTGTACGGTGGTTGTCGGATTGTTTCGGTAGTTTTCGCTGTCTCCGGTTTTGGACGACGAAGTCGGCATCTGTGCAGTAGTACGGCAATATATCAGTGTCTGCATCTCTGCAGTGCTTCTTCACCTGGGTTCGAACACGCTCTCGTCACCACGATGGAGCAGGCAGTGGAAGCGTGCTGTGATTCCCCCAGACGAGGTGTGACGCACTTGCTAACTACGATACATCCGCTTGCCACCCGAACACCCCCGCTGACTAAGCTCCTTCTCTCCCTTGCCTATCCCCTCTCCCCTACTACACCGAGACCCATTCGTCCGGTGGAGATGGAACAACTATCTCCTCTCGGGTCTTCGGTCTACCCAGGGAACTCAACCGATGCATTTTTCCACAAGGGTACTATACTTGGTGGCACGTCAGTCAGAAACTGCTCAGACTTAGGCACTGCGAAGGATACCGCACCTGGGACCACCTAACAGAACTTCTCCCATAGCCAGACGTCAACACTTGTTTTGCAGCCTCAGGAGCTCTCAAGCGAGCCTGACGCGTTAGTGCGTTTCACTTTTGGGGTTCTATCTCATCTTCACCGTCTAGGAGAACGAACCCCGGTCGATAGTTGCCCGAATCTTCTACCCGTGCCAATATATTCTTGCCGCGGCATAAAATTCACAATCCATGTGGAATATTTCATGGTTGCTACTGCGGCCTTGCGGACGAAACACCGCATCACCCTTATCCTGTGGAATACCGTAGCTAATGTTCAAATCATTACTTACTCACCTCAACGTTTTCGATGTGTGCTTTTTAATTCAAGACTTACATAAGCACAACTCAATCTCACGTAATCAATGCCATAAGCTAATGATAGTTGTCTACTTTGGTGAAAACGTCGCGACATGCTCAAATTCGTTCCTACGATTCGCTGCTCTGGCCTACGGACAAGTGAGCGACTGCCAATTATAAGAAAACCAGTAAAGTGGACGCGAGCACAGAGGCGGCTTTACTCCGAGGCTCGCCATGACTCACCTACAGGTGCCCAGGATAGGGCCACGGTCGGTGTGAGGCGAAACAATACTCCAGTCAGGCGATAGCTTCACTTATGTCGTCGCCGTAGGTTTTCACTCCCAAAGCTGCCGCGCTATTTGTAGCTACGGGCATTGGACTCTACTACTACTTCCAGCACGAGAAGCAGAAACTCTTGGAGCAAAAACGTAAGTATGTCGCCCGAGATGAATGTCTACATCATGCTACCATCCTTGTTCGTAGAGAGAAAACTAGAGTCTCGTAGCGTTGGTCGAGCGCATGTTGGAGGTCCTTTTACGCTGACTTCGCACGAGAACAAGCCCTTTTCAGACAAGGACCTGCTGGAAAAGTGGAATTTCGTGTATTTTGGCTTCACCAATTGTCCTGACATCTGTCCCGCCGAATTGGACAAGATCGGGGCCGTAATCACTCCGCTAGGCAAGTCCACATTTCCGAGCTTTTGATTTCATGATCTCGCCCTTTACCATGGCCCGTCAATATCGACAGAAAAGGAGTACGGGAATATTTTCCAATCCGTCTTCATCTCGGTCGATCCCGCGAGAGACACCGTTCCGCAAATGAAGCGCTACCTGGAGGACTTTCATCCTCGCATCATTGGTCTTATGGGTGACTATGCGACCACCAAGAACGTATGCAAGGCATATCGCGTGTACTTCTCAACTCCTCCCAACGCAGATCCGAAAGGCGACTATTTGGTCGACCACTCCATATATGTTTACCTCATGGACCCGAAAGGCCAGTTTGTAGAGGCATTTGGCCAGAGTACGACAAGCGAAGAGGTAGTTGAAAGGGTGAAGAAAGAGATTGCAGAGTATGAACAGGAGACTGGCAGAAAGGTATAAGTCAACCGACGCTGGTTGCAAGGAAATGTGGCGTTTAGCATTTTGCATAGACTACCTTATCCCCCTCCCATGTATTCACGACATTGGTAATTCACTGTTACAACTCGGAAGAACGGGGTGCACGCGGCGAACCGTACGGAGATGGATCCCGTTCACTGCGTTGTGTAGGTGAAATGTATCGGTTTAAGCGTCCTCTAGTTCCTCTGCTTGCTGCAGCTTTAGCTTTGCCATCTTCCTCATACGTCGCATCATGCTGCGTTGGAGAAAATTTGAACATTCAGCGTCAAGTATACATTGTCTTGGGACTTACTCGTCGTATTGACACCTGTCGCCCGAAACATACGGTCAGCGAACGATTCACTTCCTAGTGTAGCAGCACCCACTTCTCATACGAATGACGTTGGTTTTCACACTCCCATGGGAGATAGTAGCTTTGTCTCCGGCAAACATTCAATGGTATCAATAGTCTGCAATTGTCCGGCGAGACCGGGTGAGATGGGAAGAATGCCAATGGTCGAAACATTTCTCAATCATAAAATACTCACGCAGAACACTGGTCCCTCCAGGCTACAGGAACTTTAGCAGCCTTGAGTTCCTCTTGCGATGCTACGTGTGAGGATGTCATGGGTGTCTATCGCGACTCGCTGTTAAACACGTTTGGTGCGTGTTGCTGTGGTGGCTGTGCTAATAGTAACCCACCGGGTATCCTAACTTTCAGCCGCTCCCAGACATCATTGAAACGGGCCGGCGAAATTCTGCCAAGTTTCAGTATTTCTTCCGTCAGGAAGTCGACTTATGTAGGTCATCGAGCCTTGCATACTCCGATCAGTGGATGGCCTAAGGGTCTTGGTGGCTCTTGATCACAGGCCGTCGTCTCTCCGAGAGGCCATCACAACTCGGAAGCAGACTACTAGGGTGCTATTGGCTTTTAGGGTACAATGCGCGCTGCTTCGGTAACTCGAACTCGTCAACGACGAGAATGCGACTGACACTGATAGGGTCTGGCAAGATTGATAAGAACAAGTGGACGGGAAACCCGAAGATTGATAGGTGCCGGTCTCTTATGGAAAAAGCGGGAAAAATAAACTGAATTCTCCTAAGCACGTCGTTCTCCGTACTACCTATCCCCTTGGATGAGAGGGGCGAACACAGAGTTATACAACCTCGTCTCGTAAGCATTCCTATTCCTTCAAACAGTGCTGGCGGTACGTCCGTGTCCTGCTATACCGTCTATGACTGCACCAGGTTCCGATCTGGGATGACCAGATTGTTTGCCGCTATAGCGCTGTCCAACTTTCCAATCAGCGCCTCGCCACTATTCGGCCATTCCTTACCCATTTGAGGATGCGTTTATCTTGTTAGAATAATGGGTACGGGTGCGGTTCGGGGAGCGTAGCGAGGAAGGCGTTTGTGAAACTCATGCGGTTAGTACGTCTCAACGTGATCTGTCGCCCTCCTGAGCAGATGCACAGGTAAACTGTGCTAGACACACCGCATTTTCCCGAGTGCTACAATGGAAGTAGTTTGCCCATTATCGTCCTCAACCAGAACATCTCGAGACACTGCCCTCGGTTGTCCTAACATCATCACCGAGTCTGGAAACTACTACTTATTCCGCATACTTACGCCCCACATACTGCAGCCTCTGGTCACACGGACTACCGTAGTATCAGATGCAGACTTCTCATGGTGGTTTTCCGAAAATGCGGAGCACAGACCTTTTTCATGTAGGTTTATACATCAAAATATGGCCTGTGTTTGGTAGTCAAGGGTCTTTGAGCCAAACGGCCCCGGCCCACTACCACTACCGTCTGGCTGGCCGGTGCGACTCTCCATTCTATGCGTCATTGTACTTTTTGATTAGTTGCCGAGTGCTCCCGCTGATCGGCGTATGCGATTGAGTCGTTGTCCACTTCCCCTTTTGAATCAGAAGGTTGAGAGTTCGACTAATCAGCATCCCCGTTGCGGCATTTTATAGTTAGCCCGATAGTGGCGCCCTTGGAATTTTAATACTTGCCTCCAGCACCGGCGTCAACGATCCAACTAGGTGGGATCCCGTGTTGAGGGTGGTTTGTTGGGTATACAGCGATAGATTCCTCCATCCACTAAGGGATGTGGCACAGTTCAACCTTGGGTTTACTCGAGCTTTGCCTTCAAGAGACCATCGTCCAAGATATCATCTTTGCCTCAGAGAGGGTACGTTCTATATCTCATGATTATAACGAAAAACCACAGCGGCGTGTACAACACGAACATTCCACGACTTGGGGGAATATACACGGGTATCGGTAGGATCACCAGAAATCACCTCAAAATCGGGACCAGAGTGTCAGTCGACTACTGCCTGGGCCGTTCTGACCACCAAAGGGTCACTCCTCGCGACTGCGAAGATACTCTAAAGCCCTGGCGGCTGCGGCCTCTTTCGCTGCTCCTTTA
The DNA here is from genome assembly GCA_024613185.1 of Pisolithus microcarpus. NCBI lineage: Eukaryota > Fungi > Basidiomycota > Agaricomycetes > Boletales > Pisolithaceae > Pisolithus > Pisolithus microcarpus. The sequence continues at coordinate 1,302,537 of JANFAI010000002.1, read as the reverse complement.
GAAATTCCTTGGCCGTGGCCGATCTCATACCCATCCACTACATGTGCCAGGCATGTGTCACGAAGGGTCCCAACCGACACGAAAAAGTGCAACTCACATATAGCTCTGAACTCCCAGCTCGGCCGGTGTTCAGGACCACTTTTGCTATCTTCCCACTTGACTTCTTTAGTGCCACCGTACTTCCTCTGCACGAAGTCATTGAGTTGCTGGCGATAACCATCTATCCCGCCTACTTAGCGGGGCGAAATAACTGTATGAAGGCAGACAACGTACGTTCCATTGTAAAAATGCTTGGGTACTTCTTGTTATGAGGAACGGCGACTGAATGTTTGCTGGGCACTGTAGGACATTCACCTCCATCCTTCTTATACCTTTGCCAAAAAAAAAAAATCATATTCATTCGTGAACTGGGATCATCATTTGCAAGAATCGGATGAGAATGATTACCGGGCATTGACAACGGTGGATACGGCCAAAGAGAACGGGAAAATGTGAACCAGTACCTACTGGTGTCGGAAGCTGTTCATCTAGAATATCGGCTATCTCGGTTTCCGAGGGGGAGGAGCACATAAAAAGGTATAGTATCCCTTTGCCAACTAACGCCCAGTACGGGGAGGCTTAGAAAGATGCGAAGGGGAAGGGGGATATCTAAGTGATTACCTTGCTATGTCGAAAGCAACGCAACGGAGCAACGTGCATGTTACTTGGTAGCCGGTGGCCGCTTGCCCGGTATTCAATATTTCCCCTGATCTGCTTGCAGTGCTCTTAGGTGGTATAATATGAACTAAAATAATCATGGCGAATTACACACGGGGGGAGTGAGAAACGAGCCTCTCACAAATAATTCAAAGGGAGGGCGGAAGAGATAAGACAGGTACATGTTGACGACTCGAAAAATCACATGGAACGTACATCCACCGGTATCCTTCACGTCGCGAGAAGACCTTAAACATGATAGGCGGAAACAGAGCATTCTACTCAGACATTCGTCAAGTGAAAAAGGGTCGTGATGTGAAAGATACAAGTGTAACAAGGTCACCTACACCGTCTTGGAATTGTACCTACTACTTCTTGTGTTCTTCCTGATCTTGCTTCATGCTCATTTCAATGGCGCGTGCAATTGCCTCTTCCTCATCCAAATCTTCCTCGTCGTCACCTTCCATATCTACGTCCCGACCCTCTGACGTGGCCGGTGCTTGCTGAGTACCGCCGGTGGCACCATCACGAGGGGGTGTAGTTTGCGAGGCGGTGGTATTGGCTTGACGTGCTTGTTCCTCGGCTGCCTGTCGTGCCCGTTCTTCTTCCATAGACATGCGTAATGCCTGAAGAGTAGTCAGACACCCCCTTAAGAAAAAGAGCTCGGCAACACAGAAATTCACCATGGCAAGTTCAGGATCGAGATTGGGGTCGACGCCGAACTCGAAATCGCCCGTGCCACTTGTAGTGGAGGGACCTGCGGCGGCCACAGCTCCCGGTGGTATACCGCGATCCTCCGCCAGGACCGGTGACGAGATGATCATGTCAGAGAGATGTGAACCAGGTGGCACTGACACGAGATGTCTGAAACGGAAATGTCATCACGCACATTCAGACAAGGCATAGCACGAGGCGTACGAGTTATCGGCACTCGATACATTTTCGATGAAAGCCTTTAGCACGCTAGATTCGCCTTCTTCGATACCGTCACCAAATACGATCAGGTCCATCGCAACATTATTCTTCTTTAGTTTCCTGGCCAACTTTACCATCTCTCGTTCATCCCCCGCGGCCCCCTGTAAGGGTGACCCGACAAAGACTATTATTCGTTGGCGGAGATTCTTGTTTTCGCGGTGCTTCAACGCCAATTGAGCGATATTGATGGCCGTCGGAATGTCAATGTACCCGCCCATATTCAAAGATGCAGTGTGGAGCCCTTTGATCACTTGGCCAAGTTCCTTGGAGTGTGTGACGAGTACCTCAGGGCTGCGGGAAACTTAGTTCACGAAGGATGTAACCAAACATGAAGCGAACTTACCCCTTGTGCGCCATGGTCATGACACCGACCGTGTTTTCTGGATTGGAATCAATCTTGGTTTGGACGATAGTATTGACGGCGTCAGCCTGAGCATCGAAACGCGAGGGCACATAGTCTCCATTCCGCATGTATTCTGAGTTGTCAATGATCACCATAGTAGCCTCCAGCGGCATCGTAGCTGACGATGCCCAAGAACGTCCAGTGCAAGAGAGTTTCAAGTGATATGAGCTGACGCGTGTCACGGAAACCCTAACCTTAATGCATCGTGCGGACCGGAGCGGACCCGGTCCTGCTCGGCACAGATGAACAAACCACGGTGTTCCTTGCATGCACACGCAAGCATACGCTCAAGATTACCGGGGACACCCTTCGTAGTAAACAGTACTGCATCATCATCCCAGAAAATAGGAAGGCCGTGTCGAATGCGCCGTTCTGCGGGGCAAAATCCGTACTCGGAGCACCAGATTGGGGAGTCTCCGAGACTCCGCCGCACCCCAGCGATTAGCCTTCAGACAAGTACCTCCTCCATTTTTTGGCAAGAAAAGTCGGTTTCACTCGCGTTTCAAAGTTGTACGTCGTCGTGAAGTATTATTTGTGCCGGCAGGAAACCAGGACTCCTTCATTCGCAAAGAACGCAGACAGCTGGAGCGACCACTCGGTGTTTGGTCATCAAAGTAGTATCTCCATGGTCGCGCCTGCTTGTTGTTGATCTTCTAGATGTACAGCCAAACCGAGCTGAGACCGTCGGTCGAACACAGGATCTCTGTTTACTTCTAGAACGTGTGGAGGATGTGGCATACGGTACTTGTCACTCGGCGACGTCCCTTCCGTGGAACTTCCGGTTTTACCTGAACCAGCCGAGGGCAACCATGGTTTCTAGCAACCCCCGCCACCCCCAGCGCTTCCACTTCCTAGTATAATCAGTAAAAGGCAACTCCTCTTGGTAACACGCAGTCCAGCCCGGTTCACACGTACGAACGCTCAGGACGCGGTATATCATTCGTCTGGGGAGGATAAGCTCCGGAACATAATACATCCAATTGAAGTTGATGTCCTCCCGTTTGGGGCACGGATGCAGCTTTGGACAGCCATACCTGCTGAGCTCGGGTTCCATACCGTTTATAGTGCCACAGCAGGAATACCCTTGGTGTACGTGACGTTTCCAGTGGAACTGCCTATGTCATCAACTTACCTGCTGTGGCAAAAACAGAATCTCGAGCAACATGTCGAGCCTGAAAACTAGTGGCCCCCATACGATTGGTTGCTACGAGACGAGGTCAGTCATCGGTGGGATGCCAGGCGCTAGCGTCCCTTATTTCCTGTGGCGGAGCGAAATACCGGAGGGAGGTGAACGTGGCGCGGGTTGATTCCGCAGCAGGGCCAGGACTCCGACGAACGTGTTGCACAGGCAGCAAGGTGGCAAGAAAGACCTTGGCGTCCATCCATGACCATGGCTTACGTCTGGTTTGGAATGCAGAACCTGATGATGTCACAGGTGCGAAGTACTTATGATGAGGATATAGAGATGTGTTGCCGTGCCTTCGCGCGCAGAGTTGTCACGAGGGTATCCATTACTAGTACCACGAACGACTCAACATCTGATTATATATTCCCCTCGACGCAGCAGGATTGCTCAAGACTTGGCTCGATGGCCACCGCGTCTGACCTTCTCAGATCTGATGACCCTTGGTTTCCCATTCACTTTGTTCTGGCTTTGGTTTTGTGTGGCTTCAACCGCGTGAAGGCTATCCTGCCGGACCAGTAGCATCGATGACTACTATCGTGCCGAGCCGTTGCAACTGCTAGAGAATTCGTCATCAGTGTACCTGGCCCTCCCTTAAACTCAGAAATGAGGAACGCGCACATGTGAGTATCAACTGCGGCGGCACTCCATCAATACATGACTGTAGCAAGTTGCAGAAATGTGATGAATGCTGCACTACCACGTGCTACCTTGTACCTGGATAAAAGGCTGAGGTTCAGGGGTACTACGACACTACTCCTTGGAACCGATAACCCTCTTATCCATGGCATTCGATACTGCATCTTCCACTGAACACTTCAATAACTGGCCAAAGGTATGTCTCGGAAGTTGGAATGGCTGTCCACGGCCGTTAGCCCGACCCTCTTACAGTTCAAAGTCATTCACGAGGAACGCCAGCCAATTGAGCTAACCGTTTCTGGGCACATCCCTTCCTGTGTCTCCGGGACCTGTTGTCTGTACACATGCTTTAGAGGAACAAGTGGAACGGGCAATGGAGCAAGATAAGCAGTCCATAGACCAAGATAATCAACCAATGGAACAAGAACGGACGACTACGAGCACATCAGCGAACCTAATTGTCCAGAGTGATTGCACGCTACTGACACAGTCTGCATGCGTGCATAGGGAGAACTAGTGGAACAGCCGACGGAAGAATACGATTAATTGACGAAACACGATGAAATGGCCGCAGATCGAGCCTGGGTAGAAAACGGATAGTAATGCATACCGGGAGATGGTAGATTTACTGGTTGTGCCCTTAGACTGAAGTGTTAAAGGATCAAATGTTGTGTTGGCGGGTACTGATCGAAGATATACGGGCAATGAGTCTCATCAGCCTTCGCAAACGACACCGCTCGTCTCCTGGTGGTCCCTAGAAACTTGGTGTGTGGTGTCTAGGTTGGACATCAGAGTTTGATGGAACGATACGGGATGCTGTACTACGGCAGTGCGGAGGTAACGACCACACTGGATAAAAAGGCGGGGTAGTGACTACGTAGAACATGTGACCGACTCGAACCTCCTCAGTCATGACACTCACTAACACTACATCTTCCACGAAACACTTCAATGACTGGCCAAATGATGCCGGAGTATGTCTCGGAAATTGGAGTGGCTGTCCATGGTCGTTAATCTGACCCTCTCATAGTTTGAAGTCTTTCATGAGGAACGCGAGCCGGTCGAGCTCACCGTCTCCGGGCACATCCCCTCCTATGTCTCTGGGACCCTGTACAGGACCGGACCTGAGGGTCGCCAAGTGAAAACTGACAAGGGAACGACATTCGCAATCGACCACTGGTTCGATGGTTTCTCTCAGAACCACCGCTTCCAGATCATTCAAACTGGCTCCTCGACTCGCGTCGTGTATAATTCTCGTCGGAGCGTTGACCCTCTCATAGAGAACATTCGCACTACCGGGAATATGGCTGGCTTCAGTTTCGGTCAGAAGCGTGACCCATGCACCAGCTTCTTCAAGAAAGTTATGAGTGTATTTGTCCCTGATCCTCCCCGGCCACAGGAGCAGAACAATATTGGTGTTACGTTGTCCATAAATCCTCCCGGGTTCCACCCGCAAACAGCTGAGAATAGGAAGGGAGGCGGGCACGCATCTGGCATCCACACCCTTTTGGTCAAGTCCGATGTTGCTGTTATGCGGCACATTGATCCTGAGACGCTTGAACCTCGAGGCATCGTTTCACAAAAGACACTGCATCCCGAGCTTATCGGTAACTTGTCTGCTGCTCATGCAAAATCGGATCCTGTAACCGGCGACATCTTCAACTACAACTTGGCCCTTGGTCGTACCCCCACATATCGGGTGTTCCGCGTATCTGCGGCCACTGGGCAGACGGATATTTTGGCGACGATTACCGACGCGCCGGGGGCGTATCTGCATTCCTCCCTTATAACCGAGAACTACTTCATCCTGTGTATTTGGAGCGGTTGCTATGCGTGGGGCGGCTTGAAGATTTTATGGGAGAAGAATATCCTTGATGCGATATCTCCCTTCGATCCGAACCAGAAAGCGCTCTGGTACGTGATCGACCGCAAGCAAGGCAAGGGGGTCGTAGCCAAGTACGAGTGCGACCCCTTCTTTTGCTTCCACACCATAAACGCATGGGAGGAAGTTTCCCCAACTGATCCACTTCACACCGACATTGTCGCTGATCTCTCCATATACAAGAACCTCGATGTCCTCAAGAGATTCTATTTCAACAATATCAAGTCCTCCTGTCCTGCCTCGCTTAAATATGCAGGTGATAAACGCAGGAGTTGCGACGTATTCTTACGTCGTTGGCGGTTGCCTTCAGTGGATACCGCCGATCCCCTCGAGTTCCGGAAGGCCGTGACAGTGCATACTGCCCAACACGATCATTCTTGCGATCTGCCCGTCATCAATCCTCGCTTTCTCACCAAACCATCCCGGTACATTTACGGAGCCTGCGACCGCGACTTGAGCACGTTCTTCGATGGACTCGTCAAATATGATATGGAGACGCAAACAGCATCATACTTTTCCGTGCACGGTCACAGCCCTGGCGAGGCTATCTTCGTCCCTAAGCCCGGTGGAGCCGCTGAGGACGATGGAGTACTGTTGAGTGTCGTCTTGGACGGGTATACAGAGAAGAGTTACCTATTAGTGCTGGATGCAAAAACCATGGAAGAGGTCGGGAGAGCGGAAATGGACTGTATTGTAGGTTTTGGATTCCACGGGGTTTACCAACCGCAAGCCGTCGAAGGGCCCAGTACTGATATTTGATGGATTGTATATGCTCTATGCTCGTCGCTGCTTTTAGTATGTAACAACACCCTTTCTGCTCCTAAACTACAGACCACTCAAGGTGGACTCGGATATGCAGTGCGACCGTTGCACGCGAACACCAAGCAAGAGAACGTTGTAGGGCGCTAACCCAACTCCCGTCTTGAAAATTCTGGAGGGCTCGAGAGTGACACCGCCAACATTTGGCCATTGCTGAGCGGCGAGGCCGCGTGGAATCGAAATGAGGAGTAACTGAACCCCCTTGTCGATCATTACTGAAGTACTGATATGAGTGCACTGCGGAGTGGCAGAACGGAGCAAAGTATGGTAGAGTCACTATGAAACGAAAGCTTAAGTAAGCTCGCATACGTTTTGGACGATTCCCTTTTCCCGATAACCTTGCAATGAGCATCGTCGATAACGAAGGTAAATTCCCTTCTCTCACTCCAGACTACATTCTGGCCTTTCAGTTCTCCAATTGGTACCAGTCGTTCGCTCGCGTGTCTCCCAAATCGACCATTATCAGACCACTTGGAAAGGACTTCAAACATTACTTAGAATCTGATAGTATATTCATCCCGGAGGGTTCTGAAGACGTGTTCGTCGAAAAAGTATTGGTCACCATTCCCCTTTCGATGACTCGATGACAGGGTAGTCGAAAGTACACTTTCTGATGATGATGGTGATGATGAACGCGAGGACGCAGCGACTGCTGGAGAGCATTTTTCCTTCCCGGAATTGGACGAGCGCATAAGGTCTGCTATCAGAGAATACAAAGCTGTTTTTCCGAAGCTGAACTTCTCATCGCCCAAGGTAAGTTGCCCCTCTGTATATGCTCGGGTTCGTCAAACTCGATCTTGCAGGATGCTTCGTGGGTGCTGCCGGCGTCGTCGCCACTCAAATGTACATCCCCAGCGGATATCTACCTTCTTTTGAAATCATCCGATTTTATTACGCACGACTTCAGTATCGAAAGCGTATTCGACGGTTGTAGAACCGAGAATCTGCCCGTCTACGATCTGGAGCTTGTACTTCGAAAATGGTATCCAGTGGACAGTAGTCGCGAGGTCAGATGCTTCGTAAGGAGCGACATACTCCTTGGTGCGTGAGTTCATCCCCGTTAGTGCCCAGATACGGACTACTGCATCAGGCATAACGCAAAGAGATACGAATTTCTATGATTTCATGATCAACGCCGAAACTCAGAAGACAATCAAGACCACCGTTTACAATCTTTGGAAGGAAGTCGTCCGACCCAACTGGAACTTTCCACAGAAAGATTGTAAGTTCTCTGCATTATTTACCCTGACCAAAGGATTCTGATTCACTGGACAGATGTTTTCGATTTGCTGTTAACGCGCGACCTCTCGGGCGGACACGTCATCGATTTCAGTCCCTACGCGCCTCGTACAGATCCATTGCTATTCACGTACGAAGAGCTTCACGAGGTTCTATCCAAGGCACTTCAAGATGCCCCTGCACGCCGGACATTCCTCCCAGAACTGCGTGTGATCGAATCACCCCTTCATCCTGCCGCAACACAAAGCATGCCAGCGTATCAACACAACAGGGTGCCCATCGAAGCACTGACGCTGAGCGAGGGCCGAAATATAGTGGAGTTCGGCGAGATATGGCAAGAAGAAGCGACACGGGCTGTACGTGAGGATGACGATTAGTAACTATGGTAGCATGCTCCCAATAGTGTGGTTTTTTGTTCTACTTTCTCTTCAGGTGCATGCAACGCTCTTTCCCAGAAGACAAATCAAGCCCTTCACACCACGAAGCAGCGCGTACTCGTAATGTGGACGGACTGGATTGCCAACCAACGCAGGAACATGAACTCTCTTTCAAGCGTTACTGACACTCGGCCACTGAAAGGTTACCATCATAATCGCGGACTGCTTATACGTGTTCTGTTTGATGATACGAGTCATGTAATGACTTTCAGCACGCGTGGCTATATCGATATTAGGGCTGTCACAATTTTTTTTAGCGTCTTTATGAGTATCATACAAAGGTGATTGCTGGGCAGATCTGACTACCAACGTTTGCAAAGTAACGGACGTCGAATATACCTACCTCCCAGCCCCCAAGGAGAACGTCACCACGCCAGTATCCCCTGGATCTTGTGGGTCGACCTTCCTACGAGAGCGGGTGAGTTCGACTTCTACATCGCATACTGAAATGACTTCAAGTTCGCGGACCTTTCGTGGGAAAGGAATCTTTCTCGTTAAACAACGAACCGGAAACGGCCGAAGTGCAGATGCCAATCGATCATCGATCGCTGTGAGATCGTCGTCCTCCGCAGTCATCAACATGAATGACCTCTTCGTTTCCTCCCCGTCAAGTGCATTACGGAGGTCTTTGGATCCTCGATATCCTACACCGCGTAACGCTTCGACTTGAAATCTGAGTCCTACGTGTCCTGGTCCACCGATGCAGCTAAGCCTGTTAAAAAAAGTGTACGAACTAACTTCTCGAGACAGGTCCTTTCCTTCCCTGTTTGCTTCCATTTCGATGTGTTCATTGTGGTGATGGACAACTGCAAAGTTTTGTGTATCGGATGATCGCACCATTCCTCTGTCACAGTGTAAGCACAGTGTTTCGGAGAGAATTGAATGGAAATTTGACACCCCCTCCGACCAATTGCTTAGCCGATCTATCAACCTCGCCGAGCATGTTGACATAGATTTCGAACATAGTTTTGAGGTTATTCCCCTCTCCTGAATACTGAATTGAGGATTTCTCCGAGTGTGAGGATGGCTCGTTATCCCCCCTTTGACACCTGTTGACAATCCTTCATACCTTTTGATGCATGCTACATCTTCACCTGCATCCGGCCCTTGCTCTGAAGCGGAATGGCCGGACTCCACGGCAATTTCATTGGATGACGTTGAACCAAGCTGTGAGCAATCAACGATAAATAAAGCGACAAAACAAAGAATGACTGGCGACACGGCAGGCCCAGGATAGCTCCCTGAAACTACCGGGCACTTCGACCAAAGTGAAATCTTTACGCCTTCCCGGGTTGCAACTATGGATGAACTGCCAACTGCCGCTCGTTGGGTAACAAGGTATGACGCAACACCTCACCAGTTACAGGTGAAAAAATGGTATCAGTACCACTCGATTCCGCCTCGCACGGAATGAGAGCTCCCGTGTGCTCGCCTAGTATTATAGGAGATATTACGGTTGTCCGGAATAGTATTAGTCTGCCACTCACACCTTCAAGGGGTGCTGGTCATTGTGATCACTCGCCGTTATCAAAGTTCATACCTCAAAAAGAGGTCACACTTTCCTACGTTATGGCCCTTCAGGGCTACATAGTGCACGAATTGAGGTGTCGATGATTCGATACTAGGTGCTAATCGGTGACCAGATAGGCATGGACATGGCATAGTTAACTCAATCACTAGTACATGACGGAGCGCACAGTGAGATGAAAATTCGGCGTGTGACTTGCCTTTGTGATGTGCCAACCGCTTTCCCTTGACATTAATTTGACCCGAGGTTGTCAGGACAGAACATAAAAGAGCTTTACCCGTTTAAGGGCACATCTGGACACACAAATGCATAGTCCGCGCTGAGCACACGATCCCACACCCAGCACTGATGACCCTGCGTACCTTTTTTCGCCTAAACTCATAATTTTTTCAAAATACCATACTACAATTGTCTTTGCGGCCACGAGCGGATTTGGCCAGTCTGCATGAGCAAGGGAGAGGATGCCACGACGAGAATTCCCTTGTACGTCAGGGTTTGGATGGACCCACGCCAAGTGGTGGTTCCGTGGGCGCTGAACTTAATTGAGAAAATGGTCGGTGCTCAAGGACATGAAACCGGAACGACTAGTTCGTTTTTGCTTCGTGGGTGCGCAACCAATGAAGGTACAAATAGGCGGACGAATTCATGGTCAGTATCGAGACACGGCGGGTCGAATTAATTGCTACCTCACGAAGTTGCCACGCATGAACCATTACGGTGCGTGAAAAATATATCGTTGGGCCATACGAAAATCTACCTAACCTCTAATAATGTTGCATCAGCAAACAACACGACCACGCCTTGGTCCCAGCCGGTCCATGCTCCTGGTAACCCGATGGGAACCTCGGGATGCCCCTGGGAGTCCGCATGCACATTACCCCTGGGCGACACGACGGGACTTGTTTACGCCCACCTCCGCGCACATAACTTTATCCACAATCATAGTGCTCGTGCTGGTTGTCCTTGGCCGCTTTGTTCACGAGAAATGCGGTGGGGCAATGTCGCCAGACATATTTTAGAACGGCATTTGAGAATGAGGGTCCAGTGCGCATTTTGCGGGCACACATATTCGCGGAACGAGGCACTCCAAACACACATGAACGTCTGCATGGAGGTCAGCCATCTCGCATACCGACAGAGATAATGACTTTTCGTCACCTTCTACATAGACTTACATCAACACGGTGTTATCCGGGAACCATCAAACATAGTTGGCATTGGCCAGGCCAAACCTAAAAACGTTGACCGTGAGGGAGGCAGTGCTGAGTTACAACCGGGATATGCATATTTCCTGACTTACGAAGAAGTTCGAGTAGAGGTTGAACAGGGGGAGTACCTGGCTGAGGATAGCGATGTGTAAGATGTTAGATTAGATCACGTTGTGGCAGACTTCCAAGTATGTGGACAAAACACTGTATAACAAGAGCCAGCACGCTTAACGTTAGTATGTATACTCAGGTTGATATCGGCGCCATTGACTTCCCACTCCGTGAGAGGAGCCCCAAGGCTCCTCAACGTCAATTACCGTGGTGCGAATGCACCGCGAATCATGACCCTGGTCACAATGCATAAAATGCCGTTCATGGAAGGTGCGCAGTAAGAGACATGAACTTACCTTTGAGTCACCTTGTGCGAGGAAAGGGGCGCCCTAGTGTAGTCACTCAGTGGTTGAGTATGAAATACAAGATGAAACTTCGAAGCTTGATATGGCTATTTCCAAGCTTGCTGACGTCAAGCAGCCAAACTTGACCTACCATGGCTGAGGTCTTGAGAGATACGTCTGCACGAGGATATTTGTACATTCATTTGTCAGATTAGGAATGTAAAAGAGAGAAGTGTACCTGGGCGTTGGCTGATTGCAGCCGGTGACCGGTCTAGGCACGACTGGCAGCATTTGACCGTGCCAGGCACCCATAAGAATGGAATGACTTCATTGACCTCGCCTTGACAGCCAAATTCAAAACGTTAGACCGCTTTCTGCTATGTTCACCTTGAATCTTGGTTTACACTGACTTACAAGTACAAATAGAACTTAGCCAAACTGGGATTGTTTGCTCCCAGGTTCGTGGCAATCCCGCGTTGTCTTTCGCAGGAGCCTGCCCCTCCGCATCTTTTCTGTAGTACCCAGTAGACAACAATTTGAAGTCCCTACCATCTGGAAATGTGTATAAGTTCAGCGAGACTCTTGATCAATACAAGCACTCATTCTGTGAACTAGCCCCCCAATCCTGACCTCGCCTTGTAATCATGGTTAACAGTGTTGGTCACGGTGGTCGTAATATCGTGTATACTATGTAAGTCCAAGCTAGAAGTTCAACACGGATCCTCCGGACTTCAGCCGTGGTCATGCTGGACAGCCCGGAAAAGTAGTTATAAAAGCACGGAGGTGAGTTACTTGAGCCCCAGTTATACGTCTGCCAATCCTTTGGATAAACTTTCTCTGGCTGATTACACACCATGGATTGCCACGAACCTGGGAGCAAACAATCCCAGTTTGGCTAAGTTCTATTTGTACTCGTAAATCAGTATAAACCAAGATTCAAGGTGAACACAGTAGAAAGCGGTCTAACGTTTTGAATTTAGCTGGAACAACGGAGGCCTGAGGCTTGACGGCCCCTGAGCTTGAGTCATTGACACCCTCCATGTGGAGTCCTCAGCCAGTCCCGTGGCGACATCCGTTGCAGTTGACCCTTTCTGCGGTCTTCGGTAGCCATGTTTTATCCGTTTGCTTCATTGTGTCTTATCTTTGGATAAAGATTGGTAGGCCACCCTGCACGGCGTGTGACGAACGTCGAATGTCTTCCATCCACAACTGAAAAAAGGTTAGTTCTACGGATTCGGTGTATACTCGTCCCGCGTCCGATACCCATAGGAAGACGTAACAAAGCCCATCAGCTGCCTCCATGTTTAGCGCTCAAGATTAAATATCCTCAATGTAGAGCGACGGTACGATAACATCACGATACCTCCCCTGCTTCCCCGCGGCTGCTACCCACAAACAACCACGGTGCGCATTCGAAGGTGCACCATGGGATGTTGCGAGAACTCACCCAACCTCTGATAATCTTATACCAGCAAACAAAATGGCCGCAGGAACCTACACATGCCCCTTTGGGGATGGATGCACGTCACCTCTGGAATTTACAACAGCTGCTATTTATGACCACCTTCGCGTACATGGACATGTCTACAGCCATCGTGGCCGTGCTCCATGCCCCTGGCTGGGGTGTTCGAAGGAAATGCGCTGGGGAAATGTCGCCCGTCACATCATAGAACGCCATCTACAGGTTAAATTGCGGTGTGTGTGGTGCGGACGGACTTACGCGAGGAAGAGAGTACTTACGGCGCATATGAATATTTGCGAGGTAACCCGCTATCCGTGTCCGATCCATACTGTGCCTTACCCACATCCCCTGCGTAGACTCACATCACCAACATCGTCCAAGAATACCTAAATATGACTCACCACGAAGAAGAGTTTGCATTTACATACTAGACGCCCTCTCGGCGATTGCATGGTTCGGATTCGTAACGCGCCGCGAAAAAAAATAGGATAAATTTCCACTGTCCTTGGGTAGTTGATATCGTAGGTGTACGGGCCTCAGTTTGAACAAGATACGTCTCTTGCTAGACAACTTCGTGCGCGTATGTTTTATGGATCAGCAACGACGTGGTGTAAAACCTCATAATTCTTACCGAGTCTTCCCCGCCCCGAGGTTGGAAATCCAGTCATTGAATCGGGGACTCGTTTGCAGTACGTGAGGGTGTAAAGGTCATGTTCTCAGGGCGTCCGTGTTGTGGTAGCTTATAATTGCCTGTTGACAAAATGTAGAACATATCCATTATACCAAGAGGGCTTACGTCCATCTCATTATCCGCGTGGAAGACATAACCCAATCTGTCCAATGGCTCTGCAACCAGTAGGTACCAAAAGCTTGCTCTGACTTCCCACCAGTGGGACGGATCCTTGTGTTCTATTTGATAAGGTTACGTCCTGATCGTGACCCGTAGTTTCGTGGATATCTACGAAAACTCTTTTAGTCCACAGGATGATAAAGGCCAGAGAAGATACCTACTCTAAGGAGGTAGAGAGTAAGTGCGTACCTTGCGGGAACGCATGCACGAGGAAAGTCTGCATGGAGGTCAGCCATCTTGAATGCCCGGTGGAAACAATGGCTTATCAGCATCTTCTGCATTGACATGCATCAACGTAGTGTTGGCTTTGAATCATCAAACAGTAGCTGACCGGGGAGATAGATGTTCAAGTAAACGTTTGACGAGGAACGAATCCGGATAAGAGTGGCGAGGTGGCAGGAGACTGTGCACTCAAATGTTAGTACACTTGATCGGCGTGATTGACTCGCCACTCCGTTGAGACAGCACCAAGACGCCTCAATGTCACTACCCCTGGTACAAATGGACCTGAATTATGACCCAGGAAATAATCAAGACTGAACTTATTTTTTTTTCGACGCGCGCGAACATGGACATTAGGATCTCCGATCCAATACGTGGTTCTGTATATATCAGCGGAGCCCCATACCTGTTATGTAGTGACCTCCCTGTCTTCGGGAGCGAGTGATGCTCTTCAGTCCGGAAGGACAATTCCTAAAGCCCTCGAGTGATATCAGCCCAGCCATGCGTTACCAGATAGTTCTCGGCTCGCAGTGTACGTATTGCAGTGAGTATTATTTGAATCACCGATGCGTAATAAGCCAGCTTGACTGGTCACGACAGAGCTTTTTTTAAACTTAGTGAGGTTCAAGAGGGCGACCGAATTACAACATAGGCTTAGCAGCGGCCCAACTCTCTCCTCGCTGCAGCTCTTGCCGAGCGTCCGACCGCAATGGCTTGTACGGATTCCTTCATTTTGCCAACTTTCCGACGCTCCTTTCTTTCTCTTAGTCTGGTTTTCATTATATCGGCGTTTTCCTGCAGTTGCCGTGCGTCTCAGGTTCCGGTTTCAGTCACCGTTCAACAAGGAGATGTCTCCGGAACTGTTGTTCAAGATAACTTTCTCGGGATATCCTTCGAACTGTATCCTTTTAATACGCTTTGTGTGTTGCCTTTCCCATCCATTGCTGCAGTTTGACTGAGGGAGCCACATTCAGGGGGAGAATCACCGCAACAGATGCCGACAGCTATGGAAAACTACTTGTCAAACCTGCGCGCCCGGATCGAGTCACCCCTCCGCATTCGCATCGGGGGAAATAGCATGGATAGTGCTATCTACGTTCCTACTCAGACTGAGATGATTATTGTCACCGGTGATCCTGCCGCTGCGCCTGACGATGTCCCTGTTGACTTCGGGCCTATGCTCTTCAAGGTGTTGGACGCTATGGAGAATGTCGTTGGTCAAATGGAATTTATCGTCGGGTTAAGCATGCGGAACTCCAACTACACAAACGCCATCGAGGTTGCTAGTGATACAAGGAAAATGCTCGGATATAGGCTTGACGCGATGTTGCTCGGAAATGTGGGTGGTCAATTCGGATACTGTGACCATACTGTAACGAATCTTGCCCTTTCCAGGAGCCTGATCTATATGCCACCAACGGAGTACACCCGGGTTACACCATACAGGAATACGTATGTCTTGCCCGCCATAAACCGTTTGGTCGTTGTTATATCCCCTGTTCAGATCACGGACATTGGGGAAATGCTTCGGGACTTGCGCAACTCGCCGTATGGCGATCTGGTTCTTGACACTATTGTTGGAGGACCCACCATATGTTGTGACTGGTGAGAGACCATATTTCTTGATTTTCTACTATGGCGAATTTGTTTTGATTACACTGTTCAGGAACCTGTCGGACGTCCTCTCTGCAGGCCTTTCAAAATACCCATATGAGTATTATACCGTGCAGCATTACGCGAAGAGCATCTGTAGTGGTCCAAATGCAAGCAACGAGAACATAACCTACTTTGTTTCACATGTGAACGGTAAAGTGGTGAATAATGGTTTACATTGGCAGTGCTGACGTTTAGACATGACAGTTCCGGCGTACACTAATTGGCAAAAGCAAGGGGTGCAGATGGCAAACGATGCACGCATTCCGGTTCTTGTAACTGAGTACAACACTGTCTCTTGCGGGGGTTCGAATGTCTCAGACACAGTGGGTTAACTCGATATGTATGCACGCGTGGAGCGGTCTTCTGACATTTTTGGTCCCATTTTGAAATAGTTCGCGGCAACCTTGTGGGCCATTGACGCTGGTTTGAACTACGCTTCGTCAGGCATGAGTGGTGCTTATCTTCACACGCGCGAGTACGGTATCCTCTACAACCTCTTCGATCCTCCGTCGCCGGAGACATCAATTGAACCCAACTGGCGCACAGGCTCACCGTATTACGCTGCACTTTTCCTCTCGGAAACATTCATGGCGGGTGGAAGTATAGTTGTTGATCTCAACCTCGACAATTCTATATATGACCCTGCGGCTACAGTTGCTGGATATGCGCTTTACGACAGGGCTGGCATGAAAGCCAAGAGACTCGTCTTTTTCAACTATTATCGTGCCGACGACCCAGGTTCAGAGTCTGCAGCTCGTAACTTCACGTTGGAGGGTGGCTTAGCAACTACTGCCGGAGTACGAGTCCTCGCCGCTCCGAACATCTACGAACGCACGGACATTAGCTGGGCCGGCCAGACGGTTGGGCTGAATGGGGAACTCGATGGTACTCAGACCACCGAATATTACTATGACTGTGCGATGGGGTGCAACATTACCGTGCCGGGCCCAGGAGCTGCTCTTGTTCTACTAGACGACGCCCCTGATGACTCGGCGTTCTTCTTTGGGAGCTCGACCGTAGCTCCCCTTAGTTAGATTCTGACGTCGTTGATATCATTCCCTTTTTTTCTTTTTGCCTGCTGCAGGTTTATTGACATTACATTATAGCGTGTAATTAATCGGGCGTTCGGGTTTGACGCGTTGGAGTTAAGATTGGGGGTAATACACTACTCGTTGGAGACAGTCGGTTTTCGCAATATCATATTACACGCCAGTTCAATATTGAGGTTTTCCACAAGTCTGCACTAGGTCGGCATCTTACCGAAGCTGGCGCCTCCAGAACCCGGCAAGATCTAGGAATCCTTTTCTACGATGCTAAGCCTCAAAGTTGGACTGACTAGCTTCCAATTCATGACGGCGTCAATCCCGTACGACGTTGCTCTGTTTGGTTCCGTGAGTCGCAACCATCGAAAATTAGCACAGCCACACAGTTCTTGACACCCGCCGTTTCGACCAGTGGTGGCCTCAAAGGTCGCTGGATAGTACAGTGCGGTCGTTCAGATTGACCGGCACTGGACAGTGTTGAAGGCTCCCTGGACGGCTTTACTGGCTGGGACATGTTTTGGCGCTTTCTTCGACTTGCCTCTTCTCGTAACTTCGACTCGTCAACTGCATCGGCGACGCTTACCACAACCGCCTCTTCCGACTAATACATAATGCAAGCGCAAGACCAAACCCGTCGGATTGTCAGACGTCAAGACACCTTTGACCTTCGCGACCAAATCATTGCGAACGACACTACCACTCCCAACATGCACGCTCACGCCGATGCGGCCCACAGTAATGCTTACATTGCAGGGGGTGCATCCGACGAGGAGCATTCCGTCCTTGAAGATGATTCGGACGGCGAGGAGCGCGAGATGGACTACATGGACGAGGAGGACGACGCGTCGTCGTCCCTCTCCATTCCGAACGAGTCTATCGACTTTGATCTGGTGTATTCCTTGCACACTTTCCAGGCCACCGTCGAGGGTCAGGCTAGCGTCGTCAAGGGCGACTCTCTTTTCCTAATGGACGATTCGAATAGCTACTGGTGGCTCGTCCGTGTGCTTAAGACACAAGATGTGGGATACATACCTGCAGAGAACATCGAGACACCGTTCGAGCGCCTGGCGCGCCTCAACAAACATCGTAATGTCGATGTAAGCTACCTTCCTTCCTTTATCCGCGCCTAGTAACCGTTATATTTAGCTCGCACAACCCACCCCACAAGAAGTCCAGAAGGATGTCGAGCGCGTGCGGAATAACCTCTCTTCACGCGCAGGATCTCACCATTCACCCTCACCCACTCTCGGCGTTCCCGCAGCTACAACTTCATGTCCTGGTACAAAGTCCGTCATGTTCACACCATCGTTGTCCGTGCACAGGTATCCCCCTGCAGTCTGGAACGAAGAGGAGGAGGAGGAAGAGGATGTGGAATGGGATGATGGTGCATACGAAGAAGAAGATCCAGAACTTGCCGAGGAAATTAGCATACGCCAGAGGCAAAGCCAGATCCAAGACGAGTCTCAACATATGGACGTAACACACATGGAGCCAGATGATGGCATGGGCTGGGATGACAGTGTCGCGGACGAAATACAAGCAAACCGGGCTCAGAAATTGAAAGAACAGCAGATGCTTATGGTGCCCGATTCCCTGCGGTCGGGTAGTGCGGACAAGCAGCAACAACAGGCACAAGAAATACTTATCGCACAGCAGCGTCAACAAGAGCAGGAGCAGCAACTCCTTGCACAACAAGCTCAGGCGCTGCGGCGTCAGTCGTCGAAAGATCGCTTGGCTACAGACGCCGGCCGCACCCCGTCTCCTTCTTCGCCTAGCAAAACTGTCGATCCTGCAGAAGCTACCGGAACGAAGAAGCTTTCTGTGACACCTTCTATTGCGCGCGAGGAGCAAGCTAGGCAGGGTCCCTTGCTTCCAAGTGCCATTATGCAACGACAAGAGGAGGAACGCAAGCGCACACGAGAGGAACTCGAGGCATTGGAGGAAGCTTCCAAGAAGAAGCACAAGGGCAAGGATAAGGGTGGCGCTACTGCTCATACTCCTTTATCCAACCAACCCGCAAAGGCATCGCATGGGGGTAAACTGCGTAAGGAGCAACGTGATACCACCGACGACGAAGGTAAGGAGAAGAAGAAGAAGGGCGGCGTGTTTAGCTTGTTTGGACGAAAGAAAAGCAAGGATAAGGACAAGGACAAGATATCCATTGAGAGCACTTCTTCCGACACCCTTCGCGAATCGCAAGAGTCCGGCCGTTCCTCAGGCCTGCAGCCTAGCCTGAACGCGGACCAGGCAACTGTGGCTTCAGTAATGCAGCAACCTCCACCGTCCCTCCGCTCTTCCTCTTCCTCTGACCCCAAGACCGCACCGCGACAGCAACAGCAACCAGCACCTCGGCAGCTTCAAGCGCAAGTCTCTCAACACGCATCTCAGCTGCGCCAGCGCGACCAACATCAGCAAGCACTGTACCAGCAATACCTCAATCGTTCACCCTCTTCGCCACCAGAAGCTCCGTCCTATGGTTTGCAGTCCGCACCTGTTGTACTTGGCAACTCGAATCTATACAACAGTCCCGCTGCGTCGGCAACTGGCTTGGGTCTCGGCCTTCCATCATCCCGGCCCCGTCCCGGATCTCTGGTGCTCACACCTACGGCAGACGGTCAAGGTGTCGGTGTTCCCGAGCTCAGCGTCATGCGGCTTTTCGCAGGCAAGAATGTCCAAACAGAGGCGACCTTTAAAACCGTTTTGCTCAATGCGTCCACCACGACCGATGAGCTAGTGCGACAGGCAATCCAGCGCTTCCGATTACATGTGGGCGAGACCGCCGCAGACTACTACCTCACTATCAAACAGGTTGAAGGCTCGTCTGCAGTGTTGTTACCGGACGAAAAACCCCTCCGTGTCTTTGAGTCTCTTGTTGAAGCAGCTAATATGGAGTTGCCTAAAGTAAAACGGAGCAGCGTAGGCAGTATCAGTTCCGTGTCATCCAACCTCTCTATGCATCCCGCCATCCGCAAGTTATCCATGAACGACTTCACTGATGACTCAACTGTGAAATTATACCTCAATAAGCGCCGCAATGGCGAGGAGGGGTCGCTGCTGGAGGAAGGCGACGAGACGTTTGTTGCTGAATCAATCCGTGACTCAGCTGAGTTAATGACGTCTTCCGGTGTCAATGTCACTCCAGACCGGTTCAGCTCGCCAAACCATCGTTTCGCTCTACAACTAGTCATTTACCCTGAAGATCTTCCG
This sequence comes from Pisolithus microcarpus, assembly GCA_024613185.1. Classification (NCBI taxonomy): domain Eukaryota; kingdom Fungi; phylum Basidiomycota; class Agaricomycetes; order Boletales; family Pisolithaceae; genus Pisolithus; species Pisolithus microcarpus. The sequence goes on along the minus strand of JANFAI010000002.1, from coordinate 1,282,693 downwards.
GATGATATGGTTTTCGACCCACTAACGGAAGCCATCGTGTTCAAGAATACCCTCCTGGAACGGACGTCCACTGCATCCATCTCTTCCGGTGTATCACAAAGTTATCGGCGCAAAGTGTTCACCTTCCCCAAGAACGTGACCGTCGCGGAAGTTATCGAGCTCGGATTGGAGCGCTTCGGTATTGTTGACGGTGTAGTGGACGGAGGGGATGAAGTGGAGGACAAGTTGACCAATAGACGTAGCTCTACGAAAGTTCGCTATTGGTTGACGGCGTCCGTACGAGGTCAAGGTGAATTCTTTCCAGCGACGCGCCCACCTCCACCCAAGCTAATTGTGACCGCACAGAACGCGAACTTTCGCCCTCCAGCAGAGTGGTGGACGCGTATACTCGTCCTCCGGTGTTCAAGCGTGTACAAGAAGGTAAACGGAGGTCCATGGATTCTGCGCAACTGCTAGGAAGTATCGAGGATGTCAGCCCCGAAGACCCTGTTTTTATCCTTCGCCGTGCCATTTCTTACCGCGCATCCACATCGCGATCCCGTTTGTCTGCTCCCCTCGATGAAATTGCACTTCAGCATTTACGGGATTCTATTTCTGGGTCAAGTGTCAGCTCCGACCATGGCAACGCGTTATCAGAGGAGATCAAGCCAAAGCAGCTCTCTCGTCAGGAGATTATCGCTGCGCAAAGGGCTGCCTCACGGGAGAAGCAGCGCGCTATCTTGTCAACCCAGGCGAATTCTTTGCGTGGAGTTGATGTACTTCTCCCTGGAAACGCGATGATTCGCAGTTCGCGGTACGATTCCAATGAGAAGATGCGGTATTCGTACGTTCAAGATGGCGAGTCGTATGATATTAGCGACATAGTCGAGGAGGAACTGAGCGAGACGAACGGAGCGCACAAGAACGACCTATTGGAAGGTGCCTTTGACCGAACCAAAAGTGGAATGAGCGAAAGGATCGATCGAGTGTTGACAAAAATAAAGGACGGGCGGCTCCAGTCACAAATCTTGAATCCGCGATCGATGTCCAGTCAGACTGACAGCTTGCATTCTGCACGATCCACTTCGTCATCTGAGTATTCCGTTGACGACGGGCCTGGGACTCGTACCGATGGACGTACACCGACCCCGCTTGCTGGCAGGAGAACGACATCCCCGATCCCTGATCCTGGTTCGCGTGGTCCAACGCCTACGGCAGATGGTCGTTACAGCCGCGCACGTTCGGGTAGCTCCCAAGCAACCCCCACATCTTCACAGGCACATGCTAATCGCCAGCCGTCCATCGCATCTGTGATGTCTGATCTATCAGCATCAGCGTACGCGACTCCCACTGCACAACTGCTAACTCCTATGGGGAGCCCGCAAAACGCCGCCATGCCCAAACTTCCAGTCAAGCGGCCATATATTCCCAAAGATGACTTTGGCGTGTCGCAGATGATGGCTATCATCGAGGTCGCGAGCAGATCTCATCGTCCTGACGAACCTCCTCTGCATCCCGTGGATGAACTCCTCTTTGGGAAATCAGTTGAAGTCCAGTCTCTTCACCCTGACATCAGGGAAATTTATTCGGGAGCATTCCAACAGCTGGATGAAATGGATAAGGCAAGTCTCCTTTGGTTCTGATGCAGACACGTACGCTCAGCGGTTATAAACAGACGCTAGACGAATATCTCCAACATGCTCTGACCGTTTGAAACTGATTGCATCACCTCTTCTCTATTTCTCTAAATCTGGTCTTTCAGGTCTTGGTACTGACATATCACTTAGTATTTGCTTTCCTGTACGTCCGTCCTTATGCTTGAAACAAAATACACATAAATTATACAACTACTTCAAACCGTGTGCTGACCCCAATGAATTGTGCTCAGTACTGACGTCTCAGAGACACCTACAAATTTGAAGTATCTAACCGTGGCATTGGTGTACGTTCCAGCGTGCAAGCTGGTTACAACAGTGTTGGCATTTTTTACGCGACGGATCCGGAAATGCAATTAGCTATCTCAATAGGATAGTAACCTTGGTTTGTACCAGGAAAAACCGCTCGTAGCGCGACTGTCCAGTGAGAGGAAGTCCTACGGTAGCTCATCCACAACGACCTCCATCTCGTTCACATTTCCGTCTGTCGACGTGGAAGAAAAGACCTCGGCTCCAGCCGCAAGAGACTCGATTAAAAGGGCTAGGCGAGACTGACCAAGGTTGGGTTCCTGACCGACGGTAGGGTTAGGTATCTGTCTTCTCTTTCAACAAGCTGAGAAAGTTCGCGTCCACGTGCCTTGCGTATCACTTCCAGATCGTCTTTGAAACCTTCTGCCAAGGATGCCATCCAGAACTTGCGAAATTTTTCCTTGAGATTTAGCTCGTCTTCAGGCGACCCCGGGTTAATGAAGGGCGAGGAGGCAACGACGGATGGTGGAGGTGGAGAAGGAGAGCCTCGTGCTGACGATGCAGGCTTCTTAGTTGATGGGTCCGTAATATCAGGCTGAAGTGAGGCTGCCTTTTCAGCTATCCCGTTATCTGCTTCCGATTCGTCATCTGAGGAAGACGACGATGTCGATGTCGACGAAGACGAAGACGAGGAGGGGTCGTCTTTTGCAGTGGGAAGAGCACTTGATTGTGGATGTTTCTGTAACTGCTGAACCGGTGACACCGAGTCGTCAGAGGATGAGTCGTCTGATGAGGACGACTCGGACTCGGACGATACAATGCGACGTTTGCGTTTCCTATTTCTTTTCCTCACGATAGGCCGTGCTGCTGCTGTTGCTGTTACTGCACGCGGGGCCATCGTTGACGGTGTCTCTGAGCCGGGTATCTTAGACAGGTCTGATGATTAGTCAGCGAAGACATAGATTCATGTCCGTTCATCTCCAACTTACGGTTAACAACATCAGAATGAGCAAGAAGGTGGTTGGAGTATTGGGTACGCGTGAGGCTTCCTCTCATTTTATCTGCGATCAGAACAACATTCCAATAAACGGGATACTCAGATTTTTATTCATGATTGTCGCGCGAAATCTCCACCCACGATCAATGATTAATTCCTCACAGGAGGCGGTCAGCTAGGCCGCATGTTAGCTGCTTCAGCTTCTCTTCTCAACGTAGACGTCGTCGTCCTTGATTCCGGCGAGTCTGCACCTGCTAAGCAGATCGTCGCCCCACGAAATCCGTCACTGGCGCACGTAGACGGGTCGTTTGCCGATCCTGCGAAGATCAGAGAACTGGCGAGCAGAGCCGACGTTCTTACGGTGGAAATAGAACACGTGGATGTGCACGTATTGGAGGAGATCGAGTCCGAACGAGGGATTGCCATTCATCCCAGTCCATCTACCATCAAGATCATCCAAGATAAATTCGTGCAGAAGTTGCACTTGCGCGATCAGGGGTGTTCCATCTCTGAGTTCATTCCTGTCGAGTCGACTGTGGAGTCGATACAGCAATGTGCTCAAACCCTCGGCCTCCCGTTCATGCTCAAGAGCCGGACGCTGGCATATGATGGTCGAGGCAATTTTGTCGTGAAGGAGGTAGGCGACGCCGTCGAGGCACTCAAAGCCCTTGGGAACCGCCCACTTTATGCCGAAAAATGGGTTTCTTTCATCAAGGAGATCGCGGCCATGGTCGTACGCACTACGGAAGGCGAGGTGCTCTCGTACCCTGCTGTAGAAACCGTCCACAAGAACAACATATGTCACCTCGTTTTTGCCCCCTTGCACACTTCCGATCCTAGTGTGGCCGAACGTGCGCGGCGGGTAGCAGAGTCTGCCGTCAAAACCTTCCACGGCGCGGGTGTCTTTGGAGTTGAAATGTTCCTGATGGAAGACGGTATCTAAGCCCGTTGCAGTGAAACAATGATCCCCGTCTAACGTGCCTCACAGGTTCGATCTACATTAATGAGATCGCCCCTCGACCCCACAACTCGGGCCATTATACTATCGAAGCTTGCGAGACGTCTCAGTTTGAGAATCACCTCCGCGCCGTACTCTCTCTACCTCTAGGCTCCACAGCGCTCAAAGTGCCTTCTGCTGCCATGCTTAACATCATCGGCGCGTCCTCGTCCATGGATGAAGTCCGCGCATTCGCATCCACTGCACTTACTGTGCCAGGTTGCACGGTTCACCTCTATGGCAAATCCGAATGTCGCGTGGGTCGTAAGATGGGACATCTTACCATCGTTGGCGACTCTGACGCTACCGTACATGCGCGCTTACGGCCACTCCTGTCTGCTCTCCCAGGTGGAGAGCAACGTGAAGAGGAACTCGAACGCTATGCCCCCCTACCGCAAGAACCGGGCAGTGGACACTCAAGCAAGCACCCTCTAGTCGGCGTTATTATGGGGTCGGATTCAGACCTCCCAGTAATGCTCCCAGCCGCGCACATCCTGGACAAATTTTCTATTCCGTACGAGCTCACGATAGTTTCTGCTCACCGGACACCAGACCGTCTTGTCAAGTACGCACATTCTGCTAGTGCTCGCGGCCTACGTGTTATCGTTGCTGGAGCTGGTGGAGCGGCACACCTTCCGGGGATGGTCGCAGCTATGACACCTCTACCTGTTATCGGCGTCCCGGTCAAGGGAAGTTCTCTCGACGGCGTCGATTCGCTGCACAGTATTGTGCAAATGCCGGTATGTGTATTCAGTGGATACTCCAGGGTGTGAGGTGGCTTACGGTGTTGCTTCCACCAGCGTGGCATCCCTGTTGCGACCGTCGCTATCAATGGCGGGATGAACGCAGGATTGCTGGCGGTGCGTATGTTGGGCACTGGCATGCCACATCTCTTCACTGCTGTGGACACATACCTGAAGACACTTGAAACGGAGGTGATGGAGAAAGTAGACAAGCTAGAGAAGGTCGGTTGGGAAAAGTACGAAGTGAAGCGGTAAAGCGGGAGATTTGTTTACAACCACCAAGTTGTGAACATTGATGGAGGTCTTGGAAAAATATGCATATATTATTCCTGTATATCACCGAAAAGTCGAATCTGTACGCGTCCCCAAGCGCTGTGGAAAGCGCAAGTACCAAAAGAACTCGGTGTTTGCACAACAAAGTAGCATACATTCATGATGATCGTCCGGAAACGTACATAGATGGCAGGATGTGATTTCAAATGAAACAGACTAGGTGATAAAATACTTGGACGGAGTGTCATTTCTGCCGGAGTCCCGATGTTGCACCCAACGTGCCTTTCGTACGATATTTATCCAGTGAAAATACTTCAGAGACTTCCGCCTGTCGGTAACAGATACTCGATCGGGAAAAAGGCACCTCTGGTCGGTCAACTTCATGAGGAACTTGTCACCATCAGATTCTCGATAGCGTCCATGAGATCATCTGCATTTTCGCTAGGCTGGGGTGAGATGGGAGATATTCCAGGGGGTGCCAACGGGCTCGTGGCGGAATCTTCATCCTGTCCTTGATCGTATGGGTTCGGCAGACTTAATGGGCTTCGTACAGCATACGGGCTTCAGTGGAACCACACGAGCACAGAAAAAGATTCAAAGATGACTCACCTTTCGTCAGAGGGTTGTTCGGCGGGGTGTTCTGTAGGCTCTGGTGTACGCAAGACGAGAGGTGGTTTACTCGTTTCTCTGTGCGGGAAAGGTGAATTCTTAACAACCGGTAGATTCTCTGTTGAGCGCGGAGGGCTTGGAGGCGAGGGAGATCGAAGAGTCGATGGGGGTGAAGTCAATATGGTGTTATTGTCGTGACTCCGAGCTGCCATACAAGGAGGTTGAAAGAGTGTTGGGACGGCAGGCAAAGCGTGGCGGTCGACAGCCGGCCCTGCATGTGGAGAGGTGGTGAATCGGTACGGTAACTTTGAGGTTGAGGACTTCTCGTCGCCGAAGGGTGGTGAAGATGAGATGGCATGAACTGAAGGTGTATAAGACGGTAGGTCCGCCTGCTGATAAGGCGACGCGCTGGATGGTCGTTGGAATGAAGACGGGGAGGAAGACATCGGAGAAGAAAATCCGAGCAAGGATGGCGCAGATGATATGGCAGCTAGGGCATCACGACCAATCAATCGATCAAAAGAAAGTGATCAAAACGAAACCCTGTCACCTACGTTCAAAAGGTGGTGGCGGTGGTAAGTCATCCATAGATGGACAGTCTTCCTCAACCGCTGATGCAGTCTCCTGAAGTAAACTCCGCTCCAGAGGTAGTGTGAAGGAAGGAGAGGCATTTCTAGTCCTACCAACGGACCTAGCACTCCTAGATATCGGTGCTACATTAGACAGCGGTGTCGTAGACCGTGGAGGTGTCATTATATAAACCGTAGGTACGGGAATGGCAGATGAGACTTGCAGACTTGTCGTTTCGCGAGGTGATAACGGAGAGTTGACGGCACTCAGATTGATGTCGTGGGCCGAAAGGTTGTGCTTTAGCCGGCCAGATGGAAAGCCTACCAGCGAAACCGGTGGGCTTGACAGCTCACTGCGCTGTGGCAGCTGCGTCTGTGAAACGGAGGCCTGGAAGCGAGGGTAAGCAACGAGGGGTGTCGGCGCATGCAACGGGGGTGCAGAGAGAGGGGCGGGTTCAGCCCTGCTCCCGACAGCGGCGAGCGAAGCGGGGCCAGACCGGTGGACCCTAAGCGATTGAAGATCGCCTCGAGGTAAACTGCTATGGTAAAGGTCTGCGACGTTAAATCCTTGAGTTGCAGCACGGGGCACACTGGGGTCGAAAGCCGACGGCGAACGCGAAGAACTGCGATGGTGGTGCTGAGAACGGCTCAGAGGTCTACTTTCTGGGACGGATGGTGCAACGGGAGAAGGCCTGTCAATTGGCTGAGTGGATACGCACGGGCTGTTGCTGCTGAGCAAGCTCGACGACGACCTGCTGCTCGTCGCGCTCGCGTACAGACGCTGAGCATACAGCCCTCCACGCTCGGCGCCAGTATTTACACTGCTCAGCGGTAACTGTGGTGGCTGAGCTGGAGGGTTCCTCAAAGGTTGTTTGCGTTCGATGGTGTAGTGCAACGTGTGATTATAGTCCTGCCCTGTTCTGACGGCGTACGCGTATGCCTGGGCAGGAGTCATCGTGTCCGAATGACTGCCCTGTATACTTGTATGCCTCGCTGGTTCGCCTTGACATTGATCGGTGCTGGAAAGATCGGGCTGTCAGTCTGTAAAGCCAATATCGCGTTGAGACCGAGAACAACGTACCCTTGGCCCTCACTGGGGAGAGTTGAAATACTCGCGTACATCTGCTCCTCGAATGGGTCAAAGCTCATATGAAAGAGATCAAACCACGGAGACGGCCAAGCTTGCAGATAAGAACATTTGAAACGGGAACAGAATAACAGCACAAGGCCAGCTGATGGCAGAACTAAACGCAATGCGGTGTCAATACAACAATGATCTCTACATACACTCCGTCCGAGTATTCACATGTCATACACAAAGCTCGTTCCTTGCCCTTGTTCATAAAATGGCAGACATGGTAGCAGAGCGACACTAACGTTGTCAGACCGAGATGTGGCCCGAGAGAGCGGCGATCGAGTAGTGGTCCTGGGACAGGACTCTAGAAGCAACCCACACATAGCCCCCAACCACCGTTTGACCTCCAATTATGCTGTGGACTAGAGTGACGGCCTATCATGAATCGTCCCCGTCTGGATGATGGACAGTGTTAAGTTGCGAATGACGCCACAAAACGAGACTGATTCCTACTGCGCGTACCGGTGCAGGTAGACATCAAGGGTAGTACAAAATCTAACGATTGCATAGTCGCGAAGCGCACATGTACACATTCCGTCAATGTGAATATCTGAGTCACACCCATTTACCATCCTCCGCCATCGAAGCCACCGTCGAAACCTTGGTCCTGTCCTTGATCGAAACCTTGGTCGTATCCCTGGTCGTATCCTTGATCGTAACCCTGGTCACATCCCCGGTCATATCCGTCGTCGTAGGCTTCCTCTCTTTCGCGGCCTTCGTGGTGCTCCCAAAGGTCACCGAGAACGGCACCGCCAATCAGACCCGCAGCGCCTGCATCGCACAATCACATGTCAGACGCAGTCACATGGCGGTAATATCACTCATCACCTGCTCCCAGTGCTGTGCCCATCCCTATCCCGTTCTTTTTCTTGAGTGGCTGTTGCTGCTGTCCACCTGCACCACCGAAGAAGCCTGAACAGGAAGGTCAAATGCACTACACGTAAACAGAGACCCCACGTCGCGTACCCCTGTTCTCTGGCGGATAAGAACTCTGATATCCCCCGCCCAGGTATCCGCCTGGAGGTGCATTGCTATAGCTTCCATGTGGTCCATAACCGGGTGGAGGGGGTGGATTGTACGAGGGTTGGTACCCTGGTGAGCGGTCGTAGCCCGGTGGCAGGGCACCCAAGGGGTGCTCCCAAATCGATCGTGGTGGTTGTTCTCGCGTGTTGACGTAGAACCTAATGGCAACTGAGTGGGTTGCACTTCGTCGTAGCTATGGCAGAGAGATCATATACCATCGTCTATACCTGTGACGAGCTGATCAGCACCGCCATGGGCGAGATTGCACGGAGACACTCACTCCCAGTTGTACTGCTGTATCCAACCAGGGGGAAGTACTCTCGTGTCGGGATTGGGGGGAGGCGATTCCATTGATGATGCGATGAGATGTGAGCTGGCGGTGGGTTGGATGACCTTTTGAGTCCTTTATACACCTGCCGACTTGACACCTGTAGACACCGGTTTGCTGCAGTTTATGCAGGCTGGCTGCTACACCGGCGCTTTTTATAATCTCTCGGTCTCAGCAAAAAAGCATAGCCTGGCGACGACGACGCAGTGTCACAACACTCGAACAGCCAAAGGGTCAAACATTATGACGTCAATACCATTCAACCGAAGTTCGTAAAATGGGATCGTCAACAAACACCGTAAGCTTCGTATGTACCAAGAGAACACGTATGTATAATACCAAAGGGAACAAAACGAAATCGAACACACAAACAGACTCGCTAGCATGCCAAGTTGCCAAATTACTTTCTGCCCCCTTTCTTCTCCTTTTTGGCGGGCTTTGCTGGAGGAGGGGTAGGTTCCTTCTGTACTTGATGACTGCCCTCCTCCTCGGTAGAGGCATCTGACTCTTCGTCGGATTGCCTTCCATTAGCCACTTCGTCCTCCTCGTCCGACACGAGAGAATCATCAAGCTCAGAGTCTGACGGCTCGGCCTGTTCAGCAGACTTGAGGTCGGGTTTGGCTGCCTTCTAGTGACATTGTCAGCCGATCGGCATAGACGCCGAAAAGGGAGCGGCATACAACGGATGCGGGCTTCTTGGATGGTTTCTCGACAGGTTCCTGAACAGGCTCCGCCGCTTTCTTGAGTTTCTTGGAGGTTGACCCTTCTTCCACTGCAGGATGGTCGGCAATGTACTTGGCCATGTCCACTTCATGGTTTTTCTTGGCGTCGTTGACCTTATCAAAGTAAGGCTGGCGCGTACACGTCAGGAAGCGGGTACCAGTGAATGAACATTTCGCTCACTTGTTTTTTCTCTGGTGAAAGAGCATTCCACTGCTTGGAGATCAGTCCCATCAACTCTTTATATTGAAGGCCAGGATGCTCTGCACGGACGCGAGTCCTGACGTCATTCTGAAACATGATGTACGCGGAAGGGGGGGCCTTGGGAGCATTGGGATCCTTTACTTTCTTTTCGCGTTTACGCTTCTTGCCGACCTCTTCGGTCACGTCTGCGAGCTTACGCTTCCTAGAGACGGTGGGTGTCGCGTCGACGACGACCTGGAGAGTCTCGATGATCTCCGGGTCATCCAGTGGTATTTTGGCGACCACTCTGGCGAGAGTGTCAGCGAAGTTGCTGAATTTACGCATCGCGTCGGCCGTGGTGGTCAACTTGGTGATGAACTGCAAAATAGGAGAGAAGACGTGAGTGGCCGTTGTGGCACGATACGACGCGAATGCTGACCTGAGATCGAGTCGATTCTACATCCGAAGCCTCCTCTTTGGAGGGTTTAGTGGCCATAGTGGAATGGGAGGCGGTGACACGCGCGTCAAGGAATGGGGGGACTGATGATTTTTTGCGTCGAGTGAACTTGGGAAGAGAGGGAAAATTTGACTAGTTTGTTGATAGTTGTAAGCGATTATAAGCTTTTGTTTGTTGATGGCTATTAGGTTTGCTAATAAATTGAAACCCAACTAGCCAACTCGGCCACATTGGTAAATAAAAACAGGGTCCCTACCCCCCCTCTTATCGGCCAATGCAAAGATTTTACAATGACCTGCCACATTTGAATGAGAACAACAGTCTTTCATAAGTGATACGACTCGTCAAAGCGACGTACCCGCAAGCCTTGTCAGACACGTCTCGAGCTTATTGTCGCGTCGGTCGTCACACATCGTCGCACAAGAGACGGACGGACGGGAAAAGAAGATCCGACGGCGGATGAACGATACGCCCGCCGACGTGCCGAAGTTGAAATCGAAACGCCGATATGGGCGGAGAACGAAATGCCTTACAACAGGGACCCCTCCCGCTCGACGTGCTTCGACTCTCAGCACCATCACAGAGACAGAATCCGCAGGCGGTTGAGCGTGGCGGCCCCTACAAAAGGTGATAGAAGGCTTGTTATACCGTCTGCGTTTTTCTTCTCTGCTTTTCCTGCGTCTCGATTGCACAGAAATAAGCCCTTAGTGTTGCGCAATAACGCTTGAGAAACCCGGGAACAGCAGAAAAAAAGAAAAAGGAAAAAGAAAAATCTGTCCTGATGGATAGTATATACTCCAACGCGCCAAATCAGTGGCCCCAGAATATCACCGACCAAGCTGTCGACCCTAGCTTGTCCTCCAACGATGACCAGTGGAAAGACCGCACGACGGCCACAAGCAGCAGCAGCAGCAGCGGCGCGGGAGGGTCGACCACTGCGCAGCCAGGTTTGGACTTGAACGACTTTGGGTTGGGTGACATTCCGGGTAAGCCTTTCTCTAAGCGCCCATCAACGCAGCTATGCAAATGCAATGCTGCTTCCATGAGGCTCTCTCTACCGGACGAGCCACGTTTGACGATCGCACTCAGCAGGTCCATCGACGTCGAGCTCCATATCGCCTCCGCCCCAGTCTTACTTTCCACAATCGTTCCCACCGTTCTACGTTCCGTCCGTCCCCGGTCCATACAATGCGATGCCATACAGTGGGATATCATGGTCGACCCAACCCACTCCACTGCCCCTCACTACGTACTCGACGTTGAACGGCGCAACATCGGCGTCTCTATCTGCTTCTCAGGCGTCAACTTCTCAACAGCAGGCACCACCACCTGCCAACTCGACGCAATCTCAAATGATGATCGAGTACGAGATTTTCTATTCTTTTCGCTTATCATTGGCACTAACACGCCGATTAGTCCGGTTTTGACCACGATGGGCGGATCCGAATCGGCCCAGCATTTCGCTCAATCTTCTAATCATGAGAACGTCCAGCGAACGCAATCGCAACAGCCCCGGTCGCAGCAGCAACAACAGCAACAGACCCAGTACTCGTATCAACAACCTACATTATCGATTAATCCCGCTTACGTTCTTCCATCGCATTTTTATTCGTCACAGCATCAACAATCCCAAGTTCAAACCACCCTATCGCCTCACGTCCTTCACACCCCCTCCACTCCGCAAGGTGGGACCCATTCGTCGGCATCGGCGGCTGCGTCAAGCTCGACCGCCAATTCTGAGGCACGGCGGACCAAGCTTTCCACTGACATCCGACCACTTTTGCTGCCGAACTCATTTACTGGTGCTGGCGCAGTGAACTCACTAGTGGGACAACTTGACGACTACGGGTCTCAGGACGTGGACGCCACGCTACGGTTCGAGATATTGTCGAAAATTAGAGATAACGCGGGTAACCATTACTTTCGAGCGTGGTTGGAGAATCCGACTGCAATGGATATCACTCGTGAATGGCTAAAGGCCGGTCTTATGGCCAAGAGCGACAACGTGTTAGCCACAACTATAATGCCGTTGCTTCAAGTCAGTTTAATCGTTGGTCAAACCCTTGAAATCGCGTCCCCTAATACGTCCTCTTAGCTCGTGGACAGGTTGCCCATGACCGTCGATGCTTTGAAAGTCTCGAAACTGGGAAAGATCATCGTCAAGTTGGTAAAGGACCCTCCAGGAGAAGGTGAGCAATCGCCCATCTACATTTCCTACTTGTCCGTTTGCATGCATCCAACCGTGAGATATGTACATTTTTGCATCGCATTGCAAGCATGCATACTTATTAGTATTACGGTTTTGAGACAAATGAGCACAATATGTCTAACGACGGTGCCTCTATCGTCTGATTGTAGCTATCAAGGACTTGGCGGCGAATATAGAGCGCAGATGGCGACAGTTAGTCGAGGTTGCAACCAAACAAGTGGAGAATAATTCTACGGAGGGTGGGTCACGTCAGTCTCGTTCGGGAATTAAGCGCTCATGTTTACCGATAGACGCAAAAGTGAAAAAACGAAAACTCAACGAACCTCCCGCAGCAAGAGCACCCCCACCTACGAAGAAGGCTACTCTGTCCTCGACGTCAGCGCCGGTGGCGAAGGCGACCGTGGTGAAGAAAGAGATTAAACCTGTTATCCCTGCAGTCAAGGACTCCAGATCTGATTCTTCTTTTTTCTCTGCACCGAAACCGAAACCAAAGCTTCCGAGCTTCAAAAAGGCACCTGCACCTGTCAAGAAGGAACCAGACCCCAACGTCGCCCAACCTTCATCTATCGACCCTTTCCAAGAAGCGCTCAAATCGATGGGTAAAGGACGGAAGGAGTCTCCTGCGGCCCCTACTCCGCCTTCTGCGGCCAGTACGCCCTCGGCAAATTTCGCGACTACTACTATTGTTGGTAAGATGAAGCGGAAGACGGTGACGTGGGCGCCTGATGGCCAGCTGGAGTCGATCCGGCTAATCGAACGTGCTGTTTACGACGACGATCCAGTAGATGTCAGCGCTTTGTTCCATTTCCTTCTGTACAGTACATTGATGTCACGTGTTTGATGCGGTTCAATAGGGCGTACATACTGCTCACAGTCTTCGCGATCTTGATCGCGGCGAGGGTGCGGCACTGCATGCACATCTGTTCGAGGAGCTTATAGACTGGATGGACCCAATACGTGCGTACTTCAACTTTCAATGAACCTGCTCGATCTCAAATTCTCGCCCCTACCCTTCCTTAGCAATCGATATCCCGATTGATATTGAAGTGGCGCAGCGGGGGCAACAAAGTTCTGAAAAGTCCGTTCAGGAGGAGCGAGAGCAGACTGCCCTGGGTGCTCTGTATATGAATGCGGCGCAGATACCCGACAGTCCTGGAGAACCTTCCATAACGATCCCCGAGGAGGAGGTGGATGCAGGTGTCAAGCTGATGACCGTCGGTCCCGAAAGCGATCATATCTTTTGGAGCGAAGTCCCTTCAGTTCAGCAAGTGTCCGTCGCGGATCTTGTAAGACAGCTTGCCAGTGGTGCTGTTGACCAAGTTATGGGACTCCACTCAGCAAACGGGTCGACCGCTATGCCATTAGGTTTTGATCCTAGTATTCTAACAGCTATTCCGCCGGAGCAGATGCAGCAGTTGATGCAGCAGGCGCAAGCCTTATTTGGTAGTCCCAGTCAGGGTCAGCCAGGCGCACAGCCTGCTCCTAATTTTAGTGGCGTGGACCAGAGCTGGAACGTTTCCGCTGCAAGTTCGAATACGTACGGTTCCGATTTTGGACAACATGAGTACTCTGACGATACGAATCATACCAATCGAGGAAGAGGGCGCGGTCGTGGTCGTGGCGGCGGCAGCCGGGGAGGTCGGGGACGCGGTGGGGATGACGGATCGTATAGAAGTAGTAAACGAAAACCATGCAGTTTTTTTGCAGAAGGAAGGCGAGCATTAATTTATCTTGCCTCAATTCTTCTACGTTCGTGAGACCGGAAAAACTGATGACCTTACAATACAACAGATGCAAGTACGGTGATCAATGCGACTTCAGCCACGAACCTATCTACTAGTTTTGGCATGTTGCCGTGTTCAACGCACATGTATACAAATATTCCCCCTGCCCCCCGTTTCTCTTTCTCTCTGCTTGCCGTACTACCACATCCATCATATGTAGTTTTGTTATGAGCCTCCTGATGTCGTGCCTCGCTCGCGCATGCTGGAGTTAATTATAATCTGAAGCTCCAAACCGACATAGCCCGATTTGGTACGATAACTTGATACGTGTTCACTGTAAAAAGTAAAAGCGCTATATTTCAGCGTCCGTGACGCTGAAATGGACAAAATCAGTGTCTGTGATGCTGAAACAGTGGACATGTCTTTTCAGTGTTGTTGTTCAACAGTGATTTTACATGTCACAAAAAATAAATGTTTGATTTTCAGTGTTGGGGGAGAAAATCAGCATCATAAACTGACTTAGCATGGTATATGCAGCCACGAGAAATGCTTAGTCAGCAGGTACAACTGTGTCTGAAGTGGGGTACCAAGTGCACAAATTGACTTATCTAAAAAAATCAGATTCATGTTTTTATTTATTTATTTGTTGAGTCCTGGCGAAATTATGTAATGTGAAGCTGTGTTCAATTCTGTCAAGTCTAACAGCATGACAGTCATGCTCATGTGTTTATTGCCAGCATAATGCAGCTATGAGTCTCAGGATGAATGGAATGTTGAGTATAAACTGCCCCTGTTAATATTATACTTAGGTGCGAAGGTTTTGTTGCTTACATAAGCAAAAATGCGTACATACAGTAGAGTAAATTTTCTCCTAGTCTCCTCAGTAGCTTGTTATTACTGAGGAGTAAGTCACCCTTTCATATTTAGTCCTACACTTACTGACTACCTGTAGAGTAATTATCTGACAGGTACATATCAATCCAGTAGCTTGTTATTACTGAGGAAGTAATTATCTGACATGGAATTATGGAAGTCACTTGATTCTGTACCTAATGCAGCTATGAGTCTACAGTAGGTCAGTACAAGGTAGGTAACAAGTGGAATGTAAGTATGCTCACCTCAGGATGAATGGAAGTCACTGAGGTGAAAGGAACAAGAGCAGAAAATTTCTACAACCATGATTATGTAATATGGTAAATGCAGAAGGCTATAGAAAGAATCTGGGACATGTAATCAACAGTAAAAGTGTGGTGCCAAAGATGTCCAAAGCATCCCAAAGGCAGGAATAGATCCTGAAAGTCTGTGCATCCAACACTCCCCCTCACTTGGAATGGAGTCCAAGTGATAGAGTGAAATGTTTGGCTTTGATACTTGGTAAAGCCTTGGTCAGGGTGTCAGCAACCATTTCTTCAGTAGGGCAATAAATAAGGTGGAAGGAACTGTTTTCAACAGTGAAGTGGATGAAGTGGTATCAGATATTGATATGCTTGTGCAGGAGTGGTAACTGCCATCTTTGGTGAGTGTGATGGTGGCTTGGTTGTCAGAATATAGTGGGATTGGATGTTTGAGTGGGCAGAATATTTCTGCAATGAGCTGGTGAAGCCAGAGGCCTTCCTTGGTGGCATGCGTTGCTGTGACATACTCTGCTTCAGCAGTGGACAGGGTGATTAGTTCCTGTTTGTGTGATGCCCAACTGATAGCTCTGCCATCCAGTAGATATGCATAGCCACTAATAGCATGGCAGTGTTCCTGCATGGCCCCATCTGCATTGGTATAACCTTTGAGGCCCTTTTCAATCCCACCAAATGTCAGTGTGAGGGATTTTGTGCTGATGAGGTATTTGTAGATCTGTTTAATGGCTTCCCAATGTGTTGGAGTTGGGGCATTGTTGAACTGTGTGATGGTTGAGACAGCAAATGCAATGTTGGGGCAAGTTCTGACTGCAAGGTGCATTAGGGAGCTGACTCATCAGGAAAATTTGAATGAAATGATAATGTTATATAAGACTTTATCTACCCTGTAAAGCCCTATAAGATATATCATAATGATATACACATTGGTAATGCTATATATTCTCTGGGAGCCTTGGCAGCATAGGTCAAAAGTTATCATTTAGGTAGAGTGGATCATATGTATCAGAATGTGAACAGTAGATCATATATGTCTTTCATTATCAGACATTACCAACAATTGTCATTGACACCACCAACAGCTTAAAAATAAAATTTGCTATAGCAACCTTCAATTGGACTTATCAATCATGATATTACCAGAAAGCAATTCCATTCCATATTGTTTACATAATCAGCACCTACTCACTACACTACCTACTAAGTATGAACTACTTAAACCTCCAAAAAAGCGAAAATTAAACAGGGAAAGACACTCACAGATGACTTCACACAAGGGTACACTTACCTGGATATGAACCCTAAGACTTAGAGTCTTAGAGTGACTCTTGCCCTGAGGTAGAACTCAGAGACAAGAGTGAAGAAGAGAGAGAAGGGGGGAGAGAGGTTGAGTTTATATAACATGTACTATACAGTCATTACAAAGACATTCCCACACTTGTGGCTGGGAAAGAGTTGTTCAAATGATCATAAAATGATATAGATGGCAAGACTAGATATTGATGATCAAAGTGAAATCAGACTGAAAAGAATATTGTCATTCATATCATGATGATATTATCTGATGAGCAATTATAATGTACTGTCAATTACATGACATTATTATATATGACATATCAGCTCTTGTCATCATGATATCATGATGATAAAAGTATTGTAATTGTTATATCAGGCCTATATGCAGTTGACCAGATAGTAAAATGTCTGCCAGGTTATCTAATGCATTATCTGACTGTTATCATTATGATTTGTGGATGATCATGCCTTATACACCATTATCCAATTCATATCAGACAGATAACTACTTAACATAATTATCTGGGAATACCAGCACTTCAAACCTCCCCTGATGTGGTACCACTTGAGTGCACCTTGCTTTGAGCTGTATAGTGTGACATTGAGCTTGGCAACTGGTTGGGAAAGATTCTGAGGTGCTGGATAGCCTTCTGGGAGCTCCATGTAAATGTCTTTGCCATCTCCTAGTTGTCTGTTTAGGAATGCTGAGTGGAAACTGAACACGTCAATATCCCAGTTGTTGCAGGTGGCAATAGTGAGTATGGTCTGGAGTGATGCAAGTCTTGCAACTGGGGCATATGTTTTGTCATAGTTGACTCCCTGGACTTTTTTTTTTTTAAATCTCTGTATTTAAGTGTGTGAGGACAAAAAAGCCCTATGTTGCACTGTACTGGCATATACATGAAACTAGCATTCAGCCCCCATGGCCCATCCTAACTCTACCAGTGTGTGAATGCCCTAGATGGCAGAGCCTAAGCTCCCCATCAGTCCACCATTCCCACTGGCCATTTTAGACACACCACCCTTGGTGGTAGAGTTGGTTTTGCATAACTTTGGTGACATGGGGTGGTCTGATTACAAGGTACCAGCCATCTGTTAAGATGGTCTAGTGCTGTTTAAAGTGGTGGGCTGCTCTGTTTCTCTCCACATGAGCTTAACTTCCTCTGAGGTTCTCCTTGGTGTACAACCTGGCATGTTGATGAGCTTGATGTGGGTTGCATGAGTACTTTGCAGCTTGGTATACCTTTCCTGTTGAGTGGGGTATAGACTTTCAGCGTGTTACTGGTGTGATGTTGAAAAGGGAAACAAAACAGGGGGGTGATTCTGTTGGGGATGTGTTGCTCGTCAGCTGTGTTGTGGGGTAGGCATTGATACATCACCAAAGGTGTCTTTCAGTCTTTTGGTGGCATTAACATATTTTATGAGGTGGGCTTGTGTGTTACTGTTAGTAAGCAAAAAGTTGGCTGATGTGGCCACCCTGCCGAGTGCAAGAGACAATATGTACCATTCCCTATCATACCTTGGGCACTGGAACAAATAGTGATGAACATTTTCTGGGGTCATTTCACTGCATTGAAGGCACAGTGGTGTTCACTTCTGTTGATCTGATGGAGGTGATGGTTGAGGGGGGCATGGTTGGTACATAGTTGAATGTACAGCCCAGTTTGTTTCTTGTGCAGAGCTCCAGCTAGCTTTATGAATGACTTGGAGGGGAGTTCAGGGTTGATGTTGACCATGGAACAGAATCTTGGTGAGCATTTCCACTCCTTTCTCCAGGCTGATAACAGTTTAGTGTTGTGCTGTTGCTTGAGTGCTGAAATGCTGTGGGGTAGTGGTGAGCATAACTTTGGGGGTAATGAGGTCACCAGGCTCATCTTCTCCTTTCCTTCTGCTGCTACTTTTGCTTCTTTATCTGCTAGTTCATTTCCCTCTACCTCTCGGTGCCCCAGTATCCAGCAAACTGTGATGCTGTCCCTTGTTAGCCTCTCACTCCTAGAAACTTTGTGCAGTGTTGATCTGAAGGACAGCAAGAGGTGATGTCCTGGTTTTGAGGAGGGGCACACACTTGCCCTGATCACTGCTTGGTTGTCAGCTAGGATTGAAGCTGGGAACATAGCTTCATGATGAGTATCTAGCAGGTGAGCAGCTAGTAGTAGTGCCATAGCTTCAGCTTCAAAGACTGTTGTAAAGTTGAATGAAAGAGTGTGAGGGGAGATACCTAAAGGTCTCCCTTTGGAAAGTGGGTCTCAGTTTGACCTGAGAGGGCTTGGAGTGCCTGGCAGAGTCAAAAGAAGGGTGAAAAGACTGGGAACATGCCATAAAAGATCCAGTAGAGGGCCAAGACTCATAGAATGAGCATCAAACAAAGGAGAAAATGATATTCCAAGTCCCTTGGGCTCAGATTTCCATCTCTTGTCTCTAGTAATGCAGCTGTTGTTGTTATTCTAAGTATGTACAGTACATCCTAAGTATGAGTCTGGCTTACATAAGCCAAACTCGTCCAAATACTAAGTCAAAAAGTAGAATAAAAATATATAAACAAAGCAGTAAGTAAAAACAATGAAATAAAGGAATTCACCTAGTAGGGAGGCTTCCCTCCCTACACTGTGTGTTTTGTTTCAGGTCCTAGGTGGTATCGTAATGTTGCGATGTGTTGCTTGTCAATGTACATCACTGCTGTGGCTCCTACTGACCCATTGATGCTAGATCCATTGGTGAAGATCTGCATGCTGTCAGTTAGATCTCACTGCTCTGTTATGGTGCTGTCTTTGTCATCTGCTATGGAGATACAGTGGAGGGGGGAGGTGCTTGGGGGTATCAGGCATGGGCTTATGGTCTTGACAGCATCAGGGTTCACCCCCATGTCATGTGTCAGCTTATGGAGAGCTGTTCTATGCTTGCCTACATCTCTTTTGGCTGCTTTCTGTAGGAGTGGGTGGAGGGGGTGCTTTCATCAGGGAAATTTTAATGAAATGATTATGTTATATAAGACTTTATCTACCCTGTAAAGCCCTATAAGGTACATCATAATGACATACACATTAATAATGCTATATATTGACTGGGAGCCTTGGCAGCATTGGTCAAAAGTTATCACATAGGTAGAGTAGATCATATGTATCAGAATATGAACAGTAGATCATATGTGTCTTTCATTATCAGGCATTACCAACAATTGTCATTGACACCATCAACAGCTTAAAAATAAAAATTGCTATAGCACCCTTCAATTGAACTTATCAATCATGATATTATGAGAAAGCAATTTCATTCAATATCATTTACATAATCAGTACCTACTGAGTGCACTACTAAGTATGATGAACTACTTAAACCTCCAAAAAAGCGAAAATAAAACGGAGAAAGACACTCACATATCACTTCACACAAGGCTACACTTACCTGGATATGAACCCTAAGACTTAGAGTCTTAGAGTGACTCTTGCCCTGAGGTGGAACTCAGAGACAAGAGTGAAGAAGAGAGAGAAGGGGAGAGAGGATGAGTTTATATAACATGTACTATACAGTCATTACAAAGACATTCCCACACTTGTGGCTGGGGAAGAGTTGTTCAAATGATCATAAATGGCATAGATGACAACACTAGATATTGATGATCAAAGTGAAATCAGACTGAAAAGAATATTGTCATTGATATGATGATGATATTATCTGATGAGCAATTATAATCTATTGTCAACTACATAGTATTATTATATGTGGCATATCAGCTCTTGCCATCATTATATCATGATGACAAAAGTATTGTAACTCTTATATCAGGCCTATATGCAGTTGACAAGATAGTAAAATGTCTGCCAGGTATTCTAATGCATTGTCTGTCCATTATCATTATGATTTATAGATGATCATGCCTTAAACACCATTATCCAATTCATATCAGACAGATCACTACTTACCATAATTAACTGGGAATACCAGCACATCAAAGGTTCCCTGATGTTTGCAGGTAGTGAGGCTAGGTGTAATGCTGAGTTGTACAGCATCTTCGGGAGAAGGAATGGCACTGGGGGGAGATAGGCATGAGCGAACAATGAGTCAGTGGGGGAGGTGTGCATTGCCCCAGTTGCTGCTAGGGCTGCTACTTGTTGGATGGACGTGATTTCTTTGCCATGCCTATAGAGCCTCTTTTTGTAGCACTGTAATCTGGGGAGTAGAACAGGTGAGTCCATATGCTAGCTCCATACATGATTTTGGGGGCTACTGCAGATATGTATATCTGACACATTTGTTTGAGTGGAATTCCCCATGTTGATGACGAGAGTCTTTGTAGCATGATTGCATGCTTGGCTCCTTTCATGATAGCATATGCTGCATGTTCCTTCCATCTGAGTTCTTGATTGAGAATTACCCTGAGGAAGCAGTGGCTAGGGGATGGGTTGATGAGCACTCCTCATAGGTTCATGGCAGGTTGTTCTTTCACTTTGCTAAGGGTGAAGTCCATTAGTGCAAATTTACTGGTTTCGAAACAGGAGTTGTGCTTATGTGACCACTCGTATGTGCCTTTGTCTCTTTCCATCATGTTGGCTAGGGTTTTGCACATCTCATGGAATGTTTTGCCTATTGCTATGAGTGCTGTGTCGTTGATGAATGCTAGTGTCAGTTCGTTCTTGTCTTTTGCCATGTCCACTAGGTCGGAGCTGTATATCACATATAAGATCATTGAGAGAGGATTGCCTTGGCCTATTCTGTTCTTGATGTGGATCCAGTCTGATTCAAAGTCATCAAATCAAAGCCTGGTTTTTCTGTTGAGAAGGAGTCTGTTTGTGTACTCAACTATTTCATTAGGGAGGCATCTCATTTTCATGTTGTTGTCAAGACCGGTTCTCTACGGTCTCCGAGGGGGTCCGAGGTCAGGGGGCGAGGTTAGGTCGAAAGTCCGGAATGTCGGAGTTTAGTACACAACTTTGTATACTAGACTTGCAGAGTTCTGGGGGTTGGATCTATCCAGGAGGTTACTGGAATCGAGTGAGATCGAAGAGTATCTTATTCGATATTCGAACTGAGGTATAACGAAGTATGTACAGGACTTTTATACTACAGAGAACGTTTGAAGGCAATGTCCGGAACAAGCGGACTACCAGAGAGCAATGTGGATGACTGAGGATATTAGTAAGGTATTAGTAAGCTAAGCCGGTAGTCACCGGTCAACCGGAAAGTGGGATGATTAGTCATCAAAGGCCGGAATGGTAACTAAAAATGAAGTGAGGGAAACTATTACTAAACATAGAAACTATAAACAGAACAAAGGGCAAAGAACAAGAATAGGACGGAGTGCCGTCACGGAACGGAGTACTGAAGGCCTAGAACTTAGCTAACACTATCCGGAGTTCGACCCGGTCGGTAGTCACGCATCACAGATGTGACAGTATCCCCCTCTTAGGGCCGAGCCCTTGAGGCGTTGAACTGATTATCATATGCATGGAGTTTTCGAAGTCCGTATTGTCTGGGTTTGAAAAATTTCACGGAGTGAAGACTCAACGGAAATCTCTCTAAGTCCAACCCATCATTATCTGTCCACTATGTTGTCATCAACCTCCCATCCGCAAACTATCGTGCTGTGGGAGACGGCTCTCCCAGATGAGCTAGAGGATAAGCTGGGGGATAGTGTAATGGTGAAAATGGCGAAGTTTGACGAAAGGCAACACCACCAATGCCTTGCTCTCCAAAGAGAGCTCGAGGCTGAAGAATGGAGGATGGCCAAAGAGGCCGAGAGGGTCCGTAAAGAGCAGGAGGCCGAGGCAAAACGAATCAGGGAGTTGGAGGCCAAGCATAAACGACTCGAAGAGGAGACGAGACAGGCTCAACAAGCAGGGGGGTCCTCGGTGAGTAGCACAAAACATCGCACGAAATCCATATTGACACTTCAAAAATCCTAGCAGGTCCCGGCTTTGACTGGCAAGGCCGTCGAAAGGCCTAATGGGTGCAGTATGTGCATCAAAGCCGGCGAGGAGTGTAAACCCGGGACTGGACACAGCAAATCGTGCGTCTGGTGTCAAAAATTAAAAGCTAAGTGCGACTTGACCACTCAGACGACGGATATGGAGAAAAGGCCAGTCGATACAACGTCCCCCTGAGGTGGAGAGAAACAGAAATGACACCAAAAATCGAAGGCATCAACTGAGGTGATCGTAGACATAGATGATGGAGATGACGAGGCGATGGAGGACACCCTGGATGTCGAGACGGTGAGTCGTCCTCAGGTTCTGAGGACGTTGCCACCTCATAAGGACTCCATGGCCGAGGTGCTCGATAGGAGACTAGGGGAGGTGGTGAAATTGTTGCAGAAGAACAACACTGCCATCGCAACTCTGGCCGGGGACGTCCGGGATCTGTCAGGAGTTTTGGAGGAGTCGTTCGAGGCTCTGAAGACTGCGACAACGGCCTTGGTGAGCCGGGCTCAAAATGCCAACAACGTCTAGTACTAGTTTTTCTTTTGTACCTTCGTTTTTAGCATGTCTTTTCCCCCCCCCATCTGAATATATTTGTTTTTCTTTTCTGAGTCTTTTTCGTGTTACGACGGAGTTTGTATCGATGAACAGATAGTGTGAGGTCTTAAGAAGATCAAGTGACAGATTCCAATGGGCCGGGTTTTTCTGGGTAAGCGTTGTGAAAGTCTGTGACGAGGTCGACAGCATGTTCTAGTTCTGTAGCTACTAACCAGGACGTTTCCTCGTCCGTGCCTTCGTAGCCTGCCCATTTGACCAAGTATAACAACAGACATTGATGCCTACGATGGTCCAACTTGGAATCTAGGATTTGTTTGATTTCGTACTCGGGTTCTCCGTCGACTTCGACAGATGGGGGTGGTGGCT
Source organism: Pisolithus microcarpus (assembly GCA_024613185.1). NCBI lineage: Eukaryota > Fungi > Basidiomycota > Agaricomycetes > Boletales > Pisolithaceae > Pisolithus > Pisolithus microcarpus. The sequence continues at coordinate 1,259,581 of JANFAI010000002.1, read as the reverse complement.
GGATACAATTAGGAATGACGTTCGGAGTTGCTAACTCCAGTTGGGAAACATGAAAGACTGGGTGTACGGACTTCATAGAGTTGGGTAGATGGATTGTAAATGATAGGGAACCAACACATGCAATAATGGGATACGGGCCTAAGTTCTTTTCCGAGAGCTTCTTGGACGGTCTGGTAGATCTGAAGTACTTGGCCTTGACATAGACCAAATCTCCGATGTTAAAGTCCGGTGGTGGGGATCTCCTAGCATCAGCTGGACCTTGGTATCTCTTTTGGGCTTCTGCCATTTCTTCATGCAAGTATGCATGCAGCGAATCTAAGTCCACTGTATAGTCCCTTGCTCTAGAAGACATGAGATCTTGCTCCAGATGAACGGTTATATTGGGGTGATATCCCTTGTTGGCAAAGAAAGGAGAGACTCCGGTAGTGGCACTTGGAGCGTTGTTGTATGCAAACTCCGCGAGTGGTAGCAGTTCAGACCAGTTGTCTTGTTGGTAGTTGCAATATACCCGGAGGTACTGCTCTAGTGTCTGGTTAGTCCATTCTGTTTGACCATTGCCTTCAGGATGATATCCTGAAGTGAAGTGGAGCTTCATGTCTAATGCCTTGCCTAGGGATCGGAAGAAATGTGACACAAACTCCGTGCCTCGATCCGAGGTCACATGGGATGGTACTCTGTGCTTGGAGAACACATGGAGCAGAAAGAGTTGTGCCAGCTGTGGGGAAGTGATGGTATCGTCGGTGGGGATGAATATAGCTTGCTTGGAGAGACGATCCACTACAACCAGTATGGCAGTATGGGTTCTGGAGTTTGGTAGTTGTTCGATGAAGTCCATGGATATAGAGTTCCACGGTCTTTCTGGAACTGGTAACTGTTTTAACATACCATACGGTCTGTGTCTCGGAGTCTTAGCTCGTGTGCAAGCTGTGCAGGATTTGACATAGTCTTTGATGAAGGTACAGACACTTGGCCAGGTATAATCACGACGGACGAGCTTGAGTGTGCAGTTTTGTCCGAAGTGACCAGCCAAAGGGTGGTCGTGTTTATACCGGAGTACTCGTAAACATAGATCATTGATATCCGGAACATAGATGCGACCATCTAGGTGTAGTAGTCCATCTTCATCGACTTGCCAGCGAGGATTGGAATGGTCTGAGAGATGAAGTTTACTAATAGGGTCCGACTGTAGGGCGGACTTGATGTCAGCATGGAGTTGCTCAACATCCATGATCATGCTAGCACATAGTACTGGAGTTTCGAGATATGTGGCCCTTAGCGAATTCGAGAGTTGTTCAGAGGTGAAAACAGGGCGGAGATTCTGGGGATTAGCTCGGGCAAAGTCCTTATCCCCCTCTTTGGGGTAGACGTCCCATCATCTAGTCAGGGAGTCAGGCTTAGCTCCGAGTTTCCCAGGGCGGAAACGAATGATCATATTGAACTGGGAGAGGTACTCAGGCCAGCATGCTTGCCGTCTGGTCAAGACCTTGGAAGTGGAGAAATACTTGAGATTCTTGTGGTCCATGACAACATCCACTGGGAATGCAGGTCCTTCAAGGTAGTGATGCCAAGTCTGGAAAGCTTCGTGAATTGCCAACAGCTCCTTGTCATGGGTATCGTAGTTTAACTCCGGAGTGGTCAGAGTCCGTGAATAGAAAGCCACTGGACGGATCTCTCTGTCTGGGCATGTGATGGACAAGATGCCAGCTACTGCGTAGTCTGAAGCATCTGTCTCGACCGTGATTGGAACTCCGGGTTGGAAGTGGGTAAGGATAGGGGCTGTGGAGAAAGCGTCCTTGAGGCGATTGAAAGAGGTCTGACAAACTTCGGAGAAGTTCCAAGGGGCATTCTTTCGTGTGAGACGAGTGAGGGGCACCACTATATCTGAGTAGTTACTGATAAATCGATGGTAAAAGTTGGCAAAGCCAAGGAAGGACTGAATGTCCTTTACTTTACGAGGTTCAGGCCAGTCTCGGATGGCCTTAACCTTGTCCTCGGACATTGTTAAACCATCGGGAGATAAGAAGAATCCGAGGTATTCCACAGACTTGGAGTGAAACTCGCACTTCTCTGGTTTGGCATAGAGACTGTGCTCCCAGAGTCTGCGAAGAACCTCACAAACATGTTTTTTGTGGTTTTTTTATATCGTCGGAGTAGACAAGAATGTCGTCCAGGTAGACAACGACACATACATCCAATAGGTCTGCAAAGATGGAGTTGACGAAGCATTGAAATGCTGCAGGGGCATTGGTAAGTCCAAATGGCATCACAAGCCACTCATAGGATCCATAACGAGTCCGGAAAGCTGTTTTCCATTCATCTCCATTGGCAATGCGCACTAGATGGTATGCATGGCGCAGGTCGATTTTAGTGTAGACTTTAGCACAGCTAGGAGAGTCGAGTAAGTCCGAGATAAGTGGGAGTGGGTAGCAATCCTTCTTCATGATTTTATTGAGACCCCTGAAGTCAACACAGAGTCGGAGTGAACCATCCTTCTTTTTGATGAAAAGGACAGGTGCGGCATGGGAGGAAGATGTGGGGTGGATAAAGCCAGTAGTAATATTTTCGTCGATGAAGGTCCGGAGAGCAGCAAGCTCGACTGGTGAAAGGGAGTATAGGGTTCCCAGCGGTGGGGTAGTTCCTTCCTCTAGTTCTATCTTCAGATCAAATTCCCGGTGAGGCGCAAGGGTAGAAGCCTTGGCCTTGCTAAACACGTCAGCGAAGTCGTGATAGTCCGATGGAACCGATGATAAGTCCGGTGTGTCCTGCACAGAGGCAGCCCGGAGTTTAGGGGAGTCTTGTGGACGAACTTGGAGGGAGAACTGGATTGAGCCATCTAACTTACAAGCATGGACATAAGCTGCCACGTTGATCAGAGAGATGTGTGGTGCTCGAAGGCTGGGTGGAGTAGAGTAGTCGACCAAATCAAGGGGTGTGGATGAGATAGGTGGAGAGTCTGGAAGGGACTCTTCAGAGTTTCCTGGAGAAGATTACATGTCAGAGGGTGACATTGGTGCTGGCAAACGAGGTGCAAGGTCTCGGAATTTAATACTGCTCAATACCCAATCAATCGATGGATTGTAGTGGGTGAGCCAGTTATGCCCAAGTACTATCTTGCACTCTGAATCCAACGGAGTTACATAGCAGGTTATCTCGGTGACATCTCCGGAAGGAAAGTGGGTGATGAGGTTGGAGGCTTTAGTGATGGAGGTCATAGTCGTACTGTCGAACAGATGAAGAGCGAGAGGCAGAACATCATACATGGAAAGATCGTGTTTATTGACAAAGTCCGAGTCTATGAAACAATGGGTAGAACCTGAGTCTATTAGGGCTGGAAATCTCGGAGTATCACAGGAGTCAAGAGACACGAAAGGCTTTAGGGATCTTGGGTTCGAAAGAGCAGATGCGTTGAGGCATGCCTCCATAGGTGCACAGTCGGTGTCAGCGCAACTCCCAGGCTGTGTGGAGTTCTGAGAGCTGCGCTCTATTTTTTTGCCTCAACAGAGACAGTCGGTTTGGCTTCCGACTCGGTTGCTGTAGCTACATGGACTTTAGCTGCTCGAGAAGTCGACCTGGGACACTCCCTAGCCTTATGTCCAGCGTTTCCACAGAACATACAAAGGTTCTGGTCAAAACACCTCTTTCTTTCGGCTGGAGTCAACTTTCCATCTTTTCTGAGTTTGTTGGAAAGGCCAGAGGGTTGTCCGGAAGACTGCTGATTCTGAGGTTTAGGAGTTGAGGTGGACAGAGTGGGGGTGTTGGGACTAGCTGGAGTATTTCCACTGGATTTCTGCTTGTCCCCTTTGCTGGAGTTTCCTTTGTTACCGGTGTTGTTACTGGAACTTCCTCCAGAAGACTTCACAGCAAGCATTTCACAATGTTTCTTCAGAAGAAATGCTGGAAAAATGGAGGGAAGAGATACTCTTTTATTTTTGATGTTTGAAAGGGAAAAATGCAAAAACAATATTTTATGTCTGTCCAAAAAACATGGATTGATGGTAGTGCCCATTAGCTTCTACTCTAATTGGCACTAGCATCAATTCATGTTCTCTGGAAGAAAACAAAACATTATTTTTGCATTTTTTCTTTCCAAACATCAAAAATAAAAGAGTATCTCTTCCCTCCCTTTTTTCAGCATGTTTTCTGAAGAAAAACAGTGAAATGCTTGCAGTGCTTGGTCTGACGAGCGACCTCGTCCTTGCGTTCCCAATAGCGCGCATCAATCTCCTGGGCTAGTGTGCGTAGCCCATACAAGGTATTTGGCTTGCTGACTCTACTGATTTCGTCCTTAATACGATCCGGGAGTCCGGAGTAGAACAAGTGACGAAGGGCGCCATCTCCATAGCCTTGGACTTGGGAGGCTAGGTGATTGAAGTCCACCACATAGCGATTGACACGATGGGTTTCTTTCATGTGGAGGTGGTCAAGTTGGTGTTCAGTGTCAGCAACGGGGTCATGAGGTCCGAAGGTGGTCTGGAGCTCTGCTATGAAATCCAACCAACTGTCCATCCAGAGGGGATGGTCAGCCGGATCTCTGGTGTTTGGAAGGTCAGGCTCGAACCATTCAAGGGCCATGCCCTTGAGGTACGACTGTGCAAACATGACCTTGTTCCTGTCTTGGCGGAAGGCTCTGGGATGATCTTGGAAACACAGTTCACATTGGACCAAGAAGGTCCGGAGTTTATGTGGTTCAGTGCCATCAAAGGTGTCGGGTTCTCAGACTTTGGCCCTAGAAGACGATGTATCGTCGGGGTGTTGAGTGGAGTGTGATAGACGATCGACTGCTGTCGCCAGATTCCGTAAGACTGCCAGCTGGGGGTCTAAGTCCTCTGGTGCATCAACGAAAGGGTCGTTGTCGTCTTCGTTGTCTTCATCATTGTTATGAGGGTCATCATCGCCGGGGTCATCACCTCCGGGATTATTACCATCGGGTTCATCTCCTCTGGGAAAGTCCGGGGTTTGATGGATAGTGGTGGCAGAACGTCTGCTGGACAAACCAGCTCTAGGGGTAATTGGGGAAGGGGTTCCTCTGGCGGAGAAACTTTGGAATTGACTGATGGACAGTGGAGGTCGTCGGTTGCTAGCCAGCGCGATACGAGCGCTTGACTGATGAAGGTCGCTTACAGCGGCCTGCTCCGAAGCTTCCGCTGCGAGGGAACAAGAGCAAAGTCGAGTAGTCATGGTCATGGGGATATGAGTGGGTGAACTCGTGCAAGTATGAGTTCGAATATACTGTCAAGACTGGTTCTCTACGGTCTCCGAGGGGGTCCGAGGTCAGGGGGCGAGGTTAGGTCGAAAGTCCGGAATGTCGGAGTTTAGTACACAACTTTGTATACTAGACTTGCAGAGTTCTGGGGGTCAGATCTATCCAGGAGGTTACTGGAATCGAGTGAGATCGAAGAGTATCTTATTTGATATTCAAACTGAGGTATAACAAAGTATGTACAGGACTTTTATACTACAGAGAACGTTCGAAGGCAATGTCTGGAACAAGCGGACTACTGGAGAGCAATGCAGATGACTGAGGATATTAGTAAGGTATTAGTAAGCTAAGCCAGTAGTCACCGGTCAACTGGAAAGTGGGACAATTAGTCATCAAAGGCTGGAACAGTAACTAAAAATGAAGTGAGGGAAACTATTACTAAACATAGACACTATAAACAGAACAAAGGGCAAAGAACAAGAATAGGATGGAGTGCCATCACAGAACGGAGTACCGAAGGCCTAGAACTTAGCTAACACTATCCGGAGTTCGACCCAGTCGGTAGTCACACGTCACGGATGTGACAGTTGTGTATCAAGTGGTTGGTGACTGCATTTGGGAAGGCTCCTTCGATGTCTAGGAAGAGTGCTGATACCACCTTGTGCTGGTGTCATGCATGACAGATGGTGTGTTCTAGGAGCAACAGGGAGTCCTCAGTTGACCAGCCTGGTCTGCCTCCGAAGTGTGTGGCCAGTAGGAGGTTGTTAGCTTTTAAGATGAATGAGGTTCTGTCTGCTACTATAGAGGAGAACAGCTTAGCATTTGTGTTGAGGAGGGCAATAGGGTGGTATGCTTTTGGCATGGTGTAGTCTGCCTTGCCTGGCTTTTGGAGTATGACTGTAGTGGATTCCCTCCATGGGTCATAATACATTTTGAAGGTGAGCACTGCATTGAAAAGAGGAAGTAAGTATTCAGACACGAGTGGGCACCATTGGAACACTATGTTGGCAATTCTGTCTGGGCCAGGGGCCTTATATGGGCTGAGTTTATTGATTGCTTGTCGTAGTTGAACTGTTGTAACCTTGAACCATTTTGTAATTTGCTCTGGGTATATGGCATCCACTGGCACTGAGGTTTGTTGGGGTGGTGGAGGGAACAGCATCTGAGCAAGCAGCCAACTTTTGTCTTCATTCATGTCAGCTATGATCTTCATGCTGTTGCCATTGGTTTTTTGGAGTGTCAGGATTCTTGTCTTGCTGCTGTCACCTGTGGGGTTAGATATGTAGTTGTTAGCCATCCATAAACTGTTACCCTCAGCTGCCTCTAGCCATTTGAGCCAGTGCTCTTTTTTGGCTTTGCCCAATGTGTTCTTGTATTCCTTTATCTTTTCTCTTTGTAATCTGTGGCTTGGGTGGTTGGGTAGGGCTCTGAACGTGTAGGAGGCTTTACTTAGCATCTTTAGATCATTATGCAGTTTTGTTAAGTCTTTGTTCCACCACCTTTTCTTGTGTGGGTGGGGTCATGTTCATGGTACTTCTGACTTAGCAGTACTTTGCAGTGCTTGTTCAATGCCTCAAGCTGATGCCTGGAACTCTGTTTCACTCTCTAAGACCCTTGGGGGACCTAGTGCTTCGAGTTCCTCCTTAAGTCTCCTGTTGAACTTTACCCAATTCACTGCCCTGTAGTTCCAACTGGGTGTGGTTGACGATGCCAACACTGACAGGTCAATCTGTGTGAGGATGGGCAGGTGGTCAGTGTTGGGTCTGTGGTCCTGGGGGCTAGTTTCACATGATGTTACCTGCTCAGCTGTTACCTCTGTGCCAAACACATTGTCTGGTCTTGTCCAGTTCCTGGAACTTGATGCCTGCAGTGTTGGAATGTTCTTAGGCAGCAGTTGTGTCATGCCATAGTCAGCTACTAGGTCTAGAACCTTTTGTGAGGCTTCTAGGGTGGCTGTCATGAACAAGTGACTGTTTTGTTCTTTGTCCCATAAGGGGTGATGCCTGTTGAAGTCACCTATCCACAGCATGTGGTCTTCTGCAGTTGGTCTTACTGTGGCTATATTTGCTGTCAGGTATCTTCCCAGCATCTCGATGGTGCGGTCATGGGTGCAGTCATTGTACATGTTGAACACTGAGCACATTCCACTTGTTGTCCTTAGCCTTACTACAACCATGTCTGCTGATGGGAAGTTAACCAGTTCCCATGAGTTAGTACTGATTTGTGAGTTGACAAATGTTACTGCTCTTGGCTTTTCCCCTTTTGCTAGTTTGTGAGTGGGGTATACCACTCTCCATTGGGAGTTGGCTTTTGTGTTTCCTACTGCATTGATGGGGGGTTCCTGTAAGGCAATAATATCCCAGTTGTCAGCTGGTGTACCATTTAAGAGAGAGAATAGTGCCATATTAGATTTATTGAGGTTCTGTTGCCATATGTGTATTCTTGTCAGGTGGGTGTTGTTTGCAGTTTGTTCAATCATAGGAAAGGTTCATTTGAGTGGTCGTGCTCTGCTGTCATTGATGCTGGTGTGGTAGCAGTGCCTGATGGTTGGTAGGGTAGTATAGTCTGAACTCCTGCTGCAGGTGGTCATTGGCTACATAGCAGAGGGCTGCCCTGTCCCCCATGTAAGCATCTGTCTTGGCCCCTCCTTGGGCCTGCATTCCTTATAGTCATTGCTTCTCCCAGCATTGCCTGGGGTATGTTGTGTTGGGTGGTAGTATGTGTTTGGTTGGATGGGGGTCTGGTTTGGATTATCTGCGTGGTGGGTTTTGGGGGGGTGAGGACTTGTGTCCAGGGTTCTTCTGTCAGGAAGTATGGCATGTTGTTTTCTGGTGTTCTTTCATCCATGATATTGCATCTTTTGATGAGCTGCGGACAAAATCTGTCAGTGCTGGTGTGAGTGCTAGATTGACAGTTAATGCAAAAAACAATATCGGGTGAGGTGCATTGTGTGATCCTGTGCTCGCCTGCACAAGCACTACATGTGTCTACCTCCTGTAGGCAGTCCCTGGCCAGGTGGCCTAAGCACTGGCATTTGAGGCATCTGATTGGTTCCTTTTTGTCCTTGTGTGGCCAAAGTCTTTCCATGTTGATGTAGAGTCCATTTTTCAGCAGCTTGTTGGCTGCTTCTGGAGAGGAGAGAGTGAGTAGGGTGTGTGCAACCCATTGTTTCCTGCTGTGCTTGGATGGGTCCTTGATCCATTTTGCTTGAGTGATTGCTGCTTCAGCAATGTCATTTTCTTGTTCGATGCGCCAGATGATTGTTGGGTCTAGAATATCAGTAGAGATTGGGAGGAATGGTACTATGATGTTGAAGAGTCTTTCTTTGATGTTGACGTGTCCACCAAGTTTTTCTATGAAGATCAGTTTGTTGAATGGGTTTTTTACCCATGTCACTGCCTCTGGGCTGTTGAGTTCCAATATGATCCCCTGGTTACATAGCCTTGCCAGGGATTTGATCTGTATGTTTGGGCTGTCAACAGTTTCAGTCGAGGCTATCACTTCCTTGAGCATTTCAACCATTTGTTCCTTAGTCATTTTGCCATTGATCTGTGGATGGTTTGGGTCAGGGTTGAGAAGTATCTGGCATTCCTTGACTGCTGAACAGGCCCTCACTATGTTGGCTGTGGGGTCTTGCTGGTGCATAGTGATGTTGGGGTTGTTGGAGAGGAGGGCCTCGCAGTATGGTGTAGGTGTGGAGGGCTGTGTTGTCTTGGCTAGCATCTTTAGGTCATCAATTGCTTCTTTGATGCTTGATGTATCAGCTGCTAATGTTTGTAGTCATGTGTCTACAGAGCCTTGGTTAGCTTGGTCATCCATGGCAGTTATGCACTCTAAGTTTTTTGAGATTTTGTCAATGTTTGAGCATAGGTTTTCATTCAGCTCATTATACTTTTCTGCTGCCTCTAGTACTCTTGTGATTGGTGGAGAGATGGCTGCTAGGATTGATGTCTCCAGTTTGGACATTACATTGCTGGTGATGGTCTGGGCTGTTGTAGAGGCACACATTTCCTGTACTAGGTAGGCAGCTGAGCATATTGTTGAGCAGGCTAGGGGTGTGAAACCCTTTGTCTGTGAAACATAGAATAGCATAGATGTGATATGTTCGGGGGTCATGGTTTCACCTGGGACCATGATCTGGTGCTTGTCCAGAAATTTTCTTCCTGCTATTGCACCCTGGATTTCCTCATCTGGGTTATTGATTATCTCTGATAATGGTGTCGTGCTGCTTCTAGTAGCTGGGTGGACTGGGTTTGAGACTGTGGGGGAGACATCTGAGTGGCCACTTTGGGGGGTGGGCGCCCTGAGTGCATTACTGGGCTATGTTCTCTAAGTGGTTCAGTGTTCTGGGTGGGTACTATGGGGTTCTAGAGTACTCTACTATACATTGCGAAAGGATGCAATGGGCTCTATGCTGTGTGGGGTGGCGAGGTTGACTGACTCCCTGGACTTGGGAATAGCCCTTTGTGACAAGGCAGGCTTTGTACTTCTCAACTTCTCCAGTTGCAGTTTGCTTGATCTTGGAGACCCATTTGCATCTGATGGTATTGGCTCCTTTTGGGCACTCTACTATGTCCCAGGTATGCACATCACTTAGGCTTTTTAATTCTGCTGCTATGGCATCATGCCATTTTGGCCAATCTGAGCAGGATTTTGCTTCATGCACTGTAGATGGATCAAGACCTTTGGCTTTGGAAGTTCCCACTACCATTGCATACACAAGGTTGCTGTCATCACCATCCTGAGCTAATTCTTCTTTGAAGGCAACAGTTGCATTGTCTTGGGAGTTGGGGCTGTTGGTGCAGCTATCACTCTCTTGGAGTTGCTTCATATAGTCCAGAGTGATCTGACCATCTCATGTACCTTCTCCTTCCCAGAGATGTCTCATGTAGTCTGATTCAAAGCACTGGTGGTTAGAATGATGAGGTTGTGGTGGTGGTGTCTTGAAGTTGCTGCTGAGTGGGTTGGAACTTGATCTGGAAGGTTCCATGGGTCACTCAACTACTGGCAGTCTGAATTCTGAGGTTCCAGAAGCCTGTGGCTGTGCTCCCTCTTGGTGCAGGATTCTGCCACCATTTGTAGCCTCATTCTCCCCCTTGAGTGACATGCTGGAGGGTATGGTCACTTCCTGATGCTCAAAGGTAACACTCTGTTTGATTCCAATGCTGTGGGTGTCAGGCCAGTAGATTCAATGACCATCACTTTCTGGGTCAAACCCTACCCAGTATCCATCATGAGCTTGCATATCAAGTTTGGAGCTGGAATTGTCATGGACTTTGACATGGCATCCCCAGACAGGGATTTTGGCAAGGCTGGGTGGCTTGTGGTACAGCATCTCATATGGGGTTTTTGTTCCTAGGCATTGTGTGGAAGAACAGTTCTTGAGCCAAGTGGCATGCATGATAGCCTCTCCCCAAAGGTTCTTGGGTAGACTGCTTGCATGAATAAGAGCCTGCACTCACTCAATGAGTGTGTGGTTGAGCCACTTGGCAACTCCATTGTGTTCCAGAGTGTCATGGATGGTAACCTGGCATTTTGTACCTGTGGAATTTAAGTGCTTAGTGAATTCTGCACTTAGGTACTCCCCCCATGGTCTGAGTGTAAGCACTTGATCTTGGTGCTAAATTGAGTAGAAAGCCAGGCTTCATAAGCCTTGTAAGATGTGAATGTCTTGGATTTGGTTTTCTGGAGGTAGAGGGTGGTATAGCAGGTGTGGTCATCCATAAATGACATGTAGTATTGACTGTGACCAGGGGTTTGGACTGGAGATGGTCCCCATAGGTCAGTATGGATTTTGTCACCAAGGTGTTCACATCTTGGAGGGTCTTGCTCTTTTCCAATGGGCTTGCAGGTCACCTTGGCATATTCACAAGAGTCACATGCCCCCATAGTGGAGTGGGCTTCATTTAGGGTGATTCCAGTGATGGTACCATCCTTCAGCATCTGTCAGATTGCCTCAGGTGTGATGTGGCCCAGCTGCACATGAATTTCGGCCATTGTCAGTGGCTCAGTGGCTTTAGCTAGCCCAGCATAGATCTGGTGGGGACATTTGAGGCAGTATAGACCATTGTTCATTGGAATTTCACTGAGTTTCTTCTTGTGGGAATCAAATATTTGGCATTTCTTGTCTTGGAACAATGCCACATAGCCAGTGGCATCAAGCTTGCTGATGGAAATGAGTGTGATGCCCATTTTGGGTGCATAGAGAATGTCCTTGAGGCAGATATTGTGTCAGGTTGTGCCATTTGGAATTGATATCATTAGATCTCCCTTTCCAATGGCATGGAACGTGTGGCTGTCAGCTGTGGTAATTGGCTTGTAGTCAAGGAACTTGTTCTGGTAGGATGACATGTGGTGGGATGCACCAGAGTTGAATAGTATAGTCTCCTCATTCAGGTGCAGCGATTCCCCTGCCAGTAGTACATGGTCAAATGTTTCCATATAGGCATCTCCTTCATCTGGAATCATTACTGAGGGGTTTGGAATCCCATTTTCAGCATCTGGAGTTGATTCCAAGGGGTTCAGAATGTCATGCACAACATCTGAGGGCAATTCTGGAGGGTTTGGAAATTGATCTGAGGAATCCAAGGCTGCTTCCAAAGGCTTTGGCAGAGTGGCTTTGGTATCTGAGGTCAGTTTGGAAGGGCTTGGAATGTCATCTTCAGCCAGTTCTGTGAGCCAGTCATTGTCTGCAGAGTTTGCTAGCCAGACTCCATCGGGTTCAGCATCAGCATTTGGTTGTGCAGTTGTGTTTGCAGATGCAGCTGTGGCTGTGGCTGCCTTTTCCAAGGCCTTTTCCTTCTTCTTTCTGGAACCTTTCCCTTTAAACCATTTGGGCACTTGCCCAGCTTTTCCACCACCCTCCTTCCAGCACTGATCCTTTGTATGTCCCTTTTTGCTGCAGTTCTCACAAGTGGAATTCTTTGAGTCCTTAGCAGAATATGCCATGTCCTTGGAATTACTGTTATTGCCTCTTTTGGAATGTGTCTGTTGCTGGTCATATTCATCTGATATTATTTTAGTGATGAAATCAGGTGACAAGTCCTTTTGGGTGATGAGGGCAGAGGATGTCACGGCAGCAATATTGGAGTCATAAGAAGTTGGTAGGGAACTGAGGATGATAGCTGTGAAGTTGTCATCACTGATGGATTGACCAATGGCAGCTAGCTGCTCTCAGAAGTTCTGCAGCTTGTCAAAATGGGCTCAGACATCACCCTTTTCAGTGCAGTGGGATTCTTGGAGCTTTCTTCACAGGTCAATTGTGACAACTCAAGAGCAGTTTTGGAAGAGGTTGGTGAGGACATCCCAAATGCTTTTTCCTGTCTCTTCTTTCTGGACTTGGAGGAAGAGGGATTCTGGGAGTGATGCTGCAATCACTTGTTTTACATAGCCATTGTCTTTCATCCACTGTTTAGCTTTTCTGGGTATTCACTGATAAGTTTTTGCTCAGCAGTTGACAGCTTCCAAGAGGGGTCTTTTCTGTGTGCCAGATTCTCTGGCTGTGCTTCAGGACCAGTTAGGTGGCCTGTTAGCCCTTTAGAGCCAATGGCTCATTCAACTTGAGCCTTATAGTATAGCCAGTTGCTACTACCATCTGCATTTAAGGTAGGTACCTGCAGGGAGTAGTCGTCTTTTGCCATGGTGGGAATGTGTGGTGATACAGTGAGGTGTGTGGATCAATTTTTCTTCCAGTATTAAGGCACAAAGCTGGGGCTTGTAACCTAATGCAGCTATGAGTCTCAGGACAAATGGAATTATGGAAGTTGCTTGATTCTGTACCTAATGCAGCTATGAGTCTACAGTAGGTCAGTATGAGGTAGGTAATGAGTGGAACATAAGTATGCTCACCTCAGGACGAATGGAAGTCACTGAGGTGAAAGGAATGAGAGTGGAAAATTTCTACAACCATGATTATGTAATATGGTAAATGTGGAAGGCTACAGAAAGAATCTGGGACACATAATCAACAGTAAAAGTGTGGTGCCAAAGATGTCCAAGGCATCCTGAAGGTGGGAATAGATCCTGAAAGTCTGTGTGTCCAACACAGCACCCATTCTTTGCTTCTTCCCATCTCTTTCCTCAACATGCCACTTGCAGCAAGCATGGACCTATTGCACTCTGGATCTCAAGCACCCATCCAGGCCATACCCAGTATATTTGACATGCTGCAGAGCCCCACACCAACCTCTCAGGGTTCTCATGTACATCTCAAGATCTTATCATGTTTCTATTAGGCAGGACTGACCAGCTCTGTGATATGTGCAATATGAGTCCCTATATGCACTGTTTAGCTGCAACCATATTCAATTCTGGGGCCAGATCTGGCATGGCAAGTATGGATTTGAGCTAGAGAACATAAAGGTGAGTGTATGTGGTGACCTTTGTCACAATGCTACTCCACAAGACTCTGTAGAGCTGTTGGAGATTGAATCACCCCTGTGTGATGTATATTTGGTGCAAGTTTTCACCTGCCTACATAAGTGCTTAGAGCACACTTAGTAGTACACTTTGGTACTGTTCCCTCAGTAGTTGAGTCACTACTGAGGCTGCCTACAGCCCTTTTCAACAAGAGCAACACTCAATAGATGGTCATGGTCTTTGTGAAGTGTAAAGGGAGTACCTTTACAATGATATGAGGGAAACATGATTGTGAAACAAAGACTGTCATGCATAGCACAGCATTCCACAACTCATCCCTATACTAGAAGCACAACATTCTAATACAGAGATGGAGAGGTCTCCCCCATGGTGAACCCATGTGCACCAAACCACTCATGCAATGCTTTCACAAGTTGTGGAAACCCAAATATTTCCACTGGCCAGTTTACTGACCCTCTTTCCCCTACTGCAAGAGATACCCCAGGGCCTGCCTGTAAGGAGGGCTAGTCCCTCCTTACCTGTTTCCAGATACTTAAAGGATGTGGTTTGTTCAGCCCCTCTGTGAGTTAGGGGTCAGTGTGGAGTCCATTGATGAAGTTGGACTCTGGTACTGTATAGGTATTATGTAAGGATGAGTGCCTGTACATAACAGGCACTTGATACACATGGAATGTAACTTCTATTCTACCCTACTTCACCACTCAATATAACACTGGTCGTGTTTATATTCAAGTGATAAGTAACTAAGTGGAACAGAAGGATCACAACCTTTACAATTTTTTAAACACCTGAACATGTTATGGCACTGTAAAGTTGGTTAAAGGAGTGTGGGGAGAGGCTAGGAAGTCTCTCTTTGGATGAGGGTGGGGTCAGTTCGACCCAAGGGGACTGGTGTTGCCTGGTAGAGTCAAAGAGTGAGGAAAAAGACTTGAAACATGCCCTAAAGTCCCAAGAAGGTCGAGATAACATCTAACAAAGGTCTGATAATGAAGAAATAATAGTCTGAGTCCCTCGGGCTCGGATTCTCATCTTCTCGTCTCTAGGGGAGTAGTAGTTATTATTCCAAGTATGTACAGTACATCCTAAGTACGAGTCTGGCTTACATAAGCCAAACTCGTCCAAATACTAAGTCAAAAAAGTAGAATAAAAATATAAAAACAGAACAGTAAGTAAAAACAATGAATTAAAGGAATTCACCTAGTAGGGAGGCTTCCCTCCCTACAGCACCCAAGTCAAACAAGGGGTCCATGCTGCAGAAAAAGAACTCTTGCAGTGCTTCAAAACCTCTTGAGCCCAATAGAACTTGAGAGGATTTATATGGTGACAATCCACCACCATTGGAGAGGAATGAAGGATACCAGTATGCATGATTGTCTGAGATGATCATGTGAGAAACTCCCAATGAGGCCAATCTGGCCATAATCTTAGACAAGGGGCCAAGTGCCCTAACTGAACTGACTACTGAAACTGCTCTCATAGAAAATATGAGAGCAGAAGGATCAGGGAAAGGAAAAGAAAAAGAAGGAGCCAATACCAGAAAAAAGCTGCCTACCTTCCCTGAGTTCATCCAAGAACTCAAGGATATCCTGGCTGAGTGCACCTCCCAATGGGAGAACTTTGGTGACCATGATGAACACGGTCACCAAGTACATACCTTCAGGAAACTGTATGACCCAGTGGATATGCCCAACATTGAAAGTGCACATGATAGGACCAGCAAAGAAGACAAAGCCAATGTGCATACAGCACAAAGGGAGGTCCACTACAAAGATGAGCCTGTGAGGTATGACTGTAGACATGAAGACACTCCATGAGGAGAGAACCCTCATGGAGTGGGGACAGCCAGATATCAGCCAGCAAATGACTGGCCAGATCAAGAAGTCCCACCTCACATGGGAAGAGGTTTCAAGCAAGAAGAGACCTATGTCTGGGGAATGGGCGCTGGACACCCAGGTGATGACCCAGGTGATGACCCAGATGACAACCTGGATGAGGATTACTGTTGAAGAAACAATCACAATAATTGTGATGATGATCATGGGAGAAGAGGACCCCCAGCCCCTCCTCATCAAAACCAAAGAGATGACAAGGAGGAGGATCATGATTGCTGATACCATGGGTGATTACAAGGGATTCACTCACACAAGGGCTGACCCCTGGTATGAGTGGCTACATGGAATTGCTCCTAGAAAAATATCATCAGAGAATATATGAAGTGGTAGGCCATCACATGGCTCCTGCAGGCCCAGAGGTGAAAGCAATAAAGATCACACAACCTAAATATTACAAAGGCCAAGACGACATTGACACATTCAACAAATGGGTCAACCAGACTTTGCACTGGTTGAAGATATACAAAGTGATGGGCCCAGCCCATGATGCAGATCACATCACATATGCCAGGACCTGTCTGGAAGGAATGGCTGTGCAGTGGTCTGACCAAGAAGTTGATGGCCCAGACTGCACAATCTGCAACTGGACATTCAAAGACTTCGTATGCACCATGTTCACCCAGTTCATACATGAAGTGTCTGCACAAAATGCCACCAAATGATATGACAACACCAAGTACTCCCCTGCTAAGGGAGTACTTGCCTTCTACAACAACCTGAAGTGCAGAGCATCCAGGATGGTCCAACCACCAGACAAATACTCTGTTAAGTTTGGGCCTTCTCCAATGATCTCCAACACTCACAGAGGCTGGGGGACACAAGCAAAGATAGGCTGACATTGGCTGAGGGTTGGCTGACGCAGGCCAACAGAGAGCAATGATGGCCAAAGGCTGGCTGATGGTCATGACAGAGGTACAGGAGAGGGCGTCAGGTTCAGCTCATGCACTGCCCCCTTGTACAAGCCCAGCCCTCAGATTTTGGAGGTATAGAGGAGCCAGTACAAAGCCAATGAACCTTTAGAGGGAGGCTGGCCATAGACTGCAGAGGAGTGAACTAAGGTGATATTTGTACTGAGGAATCACTGCTGAGTGCAGCAGGTTTATATACAGTACATGCACCATCAAGGCAGTACAGTAATGGAATGGCAAAACTGACATGATGAACACTATAAGTTTTCAAGGGGGACAGACATCAGAAAACTTCACATAGAATGCAGACTAGACAGTGGAGGTGAGGGTCAGGATAAAGGGACTGAGTATAAGAGGAAAGGGATGGGTGGTATGGCTTCGGGGCACTCAGCTGATAGCCAATCAGATAGCAGGCTGAAAGCCTAAAGAGGCAATGACCCTGCAGAGTACCATGCAGTATGGGTGCTGTGCTGTGCCTAGGCTGGCCTGTAGCACCCAAGAGGAAAGCTGGCCACTGACAGGTAGTCACCTGACCCTGGGGAGTTGCCAAGCTACTCTGGTAGTGGTCACATGGGGAATTGGACATATGCTGACCAATGCTGAAGGGTGCTGACCAATGCCAAAGGGTGCTGACCAATGCTGAAGGATGCCAACAGTATTCTGATCAGCAGCTGTGTTGGCCATGAGACAGGTGTGGCAGTCGTTGTTGGGTAGGGGTGGTACTTGGTCAGGGCTACTTGGAAAGGGGCCTAGGGGTGTTGGGGTGGCTTATGGAGTTAGTGAGTGGCCAGGGCAAAGCACAGGCATGACATACTCCATGAAAAGGAAATTCATCAACAGACTCCCTCTGCTGATCACAGAAGGAGTCCTTAAATCAAGAGGTGTATTGGCAGAACATATGCTGATGGACCAAATCCTGATTGAGGTGCAAAGGATGGAGAGTGTGCTGAAACTCATCAATAATCACACTCATGTCCAGCAGTCCAAACAAGCTGGGACTCGTCCTGCCAACTCAGACAACTGAGTTGGCAATAGGCAGTACACCAACATCAGCAAACTAGACATCACCTGGCCAGACTCCCAGCTCACCCAGAAAGGTCCCCCTCTGGCCAGGACTGGCCAGACAGGGTTCCAGAGTTCCCAGAATCCCAGCCCATCACCTCTGTCCATACTTTTACTATGCTTTTTTGCTAATGCCACTACCATTTTTTGCTAATACCACTACTACGCTTTTTTGCTAGTCCCACTACCATTTTTTGCTAATACCACTACTACGCTTTTGTGCTAATCCCACTACCGTTTTTTGCTAATACAACTACTACGCTTTTTTGCTAATCCCACTACCATTTTTTGCTAATACAACTACTATGCTTTTTTGCTAATCCCACTACCATTTTTTGCTAATACAACTACTACGCTTTTTTGCTAATCCCACTATGCTTTCACACTAATAGGACTATCACTCCATCACACAGAAATCAAATCAAAGTAGTAATATATTCAAATCCAAGTACTACCACATGATAACCTAATAGTACTACGCTTTTTTGCTAATAACACTACCTGCTACACTTTCCTAATACTACTATCTACTACCCTTTCTCCTAATACTACTACCTACTACACTTTTTCCTAATACCACTAGTACATACTACGCTTTTTCCTAATACCACTATGCTTTTTTGCTAATACTACTACCTACTACGCTTTTTCCTAATACTACTACGCTTTTTTCCTAATACTACTACCCACTACTACACTTTCTTGCTAATGAAATAGTTGGTAGTAGTGGACTAATAGCATACCCCCCCCCATGGTAGGAATTGGGCTTTGTTTGGTCGGCTTTGGCTGCTTGCGCAAAAGGCGTGAGTTTTGGTGTCCACTATATTGCATTTTGGGGTATTTTTGTGACTTTGCAAAATTTCGAGCTATTAGTGGCTGTGCCAACTACACAACAAAGCTAATCATGACTACGCTTTTTTGCTAATCAACACTACACTACAATGCCTAGTCCCACTACAAATATTTGGTAGTCAAAAAAGCGGCACAACACTACACTTTTGGTAGTACAAATGCACACTACACATTGCTAATCAAACATTACAAAAACACTACACTTTTGGTAATACAAATGTACACTACACTTTGCTAATCAAACACTACAAAACACTACACTTATTTGGTAGTCAAAAATGCGGAGTTTACTACACTTTTGGTAATACACATCTACACAACACTTTGCTAATCAAAAACTACACAACACTACACTTACTTGGTAATCAAAAATGTGCCACAACACTACACTTTTGGTAATACAAATGTACACTACACTTTGCTAATCAAAAGTCTACACAACACTTTCCTAATCAAACACTACAAAACACTACACTTACTTGGTAGTCGAAAAAGCGGACTTTACTACACATTTGCTGATCAATAGTCTACACAACACTTTGCTAATCAAACACTACAAAACACTACACTTTTGGTAATACACATCTACACCACACTTTGCTAATCAAACACTACAAAACACTACACTTATTTGGTAGTCAAAAATGCGCCACAACACTACACTTTTGGTAATCCAAATGTACACTACACTTTGCTAATCAAACACTACAAGACACTACACTTATTTGGTAGTCAAAAAAGCGGAGTTTACTACACTTTGCTAGTCAATTACTAATCAACCACTACACTTATTTGGTAGTCAAAAAAGCGGACTTTACTACACTTGTGCTAATCAATAGTCTACACTA
The DNA here is from genome assembly GCA_024613185.1 of Pisolithus microcarpus. NCBI lineage: Eukaryota > Fungi > Basidiomycota > Agaricomycetes > Boletales > Pisolithaceae > Pisolithus > Pisolithus microcarpus. The sequence continues at coordinate 1,240,440 of JANFAI010000002.1, read as the reverse complement.
CACTTTGCTAATCAATTACTAATCAACACTACACTTATTTGGTAGTCAAAAAAGCGGACTTTACTACACTTTTGCTAATCAATAGTCTACACTACACTTTGCTAGTCAATTACTAATCAACACTACACTTATTTGGTAGTCAAAGAAGCAGAGTTTACTACACTCATTAGGTAATCAAAAATGCGCCACAACACTACACTTTTGGTAATAAAATGTACACTACACTACACTAATTGTATTTTGCCTGTATCTCAACCATTTTTGCAGGTATGGATGGGATAGGCATACCTCTGGGGTCCTCTAGTCAGGCACTACAACTTTTATTATGACATCTTTGAAATTTAATTTTTCAGATGTCCAATTTTTTTGGTATTTTGCATTTTTCTCACCCATTTTTGGGCATATCAATGAGATAAGCATATTCCCATGATCCTGTGATCCAGCCCTACAACTTTTGTTATGACATCATCACTGTACAGCCACTTTTTGTTTTTGACAAACTGTGACTCCAACTGAGCTTTGCAAATATCTCACCCCAAAAAGGAGATATTGCTGAGGTAATCATATTCCCATGGTCCTGTGATCATGGTCTACAACTTTTGTTCTCACTGTGGCTGTGCACCTGGAGGGTTGGAGGGTCTGGGCAGGTCTGGGAGGGTCTGGGAGGTCTGGAATCATTTTTCAAAAGTCCTGGGAGCACTGGAAAGCTGGGGGGGGAAACATCTGGTTTGCTGATGAATGGGGACTACAGGTACACCCAGAAGGGGAATGTACTGTACAGAAAGGCATTGGATAATGCACACTTCCAGAGAGGGGAATCATCCAAGCCACAGGGGCAATGCATGACTGGAGCCAGTCATGAGAGAAGGAATGTGCAAGTAGGCCAGAGTCTGAGGAAGGACTCTGGCCTGCCATGCCAAAATATCAAATGTTACCACTGTGGAAAGGAGGGGCACTATGCCAATGAGTGCAACCAGAAAAATATTGCCTCAAAGGACAATAAGACTGGCAAGGCCAGGCTATATGCCACCAAGGTGATCAAGGACAATAATGTCAATGCAACCCCTGAAACCCAGGAAGCTGAAGTGCCTTCCCATAGTGAAGAAGACCATGAGCTACATTCAGAGGAAGAAGCAGATGCTGATGACAAAGTCATCAACATCTATGGCAAGTACTATGATAGTGATGATGATGGGGAACCCATCACATATCTTGGGTCAATGGACATGCATGGCACCACTGAAGATGACCCAGTTTACTATGCCTGAATGGACATTGAGGAGTTGGCTGTGGAGAGTGACCCATCTGAGGAGGTTGAGCCAGACAATGGAGAGACATTGCCTGGAGAAAATGAAGTTGAAGAGGTCATGACCAACCCATGGGGAATAGTTAACGCAATGGAAAATGAGGCCATGCCCCCTAGGGCAGATGACCACACATGGCACTACTCAGAATGGTTCAGCCTGGCACACATAGATGACTGTCAGACATGCAGAATTCACAGAGCTCACATCATAAGAGATGAGCTCATGGAAGTACCCTCACTAATAGCTGCCTGAGCAGTCCCACATCAACAGAGATGAAGAGCATATGACGAAGGATGGGATGCATGAGAGGAGGCAGCAGGCAAGATGATGGCCCCCCATGTAGGATATGTGCTGGCAGAAATGAATGCCACTGAAAATATTATAAATCTCACCCTCAAACACCTGGGGGGTGCAATGGATGGAAGCTGGCCAGCAGTCAGCATTGATGGGATGCACCAAACCCTGCTCAGCCTCGGATGGCTGGTAGTGAGAACATGCCAGGCAATCTGCCCTAGGGAGAATGATGCCTTGACAAGTGCACTACCCTTGTCAAGGCAGATGAGGATGGCAAGAACAGACATTGATAGGATGGGGGAACTCCTCCAGGGCATCTGGGGAGCAATGACTCAAAACAAACAGCAAATGCAGCAGGCACTGCAGGAGAATGAACACCTTTGAGGAGACCTGTGAAGGTTGGCCAATAGGCTCTTGTGAGCATGCAAGAGCCTTGGTAGGGGACCACACTTGTATGTTGATGTGGAGACCCTGGCCATCCCAGATTGACTGACCATCAGTGGGCCACCATGCCCTAGTTCAGATGAGACCCAACAATTGATGGCCCTCCATCTGACAGAAGAAACCACCCATGCATTCTGATATGGAATGCACACCAATAGCACAATTACCCCAAGACCAGCAGTCCCCCCACAAGCACACACTTGTGTAGTAGTAAAAGCCCAGGTCAATGGCTGTGAAGCATTGACCATGATAGATACAGGGAGCATGACCAACTTCATGAGCCCTGCATTTGCAACCATCAGCAAGTTACCTACATTCACCTTAGCCTCCCAGTTGACATTGCAACTGGGATGTGTCAGAAGTTGTTCCAAAATTATGCATGGCTCCCAGATGAAGTTGCATCTAGGAGCCTTCACATGTGACACCTACTTCAACATCATGAATATTGACCAATATGACTGCATTCTTGGAATCCCCTTCCTCCAATTGCATGGTGTGTGATTGAAATTTGATATGAATATATTAGAGGTTGGGGGAATATCAGTACCTGCACACACAGAACTGGACAGCTCCAGTTCTGTGGAAAATTGACCATGAGAAAGGGGACAATGGAGGGATGTGTCATCCTCGACACCAAAGAATACATGACTGGTGCATGGGGCCACACCAACAAGGAAACCACCTGGCCCCACAATGCCTCAACAAAGTCTTGAGTTGCCAACATCAGTAATCAAGGGTGAATGGCAAGCCATGCTTGCACACATGAAGCCTTGGAAATACTCAGACAAGGATATCCCCCGTCTGAGGGAAGAACTTTATAAAAAATATGAACATCATATGAAGGGAGTGGTGCCAAAAATGCCACCACTCTGAGAAGTAAATCACCACATACCCTTGATTGATGAGGGCATGCATTACACCTACCATTTGCCATGCTGCCTGGACTTGCTGAAACCTCAGCTGGTGGAGAAAATCCAACTATATATGAAAGCTGGATGGTGGGAGAGAGCAAGTGTGTCACAAGTGGCACCAATGCTCTGCACAGCTGATGTTCCCACATATTGCCTTTTATTAGACTTACTGTCACAAAGGGTGTGTCAGTCTAATTTGGCCTGTTTGACCCCATTTCCTGCCAGTACAAATAAATACAGACAATTGTAGGCTCCAGTATGAATAAAAATGAAAAGAGATAGGTACAAAAACACAAGTGCTTAGTCAACTAGTCCAGTGTGAATAACCACCAATAATTGCACTGTCCCTGACATGATGACTGATGCTGGTGGGGTGGCTGTGCATGCCCTCCTGCCATTAAGACTGGTTCTCTACAGTCTCTGAGGGGGTCTGAGCACCTGTGAATCCCACATATATACACTAATTAGCTTTGGTAATGGTGCATGATAACACTGCTAACATGCAGGGGATATGCCTAAATACACACTCCTGCAATATCTCTTGGATATTGTTGGACCTTCGAGCTGAATAATCGAAGGCTGATTAGTTAAGACTCCTACCATTACTATATTTGTTTGACAGCGTCCCTGGCGCGACTTGCTGAAGTCCTGGCAACACCTGTCACGGTGAGCACACCCCCATGCTCATCGTTGCCGACAGCGAGCACGCATATCTCATGATCGGCAGGGCCATTCAATGCCGGACTTTTTGCTACATACTCCGTCTCCTATGTAGAGTACAACCTAGAATAGAATTAGACTACATACATGGGAATCACAGGTGGTTGGCTTCATCACACTGCTTGTATCACATGCCTGCTGTAGAGTACAGCCGCTGTCAATGTCACGTGTATGTCCGAACTATCAGCGCTGCTTAGCCTGAGTCCCGATGGCGCCTGTCACAATGAGCTCGCGCCCATGCTCGTCGTCTCCAACAGCGTGCACACATATCTCGAGAATGGCTGAGCCGTTTAGCATCAGGTTTTTTTTCTCCATACTCCAACACTGATGTAGAGTAACTCAAGGCCACCATCATCAGGAAAATTTTAATGAAATGATAATGTTATATAAGACTTTATCTACCCTGTAAAGCCCTATAAGGTATATCATAATGACATACACATTGGTAATGCTATATATTCTCTGGGAGCCTTGGCAGCATAGGTCAAAAGTTATCATTTAGGTAGAGTGGATCATATGTATCAGAATGTGAACAGTAGATCATATATGTCTTTCATTATCAGACATTACCAACAATTGTCATTGACACCACCAACAGCTTAAAAATAAAATTTGCTATAGCAACCTTCAATTGGACTTATCAATCATGATATTACCAGAAAGCAATTCCATTCCATATTGTTTACATAATCAGTACCTACTCACTACACTACCTACTAAGTATGAACTACTTAAACCTCCAAAAAAGCGAAAATTAAACAGGGAAAGACACTCACAGATGACTTCACACAAGGGTACACTTACCTGGATATGAACCCTAAGACTTAGAGTCTTAGAGTGACTCTTGCCCTGAGGTAGAACTCAGAGACAAGAGTGAAGAAGAGAGAGAAGGGGAGAGAGGATGAGTTTATATAACATGTACTATACAGTCATTACAAAGACATTCCCACACTTGTGGCTGGGGAAGAGTTGTTCAAATGATCATAAAATGATATAGATGGCAAGACTAGGTGTTGATGATCAAAGTGAAATCAGACTGAAAAGAATATTGTCATTCATATCATGATGATATTATCTGATGAGCAATTATAATGTACTCTCAATTACATGGCATTATTATATATGACATATCAGCTCTTGTCATCATGATATCATGATGATAAAAGTATTGTAATTGTTATATCAGGCCTATATGCAGTTGACCAGATAGTAAAATGTCTGCCAGGTTATCTAATGCATTATCTGACTGTTATCATTATGATTTGTGGATGATTGTGCCTTATACACCATTATCCAATTCATATCAGACAGATAACTACTTAACATAATTATCTGGGAATACCAGCGCTTCAAACCTCCCCTGATGATATTATATAATATTTGCATAGTGTCAACATCACGTGTCACCGTCCGTATGACCGAACTACTGGCGCCACCTAGCTCGGTTCCAATGTCGCCTGTCACAACAAGCTCACACCCGCGCTCGTCGTCTCCAACAGCGCACACACAATGTTCAAGTACGGCTGGGCGTTTAGCACCAGGCTTTTTCCTATGTACTGCGACACTAATGTATAGGTACAACCACATCATAACATTACTTACACTTTGTAATTAAAGAAACCTTGGCAATACGCGCCAGAATACCGACACCACCTATCACAGCAGGCATGACCTCATGCTCGTCATCACCAATGACGAGTATACACATATCGAAGATGGCTGTCACGTGCTCTGGATTTTTCTTCTGGCCCACTTAGATGCCGATTAGTATATGCTACAACTAGTACGGTGACACCAACCTTCGTTATCACCACACTCACCACGCTTCACTTCGGCAGGGAACATGACGAGCAGGATAGTGGCGGCGCTGTGTGCGTAATTACAACGCATGATGACCGACATGATAGGAGACCCACAGCAAATGAAAACGGATGTCGTCTTTGATAATACACTCCTGGGAATTACGAGTGCCACGTGCTGCAGCGCTGACCCAGTGCACGCAACTTGATGTAGAGACCATCGTCTCCTGTCGAGCTCTCCGGTGTGTGCTGATATTCCTTACCAGCACACCTGTCAGTTACACTAATTATATCCTAGGGCATGTGGGTCCTCTCCTTGGCTCGGATGGTACGTTCTACCCTATCGTACCCAAGTCACCCAATCGATGATTGCTGAAACAGTCACATTCAGAATCGCTTGGGATTAGGGTGGTACGCATCTCCGTCACTACTTTTAATTTTTGATCTGAAGACTTCACGCATACAAGAAGTGCCATCCAAATGGAGTTCGCAATAACGTGGCCCCAAACGCCTGCAGGAAGCATCGAGGATGTCACATGCTCAATCCATTGCAACGAGTTGTTCTTTCTTCTCCATCCATCCTCTGTCTGTGTGCTGCCTGAAAGGTGAGTGAGAGATTTCCTATGATCTGACATGCTATCTTGCTGCGCCACTTGTACTAACAGCATACTCGGGCTTCAGTAGAATGGCCTGAGAGAATCACGCAACTCATTGCCAGTCGAGCTGGTGGCTTATTCAATTGAGAGTAAGTCTTTTTTGTGTAGCTTCGTCTTGCTGTGGTATAGTTCATTGATTCACACCGTCTAAAGCAGGCGGTCAGACCCCTCACTGGCCCAGTATCGTGGTATGTACGCTCGTCCTCCCCATGGGACGGGGTAGTTACCCCTCTCGCAGGCCCGGCTCAAATCAAGTAAAAGTTGTCGTGGTGTGGGGACCCTTAATTGTGTTCCCTCTTTCTCACTGGGCCCGAATCCAAGAGAGTAAGCATTGGGCACATGCACTTGACATTGGTGAACTCATATGCTTGTAACAGGTGGCATCTTTCTGCAATTGAAGCACATTTCCGAGGTTTTTTATGCTGACCCTCTCCCATCCTTTCAATGGTCCTGGGGGTGCCTACAAGTAGCGATGGCCTCCTCATACGTGCTCACTTGCATTAAATATGAACCTCAGCTACCTAGGTCTTCACGTTTACCAGCGGCAAAACCTTGCAGGTGTGCAGTATGTTCATGTGACTCGATATCTGGATGACAGCGATCATGCCCGTCAAATATATGGGCAATATGTGCACATGTGTCATGTCAAGTCAGAAAAACAAGACAGTCAACGAGCTTCACATCGTGATCATACGGCCCACTCGTCTTCCTCCCTCAACTTATGCTTACCACAACTCATGCCAGGTACTCAGTCAGTACCCTCACATCCATGGGCTTCAGACGGCGAGTACAATTTCTCTGGACTTTCAGCTACTATGGAGTGCAGTAAGAAATCGTGTATTAGTGTTTCAGCCTGTACTAATTTTTTCCTCTCCACTAGGCAGTATTTCGCAACCAAGCTTATGGCGATGTCGGCGATGCAAGCCCTGCTACTCCAGTTGTGCTGTCGTTCCACACTCCTGGAATGGTGCCTCCACTTTGTCCTGTGGTTCCGTCTACTCTCATTAACTGACTCGACCCAGACAACACCATCCACAATTTTCTCAGCGCCAACACGAGTGACCCTTGGATTTCTTCATTTTCACCCCATCAACCTACTGTAAACTGGGCACCTCCACCTTCTCTGTCCAGCATGGTGCCAGTACCTTCTCTGTTCAGCACGGGTGATCACGGCTGTCTCAGATCCGATAGCCAAGTCTCTTCAGGCTCCCCTCGCCTTCCCTCAACCACGCAGCAAGCTAGTAGCAATGCTGAATCTGTGTCCGAACGCAATGGAAGTGGGAGTGGTGCCACGGGGTCTTTCATCGTGTGTCAATTCTTTCTTTCTTTTTATGGGGCTGATGAAGTTCTTAAGGAAAATGTTGAAGATAGAGATCGTCCCAGGGTACCGACTGAAGGAACATGCGACGTCTCCACCTGGGCCACGCACAACCCAGGTGCATGTATTATCCAACCACACTGTTCCAGACAGATCTCAGAAGTGCAGAGAGCATCCTGGGCAATTGCCCATGAGCATAGGGCCACGAAGAAAGCCCTTCTTGATAAGGCTGTGCAGGAATATCTTGCTCAACAAACCACGAAGATGGAAGAAATCGCCTTCAAGCATAATGTCACGGTGGAGTATTTGAAGGGGTTGGTAGGTGGCGAGACTCATTACCACAGCTCTTGGAAGGTACAGCGGCACAATGCCCTGCTCCATGTGAAGGCTTTAGAGGTCAATGCAGGTATGTGTTTCTCATCCAACCATTCACTAAACTCAGCACTCGCACAGACCATCCATGCAGGACGAAGTACTTGCTGAAAGAAATCCAGCAAATGGTAAAGGACGACGAATGTCTGCAAAACCTCTCGCAAGAAGAGATGGACCAATATGTTAGCATGCTCGAAGAACATCGTGACATGAAGACACATGGCGTTCGAGCAAACAATGTAGCAGCTGCCCGAGATGTACTGGTGACCACCGACAAAATTGCCAAGGAGGTAAGTAGATTTAATATGTATGCACTGCATTCACCTGACTGCCACCACCACAAGCTCAACGGCCTCCACAACCGCACAGGCATTTATGCTACATTGCTAGTCACGCGTGGTCATATCAACGACTCTATCCAATCAACGTGGACCATGACCGACAACTTGGCAGAGTTTTGGGAGGACGTTTTTGGGCATCAAATTGCAGACATCGCTCGTCAATACGAGCAATGGGCCTGCACCCAAAATCAAAGTAAGTCCCACACCTTTTCTCGAGCCATAGTACTGACTCTCGATCAAAGATCTCGTTGAGCGCGATTCTCTCGGTAGCCTGCACAAGCAAATCACCAAAGCCATCTCATCTGGCCTCGGTACGTCAATATACTGAGACTACTTCTTATCTAATACCCGCAACAGAGAAAATCACGCACAAAAAGAATATAGTTATGAATTATCATAACTACGAGATGGCTATCGTCGAAACGTATGGGGTCCGATTGGTGGGATGGCCCGAGGGTGTGAAATTCGCAAACCCATCGGTTATCGGCACTGTGGTTGAAGCCTGAAAACTTCGTGATGCACTGTGCAGTGGCTCTTGCTTCTGGAAGAAGTTGTCTAAGAATGAGCCTGATCTTTTCGTCACTGAGTTGAATAGTCGTCATGTGGCCGGCGATACAGTTCGAAAGCCTCGAAAGAAACGTTCAGATGCAGGAATCACTCGGAAATGCAAAGCCCCCATCGGTAGCAAGGAGAATGTCCAGGTGCGGAAGAAAGCTCACTCCTCACACAGACATAATTTGCCAAAGAGCGTAGAATTCATTTCTACTTCCAATGAAGAGGACAGCGAGGAGGCATAGGTACTGCATTGTGTCCATGTGTGGACTGTCATATTATGGTTTTTGTTTTTACTGTGTAGTTTGACATGAAAAATATTCCATCCTAAATCACAGTGCCATCCTCGAGATATGCACACTCCCTGGCAGCGGGAATGAGCTTGAGGTATGGACCATCAGTCCGAACTAAGAGTGCTACTAGAGGAAGTCATAGATGTCTCACTCATTTGTACCCACTGCACTACATGATGGATTAATGACATATGTAACCCCTATGCTATTGGTACAACTGGCTTGTAACGACATCATTGACTTACGATAGTGTAATGTTGAAGGGAAGATGCATGAGAGATCTTTCTAGGAAAGACTGGAATAGAGACGAGTTGAAAAATCTACTAAAAGTTGTGCAAAGAGCGAGGAGTATGCGGAAGTCTACACATGCCTTGCCCAAGTTGGTAGCTGTCCCAAGGGTTTTTACTAGTTCCAGTCATACTATGCATTTGGCATCAGTTTGAGCTCTGGAAACCACACAATGGTCTGCTTCATGCTCAGTGAACTCTCCGACGACTCTAGCTGGAATAACATCAGTTACTACAGTGATCCAACTACTTTTGTCTATGTGTAAAGTCATATTTTTCATAATGGTCGGGGAAATGACAGGGGTGGCACATATATCACTAGTACCCATGCATGGAATGAGACCGGTCTTCACCAAAATACACGAGACCACTCATCACTGAACAGTGCATACTTAGCAAGTCTTTCGTGCCAGAGCTGCTGGTCGTGATTTAGAGTACCATAGGAAACGTATTTTGGTGTGAAATACTTAATAACAGATATTCAACTACGGTATGTTGGCAAGTGCCTCAACCAGGAGCTCGCCAAGCTGAGACCACATTTCAGTACTACTAGTGGAAGACGAGGGACGAGAAGTGGAACTGTCCAAGTGCTCAGCTTCAGGCCAAAACGGGCCTCCCAGTATAGGGACAGCTCACACACAGCCCTTGTTATACATCCGTGTGTACACTTTCAATGCCTCGGAAAAAGACTTGCATTGCTTGTGAGTATTCCCACTAATATTATTCGTGCACGTGGCGACATCCACCCTAGATGCAGAGTCAACAAATTACAGGCACACTTGCGAGATGTACCTACCAGTTGTAGAATATGCCTACCTCCTGACCTACCGTTATCACATAGTAACCCGGACAGCGGTGTTGGACTTTGGCAGTAAGATGCGAGAAGGATGTGGAATGGGAGGATTATGTGTATGAGCTGGTTTGGCCAAGGATTTTACCGCCCGATCTGGTTTCTGTTGGCAAGTGGCAGCGATGCTGGCCACAGGTTCAGCTGGGGCTTGGGTAATGGTAAGCAACTGCGAAGACCATAGAATATTCAAAGATGGCTCACTGGTTTCTGTTCCACTGGCAAGGGGAGCACAAGAGATCATCACTGATTCTTCGGTGGTTCGGCGAGTCCAGGTAATGGTGTTAGAAGTCGCGTCTGTGAGGCGAGATTAGTGTACTCATCAATTAATTGAGGGCTCCTTACCACTGATGTTCATCTCTGCAAGAAGCTCGTGCAGAGGACGGAATGGTACATCTTGGTTTGAGGAAGATGCACTCATCGCTGGTAGTGGGAAAGATAAGATCCACGGGGCAGGCAACATGGTGGACTTGACAGCGTGATCACGTGGGGATTGCGGAGCTAGAATATTGTTGAGTGAGCAAAATACAGACGGCAAACATTGGGTGCAATAGTCATACTCGTGAATAACATAGGTATGAAACACGCTACCATGAAGTGCAACAGAACAAACCTATCGCTGCGCTGCGTACGAGAAATCAAATCAGTACGGAGCGATGGACTACATGGGAGGCCAAAACATACCATGTATCGGCATAAAGCCCTCGTGGAGTTGGCCGCTGCTGCAAGAAAGTGTCAGCAAGAATGGCTTGAGAGTGAGTACTTTGTACATTCAGTTAATTGACCGGGCTACTTACCAGTTGGAAGGAATGATGCCTGAAGAACGACAAGCCCTGGAGGCTTTGCGTGAAGAAAAAAATAAAGACCAGGAATGCGAGTGGGAAGATGCAGGGAATATAGCCTTCAAGGACATTTTGGACGGCACTGAACAGCTTGAGGTGAGTAATGCTGGAGGAGAGCTGACAGATCTTGCACAGGAGCTGTTGGGCGAGCTTTTCAAAGAGTAAAAGATTAGCATCACGATTCCATTGAGGTTACCCACTTGTTTTCCTGCAGTTATAGTCGCAAGGGCCCCCAGAGAAAGGATTACCGAATGCACCGTGATCGTATTCTTCGTCGAGATGAAGCATTCAATCAACAATTGCCTGCACTCACCCAAGCCTACCTAGATTGGAGTTACACAAGGGAAAAGGAAAGAAGGAAAGAGTACTTTCCTAAATCCAAAGGTGATGGCGGCAGTGCTGCATCGTGGACGCTGCACGTTATCGATGTTTACCATAAGTCTGCTGTATTACATATTATGGAGTCAGCTCATTGCCTTGGTGACTATCTGGTAGGCGCGGAAAAAGTCACCCTTGGCATATGGGCAACTGACCACTTCATCACCTCAGCTCTAACACGTCAGGGTGTCGTTCCCTGCTCCCCTATTCACCCCACGGCTGCAGTGACTTTCGGAGCACTGGAGCTTTTTCGTATCGCATGGCTCCGTTGTCCGCATTTCTCCATCCAAGCCTTCGTCAAAACTCTTTGCAACTTACAGGGTGTGAGTAGTTATCTGTCCTCATCTTATTTGTATTGAAGCTCCCTCTCGAAAGTTTGTCTTCCAATGCTACATATCTCATCAGTTTAGTATTGCATTCGACCTGTATCTTCAAATCTGTGCTCACATGGATTCCATCGTGTCCCAAGTGCTACAACGGGATTCAGATGACTGGTGCTTGAAACATGCGTGTGCCGCCTGCACTTACAAGTTAACAGATGAGCCTGAGCTCAAGTTCAAGTTACTCTATGTGATGGATGGGAATGATTCGCTCAAACATGTCATCCGGCACCTTCTGGACGAGATTGAAGGCGGCCATCCTCCATTATCTCATGATCTGCCCACCGGTCAAGTGCTTACAAGTAGTCATTACTTGTCTCGTGAATTTGTCAACAGGTTTGCCGTGGCTGGGAGTACAGACCCCTTTTCCGACGAAGTACGTTTATTCGGTTTTATCAATGATGCGACAATGACTCTGCACAGGACTTGGACGCTAATCCCTGTGCTGGACGATGGAAGAATATGGACGATGCGAAAACCAGGAAAGCATGGGGTGTTTATGACGAGACTGGCATTTTTTTAGCAGTTTGTTGTCATGGAACGTGTCTGTTGATAGCAGATATGGTCCAGAGTGGTGAATGGGAAGTTTCTACTACATTCCGTTGACTCCACTTTCTGAGTTCAGTATCGAAGCGCAAAATATCCACTGGCGGTGGTATCGAAGCTCATGACCACCTTCAGTGATGGCCTTGGGGGTGGATACGATATCGGATGTCGATTTCAAACCACAATCGCAAGAAGTACTCTCGGGCCCCAAGCGCAAGTCTTAAATCACACTTGTTTGGTCGGTGCCTTCCATGGCCATGCCCACCATTGTTTGTGCCAACTTTCGCATCTTGCATTGTATGTGGAAGGTCTGGGTCTTGAAGACTTAGAGACCTGCGAACATACATTCTGCAAGTCCAACACACTCGCCTCTACTGTTCGATATGCAACCGCCTTCCACCAACAGCAAGCAATCAACGCTTATTTCGAGCACAATGATCATTTTGAAGTATATGCGAATCTCAGTATGTCGTGCTCTTCATCACTAATACTGGTGTCATTAACAAGCGTTTCTCAGCTAATTTTCTTTTCGATAACTATAAACAGGCGTTGACGATTATCCACGACAGCAAGACTATACTTCCAAGTCTCAAGTGTGATTTGTCCATCGACGACGATAGCATCTTCTACAAATGGCTGGAGGAAGAGAAAGAATACCTCAAAGGACTTAGCTGTGAGCCACCGGAGGAGACTTTACACATGGAGTACTGGTGTCAAGACCGGTTCTCTACGGTCTCCGAGGGGGTCCGAGATCAGGGGGTGAAGTTAGATCGAAAGTCCGGAATGTCGGAGTTTAGTACACAACTTTGTATACTAGACTTGCAGAGTTCTGGGGGTCGGATCTATCCAGGAGGTTACTGGAATCGAGTGAGATCGAAGAGTATCTTATTTGATATTCGAACTGAGGTATAATGAAGTATGTACAGGACTTTTATACTACAGAGAACGTTCGAAGGCAATGTCCGGAACACTCGGACTACTGGAGAGCAGTGAGGATGACTGAGGGTATTAGTAAGGTATTAGTAAGCTAAGCCGGTAGTCACCGGTCAACCGGAAAGTGGGACGATTAGTCATCAAAGGCTAGAACGGTAACTGAAACCGAAGTGAGGGAAACTATTACTAATCATAGAAGCTATAAATGGAACAAAAGGCAAAGAACGAGAATAGGACGGAGTGCCGTCACGGAACGGAGTACCGAAGACCTAGAACTCATCTAATATTATCCGGAGTTTGACCCAGACAGTAGTCACATGTCATGGATGTGACAACTGGCAGAGGTTGGGGAAGTTTGAGGCGAGCAGGTAAGAACTATTGTACCGTTCCTCATATGATTACTGAAGACAATGAAGTCAACGGCTTCGCACAATCCTAGATACATGGAATGTGTTCGAGCCAGCAAATGCTACATCCTACAGTGGTGATACAAGGGTTACTCATCGGAACGAGACCGTACGCTGACATGTGCAAGAAAATTACGATAAGGATTTACTCGTCGTTCAAGAACTTGAGCATAAGCTGAATATATCACGGTGTTGGGTTCTGGAGGACAAGGAATGGCAAAACGCGGGCTGTCTTGTAGCAAACCGGGAGTACCGCCATTCGCTGGACAATCTGGAAAGTCTTGTGGTAGTGCGGCTCTTCGAGCTGACGAAGATGAACAGGGCGGGCACAGGTATGTCAGTAGCCTGGTTTGCGTCTTTACTGACACTTGCTTTCAAGGCTACAAACTACGGAAACATATTGCTAAGGCCCTACAAACTCGTTCTGCAGCAATCAAGGTTGCGCTCAATCGCTACAACAAGTGTGCACTGGTTGTGCGACCTCCCCGCCAGACGCTGCGGTGGGAGGAAGTTGTTGAATATGCCTTTCTAGCTGACTTCGACCTGCTCTGGGATACGCATGAAGACATCTCACAGCGCCCTTGGGTGCACCCAACTGCACGCTTCGCTTTGGACACTTTTTTCAAGATGCACCGGGCTGAGGAGGAGATTGCACACCTCAACATTGAAATTCGTCAAGTCATCATGTACATACATGATGAAGAATGCTTCTTGTGTACGTGCGAAAAGAAAATTAGCAATATTCACCCTGCCCTTGCCCACCAAGTTTCTCACCATCATAATTTTCACTCGCAGTTCAATGGCTTCCATTTGAAGCGCTTGCACGACATTGCAATGCTTCCAGGATTCTCCAGTAATCTTCACCTTGGTGAAAGTGCCTTGAAGGGTCCAGGTGAGAGCAATAATGAACCCGACATCGTCATACCCTCCTATCTTCTAGTGTGTCTACAGCCTCCCTCATCTCAACCCCTGCATGGGGACACTCACCAGGACCTGGAGGAAGAAGAAGATGTAGAACGTGAGGTAGAGGAGGCATCCCATGCCCTCCAAGACGTAATGGAGGTGAGCTTCGATCCGGAGTGAGGGCGTGCGATTTTATTACTATGCATGCGGGAATACAATTGTAGTTGAATGTCGCTCTATGTTTAAAAAAACCTGACACTAAACAGCTCAGCCATTCTCGAGATACGTGTGCATGCTGTTGGAGACAACGAGCATGGGCGTGAGCTCGTTGTGACAGGCACCGTTGGGACTCGGGCTAAGCAGCACCGATAGTTCGGATGTACACGTGACATTGACAGCAGCTGTACTCTACAGCAGGCACGTGATACAAGCAGTGTGACGAAGCCAACCACCTGTGATTCCCACGTATGTAGTCTAATTCTATTCTAGGTTGTACTCTACATAGGAGATGGAGTATGTAGCAAAAAGTCCAGCATTGAACGGCCCCGCCGATCATGAGATATGTGTGCTTGCTGTCGGCGATGACGAGCACGGGGGTGTGCTCACCGTGACAGGTGTTGCCGGGACTTCGGCAAGTCGTGCCAGGGATGCTGTCAAACAAATATAGTAATGGTAGGAGTCTTAACTAATCAGCCTTTGATTATTCGGCTCGAAGGTCCAACAATATCCAAGAGATATTGCAGGAGTGTGTATTTAGGCATATCCCCTGCATGTTAGCAGTGTTATCATGCACCATTACCAAAGCTAATTAGTGTATATATGTGGGATTCACAGGTGGGTCTGAGGTTGGGGAGTGGTGTTAGGTTGAAAGTCTGGACTGTTGGAGTTTGGTACACAACTTTGTATACTAGACTTGCAGAGTTCTGGGGGTCGGATCTATCCAGGAAATTACTGGAGTTGAGTGAGATCAAAGAGTATCTTATTTGATATTCAAACTGAGGTACTACAATGTATGTACAGGGCTTTTATACTATGGAGAATGTTGGAAAGCAAATGTCCAGGATGTATTGACCACTGGAGTGCAGTATGGATGACTGAGAATATTAGTAAGGTATTAGTAAGTGGAGCTGGTAGTCACCAGTTAGCTGGAAAGCAGGATGATTAGTCATAAAATGCCAGAACAGCAACTAAGAACGAAGTGAGGGAAACTATTACTAAATACAGAAGCTATATACAAAACAAAAGATAAGAGACAAGTATAGGATGGAGTACTGAAGGCCTAGAACTTATCTAATATTATCCAGAGTTCAACCTGGATGGTAGACATGTGTCATGGATGTGACACCCACCCCATGGCTGCTATTCCACCATATGACATGAATAATTGTAGATAATACACATTGTCTCTGCCTCTCACTGATGTAATATGTATGTCCCCAGTCAAGTATGAATAAATCTTGGTATCATCATGATGGCCACATGGCTGTACATGCCCTCCCATACTATTGTATGAATAATTCTAGATAATGTGATGTCTCCATCTCCTGTCCTAAGTATGATATGAATAATTCTAGATAAATTCAACACTTTCCATACCTCTGCTGATTATCACATGACATCCACATAGCCTCCTGTCCCATGACAAATAATTCTAGATAACAAAACACTTCTCCATCCCTCTGCTGATGTAATATGATATTCCTCCCACAGTCCAACATCAGCAAAACAGTAGGTTTGGTACAGAGGCACAGAGCAACACAGACCCACAGATGGTACAGATTTTCCACAGAGCAAGTACAGACCCTACAGACCCACAGACCCACAGACCCATAGATGTAATCATTAATTTGCCCATATCTTGCCCAAAAAAGGAGATATTGCTAAGGTAATCATATTCCCATGGTCCTGTGATCATAGGCTACAACTTTCATTATGATTGTGGCTGTACAATCACTCTCTGAGTCTACACAGATGTGCTGAGGCAATTTCAATTGGAGTTTGAATTTTGTAAACATTCATTCACCCATATCTCATCCAAAAATGGACATATTGACAATATAATCATACTGACATGATCATGACATCACATACTACAACTTTCATTATGACATCATAACTGTACAGCCACTTTTACATTTTGACTTGCCAGGTCTCCAGCAGAACTTTGCAAATATCTCGCCCAAAAAAGGAGATATTGCTAAGGTAAGCATATTCCCATGGTCCTGTGATCATAGGCTACAACTTTTGTTATGACATCGTGGCTGTACAATTACTCCATATAGTAGATTTTTCAACTTCTGAGTCTACACCAATGCACTGTGGCAATTTCAAACTCTGATTGAAATTTTTGTGGGGGTGTATATAAACCCACTCACTCCAGCAACACAACTCTTTCCTCTACCACCACCATCTCCCCTCATTGTCATTGTCATCCCTCCCTCTGATGATCCACCAGAGGGGGTGGTGGGTCCCCTGTGAGGCTGTGCCCACTTAGCATAGATTTGTAGTAGCTGTAGTATAGATATGTAGTCCCTGTACCAGGCATGTAATTAAAGTAGTTTTATGGTAATATAATTCAATTACTAATTAATTTCTATATGTTAAGTTGAGTGGTGGGAATCTGTATACTGAAACAGTCAGGGGTAAGTCTGTACAGGTCTGTACAGAGTCTGTACAGATTTGTACAGAGGGGGACCTGTCTGTGGGTCTGTGGTCTGTTTTGCTGATGAAGGTTGAGTACAAATAATTACAGATATTTCCCCCATTAATTGAGATGAAAGAAACCAGGTCATCATGTATTACTGAGTACATCCATGGGGCTACCAATGTAGTTAGGTCAATGTTACTCATGTGCCACATAACTGTCTGATGATATACATATAATTTCCTGCATAGTGAGGGCACTTTTGTCATCCCCATACTCATCTTCATCTGTGTCAAATTCATCATCAACATCACCATCACCAGACTCAGGGGTTGTAAGAGGGGAGGTAGGATCAGTCACAATAGACAGAGCTGAGGGAATAATGATCTTGGGGTGACTTACACTATCTCCAGGACTCATCTTTGTTGATTCTCCCAGAAGGGTAGTGCCTGTGAACCTGGGGAGGCAGATGATTTCAATGAGGAGACAGAAATGATGGTTGGTAAATTTGGCTTGAATGTTGTGATAGAGTTGTACTTGATGGGTGAGTGGAGGATGGCTAACTTGAAGTTTGGCAATACAAGCCCTCATGCAGTGGTCTTTGTCACACAGATATGTGATAATACAACAAATTTTGACATTGAGGCACTTGATCTCCTCTTCTGCATGGCAAACCTTAAAATACTGGTCCATTGCTGCATGTGCAGCAGGAGAGGCCCATGGGCACTGAGAAATGTCCTCACAGGTAGCATTACAAAGGAGATCAAAGTCAGCAAGGAATGTATACTCCACAACTTCTTCAAATGTGAGCTGGGGGTATGGGGGGGAACAAGCATGAGTGGTAGTGCTGAAACAATCAAGTGCAGTGCAGATCACCACAGTGCATGCCTTGAGAGCTTTCGCAATATGCTTGTGTAGTTTGTAGCCTGTTAGGTAGAAATATGTCAACTACATGGGGGCTAAAATTGTAATTAGTTTACCCATTCCTGCCTGGTTCATCTTTGACAACTCAAATATCTGGGCAATGACATGAGATTCAAGTTGGTCGAGGCAATGCTGATACTTGTGATTAGCAACTAGGCAGCCAGCAGTCTGCCATTCCTCATCTTCAGGTACCCAATGCTTCATAACACTGAGCTTGATTTCAATATCCTGCACTATCTTCAGATCCTTCTCAAAGTTCTCCAAGGCATGGCAGCACATTGTCTCCTTGCATTTTGTGGCTGTAATATCCTTCTGGATAAATGTGTTGAGGTTGTGGCAGAAGAGGGGGTGGCCATGTTCCAGGTGAGGTCACTGACATTTTTCCTAGCATGGTGTGAGCCATGCACTATGTGCTAAATACTGACTTACCGGCTCACATCCAGATTGACAAGCTTCTGCCAATATTTCATCTGCAGCATCTCCTCTTCAGGCTCATGTGAACAGGCAGCCAGGTAATCATTCTCCTCCAAAAGCCATACACCAAATACTGATACATCCATGATACCAAGGTCATTCATGACATGCAGGAGGGTGGACCTTCCTTTTTCAATAATGCAAAGGGCCTGTTTATAATTGTTGAGGATCATTGTAGCTTCAAGATACGAGCTTGTTGTACATTCCATGTAGAAAAATGACTTACTGAGATTCTGGTAAACATCATGTTCATCATTGTGTGCTATGTACCCTCCAATTGCTTGATGGCAGTGAAACAGGCTCACATAATGCTCAGTTGATGCCAGCCCATTAGTTTTTGAAAAAGTGTGCTCACAGCCTTCAAGGTCCTTGAGTCCTAGGCCATCAACATATCTTGCCAAAAAGTGAAGCTGGCATAAGCGATGGTGCACATACATAGCCATGGAATGCTGGCACAAGGGATGCATAGTTGAGAGCTTGTGCCCATGGTCTGATCGTACTGTGATTGAGGGTGGTCTGGAACTTACATCCAATGTCATAACCACCTGTGAGATTGCTTCCAAATACATCCAATAATTTTGAGACAACAGCAATCAGATACATGGCCCTAATTTTCTGTTAGGCTAAGTAATACATATGCATGAGATATGCAGCTTACTGTTCACTGCTCCAAACTATATCTGCAATCACAAGTGAAAAGCCATGCCTGCATATGGCCATGAAGATGCCAGCTTCATCAGATATGTATGTATGACCACTGTGCCATTGATGCTGGCAGAAAGGAGGTAGCCCACCTTGGTAGTAGGCTCAGAATGGGGAGGGCCCCCTGTGAACCACTTGACAGCAACAGCAGGCCCCTGCTTTGGTTTGAGGTGCTGAAGGAGACTGCCATCTTGCATTGCCCAAACAAGGACATGGCCATCATCACCTGTAGCATATATTAGAATGGATCATTCAAGTACAGTGTTAGCAACAGTGAAGGCTAGAGGTGTCCCAGGGGCACATAATCAACTCTAATAGCTCTAGGGAGCTTGGGAAAATACCAGACTAGAGTCCAGTGTGAGCCACCATAGATTGAACAGAGATATGAGGGTACACAGTACCTAGAGTCCAGTGTGAGCAACCAAAAGTCTCAACACTGGACACAGCTACACTAAGTGTGCTTCTAGGTAAACAACAGTAAACAAAGAATGGCTAATGCACCACAACACTAGGAATAGGCCTAGAAGGCTGGGAAAAGAAGTAGTAAGTAGCAAATGAGGTGGGGAATTGAATGGTAGTAAGTAAGAGACCATTTAGAAGAAAGGAAACAAAGATAAGAGGTGAAGATCACCACAAGGAACATACAGCAGTACTTACTTCCACTAGTGAGGTAACTTCCATCTTCTGTGAAAGAGATGCAGTTGATTGGACCCTTGTGTCCCATAGATGACCACTGCACACTGTATTCTACCATACTTAATAGTAGTGTATTACCCAACAGGCATACAAATGGCTGCCTGGGCCAATTCCCACAATTTTTGAGTCATCAAAAATCTTGCTTTGTCAAGGCAGATGTCATTATTCTAGCCCATCTTCTACTTGCATATGAAGCCCACCATACCATTTGTTCTGGCACTTACATTGGAGGACCATGCAGACACAGTAACTGCACTCATGTTTTCTCCAGCTGGGAAAGAGCTTGCCAGTGGAAGTGACAATGGTAGTGTTATTATATATGACCTGCTTGTAGGATCATTGAAATACTGCACTGTCTTCCAAAGCAGAATCCTCAGCCTTGCATGGGATCCATGATGCTTAAGCCACCTCTTTGTAGGCTGTAATGATGGCATGCTGGCTATCATTGATAGTTTCAAGGTATGTTATTTGTGTATGCTGTCAGCACTGACTCACAAGAAAGGTAGATCCAAGAGTTGTCTGTTCTCACTGGTGTCAAATCTCCAATCTTTGCTCTCTCCATTGATGAGTACAGTGGTGACATTGCCATTGCAATTGGGTTGGAAATTCACATTGTGAAAGAGATTTTCTCAGGTACTCTCACACTTTACTATACTAATTGCCTTAGTCACTTATGATCAATGATTACTAGGGAACTATGCTACAATCAAGATTTCCCCCTCACCCTCAGAATTGGTGAATGTGGTGGAGGAAGCAGACAAGAGAGTGTGGGGTTGAGTGATAATGTTTAGGGAAAAAGGAAGTGAGCTTGTCATTGCTTACTGTACTAGTAGTATATTGCTCCCTCACTTTGACTCTAGTTACCAATCCAGCATTTTATGACTAATCATCTTGTTCCCTGGCTATCCAGTAACTACTGGCATAGCTTACTAATACCTTACTAATGTTCTCAGTCATCTGTACTGTGCTCTGGTGGTCAACAGATCCTGGACATTGCCTTCTAACACCCTCCATAATGTAAAAGACCTGTACATATGTCAAAGTACCTCAGTTTGAATATCAACAAAGATACTCTTTGATCTCACTGAATTCCAAACATCCCTGGATATGTAGCTCTGACTCCAGAACTCTGCAAGCTTAGTATACATAGTTGTGTACTAAAACTCCAACACCACTGACTTCAACCTAATACTACCTCTTTCACCCTGGACTATCTCAGAGACCATAGAGAACTGGTCTTGACAGTATATTCAAACTCAAACTTGCATGAGTTCACTCACCCACATCCCTATGACCATGACCACTTGACTTTGCACTTGTTCTCTTGCAGTGGAAGTTATGGAGCAGGCTGCAGTAACTGATCTCCATCAGTCAAGTGCTCACATTGTGCTGGCTAGCAACAGATGACCTCCACCATCTGTTAGTCAATTCCATAGTTTCTCTGCCAGAGGAGAACCTCCTTCCCCACTTACCATGATGACTCAAAAGACTTCAAGAAAACTCTGGAAATGACTCTGGGGGATTCAAGGTGACTCTCAGACACACAGCTCATGATGCCAGAAAAGTGGGTCCATTTTTCTAAGTACTGCAGTATTTTGTAGCATACAGATGACTGTCACTAAGGTAGAGGTTGGTGAAACTTGGATCTACCAAATGTCAAGAAAAATCTGAAAGAAAGGCACCAAGGTAAGGTGCCCTAAGTCATAGATAGTGAAAGAAAGAAATGGAGTCCAAGGAAACTCATAAGTAAAGAGGGACAGTGAGATCTGATGTGCCTATGGGTCTATTGTGCACTTCCTGATGCTGCAGGATTTCTTCAAGATGATCTGGGGGGTATGGCAGCATTACTAGTGGTGGCGGGTGTTGGAGACTCCAGTGGGGCCTATAGAGGCTGAGTTGCCAATGTCATGACAATCAGTAGAGGCTGCTGATGGTTGGTGGGCAGGTGATACTTGTCTGAAGACCAAAAGCTGACATAGATAGAGACAGATAGGGGCTAGATCTCATATGGGACAGTGGATAGGGGATGGTGGTGACATGGCTGGCAGTGACAGGGGCAGATGACCTAATCAGGATGTGGCAGTATTGGTAAGCAATGGAAGCCCTCCACTTAGCTGAGGTTGCCAAGAGTGGAATGGCAGTGAAGTTTTGTGAGGGATGGTAGTACTGTGCTCAGATCAAGATACATCCTGGGATGGGGATCTCAATCACATGCTGTGGCAAAAAATGATTCCACATGAACAAAAGGCCACCAAACATACCAAACAAATGCCACCAACTTCATCTTTTCTTTTCTAAGTCCCTTCACCACCACCACTACTCACCACAACTTGATCACAACCTGTCCACTCCTAAGGCCACTACCTTGAACAAGCCAAAATACTTCTCCCCTGACACCACATGCAAGCTGATACCCAAAATGTGGACCTCTAATATGGAGAAACTAGGGTCCCTGATGAGGGAGATTCCAGACAAGGTGGCTGTGGAAGACATAGCACAGGAGTGGATGGACAAGTACTATGAAGTATCAGTAAGTTGCTATCATGTTTCTGAGGTGTCTTGACCATAAATGGGAGTACAGGACCATGGTAGACTGCCCTTAGCAGCCATAAAGAAGGCCCAGGAACTGGGCATGTGCACCACTAGGGAGGCCCAAGCCATTGCTGACAAATATGGCAAGACTCTGGCATCCATTATGGCTGCTGCTGGGCTGATGATGAGGGCAACATGGGCAGAGTCAATTTGGAACATGCATCAGGCTTGGTATGTGGGTACCAACCCTAAAACATCTGACAGTCAGCAACTTCATGTTTTTGAAGGGATTCTGCTAGGTCCTGACTCAGTCTTAGAGAACATGAAGGACTATTACTGCCACCAAATGAGGCACTATGAGAGTCACAAGGACAAAGAAGAATTCTCCAACCTGTGGGTGGAAATTCACAAGTACTGGAGTGAGAGCATCAGTGGCACTAAGGATGTCAGCTTGAAGGCCATGGTTGGCTGGTTGATGACTTGTAGAGACTCCTTCACACAAGCTGTATGTGATCCCCCCTTTGTCAATTATTTGTTAACTACATCCATGGATGGCAGGCACAAACCTGGTACAATGTGGAGAACATCTACATCTTGCAATGTGTCATTTATAGTGGAAATGATGAAGCTGCATGAACCACTTGTCAGATCATGTGACACAGTAGGGCTTTGTTTGTGTGACCAAACAAACAGAAGGAAGGCATACTGAATCCCAAAACCATAGATTGGACACATGCTCAAAACAGTGTCCCAATGAGTCACTGTTTTAAAATCATCATATCTTGCCTCCATGCCAACAGGATTACACAACTAAGGTATCATTGTGACGCCAAGACCTAATACTCCCATACTCTCTGCAAGCCCATGAGCTGATTCTCAGTAGTTCCCTCACACCAGCCAGATCATTCTGGAATGACCCAACATTGGGTCACTTTTTTGAGGCACTGTATTACATTTGGGATCTCCATCCTACTCTCAACTCTTCACAAAATGCCTGAAGCCTGGATCCTGTGGCCACAACCTGCTGAGCTTGAGGAACTGTCAGCCCTTGTCACACAATGACATCCAAGACTCCATGGTTTGGAAGTGTTGATGGGTTGAAACTGCCTGTCAAGACATCCAATGATCTTGATCTTGAGAATGCTACATTCAATGGTTGGTTATCAGAGCATTTTGTGAGCTCAGTGATTGTCTTTTCATCCAAAGGTATGTTTGCTAGTTTTCATTAGCTAGAACTTATGATTCGTCATAAACGGACAATCATTGCAGCAAACATCAATGCACTGGGAAGTTGGCATGATTCCCAGGTTGCCCAACCAATCTACAGAACCCTCCACAATAAAACCCCTTACAGTTTCTACCTTATTGCAGACACAGCATTTCCCTGAGGGCCTGCAGGGACTTCAGGTCATATTTGCACCCCACTGAAAGAAGAACAACAAGTCATTGGAACTGTGAGTGAGATCACTGAAGCTGCTGCCCATAATCAGGAGATGCTCTCATATCAACAAACTGCTGAGTAGGGCATGTGGGCCATCCAAGGCTCATTTGGAAGACTCTGGATGCCTCTAGATATTGATGATGATGCCAAGTGAGGGAACTTGATTGAGACTTGCTTGTGGCTGCACAATCTTCAAACAGAGAAGGTTGGAATTAATCAAATCTACACAGTATACCTATGGCACTGGCAGCAGACAGATGAGGATATTGAAGTTTGGAGAGGATTCACAGAGGTGTTGTTCTTGGAACAAGTGAAGAAGGACTGGGCATCCCACTTCCACATTACATTGGAATATGAGCAAGTGGAACAAGTATTACACTAACTCTGAGCCTGAACCACTGTTGACATGGTCCTCCACATTGTCACCTGTACTCAGACTAGGTCATGACATTAAAACATGTATGCAGTACAGTGGGCTTACATGTCTCACTTGCACTTCCCTTTTTGCAGAAATCATTGGTATCTTCTTCATCTCCTGATAGCCAAGCAAGTGATTCACCACCATCAGCAAACCACTTGTAGCTCTGCCATTTGTGCTTGGGTAGGTTGTTGTACATCCTTGCAGGCCAACCTCCACTATGATGTGACAT
Source organism: Pisolithus microcarpus (assembly GCA_024613185.1). Classification (NCBI taxonomy): domain Eukaryota; kingdom Fungi; phylum Basidiomycota; class Agaricomycetes; order Boletales; family Pisolithaceae; genus Pisolithus; species Pisolithus microcarpus. The sequence continues at coordinate 1,215,847 of JANFAI010000002.1, read as the reverse complement.
GCATAGCATTTCAAGCTGCATCTCTGCATGGTCACAGTGGTGCTGTGCTTCATACAGTTCATTGTGGAGACCATAAATCTGATTGTGCAACTTGTCATTCATGACTTGGGCATCATGAAGCTGCTGTGAGAGTGTTAGATACTGTGTGGTTGCAAGGGCACAGTTGGTGTGCTCTTCATCATGTGCCCTTTGCACTTCATTAATTCTGTTGCAGCAGCACCTCTGGCATTACAATGAGTGGGAGGAGTACCTGTATGAGCTGAGTGAGCAACTGAAGTGTGGCAGGGCTCTGGGGGTGTATTGGTATTGTCATTGTCATCAGAAGCACCTGACTTGTCAGCTTCAATGGTATCATCAAAGTCAGAGTCATTGAATTCATGTGTACCCACTTGCTCATTAATAAGGTCATCAATATGATGTGCTTGTAAGACATCAGGGGGACATATGCCAGTGCCAGTTGGCTTTGGTGTTTTGATGAGCTGAAGAAAGATGTGAGATGATGAAAAAAGTTGGCCATGCCTTTCATACCTATTTGTATTTTATCTCAAGGGAGGGTACCTTCCTCTCTGGTCAACCATATTTTACTGCCCACTTGTTGAACTTGGTTGTGACACTCTGCCAACCCCTCTGCCCAAGTGGAAGGTCCTCCTCGACATAATCCAGTAATGCATTTATGTCACTAGAAGAGTAATTCCCAGCACCTTGGGGGTGACCTTGCCTCACTTTCATCTCATCTTCATCTTTGAGGTCAATGGCATCACAATGTTGCTTCTTTGACTTTGGTACACCTGCATTTTCTTTCCCTTTTCCCTTAGACAGTACTACTCCATTTTTACCTCCACTGGTTTTCCTTTTCTTCTTTTTCTCTTTCCTTCATCTTATCTAATCTTTCTTGTCTTGTCTTTGGATCTTATCTCTCCTTTATCTATAGACTCTTCTGGACTCTTACCATGAGGCTTCATTTTCCAGAATGTTCTGCTCCACACTGACATCATCATGATGTCATTCCTCACCTCTTCCTCATGTTTACCTTACCTTAGCCTCATGTGTTGTAGTATATAAGTACCTTTGAATTGCCCAACTAGCTCTAAGCTAGTTCATTTGGGTTTCTGCCTTAACTTGCTTCTAAGTCTCTCTCCTCATCATTCTTCACTTCCTCTTGTCTAGTGTTGAGTTGTGCAAGCCCATGGCATTGTGTCTAAGGCCATAACAGTAGTAGAAGGATGACTCACAGTATGTAAGCTTACTGTTGGAATGAAGATTTGTCTAGCAGAGGGACAGCAGTGAGGCATGGATTGAGGTGGGGGAAGGAGATGTACATGGTTGAGTGCACATGCACACATGCATGAAACTTTCAAGATCCCATGGTCATGTGACCAGTGGCATTTGCAGCACTTTGTATTTACATATGTGCAATTCTTGGCTTACTAACCATTTCCCATGCATTTTCTAATGACCATATACTAGTCTACACAACACTGCACTTTTGGTAATAAAAATGTAAGCTACAGTATATCAACCATTTTTGCATGAATGGATGAGGTATGCACACCTCTGTGGTCTTCTTGTCAGGTACTGCAAATTTCATTTTGACATTTTTCAAATCTATTTTGTATTTTGCAATTTTCTCCCCATTTTTGGGCAAATCAGTGAGAAAAGTATGCTCCTTGCCCTACAACTTTCACTATATCATCATGATATATAGTTATAATGATGCAATAGTTCACTAAATATTATCATAAAACTACCTTAAAGTAAATGTGAAGGTACAAGGACATACATATGTATTCTAAGTGGGCACATATTTTACCATTGATAGGGAGAGGGAACTCACCATCAGGGTGGTGGTGGCAAAGCAGGGGTGGATCACCATAAGCTGAGTGAGGGATGATGATAATGATGATGACAAGGGATGGTGGTGGTAGTGGAAAGAGTTGTGGTGTCAGAGTGAGTAGGTTTATTTAAGTTTTGTTTGCTCATCTCAGCAACTTTTGAAGCCGGCTGTGTAAGTTAAGTGGTGCACCCCCACAAATTTCAAACTCCAATTGAAATGCTAACAGTGTGTTGTGTGCAGACTTGAAGTTGACTGCCACTACTACAACCCAGTCTAAAAATCTACTATATAGAGTAATTGTACAGCCACAATGTCATAATGAAGGGTGTAGTGTGTGATGTCATGATTATATCATCAAATATCATCAATGTGTCCATTTTTGGATGAGATATTGGCAAATGAAAGATTACATCTATGGAGTCTGAATGGTCTGTTGGGTCTGTATTTGCTCTGTGGACCTGTACCATCTGTGGGTCAGTGCCTCTGTACCCAACCTAGGGTTTTGCTGATGCATCTCATTTGCTACTTACTACTTCTTTTTAGTGTTGTGCTGGGCCTGGCCTCAGGCCCTGTGCCAGGCTGGGCTGTGGGGATGGCCCATTGGGGCCTAGGGCCTGGCCTGATGTTTTGAAAAACCATGAGCTATGGCCTGGGGCCACAGCTTTGTGGCTGTGCTGCAGACTCATTCAGTGGGATATGTCATGCACTCCCAGGGTGTTCAGTTACTTGGTTTACTAACAAGATGGGTACAAGACAACTACTTTCTATCTGTCACCTCATCCTCATGTTTTCTGGGCTTGAAGTGGTCTGCTGCCACTTTTGAAGTGCTCTCTTACGTTCACTTGGCAGCCTCCCCTCCTTCTCCCCCATCTCCTTGCCTGATGATTTTCAACCACTGTAGTATCTCCATCAGCTTCTATTCAAACCTCTTGCTTTTCTGAGGTTTCATACTACTCAATCCATGCTTTTGAATGGTGTATGTCATGTCATGATTTGTGGAGCTGGTGTGGAGGAATTCATATTATTGTGGATGGAGGTGTATCTGAAAAATATTGCCAATATCTCAGGACTGAGGAGTGCAGATTCAGTCAATTGCTTTTTCTATGTATTCTCCACTCAGGGAATGCTGCCTGTGGTGGCCTTTGTACCTTGCTTGCAGTGTGGCAAATGGGATAGAATATGTTGTATGGCACATTGGGTCCAACACTGTCAATTTCTGATGATGGCTGCTGCATATGCTTTCACAGACTACAGATGTCAAGGTCAAATGCTTCAAAGTGTAATTGTAGACATTGCCATGCCCCCTTCCAGTGGACTGAATCTCTTCAATTTATATGTTGCTTACAGAGGAGTGACTAGCAACAGACAAGACTTCCAAGTTGCACTATGCCTCATTATCAAATGCCCAGGGCAAGCTTGTTGTGTGCAGAAATGCACATGACACATACACAATTCAGAAAATTTATCATGAGTATTCCCCTGCACTCAGTCATAGTCATTACCCTGATGGCATGAATTATCAGACCTTGATCAGATCAGCAGTGAAGTAGCATCTCAACTGTGGATTGAGACCAGAAGAGCAAGACCAAGATGACCTTTGGTGATTCAAGAGGTATATTTACTCCTACCACACTTGATGTGCAATCCACTGGTGCCAGTGAAATTTTTCCAAAAAATATGGAGGCTTGTGGCTGGTGATGGTCTATCTGGAAATATACCTGTTGAGTGGGATATGAAAGGCAACCTATCTCAAGAATCATTTTGGAGGCTGCAGGATGGGGCACTGAAACATGCATTCTGGGCTCACTACATTGTAGCTAACTTTCCTAGCACAGGCAAATAAAACTGGTGCTCTGTGCAAATGGAATCACCAAGCCTCAGTCAAGGCTTATACTAAGGTGGGTGACTTTCATGGTACTGGTGACAAGCATTATCCAGCCAAAGAAACCAACAAAATGTCAAAGGCTATGCAGACACAGTGCACATGATGAGGAGAATGAGGCAATCAAGATGGTGTACCTGCTGAAGAACTGCATTTCAGTAGTTGTCATAAAGCTCCACAAAGAGTTCATGATCCAGATCTCAGACTCAGAAAGCAATGCAGAAAGTGAAACCAATGTTAGCCCCTCAAGCTCATCTTCTGCCCCCTCTCCTTGCATGATTGCACCATTGTGTACTGACCCTATTCTCAACTTCTTGTTGTCAGTGAGACCTGGTCTCACAGATTTCCATAACCACTTCATTAACATGGGATAATTGATAATAATGTGTTGAACACTTTCTTCTCTTGGCTGATTCACATGCAGGAGAATATGGTGAGAACTGAGTTAGGGTGGTTGATGAACTCCCTTCAGCTATAGGATCTGCTAGTTGCAATGCATGAATAGTGAGACTCATCTATGTAGACTCATAGGATCATCATTTAAAACCACTAATCTTGAATCCCACTTGTATTCAGCCTTTAACCTTGCTTGCAGAGGGTGATTTGCAAATATCCTCAGAGGAGTGCAGCAGTCCATTTTTTGGTTGGATTCACATGAACAGATCATATTTCACAAGTACAGCTAACCCTTGTTTTTTCTCATTATGCTATGTAGTATGTATGATGCATAGATTTCTCTGTTGTTAGACATGGGCATACTGAAGTTTACACTTGGAGATGGAGAAGCAAGATAGATGCACAGGCTACTTTGTTGCCATTTACTGACCCATATCCCAGCCCATCCAGCATACTCATAATGGATAATCACCATATCCACCATGGTGAAGAGGTTCACCAGTTGGTTGAAAATGATCATTGTATGTCTTCCAGTGTGTTGAAGATGTCTCAACTAATGACTTGGTAGTGTGTAGGCTTGTTTATCTCCCACAGTACAGCCCAGACTATAACCCAATCAAGCAAGCATTTTCTGCAGTCAAAGCATACTTGTGCTGCCACTACCATGACACCTCTTTGATGTCTATCATTCACAGGTGCCAGAGTATCACACCTGATGAGGCTGAAGGCTACTTCAAGGCTGCTGGGTATATCATGTAGTATCATAGCTATATCATCATGTATCTCACTATGTACACTCACTGTGTACACCCAAGAATTTTGTATGCATCTTCAACACTGCAACTGAGTGTGAATGCAAAAGTTCAACAATGTGAGACTTGAGTATTATGCCAAAATGCAACATGATGACAGGAGATTTATGTAGATATTTTTTAAACCCCTGCAGTTCTGGCTCAGCATTTTCATCTACAAAATAGCTGTGTGGAACAGATGACCACTGCTTGAACATCTTACAGAAATAAAAGAGGTCATAGTCTTGCTCTGTTGAAATGTGAGTATCATCATCATCATTCTGCATGAGGGGAGCCACAAAATGACAACTGCCTCCTTCATAATAGCACTTCATATAGGCTACTCCTTTTGGCATGTGCAATTCCTGAGTATCAGAGATTGTAGTATTAATTTGCTTGTGTTTTGCACCAGGCCCATTCCACCACACAAAACTACCTTTTTTCAGATGGACTGCATCACCTGCTGAGATACTGACACTTGCCAAAAGTTGGTTGTTGACATCAGGGAGAATATCTGGTCCAATTCTGTTCATCTTGAGAATGGACTTGTATGATAGAGTGTGGCACACACCCAGGTGGGACTCAGCACACTGAAAGTAGCATGACAGTTGACTAGGAGATGGGATTGGGGGCAATGATGGAGTACTCCTACCCTCCACCACATGTCACTGAGTAGGAGCCTGCAGGGCTGAGGGAATACATGTGATTGACCCAGAGGGAGCAGTAGTCAGAGGGTGGAGAATGCTGGGGTCAAATTGAGCAAGCATGCATATCAAAATAGCTGAAGCAATCAAGTTCAGATCTGCTGTAGGAGGGTGGCTGCTTGAGTAGAGGTCTTGTGTGCATAGTGGAGCACTGGGGCTTTGTTTTCCATGTTGAATGACTCTATATTTGGTGGAACAGCTATTGTGGCCTGGCCATCCTTCTAGAGACATAATTACCACATTGCACAGAGGGATCATTTGAAAACTTACCAGTGCAAGGCACCAGTCATAGACCATGGCAGGTGTGAGGGGAATTGACCAATGGGCCTGACATAAGTCATTCCTTCACCATGTTCATTTTTGTATGCCTTTTTCAGTTTCAACTGCCACTGTGCAAGGTGGTTATCAAAATCAGCTTTCTTAGTATGACTAGGAGTTCCCTGTAACCCAAAAAATGTTAGCTACATTCAACAAATTCATAAATTACATACACTAGCATTGCCAGAGTCAGAGTCATCCTTAGAACTGCCTGACCCATTGGACTTCAAGACCCAAGCCAGCAGATTTACTTACATATACATATTCCACAGCCTGAAAGTGAAATACCAGCAACAAGCATTGACATTCAAGTCCACTGGCAAGGGGATCAGCCCTGGTGATCCATATCATCAGAACTGTAGGAATGTGAATCCACACTCAAGGCAGTTTAGGGATGGTTTGGTGGCCTAGGGGTAAGGCACCACAGAGTTATGTATTGGGGTGACCCAGGTTCAATCCCTGGTCTAGCCAGTATTTTCAGTCCAAAAAGAACCTCCAAGGTATGTGTAATTTGCACTACATCCTCCATCTTGTACTTACCATATTTTTGAAACAGTTATTGCAGAGTTCCCATTCTGAGAACATAGCTGTATTAGAAAAAAGCATAGTAAACACACCTACTACACTTTGTCCTAATCTTACTATGCTTTTTTGCCAATACTACTACTACACCTTGCTACTAGCACTACCCACTATGCATTTTGCTAATACTACTATGCAATTTGCCTAATACTACTACATTATCCCAATAGTATTACCCTTTTTACTAATGTAACTTATGGTAGTAGTCCACAGACTAACACAATGCACTCCCCCATAGTAGGAAAAGGCCTTTAGTTGGTTGACATCATCACACCTAGGTCAAATACTACTAGGGGCAGTTTATTCTTCAACACCCTGGGCATGACCCTAGCAAGCACTGTCCCAGAGCCCCAACACAATTTCCATGCAGCCAACTGGGACAGGTTCCAGCAGCCCACTTCAGACCAATCTCCTGATGCTTGGCCCCCAAAACTTTGGCCACCACAGCTGAGTTCCAACAGGCCACCCACTCCCTAATACAAGCAATCCAGGCCATCATGGACCAGGAGGTCCCTGGAAGCAAGCCCTCCCCCACATGCCAAATGGTGGTGGACCATAACCTCATGGAACTTCTCATGAAACTGGCTATGGCCAACCCCAAGTCCTTCAAGCACAGGTTGGACCCACATCAGCAAACCTGACATTTCCCCCCAGCTTTCCAGTGCTCCCAGAAATTTTGACAAATGATTCCAGACCTCCATGACCCTCCCAGACCCTCCAACCCTCCAGATGCACAACCACAGTCAGGACAAAAGTTGTAGCCCACAATCACAGGACCATGGGAATATGATTACCTCAGCAATATCTCCTTTTTTAGGTGAAATATTTGCAAAGTTCACATGGGGACACAGTTTGTCAAAAAAAGAAGAGTGGCTGTACAGTCATGATATCATAATGGAAGTTGTAGGACTGGATCACAGGATCATGGGAATGTGCTTATCTCATTGAAATGCCCAAAAGTGGGTGAGAAAATTGCAAAATACAACAAGAAATTGAAGTCTCAAAAAATAAACTTCAAAGACGTCATTATGAAAGTTGTAGTGGCTGACAAGAGGACTCCAGAGGTATGCTTATCTCATCCATCCATGCAGAAATGATTGAGATACAGGCAAAATACAATTAATGTAGTGTAGTGTGCATTTTTATTACCATAAGTGTAGAGTTTATTAGTAATTGATTAGCAAAGTGCTGTGTAGATTTTTGATTACCAAAGTGTAGTAAACTCAGCTTTTTTGACTACCAATCAAGTGGGGTGTGTTTTGTAGTGTTTGATTAGTAAAGTGCAGTGTACACTGTTATTACAAGAAGTGTAGCATTGCAGCATATTTTTGACTACTTAATAAGTGTTGTGTTTGAATAGGAAAGTGTAGTGTAGTGTTTGCATGTTTGACTACCAAATATTTGTAGTGGAACTAGGAATTGCAGTGTAGAGCTGATTAGCAAAAAAAGTGTAGTCATGATTAGGTGGTTGTGTAGTGGGCACAGCCACAATAGCTTGAAATTCTGCAAAGTCACAAAAATACCCCAAAAACATGATATAGTAGACACCAAAACTCATGCCTTTCATGCAAGTGGCCAAAGCTGACCAAACAAAGGCCAATTCCTACTATGGGGTAGTGTATGCTATTAGTCCACTACTCCCACCTATTTAATTAGTGAAAAGGATAATACTATTAGACAAGTGTGGTAGTGGGTAGTAGTAATAGCAGTATACAAGGGCCAGCATAGCATACTGTATGGGGACTCTTCTTTTGAACTACTTGAATACAGACCTTTCTGTCTGGAAGCAAGTACTCTCTGAGAAGATCCTTATTGTTGGGCTGCTGACTCAAGTCTTCTCTTTGAGTCATCATCACATGTTTTTTTTCCTGTGGTAGCATGGTCTAACTTCAAACCCAAAAATCCACCCTTGATACCTTCTCAACAACTCATGGTCTGGCCCTCCACTTGCACACCAAGCAAGTATCCCTAATACCCATCTATAAAATCACTAACATCAGATATAACCTATGCTGATCTACCCAGGCTTGAGCAGCTTCCTTACCTCTTAGCCCAACAGCTCAGCCTAGTGCTGAGGCTCTCATTGATACCCCTTTACTGTGCTTGACTCCTCTTGAAAGTCAGTACTCAACCCCTGTTGACAAGTCTGTTGGTGATGTCACTTGCAAGTACAGTTGTTGTTCAATCCACTTCTAGAAGTCCAAGTCTGGTGCCCCAAAGTGCTGCTGTTGATGCACCCAGCTTGAGGTCCCACTCACTGGAGTATCCCAGGGATGCTGAATCCCTGGAGGCTATAAAAGCTAGTGCTGTTAGAGCTACAGTACCAGCTCACAGTGTACATGTTCACTTACCTGGTGATGTCCAAACTAATGTGTCACTCTCCTCATCAATGAGTGAAACTGAGGTTGAATGTAATGATCTGCAGTCATGGACCACAGTAGTGTGGAAGATGTTGCATGAAAATGCACCCATGGTAAGCTTATGCATGAGCAGGCATGTATTGTCCAAGAAGCTGAAAGGTGCCTGACCCTAGATGAGCAGGAAAGGATCAGGAGGAGATCCTCATCTAGGTGTGACAATGTGCAACAGAATGACATGCTCAAACCTGATGATAGCCCCAAGGAGCCAAAGGGCAGAGGCACTGACCACAAAACTGGGGTGCACTCAACATCAGTAGTGACAAGCTGAATGTTGAGGCACAGCATGCCACACTTGCATTGTGGAACACTGCTCATAAGTTGGCTAATGAAAGTGAAAGTGATCAACCAGGACCCTCTAGGAATGAATGACAGAGAGAAATAGCACTCCCCAAAGAGCATATTTGCTCTTTCTGTGACTCCATTTTGCTGAGGTTGAGCCCTGACAGTGTGCCACCTGCTGTCAAGGAGGTCAGGCACTCATCCTCTCATTTCCTGCTGCTGAAAAACTTGTCATAGGTGGCACATCATGCACCAGGGTGCTGTTGGACATAAAGGGCAGCCAGAATTGAGGAGTCAAGAGGTGTCAAGTTATATCAGATTCAACTAGTATTGATAGGCAGGTGAAATCATGACCTTGGTCCATGTGCAAATATTGGTTAATTGCAAGGGATTGAGTGTATGAACATTTTTCTAGGAGCTAATGATGGGAAGCCCAAGGTGTAAGGAGCTCAGCAAGAGTCCAATCAGGAAGATTGGAGAGTTGAATGATGAGAGTGAAGCAATCAAAAACAGGTATGTGTGCACTGATGCCCCCCTTTAGCTCCCCAATGTGATATCTCTCACTTTCTACCCAATGGATTGGTTTAAAACTCAATACACAGATAGCCCAGGACCTTCTGAGTCAGACATTATCTTTTGACAGTTGAAGAAGCAGTGTGGAACCTAATCAACTCCTATAGCTCTAGGGAGCTTTGGAATGTACCAGACTAGAGTCCAGTGTGAGTAAGCAAGGGTCCCAACACTGGACTCAGCTAGACTAAGTGCACTTCTAGGTAAAACAACAATAAACAAAGGGTGACAAATGCCCCACAATGGCCTTGGTGGGTCTAGCCTTCTCCTTCCTGTCATCCTCATCCTTACAGGTGTCTTCCCAGTTGCTCCTAGTCACAGTCAGGATGTGCTGTATGATGGCTATTTCATCATCCTGATCTTCAGGATCCATGTGGGGCAAGAACACCCCCCAATAGCCAAGGCAAGCCTCACACATGTCAGACTTGATGGAAAAGATGTCTCATCATGCTCAAATGTGTGGGCAATCCCACAGAATCATCAGGTTCATGTTCAAGAATCTCTGCCTGCACCTCAGTGAAGATCTCATTGCTGAGTTGGGAGTTCCCCTTTGCTTCTTTGTACTGTCTCACATAGGAGAGATTTGTGGCCTCCTGTGGGTCATAAGTATACAGCTGAGCATAAGAAGGCTGCAGACCCTGTGGTAGCATGAGGGCTCCCATGAGATGGTGAACAGTTCCATGAATGCAAAAGAAGCAGGACCTGCCCCCTGGACAGTCTGCCTATCCACCTCTACTCCCACTGAGGTAAATGCCAGGGCATTGTTATACTGACAAACATTCTCCCTAAGCTCCCTCTGGTCTTGGGGGTCATCAAAGAGACCTTGGAGAACCCTTGGCCATTGCTGGATTGGAGGGAGTAGCACCTGGCCTTGAAGACAACAAATGCCAAAGCAAGGGTGAAGTGCACTGGAGTTGGACAGCTTTTCTGAGAGAAAATGGAGGGCATGACAATTGGGTCATTGGATATTCATGAGACCCACATAGTGATGCTGCACTGGCTCAGTGTATGGCCTACCACCTGGAGGGATGCAATGTGGAACTGGTGGTGGTGGTGGTGGTGGGTTTGGGTCTGGATCTGGCCCAAAACTGGGATCAGGGCTGGGAGATGGATCAGGGGGTGGTGGTGGTTCATGCTCAGCAGTTGTCTGAGTGTCTCTCCACTGTTCAGCATAGTAACATAGCTTGTCCTTGTCCCTGGGTACCCACTTTTCAAAATCTGTTCTACCATAGTTAGTTTTTGTGGTAACAATGCGCATATGTGCTGCAGAAAAAATGACTGCCAGTACCAGCAAGAGCAGCAAGGTAGTGGGCAGCTGGCAGATCACAAACAACAAGTGCAATGGCACTTTGCAAGACCCTTCCATTATGGTGATTCACAGTTCTTGAGCAGCAAACCCCTTGCTCCCAGGAAGTAGCAAGTTGGGTGATAAGTGGGCATATGTAGTGGTTGAGGTTTGCCAGTGAAGGTTGCCTTGGACCAGGAATGATGCCAGTAAGATACACATTTTTGGGTTTGTATCTCATGTCAAGGGGACAGTTGAGGCACACCATTGGAATGATACCTGATGAAGTGCTAGCACCATGCAAGCTCATACCCTCTGGGTTGAAAAAGTTGACATATAAAGCAAACACATATCAACCTTCATCACCCCTATCCATGAAAAGTCACCTGCCCTTTGGACCACCAAATTCCCATAAGAATTTTGCTTTGAAAGGGGTCTTGACAAAACAGGGTTGAGGAGAGGTGAGGGACACAGTGACCTCATCACATGATGCATCCATCATCATCTTGAGGTCACTCCTTAATAACAGGCTGGCAAGGTAGTCATTGAAGTCATGGTAAAAGAATGTCTTCCTTGGCTGGTGGGTACCACTGGGTTGAACATTTAGCAGTGGCTCACCACACAGTGTGTGGGATTTGGGTAGTGAGTACAATAGTTCAGATAGGTAGGGGTTGCCAAACCTGTTGAATACATTGGTGCATAAGTACACTGCATAAGCCACTGTCTTGGACATAATATTGAACTTGCTGAGTGCTGTCTCAATGGTAGGTGGAAGCTGTCAAATGATATTTTCATGAGATGTGCTAAGTGTGCCATCAGATCATTGGAATGCTAGAAAAAGCAGCAGAGACAAGGTACCCATGAGGAAGTTGCCATGGCACTGGCTGACTCCCATCAGGACACTGCAGACTATGCCAATGAGGACCACAACCTGAGTGACCATGTCCATATGCTCTATTGGTGGGGTATTTTGATTCTCTCTATTGGGGAGTGAACAATTTAATATTTTTAGTGAAGATGATACTTACTGGTATCAACATTTACCAGCTCCAAATTTCCTGAGGAAGGAGAGGGGGACAGCCTTGCCTTGACCTCAAGCTCAAGCTGGTGTATGACAGAGGCATGTTGTGGGTGGGCAGCTGACCAAGGTCATCAGCAAATAACCTGACCCTGTGTATTAAAGCACAAAGATGGACTCACAAGGGATGCCTTTTGTGGGCTTTGTTCTCATACAAAGACAATTAGTATTGATGCAATTTGTGGAAGGCTCTGCTACCAGACTTTATTTCCAGAACATGATTGTCATAGAGGGATAACAAAGCCCTTGAGCATAACAAGAACAGTTAGGTTAAGGTGATCATGGAAGGCATTCTAATGGATCTTGATTTGTACATCCTGTTAGCAACAGTGAAGGCTAGGGGCGTCCAAGGGGCGCCTAATTGACTCTAATAGCTCTAGGGAGCTTGGGAAAATACCAGACTAGAGTCCAGTGTGAGCAACCATAGATTGAACAGAGATATGAGGGTACACAGTACCTAGAGTCCAGTGTGAGCAACCAAAGGTCTCAACACTGGACTCAGCTACACCAAGTGCGCTTCTAGGTCAACAATAGTAAACAAAGAGTGGCGAATGCGCCACAACACTAGGAATAGGCCTAGAAGGCTGGGAAAAGAAGTAGTAAGTAGCAAATGAGATGGGGAATCAAATGGTAGTAAGTAAGAGACCATTTGGAAGAAAGGAAACAAAGATAAGAGGTGAAGATCACCACAAGGAACACATCCCACTACAAGACCTACTTGTCCTGGCAGGCATTTACAACAGAACTTGATTTGTATGTCCCACTACAAGATCCACTTATCTGAGGCAGTGCACTGTGAGAACTGAATGACCAACTAGCATGACTAGAAGTCTGCACAATTCATCCAAACATGAATTCAGGTGCATATCAGATTGATGGTCACAGAAATATCAACTAGCACTACCTATCAATCACATGCTGCTTGCCCTCCCCTTCACCAGAGCCCCCCAGCTCTGAAAAATGGCAACTATGATGGATCTGCAAGCTATGATAACAGCTATACCCAAGAGGGAGTTGGGAGGGAGAAGTCTGTGTACAATGTCAATTATAGCTGCAAGGTCCAGTGGCATTATGATGTTGAGTAAGAGAATGACAACCACACAAAGTAGCAATGGAGTTGGCGCACAGTACTTAGGTGGGTTTTGCACCCAGTGCTTGACCTTGTGCAAGTGTGAGTGGAGAGTATGTCAGATAATTAGGTCCTCAGTAATACCAAACTACTGTATTGATATATACCTGTCAGATAATTAGGCACAGGTAGTCAGTAAGTGTAAGGGCTAAATAAAAGGGTGACTTACTCCTCAGTAATACCAAACTACTGAGGAGGGAGGGGAGAAAATTTATCCTAGTGTATGTATGTTTTTTTGCTTATGTAAGCAACACATCATTGCACCTTAGTATAATATTACTAGGGGGCAGTTTATAGTCAACAAAGTAGCCTATAAAGTTGTCAAACTTGCATCCACTGGCACTACTTGTTCCTTGTGGTGATCTTCACCTCTTATCTTCATTTCCTTTCCTCTAAATGGTCCCTTACTTACTACCATTTGATCCCCCATCTCATTTGCTATGTACTACTTCTTTTCCCAGCCTTCTAGGCCTATTCCTAGTGTTGTGGCACATTAGCCACTCTGTGTTTACTGTTGTTTACCTAGAAGTGCACTTAGTCTAGCCGAGTCCAGTGTTGACACCCTTGGTTACTCACACTGGACTCTAGGTACTGTGTACCCTCATATCTCCATCCAATCTATGGTTACTCACACTGGACTCTAGTCTGGTATTTTCCCAAGCTCCCTAGAGCTATAGGAGTCAATTAGGTGCCCCTTGGATGCCCCTAGCCTTCATTGTTGCTAACAAGCTCCTCTTCCAACTGAATTGATGTAGCACCAAATTTTGCTTTGTCACTATCCAACAGGTACTGCAGGGAGATCAACTCCAGAAGGTGGTGGAGCTTTTTGGAAACAGTGATATGAAGCTTGTCAAGGGTTACCATAGATGATATCTTGAATGGCAAGTTTCCCCCGTCTGGTAAACACGCCACTGCACACTGAATTTCAAATGCTGGATGGCAGAGAGGGTTGGAATATGTTACTGTTCAAACAAGGAATTTGTACTCATGTTTCAGGATCATAATTCAAGCTCATTGATTTGGCCACTACCCTCCCTTTTGATGTAGTGTCCTTCTTTGACTTGCCAGGGCATTGTACTGGGTTGATAGCAGTGTGAGGCTGCCACTTGTCTGAGAGAACTTCTTGAATGTTGGTGCCATCCTCAGACTCTGAGCTGAGTAGATCAGAGCTGTTACAGTTGTTGATGTCCATTACTTCCTCACCCCCACTGTCTGAAACCTCTGACTCCATTCCAGGTCCATGATTGGATAATGTGATAATGAATTCTGCTGTGCACTGGAGCATGGCACTAGAGGGAGCAGGAGCAAGTTCATCATCATCATCTTCAGGTATCCAGTCTAAAAGACAGTTGTGAATGGGCTGCACATGAATCTCAGTGGATTGTTGATGTTTAGGCTTGTGAACTGTGGGTTGAGTAGCCTCCAAGTTTGCTTGTTTATGTGCCTGGGGGGGGTTGAGATAGTGCTGGGTATTCTGCTCTGTACCATGTGCAATGCCCTGAGCACTGGCAGGAGGCATGCTATTGCCTGATTTGCACAGATATTCCTGGATGATGTGGGTGTCAGTTTTACCAGACTTGGTACATTTCATGCATGCTATAGCATCAGCAAGGACCTTGCAACATATTTTACTATTGTGGCAGGTTGAGCATGCATGAGTGTTCACTACAACTGTCAGGAAGTCAGCAAAAGACATATGAAGGTCACTTTTGTAACTGCTTACCTGTAGCAGCTGGTATTGGACTTGTGGGAGTAAGAACATGTTCCTTGTGGTGATCTTCACCTCTTATCTTTGTTTCCTTTCTTCTAAATGGTCTCTTACTTACTACCATTTGATTCCCCATCTCATTTGCTACTTACTACTTCTTTTCCCAGCCTTCTAGGCCTATTCCTAGTGTTGTGGCACATTAGCCACTCTTTGTTTACTGTTGTTTACCTAGAAGTGCACTTAGTGTAGCTGAGTCCATGTTGAGACCATACTGTGTACTGTCATATTTCTGTTCAATCCATGGTTACTCATTGGACTCTAGTCTGGTACATTCCCAAGCTCCCTAGAGCTCTAGGAATTGATTATGTGCCCCTTGGACACCCCTAACTTTCACTGTTGCTAACAGTGAATGGGAGATCTGCTGGTGTGATGACAAAGCTTTCAAGAGAGCCTGAGTTGCTGTCAGCTACTTGCTTGTGAGCACCAGCTGAGGTTGTTCTCCCAATGGTAGGGATGGCCCACAGGTGGTGTAGGGTTTCTTTTGAACACACTGTGGCATGAGGCACAGTAGATGAACTTCCTCTGGAGCATAGGAACAAATTGTTCTATGTTTTGGCAGGACAGTTGAACATCATCTGGCAATCACCACTGGTTGGAAAATAGAAGATTGTTGAGCTGGTGAAGGTATCAGAGTAAATGCATATGGGGATGACAAAGAGTTACCTGACTAGGGTGTTTACTTTGGGAATGGATTCACAAAGTAGTTTGAAGCAATCCACTACCCAAGCCTTCAAAGTGCAGAGAGCTGGTTCTTGCAAAGTTGGAAGAGCAATTAGGCAGGCAATGTGAGTCTGATCAAATTACTGAATTGGATCAAGTGCCCCATTCTATTGGAAGAATGGTATGACAGCAGTTGGGTCAATGATATGACCAGTTCTCTGGGATCCTCTGGAAAACCCTGAGGCAAGGAGAGATTCATATGTCTTCTGAGGAGCTGTTGTGGAAGGCATGCAAGTGGAACACTGGCTTGGGAGTACTGGTAGCCAGAGGGCTGTGGTTCTCTCATGGCCAAAGGACTGCACAACACACTGTCTGAACTGCTCAGAGTTAGGAGAGGTCAGATCTTCTTTCCTGGTGATGCTAGGAACACTGGGCAACTTCTGGCTATGAGAGTTCCTGTGGTCATTAAGCTGCTTAGTGTGAGTGGATTTGGATTTTTGCACAGTATAGTCACTGAGGGTGCACATATGGCCAGGAATGGGATTCCCAATGTGGAGAACAGGACCAACTTGGTCAGGGCACTTGCAACAATGTTGGGATATTGAGCCAGTATGAGGTGTGGTAACTCCTTTTGGTGGGGTTTGTAGTATTTTCGTCCACTGCTGGTACCTGTCCTCTTGCAAAATGGAATGTGGTGAGGTCTTTTGCAAGTCATCATGTTGGTGAGAGGCACTCCATAACCACAGATTTTCCCCTCTGGGAGATTCCCACAAATGATGATGTCATAGTCTGGCATATGGCAATGCCCAGCTGACAAAGATTTTGTTGATCACTTGCCTGTTTTATGTCACAGTGGATGAAACCATCAGTACAAGGACCTTTGTTTGTGCACTGAATTGCCTGAGAGTCTGCATGCATGATCACTGCAATTGTGTGAGTGGTCTTACCATTTATGAAGCAACCAGGACCTTCTTGATTTCATATAATGTTGGCATCAAGCTAAGTATTGCAAGTCACTTGTCACCTCTATTCATAAACACTGCACAAAGCTCACCATGGGGATTGCATTCCAACAATCTCAATTGAGATATTGTATGAGCCAAAGGAAAGATGACTCAAAGCCACATTTGAACAGGACACCAGGAATAAGGCATGTGAGTTTGCTGGTTCATTTGTTGATGTCCTGGGCATGACAGCTATGTTTAGCTGACTGATACTCTAGCTGAGGAAGTGGGAGACAATTTCAAGTATGGGAAGATTGAAATCACCAGCATCAATTGCTACTGAGATGTTTGGAACTTGTGCATCTGTCCCTGTGTGTGGTGGCAGTCCTTGCAGAATTGTGAGTGAGAGCAATGAGAAGGAGAGGGTCTGTGCCCATACTGGGAGAGTTTGAGGGAAGGGTTTTAAGGATGTTTTTGAAGAGCCTACTGCAGTTGACCCCCATGAGACACCCATTGTACTTGGCCATGCAGTGCTTGAGGAAGTGTAGAGAGACCAGGAATGACTAGTCCCCCTGTCCTTCATTTTCCCAGTACCTGGTGCACTTGGTATTGCAAAAAGAAAGCCTCCACAGACCAGTGGTGGTCAGTTGGCATGATTCATCTTGTCATCACCCTGATCCAGATTTGGGGTCACTCTGCAGGCAGGCAGTGCAAGATGCCTAACAATTACATGCACCTTGTTACAGTGATTAATGGTCACAGATAAATCAATAAGTGAAATCTATGGGTGAATCTCCTGACATCATGCATTGCTTGCTTTGTATGTGGCTATGTTTTGGGAAGCAGTGCGGAACATGGAATCTCATTAACCTTGGCCACAGGGCCAGGGTTGCCATATGTGACATGATTCATCCAGCTATGATTTGTGGAGGGAGGTCTCACATGAACCAAGGTAACAATTTGGTCCTAACCCAACCAACAACTGCTTGAAGTGGAGACATGCTGTCCACCACCATTCTTGCTACATCAGGATTGAATGTAAGTGAGACCACATCCAGTCTGACTGATACCACTTGCTATAGGCCCCCCTTTCCCACAGTTCTACCATTGACTCATTTTTATTGGTAATACATGGTGAAGGAAATGAAATATTTCATTTGGATGTTCTCTGAGAAAGCATTCATAATAAAACAGTAGCTCTTTCTTCAATTTTCCAAAATCCTTTTCCCCAGGGATATATGCTCAGAACATACTCCTGTTATTTTCATTACTACTGCATGTTGTTGCTAAAAAAAATTAGTATATATTGTTTGATTTCTGGCAAGAGAAACAGCTTGAATACCATACTTTCTATTTTGATGGGGAATGTTATGGTGTTCACTGTGTGTTCTTGGAGAGAATGAACACAATTTTTGCCAGGTTTTTCAGAGAGAAAAAAAATACTATCATCACTCAGTGTCCTGTGGGATGATACAATTCACACCATTTGCAGTATCTGATGCTTGAATATTTGGCTATTTTCTCTGCAAGGTTTCAAGGAAAAATGAAGAAATAAACCATATGTTTATCAGATTATTCTGTAAAAGAAAATCCAGGGAATTAAGTCAAAATATTCAGGTGGAAGGATGTGCACAACATTGCAATCCAGTTTTTATGGGCGGGTCAGACAAAGAAAATGAAGTATGGCTTCAGGATATTTTGGTCAGTAGCATTGATCAAGAAATGGTATCCCTTCCTTGAATATTTTCAGAATGTTTTCCTGGCAAATATTGTCCAATGCTTGCAGTGAAACCATGTTTGATTGTGTTCATACACCTTTAAAAGGCATGCAGACTTCCATCCATCACATTTTGTAATGTTCAAACACAATCAAACATGGTATGATGCACACACATCAAACCTGTTTGATCACATTCACACACCCTTAAAGTGCATGTGGACTTTGGTCCATCACATTTTCATGGTGTTTGATTGCAATCAAATGGTCAAACCATGTTCAATCATGTCTGTCCACCTTTAATAAGCATGTGGACCTTGTTCCATCACATTCAATGATGATGTTCAAATGCAATCAAACATGGTATGATGCACATCAAACTGTGTTCAATTGCATTTGTACACCTTTAAACAGCATGTGTATTTTCTTCCATTGTATTTATATCATGGTGTTTGAATGTGATCAAACACAGTGCAGGGCATGTCTGATGCATGGGATGTTGGACAATGCAATATGTAACATGGCACATGTTTCCATATAGTTTTCAAGGACAGCTGATGAAGTTGCCCCATGATGTATGAATCTGCTAGCATGTGTGGTTTGGATTATAATACACATGGATTTTGAATGTCCTTTAGCCACTGTCTGAGAATACCATTGAGAAGGTATCTGCCATGGTACCCATGGTATTAATTTGGTTGCAAGATAACCACAGGCTTGTTGTTGTGGTTTGTTTGACCTCATTCACAAGGTATTGTGGTCCATTGGGCAGGAATTCCAGTCCAATGTGCATTCTACAAAACACAGCAAGGGAGGACTTTGCTCCCCATTGCCATGTCTCTCACAACATGAGATCCCTCAATGTATCCAATAGCATGTCATCAATGACTCTGTTTGAGCCCCAGTCCACATTCCATTGCTTCTCTTGTGAATGTAGACTACAGACAATATCCTTCTCCCTATTAAAAATGACCTCCACTCACCTACTGTCACAAGGCTCTCCACATATTCCTGTGATATCCAAACTTCATCATCTTTGATACAGGATCTCAGGTGCCTCCATGTCTGCTGTGGGGAGGACCACATGCTTCCCACAGTCACTGTTGGATCACTTGAGGATGGTGCTTTCTGCAATCTTGGCACCATCATTGAGGAGGGTTGTCCAGGAAGAGTAGGACCCCTTTATCTGTGTGATCACCTGCAAATGGCAAGTCATTGACCATTTTCTTCCTGCTAATTGTATCTGTTCTATTGGAGGCCAGAATTGTGTCATGTGGACAAGGAGCTTGATATGACTCTCATATGTCACAAGTTGGTCTTTGTTGAGGCCATAGGCATTTTGGACCAACCTATATGTATGACAGATGTCATTCATGGCAATGTGAGAATGTAGTTTCCCTCACCTGTAGTCTATGCTGTAGTCTATACTGCAATGATGCCATCCTTGCTTGCCAGTTCATTCCAAACTGTTGGATTAGCTTGAGGGTTGAGGATGGCATCTCTCCCACAGCATGTAGTCAATCTTGAATGCCTCCCCCTTATCATAGTCATCCATTTGTAGGATGACCCATAGCTGGATATTGCATAAATACAAGTACATGAAATGCATAGGTCCACAGTGCACTTACCCATTCTGTCACACACACCCTCACCCCTGTTGTATTTCCCACTGCTTGTACATGAACCCAGTCAAATCTTTGATGGCCTTGAATTGATTGTGTGTGATTTCCTCCATTACCCATGCAAGGTCACTGTCTGCTTCCTGCCTGCTTACCACATGACTTGGGTGGGGAATGTACAGAATGTTGAATCTCCTCATCTCAGACTTTCAGTAGGGTACCAACTGTCCCTGTTAACTGATGGAGACCTTGAAATGACCAGGGTGATGAGGCATGGTTGAAAGGGGGATGGGCCCATCGACCTGGTCATAGGGGATGACAGTTGATGGGACTGCATCAATGGGCCTGCTTCCAACAATGCCTGCCTAGATCACAATGAAGTGATCAAGAGAGGTAGACCTGCTTACTTGCTATGTATGAGTGTGGGGAAGTGGGGCATGAGAGAAGGCACTGTGGGTGGTGGTTGCAGAACCAGACCAGTTACCAGTGTTCTAAACTGGGTCACTTGGCAGTCAACTGCCCAAAGACAGTCTGCAGATTCTGTCACCAGGCCAAGCCAGGCAATGCTGACATGGACTGTTGAGTGATAGCACCACCCCAGAGTAGGTGGGATGGCAACTCTCCACAGGATGATCTTGAGTTACCTCCAGAGTAGACTCTTTAATTATGGTGCTTACATAATTAGCAATCTGGTGAGAGCCAGCTCAAGGGTCAAGGAGGCAAGTGCACAATGCAAGCAGGGAGTTGGCAGGGACGGTGTGACAAGACCTAAACTCTATGAGTCATAGACCCACCAACAAAGGACTAGACCAGTGAGGCAATGAGGTGATGAGAGAGAGGATGCTGGGAAGCAGGTGCTTTAGGCATCAGGACCCAGATGAACTAGCTTAGGGAAGCTAGTCTGGGAGATTGTGCCTAGTATATATACTATTGTACATGAGGCCTCCATGAGGTGTAACACAAGGAAACACTGAGGCATGACATCACAGTGACATCATCCTGTGGAGCAGACCAGTCCAGAGGGTAGGCATGCACTCCCCATGAGGCAGGAGTTCAGATGAGCCCATAGATAAGGGACACTGAAGAATGGTGAGATGGGGTAGGTGAAGGAGGCAATGCTGAGTCCTCTCTGGAGAGAACATTGATGGCTGGATGATTGAGGTAAGGGCAATGTGTCTATTATCAGGCTGTTCATATATGGCATCAGTCATATTAATATAGGATCTTGTAATAATTGGGCAATGGATGGACACAACTGGGAGTATTGCCTGGATGGAGCTCATATATGGTCTGGGTGTCACTGGAGTTGCTACTATATATGGAAGGTGACCAACCATAAAAGGAAGTTTTGGCTTATGTAAGCTTACCATTGTTGAACACTCTGGTGTCAGTGGTGTTACTACCAAAAAAGGAAATAGATCTTCCCATGGTCACATGACCACTTCTCCACACAACTGTGGAAATGATGCTGTGCTGCAGGTATAAAAGGGATCTTCTGTTCAGATTTTTTACATGTGCCATAAGACTGCCTATCCCCTCTGACAGTCAGTATCTTTGATACTCCCACTAGTGTCACCATAAGGGGAAAAGTACACCTTGAGCAGGATATAAATCCCTGCAGCAATTTGGAGTTGTCAGTGTACTGCCTGTCCTGAATGTATGTATATGTCACATGGTTTCTAAACAAAGTGCTGTTGACATCATCTAGATGCATGTTCACAGAAGTGCCAAGCAAACTTATCAACACATGCATACTTGGGATTTCTCCAATCCTCTTATGGGGGAATGGGGATTCTCCAAGTGGTCAGTTGGAGATTTCTCCATGGGTACCACCAGAATGGAATTTCTCCATGACTATTATGTGGCAGTGGAGAATACCCAACTGGTCATTTGGGGATTCTCCATGGATGTGGAGATTCCCAGAATGGAATTTCTCCACCCCTCTTATGGGGGCATGGGGAATCTCCAATTTGGGAGTCAGGAATTCCCCATGGGGTGTGATATTCTCCAAGTGTCAGAATGAGATTTCTCCATACTCAGTTGTATTTTATAGAAAGGACCACTTGTTCAAGGCATACAACAAACTTGTCAGTCACCAGCCTTCCCTATGGAGGGTGTTTGAGTGTGGGCATGCATGCAAACTTGTAAACATCTGCAAAGAGGTAACACTGTCTTCAGGACCCCCATTGCTCAAGGTGTACTTTTCCCCTTATGGTGACACTAGTGGGAGTATCAAAGATACTGACTGTCAGAGGGGATAGGCAGTCTTATGGCACATGTAAAAAATCTGAACAGAAGATCCCTTTTATACCTGCAGCACAGCATCATTTCCACAGTTGTGTGGAGAAGTGGTCATGTGACCATGGGAAGATCTATTTCCTTTTTTGGTAGTAACACCACTGACACCAGAGTGTTCAACAATGGTAAGCTTACATAAGCCAAAACTTCCTTTTATGGTTGGTCACCTTCCATATATAGTAGCAACTCCAGTGACACCCAGACCATATATGAGCTCCATCCAGGCAATACTCCCAGTTGTGTCCATCCATTGCCCAATTATTACAAGATCCTATATTAATATGACTGATGCCATATATGAACAGCCTGATAATAGACACATTGCCCTTACCTCAATCATCCAGCCATCAATGTTCTCTCCAGAGAGGACTCAGCATTGCCTCCTTCACCTACCCCATCTCACCATTCTTCAGTGTCCCTTATCTATGGGCTCATCTGAACTCCTGCCTCATGGGGAGTGCATGCCTACCCTCTGGACTGGTCTGCTCCACAGGATGATGTCACTGTGATGTCATGCCTCAGTGTTTCCTTGTGTTACACCTCATGGAGGCCTCATGTACAATAGTATATATACTAGGCACAATCTCCCAGACTAGCTTCCCTAAGCTAGTTCATCTGGGTCCTGATGCCTAAAGCACCTGCTTCCCAGCATCCTCTCTCTCATCACCTCATTGCCTCACTGGTCTAGTCCTTTGTTGGTGGGTCTATGACTCATAGAGTTTAGGTCTTGTCACACCGTCCCTGCCAACTCCCTGCTTGCATTGTGCACTTGCCTCCTTGACCCTTGAGCTGGCTCTCACCAGATTGCTAATTATGTAAGCACCATAATTAAAGAGTCTACTCTGGAGGTAACTCAAGATCATCCTGTGGAGAGTTGCCATCCCACCTACTCTGGGGTGGTGCTATCACTCAACAGTCCATGTCAGCATTGCCTGGCTTGGCCTGGTGACAGAATCTGCAGACTGTCTTTGGGCAGTTGACTGCCAAGTGACCCAGTTTAGAACACTGGTAACTGGTCTGGTTCTGCAACCACCACCCACAGTGCCTTCTCTCATGCCCCACTTCCCCACACTCATACATAGCAAGTAAGCAGGTCTACCTCTCTTGATCACTTCATTGTGATCTAGGCAGGCATTGTTGGAAGCAGGCCCATTGATGCAGTCCCATCAACTGTCATCCCCTATGACCAGGTCGATGGGCCCATCCCCCTTTCAACCATGCCTCATCACCCTGGTCATTTCAAGGTCTCCATCAGTTAACAGGGACAGTTGGTACCCTACTGAAAGTCTGAGATGAGGAGATTCAACATTCTGTACATTCCCCACCCAAGTCATGTGGTAAGCAGGCAGGAAGCAGACAGTGACCTTGCATGGGTAATGGAGGAAATCACACACAATCAATTCAAGGCCATCAAAGATTTGACTGGGTTCATGTACAAGCAGTGGGAAATACAACAGGGGTGAGGGTGTGTGTGACAGAATGGGTAAGTGCACTGTGGACCTATGCATTTCATGTACTTGTATTTATGCAATATCCAGCTATGGGTCATCCTACAAATGGATGACTATGATAAGGGGGAGGCATTCAAGATTGACTACATGCTGTGGGAGAGATGCCATCCTCAACCCTCAAGCTAATCCAACAGTTTGGAATGAACTGGCAAGCAAGGATGGCATCATTGCAGTATAGACTACAGCATAGACTACAGGTGAGGGAAACTACATTCTCACATTGCCATGAATGACATCTGTCATACATATAGGTTGGTCCAAAATGCCTATGGCCTCAACAAAGACCAACTTGTGACATATGAGAGTCATATCAAGCTCCTTGTCCACATGACACAATTCTGGCCTCCAATAGAACAGATACAATTAGCAGGAAGAAAATGGTCAATGACTTGCCATTTGCAGGTGATCACACAGATAAAGGGGTCCTACTCTTCCTGGACAACCCTCCTCAATGATGGTGCCAAGATTGCAGAAAGCACCATCCTCAAGTGATCCAACAGTGACTGTGGGAAGCATGTGGTCCTCCCCACAGCAGACATGGAGGCACCTGAGATCCTGTATCAAAGATGATGAAGTTTGGATATCACAGGAATATGTGGAGAGCCTTGTGACAGTAGGTGAGTGGAGGTCATTTTTAATAGGGAGAAGGATATTGTCTGTAGTCTACATTCACAAGAGAAGCAATGGAATGTGGACTGGGGCTCAAACAGAGTCATTGATGACATGCTATTGGATACATTGAGGGATCTCATGTTGTGAGAGACATGGCAATGGGGAGCAAAGTCCTCCCTTGCTGTGTTTTGTAGAATGCACATTGGACTGGAATTCCTGCCCAATGGACCACAATACCTTGTGAATGAGGTCAAACAAACCACAACAACAAGCCTGTGGTTATCTTGCAACCAAATTAATACCATGGGTACCATGGCAGATACCTTCTCAATGGTATTCTCAGACAGTGGCTAAAGGACATTCAAAATCCATGTGTATTATAATCCAAACCACACATGCTAGCAGATTCATACATCATGGGGCAACTTCATCAGCTGTCCTTGAAAACTATATGGAAACATGTGCCATGTTACATATTGCATTGTCCAACATCCCATGCATCAGACATGCCCTGCACTGTGTTTGATCACATTCAAACACCATGATATAAATACAATGGAAGAAAATACACATGCTGTTTAAAGGTGTACAAATGCAATTGAACACAGTTTGATGTGCATCATACCATGTTTGATTGCATTTGAACATCATCATTGAATGTGATGGAACAAGGTCCACATGCTTATTAAAGGTGGACAGACATGATTGAACATGGTTTGACCATTTGATTGCAATCAAACACCATGAAAATGTGATGGACCAAAGTCCACATGCACTTTAAGGGTGTGTGAATGTGATCAAACAGGTTTGATGTGTGTGCATCATACCATGTTTGATTGTGTTTGAACATTACAAAATGTGATGGATGGAAGTCTGCATGCCTTTTAAAGGTGTATGAACACAATCAAACATGGTTTCACTGCAAGCATTGGACAATATTTGCCAGGAAAACATTCTGAAAATATTCAAGGAAGGGATACCATTTCTTGATCAATGCTACTGACCAAAATATCCTGAAGCCATACTTCATTTTCTTTGTCTGACCCGCCCATAAAAACTGGATTGCAATGTTGTGCACATCCTTCCACCTGAATATTTTGACTTAATTCCCTGGATTTTCTTTTACAGAATAATCTGATAAACATATGGTTTATTTCTTCATTTTTCCTTGAAACCTTGCAGAGAAAATAGCCAAATATTCAAGCATCAGATACTGCAAATGGTGTGAATTGTATCATCCCACAGGACACTGAGTGATGATAGTATTTTTTTTCTCTCTGAAAAACCTGGCAAAAATTGTGTTCATTCTCTCCAAGAACACACAGTGAACACCATAACATTCCCCATCAAAATAGAAAGTATGGTATTCAAGCTGTTTCTCTTGCCAGAAATCAAACAATATATACTAATTTTTTTTAGCAACAACATGCAGTAGTAATGAAAATAACAGGAGTATGTTCTGAGCATATATCCCTGGGGAAAAGGATTTTGGAAAATTGAAGAAAGAGCTACTGTTTTATTATGAATGCTTTCTCAGAGAACATCCAAATGAAATATTTCATTTCCTTCACCATGTATTACCAATAAAAATGAGTCAATGGTAGAACTGTGGGAAAGGGGGGCCTATAGCAAGTGGTATCAGTCAGACTGGATGTGGTCTCACTTACATTCAATCCTGATGTAGCAAGAATGGTGGTGGACAGCATGTCTCCACTTCAAGCAGTTGTTGGTTGGGTTAGGACCAAATTGTTACCTTGGTTCATGTGAGACCTCCCTCCACAAATCATAGCTGGATGAATCATGTCACATATGGCAACCCTGGCCCTGTGGCCAAGGTTAATGAGATTCCATGTTCCGCACTGCTTCCCAAAACATAGCCACATACAAAGCAAGCAATGCATGATGTCAGGAGATTCACCCATAGATTTCACTTATTGATTTATCTGTGACCATTAATCACTGTAACAAGGTGCATGTAATTGTTAGGCATCTTGCACTGCCTGCCTGCAGAGTGACCCCAAATCTGGATCAGGGTGATGACAAGATGAATCATGCCAACTGACCACCACTGGTCTGTGGAGGCTTTCTTTTTGCAATACCAAGTGCACCAGGTACTGGGAAAATGAAGGACAGGGGGACTAGTCATTCCTGGTCTCTCTACACTTCCTCAAGCACTGCATGGCCAAGTACAATGGGTGTCTCATGGGGGTCAACTGCAGTAGGCTCTTCAAAAACATCCTTAAAACCCTTCCCTCAAACTCTCCCAGTATGGGCACAGACCCTCTCCTTCTCATTGCTCTCACTCACAATTCTGCAAGGACTGCCACCACACACAGGGACAGATGCACAAGTTCCAAACATCTCAGTAGCAATTGATGCTGGTGATTTCAATCTTCCCATACTTGAAATTGTCTCCCACTTCCTCAGCTAGAGTATCAGTCAGCTAAACATAGCTGTCATGCCCAGGACATCAACAAATGAACCAGCAAACTCACATGCCTTATTCCTGGTGTCCTGTTCAAATGTGGCTTTGAGTCATCTTTCCTTTGGCTCATACAATATCTCAATTGAGATTGTTGGAATGCAATCCCCATGGTGAGCTTTGTGCAGTGTTTATGAATAGAGGTGACAAGTGACTTGCAATACTTAGCTTGATGCCAACATTATATGAAATCAAGAAGGTCCTGGTTGCTTCATAAATGGTAAGACCACTCACACAATTGCAGTGATCATGCATGCAGACTCTCAGGCAATTCAGTGCACAAACAAAGGTCCTTGTACTGATGGTTTCATCCACTGTGACATAAAACAGGCAAGTGATCAACAAAATCTTTGTCAGCTGGGCATTGCCATATGCCAGACTATGACATCATCATTTGTGGGAATCTCCCAGAGGGGAAAATCTGTGGTTATGGAGTGCCTCTCACCAACATGATGACTTGCAAAAGACCTCACCACATTCCATTTTGCAAGAGGACAGGTACCAGCAGTGGACGAAAATACTACAAACCCCACCAAAAGGAGTTACCACACCTCATACTGGCTCAATATCCCAACATTGTTGCAAGTGCCCTGACCAAGTTGGTCCTGTTCTCCACATTGGGAATCCCATTCCTGGCCATATGTGCACCCTCAGTGACTATACTGTGCAAAAATCCAAATCCACTCACACTAAGCAGCTTAATGACCACAGGAACTCTCATAGCCAGAAGTTGCCCAGTGTTCCTAGCATCACCAGGAAAGAAGATCTGACCTCTCCTAACTCTGAGCAGTTCAGACAGTGTGTTGTGCAGTCCTTTGGCCATGAGAGAACCACAGCCCTCTGGCTACCAGTACTCCCAAGCCAGTGTTCCACTTGCATGCCTTCCACAACAGCTCCTCAGAAGACATATGAATCTCTCCTTGCCTCAGGGTTTTCCAGAGGATCCCAGAGAACTGGTCATATCATTGACCCAACTGCTGTCATACCATTCTTCCAATAGAATGGGGCACTTGATCCAATTCAGTAATTTGATCAGACTCACATTGCCTGCCTAATTGCTCTTCCAACTTTGCAAGAACCAGCTCTCTGCACTTTGAAGGCTTGGGTAGTGGATTGCTTCAAACTACTTTGTGAATCCATTCCCAAAGTAAACACCCTAGTCAGGTAACTCTTTGTCATCCCCATATGCATTTACTCTGATACCTTCACCAGCTCAACAATCTTCTATTTTCCAACCAGTGGTGATTGCCAGATGATGTTCAACTGTCCTGCCAAAACATAGAACAATTTGTTCCTATGCTCCAGAGGAAGTTCATCTACTGTGCCTCATGCCACAGTGTGTTCAAAAGAAACCCTACACCACCTGTGGGCCATCCCTACCATTGGGAGAACAACCTCAGCTGGTGCTCACAAGCAAGTAGCTGACAGCAACTCAGGCTCTCTTGAAAGCTTTGTCATCACACCAGCAGATCTCCCATTCACTGTTAGCAACAGTGAAAGTTAGGGGTGTCCAAGGGGCACATAATCAATTCCTAGAGCTCTAGGGAGCTTGGGAATGTACCAGACTAGAGTCCAATGAGTAACCATGGATTGAACAGAAATATGACAGTACACAGTATGGTCTCAACATGGACTCAGCTACACTAAGTGCACTTCTAGGTAAACAACAGTAAACAAAGAGTGGCTAATGTGCCACAACACTAGGAATAGGCCTAGAAGGCTGGGAAAAGAAGTAGTAAGTAGCAAATGAGATGGGGAATCAAATGGTAGTAAGTAAGAGACCATTTAGAAGAAAGGAAACAAAGATAAGAGGTGAAGATCACCACAAGGAACATGTTCTTACTCCCACAAGTCCAATACCAGCTGCTACAGGTAAGCAGTTACAAAAGTGACCTTCATATGTCTTTTGCTGACTTCCTGACAGTTGTAGTGAACACTCATGCATGCTCAACCTGCCACAATAGTAAAATATGTTGCAAGGTCCTTGCTGATGCTATAGCATGCATGAAATGTACCAAGTCTGGTAAAACTGACACCCACATCATCCAGGAATATCTGTGCAAATCAGGCAATAGCATGCCTCCTGCCAGTGCTCAGGGCATTGCACATGGTACAGAGCAGAATACCCAGCACTATCTCAACCCCCCCCAGGCACATAAACAAGCAAACTTGGAGGCTACTCAACCCACAGTTCACAAGCCTAAACATCAACAATCCACTGAGATTCATGTGCAGCCCATTCACAACTGTCTTTTAGACTGGATACCTGAAGATGATGATGATGAACTTGCTCCTGCTCCCTCTAGTGCCATGCTCCAGTGCACAGCAGAATTCATTATCACATTATCCAATCATGGACCTGGAATGGAGTCAGAGGTTTCAGACAGTGGGGGTGAGGAAGTAATGGACATCAACAACTGTAACAGCTCTGATCTACTCAGCTCAGAGTCTGAGGATGGCACCAACATTCAAGAAGTTCTCTCAGACAAGTGGCAGCCTCACACTGCTATCAACCCAGTACAATGCCCTGGCAAGTCAAAGAAGGACACTACATCAAAAGGGAGGGTAGTGGCCAAATCAATGAGCTTGAATTATGATCCTGAAACATGAGTACAAATTCCTTGTTTGAACAGTAACATATTCCAACCCTCTCTGCCATCCAGCATTTGAAATTCAGTGTGCAGTGGCGTGTTTACCAGACGGGGGAAACTTGCCATTCAAGATATCATCTATGGTAACCCTTGACAAGCTTCATATCACTGTTTCCAAAAAGCTCCACCACCTTCTGGAGTTGATCTCCCTGCAGTACCTGTTGGATAGTGACAAAGCAAAATTTGGTGCTACATCAATTCAGTTGGAAGAGGAGCTTGTTAGCAACAATGAAGGCTAGGGGCATCCAAGGGGCACCTAATTGACTCCTATAGCTCTAGGGAGCTTGGGAAAATACCAGACTAGAGTCCAGTGTGAGTAACCATAGATTGGATGGAGATATGAGGGTACACAGTACCTAGAGTCCAGTGTGAGTAACCAAGGGTGTCAACACTGGACTCGGCTAGACTAAGTGCACTTCTAGGTAAACAACAGTAAACACAGAGTGGCTAATGTGCCACAACACTAGGAATAGGCCTAGAAGGCTGGGAAAAGAAGTAGTACATAGCAAATGAGATGGGGGATCAAATGGTAGTAAGTAAGGGACCATTTAGAGGAAAGGAAATGAAGATAAGAGGTGAAGATCACCACAAGGAACAAGTAGTGCCAGTGGATGCAAGTTTGACAACTTTATAGGCTACTTTGTTGACTATAAACTGCCCCCTAGTAATATTATACTAAGGTGCAATGATGTGTTGCTTACATAAGCAAAAAAACATACATACACTAGGATAAATTTTCTCCCCTCCCTCCTCAGTAGTTTGGTATTACTGAGGAGTAAGTCACCCTTTTATTTAGCCCTTACACTTACTGACTACCTGTGCCTAATTATCTGACAGGTATATATCAATACAGTAGTTTGGTATTACTGAGGACCTAATTATCTGACATACTCTCCACTCACACTTGCACAAGGTCAAGCACTGGGTGCAAAACCCACCTAAGTACTGTGCGCCAACTCCATTGCTACTTTGTGTGGTTGTCATTCTCTTACTCAACATCATAATGCCACTGGACCTTGCAGCTATAATTGACATTGTACACAGACTTCTCCCTCCCAACTCCCTCTTGGGTATAGCTGTTATCATAGCTTGCAGATCCATCATAGTTGCCATTTTTCAGAGCTGGGGGGCTCTGGTGAAGGGGAGGGCAAGCAGCATGTGATTGATAGGTAGTGCTAGTTGATATTTCTGTGACCATCAATCTGATATGCACCTGAATTCATGTTTGGATGAATTGTGCAGACTTCTAGTCATGCTAGTTGGTCATTCAGTTCTCACAGTGCACTGCCTCAGATAAGTGGATCTTGTAGTGGGACATACAAATCAAGTTCTGTTGTAAATGCCTGCCAGGACAAGTAGGTCTTGTAGTGGGATGTGTTCCTTGTGGTGATCTTCACCTCTTATCTTTGTTTCCTTTCTTCCAAATGGTCTCTTACTTACTACCATTTGATTCCCCATCTCATTTGCTACTTACTACTTCTTTTCCCAGCCTTCTAGGCCTATTCCTAGTGTTGTGGCGCATTCGCCACTCTTTGTTTACTATTGTTGACCTAGAAGCGCACTTGGTGTAGCTGAGTCCAGTGTTGAGACCTTTGGTTGCTCACACTGGACTCTAGGTACTGTGTACCCTCATATCTCTGTTCAATCTATGGTTGCTCACACTGGACTCTAGTCTGGTATTTTCCCAAGCTCCCTAGAGCTATTAGAGTCAATTAGGCGCCCCTTGGACGCCCCTAGCCTTCACTGTTGCTAACAGGATGTACAAATCAAGATCCATTAGAATGCCTTCCATGATCACCTTAACCTAACTGTTCTTGTTATGCTCAAGGGCTTTGTTATCCCTCTATGACAATCATGTTCTGGAAATAAAGTCTGGTAGCAGAGCCTTCCACAAATTGCATCAATACTAATTGTCTTTGTATGAGAACAAAGCCCACAAAAGGCATCCCTTGGCCTGCTGTACCCAGTCTCATACCCCCCATCCTTCATGTGAGTTGTGTTTCCTAGATTTCTGATCATTTCTAACCTCTTCATCACACTAGGGCTACCCCTCCCACATCCCCTCAGCAAGCACATGATGCTGCTCACCAATCAACATGCTCTAGGCTCTCCTCCTCAATGCCATTACCCACAAGCCCCAGTACCACCTCCACTGAATCTTCCTCATGGACTTTTGGTATGTATCCTGTGATCAGATATTGGAGGTGCAGCAGCAGCAGCTACAACAGCAGCATGAGCAGATGCAGAGGGAGCAGCAGTTGTATTTGCCAGAGATGGAGCATCAAGTGCAGCTTCAGAGGCAATTGGAGCAATAGCAGCACCTCTCCCAAGCACTCACTTGAGTCATTGATAGACAATCTTGCCTTGGTGTTGCCAGTATGTACAATGTACAATGCTGCATGCATCATGGTGGAAGAAGTGGAACTTTGGGTGTGTGATCCAGTCACCTGCATCAGGGAGTTAATGGGAAACCCAGCATTTGATGGGGAGATCACATATGCACCTGTGAAAGTGTACACATACCAGCATGGAGCCACTCAACAGTATGATGAAATGTGGATGGGTGATTGGTGGTGGGAAACACAAGTAAGTACATGTACTTGATACATAACCCACCAACTTGAGGAACAAACCAGCATCATCTGCCATCAGGGAGCACTGTTGCACCTGTAATTCTTGCATCTGACAAGACTGAGCTGTCACAATTCAAAGGTGACAAAAATGCATGGCCTGTGTACTCAAGTATCAGAAATCTGTTGAAAGAAGTGTGCTGTCAGCCAGGTCACCATGCATCAGTTCTACTCAGTTACTTACCCATATCCAAACTCAAATCATTTCACAACAACTCAATTGGTCGACAATGTCTGTTCCATTGTTGCATGAGGTGGATGCTGCATCCTTTGGTAGATGCAGGTCAGAATGGAGTGGAGTTGGTTTGTGCAGACAGGCAGATTCTGAGGGTCTTCCCTGTCCTGGCCACCTACATCATCAGCAAACCAACCTTACCCTGTACAGAGCTATGCAGATCTGTACATGGTTACAGACCTAACAGAAAGGTACCTACTATTACAGAGCTTGGCAGTAATGTACAGTTCAAGTCATTCTACTAGTGTGTTGTAGTTGCTTGACAGTGATCCAAATGTATGCACATCTCTGGTCAATGGCTGTACAGCATTGACAAAGGCAATAGACAAACTGCACAATAGACATCACATTGCACATGCAAGCACAAGATATGACCAATGGTATTGAATGTGATTAAAAACATGACAGCTAATCCAGTGCCACCTTGAAATCATCCTCAGAAGCAATTGCCATCTTGCCACCTAATGATGCACTGCACAACACCTTGATGAGAACCAATCAATAGAATAATGTACCCATACCTCCTGGTAGTTGCCCAACCAATCCCTCAGTGAGCATCTGAGTCATCACAGCATGTTTGCAGTTACTGTCTATCTCAGTCTGCATGGCCACAAGCTGTATGAATACCTTGGAATATGCACTGGATTTGAATTGGCGGTCCTGTCAAATCCCTGTGACAGCAGCATACTCATCGATGGCAGCCCATAACTGTAGAAAATGAATAGAGGGTGAATCAGCAACAAATCTAACCTACCACCATTGCCACAAGACAGACAACAGGTTTGGGAACCTCTTGAGCAAACACTTCCAGAAAAAGATTGCCAAGAGCAGCAGGTGTGGCATAACAAAAATCGACATGAGACCTGCAAGAGCAGGAGATGCCATGTTCCATGTTGTACCCTACTGCAAAAAAGTTATTTGGACACCATCCAAGACACAGGAACAGACATCTTCTTCAACACTGTCTCTCACAAACTGCACACCCTGGATCAACTCTTGTGCATTGGCCAGATTCTCCTCTGCTGGTCGATTGCCACCTAGTGGATAGTGCTGCATGACATATTCCAGAGCCTTGGCTTTGAGAGTCGATCACCATGTCATCAGCACCTCCCAAAGCTGAAAAATACTTTAAGATGCACCACAAATGTTTGAGGAAATCATACCAGGATACCAAGATCTTTGCAAAAATCAGGCCAGTAACCTGTTTGTTGTCAGTGAGTAACCAGTTCAAAAGGTAACTTGGCGCTCACCAGAAAGAATAAGCATACCTGTTTGTTCGCATTCAGCCATTGGTGTATAGTTACTAAGCCTGCAAAGGTGTTTCAATGATGATCTCTAGCACAACACCTCTGCCATGAGTGAGAACAGCAGCAGCATGAACATGGTGTGGATTTGGTGCCTCACTTGATGCCTAATGGTGATGCCTTTGAGCATCCATGACAAATGGTTAACAGGTGGTCAATGGCACAATGAAGACAACATGAGAGGGAATGTCAAGAATGCGAAGCTCATGCTCAACATGCTGGCATGGCCATGGATGCTGGTTTGCACATTGAAGGCAAGCAATATTTTGACTTCCATTGACACTCATTAACCAAAGTGGTAGGTAGGTCATGATGTACTGCAACCTCATGCACCCCCACTGTACCCCCAGCCTCTGCTGCCAGTTCTGGAAGGTATGCTCTGTCTGCCTACCATTCATGCTCATAGTTGCAGATGTCTTAGGCCATGATCTACTGCAAGGAGGTCCACCTGCACCCGAACTGCCACCCCTGCAGCCACCTCAGTTGCCACCACCCATTCTATTGCCTACACCCACACCTGCACTGACACAAGACCTGCCAAGTAGAGCTCCAACTGTTGCATGTTGTAATCTGTGAAATTCATGCCTACAACATGGAAACATGCCACTTGCACAATGGCCATATGTTGGACCCCACACTTGCCACAACTTAGGGCACATGGATGTGACATCATCTGTCCACATTGTAATGCCTACCACTGACCAGATAAGGCTATGCTATCTACAATTCAATCAAGACCAACTACATGCATCACTATATAGTGGTCTTGAGGATGCCATTGCTGCTTCAGGCACTGGTCAACTCGACTTATCTGAACTGGGTCATCATATCATCCTCCCATCATCCTATACTGCTCACTACATGTACCAATGCTATCAAGATGGGCTGGCCCTTGCTCGCTACTTCAGGACAATTGACATCTTTATGACTGTCACATGCAATCCCAAGTGGCCTGAGATCACACATGAGCTATGTATGTGCAGGTCAGAAAGGTGCTGACTGGCCAGACTTGGTTGCATGCATTTTTCACATGAAGAAACAGGCTATTGTTGACTATGTTTACAAACACAGAGTCTTTGGTCGGACGGTTGCCTACATCTACACCATAGAATTTCAGAAATGTGGCCTACCACACATGCACATGCTGGTCTTCCTTGATCAGCCATATAAACTATTGACTCCACAAGATATCAATGCTGTTATCTGGGCTCAATGGCCAGACCCCCACTTACACCCACTGCTGTTCAAAACTATCAAGTCTTGCATGGTGCATGGGCCCTGTGGCACCTTCAATCCAAATGCACCTTGCATGGAAAATGGCAGGTGCATGAAGGGCTATCCCAAGCCATTCCAAGCAGAGAGACCAACATTGCCCATGATGGCTATCCAAAGTACTATCAACCAAATGATGGATGTACTTTCAAAGTTGGCCAGCATGACCTCGACAACCGCTGGATTGTACCATCCAATCCTTTTATGTCCACAACCTTCAATTGTCATATCAATGTTGAATGCAGAGTATCCTTCAGTTCTGTCAAGTATGTGAACAAGTACATTTGCAAGGGTTGTGATCGGGCAAGCATGGAGGTCAACTCCAATGACAAAATCTGAAGGTTCATTGATGGTCATTACATTGCAGCTCCTGAGGCTACATGGCGCATTTTCCAATTCCATATCCATGAGCAAAAACCTTCCATAACCCGACTTCAAGTTCACCTTCCAGGGCAGCATATGGTCACATGGAATACTCAGGAGGATCCTGACGTGGTCCAGTAGCATGCATGAATGAGAAAACGACGTTGACTGCTTTTTTTCAGGCTAATGCAGATCCTGGCATCCTTGGTGAAGAGGCATGGAAACATACATATCCTGAGTTCCCATGATACTTCACCTAGAAGCCAGAGACTTCATCTTGGGAGATACATCAAAGAGGATATGCACTTGGCAGAATGCATTATGTGGGTCCCACTGCTGGGGAGAAGTTCTACTTGCAAACACTTTTGACTGTTGTCAAGGGAGCAACATCATTTATCAGCCTGCAAACTTTCAATGGTGTCATCTATCCAACCTTCCATGAAGCATGCCTTGCCTGAGGGTTGCTGGATGATGGAGAATGGCAGCAGTGTTTAGAAGAAGCCTCTAGGATGCAAACTGGGTCACAACTCCATCAGCTCTTTGCTACCCTTGTGTTGTTCTGTGCACCTGTAAATCCTGCAGCACCCTGGAATGACTTTCAACAACACATCTGCAATGATTTATGCCATCAACTCACAACTGTTCTACATGTCAATGAACCAAGTGATGATGAGGTGTACAACTATGGCCTGCACCTTCTGAATGCTCTGCTTTGACAGTCTGGCCACATCAGCAAAACAGTAGGTTTGGTACAGAGGCACAGAGCAGTACAGACCCACAGATGGTACAGATTTTCCACAGAGCAAGTACAGACCCTACAGACCCACAGATGAAATCATTAATTTGCCCATATCTCACTAATCATATTCCCATGGTCCTGTGATCATAGGCTACAACTTTTGTTATGACATTGTGGCTGTACAATGACTCTCCAAGTCTGCACATCAGTACTGTAGCAATTTCAATCGGAGTTTGAAATTTGTAAACATTGAGTTGCCCATATCTCATCCAAAAATGGACATATTGACAATATAATCATACTGACATGATCATGACATCACATACTACAACTTTCGTTATGACATCATAACTGTACAGCCCCTTTTATTTTTTGAAGTGCTGGGTCTCCCACAGAACTTTGCAAATATCTCGCCCAAAAAAGGAGATATTGCTAAGGTAAGCATATTCCCATGATCCTGTGATCATAGGCTACAACTTTCGTTATGACATCGTGGCTGTACAATTACTCCATATAGTAGATTTTTCAACTTCTGAGTCTGCACCAATGTACTGTGGCAATTTCAAACTCCAATTGAAATTTTTGTGGGGGTGTATATAAACCCACTCACTCTGGCAACACAACTCTTTCCTCTACCACCACCATCTCCCCTTGTTGTTGTTGTTGTCCCTCCCTCTGATGATCCACCAGAGGAGGGGTGGCAGAGGGAGGGGGGTGGGCCCCCTGTGAGGCTGTGCCCATTAGCATAGATATGTAGTCCTTGTAGATTAGATATGTAGCCCTGTACCATTGTAATTAAAATAATTTTAAAATAATATAATTCAATTATTAGCTGATTACATGTTGAGTTGAGTGTGGGAATCTGTATACTGAAACAGTCAGGGGTAAGTCTGTACAGGTCTGTACAGAGGGGGACCTGTCTGTGGGTCTGTGGTCTGTACAGATCTGGACAGAGGCCTGGGTCTGTTTTGCTGATGCAAGCCCAACAATCACCTGCTGCATATCTGCCATTCTGGATGAAGATCAGGTGAAATCATATCTGTCAGGTACAGTTTGATCTAGACAGAAAGACTGTCATCACAGGTAGTGACAATGGACAAGTGGTCATTTGAGATATTTCTACCAGGAAACAGCTACAGGTACTTCATCACAGTGAGGATAATTACACTGACTATGTGCCAAATTCATTATGAACTGACCATGCTGGCTACAGAGCTTTACAGGGTGCAAGTCATGAACATAAGTCCAGCTGATTGACTGTTCCATGTTTGAACTGATAGCCTTCAAGTTCCATGCATTACAGTTTACAAAGCATTACATTGCCAGTGGGTCCTTGGATGCTGGTGAAGAGCAGTCACTACTGCAGTTATGGTCCACTGAAGTCCCAGTAGGCATTTAATTGTCCTAAGGAAGCAGATTCTGATACCTTTATGATCCAGTCAACTCAACTCAACCATACCAAACAAGAATCACCAATGAATAATGTGCCAACTCCCATTGCCTGCTGACACATTGCTATCCTCCTATTAATGGTTTTATTCTTCATGGGGTTCATCTCATTTCAAGTGTACAGCAGACCATCACATTTGTAGGCATTGTAGTACTGACATGGTGAATGTTTTCATTACTACATTACCACCAACTTGGTGGATGACTAAGCACAAATTGGCACTCATTTGGTCTGTGATGAGTGATATAATACCTTTCTTCATGCATCTATCAAAGGTGCACAGCATCATGACTTAATGAGCTGAGATTCCTTTGTTTCTTATCCTTCATTTTCATTTCTCATTCCAATTGAATTTCCAGGACTGTCATGGGGGTAGACCATATTCATTGTAGCATTAAGAAGAGGTCTTACTGGCCTTACTGATATACAGAGAGAGATGTATGTATTCTCAATTCATTTGTAAGTCAATAACCAGAATTTCTGTCCCAGACAATACCCATCCACCACTAACCATTCCCATTATACCAACCTTTACTGGCCAAGCATACTCTGTTCATCAGAGAGGAGCTGGACTTTGATGTAAGTAATGCACAGCAATCACTTTATACCTTGCTGATCCTGACATTCAGTAGGCCATTCCCATCCACCACCAGATATTCCCATTTCCAGAGGATGCAACTGAGGGTACATTGCACCCTGCTGCAACCAAGTCCTACAAGATTGGAGTGCCAGGAGGCCCCAGTTACAAGTGAGAAATGTCCCAAAATGTCAAAGGCACTGTGGAAAGGTGGGTGATTGCACTACTGTGGCATTCATCTGAAGCTAATTTTTGTTCAAGCATGATGAGGCACCAAGTGACAGTCCCAGAATGCTAGGAACTTATATAAGATTTGAAATTTAGATGTAATTATTGGTTGTTTTATCTCATTGGGTGATATTCCCCTTGAGCTCCCCCCTGTTTGTTCTCAAGCAGTCCATGGAGACCTCTATGTTCACCACCACTACAAGAATCAGCTCCAGATATGGTTAAGAGATCATCAGGAAATTTTTAATGAAATGATAATGTTATATAAGACTTTATCTACCCTGTAAAGCCCTATAAGGTATATCATAATGACATACACATTGGCAATACTATATATTCTCTGGGAGCCTTGGCAGCATAGGTTAAAAGTTATCATATAGGTAGAGTGGATCATATGTATCAGAATGTGAATAGTAGATCATATATATCAGACATTACCAACAATTGTCATTGACACTACCAACAGCTTAAAAATAAAAATAAAAATTGCTATAGCAACCTTCAGTTGAACTTATCAATCATGCAATTACAAGAAAGCAATTTCATTCAGTATCAATTACATAATGAGTACCTACTGAGTACACTACTAAGATGATGAACTACTTAAACCTCCAAAAAAGCGAAAATAAAGCAGAGAAAGACACTTACAGATGACTTCACACAAGAGTACACTTACCTGGATATGAACCCTAAGACTTAGCACCTCAGGTAACCCTTTTTTGTAGGCATTTTGGCTGAATAGTTTCTCCAAAACATTCAAGCTAAATGCCCCTCAGACCAAGGTCATCCCAGGGACATCTGCCAATGCCCCATGGGAAATCATGATTCTAGCCTGGGATGGGTGGGATTTCCCATGTTCCCTGCCATGGGATTTTCATTTAAATGAAATTGTTTGGGCATCCCATGATTGCCTTAGGTGTCTGGGGTCTCTCATTCAAAAAGTGCAGCAATATTTGCATCAGCATTCTTTCTCCTAAGGAATGTAAAGCTATGATGATTTACCAATATCACAGGCTTATGAAAGATGCAAAACTGTCACATAGCAATGTTGTTGAAACCTCTTTCCACATTCATCCTCACCACCTACATAAACACATCATGTCCCATAATACAGCTAGCCATTTGATTGGAATTAAAGAGTGAATGTGGAAAAATATGAGGATCTGGTTTCTCCCACATTACTGTCAATTCAGAAGAGAGAAGCTGGAATTCAATTTCAACACAGCAAACCAACTTAGACATGTACTGTACATCAGCAGAGTTACAGGGAGTTTACTTGTCTGAGTTGTCTGAGCTCATCTGCAGAACCTTATTTCAATTCATTTACATACCCCATGTTATATGCATTACCAAAAATCACTAATTAATATTGTTGTTGTCCATAATCCAGTGTTTTACATGACTGTGAACACCATGCAGATTGGAGCCTCCCTGAATGCTATCGCACCTGCAAAGAGCTATATTGTTTGGTATAGAAACACTGTGTTGTTTTGCAAATG
Organism: Pisolithus microcarpus; assembly: GCA_024613185.1. Classification (NCBI taxonomy): domain Eukaryota; kingdom Fungi; phylum Basidiomycota; class Agaricomycetes; order Boletales; family Pisolithaceae; genus Pisolithus; species Pisolithus microcarpus. The sequence continues at coordinate 1,176,020 of JANFAI010000002.1, read as the reverse complement.
CAGTTCTTTCTGGTTTGTTACCAGATCAAAGAATCCAACTACAGCTCTGACAATGAAGGAAAACTTGCCAACTGGAACCAACCTGTCAAGATTAGATAGTATGCACTACCCCATATTCAACCATGACAATCAGCTTTCCTCCTGGACACATGATAACATTGTATATACACCAGACTCACAATTCTGAAGAGTTATAATGGGACAACCCACTGAGCTACCCAGGGACAAATGGGATGGCCCATGGCAGCCTAAGGGCTAAGATGGGACATCCCACTGACCCACCCAGAGCCACATGGGATGTCCCATGACAGCCTAAGAGGCTATGATGGGACACCCCACTGACCCACAGTAATGGCACATGGACCCCCAACAGCCTATGGACTGTACCCACATCTTTGCCACTAAATATATCTCTACAATATGTGAGGCAAAGGACAAAGCAGTATTCATAGTGTGCTTTTACATGTGGTAGACCCTCATAATACACCTCAACATCTGGCTTTCTGACCAAACTCGTCCAGCACTCACACAATTGCAGGAATAGGAGACAACTTAATGATATGTGCTTCAGTCATCACCCCATTATGAGAGGACATACTTGAATTTCAGGAGAAATAAGTACAAAAAAGAGATGAGAATTGATTAGTAGTCTTCTTCTACATAATCACCCGAGATCTCATCCTCGTACTGCAATATATTACCCCTGTTACCCCAGTTCTGTGGGGTGGGCTGTGCCGTGTGGTAGTAATCATCAATATACTGACCATCATGGTAATCATGAGGGTCAGTGTGGGGTGGCATGCGGTGATAGAATTGACGGGGTGGAGGGAAGTGAGGTCTGACATTTCGATGGGGAGGCATTGCCTAGTAAAAAGCTCAGTTAACCAGGAAGGGTTTAATGGATATTCACATTACATTGTAGAGTTCGTTGGATGGGCCTGGCTCATTATAGTCTGCATGTTGATGGCGAAGATCCTACATATTGTGATTTAAGTCTCACTATGAAAGAGTAGGGAACTAGGTAATCACCTCATAGCACCAAGGCAGGGGCTGGATGAACCACACTCTCGTGTATTCTCATGGTTTGGTACATCATGATGCAAGTCCTTAAAAATTGCCCATCAGCCATAGTACCAACCATATAAAAGGTAAACCTTACCCCATACCACAGAGCCAGGTGACAGGTCTGATGAGTAAAGTCCTCTTCCTGGCGTTGTGAGTTCCCCTCTCAGTGGTGGCTCTCATCCTAGGTTGACATTATTTACATGATCTGTAAATTACAATTAAGTGTACCATACTCTGCAGCCTCCCTGAATAGGGCGAGCATTCCTTTGAGACATTTCCTGATCCTGAGTGTGTGCAGCCTAGGGATTGTCAGCAGTGACACAGATAATAAATTAACATGCACACCATAGTGTCATCATTTGACACTTCTGCATGAGGTTGCTTGTGAGAGGGAAAAGGCAATTGGCACTGTTGCAGAGGGTCCACTTGTCCTTCGTGCCTGGTATCCTCTCCTTCATGAGTCTTCTTCTGCCACGATGGGTCGTCAGAGACTTTGCACAAAACCACACCATCAGCTGCCTTGACAAGTGGAATTTCACCCTTCAGATTGGGTGATTCCAACATCTTGATAATGTCTGTAGTGAAATTAGTACATAGTTGGACAAAAAGAGACAAAGCGCACCCTGGTTCCAAGGTCTGATCTCAATTTCTGGAACACCATCCAGACTATCCTGTTCCTCATCATCATCATCATCATCATCATCATCATCATCATCATCACTTGGTCCATCATACATTGCACCCAGCTTCCAGCAAAGGTAAGGTACCACAAGTTTCCTGAGGGGATCATCACCCTTGAGCTTCTTGTACTCGAATCCAGGGCCTGGTGGAGACACCCCATGGGGCCAGTTGAGGATAATAAGATAATTTTTTGTTGTGAACTCAAGTAGGCCCTGCCAAACAATTTTCTGAGGATCGCCAACTTCAATCCCCTGTGTCACTGTGGTAGAACAATCAGAATAAACACATCGTCAACAGCTGTAACACCTACCACATAGATCTTTGAGAGCTGCCATTAACTTCTCCTTCATCATGCTTCCAAATACTCTGCAGTTCTGGTCTCTCAGTATCTCCCACATGTGACAGTGCAATTCCCACGAAGAATCAGTGCCTCTGGCAGAACTCATGCCAGGTAACCCAGCCTCTGGACTGCCCCCATCCCTGAGGTATCTGCACAGAGTAATGAGCTGGAGTACATTATGAGCAATAGACCTTACTTGAATACAGAAGTGTACTTGTCCATTTGTGCATGGACATTGACAGTGTGCTGATTGAGGAAGTTCCTTACCATGTCAGAACCTCCAAAGATACCAGAAGTCTGATGTCCTTCAGGGTCCTGTCCAACATACATGACCACACCAGTGATCTCAATTTCTTCAAGATTGGACCATGCTTTGGCCTGTTGAACAGTGAGACTTGATCCCCACCAACTTACTACCACGTACCAGTCCAGAGAACTGTGTTTTCGCATTCTGCACTCTGGCTGCAATGGACTTGACTGATTTGCTGGTGGGCACTGTGGAGGAATTCTCACTCCACTCATAGACATGCTTCAACTTCTCCCTCCTTGCCACAGTGTCATCCTTCAGGATGTCTTGGATCAAAGATTTGTACTCTTTCGTAATTATATCATTAATTGTATCTCTCTTGGCTAGTGAGGATCTTAAACACTTGCATATCAATGAAGAGAAGGGGTTACTTACCACCATCTGGTTTTGGTTGTGTAGCCCAATACCACGAGCGGAAGAGGTTGGCCTCATTAAGTTTTGTGTGGGAGGGCTTCACACCAAACCCAGCTGCAACAAGGATGTCATGTGTAGACCTGCCATGGTGTCGCCCAAGTTCCTCTGCTTCCTTCTTCACCTTGCTTGCGAAGTCACGGATATCATCAAGAGCTGCATGTGACATCACACCAGGCTTCTTGGATTTTCAAGGAGGGGTTTCATAGTCACTGCCTGCCACATCAGCATCAGCAACATTTATCCCCCTACCTTTGCCCTTGCCACTAGTCTGGGTAGATTTGTGGACAGATGGTAACTCGTCCTTGACATCACTGGAATCACTAGGTGGAATGGAGGGGCAAAGAGGATGGAAGCGAAGAGTTATTATCATCCCCATCTGGAATTAGTACGTCAATACAATGAACACAGATATCAGATATATTTGAAGACCAGGAAGGACAGGAAGACAACAAGGAAGCTTGAATGATGGAAGAGTTGAAGGTACAATTAAGAATTCACATGCATATTCAAAGCTCCTAGCTTCGAATGATTGTCAGGCACCAAGCCCACAACCACATGAGAGAGGGGTGCCAAACCCCAGATTCAACCCGCATGAACAGCTTCTGGGAGTGGAATGAGAGAATGAGGTGTACTGAGGGAAAATGCTCACCATCTGCCTGGTCATCACTCCTGCTGTCACTGGCATGCCCCTCATCCCCCTCAACCTCAACCTCACTCCTACCTGAGCTCTTCTTGGGTGTACTCATCTCAGCATCTTCCTTGCATATACAATTTTCTGTTGATGGGAGGGGGGAAGGGGTCAAAGCTAAAGATGTACAAGGTGTAAGCAACCTTCTTCTGTCCCTATAGCCAAACATGTGTTCTTCCCAACCTTCCAGTAGTTCAGCTGCAGGCTGTGGTTTAACACATCTGGCCTACAAAGAAAAGACAAAGTGAGCAAGAACATAAAACAGGCACACCTCCCTGGGAGGGCAAGCGAGTGCCATATCATGGGGAGTTGAAACTTGCTGTGGTGTGGGGATCTTCTGATTTCACAGGACTCAAGTGTGTAAATTGGTGGGATTGATGGTGGAGTCAGTAGTCTTTGCAGCACAAGGCATGGGGGATCGATGAGGGCTGCAAGATGAGGGTTGATAGGGAAAGAAAGGGCACCAGAATCTGCATTTATCTGGCTGCCAAGCCTTATCTGAAGTAAAGACACGATTGCATGATGTGGTCACATGTACACGAGGAAGGAAAGAGAATTACGAAGATATGAAAAAAAACCAATGGAAGGGGAATTTGGGGAAGATCAGATATGGGGAAACCCAATGACATAAATGAAATAAATAAGAACCACAGATGTGATACACATACCCAAAGATAGCATGGCATGAGACGAAGTAAGGAGTCACCTACCTATATGGTCAGGAGGAGTACATACCAGTTGGTCAAGACATGGAGTTTTTCTAATACCCCCATTAGTTCGTCTCAAAAAATCCACAACATCAAAAATCTTTCATAGGGAAAATAGTACAAGAGATGATAAATTTCATAGGGACACTGAAAATTAGTCCTCCAGGAGTATAGAAACACTCGTCGGAGAAGGATGGAACTGCCATCTGAAAGTCTGGGCGTCCATGGACAAGGATAGTAGGCGGAACATGATCGGGTGGCATTAGATGGATTGATACTGGAGGAGTAGGACACTCCATAAAAATGGGGAAAGAGAGGGAAGGTTTGGCTAAGGCTTTGCATTCAATGTGAGATGGTGATAATGTCAGTGAGGAGGGAAATGGGGGAACAGTGTCACATTCTGGGTGGGCTGTATTGCAATAAGTGAGAAAATAGAGCTCACTAAGGGTTGCTTGCCTTCAGTCCGAGATCATGCTAATAACACAGAGGCCAGTGTTGCAGTGTCTGCTGTTGTCAATTCGAGATTTGCAATTAGACTGATGAGAGCTCCTGGGCCAGGTTGGGTTAGTAATCAGGATTTCAAGCTTCCATGAATAACAAAACATACTGAGGTTGATCGAGCTGACTGGGTCATTGCATGTAGTGGATGGTAAAGCTTCTCTTGACATGGTGGGATGGAGAAGGGAAAGTGGGGAGAAAAGGACAAATGGATGGCAGTTACAATGCTGCATACTGTGGGTAGGTCAGCAGATCATCCACCAAAGGGGGAGTTCTTCTTCTTCCCCATTCATTAGTAACCTGTAACTCACTGCAGAGTCTGCTCAAGTGAATTGTGCAAAGCCAGTGCGAACTCCAAGAGAGTGGAAGTGCATCTTGACAAGCAGAAATGATCATACAATGGGTGTGAGAGCTAGGGAGAATAATTCACTGAGCATATAACACCAGCCAGTTGGAACATATGAGATATAATAGTTATGAACACAAAGTGTAGAACAAGTATGAGGCTGCCGAGGATGACTACCAATCTTCAACGCCCTGAGTTGTGCTAGCAATGCATAGCACCTCCACTAGGTGGAGTCTCATCTGCACAATCAATAGTCAGAACCATACCAAGATACTCCCAAAGGCTCCAAGCCTGCAAAGAGCATCAGATGTCAGAGGGCACCAAACCCCAGACACTTGGTAGAGGAACACACCAAATGTCCCCCTGGCAGAACCATACCTGATGGCACAAACTGGAGAAAGGATTGGGCAGATGAAATGTTGCGATGGTGGAATTAGAACTAAGGTGGAGGATTCATCAAGTGTATAATAGCAACAATCTAAAAGTAGAACTTACCAGTTGTGGTACCAGGGTACACAAAGTCAGGGGAAACTATGAAGTCACTATGGACCACCATCAATCTTCAATGTCCCAAGTTGCATTGCAGAAGTAGCGCCTCCATCAGATAGTCTCATCCACATGGTCGGCAATGGGATCAATACCAATAATCCATTGAAGGCTCCAAGCCTTCAAGGATCGTCAGAGGGCACCAAGCCCCTGACACTTGGTAGGGAATGCTCCGAATGTTCACCTGGCAAAACAATGTACAGCATGAGTGAGAACTTAACATGGTGAACATGAGTTGTTCGGTATCACTGCAGGCAAAGGCCATTAGGACCCCCCAGTCATCTGAGTTCCAAACTCATCTGTGACGAAAAATTTCAAGGTGGAAGGAGAGGCGGCATATACTACATAGAAACTTATCATTGAGGTAAATATTGTAGTATGCCTATGTAAAGGAGATTGCGACAAGTTAGAAGTAGGACAGATGGTCCCTGCAAAAGATTTAAAAACTTCTTCATCTGTTTATGAGCCATAGGACTTTGTTTCGAGTGGTTGGCATGACATTGAATAGCTGTGATGCGACTTTCCCAATCAAGGTACAAACTTCAAGTCACAACACGCAAAGACTGACCCTCTCGATGGCCACTGTGTTTGATGTGCCACAGCCCCCACTGGGCTCTCCTGTAATTCCACTGCATTTGAAGTGTTTTCTGCAATGCCTGATGTTCTGCACCGAAGATTAAATGTAAAGAATAGATGTAACCTCTTAGCATGTCGATTCAAGCCTCAGCTGTCAAGTTTCTTGTGTGTCCCTCCACCATCCTGGCTCTCCATAGCACGAAAAATAGCCATTGCATAAACCTTCGGATGGTGGCATTCATGAAATTCGAAGTGTGATCCTCACTGGGACCACGACCCACATAGCTATCAGATTTGTCATGTTCAATGTCTCATAGCCACCTGTGCGAGACATACTATTTGCAGCATGGCACTGGTCCTTGAGCTGGCCTCGCTGCAGTGTCTGAAGCTCTCTCGCTAGTAGAGCTAATGACATGTAGCTGGAAGATCACTTGGATGATTCGAGCACAAATGGGGAAAGCGAGGGGGGAGATGAGCACACAACATCATGTGCACCTGTGCAAGCAGACTGGTGAAGGATACCTATTGGTATCAGACAGATATCCCTATGGTATGTCACTCAGTGCTTGTCATTGCAGTGATATAAGCTTTGAAAAGTGGTGTGATTGTGCTGGGTTTACAGGTATCCTAGTGGAGTATGCATTTGAAACATTAAATGTAAATTACATTCAGTACTACTAGGCCAGTCTGCTGTTCAACTATGTCGAAGTTGTGCAGATTGTCCCTATCTTGCAATCTTTGGTGTAGATATTCTGTCCCATTGAGAGCAGCCTGGCATGCCATATGGGAGACCAGGAAGCGCAAGTCCTTGATGTTTGCGAGGCGTGTGATCATTGTTTGTGGCCCCCAAGTTATGAGTATGAATGACTAAAGTGAACATTCAGCTGATGAAAAGGAATGACTGTAAGGAAAAACTTGCCCGAAGATTATGTATGATGTAAGCAATGCAAAGTGTACAGAGTATGACTGTAAGCAAGGATGCAACCCACACTTGCATGGCCAAGACTGAGTGGGCCACATCCCTGCATGTGAGGTTTCCTGTCCAGAGATATGACTTGGTCGCTCTCCAGAGCACCGAGGGAGCTACTAGAGCATTAGCTACACTTCCAGATACCAAAAGTCTTACCGTCAAATTTATGTCGCCATATGTTGATGTAGGCATCTTGTGCTGTCTTGGAAGCTCCAGTAGCAATTACAGTGCTGAAAGGGTATTCAAAAACCTGATAGAAGTCTGACATGCCCAAAAATCCTTGTTGCATTACTTACAGCGATAGCTTGTACGATACACCCTACAGTAATACATCAGTAATTGCACTACCCCAATGGAGAAATGTCTTACCTTTATGTTCCAATGATTGTAGGGGTTCTCCGGATGAAGTCGCCCAGATTCAAACAATACCATCTGAGGAGCCACTGACAATGGTTGCACCATTGAAAAGCCAGGACACCTGCATCGGGATATTTCGGTCCTCTGAAGCAGGTCAATTTTCGATTCAAAGATCGGGGTAGGATTTTCCCAGTGAATAGATGTCAACCCCATCACCCAAGTTCATGAGAGCTATGCACTTGGTATCGGAAGAGAGGGCTGCATGCCCACTGTGAGAACCCTCAGGACCACAGAAAGCAGATGCTGCAAAAAGTAAATCACACGTACATGATCTGATGGCTATGGATGGGGTTAATTTGCCATTGCTGCTTGAAAGATGAAGTATCCCAACACCTTTAATCCGGTTGGTGATGGTCTCGAGTAATAGTCTGGTATTTCACTTACACGATGCCATGGTGAAGGTAAGTCACAACCAACAGATTCCCCTTGTCCTTGAACGCAATGGCTCGCCCATGAAGCCTCTTGTCCAGTTGTTCTCCTACGAGTGGCAGGTCCTTGGGTGGAGGAAAAATCTTGCGAGTAATGCATTTCCCTAGAAGCAGTTAGCCATTGTCATTCAGAGACACCAAACTTACCTGATTGAAGTGCTTGGGCAATCTGTATTTCTGATCCCAGGGCAATAGCAACGTCCCCACTGTATTCGTCAACCGCCAGTGAGAAAACTGGAGCTCTGATACCAGTGAGAATGGAGTTGGTTGCTTCATTGCTCTGCTAGCCAGGTTTAGTGGATTAATAAGATGCGCCATGTGCCTGTACCTCCAAGTCTTCAATTATGGCCAGAGTACCATCCAAGCAGCTGACATACAGGCGGTAAGAATACTGAGGAACCCATGCAAGACTAAGGATGGGAGAGTGAAAAGTGACACGAGACTTGAGCTTCCCAGATAGAGGATCCCATATAATGAGACTTCCATCGTCACTGCCACTTGCCAGTTGACTTCCACTTGGTGAGAAGGCAAAGGCATTCACAGTGCTAGTGTGGCCTTGTAGAACCCTCTCTGAAGTAAATGGGAGGTCTTTCATGACCATTCATCAAAATGCAAAGGAGTGGTATGAGCCAGAAAGGTGAGTGGAACAGCCACAATTGACACATGGACCAAATGGAAGAGTTATGCATATACTTAGTGAATGCCCGATATAATCCAACATATCTTTCAGTGAAGACTATCATGTGGTCATCATGTGCTAGAGATCAGATTTCGTTGGGTTACCTCGCTAGGGTATGGATATACAGGTTATGTGTGGTAGTAGTGAATACCCGCTGTGAGGAGAATACTTATCATAACCACCAAGAAGAAATCAAGCAAACATCATAAGGGTGATAGTCCTAATCGAATGTTACTGGCCATCTTGCTAGTAGTTGTCTCAGCTGAATCGTTGTCACCATCTCGAGGTAGTCTGCTCTAGGAGTGACACTCAGAATCCATCTGAAACATGGGGAACAAAGCTCACCTCAGTCGACCATACTCAAAGAAGTACCTTTTCACTCCCAGTGTCTGAAGACACTGACAATGAGGTGCTTATTAAATTGTGATGAGTGATACTGTATGTGGTATGCATTACAGGCTGAAAGGACTTGGATGGCAGACAGAGACATGACATACATGAACAACTTGCACTGCATGGGATTCTGTAGGTTTGTGAGTGGTGAAAATCATATGAGAAATTTCGCTTACCTTGACTGTGGCATAGAGCCTGAACCAACTGGCCAGAACTCACATCCCACATCAGGACTTGTCCGTTGTCACTTCCAGTGATCACCTTCTTCCTGTCCAAGTCAAACTGAACATGACATATGCGATTGTGCCTGATCTGTATATGGAGATGCCGAATATAGCTCAAGGAGTACAGGGCACAATCCATAAGTCAGTACATGTCAATGCCATCAATGAGATTCCAGACAAGAAGAGTTTTGGAGGGTTCGTGGTATGCAGTGTTTCCACTAGGATAAACTCTTGGTTGATGTAAAAAATGTATACTAAATGTTCGATGTACATGCATGTCCTCAACTTGTGATGGAACATCTAGTACCACGGCATGATGTTCCAGGCAATGCTAAGTTACACCTAGGTTTAGTTCGAGTCTTAGATATACCATGCTACTTACAGCTCTTGCAAATCCAGAAAGGCTACTATTACACAGTGGGCTTGTTGGACAAAGTGTGCAGATATTGGTAGAGCAGGTAGGCGTGGATGTGAGAGGGACAGATGAGCCTGAACAAGACAAAGGGTCACAACTGTAAAGTATCAACACATCAACAGCATAATTTATGACAGTTGGCTCACCTGAGTTTTTCCTCTGTATCTGCTACAGGACAATCCTGCCCTGTTTTGTCAAAAGTAAAAGATTGTGAGTTTGGTCCAGCTCTGCAAACTTGATAGCAGTGTCAAACACCGTCTCCATATGAAGCCACTCAAATATTCCCTGTCAGTGTTTCATGATATGCATTTATAATGTTGAATATCACCAACTGACCCACCGACCCAACACTGAAATGCCATATCACCAATGTGCCATTAGCACCTGTGGACATCAAGTAGCAAATATCACGGCAATCATCTCGAAGCCATTTGAGGGCAACCACTGGACCTTGCTTTGGCTTCAAGCATCAGCGAGGATTTCTGTCTTCCACTGCCCAGACGAGCACATGCCCATCATCACCTGTTTCGCCATCACCAACAGTCAGAAATCAACATGAGTCCACTTACCGCTGCTTGCAATGTGAGTCCCATCTTCCATGAATGTAAGACAGTTAATTGGGCCACGGTGCCCTTCCAGAGACCACCATAACCCATATTCACCCATATTAACCAGACTCGATTATGGGTGGGAAGCAACAATGGTAGTGGTATGGTAAACATTCACAAATAGACTTGACATGACAAGTACTCACATGAATCATCAGTTCCACACATACTTGAGATGTGGGAAGATAGGATATACCAGTCCCTTCGACACCTTGCAATCGGATGGTATGTCTTATTACTATTATTTTCTCTTGTTTCAAGTTGTGAGGATGGACACCACTCGACTCTGCAGTGACACTGCTTGTCACCTAGGTGGCGTCTCTGTCTTACTCGGTTTCTTTTCAGACAATCCTGGCGCCGGTCTCTGGGTTTCTTACCTGGCAGAGTATCTATGGGGGAGCCTCTCTGTCATTGGCATACTGTACCCGCTCATGCTTCCCCCTCCCATTGTTCTCTGTTCTTTACCTTTTGTATGTCTCACACTTTCAGTGTAATTTTGAACGTTGTTCTGCATACAAATAATCCACCCTGAGTCCCAAAGAGAGTAGGAGGCATAGATGTGATTACAGTTGAAGGAAGGTTAACACCATGACTTTTCTCTTTACCATACAAATTATGTGCTATAATGTTTCCTCTTCTTGTGTGACACTACACTGTTGTGATCATAACACTCATCTCCAACTGTGGAAAGAGTCAGCAGCATGTCTGCTACAGGTTGAATATTGGTGTTGACAGGGCATGGGCCTTCTTGCACAGGTACTGGGGTGCATCGACATATTGGAGAAGTGTCCCTAGAAGGGAGCTCGGAGAGATGACCTTAAAAAAAGATCCATGCTTACCTATTGACATATGTTACAGTGGGAGAACTGCCTTCGGTATCTGGGGAAGTCACTGAGGAGGGTCTGCGATTAGTAGGGGGTCAGCTCTGATGGGCATGAAACAGACTGCAAGAAATGCACATGTATGGCGCTTCTTCTGAGGACATGCCCACTGCTTGGCTAACGCACTTGGGACCGTCAGGAGAGCCACTGTCACCACCATAGTAGTATCTAAGCATGACAATGCATGATACATGGAAAAAGAACCTACTCTTGGACTATGCCCTCCCCAATTCCCCTCCCAATTCCCAGTGGTATCTGTGCCAGGATCCTGAACTTGATGACTGCGTCAAGCAGCATCTTGGAATTGAATGGATGAACACAAGTCGTGTCAACTTGGTCACAACAGAACACCATGTACTTGAAACACCAAAAACTAGCTGAGTCTGCAAATGAGAGCATGAATGTTTTGTTGCTGACAAAGAATTGCACAGCATTTGCCTCATGACAGCGTTAGTGAACTATAAGGGGTACAATGCACACATAAATACCTGATCATCCCATGTCAGGGGAAAGGCGTGTTCTGTGTGTGCAGGCTGCAGAGAATGTGCAAAGTTGATGATAGGCAATTTGAGAAGGAACCATGCTGGGAAGTAGAGAAAAAATACATAGGTAACATAGATAAATTATCAATGAAATACGACTCACAGAAGTGACCGATATATTGGGGTGCAACCAGCATCACCGATGCCAATACCTTTGGTGTAGTGGGTATAGGAGTTGTACTCCACATCTGACAGATGTTAGCACTGTTAGTTGCAAACATATTATTGCTCAGTTGCAAGACATTGATGGCATTGCTCAGCACCAGCAGGGGGCGGAGGTCAGTAGACATGACTGGATAATAAAGTGGGTGTACTTAGCTGGGATGAGGGTGGCCAGGTCACTGGGCATTCATTGGTACAACAGCTATGATATATCGGCAATGCAATTAAGGCAATTGATTAGGCAAAACTTACAGATTGTGCATGCCACACGTGATTGGCCCTTGTGCCATGGGATCTCCAGATCAAATGATACTTCTGACAGGTGCAGTCATCAGTCCCTATCACATTGCAGTCTGCACTGTGAGGGCCATATTGGCTGCATTTCTACTTTGTTAATACATATAATGCAATGCCTGCATGGGGCTGTGATGAATGACAAGCAGGAGTGCATTATCTTACCTATGGACTACCATCCGTACCATCCCCCAATCACCCTCAGAAAGACTTTTGACAAAGATCATAGTCCAAGTCCTTCCATCTCGGAAATCACTCTTCGTCGAGTGTTTGACTTTGAGGCAGTTCAATTGGTAGAAAAGGACAATGACTCACCAAATCTGGCTGACTTGAATATCCTCATTCCGCGGCCATGGGGGCCCTTGTCAAAACCCAATCATGGAGGGTACACGTTGCACCATGCACTTGGATGGGATGATGAGACCTATAAGGAAGTTCAGGCATGTCTCTTTTTATTTTATTTTTACTTTATCTCACATTGTTGCTGACTCAGTATGCTCAGGAAGGGTTGTATGGTGTATGTGAAAAATATCTAGACATAAGTATGACCTTTCCCAAGCAGACATGTGATGCGGTTTCTGGGTTCCTGCAAGCAGTTAGTACCAGTTTCATCGATGTGATATCACTGTGACAATGCTCGGCCTTCAGGCTCAGGAACAATTCCTGATCCTTGGTAAATCCATCGATCTCTGGCCTGCAAGTGACTTTGCCATGATGTATCTCAAGAACAAAGTCGGCAGTGACAGGGCTAGAACAAGGGTGAGGACTGATAAAGTAAAATAGCAGTTTAGGGGTGGGACTTGATGATTTGATCCGAATAACTGCCCAAGACGCACAAAGGAGTTATTGACAAAGTCTGGCACTGAGCAGTGCCTGCATGTATGATCAGAAACGTGAATGTCATACACATGTAACTGTACACCTTTAATTACATTGTGAAATTATAGTCACCATCTTGGATCTGGAGTTCGTGTCTCTGCCATAGGCTCAGCTTCACGAGCCTGGCTGCATCATAACAGTTACATGGAAGGCCTGGGGGAGTGGCGGCCTCCTCATTCACCTTTATCACTATGAGGACGAACACAAAGCTGAGTCCCCAACTTCTTGCACTTCCCAATTTGGACAGAGAAGTTGGCTGCTGTGACATCATCTACCTGCCACAAGAGTGAGCCATGCTGGATACACCCATGGATAGGATATTGTTCTGGTGTTTTCGTCTTCAGATTCATCAGAGCTCATGCCCTGGCTTCCAAGGTCTTTCACAAAGGCTAGGTGTCGCTTAAGCGACGCATCATTGGCTATGGTGTCAAGGTGTAATTTGAACAACTTTGTAGGGAATTCCGTAAGTACACAGAAAGGCACTGGATGTTTGGTACACTTATGCATGTTTGTCAGGAATTGCAGGCTGCTTTCTGCAGCCAGAGGTCCTTCTGTTTCTTGGCCTTCTCCCAGTCATCTTCTTCCATGAGCAGTTCCTTGAAATGAGACTTGACAGTTGTGAGGTGGGACATGAACCCCTCATATATGGCCTCATATTTGCGGTACCATAGGGGAATATTGGCTTTCGTGTACCAAGAGTGGTTGATGACTTGATCAAGGAAATCTTCAGCAAAGACATTGGCTGCACCCCTGTTGAAAGGAGAATTCTGGGGATGCAAACAGTCGACCATGAAATGGGTTGGTGTGATCACCAGACAGCCAGGGACATCCTTCTCATAGTCATCTACTTCCTGCTGGGAAAGGGAACACTTGACCATGCACAGATGCCTGTAACTAGTGATCCCTAGTAAAGTAAGAGTGTGGATATGGATGCAAGTCTGAAGGATGACTTAAGCCCATGTTAAGTACATTGACCATAGATGCGAACTTACTGTAAATACATGGTGTTCTCGTTTATCTTGTGTGGTGGGCAGGGAATCTGGGTTGGATGGAATAAATTTACACTGTTTGTGGGTCTTGTGCAGCCAGACACCACTTGTGGTATTGGACACATTTGATGGTTCGCCACCCTGTTGGGCATTGCTTGCAGTACTGGCTGCATCTAACTGTCAGCAGAGATCATTAACCTCCTTCATAAGGGCGTTGTAACTTGTCATTTGTGACACTTGAATGGAACAGAGCAGGTTATCCATCCCTTGAGAGAAATACAATAGTAAGGGCGCCAGCGCATCACCAGGTTCATTTGGTGCACCATGCTGGGTACCAGGTGCTGAAGACGATTGAACACTTGGATTGGAAGGCATCGTGTTTGCAGTTGGCGCAGGCCTATCCAGGCCACTCAGTACATGAATGTTCAGATTGGCTATAGGGGGCTGGGTGCCGGGCACCAAAGATGATGGCACACTTGGACATGGGAGGTTCGGGTTCATAACTACTTGTGGCCATCTTGGGAACATCTGATCCTGGAAACAAAACTCCCCCTGTGGCAAGTGAGCCTGTGAAACTGTGGGTAGGTCCATGGAAATTTCCTTCCCCTTGCTGCACAGATGGTGCAGCCTCTGAGTAGTGTCACTGGATGGTGTCGTCGACTGTCAGGTATCAGGTGAAGCTAACGAAGACAAATGCCCACGTTGTTGAGCATCCAGTATCGCCTAGGAAATTCTTAGTAACTTGTGGGGGGGCAGGGGAGAAAGTAGAAGAACCAACTTCTGCTATGGAACTACCTATCGCTGGTGACAGTGGTGTGCACTGGGCAACCACCCACACCACATCTAACTATCATATCGAAGTCGTCGAGCAATACCTGGTGTATTACATTTGTAGCACACTGGAGATTTTCGGTGTGCGAGCACTGGTTTACAACAACCACACATCTTTGCATGTGCCTGAATGCTTACATGCATATGGCCCTGCCCATGGATGGTGGGCATTTCCTTTCGAAAGGTATAATGGTGTCCTGCAGCGCATCAACACGAATTTGAGGATTGGTGAGTATTCATTTAGCATGGTGAGGTTACTACTCACAAGCAACAGGTGAGATGGAACATACGATGTTGAAAGCCTTCTGCCGGGGAAGCAACCTTAAGGTCGATGCTCAGCAAGGACAACTCACTTGATTCCCTGCAAGTTCTTAGGACAGCCTTCATGCAGTTTTTCTCATCAACATCATTGATCCTGCAAACTGATGTTGACCACTTGGACTTACACAGCATGAACAGCAACATTGCCAAAATCACAGACAGTATGGATAAGTTGCTGATGCTATCTGCCACTACATATGAAGGTCTTCTTGACTGCCTTAATGAAGGCATGGTTCCCCATATGTACCTGTCATATCGGGAGCAGCCCCGCCCCCATACCCAGGTCATCCAACCTCATGTGCAGGAGAAACACTCAGTGAAATACCACGGAGTGACATTCTCCTGCTCCTCGAAGCATCTCGGAAACAGTCGCATCCTGTTTCGCCTTGCAAATGAAACCCTGCAGCGTGTGGGAGAAATCCAATGCATCTTCATACACCAAAGACACAAACCATCCAACACCCTTATGACTGAATTCTTTTATGTTGTCCGACAATACTGAGAGCTCTCCGATGTGCAAGCAGCTCATGATCCCTACTGAGAATTCACACTTCTGTTTGTATGGCTCTGTTACAATGAACTCATGGCAGAAGAACGAGTCATATGGAGTCAGAATGTTATTTGCCATTTTGCTGGTTGTCCATATGAGAGTGAGGAGTTACTGGGGAAGTTCCTTGTAGTACTCTCATTGGACAAGGTGAGTCGCTCATGCCTAGAGGGGTACAACATTGATAGCATGTGTTCAGGAGTAATTTGGACTGTATCACATAGTAGCCTGTCCGATGCCCTCATATGTCACTTATGTACTGATATGATGTGCAATATGATTCTGTTTATCCTTTTTGCCATTTAGAAAGCTGTGCTCTCACATGGATTCTCAGGGTGTGGAGTGATGTCGGTCAACAATTTATCATCTGGTGACCATTGTATACAATTCATGCTCACTTATCACGGCATTACCCGACTTACATTGTGCTCCTGGAGGAAGTCTGGTGCAACAAAGGCCTGGTCACACAACTTAAGGTGCATCTCACCCATTTTTCCTCTCATTTGTGATCTTACTGCCTACCACCATGAAAATAATACTAGCCAAGAGTACCATCAGATCACACCGAAAAGAAACCTCACCCTACCACCCACATATTCAGGAAGAAACAGATGTACACTCCATTGCTGACCAACCATAGTTGTGTTACACTTACTTACCCTTTGCAGGCAATTCCCATTCATAAACAGTCTTTTCCACTATGGAAGCATGCCCAAGTTAAACCTGCAACTGTTGTGAAACTGTTGGATGAAGATGTAAGCATCATCTTGTGGTTGTTGTCCCACTTTTATGTGTTTCAGGTTGTCCCCATTCACCACCAGCGATTTCCATTGACAATGGCAACACCAGACACTGGTGGTGCCAGTGTTGTGGCAACAGTTTCTGAGTGCCTGGAACATGAAAATTGTCTTACATCTGTGGGAAGCATCGTCCCCAATCACCAAGAGCAGAAGATTCATAATCTGGACACTGTAGTGGGGCGCTACATGACGACTCATGAATTACCACTGCCTCATCCTCCACCTTGTCCCCATGCAAAAAGTGGGGATCTCTACATCCATCGCTATGATGGTAACCAAAGGGTTCAAATATGGGTAAGGGATGAGGACCACTGGATAGCTGATGTTGCAGACAGACATCACCATCCTACATTACTAGACTATCGTCTTTATGTTGCCAATGGCATAGCCCCTACATGGGTTACCAAAAAGACAAGGTCGATGTACAAGGGGAGGGTGCATAGCCAAAAGAAAGACTGATTTACTGTACATCTTCACTTTGTATGTGATTGTATGACTTGTGTTTTGAAATCACATTTGTTGGTTGTCTTCACTATGCCAATTGTTATTCTTGTCTTTATCTTCCTTTGTCACTACTGACCCATCACTGTTAATGTCCTGTAATTGCCTCAGTCCATCATTGGCACGTGGAGCACATCCTTTGTCTCTTGATGGGCAGAGAAATGTGGTTAGTGCATCTGGTATATATAAAGGCAGTCCACCCTTGTGAATCTCCCCTTGCAGCAGTTTGCCCATCATGAAGCTCAAGCAAGTTATGTTTAAGATTACACTGAAAAGCGAGGATAGTAATATGACTGCAGTATGTTGAATTCATCTACATCATTCGAAGCTAATCATTAGATAGGACTTGCCCATGAGGTAGTTGTGTCTCTCAGTCTTCGTCTCTGCAAGGTCTCATCTGATCTTAGGCTTAGCAATGACAGTAGATGTGCCACTCTTCTCACACAAATTGAAAGTGTGCACCAAAAACTGATTGATGTGAATCTGGAGGTGGGTTCCCTTGCTCCACTGATGCTACTACTCATTGCTGCCGCAGCTTGTGCAGTTCATTGACCATGACGTTCTTGTTCCCCTGAAAGAACACCTTGCCATTAGAGGGGAAGAGCTCGATCCATTGAAGTCTGCACAGTCCAAGTTTTGCCTATATGACATTCTCATGGCGATGGTACTCGTGTTTCTGTTTGTGCTTGTAGGCTTCGACATCTGGTCACATTTCATTGTTGTACGTGTTGTTTAGCAGATCCAGCTCCTCCATAATATGATTTCAAATTTCATGCTCTTCCAATGTCTGGAAGTGGCCTCATTGTATTGGCATTCAGTGTTACACGTGTAAAAGGATGAGACTCACGAGGACATTGTTACCTACTAGAGAACGTATACTTGCCAAAAATTGTCATGACACATTGCCAGTGACTAGTGATGTCTATCAACTTCCTGTATGTAACCATTAATGACACCGACCTGAACTGGGTCGCTGTCATTAGCTCTACCAGCGAGAGAGCATCAGATGCTGCAGCGAGGCCAGCTCAAGGACCAGCTATTCAATGTCATGCCAACCACTCGAAACAAAGTCCTATGGCTCATAAACAGATGAAGAAGTTTTTAAATCTTTTGCAGGGACCATCTGTCCTACTTCTAACTTGTTGAAATCTCCTTTACATAGGCATACTACAATATTTACCTCAATGATAAGTTTCTATGTAGTATATGCCACCTCTCCTTCCACCTTGAAATTTTTCGTCACAGATGAGTTTGGAACTCAGATGACTGGGGGGTCCTAATGGCCTTTGCCTGCAGTGTATACTGACATATTTGTTTGTCTTGCACTATTTGTTTGTCGCATGTTGGCGACACATGTCATATGTCACTATTCAATTCAATTCCAGCTTCTATCGATTAGGTGGTTAATGCATAACCGGACTTCAAAGTCAAACCTAACTACTAGCATAAGTATATTTAGGCACCATCTGTAAATGTCCTACATTCCATGCAACACAATGATAAGACAAATACCTGCTGGAGCATTAGTATTACTATGATCCCAATCATCCTTGTAAGCTTAATGATGGAGTGAGGGATCCTTTTGAATCAGTGCAGCCAGTTTGGGTCGATTTTTGCTCTCAGTAAGAGCAAGAAGTAGTACACATGTCACATGAGCCTATGTATACTAGCAGGCACTGCGTTCCTTTCCACTGACAATCTAGATCTAAGGCAGTCTGACAGGTCTCGGTGTAAACTTGCCAATTAGAAGCTGTAAGTCACTGTATTATACTCCAGAGTCCACAGTGCCTTGTTGCTATTAGTGGCTGGATCGCATGTGACATGAATATGCAGTCCCCTGAACATTGAACACTTGAATGTTGACCAATGAAACTCCATCACCACCTCGTAGTAATTTCATTTTTGCATACAGGTTCTTTTGAAAATTGTGAGTACTTTGTTATTTTTGTAACATCTTTCTCTCCACATTGTCTGTGGCATGTGCAGAGGGGAATGTTTGGTGCATTCCTCCACCATGGCTCAGGGGTTTGGTGCCCTTTGAGTGCACAGATAGGTTTGGTGCCTATCTGTGTGGCTTTGGTGTGCTTCGTGGTATCCGTCATGCGGACGAGACCCATTTGTGGGCACTTCTTAAGCACAGCTCGGGGCATGGAAGACTTGTTACTGGAACATCTGTACATCCTGACCGGCGATTTATGCTGGTGAATCCTTTGTATCATGACTGGTGGGTGACATAAATCATGTTCGTTCAACTCATATTGACCCATGCAGAGGAATGTTCCCCTCAACTGTAACAGTCTCTCTTGACTCTTGTTCACCACCATCTTATTAATCTCATTCACACTCAAAATCCATAATCTCACTTATGTGTATTATCACGAATCCTAATTATTCTCATTCATGCAGATCAATGCTAACTAAATTGTTATAGATTACATCTTTTGATTCATTTACAGGATTGGTATGTCTCAACAAGTGCAAGGATCTATGTTGGGTACCTACTCCGGCAACAGTCAGTCTGTTTACTCCCCAATCTAACTTGGTGTTTAGTATTCATTTTTCTTGCTTTCTTAGAGAGTATCGGTTCATTCAATGCATGCATCCTTGCCAAGTATCAGGACTGTTGGGTCACATCACCTAACTCTCTCTATGTTCCAGAACCATTCATCTTTGAGGCAAGGTTGATGGAGCCTTTGCACAATGGAAGATTCAGGCACATTGACTGCTTCCAATGGCCTCAGTTGTACTCCAAATGATATATGTGGAGTGGCTGTCACTGCAAGCATTGCACAATTTTTCTTGGGAAAACATGGTGAAAAAATTGAAGGAAGAGATACTGTTTTTTTATCAATATTATTGAAAGAAAAACTCTAAAATAATGTTTCATTTTCTTTGTCTGATCTATCCATAGACATGAGTTGATGATATTATCCATGTCCTTCAGTTTAAATATTTTGACTCAATTTCCTAGATTTTCTTTTACAGAATAGTCAGGGAAATACACTGTTTGTTTCTTCCATTTCCATTACCTTTTTTCAGATATAATAGCCAATTATTCATGCACAAGAAACTCTGAGGATCTCACAAAGTATCATTTGACAAAACACTGAATTATCATGTTTTTTTTCCTCCAAAATATCCAGTGGAAATGTTGTGCATTTTCTGCAAAAACATCTAGGAAACACCAAGATATTCTCAGTCAGTATAGCAAGCAAAATATCAAATATTTCTCTCTTGAAAACAACCAAACAATATATTTTAAATTTACTGAGCAGGAACATACAGAATGTTTCCACAAGATATATCATGATTTTCCTTGAGAAAACATGTGTACAAAAACAAACAGATTAAACAGGCATTGTTTTGTCATGGATAAAACCATTGGAAAGCTGTGGAATTATAGTGGGAAAATGGCAGGAAATTACTCAAAGTTGCAGCCATGAAGGGATGACTAGGTGTAGGGAAGAGATGCCCAACTTAAAATGCTCTTCTATAGACTCACTTACCAATTTCAGATGCTGGCTAGCCAAGCTCCATTGGACTCTAGTAGGGGTGGAGTCAAATCATGCATTGTGTGTATGACATTTCTGGACTTGTGGGCCATGTTCCACTGTGTGCCCTTTCATGTTGTCTTGCTCCTGGTGTCTTAATAAAGTCTGCATCAAGGTTCCTCAAAAAGATGTGATTGGGTTTGACAGTTGCACTTCCGAGACCACTGGTGACTGGAGTGAGGCAAAGGCATGTCTTGTAAGAGACACCCATACACTGATACACATTGTCTGATTACATGCACTAGTCACATGACCAACCTCATGTCAGACATTTTGAGCACTAAGTTGTCATTTGTCATTTGTCACCTGTCATTTGTTGCTGCCATCAATTCATTTGTTGCTTGACACATTTCAGGAGCCAGAGCACAAAGGAGGCATGGTGCTCCCATGACATTGAGTGAGCTCTGGGCCAGTCTTGTGAGTCAGGCTATGCTGTTGCTGTCTTTCTCTCAAGTCTTTGTTCTGGCACATACCTTAGTCAGAGGAAGCAAGCTGCTTATCCTGGATTGTGGTTACTTGGTAGCAAACTCCATGCACATTCCTCCCAGCCAATGCAGCCAGTATGACTGGCCCTTCCATCTAAAAATAACTCTGCCCAGCCATGTCTTCCAATCACTGGCACCATTTCTCATCTGTTCCAACTCATTCACCATCAGTTTGATGCTTCCATTCATCCTTGACATAACTTTTTGTGCACCATCTTGGGTGATTTTCAAGTCTCTGGCATCACTTGAGCTGTTCTGACATTCTGCTGTGCATTTCAAGTCATCTTCAAGCTGTCATTGTGGCATGCCAGCCTGATTGAGGTGTCTTTCACCTGCTTGGACCACCTTCATGCACACCCAGTGCCAGCCTGCTCCCCCTCAAGCAGTGCCCTTCATGCATCAGGTATGTCCCACTTCATGTAGCCATTCAATTCATCTGCATGCCCAGCTAGTGTGTTTGGTATGCCCTTGCCATTCTCTTCCTCCTGGCCATGGGCTGTTGGCCATCATAGGGTGCCACCTGGATCATATACAGTAAGTCATGGCTCCTTGGCATTGCTGCCCTGGACATCTGTGATGCCACTAGTACTGCTTGCATTTGGGATATCTGCACCTGTACTACCTCCATAGCAATATGACTTGATTTTTATGAGCCTTGGCTGTTTGTCATTCAAGTTCATGGGGCTGCTGCTCATGTGCAGTGCTTGCTCCTCCTCAAGTGGCATTAATCTTGGGGCACTAGGCAAACCATTAATCATGCTTCCATCACACAGTGGCAGGTCTTCATGGGCCATCTTGTTGCTCATGTCAACTCCACTGGCATGCCCTGCTGGCTTGCTGGCTAGCTTGGCCTTCCTACCAACATCCTCAACCTCATCTGGCATCTTCAGGCCATCCCACCCATTTAGCACCTCCATGTGTTCTCTTTCAAGTGGCTTTCCTGCCCTCAAACTTGGCTGCTCACCTCAATGCTTTATAATAAAACCTGTTGGGCTGCTCCTTCCATTGCCAATCAATTCTTCAACTGGCCTCTCAGTAGGGTAGGGTCTCAAAATCTAGTATTTCTCTCTGCTCAGTCTGTCAAAGTTGAATGATATATTCAGCCTTCAAACCTGGAGGACAAGTTGTAAGAGAATACCTAGTCATCCCTTCATGGCTGCAACTTTGAGTAATTTCCTGCCATTTTCCCACTATAATTCCACTTCTTTTCCCTCTGAATTCTGCAGCTTTCCATATGGTTTTATCCATGATAAAACAATGCCTGCTTCTTCTGTTTGTTTTTGTACACATGTTTTCTCAAGGAAAATCATGATATATTTTGTGGAAACATTCTGTATGTTCCTGCTTGGTAAATTTAAAATATATTGTTTGGTTGTTTTCAAGAGAGAAATATTTGATATTTTGCTTGCTATACTGACTGAGAATATCTTGGTGTTTCCTAGATGTTCTTGCAGAAAATGCACAACATTTCCACTGGATATTTTAGAGGAAAAAAAAAAACATGATAATTCAGTGTTTTGTCAAATGATACTTTGTGAGATCCTCAGAGTTTCTTGTGCATGAATAATTGGCTATTATATCTGAAAAAAGGTAATGGAAATGGAAGAAACAAGTAGTGTATTTCCCTGACTATTCTGTAAAAGAAAATCTAGGAAATTGAGTCAAAATATTTAAACTGAAGGACATGGATAATATCATCAACTCATGTCTATGGATAGATCAGACAAAGAAAATGAAACATTATTTTAGAGTTTTTCTTTCAATAATATTGATAAAAAAACAGTATCTCTTCCTTCAATTTTTTCACCATGTTTTCCCAAGAAAAATTGTGCAATGCTTGCAGTGTGTATCCCTTGGAAGGTAGCCTACCAAGACCACTCAACATGGAGATGGTTATGGTGGGACATAACAAATATGCCTGAGAATTTCATCGTGGAGAGAGGATTGATGTTCAGAGTTGGCTGAGTCCATCCAGACAGGTGGAAGCAACTTGAGATTGTATGTAACCAACTGGACGAATGTGCACAACATTGGATCCAGAAGAACCCCCACTACTATGGACCTGTGAATGTAATGGGGTGGATGCAGTCATGTCAGCAGGCTCTCATGTGTCTTAAGGTACAGTATTTTTCACCTCAGCTAATTTATTCATTGAAACTGTCCCCAGCAACTTCCATTCACATTCTGTGACACCATCTTGATCATCGCACTTTTCCAGTGCCTAGGTCTAGATGTTTTTGGCATGCTTGAGTACCTGGAACCCACAATGCCCCCCACTAGCCCACTTATGGATGCCATTGATTGCTGGATGGGTGCTATTACAACTGATCCAGAAATCTGCCAGCAGCTTTTTGATTCACATATACCTGTCTGGTTGGTGTGGAAGCCAAACATGGTCCCTGCAGATCTAAAGGTACTTAGGTCTGTCGAGATTACTTTCCCAGAAGGCATTGTCACCAAGCTGGAGGTTTTTGAGGTTGGGCAGACACTAAGTGGGCTGGTGGGAGCTACCTGCCTGGCAATCTCTGCCACCAGCAAACTCAACAAAGCCCTGTGATAGGACTGGAACAGTTTGCTGCCCCTCCTTGGCTGGATCCACATGCAGTGACTCCTGGTGAAAATTTTGTCACCACCCATCCTGATGCTATGCCTTCAACTTCTACAAGCTCGAGGACAACAAACCAAGCCACTGCACCTTACAATGCTCAGAGTTCAGGTAGTGGCATTATCAGGACAGAGAGGACAAAGCAATGTGGTGGACCCTGTAGGTTTTTTTGTGACAATGCTCTTTCAGTACAGATAACCTTTTGTTCAGATCCCTTGGTGGTTTCAAGACAAAGAACGAAGGCCATGGTCACTCCAAATGCCAAGCTGTGGCAGGACATTGATGATCCCGCTATTCCCCCTTCAATGTATGCATGGCACACTGCTTTACAAAATGTTGTCAAGGATCTGAAGAGGGTTGATCCCAATGTGCCAAAAATATCTTATTTTTTCCCTCACCCAGCTCTTTTTGTGAGGGGTGATTCCTCTGAGCACAGGTTGAGGTACCTTCGAAATTGGCTGGCATCTCGGGCAGGCTGGATCGTGCATCTCGCTACTGCAGATGTGTCTCCTGTCACTCCTCGCACCTGGAGAGCTTTTTTGAATACAATTCCTGAACAAATCTCTTCCATGTATTCTGGTAACAAACTTCATGAAGCTGCAGACCTCTTTGGACTGGGATTAGTCAAGGTCCAATGTGAAACACCAAGCCATATCCAGTTCAGGGATGTTACACTTTCTCTCACAGACCTCAGAACAATCAACATCACCATGAAAGGCAAAATTCTGTGGGACTTATACAAGCACAATTTCCGGTTCAAGTTGGTCGCTCTTGACCACATGCTGGTGCCCAACCTGTGGTCGATTCAGCAACTAGATCGGCTCGATCAGGTCTGCCAGGTGCATTTTGGCATTATCTACCTGCTCAGCCCAGGTGTTCTAATTAGATTTTTCTGTATAGATTTTCCCTGGCAATTTGGAGCTCACCATGTATGATGAACCCTTCCTGAGAAAGAACGAGGGACTTGGCTTGCATGAGCCACAGATGAAGCTCGAGTTCATGGAGAGGTTGTGTGCTTTAGTCGCTTCTTGGCCAGGCTTCCTGTCAGATTTGGGACAGCCCCTTCTACCATCGGCCTTGGTGACACATGTCTGGGCTGTGGAGAAGAAGGTTGTGTTATTCTATGTACAGTCATTCTTTGACTATTTCAGTCATCCACCCATCATTCCTCACCATATCCCCAACAATGCCTGCACTATCTATGGTTTGGATGACAGCATAATCCCATTGTCATCTTCTGCCCTTCCCCCACCAGCATAATTACATGGACCTGTATCACTCATAGTTCCAGTAATTCTAGTCCGTCTTACTTTTCACCTGCCACCTCTCCCTCATGTTGTGTATCAAAAGGTCAGATTCTCTCTACTGTCACAAACTGACCATTGGTGTGCTTGTGGCAATTTGGTGTTGCCTATCAGCAGACCAGGACTCAGTGTCCTGGCCACTGTCCTGCAATTCAGTGTTGCAGTATCATCATCTCCCACTGGCTTTCCTAGGTAACATTTTGAGTTTATTGACAAGTTTCCAGATGTCTTTTCATTGGCTGAAGCATACTACGAGGCAGGGTACTTCCACACTGGCAATCCCTGACTCGCTTTCCTCTGCTGGTCACCTTGTTGACCATCAAAGTGTTGACCCCCTGCACTGTGCTCCTGGCACTGCCAACCTTTACCTTCCTGTTGAGTGGCTGCTCACCTTACCTGGATGTTGCACTTTCATGCAGCCACCCCATGATGCCTCTGGCTTCCACACCTTCTCAGCCTCTGCTGGGAGTAGTATTCCCCCACCCAAAACTTTCATGTATCCTGAACATGAGCCACCTTCAGATTTGCTAACAGACCACTTACATGTCAGCAAAGACTTATGCTCCTCGCCATCTCAGAACAGTTGGAAAAAGATGAGGCAGTGGCAGTGGTGGTCATCTACTACCATCCCTTCACTGATTGAGCCTTACCTTGCATATTGGCGACTATCCAGAAACTTTCAGGATGTTGTTGACTATGAGCTGCCTCAATGCAACTGTCGGTCATCTCGATGGTTGAAGGTACCCTGCATCCAATTTAATGGTAAGGTTCACTTGTATATATCTCTTTTGTTACTCAGCTTCGTGTCAGGCTCAAAAACTGTTGACCTCATGGTGTGTCCATGTGTACCCGCTGCTGTACAACTTCTTCAGATGGGCTTCTTTCCTTGTGCACCATTGGGGCCCACCCTTGCCATTAGCCTTCCAGTTCTCAGCCTGGTCAGGCAGCTCTTCATGCGCATGCCTCTGAACATTTCAGCAAGGAGTGAGTCCCTTGAGGCATACCTTGGTGGCATGGGCTACGAGGTGGATACAAAGGTACTACATGTTGCCTGTATATTATACTATGACCATACATTTTTATTTTTGTCTGTTCATTGCTGCCCCATCACCTGTCTGTCCATCCCTGTCTGAGTTTCATGTGGCCCATGCATCCCTTCCAAAGGTGGGCTGGACCATGAAGGCCTTGTACTTTGTTTACAGTGTGACTGATGCACTGCAATGTGTCAATGTTGTCTACATTGAAGTTTTAAGTTCATTGTTCTGCTATTGTGATGTGTACCAAGGATCCTTGCTGACATGTTCTACAGGGGGGTATATGATGGAGGTTTGGTAATGCATACCACTGGTATTGCATACTTGAAATTTCCCTTGAAGAGTACATTCAGCAATGCTTGCAGGGTTCAGCACCTTCACCATCAGGTCTCTGCCCTGGACCATCATTGTTTCAGGACCCTTCAGTCTCCAGTTCAAAGAAGTGGCCCTCAGAATACCTCTGAAAGCATTGTCCATTATGCTTTGGTGGTCACAACTGGCAGAGCAATAAGTATGTCATTTGATGAATATGAGGTAGTCAACTGCTGATTGTGCCTTTTGCTAGCTCTTCTAATATTGATGCAATTGTCTGCATTGATGCCTGTTTCACTCAGAAAAGGAGAAGTGGCCTACAGGATGACCCAGTGAACCCTACTGCTACTGTTCTCCTCTCTCAAGAGGAAATTGATTCTATGGAAAGTGAGGTTGACAGTTTGAGAAAGAAAAAACCTTCTGTGCAAAGGAGAAGTGGCTATGTTTCTAAGAGGCATCATAAGGATGAAGAGGATGGATTTGAGCAGGGAATGAGGATACCAACATCAGTGCTCCAGAATTGTAATGAGTCATTTACTGCAGCTGATGAGAAACATCAGAAAGTGAGGTTTACTCATGCATAGCTCTACTCTTCTGATGGGAGTGCAGGCTAGTACCCAATTCTTTTCAGATACTGGAGTCATGGCCTTACTCTGCCATCATGATTGTGTTATTCACCTTGCAAACATGACTTCTGCTGGGGAAAAGCAACATTATGCTCTTGCCCTCATCAAATCACTTTTTAGCCACCTGCCTGATAATTTCCATATTGGCTTATTATATGACATAGGGTGTCAACTTGAACAGAGCTGCAGGAAGTGGGGCTTTCTTAAACCATTTCTGCCTTGAATTTCATTTGCCATCTCTGTCTTTCATGCTTTTGGTCATCAATGGCCATGCCAGCTTGTCTATCACCCACAGAAACGGGAGGGATTTGGACTTTCTGATGGAGAGGGCTGTGAACACTTCTGGAGCTCAATCAAGGCACTGATACCATCTCTCCAGGTGTCTGGGGTATGTGTATATCTGTATCATATGGACTGCATGATGATATTTTAATCAGTTTCATCAACACCTCTTTGTTATTGATTTCCAGGTACACTATCTTGATTCAAAGAGTCTCACTGGTCTTGGCCAGTGGTGTTTGCAGCGGTGGAATCATTGTCAAACCAAGAAGGCTTCTGCAATCAAAGGCCTAAGGAAATGTGGAGTTGATACCCTGACACTTCAAGCTGAATGGGTTGCTCAGGTTGCTGTGCAGACCAAGGCAACCCCTCATAAGCTGATTACTGATAATCATTATCTCCTGCTCACTGTAAAGTAGGTCACTCTGCAAAAGCTACAGAGAACATCATATTACAGATTATGGCAACTCAGAAGTCACTGGAAAATTATGAAACCAGACTAGAAGAACTGGAGAAAGATCTTCTCCATGGTGCCTCTGACTGACAAGCTTAAACATACAATTAGCAGAGTGTCATCAAAGGGTTAGGAGTTTCAAACAAGCCTTACAGAAGCAAAAAGCAACCCTTGGAGTAAATGGACTTGCAGATCTTGCTACACTTCAGAGTAACTCTTACCTGCAAGTGAGTCAGATGTCACTTTCTCTTTTATTGGAGATTATTAATGTCTTAGCTTTGCATGCATGCATTGGCAATTAAGACACGAATCTGAGATTGTCTTTGTCAAAGAAAGTTTGAGCTGGAAAGACTGGAATGCTCATATCGTCAAACTGTCAGTGGTAAGGGGTCATTTATAACCAATAACATATTTTGGTTTGACTCCCTTACAAAGAACAAAGACTTCAGAACCACACAGAAACATCTGTCAAACAATGTGAACCAGGAATTGTCAAACTGTCCACTAACTACAACAACATGTGTTTGCAGATGGCAGCTTTGATACACCAGGGAAAAGCCCCTCAAGGGTCAATTGCACCAGTCCTGATTCCAAGGGATGCCTTATTCAAATTGGATGTGGATGATGATATTTGGCAGGATGCTGGACTTGAGGATGACACTGGTAGATTGCAATCAGGGATCAGATCTCTGCTGGAGCTGAGGCATTGTGAGGAAGAAGAAAGGCACTTATTACATGAAAGAAGAACATTGATGGAGTGGTTTTCAGAAGAGTGGAGTCATCTGAAGAGAGCAAGAGAGGGTTCAAGTGAGACAACTGTCAACAGGAAATTCTATGACTAATATTAAATGCAGGTGATGATCTTGCATATGAACTTGACTGTCATGCTTCTGCATTGGCAAGTCTGTGCTTATGGTGGCAGAAAGCATTGAGGGAATTTCCTAGTCTTCCTGATGAGAACTGGGGGACAACTAATGAAGAACTGAACAGAAAAATGCTTGTTTCTCATCTGTTAGCCACCAGTGGTGATGAAGAAGAGAGCTTAGATGACTTGGCATTTGAAGATGAAGAAGGGCTTGAAGTGCTGGATGATGAGTTGTTATGTGTGGCAGAGGAATTTGCTCTTGCAGATGAATATCACCAACAGTTCAGTGACATGGCATCAACTGATTTGGTTTGGGATGATGAATAGGAGTTTGATGTATTAGATATGGATCCCCAATCATCTCCAAGCAAAAGACACTGTAGATAATGAGATACATTCAATCAGTCAATTCTGTAGATCTTTTCTGAGTGATGAAGTTTTATCTATACAGTATTGTTGTGCCTCAAAAGTAGTTATGGGAGAGCCCACCTGGCATAAGAGAGATATGGGATGGCACACCATAGCCTGGGAGGCTTCCATGGCACATCTTACTTTCCCTTAAAGAGGTGAATGGGATAGGTTCTTAATCTGTTTTGGGACATCCCATGTACCCTTGGGTGGGTCAGTGGGATGTCCCATCATAGCCTCTTAGGCTGGCATGGGCAGTCCCATGTGCCCTTGGGTGGGTCAGTGGGATGTCCCATCATAGCCTCTTAGGCTGTCATGGACATTCCCATGTGCCCTTAGGTGGGATGGTGGGATGTCTCATCATGGCCCTTGGGCTGTCATGGGACATCCCATGTGCCTCTGGGTGGGTCAGTGGGATGTCCCATCATAGCCTCTTAGGCAGTCATGGGCAATCCCATTGCCCTTAGGTGGGTCAGTGGGATGTCCCACCATAGCCTGGGAGGCTGCCATGAGACATCCTGTTTCCCTCAAGGAGGTGGATCATGGCTATTCATAGTCTCAGAGACTTTCATGGGATGTCTCCCAACCATGTCAGCATGCCATCATGCAGAGCCTTGAATGTTCAATTCTATCATCACATTTCCCCTTGATGTAATGAGTGGTATATATGCAAATTTTCAGTCCACACACTACTCAACTAAAATACAATAGTGTGAATCAATTTGTGGTAATGAATTCTACATCCAACCATACCCTTCTTGTCCATAAACACCCAGAAGAGAAGTTGAGCATACCTCATTCTACCAATTTTCATGTGAAGTTTTGGTCTGTAATAAAACCAATTGGGATGTGAGGGATTACATGTTTTTGGCTTCCCAGTGATTATTGTGGAAGGCAGATGCATATTAAGGAGGTGTTACCATAGTAGGTATATTCTCCTGAGGAGCAAGAATTTTATTGTAGGTATGGCTGCACTTTTGGGGTTGGGGACCCCAGACACCTAAGGCATGCATGGGACATCCCAGGTCATTTATTTAGACATATCTCCCAGGGCAGGGACTATGGGAAATCCCACCCATCCCATGCCCTAGAATTATGCTTTCCCAAGGGACATCAGCAGATGTCCCTGGGATGACCTTGGTCTAAGGGGCATTTAGCTTGAATGTTTTGGAGAAACTATTCAGCTAAAATGCCTACAAAAAAGGGTTACCTGAAGTGGACTTAGAGTCTTAGAGTGACTCTTGCCCTGAGGTAGAACTCAGAGACAAGAGTGAAGAAGAGAGAGAAGGGGAGAGAGGATGAGTTTATATAACATGTACTATACAGTCATTGCAAAGACATCCCCACACTTGTGGCTGGGGAAGAGTTGTTCAAATGATCATAAAATGACATAGATGACAAGACTAGATATTGATGATCAAAGTGAAATCAGACTGAAAAGAATATTGTCATTCATATCATGATGATATTATCTGATGAGCAATTATAATGTATTGTCAACATCATATCATGATGACAAAAGTATTGTAATTCTTATATCAGGCCTATATGCAGTTGACCAGATAGTAAAATGTCTGCCAGGTTATCTGATGCATTATCTGACTATTATCATTATGATTTATAGATGATCATGCCTTATACACCATTATCCAATTCACATCAGACAGATAACTACTTACCATAATTAACTGGGAATACCAGCACTTCAAACCCCCCTGATGTAAGGGGCAGTTCATATTCCAACAGTATGAGGGCCATGCATAACATGGGGAACAATCTTTTGTTGAGTATAAACTGCCCCCTGAGCAGTACATACCTTAGGTGCGAAGATTAGTTGCTTACATAAGCAAAAAAAACGGACATACAGTAGAGTAAATTTTCTCCCAGCCTCCTCAGTAGCTTGTGGTTACTGAGGAGTAAGTCACCCATTTTATTTAGCTTTACTTTTACTGACCACCTGTAGACTAAGTATCTGACATCTTTGATGTCATTTTCCAGCATTGCCACACTCCAATGTAGCCCATGTGGTCACACAACCTGTGGGGACTGTGGTTAAGGATGGATAGCATGCAATGTGCAAATCTCCACTGCCTCATCTCTCCTTTGCCTTTGCCTTTGTCCAATTCCTTTTTTTTCTTTAGAGATATTCCCTCACATGTGCTGTATGCCACTTGAAGTTCATAAAGTCAAAAACTCTGCTTCCAACTATGCCATCAACAATGTTGTCAAATACCATGTCCCCACCACTCTGGCAGAAAGTGGTTGGGCAGAGTGTGTTTTGTGGTCATTTTCACCTCTTATCTGTGGTTTCTTCCTTCTACATGGTCCCTTACTTGCTACTATTCAATTCCCCATCTCATTTGCTACTTTCTACTTCTTTTCCCAACCTCTGTTTACTGTTGTTTACCTAGAAGCACACTTGGTACAGCTGATTCCAGTGCTGAGACCTAATTTGGTTACTCACACTGGACACTAGCCTGGTATACTCCAAGCTCCCTAGAGCTATGCAGTACCTCAAAAAGGTGTCCCAATGTTTGGTTATTCAGGAAAGATCCTGCCGTTGTGAGGGAACCTTTATGAATCAGCTCATGGGCTTGCAGAGAGTATGGAAGTATTAGCTCTTGGCTTCACAATGCCACCTTAGTCATGGTCCAGTTGGCATGGTGGAAAGATATGATCATCTTAAATCAGCAACTCATTGGGACACTTTCAAGCATGTGTCCAATCTATGCTTTGGGGATGGAGTATGCCTCCCTTCTGTTTGTTTGGTTGCACAAACAAAGGCTAATCAGCTCTACACTACAATTCCTAGTCCCACTACAAATATTTGGTAGTCAAAAATGCAAACACTACACTACACTTTCCTAACCAAACACAACGCTTATCAAGTAGTCAAAAATGTGCCACAACACTATGCTTTTGGCAATAAAAGGTACACTACATACACTAATTGTGTTTTGTCTGTATCTCATCCATTTTTGCAGGTATGGATGAGGTAAGCATATCTCTGTGGTCCTGTTGTCAGGTTCTATGACTTTCATTATGACATATTTGAAATTAATTTTTGCAGACACCACTTTCATCAGTATTTTCCAATTTTCTCACCCATTTTTGGCCATATCAGTGAGATAAGCATACTCCCAGGATCCTGTGATCCATTCCTACAACTTTCATTTTTAGGTCTCCTCATCATTGACTACATCTGGTTAATGGCATTCTTGATATCTGCTAGGCTCACCTTCTTGGCTAAGTCCAGATCCATGAACCACTCCTCTGCTAGTCCTCCTGGATACAGCTAACACTCAAAGTGTGTCACTTTCTCTGTGTCAGTTAGGTTCATTGTAGCCACTCAAAACAGCACAAACCAGCTGTAGTCTCCCTGAAAGAGCAGTATTGTTTTCATTTAGTCCCAGTTGTGCATCATGGTGATGGGGGACTGATGCTGGTATATATATGCATCTGTGCTGTGAAGGATGGGGATGGGAAATGTGGTGGTGGTTGTGTTTCTGAACACTGAAGTGGTCAATTTTCTTCTGCTGGCATTGGTGGGGAAGGGTGTGGCTGCAGACCACTGGATGATAATGGCTGAAGAGATAGACATCAAACTCAGGTGGTGATAGAGAATACATAGATGCACATGGGGAAAAAGGGATCATACTTATCATCCTCTCCAGTCCCAAGTAACTACCTATATGGCCTTGCTCCACTCCAGACACAAAAACTGAGATATTTCAACAATGGCTGAGCAAAATAGTGTTGATGGGAAGTATCAGCTGAGGGAAACATAATGTCAGAAATGCAAGAGGAATGGTGCTGAAGTGGGAAAGATGCAATACATATAAGACCTCCAGCTAGCTTTTCATGAAACATTGAATATCTCTTGGGTGCATTGGGACAATCTGGGTGTTTTCTGGGAGGTACCATTGAGTAAGTAGTATGCCCCTGAAAAAAGCTGGGAGGCACAGTGGAGATACTCTCAAGTAATTGCTCTATCCAGTGTTTGAAGCAAGGATGGCCTGTGGTTTGTCAATGTTTGCAGTGGGAAATTAGTACCAAAACAAGTATTTATTGTACAACCACCAAAGCCCCAGCTTTTGATGGCTTGGCTCAGGCTTTGCAAAACCCCAGGCTGACCTAAGAGCAACAAAGCCTAGATCTGGGTAAATCTGGAGGACAAAGGTCTGGTTAAAAATTCCAAAAGACTGGAGCTTCATGGAAGACAAAGATCAGGTTTACTCCCTGGACTCAGTAGTGACCACTTTCCACAATTGTCATAGCAAAATATTAGCTGATTGGCCAGCCTATCACAGCCTTCAACCTCAAGGCACTCCACATTTCAGGCCCTTAGCTGTGAATAGGTTAGATTTCTGAGAAATGTGTACAGGGTACTTAGCCAGAGACAAAGACTTGCCTCTCATGCCCTCTGGAAGCTATTGGAGGTTCAAAAATCTAATTATGGACATGCATCAACTTGTCACAACAAAGAGTACTAGATACTCATACCTGCTTCATGGTGTAATTGATGACAGTCACATCAAAATAGCAGTGGGGTTCAACATGAAATTCAAAGGTATACTATAGCATCCTGGGGGGCCTGGGGTTGTCCATCTTGATCCTGCAGCATCTGATATATGTATTCTATGCTGTTCAAAGCAATCCAGCAGACTGTGGTGACCACCCCCACTCTCAAATTCTTGATTTGCAGCTGCTTGATACTGAAGTGCAAGAGTAGCATTCCATAAGGCATGATGGTAGACCTCAGCTGGATTACAGAGTCAATACTGATGATCCATGAGCAATTTTAATCTCACTCACTGAATACAGGAAGAAATGATGGATGAGCATGGACATTGAAGTAATCACTAAAACATGAAGAAGTGGTACTTGCTTGATGATCAGCAACTGTATTTGACACTTCAGTGCAACAATTTGAGTCCATTGTCAGAAAAAAATTAGGCCCATTGCAATGATGTATTATTTTTACATGATAACAGTGAGATTGCAATGAGATTATCACAAGATAGCAGAGTTGCAAATTCATTGCAAGCACAATTGCCATGCCTTCGACTTCCAAAATCAACCACCCACCTACCGCCATCATCTTTTCTCTCTGTAATACTCACTATCTGTATTATATTACACAGGTTCCATTTCTCGCCCTCAATCATGCCTCCTCAAAAACTGACTGTAGCATGTGAATCCTGTGGAAAGCCCTTCAAACTGACTGGAATCGGACCTCATCACAAATTGTGCATCAAAAAACACTGCAAGGAGCGAGAAGACCTTGCATATTTGGGTTTGATTCATGAAAGTAGCACACAAACTGTTTAGTTCGTGATTGTTTCTCTTTTTTCATTAATTTTATTCACAGCCATTTCGTCAACAAGTGGCTCGCATGGGCCACCCAAAGTAGGTGGCTCAGTGGTATCAGGATCAGGCACCTCACCAGGTGCTGACATGCACCATGATGGTTACTTTGTTTATTATTTTAGCTGTGCTCTTAAGCCGATTTGCCTCTCACAGATACTGGCAAGACTTGGCCCATACAAACTGACCCAGATCTGTCCACTATGAACATACACAACGCGGTGGTCAATATTTAACACTAGGGAAAATGTAGTGGAAAATGCGAAGACAAAATTTGAAGATGTAAACAACATTTTGCTGTAAGCAGAGCTTGAAATATTATTATTGGCCTGCACATCGGCGAAAATGACAAGTTTGCTCGATTGTATGGTCACGTCCCAAATGTCAGCACGAATTCTAAGTACCGGCACTGCCAGAATGTGTGTGAGAACTTGGAGTTTGCTCTTCACATTCGAGCCACAATGAAACTTATTGTTTGTTGGTTGCCGGAACAACGGCTTAACCTTGAAATTTTGACCATCATAGAGAACCGGATTTATTTTTTAAATTAAAACGGAGGGAATATACTATCCGAAACTTGAAGTTCTGTTCAGGTCAAAACTGATTGCCTGCTCATCGCCTGCTTGTCTCCCTGACCAGTGTGCACAGTTTTATCCATCCTGGCCACCATCCAACTAGTCTTCATCTGTAGCTAGGTTAAATTATTAAATAGGTCAAGACTCTGAAAAATTGAACAAGAATGTACCGACGTCAGGCAGCAACAAGTTTCATCCAAGGGAATGATTCTTTTGAAATTTGGAGCGACTCCCTCTGACGTTCAGTGAGTCGGGAAATCCACGTGTTATTGTACAATGCCATGGGTAAACCTATTACCGGGATTCGAGAGGACATCGGGTTATCAGGTGCATGCTTCCTAGGAAGGGGCTTTGAGCCTTGTGAGCAAAAGATATCCTTGTCAAGAACTCGCTGGAGATCCACAATCTCTAGCTCCTTGTCGATATTCTTCCGCCATTCCAATTTCTTCACTCAGAGTACATTCTCGATGCCATTTTCCACAGAACTCTCCTCCAAGCTCATACTGTGCTCACCCAGAGAGATGATGAGTTGTTGAAGCCACTTCCAGCTTCGTAGATCATCATCGGGGACTTCTGATTTCATCACAACAATGCCGTCGAGAATTGCTTTCCTACAATGATATTTCTAGAAATACTAGTTTATTAAAGAGATGGACACTTGAGCACGCAATGCTTACGTTTCGGTGGTGCGTGGTCTGTCTACTCTCTTTCCCTAGTCTTTGGCTCTCTTTCACTAGTCAGGCCTCCTGTTCTGCAGGCATTTCGGTTGATCCTTTAGCTGTCAGCTTTGGTTGTGCGTTCCTCCACAAAGTTCGCAATCGCTTGTAGCATTCCTGCAGTATTTCTTCAATATAGTCATTGTCTTTGCGGATGGGCCAGGTTTTGTGGACGCAGCGCAGTTGAAGCTCCTGAAGGAGGAAACCGAGTATGAAGGTGTTCCACAATGACTTGTAATTTCATGCCAAATCAAATGCGATATTGTTCGTATCAGGGCCAGGCCCATCTTCATACTCATAGGCACAGACATCAACAGCATTCACTGGTTTATGTGTGATGAAATCGATGTCCTGTGTGATCCCAAGTTTTTCCCAGAAAAGACGACGGACTTCTGCCTATATAGAAGAGGTCAGCACATCAATGAGTGGAAGAAAGTTTCCCTTACCAAGATGAAGTCATGGTGGTAACTAGGCTCCGTCGCCTTTTCAATCTGAAGTTTGTAGTTTTCCTGCCTTCTTTGCCGCAGGGTTTGCCTTGATCGTGGAACAGCGCCCACCACAAAGTGGCTCCCATTCTCGAAAAGGGTTTTAAGAGTCGTTTCGACACTTCTAGTGACAGCTTCAACCATTACAGATACTGGTGGCGGGTTGGGCTGGTCATTCTGAGTGTTGCATGCTGCCTTTTCTCCAGTCCCTTCTTCACGTCCTTCAGACAGCGTGAATTTGGGGTCAGAGCCATTATCCTGTATGAGATTTATATCCATTCACCCTACATTATATAGACAGTCTTACATCAATGTTGACTCTGATGAGTCGTGTTCAATTTGAGACCCCTCGGCTTTTCCTAATCCGCTTAATGGCATCTAGATGTGGGGTGGATGGTGTAGCCCGAGGGTGGGTTGGATGTGGTTCTGCCAAAGAGCCTATCTCGGCGTCGAGATGTTTCTCAGGACGAACCTACCATGGCACTTGAGTAACATCAACCTATCCTATACAAGGGGTAACTCACGGGTTTCTTGAGCCGTGCATAACGCTGCTCGATGTTGGCAAGCTCTCTCTCTTTCTCTGCCTGGCATTTATGTTAGCGTTGAGTGCAGACCATTTGAGTTCAGCGTACCTGTAGCATTGAACCCAGCCTGGTGACCTCTTCTCGTACATGGGTTTCGATTTCAGCCATTTTGGCGGCCTGCAGCTTATCGATATGAGATTGCACGCTGGACTAGGAGGCAGCGCTTTAGTACTTGGTGACGGATGAGAATTTGCATTAGTGATTCACCTCAAACTGCTTTTGCAATTCCTCGAGCTGCGTTTCATACTGTCGAGCAGTTTGCTCTTGGACACTCTGGACCTGCTGCTTTGATGTTAGGGAGTGCGAAAGACGCGCACATCTCAGAGTTACCTGAAGCGCCTCACGCAGCCCTAACAACTCATTCTCCCTTTGCTTTAAAACGGACTGCAGATCACTAACCACATCATTTTGCTTACTGTGGTTAGTGGCAGGGAGTATATCATTGATGAATAGACATACCCATCCTTGTTGCCGTATCCTCCTTTGAAGTTTGTTGATAACCTCCTCCTTCTCGTATAACGCTTGTCGCAATGATCGGGAGAAATCAACTTCTTCAAAACGACACTTGGATGTCAGTAACAGTACAACCTAGTCATTAAATAAGCAGACACTACATGGTTTGAGCTGTCACACACATTGCCTTCTATTGATGTGCCCAGGTTTGTGGGAGTGTCCGGTTCTGTATGTTTACCAGTGCTTGCATTTGACATTGACATATGTTCCGGTTCCAGGGTGTTATGCTGACTGAGAACATGTAGCTTCCATACATCGAAGTCGCATTCTGATTCCACGACCATATGCCAACCAGCAGCATACACCATTGAGTCAGGGGGAACCACCGAGGTCAGGGGGTCTGCT
This sequence comes from Pisolithus microcarpus, assembly GCA_024613185.1. Lineage (NCBI taxonomy): Eukaryota > Fungi > Basidiomycota > Agaricomycetes > Boletales > Pisolithaceae > Pisolithus > Pisolithus microcarpus. The sequence goes on along the minus strand of JANFAI010000002.1, from coordinate 1,138,463 downwards.
TGTGCATGAGCAGCGGGGGGGAAAGGGTCGAGCTGAGACTGAGCCAGAGTAGTGGTTCCAATAGTATGATCACCAGGATCGCAGGTGGGCGTCATGTCTTCATCGAAGAGATTATTTTCGCTGACAGTCTGGGCATCCTCCAGGTGGTTAGGAGAGCGCCATGAGTGCCAAGGGTTGTTGAACAATGCGTTGGGAAACATGTGGGTGATCGGGCAACGTTGCACACCATCTCCACTTCAGTTGCATCCTTCCTCGTCCTAAATACCTAGGAGTTGCCAACAAAAAGACAACCTTGCACGTTTATCACTAGTATTAGTGGTTGTCGGCGTGACATAAAATCACTGCACGACAATAAGGCAAGTACGTCGCCTGAAAATTGCCTAATGTCTTCTAAAGTTAATTAATGTTGGCAGTGTCACACGATAACAATAGATAATTCAGTTGCCAAGCTTGAACTGAGACATCGTTAAGGTAGCACTAGATAATAAGAGGGAAGTGACCAGAAAAAGTGCAACAAAATAAGGGAACACTTAAATTCCAGGGGATCTTTATGTTCTCATCTTCAATCCCAACCCCCCAAGTCCTCCCAACTATGCCAGTATTGAAATCGCAACCAGTCCCTGCATTTTATGATAACGAGCCTCACTTCATACCGCTTTTGACCTCTCAGGTGGAGATAGCACCCCTGCCAACGCAGCGCATATGGGTTACTGCATCTGAATCAATGACTCTGACAGTGTTGAATATTCTCTCACGAACTAGTGTGGAAGTCGGAGAGAAGACTCCCAAGGCAACAACCCATAGAGCGAAAATGCCTATTGCAGAAGACAGAGCGATGACTCCTGGAGTAAAGATGCCCAGGGTGACAACTCCTAGGGAACAGACTTCTAGGGGACCAACACCCACACCCACAAACAAACAAAAATCAGTTACCATCGAAGACCCTCCCTCCGATTCCGAACGTTCAGAAGGCTCACCTACGCCATCAGAGTCAAGCCTATCATCTCTTGAATCTGAACTGGGTGCAGGTGACAAAATCCCTAAGCCGAATGGTGAAGCAGGTCGGCCAGGCCGCAGAGGTTACAACTTGGAAGAGCAATTGAGTTGGGGTGAAGACAGCTTCAAAAGTCTAAAGGTGAACTTATATCGATCTAATGATGACACCGGCACTCATCTGACATCCACCAGCAGTTTGTAAATAAGGTTATAAAGAAACACTTGGATACTACCAAATGCCGAAGCCAGCAGGATCGCAAAGCACTGAACACTGTATGCGAGCTGGTAAGTTTACTCCGCATCAACAATAATAACTACTCACCACAAAATGTGTAGGCCACAGCCACGTTTCCAGACTTAGACAGCTTCCAAAACTGCTGGCCCGTTCTCGATCTGATTCAAATGCGCCTGAAATATTTGTCTTCGAGAGCTCGGCAGAAGCAGAGAATTGGTACCGATAGTTCAAGTGAGGTAGCAAAGGGCGAAAAGAGAAGGGACAAGTTGCCTAAATCAAAGTCACCCGTGCCATTAAAGAAGTAGCATATATAGACATATACTAACCCCACGTATCAAATCACAGTGAAATGGACTACGCAGATGATACTGTTTGTTGTTGTCAAAACGCTCACCCCCTGTGAACAGGGAGTAAGAAACGGCAAAAATGAAGCGTAGACGTCGCACCAGTTACTCTGTCCTTGCATCAGAAAGACCTCTGCGCTACTTTCTGCATTACTTTCGGTCATTTCTTCGATTACATTTAGCGTTAGCGTTCACTTTGATCATTGTGGTTAACGACTACTACGACCACTACTACGACTATGTTGAAGACTGAAAATGAGAAGGAAAGAGGCTGTGAGAAGGTCATGACTGCCTTGATAAACTGAACCATTTGACTGAGCACATGATCATGAGTTCGTTTCAGTTTATAAGCATTTCAGGCTCTGCTAATTCATCTTTTTTCTTCTCCACTTAGACTATGACTTAGGATGTAGTAGTGTTGGTGCTAGGGATATTAAAATAGGCTTGTAAGAGCGGTAGATCTTGTGCCGGGCAAGCCAGCATGTGGTGTGAAAACTAGCAAACCAAGGCCAAGGCCTACGAGGGGGTCATGTAACAGTAACATACACTTTGTTGTTGAAGTCCCTATGCTACGTACTTGCATTTAATCAGAGAGGCGAGGCGAGTCATGTGTAATTGTCTAGTATTGTGCGGCTTTTACTGAAAATTAGGTTGCATAGGTTTCAACCCACCACTCAAACTCTGTCACCCCGTATACCACCTGTGACCCCGCCCGTCCAGAATGTCCAGTCGAATATTCAACATTACCCCAAGGATGCTTAACCTGCAAGCGTTTAACTGGCTTAAGCAGTTTGCGGAGGGTTCCGCCTTGATGCACTCGGTACTGGACGGCATCGCATTCACCCTTGGGTCCGATTATGACAATGATGAGTGGATGGACCTCACCCACCATATCGTGATGGAGCCGGAGTGCTGGCATGATATCAAGAAGCTATTTATGCACAAACTGGGCATCAAAGGGTCATCTCATGGTGCGTATCTTTATTTTTTTTGTGTAATTTTTAATGAACCGCGGTTTTCTAAATCTCCATGTCAGGGTTGTGCGCTCCAGCATCCCAAGTATCGAGCTGCGAGGATTTGAGATCACAACATTACCGTGGCTTCCTCACCGGTTGTATGTGGAGGCGTCTTGTCCTCTTGAGGTGCAGCAGAATCTCCCTCCTTCTCATCGTCGATGCCACAAAGACATTGTTCTCCTGCCCCCGCAGGAGGGCACGTCAATCATGGTATTCAAAGGTCAGCAGATACTTCCAACCCGAAATTGGGTTCAAATCAAGAAATCTCCGTATAATGGCGATGTTGGGTATGTCGAGGAGAGCACCGAAAGTGATGCCATCGTGCTCGTCGCCCCTCGTCACGTTCCCTATGATCTTCCAGAGGAATCAGGTGAAAGGGTGTTATTCGACATTGAGCTGGCTAGGATGGCAGGCCTTGATCCGGTGCCCGTTCTATCTCCCCATGGTACCGAGATCGGGTATAGCTGCAGTGGGGAAGAATTCATATATGGACTGCTCAGGCTGACGTTACCGGTTGATACCTTGGAACTACTTGATCTGCCGCATCTGGACGACATCAGGTTTCATGTAGCAGCTGAATTTGACCTCCCGTTTGTCGAAAGGATGCTGAATCTCTTTTCAGCGCAATTTTGGCAAGAGCAGGATGCCGTAGAGGTACATGAGGGGGAACTCAGGAGCAAGAGGGGGGCACTGGTTGATGTGAATTGGCACAAATGATCCACCACTGTTTTGTGCAACGATGATACTTTCAAGTGCAACCTGCACGAGCTACGCAGGGTGTTCAAGATAGGAGACACCGTGGAGGTTATAGCAGGCCCATTCTGTGGGGAAACAGGCTACATTGTTGCTCAGCGCGCTCGCACGATTGTCCTCGTCATCATGCAGGCCGACAGAACCTCGGATAATGTGAGTTATTATCGTCATTTTCGTCACTCTCGTCCTAACAAACTCAGGTCGAAGTGTCCAGGTTCGTTGTGCAGACCCACTTGCAAGAGCATGTATTGTCTCTTGGCCCTGGAGGCGATGACCCTCAAGTATTCCATCCACTTTCAAAGGATGAAGTCCTGCCCGGTGATGTCTTTGAGGCACGTCGTGGCCCTTATGCTGGCCAGATGGGGATCATCGAGTGGATTAGCCCTGACAGTAAGGTTTGGGTGTCTGACCGCGGGAAGGGAAAGAGCAAAGGTAGTGCATTGGTGGACAGGCAAACCCCCACTCCCGGTCGGACTATGGTCGCTATGGATATGTCTGACCTCCTTATCGAGCCAGCCCCAAATACTCTTACCTTTTCAAAGGATAAGGGGTATAATGTTGCTGTGGGTGATACTGTGGAGGTGGCTAGGGGACAGTGGTGTCACTCCGAAGGCCTAGTGAAGGCGGTGGATTTGACTAAAACTAGCCTTGATGTCGTGCGTACAGCAGATGGGACTCAGGTGGGCCATCTCATCCTCCATCTGAAATCTCACTCAGCCTTCGCCTAGATCAATGTTCCCATTACTTTTGTCTGCAAAATCAAGGAGCGCTCAGACTGCGGGTTGTCGAACTTTGTTGGTCGTGATGTCTGGATTATAGCTGGTGACAAGAAGGGTAGCCGGGCTACACTACAATCTCTCGGAAGAATGTCCAGTTGGGTTGGATTATTTGGTCAACTGATCGAGATGAAAAATAATCAGGTCGCAACGCCATGAGTTTCTTTTTCTCGAACACTATCCCCTCTGATTTGCGTCTCAGAACGGGCGTGCTACTCAATGGCACATTGTTGCCTCTGCAACTGCGGCAGTCTCTGAAGTCCCTTCACAGCCGCTCATTTATCACTCCTGTTGTCCCTCGTTTTGTTACCCCACCACTGTCCCCCGGCCCTTCGGGTGTGGGCCTTTCCGATACGTGGTCAGTTACTCCGGCTGATATTACACAGATGCAGACCCTTGATCATGGTATGTTGCTTCATTATTGTACCACAACTACTGACATTAGTGTAGGCGATGTTCCATGGCTTTTCGAATCCAACTTCTGCGATTTCAAGTCCTACCACTTGGGGTTCAATGTCAGTGTTGGTTTCACTCAAGTGTCACTCAGCAAATGTGTTGTCCGGACGGTGTGTCCCGACCGATTCTCGGGTCAAAATGGTGTTGCACTGCCTGGTTCTGTCTGTGTTACAGTGACAGGGCACAATGCAGGCTCGGCTATGCAACACCTCACCATTCCTGCTCGGTACCTCACGCCAGCCAATCCTACTGCTAAAAATCAGCTATGTTTGGTATTAAAAGGGCCCCAAGCAGGAAGAATCATGCGGATAAAGAGATGCCAGAGGAGCTCTAAATCGGTTGTAGTAGAGGATGATACTACTATTTCCTTTTCTGATATTCACGTCGCATTCAAGTACTCTTGTGCATAGTTGGGGGTTTAAATTTATGAAGACAATAGTACTGCTGCCGCCTTAATGGCCCTTGACGCTCATAACTGTTGTGCATCCAAGCGTGCGATATAGAGTCACATAACCCAACCTTTTCATTCCTTATTGTCAGGTGGCGATTTGTCCAGGTAAGGCTTCTTTTTCCTATCAAGCAATGGTTTAACAGTAAGTCACTTAATAGGCACCTGTTGTTGTCGTCATCGTCATAGCTCGTAGGGATATGAGCGTCTCGTTTGTTATTGTGGGGTGCGTCACATAACCCAACCTTCTCATTCCTTATTGTCAGGCAGTGATTTGTCCAGGTAAGGCTTCTTTTTCCTATCAAGCAATGGTTTAACAGTCAGTCACTTAATAGGCACTTGTTGTCGTCATCGTCGTCATAGCTCGTAGGGATATGAGCATCTCGTTTGTTATTGTGGGGTGCATCTCATTCGTTATTGTTGGGTGCCAACATGATAGCATCATACAACCCGTCCAACCAGTAGAAATACCACCTGTCCATCCTGATTTTTCTGCCACACCAACCATCAGCTACTCCAGACCTATCTTGCTAACGCTAAATATGGGCCTTGTCCAAAGTCACTTCGCAGGGGCACTGGTCGCCCCTCTGAAACGTGCAGGTGACGAGATGCTAGCTCAAGAAGGATGTTCTGTCCCCAGCGATCTTGGTCGTACCGTGCAGGTAAGAATCTAAGTAGGTCACTCAGAAAATCCATGGTGATCCTGGGATCAGGATTTTGCGCTTGCTCATCTGCCCAATCTTTCCTGTATGACTTTGTCAGTTATCCTGACATCATCCTCTCGTACTGTACAGGTCAGGATCTCGGCACGATCAGTGTGCTACTACTAATAAGTCACTCAGAAGCGCAAACTTTGTGAGGACCAGGATCTGGCAGCTGGCCCTCCTCGCAAGGTTTCCCGTAGTACGTCGCCGGTCGCCCAGACACCCTCTCTTAACATTAGGGTAAGATTTCGACATGATTATGTGCACTACTAATAAATCATTCAGCTGATCCCACCTTCTCCACCGGTTATCCCATCTCTGAAATGCAAAATCAGCGAAGACCTGGCACTTGGCCCTCCTCCCAAGATTCCTCATACCACTTCACTGGCCGATCTTGCCAGTCTCTCCTCCAGAGGGAACAACTGCTTCATCTGGAAACTTCCTAATGAGCTCCTTGGGCAAATCGCAACCCTCCTTCCTTCAAACTCCCTTCTGGCACTAACTCAGGTGTGCCAGTTGCTCAGGGAGATTGTTGCGCCGCATTATTTTGTGCTGCTCGAGTTCAATACCCCCCGAAGTAGCTATTTATCCCTGGACAACAAAGGGTGTGAGGCACTATTAGTTTGGCTCCGGACAGAAGCATTCGTTGTCCCAAATTCCCTCTACCTTTCTGTTTCACGGACGACAAAAGACTACCATTTGCATGCCCTGCAAATGTTCTTCGAATCGCTGGCAGGTAGCAAGGTAGTCTCCCGAGTGCACCTACTTCTGTACTCGGGGCCCGACAACCCGACTCTTTCATTCGTGCGCCTGTTGGAAGGTATACAAGGGTCAGGATGCAAGGAATTGACCTGCCACGGCTCGGCATGGGGGGAAGGGTTGCGAATCTGCTGTGCTGAGGTGACTCCCATCTGCAGCACCGAGCTCCAGTGCTTAGAGTTGTCGTCATCTCTTTTCTTCACCCCATTGTCCATCGCCTTTACACTGACTACTTTACGCAATGCACCATTGGTCAGTCTTAGACTGACCAACACGGGACTTAAAGCTGTACAGTGGACTAGCTTGCTCGGGAATTTGCGGTTCAGGTGTCTTCGCTCACTGGTGGTAGAGGCCATTTGTCCCACCCACAGTCTGGTAGAATTTTTGTCCCGCCATCAAGTGGATACCCTCACTATCATTGGTGTCACGGCTCGACTCAGTCCTCTGCCCTGCAGCCCATTGCGACGCACTTGCCCCATGACCCCGCTTCCTTCTCTGACTAGACTGGATGGTTCCCCCTCCCATATCCTCTCTCTTTTTCATTATGCTTATATTCCAGGCACTCTGGAATATCTTAGGGTTCGCCTTGGGGCATCCAGCTTCACAGACTGTTTTCTATCAGATGTTTTGTCGTGCACTGAACATCTGTCTGGAGTGGGTGAGCTGTTCGTTCGAATTCCTGCCGAGGCGGATCCCTGTGCCCTGGCTTTACCGCAGTGGAGCTCTTGAACGTGTCCTGTCAAGATCAGGGATCTCACTCTTCATATCCTGGGCTCCAAATCAGACGACAGTGCAATTGTTCGTAGACTTCACCCTCAGCAACTTGATATCCATGACTGACGACCTTTCCAGTTACACTGTGCACAGTGGTTATCCACTTTTTCGGAAATCGAGGACCTCTACTTGTGTGCAGAAAGTTCTAGATCCGATGATGAATTGGAGCATCTACTTCGGTCGTTTTCTCCACCATCCAACAATCTCAAGATAACTATTTTAAGGATGTAGATCAATCACCGCTTCTGATCATGGTCTTATGTCGTCACTTGCACAAGAATACATTTTCACACAAGAAATGGCTGGTAGTTTACTGGGTACACAGTCCGTATTCAAATGCCTATGCCTAGTCCTGTAAAGATGCATAGTGAGTACTCACATGCAAGACAACAAATGCTACCTACCCAACACAATGAGAGCACGACTACAGCATCCTTGGAGACTGCCCATCATGCATAGTGGCTAGCAACCCATGAAATTTCCACACGTTCCAGTTCCGCACTGAGGGCGGACGAGTACATTTTTGCCAGGAAGTGAGGATAGGTGGCATACGGATCAGTCACATTTGAGGGTAGGGTGCACTGCCTCTGAACTGCAAAATGGAGTGAGCCATCATGCTCGTATATATATATAATGCACCCAGGGACAACTGGTGAAGCCCAATTCCCGTTCGGATAAAAGAGAATGAGTGAGTTTCCAAGATGTGTGCAACATCGGCTGTAGACAATCCCCCAAGTGGACTTGACATAGGCACGCAACACTGCTTTGCACCGGTGAATGAGCTCTTCCAGATCTTGTGGTACATGTGTTGCATTCCATGTCTCTGGTAACCTGACCTCAACGTCATCGATCGAATCCAAATCCAGATGACTATGTGTATGATAGGCTCGGTTGAGGATGATCTTACACTCCTGTATGGCAGGTGGACAGTCCAGGCGAGATAGCCAGGCCCGTAGTTTTGCTCCCTTGAGGTAAGAATGCAGCATAGTACTTTCTTGTTCACCTTCAAAGAACTGAGGGCAGATTTCACGGAGGAATTAGGGTACTTACCAGCCTTATGATTACTGGGAAGACACTGTAGTATTCCAATCAACTGTTCAAATGGGAACGTCCACCAGGAATGTACTGGACCAAAGAGGATAAGGTAGTCATAAATGTGGAAAGCGGCATGATGGTTTGGTCGAAGATTGAAGTTAGGGTGGATGCTAGTTAGGTTCCCTACATAGCGTGTAATGCATGAACAATATGCACGTGCCCACTCAATGGTCATTGTCCGGGAACATGAAAGATACACCACAGAAACAAGGTCCATAGTATGGTCAAGGACAGATTGGAGGTCTGACCCAGAATTACTGGCTCCCCAAAGGCTGATGAGTGCGATCGGTATGTAGACAGTGATGAGTGATCGCCACTCATCTGCTTTGATTGTGCCTGCAGCTTGGTCTCCAAAGTTCTTAGGCACTGACCCGAACCATGAGGGTGTCGAGCAATTGCAGATAACATCACGTATGCGTCCCAGAGCTTGTTCCATGCCAAATTTTGGGGTACCTTTGTTAATTGCGGAAAGGGGCTGCTCATGACGCTGTAGAAATTCTCAGTAACAAGTTTCGTAGACCATAGGAGTTCACATACCCATTGAATGAGCACTGCTGCATAGTCAGCCTTATACAGCCTTGTTTTCTTTGAGGGAATACAACCTAATGTCTGACATACGTATTTCAAGGCAGCTGTGTTCTTCCTGAGAAGTGCTTCTCGAAGACGAGCCATGAAGGTTGAGACCTCAACAACATCATCTGCGGATGGCACCTGAGCGACTAAAAGTGCGTGAATGGCAGACACCTGGGCAGTCTCCCTCGTAGTCATGCGCAATGTTGTAGCTATCTCAGGATCAAGTGGCTCAAAATTATAGGGGAAGGCTGGGGGATTTACTTGAGATGGGGGAGTACAGTCACTTGTGAGGCCGAGGAGACTGCATACGTGGTGCTGTACAAGGCCTTCTAGAATGCAATGCATCGAATCAATGACAAGCTGGCGTGTAGGATCCCAGTAAGGTAATCGCCAGAGTTCAGAATAGCGAACACCATGTTCTTTGAAGAGCTTTTCACGCTCAGTGGTCGTCAGGGCATCTCTCCACCGTTCAGCATAGCGATGTAGCCTGTCCCTATCTCTGGATGTCCACTTTTCGAAGTCCGTTCTACCATAGTTGGCTTTGTGGTAGCAATTGCAGGCACTACAAAAAAAGTGACTGCCAGTACCAGCGAGAGCAGCAAGGTGGCATGCAGCAGGTAGATCACACACAACAAGTGCAATGGCACTCCGTGTGACCCTTCCATCAGGGTGATTCATGGTTCTTGAATAATGAATGCCTCATTCCCAGGAAGTAGCAAGTTGAGCGATAAGAGGGCATATATAATGGTTAAGGTTTTCCAAGGAAGGCTGCTTTGGACCTGGGATGATGCCAGCGAGATACATGTTTTCCGGTTTGTATCTCACATCGAGGGGAAGGTTGAGGCATGCCATTGAGATGATGCCCAACGAGGTGCTAGGCCCACGCACACTCATCCCCTCTGGGTTGAAGAAGTCAACATGCAAAGCAAATACATAGCGACCCTCATCACCCTGATCCACAAAAAGCTGACCAGCCTTTGGACCAGCAAATTCCCGTAAGAACATTGCTTCAAAAGGGGTCTTGACAAAACGAGGCAGGGGTGAGGCGAGGGAAGCTTTGAGGTCATCGCATGACACATCCATCATTGTCTCGAGGTCGCCCCTTGATAATAGACCAGCAAAGTAGTCATGGAAATCATGGTAAACAAAGGTCTTCTTCGGCTGGTGGGTACCGTCGGGCTGAACATTCAGGAGCGGCTCACCACAAAGCGTTTCGGGTTTTGGATAGTGAGTACAGTACTTGGGATAAGTGGGGATTGCCGAACCTGCTGAGTATGTTGGTGCATAGGTGCAGTGACAGCCACACACAGCATAAGGTGCTGTCTTAGTCTTAATATTGAACTTGTTGAGTGCTGCCTCAACGCTAAGTGGAAGCTGTCAGATGATATTTTCATGAGAAATGCTAAGCATCCTGTCGGATCGTTGGAACGCTAGAAAGAGTAGCAGAGACAGTGTGTTCATAAGGAAGTTGCCATCACGCTGGTTAACTCCCATCAAGACACTGCAGACCACACCAATGAGGACTGCAACCTGAGCAACTATGTCCATACGTTCTATCGGTGAGGTATTTTGATTCTCTTTTAGAGAGTGAATGATTTGACATCTCCTAATAAACACGATAATGCTTACCAGTATTAACAGTTACCGGCTCTGGATCTTTTGATGAAGAAGGGGAGGGCATTGCCTTGACCTCAAGCTCAAGCTTGTCCAGGGTAGTTGCAACCTCCTTCTTGCGAGCTTTAACAAAATCGGATTTCTTGCTGACATTCTCCCATGCAAGACGAAGATGCAAAAGGTCATTGGTCACCTCAGCAATGGAATCGTCCGAAGGGTTAAGTAAGAGGCGAAAGCAGCGGTTAGCATGGGCTTCAATGTTGGACAATATTTCAAGGCTTTGATCGACCATGCATAGCCATCCTTCCTGGATACTCGGCAGCCTGCGATCCGAGAAGCAGGGGGATCAGTGGAAGTGGAATGCACTGATGTGTGGGGACTTAGACAAAGACGGTTGAAGCTTTCGGCGATGTCAGCAAAAGGAAGGGGATCCAATGACCCAGCTACGACATCTCTACTTGGACTTGATTCCTGGAATTCAGCCTGCGAGTTCCAGAGTTTGTGGGCACAGGATTTCGGATCTGGCCCATCATCAGTAAGTGTGAGAGCGAGGAGACAACTGGCGAGGTCATCAGAATGGTCGTCGGAATGGGTATTGTGGGCGGTGGAAGTCTTTTGAGTAAAGAGCATCTTCTGCTTGAGCTTTTCCTCTTGGACACATTTCAGATGGGCAGGCATCAGCTGCGAATCCATTGAGATACCAGAGGCATCTTCCTGAGTGCACTCTTTGCACCTGCACCGCTTGAAAATGGCATGTGATGGGGGCATATTGCAGGTCAAAGATCACCAGCATGTAAAAACCAACACCATGTATTAAGCCTGGAAGCAAGTAATCGTGGAGTGCTCTGCTAGCAGACCTTGTTTTTGGGCATGACACAACTGCCATAAAGATAACAAAGACAAAGGCGATTAGCATCAAGGCAATCATGGAGGACTTCGCTAACAGACCTTGTTTTCGGGTACGACATGACTGCCATAAAGGTGAGATAACAAAAACAAAGCCAATTTAGCATCAAGGCAATCATGATGGAGGGCTTCCTTTCAGGCATGATGTGACTGCTATGAGGGCTGAACAAAGACAAAAGAAATCAGTGGCAATGCGATCACGGAGGGTGCTTCCAACAGACCTTAATCTCGCAACATGGTCAGCGGAATTTAGGCTCTAATTCAAGGATGACGTGATTGCCATAAAGGCTGAACAACGACGATGGCAATTGGCATCAGGGTGATCACTAAGGCGATCACGAAGGGGTGTTTCCAACAGACCTTATCCTAGGATTGCCAACGAGACAAAAGTAACAGGGCATTGTCGGAAACTAGATGATCAACTTGCTCAACCACTTTTCTGAGTCTACACAACTTATTCCAATAACAAATTTCCGGTCACAGAGACAGTGAAACTATTGATCAGATGTTCGCATCTCCCCTTGCTAGAGTTCCCCAGCTCTGCAAAATGGCAGCAATGAATGACGCGCAAACAATGATGATTGTAATGCCCAAGAGGGAGTTAGGGGGCAGGAGTTGGTGTGCAGCATCAATTGCACCTGCAAGGCCGAGTAGCGTTACAATGCTGAAGAGGAGAATAACAACCACGGAAAATGGTGGTGGATCTGTTGCATAATACTTAGGTGGATGTTGCATCAAGTGCTTCGCCCTGGGCAAGTTCACCTATAAAGTCATCAAACCTGTGTTCACTAGGGCTACAGGGGACTCACGTTTTTTCTCCGGTCCATGAACTGGAGGCTGCTAATACCCTGATGAAGATGTGTCATAAACTTGTTTTCACAGAGACTACAGGGGACTCACGTCTGCTCCTCACTTCGTGATCTGGAAGCTGAGGGACCCTCCAAACTGCAATTTATTACTCTGGTGGTTCAGGATGTGTGGTAACGACGACTTATTTTGTTGTTGTTTTGGTAACAAGGGCAACAACAAATGGTTCTCACATTTATCTCAAGTAACGCTACCCTGATGTAAGGCACAAGTAGGGGAAACTTTACAACAGAGACTGGAACTGCTCCCACATGCCAGGCATGGCCTTGGAGGATGTATCAGACAAAGTACACAAGACACTGACATCGGCCACAAGTAGAAGGAAAACGAGCCAAGGACAAAAAAAATTACAGCTGAGCTTGGAGGATGGTTTGAAGTGGGCAACTGTGGGTGTGCAGGAGTTACGCCAGACCAAGGACAAAAAAGAACTTTACAGTTGAGAGCGGGACTGCTCCCATGTGCCAGGCATGAGCTTAGAGGATGGTTCGAAGTTTGTGACTGCAGGCACGATAACGGAGGAGTTACGCCGGACCTTAGCGTTAATGAACAAACAGTTTTCAGATTGGAAGTAAAGAAAAGAAGCTTACTAGATGTGTTTCTGCAAGAGGCCGTTCAATGACATTGAGTGTAAAGTCGATAGCCTCCACAAGCCCAAGCGCTATCTGGTTGGAGAGACTAGCTTCCAACTGAAAAGCATGCTTCTTTACATGGTATTGAACCGCCTTGTGGATGCTTTCCTTCAATCCTGGGGGAATACAGAAATCCAACAGTGGGCACGGAACCAACACCGCTGGGAATCACATTGATCACATCATTCTGGTCAGATCTTGTGTACAGGTATAAAAAAAACAAGGGCTCTCACCCACAGGCTCTGCAGGGCGATCACAACAGATTGATTGCATAGGTGATGAGCAATCAACCACCCCAGGGGTGGCGCTATCCAAAATCACCACATTTTGACGGATGAGGCAGGGGGGACTGGAAGAAGAAGCATCTTGAGAGATAACTGACGCATTTCCCAGCAGGAAAGATGGGGCAATAGACATGGACTTCGTTCCATCATTCCCACCTACATTACACGATACGGTAAGACATGAAGAGTAAAGAACATATGCTGCGTACTTTGAGACTGTGCATGAATGGATTCCATAGGAAGTAGGTGGTCCATGGCAGTGTGGAAGCTCGAGTCCTATGAACGGTGTCAAACCAAGCAACTGTAATCATGATAATTACATACCCCATCTGTTGAACTGGCATTGTCTGAAATCATAGCCTTGCTACGAGTGATGCAGGTAGGCGAAGAGGACAACGATTTGTTGTCCCCAGACTGGGACCGGTAGGGCTGAAATCTAGAAGCGGTATGGAGGCGTTTTGCACAAAGGGAGCTGGAATCAGATTTCATGGCAGTCTGGAATCATGTGTGGAGGAGCCACCATATTTCAATGTGTGGAAGGCATAACAAATTGATGGACTACTCACTAGCGCCCATGAAACAAGACAAAAGGACCAAGTCGGTTGCCGCCTGACAATAAGCCCCTAAGATGAAATGGCCCCATTGAGGCTGAACACTGCCTTCACATTAATCACTTCAAATCGTTGACTTGAAACGAATGGCTATAACTCACTGCGGTAGTAGTTCATCAACAAAAACAGTACCAAAAGAGTTGCCAGGCGACAATAAGCCTTCAGTGGCATCGATAATGACGTCGCTGGATCAAATGTAATAAAATGAACACAAGGACCAAGATTACAAGATATTACAAGACAACACAATAGCACCCTAGATACCTGTCATTCTGAACATGATAAATAACTGGAAATAATAGACATGACAGCAGCAGCAGTCATGAAAACTATACTGTCAGCCAAGTCAGTTCCAAAATACGTCTTGGAAAAGCGCCTTTTAGCCCACCAGGATGGGATACTGTGTCTGGCAGTTTCGAACAGCAGCCTCCTAGCAAGCGGAGGTAAGCGATAATTCTATGGCCTAGAAAATCACTTACGTCGACAGGTTTCGATGGACTACGAATGTGGGACTTACAAAATAAGGTGGAACTTCGCAAGCCCAGCCAGACACGTAATGCCTGGGACCCCATCACCTGTGCAGCTTGGGTGACTCTCAAAGACGAGATAAGCGACATACTGTGCTGCGGCACAGGGCTTGGGTATCTCTTGCTGTGGAAGCAAAATGAGACACAAATGATACCTGAATTCGAAGAAACCTTGGCTAGATGGGTAGGGACAGGTCAAGAGATCATGGCAATCAGCTGGTGTAAAAAAACCGATCGACTCATCACTGCAACTTACGACAAGAGAGTCCAGCTCTGGACACTGGGTGCAAAGTACACCTTGACCAATATTTTCAGTGTTGAACTACCGGCCACTGTTCCACATGCCGTATATTTCCATGGTGTCGATGTCCTTGTGTTCGGGATGTACAATGGAGAAATTTGAGTAATCAGCAGAATGATGAGTAAGACATGGCTCACTCAGGTTACAGACACACACTACGCAGAAAGGATGGCATAATTCTTGCGACAAAGACCATTGGCAGAATGATGTAAGTACAGGACTATAAGTATATACGCAATACTCACAGGAATACCTTCAGAGGAAACGCAGCCATTGATGCAGCTCACACTGGCTTTGTCATCGACAACACCGTGAACGGGTTCAGTCTTCATAGGTTGGAGGATGGCATTTGCACCAGAACATACGATACAAATCCCAGAAAAGGATTTCCAAAACAAGTAGCAATTGCAGAAGGGGGATCGATGGTTGTAGGCAGAGGCGACGATGGATTAATCTACGTGTTTGATAAAGCATCCAGTGAACAGGTTCAAACACTACAACATTCCACCAGCGGACGAGTGCAAACCGTCACTGTAAGACAAATTTTAATCATGGACGGGACAGCAACTGACAAACTGACACACATACCAGACGTATGATGCGGGTGATACTCACTACATCCTTGGAGCAACATCAAGTAACGAAAACAGTATCTCAATTTCTATATGGAAAAAACCAAAGTCACCTTCCAGGCGACAACCAAAAAAAGGGGGGGGACCAATGGTATTGTCTATCCTCCGGTCAGTTTGGCAAACCATACCACACCTTACAGTGCTAGCCGCAATTGTGATATTCGCGTTGCAAATGAGGGTGAGTAGGGAAATTTCATCGAAAGTGCTTGACGACGATGCAGGGCAAGGACCAAGCTGCAAATCCCTTGTCAGTATGGGAAAGCAAGCTGACACCGACCTACCCCATCCAGCCAAGGGGAACATTACACACCGATAGGAACCAAGCAGAAAGCGACATTGAGGGAGGAAAGATTCTTGATGGACATTGGTCGGAGCGCAAGGCATGATAATAGTGCGCAGGAGTAGGACATCAGTGGACACGTATTAGAATGACAGTTGATCGTATGCAAGGCCACTGTAGTTGGCAACGAGGCAAGGAGATACGAAGGACTATGAAATGGCGATAATCAGAAAGTGTCTTCATAGATCAAATATTGCTAACCTGACTGTATTGCTTGTTCGTGCTGTTTTGCAACCAATGTACATTACGAATGTTGTAGTTGGCGACGACACCGCGGGCAAGATCGAAGAGGTGACTACAAAATGGCAATGATCAACATATCTTCTTGAACCGAAGTCTTTCGTGTGACTTACCACTGTAACGCAATACATATAGATACGTATTAACAGCTGATTGCATTGCAAGAGCAATGCCTGTCATTTAAAGTCGGCAGCGACACAAGCCATGTCCTGCCATCTTGAAATGCTAGTGATCTCAGTGGCACTTTTTTATTTTACTTAGTGCCAAATGTGCTAATACATAGTAACATGTAGGTTTGACTTGAGAAACGGTTGAAGGGTAGAAGGGAACTGACGACAATGGTTGAGTGAGGACAATGAACGAAAAGAAAAGAAAAGCGAAAGCGGAGTCCGATGGCCTTATAAACTGAAACGAACTCAGCTGGGAAACGCCAAATCTGCATCGAGCCACGAACCCACCATGCATCGGAGTTTGAAAAAAAGTGCGCACTGGTCAGGGAGACGAGCAGGCGATGAGCGGGCAATCAGTTTTGACCTGAATGAAACTTCAAGTTTTGGATAGTATATTCCCTCCGTTTTAATCTAAAAAATAAATCCGGTTCTCTATGATGGTCAAAATTTCAAGGTTAAGCCGTTGTTCCGGCAACCAACAAACAATAAGTTTCATTGTGGCTCGAATGTGAAGAGCAAACTCCAAGTTCTCACACGCATTCTGGCAGCGCCGGTACTTAGAATTCGTGCTGACATTTGGGACGTGACCATATGATCGAGCAAACTTGTCATTTTCACCGATGTGCAGGCCAATAATAATATTTCAAGCTCTGCTTACAGCAAAATGTTGTTTACATCTTCAAATTTTGTCTTCACATTTTCCACTACATTTTCCCTGGTGTTAAATATTGACCGCCGTGTTGTGATAGCTGACGATTCAGAAGCAAACAGTAAGTACTTGTATTTGCTAGCAATAGGATGCTAACTGATGATCCAGTTGCTGATGGGGTTGCTGCCAATAATGTCGATGACATTCACATTGAGTACCACCCAAATGCTGGTATACTACCTCAAGAGATACCATTTGCCAAGTTTGCTCAAGGCCACAGGCCAAGAGCATACAAGCCCGATATGTCCACTGACCCATGGTACCCATTCTGATCACATCTCGACTTCGAATTTGCAGAACTGGCTCTTGAAGTGGCTCTTAACAAAGAGCAGGTGAATCATCTTCTCTGTTTGATGAAATCTGTTCACAGTGCAGGCGAGGTGTTCACTCTGAGCGAGTACAATGATCTTCAAAGCACCTGGCTATTGAGTATAAACTGCCCCTATTAATATTGTACTTAGGTGCGAAGGTTTGTTGCTTACATAAGCGAAAAAGCGTACATACTGTAGGGTAAATTTTCTCCCTCCTTCCTCAGTAGCTTGGTGTTACTGGGGAGTAAGTCATTCCTTCTATTTAGCTTTACTTTTACTGACCACCTGTAGACTAAGTATCTGACACTGGCAGGCCACCTTGCACCACATGATGGCAGTAAGTTAACTTAAATGATCATTAAGTGCTATCTATTGATCACGCCTAGTCTAGTTTATGAAGGAAGTAGCATGTATAAATAATGTGGATGGCAAGCTGCAAGAGTTTACAGTGTATTGTTGTTTACTGTGGGATTGGGCATGTGGTCTACTTAAACATCACTCTATTGGACTGCACTTTGTTTTTGACATGCAGCATCTTTCCAAGTTTGACAGCTCATCTTTTATTCATTTCATTGGCAAGCCATGGATGGCTGATGAATTTTGGAACATACAAGTATGTTTGTATGAGTAGACTATCCCCAAAATCATCACCCCATTCTTTCAGAGCCAACTACCTCCTGATGGAAAGGTCCTCCCGTTCATTTTGTATGCTGACAAGGCGAAGCTATCGTCCTTTGGGCAGCAAAAAGGTTATCCTGTCATCACTCACCTTGCTCACCTCCCCATATCAATTCAGAATGGTGAAGGTATTGGAGGTGGTCACATTGTTGGTTGGCTGCTGATTGTATGTGTTCATTTACTCACCACTCTCTTCTAACATTAACAATAACTATCATGTGCACTAATATAATAGGTAAAGGAGACAAAGGAGCACTCTGGCAAAACGTGGTTTGCAAATTTCAAGAATGCTGTCTGGCACGAGTCTTTTAGAAAACTTCTACAGACAATAGAGAAGGAATCACAAATGGGTTGCTGGATAAACTGCTGGGATGGCATCCCTCATCGCTTTTTCCCTGTTGTCCTCATCTTGTCTGCTGATTATGAAGAACAGTACATTGGCCTGCTTGTATCATCACCTACCACACTAATATTGTGCACATCCAGGGCAGTCACAGCCCTCATACGTGGTGTCAAATCTAACTTTCCCTGTCCTATTTGTCTCATCCCCCGCAACCATATATCAGATTTTCCCACTTAGTGCGAACTATGAACCAGCAAGAATGTTGTGAAGGTATTGGAGGATGCATGCTCACAAGATACCCAAGAGAAAAAGGAACAGATCTTGATACAACAAGGTCTGCGTGACATTGATGTAAGTGCCCATTCCACCACTTTCACTACCTTCTAATATTTGTAGAGCACATTCATGGTTGTTGCAAACACAGATGTTTATCGTGCCCTCAGTTGGGACTGGCTGCATGCCAATTTTTCAGGGAAGTTCAGTGATCACTTGTGGACTGAACTTCTTAGGATCCTTGACAAGGCTGGATGTCAAACTATGGCTATGGTCAAGAAGAAGTAAGTCCTGTCCTATTGCGCAATGCTGGTGCACTGACAATTTACTAGTTTTAGTGAGATGCCACACTGGCATACATTGAACCATTTTGATGAAGCCTTATCGATCTCATACACTGACAGCCAAAAGTTTGAAGACTTATTGAAGGTATGCATACAGTGTAAGGTTTGTAAACAATGATATATCCCAGACAGATAGTAGTGTTTGCATGTCATGACATTTTGTTACAGAATACGGAGAAGGAGGGCTACCTCTTACTCCGTTGTTTGCGAGTGTACATTGAATTTGACTTATACACAGCACTTGAACTACATACGATGCATATGATTGCAGCAGGGTGGGAATCACTGTCAACTTTCAACATGTTGATGCAGGTTAGTTCATAGCTACAACTTAACTATTCTAATCACTCTCATACCAGAAATATGCTCAAAAAACTGATAATACGAAGAAGAATTGGAATTTCCCAAAGAACCATATGCATATGCATGTATTTGACAACATTGAAGCCAAGGGCATTACTCGCAACTTCGATACTAAGCCAAATGAGAAGATGCATGGCCCCTTGAAGGAGAAATACCAAAAGCATACCAACTTCAAGAATGTTGCTCAGCAGGTAAGCCATTAACAATCACTATGTTGTTGGCATACAATAATTTGTTACACTATAGATTCTTGATGTCAATCACCTTGAAGTGGTTTTGGAACTTATTTGCTGCAGGATTTCCGACTATGATGTATACTTGTCAAACATGGAAATCAATACACGAAGCTCTGAAGGTAATGATGATGTCGATGTCGAGCAGGAAGACTTCTTCCATGTCAGGTTAGGCTGTAGGGTAAAACAGCCTTTAGCCTTGGGAGCTGTTGAGCAGAGGAGCATGATTGACAAGGCATTCATGCAATTCCAGGCGAAGCTTAACAAATTGCTTAATAGGTACTTTGAAACTACAGGGAAACCTCTCCCAGGTGGCAAGCACATCCAGTTCCAAGTGGAGAATGAGGTATGTGACTCTAGTCCCATCTTTATAAATGGTAAGATTTCTAACTCTTGATGAAGATTACTGAATACCAATACATCAAAGTGAATTTTGAGTCTATGACTGATTGGTGTCAGTACACAGATCATCTACAGTGTAACCCGAGTTTCCATGGACATAGCCATTATGATTGTGTGCTCCTCAAGACAGCACAGCAAGACATCTTTGGCCAGCTAATCTTTTTGTTTCAGTGTGTGGTGGGCAACAAAACTTTCCCTCAAGCGCTTGTGCAGCCATATGATGCCCCAACTGGACCTTGACTCGCAAAGGACATGCATCTAAACTTATGGAGGGTCCATGAGCAACCTTGTGAATCAGCTGAAATCTTTTCTGTGCATTCAATTATCCATGGTGCACTATTGTATCCAGATCATACAAGACTTGGTGAGCATTTTGTAGTTGACATAATTGATACTGACATTTTCCTTCATGAGCAGATGATGCACAAAGCTGCTGGACATCACTGAACACTAGTAAGTCTACACCTCAGAAACTCTCTCACCATTGTATTATTGTATCAATAACCACACCTTGGAGGCAATGACAGGGAAAAAATTCTGCAGGGTTGACTCCCCATCCATCCTCCTACCCCTCTTCTGCTCACTTTTTCTGCCACTTCGAGTTCAGCTGAGGCAAATCATTTGTTCATACTTTGTGCACCATCTTTGCTGCTAGTAATTGAAAACCCCCATTCCATCATCACTACTCTAAGCTTGCCTTTCATGTCTAATGATGACACACCCTCACTTCTTGAAATCAGCGAGATCTGCCCCATTGGCGTATGCCAGTCACCATATGATATTCATCATACTCTGGTTGCCATACAATATTCATCATACTCTGGTTGCCATACGATATTCATCGTACTCTGGTTGCCATGTGATATTCATCATACCCTGGTTGCTGTGCGATATTCATCATACCCTGGTCATCGTGCGATATTCATCATACCCTGGTTGCCATATGATATTTGTCATACCCCGGTTGCTGTATGATATTTATCATACACTTATACAGCCCTAGGCCATACTCTCTTGTCTGTCAACCAACCTAACAACAATGCTTCTTACCTTTCTGACAAAAGTCATTCCCGGAGGATCAAGGTTTGAGTTTCTTTACTGTGACATATTTGATGAGGACTGAAACCAGTTCAATGATATTAACAAGGTCATCATGATTCATCTGGCAGCAGATTTGTACCAAGTGCAGGGCCACCTTTCCTCATCTTTACAATTCCCTACCCCACTTGGCTCACCTGTTGTCGTATCGGTACCCCAAGAATGTATACATCTGTACCAACAACCCCCAACCTCCCTGCCCTCTACTTTGACCCACTCATCAATCTCATCCTTCTCTGTTGTATGGGCCTGAGAATGCACCCCTGGTCTCGCTTGAAGACATGATTTTCGGGCCTAATGGCACAGACGACAACAATATTGATCTTCCTGAGGATGCTGAGTGACATGATGTGTCAGTTTTCACTATCCAGATCTGACTTTACAACAGCCCACCTTCACATTGCTCCAACCTTCTCCACTGTATGGGCCTGAGAATGCACCCCTAGTCTCACTTGAAGATGTGATTTTTGGGCCTAATGGCACAGACAACAATGATATCAATCTTCCTGAGGATGCTGAGTGACATGGTGTGTTGGTTTTCACTATCCAGATCTGACTTTACAACAGCCCACCTTCATGTTGCTCCAACCTCCCCAGTTTTTCTTTTCACTCAAAACATTATGAACCCAGTTGTACTACCGGTGGTTGTCTTCCAGGTAACTCTCCTGGCTGAGAAGCTTCTGGAGAATGATTTAGTTGCGACTGGTATCGGACGATGGTGGGTGCCTGATCTGTATGACTGCTGCTCTGGACAGACAAGGCATGCTCAGGATGTCCCTCTTGTCAAGAATTGGTATCTCAAGCAACCCCCCCTGGCTAACCTGCCAAAGCCTGTGTGCCATACCAGAAACTTCTCAAATGAATTGAAGAGTCGCCCAGAAAAGAGCCTGCCATTTTAAGGCAATGAGGCTCTTCAAGACAATGAGACTTGATTGGGTGGAAGGGGGGGTTGCAGGTCTGCAGGCAGGGTTACAACATGCTTAACCCGTTGATCTATTAAAAGGTAAGTACTTTAACTTGTAGACTTGAGTCAACTCTGATTCTGTTGCTCTTGTGTAGCACATAAACTACTTGCATCTTGACTTTTGAAGCCTGTCTAAATGCTGACAGCAAAGGGGTGCAAGAAATCTCACTTCGGAAATGCCTTCCACCTTTGCTACATGATGCCACAACTCATTCACCAAGCTTGTCATTGATGCCCATGTCCAGTACTGGCTTGGAAACATGGATACATCCCAGCTTGCCAACACACTGCAATATATTTTTGCTCACACATTGGTCCATTCACTAGAATGTACCACTGTAAGTACCAGGTCTGTTTGTACTTTTTCTATTCCACTGCTTTCAGCTAACATGTGTTTTTTTAAGCTGATGAGGCAAGTTTGCATGACAATGGATCTCTGGCATAAATTTGTTTTTTCTACTACTCTCCTCCATTGTCATTTGCTTTGTGAATCAAACAAGCTTGACTCATTTGTCCTGACATGACCAATGGCATCAACGTCAACATACACTGTCAGTTCTGGCAACCTTGCAGACCCCCTCTCAACATTCAAATTGGCCAGTGTATCCTTCTGATGATGCTGTCTTGGCTGTTCTCCATACCCACTTTCATTCTGACTTACCCTACATGTGAATCAGGACAACATATCTTGTCGCCACCAATCCTTGCAAGATCCTCTTCAATGCAGACAATACCACTGCATGGGAGTTTCAAGAATGCTGTTATAGGGATATCAGTCTGTCACTGCAGAGCACTAGTGTACTGCAGCCACACCTATACCAGCTTGTCATGCAGATGCTCATGCAATGGAGAAGAGAGTCTCAGTCACTGGTCATGTGGTATGTCACTTCTTTCAGGTGGCACTTGGTGCACCAGTTTACTGACATTGGTTGTTGTGATTGTACAAATGCAGTGGGATGATGTGTTCTGCAAAAACATACAGTGTGCACCTCCTTGTGAACCAAACTCTTTGTCTCTCTGCCCATTCCAAGAAGGAGCACAGGGTTGCCAGCCAGATCGAGGCACTACACACCTTCCTCGATGCATTCAGCAACTCCAAAGCTCCTCTCAGCCCAAATGCATTTCAACATGGTCACTACCTGGAACTTCACTTCAATGACCACAGGCAGATTGAGCCCGCAAAGGTGCTCACCTTTGCACTCGACAATTCCTGTCTTACTTGGCTCACTCATGAGGAGTGCACATACTATCAATTCCTCGCTGGCACTGCACCCCAGGAACACGACCCATTTTTCCCTCAAGGATCCCTCTGATTATGCTTTGCTAGTGTTGTCAGGATGCTATTGTCTCCCGAGCAACTCTTTCAGTGATGACGACCTCACGATAGAAGATGTCCATGTAGCCATGCACACTCTCGGTTTCAAACCTAGTTCACTCCCTCCAATCTTTTCCATATTATATATCATAATCATTTTAGGCAACATTCAATTCACTGAAGCCAATGCCAAGGATGTCTCTGCCTCAGTCGCCAACATGGCTGTTCAGATTGGTCATTGTGGCTGGATATGTATGTACTTATTCATTGGTTACAGTAGCATGTGTCTGCACATGGCTCATTATTTGTTAAGTGGTGCATGTTTTCACTGATTTGACTGGTTGAAGACAGATTTACTGATGTCCAATACCATGTGCCTGCCCTCATGGCAGGAAGCACACCTGGCTCCATGGCCCCATATCCAGCCTGCCACGTGTCATCCTCAAGCATTCAAATTGTGGACCAATGCCCCAGTAAGCACCCCTCATGTTCCTCTCTCCCACTGATCAACTTCTGATGTCCCTGAGCAGCCACTCCCAATCAGCCCTTTCTGGCCTTGATTTGGATGTTGAGGATGGCTGTAGCGATCAGATCATGTCCCATAGCATGGTATCATCCCTCAGATCTCAACCAATTGGGCTTAAAGAGGTGTGTTATGATGAGATGTGTTTAACGTCCTATAGTTCTAACCTGGTTACTCAACAGGCACTTAGAACTACTCAGCTTCAACTCGATGTCGAACAAACCCACAATTGTGAACTGAAAGAACAGAACACAATACTGGAAGCAAACAAGCCAAAGCAGGCAAGGAAAAACATTCCCCCCAAACTGCTTGTGTACGATGGAGAGATTAGGATACTGGCGAAGAAATATGGAGTGGTTACCAAGCTGTTCTTTCTGCGAACTCCTATGACAGATGCCATATCTCAGCCATACCCAGTGAACACCCCATCATTTTCAACCGCCAATCATTATGCTACCGTCCTCACAGAAGAACTATCCCCCATTGCAGAACTAGATGCATCCCTTCCCAACCACCTGCACAGAATCAGGAATCTGAATGCCTTTCATGATATGGTGCATTAGAATTGCCTAATCCTTATGTACATTACATGTTTGACGATGTTCATATAGTTTGCACAAGCCATGCAGAGTGGCTGGTCCAACATTTTATACAAATTCCGAGATAACATAGAAGTAATTTTTGGCCTCCCCAAAGCCTATTTTACTCCAAACTTTGCCTGACTCACAATTGCAGAGGTTATCAAGATGCTCGGTGTCAAGGACATAGGCATGCCCAGTCAAAAATTTACAATGTGGTTCCCATTTCTCTTCAAGAACATGAAGGTCAATATGTGAAAACCATTCACAAACTGGGAGCCATTGGGACAGGTAAGGCAATGTTACTCTTATAACCCAGCACTATTACAAAGACGCTTTGCAGATTTTGAAGACAGTGCTGTCAGGCAAAGCATCCCTTACAGAGGGCTTTGTGTGGCATGGTGGACCAAAAATGAATGGACATAAGTGGCAAGTCTCTGCAGTCACACCCAGAGCCATCACTTGGGCAGTGACCATTGTAAGTAAACCACCACCCAATGTATCGATATACAAGGTTAATCATATGTAGTGTATGTTTGTGCTTTCTCCAGACAGCGAGTTCCCTGGTAATGGCATCAGACAATTGTCCAAAATCAACTATTATGAAGTGTTCCACAGCTACAAGTGTGTTCTCATTACGAAGTGGGCTGACCCACACATCCAAAAAATAATCAGTGAGTTGAACAGCTTCGTTTTTGGAAAGTCTGGAGCAACATCTGCAAAGTCTGGCTCCACCAGCCCAATGGAGGATTTGGTGGCAGAGATTGATGCCACAATGGCTGTGATGGATGCTGCTGCACTGGCCTTGGAGGACGATGTGGACGATACTATTGATGAGACTGGTCCTGCAGCCGCATCGTCTTCTGGCACTACTCAAACTGCTCCAGCTGTCATCAAGGAATGCACATCAATTGACTCAGAAACTGCTGTGCCAACATTATCTTTGGAAGTTGCTACTGTTGTCGATCCCACCAGCATAATTACTAAGAAGACTAGTACTGTACCAAAGTCCACCAGAGGCAGGAAGAGCAAACATCGTTAGGTAGTTCTGTTTTTTTACTCATAGTTTTGTTGTCTTGTATGTGCAATGTCATTGCTACCTACATTGTGTTGTGACAGTGGTCAAATTTGGCTAAGTCCCTAAGTAGTTGCATAAGAGAAACTGAGTTTCAGAGGTAAATGTGGTCCTATGGACTAGCAGTAATCTACACCCATCGTAAGGGTGTTACTAGTTTTGACTAGTCATTAGCTAGTGAAATCTTAGTTAAGTAATCATAATCCTAATTAGAGTAAATAGGTTGTAAGTTCAATACCACATGTAGATGAAAAAAAAATCACCATAATAAGTCCAAGTAGTAGTTGATTACTAAGTTAACATATAATCAACATGATAAGATACAGATTGAGATAATAGTACAGTGAAGTAGATAAGATGAAATCAAACAAATGATAAGCATGTAATTAGATAAGAGTCAGATTAGAATGTTGAGCAAGTTGAAACCTAATGTCAGCAGCCAGTTATATTTTTATTATCATCATCCCATATGTCATCACGATGTCATTGCAATGGCATTAAAATACAGTTACAACATCATGGCAGTGCTGCTTGTCCTGTGATGAAAAGAGACATGTGTATGTCACAATAGTATTGCAATGATGCTGTAACAAGGGGGTGACTAAATCAAAATTGGTGGAATGACCCCTGCAACCTTACTACAATGGTCATTGCAATGACGATTGCAACCACAAGGCAATAACATTCTTATTGTATTTCAATGAGAGCTTTACCATTGCCATTATATTACAAATAACAATTTCATTTTAACTATTACAATCGCTTGCAATGGGTTTAAATAATTTTACCAAATTTCTGACAATAAGTACAGTTGAACACCTCGACATGCAGTGGCAATGATATCTTGAATGATGTACTTATTAATACTCACATCAAATGGAAGTAAAAACCATACTGCTTCCATTCTTGGCTTGCCATGTCCTAATGTACGTATCCTGCATAATTCAGGAAGTTGCTGTTGCAACCAAGGTACACATTGGATACCCAAACACCTTGAAGGAGCAAATCAGATGAATCACTGAAAAGTCTACTTTAGACTTACTGCAACTGACTGAACCATGTTCCCTAGAGGGAACCATTGAGATAGTTTTGTGCAGTGTTCAATGGATACTTACCATTGTGTTCCAGAACTTGTAAGCAATTTCCAGACAGCACACTCCAGATGTGGATGCTGCCATCTGTAGGCCCACTCACTACACCCCCAGAAAGAAATGCCACTTGCAATGGAACATTTTTATCCTAGGTCAAGGGATGATTCTTCAGATGCAATACTGGGCAGGACCAACTGAGTTCATATATGTTGACACCTGATCCCAGATTAGATACAAGCACCTGCTTCTGATCTGGTGAGAGAAAAGCATGACCCTTACAACATGATAGGTAAGAAAATGAATGTTGAATAACATCACAACCTTGCACTTACAGATGTCAGTGACCATGGATTGGTTGGATTCACCAAAGCTCCTTTTGTGAGATAACATCCCAGCACCTGTATATGTTAGTGCCATAGGTGGAGTCAACAATTGAATCCTGCTAAACACATACACTACTCCATGGCTACATATGGAAACTATAAATGGAACAAAGACAAGAAACAAGTAGAGGACAGGGTGCCATCATGCAACAGAGTTCCAAAGGGCTAGAACTTAGCTAATATTATCCAGAGTTCAGTCTGGAGTACTACCATGTGTCATGGATGTGACATTGCCCCAGATCATCTTCTGTGGAATTTTTGAGTTGAACATTGTCCTTTTTGTTTGATTTCAGCCACATGCTGAGGAGATATGTTGACCAAAGTTGGTGGGTTTTTTTATTATGTAAAAAGTCATGTGACCAACTTGCCTGGAAGGACAGTTCTTGTGTGAAGGAAACACCTTTGGTACATGACATCATGATATCACCAACTATACCATACTGGTCCCATAATTCAGTGAGCACAAAGGCACAGATGCAGAATCTGCATGTTGGCACTCACAACATGATTATCCAGTTTGAGGATAAGTCAGGTGAAGAGACAGTGTGCTGGGCAATAAATGAGGGTGGGATGAGAATACTGGAGACATTAATGGGGGAGGGCAACAAGGAACACAAGGACACCACTTTCAGGGCTACTTGGTAGAGAGGCTGTTCAAACAATGTGGAATCTGTGTAATCATGGGACTTGCATGTAAAGCACACAATGCAATGACATTCAATGGGACAGCAGAAGGCATTTACAGATAGTACATATGCACAAGATGATGGGAACTACCAATTTCCTAGCTGCTTGTGAACTAATCAAAACCAGGGGCAGCAGAAGATGCAAAGCTGGCAGTGGCAGAAGGTGTTCCTTGTGGTGGTTATCTTCTCCTCTTATCTTCACTTTCTTTCTTCTAAATGGTCTCTTACTTACTACCCTTCAATTCCCCATCTCATTTGCTAGTCACTACTTCTTTCCCAACCTTCTAGGCCTGTTCCTACTGTTGTGCACATTAGCCACTCTTTGTTTACTGTTGTTCACATAGAAGCACACTTAGCTGAGTCCAGTGTTGAGACCCTTGATTACTTACACTGGACTCTGTGTACCCTCATTTCTCCATTCAATCTATGGTTACTCACACTGGACTCTAGTCTGGTATATTCCCATGCTCCCTAGAGCTATAGGAGTCAATTAGGTGCACCTTGGACACCCCTAGCCTTCACTGTTGCTAACAGGTTATGAGCCCTGCACCCTAAGCCCCATATTGCAACACCCACCACTTCAGTCACCTGTCACATCTGTGACATGTGACTACTGTCCAGGTCAAACTCCAGATAATATTAGACAAGTTCTAGGTCTTTGGTACTCCATTCCATGATGGCACTCCATCCTATTCTTGTTCTTTGTCCTTTGTTCTGTTTATAGTTCCTATGTTTAGTAATAGTTTCCCTCACTTTGTTTTTAGTTACTGTTCTGGCGTTTTATGACTAATCATCCTGTTTTCCGGTTGACCAGTGACTACCAGCTTAGCTTACTAATACCTTACTAATACCCTCAGTCATCTGCACTGCTCTCCGGTAGTCTGTATGTTCCAGACATTGCCTTCGAATGTTCTCTGTAGTATAAAAGTCCTGTACATACTTCATTATACCTCAGTTCGAATATCAACAAAGATACTCTTCGATCTCACTTGATTCCAGTAACTCCCTGGATAGTTCTGACTCTGGAACTCCGCAAGTCTAGTATACAAAGTTGTGTACTAAACTCCAACAGTCCAGACTTTCGACCTAACATTGCCCCCTGACCTTGGACCCCCTCAGAGACCATAGAGAACCGGTCTTGACAGTATATTCGAGCTCATACTTGCACGAGTTCACCCACTCATATCCCCATGACCATGACTACTCAACTTTGCTCTCATTCCCTTGCAGTGGAAGCTTTGGAGCAGGCTGCTGTAAGCAACCTTCACCAGTCAAGTGCTTGTATCACGCTGGCTAGTAACCAACAACCTCCACCATCCGTCAGTCAATTCCAAAGTTTCTCCACCAGAGGAACCCCTTCCCCAATTACCCCTCACTGCAAGCATTTTACAATGTTTCTTTGGATATCATGCTGAAAAAATGGAGGAAAGAGATACTCTTTTATTTTGCATGTTTGGAAGGGAAAAATGCAAAAATAATATTTTATGTTTGTCCAAAAAAAATGGATTGGTGGTAATGTCCATTAGCTTCTACTCTAATTGGCATTAGCATCAATTCATGTTCTTTGGAAGAAAATAAAACATTATTTTTGCATTTTTTCTTTCTAAACATCAAAAATAAAAGAGTATCTCTTCCCTCCATTTTTTCAGGATGTTTTCTGAAGAAAAGTTGTGAAATGCTTGCTGTGCCTAGAGCTGGTTTGTCCAGCAGACATTCTGCCACAACTATCCACTGAACCCTGGACTTTCCTGGAGGAGACAAACCTGATGGTAATAATCCTGGAGGTGATGACCCCAGCGATGATGACCCTCATAACAATGATGAAGACGATGAAGATGAGAACAACCCTTTTGTCGATGCACCAGAAGACTTAGACCCCCAGCTGGCAGTCTTACAGAATCTGGCGACAGCTGTCAATCATCTATCACGCTCCACTTGATGCCCTGACGATACATCATCTTCTAGGGCCAAAGTCCAAGAACCCAACACCTTTGATGGCACTGAACCACATAAACTCTGGACCTTCTTGGTCCAATGTGAACTGTGTTTCCAAGATTGTCCCAGAGCCTTCCACCAAGACAGGAACAAGGTCACATTTGTGCAATCGTACCTCAAGGGCATGGCCCTTGAATGGTTCGAGCCTGACCTTCTAAACACCAGAGATCCGGCTGACCATCCCCTCTGGATGGACAGTTGGTTGGACTTTGTAGCAGAGCTCCAAACCACCTTCGGACCTCATGACCCCATTGCTGATGCCGAACACCAACTTGACCACCTCCACATGAAAGAAACCCATCATGTCAATTGCTATGTGGTGGATTTCAATCGTCTAGCCTCCCAAGTCCAAGGCTATGGAGATGGTTCCCTTCGTCACCTGTTCTACTCCAGACTCCCAGATCATATTAAGGACGAAATCAGTAGGGTTGGCAAGCCAAATACTTTGTATGGGCTACGTGCACTAGCCCAGGAGATTGATGCACACTATTGGGAACACAAGGACGAGGTTGCTCATCAGACCAAGACTTCTGGAGGAAGTTCCAGTAACAACACTGGTAACAAGGGAAACTCCAGCAAAGGGGACAAGCAGAAATCCGGTGGAAATACTCCAGCTAGTCCCAACACCCCCACTCCATCCACCTCAACTCCTAAACCTCAGAATCAGCAGTCTTCTGGACAACCCTCTGGCCTTTCCAACAAACTCAGAAAAGATGGAAAGTTGACTCCAGCCAAAAGAAAGAGGCATTTCAACAGAACCTTTGTATGTTCTGCAGAAACACTGGACATAAGGTGAGGGAGTGCCCCAGGCTGACTTCTCGTGCAGCTAAAGTCCATGTAGCTATGGCAACCAAGTTGGAAGCCAAACTGACTGTCTCTGTTGAGGCAAAAAAAATAGAGCACAGCTCTCAGAACTCTGCACAGCCTGGGAGTTGCATTGACACCGACTGTGCACCTATGGAGGCATGCCTCAATGCATCTGCTCTTTTGAACCCAAGTTCCCTAAAGTCTTTCATATCTCTTGACTCCTATGATACTCCGAGATTTCCAGCCCTAATAGACTCAGGTTCTACCCATTGTTTCATAGACTCGGACTTTCTTAATAAACAAGATCTTTCCATGTATGAGGTTCCACCTCTCACTCTCCATCTGTTCAACAGTATGACTATGACCTCAATCACTAAAGCCTCCAACCTCGTCACCCACTTTCCCTCTGGAGATGTCACTGAGATAACCTGCTATGTAACTCTGTTGGATTCAGAGTGCAAGATAGTACTTGGGCATAACTGGCTCACCCACTACAATCCATCGATTGATTGGGTATTGAGCAGTATTAAATTCCGAGACCTTGCACCTCATTTTCCAGCACCGATGTCACCCTCTGACATGGAGTCTTCTCCAAGAAACTCCAAAGAGTCCCTTCCAGACTCTGCGCCTACACCATCCACACCCCTTGATTTGGTTGACTACTCTACTCCACCTGGCCTTTGAGCACCACGCATCTCTCTGATCAATGCAGTGGCCTATGTCCGTGCTTGTAAGTTAGATGGCTCAATCCAGTTCTCCCTCCAAGTTCATCCACAAGACTCCCCTAAACTCTGGGCTGCCTCTGTGCAGGACACCCCAGACTTATCATCGGTTCCATTGGACTATCACAACTTTGCTGACGTGTTTAGCAAGGCCAAGGCTTCTACCCTTGCACCTCACCAGGAATTTGATCTGAAGATAGAACTAGAGGAAGGAACTACCCCACCACTGGGAACCCTCTACTCCCTTTTGCTGGTCAAGCTTGCTGCTCTCTGGACTTTCATCGATGAAAACCTTACTACTGGCTTTATCTGCCCCACATCTTCCTCCCATGCCGCACCTGTCCTTTTCGTAAAAAAGAAGGATGGTTCACTCCGACTCTGTGTTGACTTCAGGGGTCTCAATAAAATCACAAAGAAGGATCACTACCCACTCCCACTTATCTCAGACTTACTTGACTCTCCTAGCTGTGCTAAAGTCTATACTAAAATCGACCTGTGCCATGCCTACCATCTAGTGCACATTGCTGATGGAGATGAATGGAAAACAGCTTTCCAGACTTGTTATGGATCCTATGAGTGGCTTGTGATGCCATTTGGACTTACCAATGCCCCTGCAGCTTTTCAACACTTCATCAACTCCATCTTTGCAGACTTATTGGATGTAAGTGTCGTTGTCTACCTAGATGACATTCTAACCTACTCCAATGATATAAAAAACCACAAAAAACATGTTTGCGAGGTTCTTCACAGACTCCGGGAGCACAGTCTCTATGCCAAACCAGAGAAGTGCGAGTTCCATTCTGAGTCTGTGGAATACCTCGGATTCTTCTTGTCTCCCAACGGTTTAACAATGTCCGAGGACAAGGTTAAGGCCATCCGAGATTGGCCTGAACCTCATAAAGTAAAGGACATTCAGTCCTTCCTTGGCTTTGCCAACTTTTACCATCAATTTATCAATAACTACTTGGATATAGTGGTACACCTTACTCGTCTCACACAGAAGAATGCCCCTTGGAATTTCTCCAAGGACTGTCAAAACTCCTTCAATCGCCTCAAGGAAGCTTTCTCCACAGCCCCTATCCTTACCCACTTCCAACCTAGAGTCCCAATCAGGGTTGAAACAGATGCTTCAGACTATGCAGTAGCTGGCATCTTGTCCATCACATGCCCAGATGGAGAGATCTGTCCAGTGGCTTTCTATTCATGGACTCTGACTGCTCCGGAGTTAAACTACAACACCCATGACAAGGAGCTGTTGGCAATTCATGAAGCTTTCTGGACTTGGTGTCACTACCTTGAAGGACCTGCATTCCCAGTGGACATTGTCACGGACCACAAAAATCTCGAGTATTTCTCCACCTCCAAGGTCTTGACCAGGTGTCAAGCATGCTGGTCTGAGTACCTTTCCCAATTCAACATGATCATTCATTTCTGCCCTGGGAAACTCGGAGCTAAGCCTGACTCCCTGACTAGACGATGGGACGTCTACCCCAAAGAGGGGGATAAGGACTTTGCTTGAGCTAATCCCCAGAATCTCCACCCTGTTTTCACCTCTGAACAACTCTCAAATTCACTAAGGGCCACATATCTCGAAACTCCAGTCCTACACACTAGCATGATCATGGATGTTGAGCAACTCCATGCTGACATCAAGTCCACCCTACAGTCAGACACTATCAGTAAACTTCATCTCTCAGACCATTCCAATCCTTGCTGGCAAGTTGATGATGACAGACCACTATGTCTAGATGATCACATCTATGTCCCAGACATCAATGATCTACATCTGCGAGTACTCCAGTGTCATGCACCAAAGGTGTTTGGTGATGTGAGCATGGACCCAAAAGCTGAATGATGAAGAATGGAGAAGCCTAGCCCTAATGCACAGAATGACTGGAATGTCTAGCAGTCATCCATCACACAAGAACCACCCTTAATGTTAGGGAAGAAACTGCTCAAGCACCAAATAAAAAGTTTTCAAGTGCCAGTTTATGGCATTCCGATTTTTTGAATATCTTGGTCATTTCTAAAGATATCGACATCATTCCCACACTCACAGAAAGCTCTCGACAACGCCATCCTGCCTACCAAATTTGGTGATGATCCTCGCCCTCCATGATTTTCTGCATCATTTCTGCCAACAAATGCCCATTTTGCCACTTTTTATCATAATGGCCACCTCTTCGACAATCTCTTTGCTCATCCCCTTCGCCAGGGAGAATAACTATGAGTACTTGCCAGGAATCCCCACTAGCATTTGCCCTGAAGCCTCCTGGTTCATCCCTCCCTCATCCATGACCTCCCATCCTATTGCTTTGGGACAGTGAGTTCTCCTTGTCAGTCTGACATTGAGGAGGACTTTCTTTGGTTGTCTCAGGTCTGTTATCAGGCTTGAAAAATCATATGTGGTTGTTTCAGTTTCTCCAGTCAAAGAAGCATATGGATCCTTTGTCCCTGTGCCCTGAAATGTCTACCTCTCAATCTCATCCTTCATTCTTCCAAAATTGCAACAGGTTCAATACCAATTACTGTCATCCAGTCTATCTGATCACATTCATGATGAATTTGAGACACTTCTCCCTGCTCTTATTGGAGAAGATGGCCCTTCCTCCTCCTCAAACCCTCCAGAACACTAGCTGCAATTGATGCAGGTCACTTTACAGAGAGGAGGAAAGGGGGAAAGTTGCGAAATCCTATGCCCTGACTACCCTGGAGACCCCCAAAATTGGCCCCTGGCAGAAATCCCCACCATCCTTCATTTGGACACACTGCAAGTTGCCTTAATCCATCTAGATCTCAGATCTAGGAGTCACTATGACTCATTTGCAGTCATATCCCTTAATCAGCAGTGACCAGTGCACTTACTCATTCCTCTTTTGCATTATTCATCCATTCCTTGATGACTCATTCCATTTTCAAATTGATTAGTGATAATCTTTGTCATGCTTACTGGTTTTACTTACCAATCACTTACTGTCCTTACTCATCCTTACAAAGCCTTACCAATCCTTTACCAATCCCCTTACCAATCACTTACAGATCACTTACAAAGTGTTGCTCCATATTTACTGCAGGCTATGCTACCTTTTGTATATAAAGTACCAATACATTGACAGCAATCAAGCAGCTACCAAGTCCCCTGCATAGGAAGCAGTCCCCTGTGTAAAGACTCACCTGCTCACTCATCATCATCATCATTAGCCCCATTCATCGTCGCTTTTAAGCCCATCATCATCCTCTTCATTCTTGCAGTATTTGAGGCTCCATTAAGGGTCTACTTACTGTCATCATCATCACTCTACGTCACTTCTAGGCTCAGAGCAGCCTATTCTCTTCGCTTTTTTCAGTCTTCCCCTGCTCCCCCTTCTTCAGGAGCACCCATACCCTCTGCCCTAGCCCCCTCTAGGTGCACAGAACCCCTCCCCCATTTTATTTTAAACAGATCCCTCGAGCCAAAGCCTGCATAGGAAAACCACCAACTCAGCATTTGTCTTTGTGTTGGGTTTTTGGTGTTTTTGCCATTGATCCTCACATTGACTCACACTGGTATAAACATGACCACCCTTTGGCTGGTCACTTCGGACAAAATCGTACACTTGAGCTCATCCATTGTGAATACACCTGGCCAAGTGTCTGTACCTTCATCAAAGACTATGTCAAATCCTGCACAGCTTGTGCATGGGCTAAGACTCTGAGACACAGACCATATGGTATGTTAAAACAGTTACCAGTTCTGGAAAGACTGTGGAATTCTATATCCATGGACTTCATCAAACAACTACCAAACTCCAGAACCCATACTGCCATACTGGTTGTAGTGGATCATCTCTCCAAGCAAGCTATATTCATCCCCACCAATGATACCATCACTTCCCCTCAGCTAGCACAACTCTTTCTGCTCCATGTGTTCTCTAAGCACGGAGTACCATCTCATGTGACCTCAGGTTGAGGCACGGAGTTTGTGTCACACTTCTTCTGATCCCTAGGCAAGGCATTAGACATGAAGCTCCACTTCACATCAGGATATCATCCTGAAGGTGACAGTCAAACAGAATGGACTAACCAGACACTAGAGCAGTACCTCTGGGCATATTGCAACTGCCAACAAGACAACTGGTCTGAACTGTTGCCACTCATGGAGTTTTCATACAATAACGCTCCAAGTGCCACTACCAGAGTTTCTCCTTTCTTTGCCAACAAGGGATATCACCCCAATATAACTGTTCATCTGGAGTGAGATCTCATGTCTTCTAGAGCAAGGGACTATACAGTGGACTTAGATTTGCTGCATGTGTACTTGCATGAAGAAATGGCAGAAGCTCAAAAGAGATACCAAGGTCCAGCTGATGCTAGGAGATCTCCACCACCAGACTTTAACATCAGAGATTTGGTCTATGTCAAGGCCAAGTACTTCACACTGCAAGCATTTCACTGTTTTTCTTCAGAAAACATGCTGAAAAAAGGGAGGGAAGAGATACTCTTTTATTTTTGATGTTTGGAAAGAAAAAATGCAAAAATAATGTTTTATTTTCTTCCAGAGAACATGAATTGATGCTAGTGCCAATTAGAGTAGAAGCTAATGGGCACTACCATCAATCCATGCTTTTTGGAAAAACATAAAATATTGTTTTTGCATTACTCCCTTTCAAACATCAAAAATAAAAGAGTATCTCTTCCCTCCATTTTTTCAGCATTTCTTCTGAAGAAACATTGTGAAATGCTTGCTGTGTCAGATCTACCAGACTGTCCAAGAAACTTTCTGAAAAGAACTTAGGCCCATATCCCATTATCACACGTGTTGGTTCCCTATCATTTACAATCCATCTACCTGACTCTATGAAGTCCGTACACCCTGTCTTCCATGTTTCCCAACTGGAGTTAGCATCTCCAAATGTCATTCCTAACTGTACCCAGCCACCACCCCCACCTGTTGAAGTTGATGGAGAACCCAAGTATGAAATCAAACAAATCTTAGATTCCAAGTTGGATCGTCATAGGTGTCAATGTCCATTGTTGTACTTGGTCAAATGGGCAGGCTACAAAGGCATGGACAAGGAAACGTCCTGGTTAGTAGCTACAGAACTAGAACATGCCATTGACCTTGTCACGGACTTTCACAACACTTACCCAGAAAAACCCGGCCCATTGGAATCTGTCACTTGGTCTTCTTAAGACTTCACACTATCCATTCATCAATACAAACTCCATCGTAACAAGAAAAAGACCCAGAAAAGAAAAAACAAATATATTCAGATGGGGGGGGGAAGAAAAGACATGCCATATGAAAGTACAAATGAAAAAACTAATACTAGACATCGTTGGCATTTTGAGCCCAGCTCACCAAGGCCATTGTCATGGTCTTCAGAGCCTCGAACGACTCTTCCAGAACTCCAGATAGATCCTGGACATCCCTGGCCAGAGTCACGATGGCAGTGTTGTTCTTCTGCAACAACTTCACGACCTCCCCTAGTCTCCTATCAAGCACCTTGGCCACGGAGTCCTTACGAGGGGGCAGTGTCCTCAGAACCTGAGGACGACTCACCATCTCGACATCTGGGGTGTCCTCCATTGCCTCGTCATCCCCATCATCCATGTCTATGACGACCTCCGTCAACACCTTTGATTTTCTATGGCACTTCCATTTCTCACCACCTTGGGGGGACATCATATCAACTGGTCTCTTCTCTGTATCCATCGTCTGAGTAATCAAATCCCACTTAGCCTTTAGTTTTTGACACTGGACACATGATTTGCTGTGTCCAGTTCCGGGTTTACACTCCTTGCTGGCTTTGATGCACATACTGCACCTGTTAGGCCTTTCAACAGCCTTTCCAGTCGAGGCTGGGACCTGCTGGGACTTTTGAAGTGTCAATATGGATTTTCATGTGATGTTTTGTGCTACTCACTGAGGACCCCCCTGCCTGTTGTGCCTGTCTCATCTCCTCTTCAAGCCATTTATGCTTGGCCTCCAACTCCCTGATTCTTTTTGCTTTGGCCTCCTGCTCCTTACAGACCCTCTCAGCCTCTTCAGCCATCCTCTATTCTTTGGCCTCGAGCTCTCTTTGGAGAGCAAGGCATTGGTGGCATTGTCTTTCATCAAACTTTGCCATTTTTACTGCTACATTATCCCCTGGCTTGTCTTCTAGCTCATCCAGGGGAGCTGTCTCCCACAGCACAATCATTTGTGGATGAATGGCTGAAGACAACATGGTGGGCAGGTAACTATGGGATTAGACTTAGAGAGATTTCTGTTGAGTCTTCACTCTGTGACAATTTTCAAACTCAGACAATACAGACTTTGAAAACTCCATGCGTACGATAATCAGTTCAATGCCTCGAGGGCTCAGCCCTAAGAGGGGGATACTGTCACATCTGTGCAGACTGTGACACATGACTACTGTCCAGGTCAAACTCCGGATAATATTAGATAAGTTCTAGGTCTTTGGTACTCTGTTCCATGATGGCACTCCATCCTATTCTTGTTCTTTGTCCTTTGTTCCATTTATAGTTCCTATGTTTAGTAATAGTTTCCCTCACTTCATTTTTAGTTACTGTTCTGGCATTTTATGACTAATCATCCTGTTTTCCAGCTGACCGGTGACTACCAGCTTAGCTTACTAATACCTTACTAATACCCTCAGTCATCCACACTGCTCTCCAGTAGTCCGTATGTTCCAGACATTGCCTTCGAATGTTCTCTGTAGTATAAAAGTCCTGTACATACTTCATTATACCTCAGTTCAAATATCAACAAAGATACTCTTCAATCTCACTCAATTCCAGTAACTCCCTGGATAGTTCTGACTCTGGAACTCTGCAAGTCTAGTATACAAAGTTGTGTACTAAACTCCAACAGTCCAGACTTTCGACCTAACATTGCCCCCTGACCTTGGACCCCCTCAGAGACTGTAGAGAACCAGTCTTGACATCACCCCCCACCAGAGACCTATTAGGTCTATATATTTCTACAGATGTATATACCTAATAGGTCTACTGGGGTTGGGAATTCCCAGCTGGTGCTGGTGAATCACCATGCCTGGAGAATCACCAAAGAAAGTTGGAGAAAGACCTTTTCACCATAAATAATATATTTATTGTCTGGTATGATAGAGTGCCTGGGGTCCAAATTGGACTTTCTCCAGCTGAAAATGGACCTTATTTTGGACAGAATGGGACATTCTCCAGTGTAAAATAGACCTTATGTTGGATAGTTTGGGACATTCTCCAGGCCAAAATGGACCTTAATCTGGACAGTACAGGGCATTCTCCAGTGTAAAATAGACCTTATTTTGGATGGTATGGGACATTCTCCAGGCCAAAATGAACCTTAATTTGGACAGTACAGGGCATTCTCCAGTGTAAAATAGACCTTATTTGGACAGCATGTGGCATTCTCCAGCCCAAAATAGACCTTATCATAAGACATTATGGGAGATTCACCAGCCTAAAATACACCTAAGCATAGACAGTAGAGGACATTCCCCAGCTGAAAATAGACCTAATTACAAACAGCATGGGATATTCTCCAGCCAAAATAGACCTAATTGTTGATAGTATGGGACATTCTCCAGCCTAGATTGGACCAAATCTGGTGATTATGTGGGACATTCTCTGGCTGGAAATTTACCTTAGTGTGAGGGCTATGGAGCTTTCCCCACTATAAAACAGACCTTAATGTAAATGATTGGTGAATTTCCAGCCTGTTCTGGTGAATCTCCAGGTTGGCACAATGAATCACCAGAAAGTGTGTAGTAGTCCGCATTTTTGACTACCAAAGTGTAGCATAGATCATTAGGAAAAGTGTAGTCAAGTTCACTAAGGAAGTGTGTAGTAGTCCACACTTTTGACTACCAAAGTGTAGGGTAGATCATTAGCACAAGTGTAGCATAGATCATTAGGAAAAGTGTAGTCTAGTTCACTAGGGAAGTGTGTAGTAGTCCACATTTTGGACTACCAAAGTGTAGTCTAGTTCATTAGGGAAGTGTGTAGTAGTCTGCACTTTTGACTACCAAAGTGTAGGGTAGATCATTAGGAAAAGTGTAGTCTACTTCATTAGCAAAAGGGTAGCCTAGTTCATTAGGAAAAATGGTAGTGGTCCACACTTTTGACTACCAAAGTGTAGCATAGTCAACTAGTAAAAGTGTAGTATAGTTCATTAGCAAAAGGGTAGTCTAGTTCATTAGGCAGAATATAATGGTCTGCATTTTTGACTACCAAAGTCTAGTCTAATTCATTAGCAAAAGTGTTGTAGTCTGCATTTTGACTGTCAAATAAGGTTTCAATTGATTACCATATGTGTGCCTTCTTTCATAATCTGAAGTGCTGGCAGGTGGCTGTCCCACAGCCTGGGCCAAATTCCCCACCATGTGGCTGTGTGACATGTGGTGCCTAATTGATGTCACTTCCTGCCACTACGCTTTTTTGATTATGTAAGCAAAAAACCGGCCTCAACTGACTTATTTCTGCCTCACTACACTTCCTCCTTACACTTTTACATGTTCTACTGTACACCAATGCCTCCAGGACATTTAGTCCCTTTTGGGTAGCAATTTTCATTGAGGTAGGTGAAGAAATGCAGAAATGGGAAGAGAGATCACATTTTGCCCCTATTTATCCTAGTACCCTCGTATTGCACTCAATTGGGTTAAATTAGTGGCAAGTTCTAGGAAATCATGAAGGGATGAAAGCTCCATAATGTAGTCATGGCCTTTGGGGAGGTGAAGTCATGATTGGCAGTGACCAACAGGTTAGGGTGATAGCCCTTGTTGGCAAAGAAGGGTGAGACTCCAATAGTGGCACTAGGGGCATTGTTAAAGGTGAACTCTGCTAGGGGTAGTAGCTTGGCCCAGTCATCTTGTTGGTAGTTACAGTAGGTGCAGAGGTACTGCTTGAGGGTTTGGTTTGTGTGCTCAGTTTGGCCATTGCCCTCAGAGTGGTAACCTGAGGTGAAGTGAAGGCACATGTCAAGGGCCTTACCTAATGAGCAGAAGAAATGGGACACAAACTTGGGACCTCTGTCAGAGGTGACATGAGTGGGTACTCCATGCTTAGAGAAGATGTGGGCAAGGAAGAGCTTAGTGAGGTTGGCCAAAGTGATGGAGTCATGTGTTGGGATAAACACTGCTTGCTTAGAGAGGCAATCTATGATGACAAGAATGGCAGTAAAGCCATCAGAAGTAGGGAGGTGTTCAATGAAGTCCATCAAGATGGAGTTCCAAGGTCTCTCAGGGATGGGGAGTTGCTTCAACAGGCCATATGGGTGGTGCTGCTGAGCTTTGCTGCAGCTGCAGGCAGTACAAGAGTAGATGTAGTTCTTCACATCAGTCTGAAGGTTGGGCCATATGTACTCATGGCAGATGAGCTCAAGGGTGCAGTTTTGCCTGAAATGCCCTGTGAGGGGGTGATCATGTTTAAAGTGAAGCACTCTGAGGCAGAGGTCATTGATGTCAGGGACAAAGATGTGGCCATTGAGGTGGAGTAGACCATCAGGATCCAAGGACCATCAAGGAGTAGTCAGGATCAGGAGATGAGCAGCCAACATAGCATTGGTGGGTAGGGCAGTGATGATGTTGGAGTGTAGTGTGTCAACATCAAAGATCATGGTGGCACATAAGACAGGGGCCATGAGGTGGGTGGTATGGAGGGATGACACAAACTGTTCCTGAGTGAACATAGGGCATAGGTTGTGCAGGTTGACTTCAGCATAGTCCCTATCCCCCCCTTTTGGGTAGACATCCCACTGGTGGGTGAGTGCATCAGATTTGGCCCCTAAGTGGCCTGGTCATAAATGGATTGCCAGGTTGAATTGGGAGAGGTACTCTGACCAGCATTCCTGTCAACAGGTCAAAACCTTAGAAGTAGTGAAGTATTCAAGATTTTTATGGTCAGTGATCACATTGATGGGGGTGGTGGAGCCCTCAAGGTAGTGCTGCCAATGGCAGAAGGCCTTGAAAATTGCCAGAAGCTCCTTGTCATGGGGTGTCATAGTTGAGTTCAGGAGTGGTAAGTGTGTGGGAGTAGAATGCAATGGGGCAAAGTTCACCATCAGGGCAAGTGATTGACAAAATGCCTGCAATGGCATAGTTGGAGGTGTTGGTTCCAACAGTGATTGGTGCATCAGGAACCCACTGGGTGAGTATGGGAGCAGAGGTGAAGGTGTCTTTGAGGTGGATGAAGGTGGAGCAGCATTCCTCAGAAAAATTCCAAGGCATATTTTTTCAGGTGAGGTGGGTCAGTGGTATGACTATCTCAGAATAGTTATGGATGAATCTTCAATAGAAGTTTGCAAACCCAAGGCAGGACTGAATGTCCCTGACTTTTCATGGTTCAGGCCAATCACAGATGGACTGAACCTTGTCAGCAGACATAGTCAGACCAGAGGGAGAGAGGACATAGCTGAGGTACTCAACTGAGTCCTGATGGAACTTGCACTTCTTGGGTTTGGCATGTACAAGCCATGGCAGCAAAGGTGGCAAAGTACCTCTTTTACATGTTTTTGGTGTGACTCCAGGTTGTGGGAATAGATAAGGATGTCATCGAGGTAGACCACTACACAGACATGGAGCATGTCAGTGAAGATGCTATTGACAAACCACTGGAAGGCAGCTGGCATGTTAGTGAGACTGAAGGGCATTACTCACCATTCATAAGAACTGTAGCAGGTGTGGAAGGCAGTCTTCCATTCATCACCATTGGTGATTTGGACAAGGTGGTAGGCATGGCAGAGGTTGATCTTGGTATAAACTTTTGTGTGGCTCAGGGAGTTGAGAAGGTTGGAGATGAGCAGTAAGGGGTAGCAGTCTTTCTTTGTGATCTTATTGAGACCTCAGTAATCAACACAAAGGCACAGGGAGCCATCCTTCTTCTTGGCAAAAAGGACAGGGGCACTGTGGGCAGAAGTGGACTGCTTGATGAAGCCATAGCTGAGATGCTTGTTGATGAAGGTGCAGAGAGCTTCAAGCTCTGGCAGTGAGAGGGAGTAGATCATGCCAATGGGCAGGGAAGCACCCTCCTCAATATTGATCTTCAGGTCAAAACTGTGGTGTGGTGGTAGCTTGGTTGCCTTAGCCTTGCTAAAGACATCAGCAAACTTGTGATAATTGGCAGGGACCAAAGAGACATCAGGAGGAGACAGTGGGACAGAGGATGCATGAAGTTTAACATCGATCAGGGTGTAGGTGTAGGCTGAACTGTACCAAGCCTGGTAGGGCACAGGCATGAGCATAGGCAGTGGCCCTGATGAGAGAGATGTGCAGGGGTGACAGCAAGTCAAGAGCCTTGGAGGAAGGTGGCAGAAGGTTGGGTGACAGAGCAGAGGGTGTCAGTACCAAAGCTGGAGGAGCAGTTGGTGGTGACAGAGGTACCAGCACAAGGTGCATGACCAAATAATGTTTATCATATTGCATAACATTATGATAAACAATATTTGAAAGTGGTTAAGAATAATGTCAGAATATTGTTACTGACAATATAGAGTAGTTATGATGAATGGGTCTAGCATGATGTAAGACAATTTCAGGGGACATTATGCTTACATTATTGAAAATACAAATTACAATAGTGTTTGCATAAATGAAAGGTATCATTTAGTATAACTCCTGTTTATTGAATATGGCAACACTGGAGAAATATTGAAAAGCACATCTAAAGTATTGTTCAGGGAATGGTACAAACATTATTTTGATGTTATTATAATGTGGTTGGCAAGATAAGGAGGGAGAGAGTATGGAAAGGTTGTTGGAGGTGGAGGTGATGGAGGTTGCCAGGCAGAGACCAACCCAGATTGAGGATTGGGTTAGGGTTGGGGAGAGGATGGCAATCCGGATTGAGGATTGCCACTCAGACACCAATCCAGATTGACAAAGACCCTTACCAAAACAGGGGGAGTGAGTGAGACTCAAGGAGGGTGACCAACAATGAACCCCTAAGGCAGGAGACTTTGGTAGACTTGACTTCATCAGCACAATGGGTTTACCTGCCTACAGCTCACACTTGATTGGCACTTGTCATAGGTTGCAAAGTCATACAAAAGTAATATACACCGATATATTGACAGGCCCTTATATACTACTG
Source organism: Pisolithus microcarpus (assembly GCA_024613185.1). Taxonomy (NCBI): domain Eukaryota; kingdom Fungi; phylum Basidiomycota; class Agaricomycetes; order Boletales; family Pisolithaceae; genus Pisolithus; species Pisolithus microcarpus. The sequence goes on along the minus strand of JANFAI010000002.1, from coordinate 1,095,448 downwards.
GCTGAAGACAAGGGTGAAGGATACTAAGACAATCAAGTGTGCAGCAGGTTAAACAATTTGCAGCACTGCAATACAGGTTAATGGAGGATGCATAAATCTATTTGTAATATATTTATACATCACAGAAAGCACTACCTTTTCTGTCAGTGGTCTCCAAATTGAGGATTGCCCTCCTCTCCCCAATCCTCAATCCGGATTGGTGTCTGAGTGGCAATCCTCAATCCGGATTGGTGTCTGAGTGGCAATCCTCAATCCGGATTGCCATCCTCTCCCCAACCCTAACCCAATCCTCAATCTGGGTTGGTCTCTGCCTGGCAATCTCCATCACCTCCACCTCCAACAACCTTTCCATACTCTCTCCCTCCTTATCTTGCCAACCACATTATAATAACATCAAAATAATGTTTGTACCATTCCCTGAACAATACTTTAGATGTGCTTTTCAATATTTCTCCAGTGTTGCCATATTCAATAAACAGGAGTTATACTAAATGATACCTTTCATTTATGCAAACACTATTGTAATTTGTATTTTCAATAATGTAAGCATAATGTCCCCTGAAATTGTCTTACATCATGCTAGACCCATTCATCATAACTACTCTATATTGTCAGTAACAATATTCTGACATTATTCTTAACCACTTTCAAATATTGTTTATCATAATGTTATGCAGTATGATAAACATTATTTGGTCATGCACCTTGTGCAGGGGTGTCAGCATTCTCTGCAGCAGGGGTCAGAATGATATACTGCCCAATACCCAGTCAATCAACAGATTGAAGCAGGTGAGCCAGTTGTGTCCCAGAACCAATGAGCATGAAGAATCCAATGGAGTAACATAAAAAGAGATGGAGGTGACATCACTGGAAGAGAAACAGACAGACAGATCTACTTCCTGAGAGATTACAGCATTTGTGCTACCATCAAACAGGTGAAGGGGAACAGGCAGAGAAACAGATCTTGTCAGAGCAGAGTATTTACTGACTAGAGATGGATCTATGAAACAATGAGAAGAGCCTGAGTCAACTAACACAGAGACATCGTCTACAGGGAGGTTGGGAAGAGAGACAGAAGGCATGAGCAAATTAGGGTTGGAAAGAGTGGACACATTGAGTTGGATGTTGGTGAGTGCATGGATGGTGTTAAATTCAGGCCTTCTCCAACAATCTCTGACGAGGTTGGGGGACACAAGTGAAGATAGGCCAACATTGGCCAAGGGTTGGCTGACACAGGCTGACAGAGAGTGGTGATGGCCAAAGGCTGGCCAACAGTTGCAACAGAGGTATGTATGGGAGAGGGCATCAGGTTCAGCTTGTGCACTGCCCCCTTGTACAAGCACAGCCCTTGGATTTCAGAGGTATAGAGGAGCTGGTACAAAGCTGATGAACTTAGAGGGAGGCCAGTCATAGACCACAGTGGGGTGAACTAAGGTGATACTTGTACTGAAGGATTGCTGCCAAGTGCAGCAGGTTTATATACAGTACATGCACCATCAAGGCAGTACAGTATTGGAACAATGGAACTGACTTAAGGAGTACTATAAGTTTTCAAGGGGACAGATGTCAGAAAACTTCATGTAGAATGCAGACTAGACAATGGAGGTGAGGGTCAGGATAAAGGGACTGAGCATAAGAGGAAAGGTATGGTGGGATAGCTTTGGGGCACTCAGCTGATAGCCAATCAGAGAGTGGGCCAAAAGCCTAAAGAGGCAATGACCCTGTGGTGTGCCATGTGGTATGATTGCTGCACTGTGCTTAGGTTGGCCTGTGACACCCAAGAGGAGAATCAGCCCCTATAGGGAGATCACCTGACAAAGGTGTGATGCCAAGTAAAGTTGGTGGTGGTCACATGGCAAGACCAAATGGGTGCTGACCAATGCTGAAGGATGCCAACCAATGCTGACTGTAGGAAGACAGGTGGATGTGTCAGCCACATGATATATGTGGCAGTCAGTGTTGGGTGGGGGTGGTAGCTGGTCAGGGGCACTAGGAGGTGGGTCTAGGGTTGTCAGGGTGGCTTGGGGGGATGGAGGATGGCCAGAATGAGGCACAGGTATGACAGATGGGGTCAATGCTTCCTCCAGGCCATGCAGGCTCCCTGGAGGAGTGGGCTAATTTTTTGCCTCTGCCTTCTCTGCAGGTGGAGCAGGCAGGGCTTCAGCCACAGTGGCATGGGAGGTTGACTTTGGGCAGTCCTTCACAGAGTGGCCACCCTTGCCACAGAAGAGGCAAAGGTTGTTCATGAGGTGGCATTGACATTTGGTGGCATTGAGCTTGCCATCCTTGCTGAGAAGGTGTGCAATGCCAGATTTTGCTGCATTGGGCTTTTGGCTGTCCATCAACTTGGACTTGCCCTTGGCATTGGAGTGGGGAGTGGATGGGGAAGTTGATGAAGATTTTTTGTTGTCAGAAGGTTTGGCAGATGATGACTTGTCAGCAGAGGGCTTGGCAGTGTGGGAGATTTTGGCCTGGTGCTCCCAATACCACACATCAATTGTTTGGGCTAGCTTGCACAACCCAATGAGGGCAGCAGGCTTGCTGACATGAGAGATTTCATCTTTGATACAGTCAGGGAGGCCAGTATAGAAGTGGTGTTGAAGAGCACCCTCACTGTAGTCTTTGACCTGAGAGGCCTGCCAGTTAAATTCAATGACATATTTTGGGATGCAGGAGGAGTCCTTCATCAAGAGATTCTTGAGGTTTTGAATGGCATTCACAGCAAGCATTTCACAGTTTTTCTTCAGAAAACATCCTGAAAAAATGGAGGGAAGAGATACTCTTCTATTTTTGATGTTTGGAAAGAAAAAATGCAAAAATAATGTTTTATTTTCTTCCAGAGAACATGAATTGATGCTAATGCCAATTAGAGTAGAAGCTAATGGACATTACCACCAATCCATTTTTTTGGACAAACATAAAATATTATTTTTGCATTTTTCCCTTCCAAACATGCAAAATAAAAGAGTATCTCTTTCCTCCATTTTTTCAGCATGATTTCCAAAGAAACATTGTGAAATGCTTGCAGTGATTGGCAACCACATTGTGTGGGCTGAAATTAGTTGTTAATTCATGAAGGCACTCTTGGAAATCATCCATCCATAATGGATGGTTGAAGTAGCCATTGGGGTTAAGCAGGTCCAGCTCAAGCCAGGCCAGTGCCATACCTTTGAGGTATGATTGAGTGAAGGTGACCTTGGTACAGCCAGTTTGGAAGGCCTTTGGATGGTCTTGGAAGTTGAGTTTGCACTGCACAAGGAACTCATGGAGCTTCTTTGGGTCAGAGCTGTCAAAGGTGTCAGGCTCATGGTCCTTGGTTTTTGGAGCAGAGTCTCTGGAGCACCGACTCAAGCAGGTGAGAGCATGGATGGCCCTGGTGAGGGCAAGGATGGGACCATCAGGCAGCTCAGCTGGGTCTTCAGGGATACCCCTGACACCACTGCCCCTGCCATCAGATCTGCCATCAGGGTGGTTGGGTTGGTCATGGTTGGATGGGTCACCACCATGGAGAGGTGGTGTGTGGAAATCAGATTGTTGGGCATCAGAACACCCAGCTGGGGAAGTGCTATCATGTTGCTGACAATGTCAGGCTGAGAATGATTGGAATTGTTCAATGACAGAGGGGAGATGTCAGGGATTGCTGAGTGCAGTGGCAAGCCTTTCATCAGTTTCCCTCTGATGAGTTCATGCCCAAGTCTGCATGATGTACATTTAGTGATGGGGATGGAAGTGGACTCATACAAGCGTGAGTATGAATATACTGTTAAGTTCAGGCCTTCTCTGAAGGTCTCTGATGCTCACAGACATCAGCAAAACAGTAGGTTTGGTACAGAGGCACAGAGCAGTACAGACCCACAGATGGTACAGATTTTCCACAGAGCAAGTACAGACCCTACAGACCCATAGATGTAATCATTAATTTGCCCATATCTTGCCCAAAAAAGGAGATATTGCTAAGGTAATCATATTCCCATGGTCCTGTGATCATAGGCTACAACTTTCATTATGACATTGTGGCTGTATGATTATTCCATATAGTAGATTTTTTGACTTCTGAGTCTGCCCCAATGCACTGTGGCAATTTCAAACTGCAATTGAAATTTTTGTGGGGGTGTATATAAACCTGCTCACTCTGGCAACACAACTCTTTCCTCTACCACCACCATCTTGTTGTCATTGTCATCCCTCCCTCTGATGATCCACCAGAGGGGTGGGTCCCCTGTGAGGCTGTGCCCACTTAGCATAGATTTGTAGTAGCTGTAGTATAGATATGTAGTCCCTGTACCAGGCATGTAATTAAAGTAGTTTTATGGTAATGTAATTCAATTACTAATTAACTTCTACATGGTAAGTGGAGTGGTGGGAATCTGTATACTAAAACAGTCAGGGGTAAGTCTGTACAGATCTGGATGGAGGGGGTCTGTTTTGCTGATGGAGGCTGGGGGATGTAGACAAAGGTAAGCTGACATGGGCTGACAGAGAGTGACAACAGCCAAAGGGTGGCCAATGGTCATGACAGAGGTTCAGGAGAGGGCATTGGGTTCAGCTTGTGTGCTGCCCCCTTGTATGAGCCCAGCCCTTGGATTTCAGAGACATAGGGGAGTCAGTGTGAAGCCAACAAACTTTAGAGGGAGGCCAGTCAAAGACTGCAGAGGGGTGAACTAAGGTGATATTCATACTGAAGAATCACCACTGAGTGCAGCAGATTTATATACAGTACAAGTGCCATCAAGGTGGTAAAGTATCAGAATGATGGAACTGACATAAGGAGTACTATAAGTTTTCAAGGGGGACAGACATCAGAAAACTTCACATAGAATGCAGGCTAGACAATGGAGGTGAGGGTCAGGATAAAGGAACTGAGTATAAGAGGAAAGGTATGGGCAGTATAGCTTCAGGGTGCCCAGCCAATAGCCAATCAGAGAGTGGGCTGAAAGCCTAAAGAGGCAGCAACCCTGCAGTGCACCATGTGGTAAGATTGCTGTGCCATGCTTAGGTTGGCCCATGACACCCAAGAGGAGAATCAGCCCCTATAGGGAGATCACCTGACCAAGGCATGATGCCAAGTACCATTGGTGGTGGTCACATGGTAAGACTGACAGGTGCTGACCAATGCCAACCAATGCTGAAGGATGCCAACTATAGGAAGACAGGTGGATGCATCAGCTGCATGATATTCATGGCAGTCAGTGTCAGGTGGGGGCAGTAATTGGTTGGGGGTACTAGGAAGGGGGCCTAGGGTCATCAGGGTGGCTTGGGGGGACAGAGGATGGCCAGAACAAGGCATGGGTATGACAGTAGGCTCACCATCTCTCTACCATAGTCCAACATCAGCAAATCACAAAAAATGCCCCAGTATGCCACAGAGTTTGTTATGATTCACAGTACCCTACAGTATTGTACAACATTCCAGAGTGTCCAGTTTCCCAGTCTCACAGTAATGTCTTGCCACAGTGTGCTACAGATTGCCCAGAGCACCCCAACACCACAGACTTTCCAGAAGCACAGCCACAGTGAGAACAAAAGTTGTAGCCTATGATCACAGGACCATGGGAATATGATTACCTCAGCAATATCTGCTTTTTTGGGTGAGATATTTGCAGGTCTGAGTTGGGGTCACAGTTTGTCAAAAATAAAATGTGGCTGTACAGTGATGATGTCATAATAAAAGTTGTAGAGCTGGATCACAGGATCATGGGAATATGCTTATCTCATTGATATGCCTAAAATGGGTGAGATAATTGCAAAATACTGCCAAAAATTGATGTCTTCAAAAAATTGATTTCAAATATGTCATAATGAAAGTTGTAGTGCCTGACTAGAGGACCCCAGAGGTATGCTTATCTCATCCATACCTGCAAAAATGATTGAGATAGAGGCAAAATACAATTAGTGTAGTGTAGTGTACATTTTATTACCAAAAGTGTAGTGTTGTGGCGCATTTTTGATTACCTAATGAGTGTAGTGTTTGATTAGCAAAAGTGTAGTAAACTCCGCATTTTTGACTACCAAGTAAGTGTAGTGTTGATTAGTAATTGATTAGCAAAGTGTTGTGTGGACTTTTGATTAGCAAATGTGTAGTAAAGTCCGCTTTTTTGACTACCATATAAGTGTAGTGTTTTGTAGTGTTTGATTAGCAAAGTGTAGTGTAAATTCATATTACCAAATGTGTGTTGTGGTGCATTTTTGACTACCAAGTAAGTGTAGTGTTGTGTGGTGTTTGATTAGCAAAGTGTAGTATACATTTGTATTACCAAGTAAGTGTAGTGTTGTGTAGTGTTTGATTAGCAAAGTGTAGTGTACAGCTGTATTACCAAAAGTGTAGTGCTTGATTAGTAAAGTGTTGTGTCCATTTTCATTACCAAAAGTGTAGTATTTTGTAGTGTAGTGTCCGCTTTTTTGACTACCAAACATTTGTAGTGTGGCTAGGAAATGTAAAGTAATGGTGATTAGCAAAAAAGTGTAGTCATCATTAGGATTGTTGTGTAGTAGGCACAGCCACTAATGCCTTGAAATTTTGCAAAGTCACAAAAATACCCCAAAATGTGATATAGTGGACACTAAAACTCATGCCTTTCGTGCAAGCAGCCAAAGCAGACCAAACAAAGGCCAATTCCTACTATGGGGTAGTGTATGCCATTACCCCACTACTACCATGCATTTGATTACCCAAAAGTGTAGTGGTAGTAGAATAAAGTGTAGTAGTATTTGGAAAAAGTGTAGCAGTATTAGGACAAAGCATAGTAGTATTAGGAAAAAGCATAGTAGTATTAGCAAAACACAAAGTAGTATTAGTACAAAATGTAATGGGTAGTGTTATTAGCAAAAAAAGTGTAGTTCTATTAGGCCATTATGTGGTAGTACTTGAATTTGAATATATTACTACTTTTGATTTGATTTCTGTGTGAAGGAGTGGTAGTCCTATTAGCTTGAAAGTGTAGTGGTATCAGCAAAAAATGGTAGTGGCATTAGGAAAAAAGCATAGTAGTTGTATTAGTGAAAATTGGTAGTGTCATTAGCAAAAAAGTGTAGTAGTAGCATTAGCAAAAAATGGTAGTCACATTAGCAAAAAAGCATAGTAATCATGGTAGGCTGGGATTCTGGGGAAGTCTGGGGAAGTCTGGGGGGAGTCCTGGCCAGTTGGGGCCTCTCTGTCCAGCACTGTCCAGAATGGACCCTCCTAGGGACTCTGTGGCTCTGGGTGGCACTGTCCAGTACTGTCCAGTAAATAGTGATTTGCTGATGAATGAAATCTTGACAAGCTTATATATGAGGACCTTTGGCTGAGGCAAGGGCTGGCTTTCCACCAATGAGCATGTTTCATATTATCAATAGCTGTCAATCACTGTGTGTACCACTGGGTAAATATCAGACAATGCTGCTGCATACTGGCTAAGTGATGTCATAACTGTCACAACCATGCCTTGCCCATGCTTTTCCCACGCCTCTGCAACCCCTCTGACACCTCCACCCATGCCTCTGATACCTTCTGACCCATTCCCAACCAAGTCCGATGCTTACTAAGCCTGCAGATCACTCTGCTGCAGCAATCAAGCAATTGCTGCTGTCAGCCACTGTCAGCTCTTGCACGTGACTACCCTTAATCTGTATCAGGTCAACCTTGGGTGGGTCATGTGACCTTATCACCACTCTTAGGGGGTGTTATCCTTTTGGGACCACCAGGCCAAGGAGGCACACTTTGGTTCTTGCATTACATGGTGCTCCAAAGGGTCAAGCAGCTTTTTTAGATTTTGGCCCAGCTTGTGATTGGCTGCTGGTGAGCACTCCATCACAGTCTTGTCCATTTGTAGATGTAGTCTTTGTCCTGTCCATTCCTCCACTGTTAGACTCCTCTCCATCTTGAAGTTTTCTGACATGTGTCCCCCTTGAAAACTTCCCTACCTCCATATGTTAATCCCAATGTTCCATTACCATACCACCTCAGTGCTTCTGTAGAGTATAAGTACTTGTACAGTACCCTGATGTCTCCTCAGTACAAATATTGACATAAGTTCCCCACTCCAAGCCCCTGCCTCTTGTCTCTAAGACACTCTGACCTCTCAGTACTTTGCCTGCCTCTGAGATATGAGGGCCAAGCTTGTACAAGGGGGCAGTGCACAAGCTGAACCCAAAGCCCTCCTCTGACCCTCTGCTCTGCTGGTTGGTGACCCTTGGCCCCTTTTGGCCATCCCCTACCCTGCTCTGCTTGTCAGAGTTCTGTCAGTACCCTTTGGGGCCCCCATAACTCATCCCCTACCTTTTGGACTAGTGTCGGAGTTTCAATCTCTGACATCAGTTGACCTTCGGGCACCCTTTTGGGACCTCCTTGCCCCTGAGAATCCTTGGGTTGGGACCAAACTTGACACTGTCACCTTCAATCTCATCCAAAGCAGTGAGTTTGTGGATGTCTGCACTCTTGATGAGCCCATCTGCACTCCATGAACTGAGGCAAAGCAGTGCCCAGACAGATTGGGCAGAAAGACAACTTCAAGTGTGCAACAGGAGGATGCAACCACAGCTGAACAAACACTCAACATCCACAGAGGTTGCTTTTTAATATTACATGAATTAAATGGTAGCAATTAGACAGGTGAATTACACATACCAGGTATTGTTAAAAAATCCACTGCCATTTGCAATAGACATGGGTATACTCCACAATGATCATACCACCACTGCAGCGCATCATCACAGACAGCCTATCCCACTGGATTAGATGCCCTGCATGTTGATGTAGTAAAATAACATCAGCAAAACAGACCCCCTCTGTCCAGATCTGGATATCTATACAGACCTGTACAGACTTACCCCTGACTGTTTCAGTATACAGATTCCCACCACTCAACTTAACATGCAGACATTAATTAGTAATTGAATTATATTACCATAAAACTACTTTAATTACATGCCTGGTACAGGGACTACATATCTATACTACAGCTACTACAAATCTATGCTAAGTGGGCACAGCCTCATAGGGGACCCACCCCCCTCCCTCTGCCACCCCCCCCTCTGGTGGATCATCAGAGGGAGGGACAACAACAACAATAAGGGGAGATGGTGGTGGTAGAGGAAAGAGTTGTGTTGCCAGAGTGAGCAGGTTTATATACACCCCCACAAAAATTTCAATCAGAGTTTGAAATTGCCACAGTGCATTGGTGTAGACTCAGAAGTTGAAAAATATACTATATGGAGTAATCATACAGCCACAATGTCATAACAAAAGTTGTAGCCTATGATCACAGGACCATGGGAATATGATTACCTTAGCAATATCTCCTTTTTTGGGCAAGATATTTGCAAAGTTCTGCCAGAGACACAGTGAGTCAAGATATAAAAGTGGCTGTACAGCTATGATGTCATAACAAAAGTTGTAGTATGTGATGTCACGATCATGTCAGTATGATTATATTGTCAATATGTCCATTTTTGGATGAGATATGGGCGAATGAATGTTTACAAAATTCAAACTCTGATTGAAATTGCCTCAGCACATCTGTGTAGACTTGGAGAGTCATTGTACAGCCACAATGTCATAATGAAAGTTGTAGCCTATGATCACATGACCATGGGAATATGATTACCTTAGCAATATCTCCTTTTTTGGGCAAGATATGGGCAAATTAATGATTACATCTATGGGTCTGTAGGATCTGTACTTGCTCTGTAGAAAATCTGTACCATCTGTGGGTCTGTACTGCTCTGTGCCTCTGTACCAAACCTACTGTTTTGCTGATGAATGGCTGAAGGATGCACTTTGCACTCATGAGGGTATCTGACAGAGGCAGGAAAATTTTCTGACATTTTTTCATTTGGCAGAAATGCTTGTCCTAATTAGCCTAGCATGCATCCTCTTGTAGTAGTAGACATGCCCTAACCTAAGTGGCCCTCAAAGAGGCATGATAAAACTTCACCAAACACAGTAAGAGTTGAGCTCATCATGTGCAGAGCTCTGTGCACAATGAGCTCAACTCTCTTTCATAGTGAAGGCTAACACTCACCTTTTCCCCAGGTTCTACCACTCATATGATTCCAGATTTTTGGATGCCCATCTTGCTGTCCTTGACAAATGACAAAGTCATGTTGGCATACCAACCCTTGGGTTGCCTGGAGCCAGCAGGAGAAGCTGTAACAAAAGTCAGTAACAAATAAGCCTCATGAAATAGTAGACACATGTCTAAACTTAGTTAGGTACTTACAGGTGTGTCCTACAACCCATGGGTCATGGGTGTGCAGGTGCATGGGTACTGTCACTGCAAGCATTTCACAATGTTTGTTCAGAAATCATGCTGAAAAAATGGAGGAAAGAGATACTCTTTTATTTTGCATGTTTGGAAACAAAACATGTAAAAATAAAGTTTTATTTTCATCCAGAGAACATGGATTGTTGGTAATGTCTATTAGCTTCTACTCTCATTCCAATTAGCATCAATCCATGTTTTTTGGGTGAATATAAAATTTTATTTTTACATTTTTTGTTTCCAAACATGCATAATAAAAGATATCTCTTTCCTCCATTTTTTCAGCATGTTTTCTGAACAAACATTGTGAAATGCTTGCAGTGTGTGGGGGCTGACCTGCACCTGCACCTGTGGGCACCCTTACCCATGACCCATCACAGGTGCCTGACACCCATGCATTTCCCTACCAATGATACTGATTTATACTAGACTGTGGGCTGTTTCCTTTGTAATTATTTCATCTTTGGACCTGTGCATGCTTGATCCCCTGAGCCATGCATTTTTGATCCCCTGAGCCATGTGTTTTTGATCCAAGTCCCCCAAGCTGTGCATTTTTGATCCCCCAGGCTGCACATTTTGGATTGCCATCCACAATTATCAGATGGCCAATGATACCCAGTCATACTAAACCCTAGGCTATTTCTGTTGCATCACCAAAACTGCATGAACTATATATATGAATATATGCCAATATCACAGCTATCGACTCTGTGGACAGTAGCTCGAAGGACCCATGTATATAGTATAATTTAGAAAAACTGACTTGTCGCTTGACACCACACTGGAATGATATGACACAATAGACTGGGATTATTCTGGTTATGTACTGCCAATGTGCATTTGTTTGATCACTTATGCCACTCCATATATCACTCAATATTGTCAACAATAATACATTATGATGCCATTAGGAACTCGTATGCAACAACAAATACAGCCAGTAATCACACTTGCTGGAAACAGTAGTCTGGGCTGGTAAGCGCTGTTGTCCACATCTGCATCTGAACTGTGGTGGGCCTGAGGTGTAGTTACTGTGGGCTGGAACAGGAGAGGGGGCAGTGAAGATGTCATGCTCCAGTGACAGTGAATGAACAGGACTGTCCATGGGCAGTAACATAGCCAAACCTGACAACCTAGATATGATAGATATGTTTAGTGTAGAACATGTAAACTGAGGAGGCAAATGGGCAACAATCTATCAAAATGACTGTGTGTGTCTTTTAGTCTTGTGATTACAGCTACCTCATAGTACTCCCCATGCACTTCATGAAGATGATGACCACCCTTTGAGTGTTGTGGAGTAGCATTGCAAGAAAGGTGGCCACATATACTCACCTTTACATTCCATCTTTGACATGCCAGAGGACCAGACTTGGATACAGTTGTGGTTAAGCAGTGCATATAGGCACTCATATCAAACATATCACAGAGCTGGTCAGCTCTGCTTGATAGAAATAAGATGAGCTCATGAAATGTACACAAGAATTCCGAGAGAATGGATAGCTTGCAAGAAAGATGAGTCATCTGACCTACCAGATACCAACTTGTTTCTGTTGGTGTGGGGCTCTGTGACATGTCAAATATGCTAGGTATGGAATGGACAGTTGCTTGAGATCCAGAGAGTGACAGGTCTGTGGCCACCACAAGTGGCATGTCGATGAAGGAGTTGGGGAGAGGGAAAGGAGGGGTGCAGGTGATAAGGTTGTCACCCACATGACTGTGACTGTGATGCCATTAGTAAGGACAGACTTGGATGTAAAAGCTTGAGTGTGCAGTTCAGGGTCTGACACTGCTTAGGTTGGCAGTGGCACACTGGTGTGCATTTCAAATAAACTGACATCAGTACACACCTTCACATGGCACAACATCACTAGTTGCCCAAATGGTGTGATGTGGACAGTGTGATGTTTAATTCAATGCAATGTGCATACAATGTACTACAATTGATGATGTAATACCATGCAATGGCTGGCAAGGATGAGATGCTTGATGTGGAACAATGCTTGAACACTGCACCATAGGAAGATTGGCATATAAGGTACACTGCTCAGTACTTACTAGGGGCATGAACTGATATACACTCATTACATGCAATGAAATATATGACTATATTGTGGGCATCCCCCAGCTACATGACTATATTCTGATATCTTGCAGACAGGACCTACATTGCAGCAATATGGCATTATTGTCAATGAGAGATTGCCAGATCATGCACAGATGGAGTTGCTGCAAGGCCAACAAGTGGCTGAATTAGTCATCCCATCACATCACGACATGACAAACAAGTGGCTGAGTCATCATGCCAAATCAGGCAATGTCATGTTTCTGCAGTTTTGGTGATGTGTAACCTATAGAAATTTAATGTTGACATTGTCTACTACTCACTACATTGTGTGATGAAAGTGTTGAAACATGATCACACTGTTATGCTGATACATGTGATACTCTAATGGCTATACTGGTCATGTGATGTTGCTGTTCCACAACATTCTACAGTGTTATTCTTATACTGGATTACTGGATACAAGTCTACAGGAGAAAGACTGAGTCGAACCTATATGGAAGGTCCTCTACTTACACATGTGGTAGTTTAGGATATGGTGCCAGCACAAATGGTCCATGTGCACCAGAGGTGTATATATACCACTGGGGTTCTACCCAGAGTAACTAAGACTTGAGCTTACAACTCTCATACCAACTACCAGTCCTTGAAACACAAGTCCAAGACCTAACTGAACTATAAGGTGAGTAGTGCTCAGCCTTTGTCCCTTTGCCCCCTAGCACCTCTGCATGATAGGTTATGAGCCCCAAATAAGGGTTCTTAACATTACACATGCATGTTTTCTTCAAGAGAGATGTCTGTCATGGACAAATGCCATTGAATGGACCTGAAGTGCTGGGTTGGGCCTTGGCTGCCTTAGTTGTTTCATTCATGCTAGGCTTTAGTCAGGCAGCATTTCTGGTATCCTCATTAGGAGGATCTTTTTGTTTGGCTATTGTTCTTTCTACTGTCATGTGGGGTACTTTTCTAGGCATTCCAGCATGGCATGGCATTTTTTTTGCCTATTTGGAGTATCAGATGCAAATCGGTTGTTACTGACAACTACAGATCTGCATTGCAGCATCAGCAGAAGCACGAGATATGCAAGACATGGCACTGCCAGAGCTGCATCACCCTCTGCCTTCTTATGAAGCTCATTTGCACTGGAATGTAGATGCTATCCCTGACTTTACTCCAGTTCTGCCATATCCTCATTCTCTGCTGCAGTATCCAGTCATCCTAGCACAGCCATTCAACCCTTCCCAAGAGGAGCTCAAACTTGTTCATCAAGAGTGGCAGTGACTAGTAGATGAATCATGGATGATTTCCATTGATAACTGGAGGTGGCATCATCATCATCTCCAACAAACTGATCCTGTTTTGGCTCAAGGCTTACCCAATCTTTGGGATGAGCTTCCACCGACTCCACAAGGAGATGATGAGGGCTTGAATTTGGGCTTTGCTGAATTCAAACTCTTGTAGTTGCATCTCTCTTCTTCTCCTTCCAAGTACATTATAATGACCAGCTCCTGTTTTTACAGATGTCTGCCATCATTGCCAACAGGAACAATGTTTTTGGAATTCTGCCTATGGCTTCCTGACCCTTCCCAATCACAGCAGAGTGTGAGACTGCTCTAGCTCTCAAGAAGGTGAGTATGATGGAGGCATACACATTGAAACAACATGTCAATGAGATAATAAGTTATATGGATGGACTCTATGCTGAAAAGAGCCTACACTGGAGAACTATTGGTCTGGGGGCCTTTCCTTTCTCAAAGGTTCCATCATCATTCCACTTGGTCCCTACCATCACAATTGAAGCAGCCTGGAACTCCATTGAAGTTGATCTCAACAACTGCTTCGATTTTGAGGAGCCACTATCATGGGCAACCCTTAATCTTGCATTTCATGGTTACTTCATTAACTTTTATCCCAAAATCCACTCCACTTCTATGAAACATGCAATCGCTAACTGGAAAGGTGTAGATCTTCTGTCTTTGAACTATGAAGATCCTGCCCTTGAGACAATTCCAGCCTTTATGATCACCAACAACACTTACCTCTACTTCAAAGGCCATGCCCATCCATTCTTTGGCCAGAGAGCCTGCCATGGATTCATCCCCTCTCTTTGGGTTTGGAACTTCTATCTGGAAAGCCATTTCTGAAGAATTTGGGATTCCAGGTCAGCCAGAATCAGGTACATCCCAAGTATCCTCTGGACTAAACACAGGGATGGTCATGTTGAGGTTGATCCCACAGTCATATTATGATTGCAAGAGCTCTCTGCCCATGCTAAGACCAATATGGGCAGGCACTGCAGTTACAATGCAGATACACAGTGTCTCAGCTGGAGACCTCTTAGTGGAGGTTCAAAGTGGGTCTCTTGGCCCTCTACAAAGACAATTCTTGAGGATTTGGAACATGAATGTGAAAAAGGTAGTGCAGAGGTTGACCAACCTAGGAATCAACAAGGAATCTATGCCCAGTGTCATCGAGAAACTCATGAGAATGCAACCACCAGTCACATTTCCCCTTCCAGGAAATGAGTGGTATGCTTATCTTGGGTATGGATATGAGATAGATGTTGGTACAGATAAACTACCACTGCTGTCACTTATACATGTACTTGTGTCCTCACAAATCAAAGTGGATGCTTTGATTCTCCCTTTTGAAGGCTGTATCCACCAGGAAGAAGATGAATCTGGAAATCCAGTGACATCTTTGCTCAACACAGTACAGCTGCAGCATATCTCATACCACTACTTCCTGAGTCTGGGCTTTACCAACTTGGAGGATCTCACCTTACTGAAATGCTGCTATCAGAGAAAAGGGAATGACCAGCCAATTAATCCCACCATCTGATCACATCGGAGTAGGAAACCATCAAACCAACAAAAAAGGATCAATCATTGTGGAAGATCTTCTATCTCCACCAATCAGCATCAGGGGGGGTTTGAAGTGCTGGTATTCCCAGTTAATTATGTTAAGTAGTTATCTGTCTGATATGAATTGGATAATGGTGTATAAGGCATGATCATCCACAAATCATAATGATAACAGTCAGATAATGCATTAGATAACCTGGCAGACATTTTACTATCTGGTCAACTGCATATAGGCCTGATATAAGAATTACAATACTTTTATCATCATGATATCATGATGACAAGAGCTGATATGTCATATATAATAATGTCATGTAATTGACAGTACATTATAATTGCTCATCAGATAATATCATCATGATATGAATGACAATATTCTTTTCAGTCTGATTTCACTTTGATCATCATTATCTAGTCTTGTCATCTATGTCATTTTATGATCATTTGAACAACTCTTCCCCAGCCACAAGTGTGGGAATGTCTTTGTAATGACTGTATAGTACATGTTATATAAACTCAACCTCTCTCTCCTTCTCTCTCTTCTTCACTCTTGTCTCTGAGTTCTACCTTAGGGCAAGAGTCACTCTAAGACTCTAAGTCTTAGGGTTCATATCCAGGTAAGTGTACCCTTGTGTGAAGTCATCTGTAAGTGTCTTTCTCTGCTTTAGTTTCACTTTTTCAGAGGGTTAAGTAGTTCATCATACTTAGTAGTGTACTCAGTAGGTACTCATTATGTAATTGATATTGAATGAAAATGCTTTCTTGTAGTATCATGATTGATATGTTTAATTGAAGGTTGCTATAGCAATTTTTATTTTAAGCTGTTGGTGGTGTCAATGACAATTGTTGGTAATGTCTGATAATGAAAGACATATATGATCTACTGTTCACATTCTGATACATATGATCCACTCTACCTGAATGATTACTTTTGACCTATGCTGCTGAGGCTCCTGGAGAATATATAGCATTACCAATGTGTATGTCATTATGATATACCTTATAGGGCTTTACAGGGTAGATAAAGTCTTACATAACATTATCATTTCATTAAAATTTCCCTGATGAGGTTCTGGACTTTGTGCTGATTCTAGAACATTTCTAGTATCATGACAGACCAAAAGGAATCTTCCACAACCAAAAACATCCTGTGCCTTAATGGCTCAAACTACTCAACTTGGAAAGCAATGATAAAAGGATATTTCATGACACTTGATGTCTGGAACATCATCAATGGGAATGAGACTCGTCCTGCTGCAGGGAATGATGCTCAGAAAGCATGGGACACCAGGGATAGCCAAGGAATGGGAACCATCCTCCTATACTGTGACCCAGTAATTTCCATGTCCTTGGATGCCTTGGACACAGCTAAGAAGATGTGGGACCATCTGGAGCACCTCTATGGAGCTCCATTGGCCATCTTGGCCTACACAGACTTTTTGCACTTGATGAAAATCTGGGTTCAGCCTTCAGTGTTAGGGGCCATGCCCTAAAAGGTAGTTTGTAATCACTCACAGGCATTTGATATGTGATACCAGGGTATCACATGCCTGCATGCCTAGTATATATACTTTGTAGTAGTTTTATAAGGACATTATTGTCTTTAACTTTCACACTGCGAATACCATATGGTACAGTTTGTGGGTGTGAACTAAGGCAAAACCACAATCTTACAATTTTTTGAACTCTTGTCAAAGTATTCATAATGAGCCACACAGCTACTCACGCAGTAAAGTCAGGTCAGAGCAAGCCACCTGATGGAGGGGATCCCCCTCCAGACAATAATAGTTATCAAAAACAGAAAGGACTTTCCAAGGTCCAAAAGGATAATAGAAGCTTGGAGGAAACTCAGCCACTGGCTGGAAGTGCTGACCAAGGAATGGGCACTAGGCAGCTCAGACCTGGAGTGCTGGATGCGCATATGCCTGGAGGATTAAATACCTCAATGACATTGGGAAGCAGCACCAAACAAGCTGTGAGAGAGGGAAGAGAGGTTTCCAGAGACTTGATGAGTCCCCTTACTCCTCAGCATACTGAGTTAGATAACTCATGGATGTCTTCTGACCCCATCTT
This sequence comes from Pisolithus microcarpus, assembly GCA_024613185.1. NCBI lineage: Eukaryota > Fungi > Basidiomycota > Agaricomycetes > Boletales > Pisolithaceae > Pisolithus > Pisolithus microcarpus. The sequence continues at coordinate 1,078,205 of JANFAI010000002.1, read as the reverse complement.
AGTATGGAGGACTCAGAGTCCTCCAATTGAAATATATGAAGAAGGCGAAGCACCTTCGAGAAGGGAGACCAACAAGAGGGATGCCCTGATAGACCCTTGCATGGCCTTTGAAGCCATGAATGACTTTCTCAAAAGTCTGCAGCAACAATGGCTGGAATATGGGTATGGCCCTGAAGGTTTTGATAATCACAGGGTGAACCCTGGTGTGCATCATGCAGAAGAGCTGGAAAGGTACAGATGGGCTCTTGCCACCAAAAGTGCGAGTAGGACAACTACCCCAGACGTCAAACCTATGTTTGAGAGGGAGGATACAATCCCTCAGTTCTGGCCAGGAATGCCAGTGAGGAGGGAAAACCCTCCAGTTGAAAGAACTGATGCACTTGGTCAAAGGGGTGGATTTGCCCCTAATATGCCAGATCACCCTGCATACTTCTCAAGATGGGACTTGGATATAATCTGACAGATGTTTGGGAATGAGTGGGGGGCTGTAGTACTCCACCAGATGGCATGAGACCATACCATCGCAGCTAGAAATGCTGCTGCAGGAAACAGGGATAATACCCCTGGAGAAAATAATAGAATTGGAATGGTTGATGATCAATACAGCTGAGGTGAATATGGAGGTAGGCCTCCTGGGAGAGGTGAAGATGGAGGTGGTCCTCCTGAGCAAAACAATTATGGAGGAAACTTCCATGGTCAAGGTTTCCCAGGGGGTGGTCCCCCTGATGGTGGCCCTCCAGGAGGAGGGCCACCAGGCAGTGAAGATCCTGAAGAGGAGGATGAAGATGGTCCTCAAGGATATGGGAGAACTCCCATAGTCAGGGGATGACATTTTGTCCAGGGAAACCAACCAAACTATCTAAGGGGATTTACCCCAGGTAACACGAGGTATATGGACTTTATGCAGAACAGATACACTCAGTGTATCTGGGAACAAGTTGGTCTACTGACAGGACAGGTTGGACCTGAGGTGAAGGTGATGAATCCACCAAAGCCTGGAAAATACAGAGGCCAGGATGACCTGGATAAATTCGATGACTGGCTGGGCCAGATATTGAAGTACTTCCATACATTTAAGGTCACTGGCCCTGATTGTGATGAAGATCATGTTTTGTACACTGGATTGTACTTGGAGGGTCTAGCCTCCCAATGGTATGATCAAGAAGTCGATTCTCTGAATCAACAGGTACAGCATTGGACTTTTGAAGAATTAATCTGTGGACTATTCAAGCGATTCGTCCACAAAGCATTGGCACAGAGTGCAGCCAACAAGTATGATCGAACTAGGTTCGAATATGACAAGGGAGCCCTTGCATATTATAATGATTTAAAGCATCGTGCACACCAAATGGTGCAACCTCCCAACAATTACTTGTTCAGGAGGAAGTTCTTGTGGGGATTACCACACTCTATAATCAAATCTATATTTGAAGCTCACAGTATCTCTGCAGAACATTCAACAATTGAGGAAATCCTGGAAGAAATGAGGTGCATGGAGACTGCACAGAAAGCAGTGAACATGCATATGAGAATGAGCCATGCCAGCTCTGGAGGAAAGACCTCCCAGGGATGAAGTGGCTCACACCCACATGGAAATAGGAGTGCAGGAAGCTCCATGAATAAAGATAACTTTAAGTATTTCCAGAAAGGAAATATGCTATATCGACATAAGATGAAATTTTCATCAAAGGGCACTGAAGTTGGAAAGAAAGGTGGACAGTTCCACTGTAAGGATGGTGACCATAGGTTCCATCACAAAGAGTGAGATGACTCACAGCAGAAGGGGAAGCAACCCCGCAAATTTATGCCTGGCATAACTTGCTTCAATTGCTCAGAGGTGGGCCACATGGCCCCTGATTGTCCTCACCCTCAAAGGGACAAGAACAAAGCAGCAGTAAAGCTGTGGTTATATGCAGTAGAAGTCCAAGAAGAAGAGGGACAAGATACCCTTGCAAAAGAACAGTCAGAGGAACCTGATGAAGGAAAGATCACAAGTGGCAATCATGAGCACAAAGAAACTAGCAATCACAAAGAAGGATCACAATATGACAAAGGAAGTCTTGTCAAGAAGTACGAGGTGTACTTGGAGGTTGATGATGACAATGAACCCATCACATATTTTGGGGCTATGTGCAAAGAAGATGAATCCACTACTTCCAAAGAAGTAGTGTCCTGCACTATGATGCACATTATATATGAGGACAAAGGTTCATCAGAAGAAGAGTGCTGCTCTGAATCAGGGAGTGACACCCTGGAAGTGAATGAAGAAAGTTCAAACAAGGATGAACCTTGAGAAGAAAAATGGGAATGGTCTGGGATATATGGTGCAGTGCATGAAGGAACATGTGATGAATGTCAACATAGAGTTGACCATGTAGCTGAGGGGCTACTTAGTAGAGATGAATCCATGATGCAGGCACTTGAAATACCAGAAGATCATGCTAGGCATGAATACCACAGAGGTATGGATGATGGAAACTGAATATGACTGTTGGACACAGGTGGTGGTATGACACATGTATGGGCTGCCTTACAGGTGATGGCTTTCCATCTCAGGATGCATGAAGGGTATCATATGAATGCCCTTAGACAAATGAGATTGGCATGAGAAAATGTGTGACAACTGCCAGGATGCAATCAGATCTTGCATGAATATCTAGACAGTGCTATATTTGACATACACTGTCAAGGCATGTCAGGAAGTAATGTCAGAATTCACCCTGACATGGTAGTAGTAAGTACCCTGTGGGGTAAAGTCTGGGTCAACCAAGATAATACAGTGGAATACCAACCAAACACCATGGAAGGTACAGGAGGTCCCCTGTGGAGTGTGTCTCTAAGGATAGAGGATGAAGATATGGACTTCCGAATGGAAGATCCCATAGAGACCAAAAGTGCAGTAGATGGTTCATCTACAACAAGCTGATGGACTTGGTCTTCCATCTATGGTGCTATTCATGAGGAAGTCTCATGCCGAGAATGTGCTCAGAGGATAGAGCATGTTTCTGAGTTGGCAATCGATGGAAATACTATGTTGAATGTAGCATTACATTATCCAGAGCAACTAGCTTGCAGGGAATATGACTGCAGCTGGGATGATTGCAGCCAAGTGCAAATGGAAGGGCATGGTATGAGTTTAGACTGTACACGTTGTGCAATGCAAACCATGGCAGACTGAATACGGTCCATGGAAGCCAATAGGCTTCAGGTGATTGCAGACATCTGAGAAATGCTGGGGGAACGCAGTGGCATAACTCCAGAAATGCAAAGAGTGCTTGGAATAATGGAGGTTCACCTCCAACGAGCATATGAAGGCAACAATCATGTCAGGATATACCCCGATGATACAATAGTAGTAACACCCCACAGAGATGTGGTTATCAGCAATGATGAAGAACAGCATTGTCATAACCTACAGCTGGCAGCAATGAATCTTGCTGCAAAGATCAAACCAATGACAAGGTCATTAACTCAATCATTTCAGTATGCTATGCATATGAATAATGTAGTGGGATCTCCTCCCAAAATAAATCCAGAGTTGTGAACATGTGCAACATTACAGAGTGTTTTCAATGGGTGCATGGCGTATATGATGATAGGCACTGGAAGCATGGGAAACTTCATGAGCCCAGCATTCACCAAGGTCATGAAGATGAGGGTATTTCCCCTCAGACAGCAGCTAATGCTGCAATTAGGCTGCATAGGCAGCCGGTTGAAAATCACACATGGTGGAACATCCACAATATGGATTGGAAACTATGAAGTGGAAGTATACTTTGATGTAGCAAATATTGATCACTATGATTGTATAATAGGAATCCCCTTCCTAAGGCAAACTAAAGTGATTTTGAATTTCACAAGGCAAACAATAGGGATAGCAGGCAAGTGCATGCCTCTTCTCACAGAGCCTGAGGCTCTGACAATGGGTAAATCCCATCATAATAATTGACTATCATGCCCTGTGAGGCCAAGACCTCGCAGGGGCTCTAAAGGGGGGAGGGGATCTGATGGATCAAAAGAGCCAAGTGGCTCACAAAGTGAGGAGCACCACACAATAATAAAACCTAATAAGACACTGTTAAAAAACAAGGATATACCTCAGCTATGAAACTGATGGTTTGATTGGTATAAGCACAGACTTAGTGGGGTAATCCCAAAATTACCCCCACTATGGGAGGCAAATCACAGGATTCCCCTGGTTGATGAGAAGAAGCAGTATGTGTATCATCTGCCATGATGTGCTGATGTGCTAAAACAACAGTTGTCAGACAAAATCCAACTATATACCAATGCAGAATGGTGTGTGCTGAAAAGCGTCCCACAAGCTGCCCCAATGCTATGCATCCCCAAGAAAAATGGAAAACTGTGGACAGTCATTGACTGCCACAAAAGAAATGAAAATACAGTGAAGGATGTCACCCCCTTCCCAGATCAAGATCAAATATGAATGGACATAGCTTGAGCAAAGTATCACTCTAAGATTGACTTGTCAAACACATATGAACAAGTTCATATAGAACCTGAAGACATCTGGAAGACAGCCTTCTCAACAATATATGGGATTGTAATGCCCCTGCAATGTTCCAACGTCTAATGACAGTGATCTTTAGAGATCACATAGGACACTTTGTATACATCTATCTCGATGACATACTCACCTACATCAGCAAATCAGTCAGCCATTGTACAGTGCTGTACAGTGGCTACAGCACCACAGCAAGGTCCCCCGCTGTCTAGTTACCCCACAGTCCGGTAACAGTACTGTACAGTTCCATATATAGTATTAGTACTGTGCTATATCTGTACATGTCATTATGAAATACTACAGTTGTGAAGGCTAATAAGCGCTGTCAGCTACTCCGGCTACCCGAAATGCTGTTAGTGGCTGTACTGCAAGCCTGGCTGGGAAGCTCACTGTCAACCAATGTACCATGGTCCTGTGCTGGGAAAAACTGTCAATTGCTGTAATGTGCTGTATGACGGCCATGTGCTGTCAGGCACTGTACAAATTTCCGAAGCTGTCAGTTACTGCAGAGGGCCATATACACTATCTCCTACTGTACAAAAGGACTTCACACTGTCAGGTGGTATCCACACTGTGAATGTAAATGATCATTACTACCTCACTATCATATTCTCGGGCCAGAATTGTGTTATAGACCAGCGTAACGCAAATTAGTGGAAATATTAATCTAAAATTACCTCCCAATCTCCCTGCTTCACCAGAATTGGATCTTTCACAACGAACCCGGTCCTGCAGGACCGGTGAGATTACATGTATGAGTTCACAGATGAATACTGACATTCCTGTTTGCGCCCAGTCCTCCAACATGGCAGTGAGCTTCAGGCCATGATATGTATCGAGGGCAACAGTGTCCATTAGCACAAGCAGTCTCTGGTAAGAGTCTTCAAGCTCGCCCACATTCAACGATTCCACCTTGGAGAAGCCATGCCATTCATATGTCAAAAGAATGCTGTGAACCTTGAAAGCAACATCATGGTTAACTTCGAAGCTGAATGGTTAAATAACTCACAATAGTGGCGACGAGGGCAAGGGCTTTGTACGGGACAAAGTGCTGAAACTCGACATATTGATGGAGTGATTTGACACTGTTACTGTAGTAAACTGCAAGACAAATATTCCGCAGAGCAGAGTGTGCAAAGTTGCTAGCTCTGCCCTAATAATCGACAAGGTTGGTCGGCTAGATGGGCGGAAAGAACCTGTACATACAAGACTGTCACACTCTCCTCGAAGGAATTTAGCTCCCTCGAGAAACGCAGCGGCTTTCTGCTTGACAGCTTCAAGCCACTCACATTCGGTCATAGCACTCTTCGGTGCAGACAAATTATACTCAATAGGAACAATCCGTGCAGCCAACTTCTTGATTTCGCTCCAGAAGGTTTGCATGTCATTGAATAACTGTCAAAATAATAAATAATAAAAACCGGTAGTGAATGGGCATTTACCATCCGTGCCATAGACCTCTTGTGTTGTGGGTAGAAGCCTGGACGAAAAGGTTAAGAGTGGGCCAAGAATATATCAAAGCGAAAGGAGCATATTTACCTGCCTCAAGCTCACTACTGTCTTCCTGGTATTTGACAACCAACTCAATTATTATTTCACTACACTGACCATCGACAGCAGTCTCGAGCCTAAGGAAGGGTTCTTCAGTGGCGACGTGAAGCTGGATCCTTGCCTTGGCCTCGTCAAGTAGTTTCATCCATAATGGAGGGTAGAACGCCAGCATCATGGGCTTCGGAACAACAGTGCTCCATGAATGCCCCAGATGCTCACACTTGACAGACTTAGCTCCTGCATTGTCCACATCCATCATCTCCTCCGCAGCTGACTGTTGGTCAGGTGATGTTGTATCAGGGCAGATCTTCTTTGAGGGGTGGTGATCCTGAGATGCATGGCTGTCGTGTACGTCCCTTAAGTAGGTTGGTGATGGAGATCTTCAGCGACTATTAAAGCTATGATGCCAACCAAGTACATCGTAGTCGATTCCTGGCTGGTGGATAATGGTAGTCGCACTTGTTATCAATAATAATATACTAAATACCTCTTGGTTAACTTGGTGGGTCTCATGGATACCACTTCTTTGGACACCAATAGCTTGCCTATCCATGGTACGACATGATGCAGCAGGCGACAAACTGTGCAACAAACCTGGTGTTGGCAGTCGGGAAGGTTCATGATTCCGGGAAGCACCCTGTTGAGGTACATTTGACTTGACTTGTTCTGAATGACGAGAGGTAACTGTAGGTTGCAAAGAAACACCCTGCCGAGATGAGGGAAGTTTGGAGGGAACAGGTGGTTCGCACACGGACTGAGAACAGAAATTGTGTGGAAGCCGGGATGGCAAGCCTTCCTGTGAAGGATGCTGACACTGCTGAGCAGGTTGCTTCGAAGTCACTCTTGGTAATGGCTGAGTCTGCGTCACAGACTTAGCAGAGGGTGAGCTCAGCGGAGACAACGGCTCATCATCCTGATGAGTGTTGGTATTCAGCACTGAAGAAAGAGAGAGAGAGAGAGAGAGAAGAGTAAGTATTATATGGGACAACGCAAGGACCACCACTTGCCTCCAAAAAAGTTAAGGTGCACATCTCATTGAGTATCTGTCTCATCATCAGAGTGGATCACTGGACTGGGCAAAGTATTCCACTCGTCGTCACTCCAATGTTGCTGGGAGTGCTGCTTGTTACCCCATCTATCTGCTTGAGAGTTGTCAAATAGATCGCCATCATCTCGGACTTCTTCATGACCATCATTACTGCTGTTCGTGTCCGATTCCCGGGAGTTGTCTGCCTCAGGAACAACGGATAGGTTACAACCACTATTACCACCTAACCTCTGTTTCCTAGCCACGATTTTACCTCGGGATGTATCGGGGAAAGAGCCACCCAGATGATGAACCTCCGTGCATGACCCCGAGACATGGTCTTGAGTTATAGAAGAATGACCTGTGGTTCAGCGGTAAGAATGATGAGCATCCTCTGAAACAATTTCGACACACCTTCAGTAGAAACGTGCTTTGCGCTAGTATGGCTCTGTTCATAATCATGTAGGGACTGGGTACCAACGAAGGAGGGCAGCTGCGAGTCATCAGTTCGCAACCCAAAGTGGGAGCCTGAATCCTCCACCCCACTAGAAGTATATGTGCGTTTGTCCCAGCGGAATCTGGGTGAAACAAATTGTTTTTTGGCATGTCAACTTACAGTGAGCAACAAAAATGTTGCAATGTTTGCAACATTTTGATTGATTGAGGTATAACTTGGGATTGGATGTGGCTGTGCAGATGTGATAGGGGAAGCATTTGTAGCCCTTGGTCTTGGCTTTCCATTGGTGGTCTTTTCAAGGTCAGGGGTGTAGTGGCTGTGATTATATGAGCCAATTACTGAGGCCTATGCATTGCAACATTTTTGTTGCTGACACCATAATGGATGAAACCTATGGTGTGAAGGATATATTTGGAGGAGAAATGCCAGCTAGTGCTTACATAATATATCACATGATCAATTAAGTGGTTTGTCAGTGAGCAAACAAACCCAAACATTGAATTTGAGTGATTTATCCTCTATCCTGTACCACAACCCAAGAAATCTCTTTTCTTACTATTCTCTCAGGAAATCTTAGCAACTTCTGGTGTTCATGGCATTACCATGAGTAGGGTGTGTTCCCAGCACCACCAGTCCCTTAAAAGGTTGCTAAAATTCATCCCAGCACTGTTTCCCCTGCCAATGCCTGAAGGATCCTGGCACTAATCAGCATTGGGAAAGGTGAAAATGGCAAGTAAGTCAGTTTGGCACTTCAGGGCATGAAGAATGAACTAGTCCCCTCCCAATTGGTGCATTTATGCAAAAGAAAATTGGGTATCAAGGTTGAGGTGAGGCAATGCCCTCCTCTGCACAACAGGTGCCAAGGAGGATCAGCCAGACTATGCCCTGTGCTGAACTGTGGATGACTGGGAAAGGATTATTGGGTCATAGGTGACCAATGGAGACACCTAGGGACAGATGGAATGGAAAAAAAGTGTACCCTGGCAGCCCAGTAGGTCATTCCACTCAGAACCCCTGGAAAGTAAAGAAGGGTTTTACTTCCTCCAACATTAATACCCAATTTTCTTTTGCATAAATGCACCAATTGGGAGGGGACTAGTTCATTCTTCATGCCCTGAAGTGCCAAACTGACTTACTTGCCATTTTCACCTTTCCCAATGCTGATTAGTGCCAGGATCCTTCAGGCATTGGCAGGGGAAACAGTGCTGGGATGAATTTTAGCAACCTTTTAAGGGACTGGTGGTGCTGGGAACACACCCTACTCATGGTAATGCCATGAACACCAGAAGTTGCTAAGATTTCCTGAGAGAATAGTAAGAAAAGAGATTTCTTGGGTTGTGGTACAGGATAGAGGATAAATCACTCAAATTCAATGTTTGGGTTTGTTTGCTCACTGACAAACCACTTAATTGATCATGTGATATATTATGTAAGCACTAGCTGGCATTTCTCCTCCAAATATATCCTTCACACCATAGGTTTCATCCATTATGGTGTCAGCAACAAAAATGTTGCAATGCATAGGCCTCAGTAATTGGCTCATATAATCACAGCCACTACACCCCTGACCTTGAAAAGACCACCAATGGAAAGCCAAGACCAAGGGCTACAAATGCTTCCCCTATCACATCTGCACAGCCACATCCAATCCCAAGTTATACCTCAATCAATCAAAATGTTGCAAACATTGCAACATTTTTGTTGCTCACTGTACCTGGGCTTGAGAAGCCATACATGCCATGCACTGTGTGGCGTCTTCCTTCCATGATGAGCAGTCAGTGCCATGGGATTGATACTCTCATCACTGGAGAGTACAGCCTGCGGCTTGCATAGTCTGTGTGGAGTCTTGACTGCCTTACCTACTCTTTCTAGTTGGGCAACAGCGCCTCCTTGACCGGCTGTAGGTTGCATTGATCGATGGGTAGGGCCGCCAATGACTGCTTCCTTACTTTGCACTTTGCCATGTCTAACCATACCGACACCAGTGTTGAGGTGAGTGGCACCGACCACACTACAACGTTCAGTAATAGTGTTACTACAATATGACAAATAACGTACTAGAACTAATTCGGTCAGGCTTGACACGTGTTCTGACAGCCGCCATGGAACACGCTCAGGCATTATGAGCCTTGGAAGGTTGGCGAGCTGAGGTACTACAACTACATAAGTCACTGCTAGTGGTTTGATCGAGGTGTACATTCAAAACGTCTTTAATCTTACCTGATAGGACTGACAAAAGCCTTCTTCATCTGCCACAACAAATCCGCTGAGCAGCGTTGAGCAGTATATGTAATGGGATACTTGGTAGGGAAGGCACTTCGATGACCGATGTTTCATTTACTTGCACAGTGTTGAGGGCTCGGTGCAAATCAGCCTGGCCGCTTTTCTCAAGGGCTGATGCTATATGATATTCAAATGTTGTGTAGCGTCAGTGTGAGGCTGTTGGTGGATCTGGTTTCCAACCTGTACAAAGAAGTTTTCTGAAAACTAGAAGAGAAGGATATTAGGATAAGCAATTGGAAATGTGTGTAAAGACGTACCAGCTGAACCTGAGCCAACACCACAGAATCTCTCCTCTTCATCTGTTATCTGAATTGTTCATGGTTGAAGACGTGCAGCCTCAAATCTGTGACTCGTCCACCCTACACCAGCTGAGTTGATTGTGGCTTTTGACAAGTGTCAGCATGGCCAGACTGCATGACCCGAGAATGCGTACTTACTTTGAACACACTTGAGACTCCCAATCAACATCCCTTTTCTTCTCTACACAAGATAAACCGAGACAACACTGAGTAGCCCATTGCTCCATTCGTGCACGCCTCCGCACTACTTGAAGGTTATAGTAGTATCCTCCCGCGTGAGCATTCTCCACCATTATAACACCCTTTCTAGATGTATGTGTGTCGTGTGCCATACGTGGAGTAAGCTTTGCTGGCGAGTTGGAGTGAATGAGGTGGTTCTGGGAGACATACCTCAGTACCGTGTTGCACACCTACGCGGGATGTGACGCACTTGTGATACAGGGACATGGAGCAATGTTATAGCCCCCCACACCTACAAGAAAACTCTCAGCTCGGACAAGAGAATCTTCTGACCGAGAATGACAAGCATAGAAAGAACGGGGGCTGGTGCATTCCAAAAGACATACTTATCCTGGAAGGCATATGTGACGAGCATGAGCATATCTCCGAGTTTGAGTAGCACCTAGTTATACTTGCCTGAATGGATTCCTCATCGAATTCTCTATGGAAAGATGAACTTCGACAACAAACGGGACTGACTGCCATATGCATTCGTGTGTGTAGAATCCTCGACACCCACTGCACTGGGGCATAGATGGAGGTCATGGAGATTGCCAGTGGGCTGACCTTTAAGACCGGCTTCGGGTTCTACCACACGAATCTGCTTACACCTCTATTCTTCGACATCAGCCACATATATGAAACGGTTCCACAACGCATCGAAAGTGGCTTGTGAGATGAACACCTGTGTGAGTACAATCAGGACGTTTAGTAGGGGATCGAGGATACGTATTCAGATATACCCTTGGACTAGTACTTACCGACATTTGATTTGATAAGAGTCTGTTGTATGGAATGATCTGTATGCTCGTTATCCGATTTGATGCAGAACTCGCAGAGGAAGTTTGACTGGGTGGGCCAGGAATCCATCCTGGAGACTATTTTTCCCAGCAGCTTACAACGAGTTGCTGGTTGTACACGAGAGAACATGGCCATCCATCCAATTGACTAGGAGAGGGAAGGGGTCAAAAATATGCCAGACACAGGCTCGACGATGCTAGCAGTCATAGTAAGATTTGTTGAATCGAAGGACAATGAGGCAGCTGAACCGTTGAACAATGACTGGTTCCATATACTTGAAGCAAGTAGTTAGTTATCTTTTCTGAAAGCCAAACGCACCGACGACATCCTCCTACTCCCATTCCTTACTACTTGGCAATCCAGCAGTGGTGTTTGACCAGCGATTGGAAGAACTTCAAAGATGGTGATTCAAATCAACAAGCATCAGCTTCTGGTATGTGCCATAAATCCTGATTGGGATTGATAATCACACTTGTGCTAAGATATGGATATGGATACTAATTAATAGTGAATAGTGAATATTGAATATAGGTATGTATGGTTATGCGTTCTCAAAGGCTCTTCTAGTATAGCACCATCAACTCTAGGATTCAATCATGTACAGCAACAAGCTTCAGCTTCAGAACAGTACGTACATACAGGGAACTGGATATTAACTTGAAGAAAAACCAAACAAAGAGGCATACATGAGTCAGCGATTAGTAGCATAGAAAAAATCCTTGTCAAAGTATCTGTTTAAGTAAAATGACTGCGAGGCATGACAGGCATTCATGTAAGTTAGCCTCTTGTCAGCAGTCTCGCCGAACTGAGGGACAACATGAGCAAAGGAGCTGATCTGATCTAGAGGGAATATATTGCCAAAGTATGATCCAGATGCGCAAACCACCCACTTGAGCATGGGTAAGTGCATCGCAAGTTCCACGTTGATGATGTTGAGCCGCCACACATAGACAAGAAAGCGGTTTGCCCACGCAACATTTGTCCCCCAGGGAGGACATGGACGCATTATGAGACGGACTTCAACAACTGCATGTCCTGCACTAAGATTAGTTCCACTACTGTGCATATGAAAAAACATACCCGTGAGCCCGCTGTCTGGCCAGTCATGACCCTCATCCACCTGCAGAATAGCTGCATTGTAGCGACCATATTTCCAATGACTGTTTGGTGGTTCAGCATGAATGGTATATGTCGAAGCGGTGGAAGTTCTGTCGTGATAATCCCTTTGCTGGATATGGACTTTGTACCAAATTTGAAGATATTTAAAGGGCAGCGGCGTATCTTGTGCCGACTGTCTGGTTCTCCCAAAAGGTCGGATCCTTCGACCATGGCAGCTGTGGAGAGCCAGGAAGTCTCCCAATGCACTACGAAGGTCGGGTATAGCAAATTTCTCTGTGGCAGAATCAACTGAAAGATGATGGAGAGAAGGGTGGAGGTTGAGATGGAATGCAGTCGAACCACACGTGAATGTGCGCAGTGGAGAGGAAGAGAGGGCCATGGACGCAACATGCTTTGCAGCGATATCAAAAAAGTCAGATGGCAACTGTTTCGGTGCCCATAAGTTGTTCAAGATGGCTTCCCCAGCTTCATCTGCGTCGTCAGCTGCATAACCAACCTCTCCGTCACTTCGATCCTCGTCACGTTCGATGGCAGAGCTAGAAAAGCCCACCACAGTAGCCCCACATAAGCGTATGGCAGTATCAAACATCCAGCATTTCTCAACACAATCCAGGTGGCAGCAGATCTGCGAGCTGTAGTCCTTATTGTTCGTCCTTGACGCTGGGTCTTTAATGACTTCTATGTGAGCATGCTCCATCGTATCCGCAGACCACTGTAGCACAGAACTGACTTGAGGTATGCTGGGAACAATGCTTTGTAGTAGCTCGAGTTTGGGTATTTCCCAGTGCTCAAGGACTAACCCACTCTGGTCACCTTGATGAAGGCCTCTGTCGATAATGGCATGCTTGTAACGATGAAATTCTGCAAGTGCCACTGCAATCTTTTCACATCCCTCTTCCATGATCGCGGGTGCTTGGGCAAGATAACGGAATTCCATCAATGCACGGACCGCAGCAACGACATTGGCATGGGCAGAGCTGGCTATGACCATGACAAGGTATCATTGGACGTCACGCTGGGTGTGTCCCCCAACCTGCTTCAATTTGGTGATCCCAGACTTGAACTGACGAAGACCTGTGATGGGTGGTAAGAGAGAGAAATGGAAATCGAGTTCCCCAGTGCCCAGTGCACACCTACACCACTTGACATCGTGGTCCCAGGACATGCGATGCCAATGATGCAAACATTCTGGTGTAAGAAACTGATGGGGATCGCTGAGAGGCCAGTTATGCCAGAAAGGATGTGATACACCACTTAATCGGAATCATGTGCATGTGTCAAAGTATGCTTCGACGTCGTCAGGGTCACAGCGGATGCTCCCAAGTTGACGGAGAGTTTCCTCACCAGTGTGTGGACCGTGACGAAACGGGTCGCCGAAGTCCTTGTATGTAGCTTTTGTGACAGGTGACGTTTTTCCTTGTATGCATGCAAGCATGCATGCTTCCAGTGTGTCAACTATGTAAGCAACCAGTGGGGTGAAGCAGAAGCGAATGTTCCCGAGTGGATCTGCCATCATCTGTCCCAACTGAGCAGCTTTCTTGAGAGGTTCAAGGATGAAATCAAGACATGCATGGAAGAGACACGCTTCAAGGACTGAACAGATCCTTGGAATGGGGTGGATGAATTCGACAATGGGCATCAGTGCGGTCAGAAGAAAGGCGTGCGATGAAGCTTTGTTCCGGACATTCATCCTAATGTTAGCAAGGCTAATAAGTAATGGGTGCGCTACCTTGCCTCTGCACACGTTGGTGATATTCGTCTTGTCTGATGAAAGGATTACGCCGCAAAGAATGGAGCCTGTGGGAACCTGTGTCTGATAATAGTCAACATATGCAGCTTGTTGTTGTTGGAGATTGAATCACCCCTGTGTGATGTCTGTTTTTGGTACGCATTTTTACTTGCTTACATAAGCGCTTAGAGCGCACTTAGTAGTACACTTTGGTACTATTCCCTCAGTAGTTGAGTCACTACTGAGGGTAAGTCTAGGTATTCCTACCAGTACACTACTTACTGATCTCCTGTAGCTGCCTACAGGTACATCTAATATGATAGTAGTTGAGTCACTACTGAGGCTGCCTACAGCCCTTTCCAACAGTTGTCTCAAAACCTTTACCTGCAGCTCCCAAGCCCCGTCGCTGCTCATCCACTCGCTGTATACCCTCATGATTCGTCCCACAGCAGTGAACACGTGGAATGGAGAATAGTCCATCTTTCCTGCATAGAATGGATGGTTAAACAACGCTTCTATGCATTCGAGAGGATCACGCCAATAGAGCTCAATGGGGCTGGTGGTCGGATGGTGTGTAGGAACTATATGAATTTTCCAGTGTGGCCCTTTTGGAAGATCCTCAATATGCCTGCAAAGTTCCTTTGCAGTCCAGAAGGAGAGCAGCATCTTCTTCGTCTTTACAGTAAGAGGTAGCACGTAAATGATAGCAATAATTTTGCGAAATATGATGGCTGCTTACCATACTTAGAGACAAGTAACTGTCGATCTCTCTCATACTGAGATTCGACTGGAGCAGGAAGTTGGCCATTTCCCAGTCTCCAAGGTTGGCAAAAGGATAATACATGTTAGTTTGACGATGGAGAGCGTGACGATCCATGTTGAAGCACCTGAGAAAGGTGTCCCCGATCCTATATACGATCACAGCGCCTTCAAATTGCTCACCTCGGCAAAGATGTCTGGCACAAGTTGTTGGTACAGAAGCTTCCACTCCTTCGACTGGTTTCTCTCTCTCTCCGATTTCAGGGATGTCATAATCAACATCTTCAGGGTATGGGACTTCGAAGTGACTGTCCGTCTGCTCAGCATCCCAGTTTGGAGAACGGAGAGCAAGTGCATCAGCATCCTCCAAGGTCGGATCACCAGAGAATGAAATGTATTCTCATTCCCAAAGGTGACATGCTGTTCGTGGCTGCTGGAGGTGGAAAGTGATGCCATTTGCTGTTCGAAATGCCTTCGCACAATGTGGACAGCTCGGCATTTTGGTATCAGGGACGGAGATAAGGAAATCGCTGGAAAGCTGAAGGTGAGGTTAAAGAGGAAGCTGGAAGCTTGCAGAGTACCCGTTTCACAATGTCGTGAAGTCCAGTAAGACTTCAAAGTACTCGAAGTGCCGCGTAAGTGACATGCAGCAGAAACTTAGTTGTCACTTACAGCTGTGTATATGTACTCAGTGGATGATAATGGGTGAACGTTGAACCGTGTCAGGTTGATTCGGTGACATTAAGTAAATGAATAACGTAGAATCATAGATACTAGTAAGATGGGTGATACAGTTTGAAAATACCAGCTATAATTCATCCAGGTTAAACCTTGAGGTGCGATCAAGCACCAGTTTGTGGAGTGATTTCAGCAAAAAAGGGTGTCAAGTGCTACTAGGGTAAGGTCGGTTCCGGTTTGTATTTGCAGGAAATCCCCCAGCTCCGCGTGCAGAATGGGTTTGGCATCTCTGCCATTCAACCATGCCGAGTGACACTCCAATCTTGATACCTTGTGATAATAGAATTGGAGATGGTGGACGTGAAGCTGGGCATGTGAACATGGGAGCCACAGCAGAGGAAGGGGACCATGTTATGCATGTCTTCTTTCTCCCTTGCTTTTGATTAAATACAGGTGGAGTCGGTTTCTTCGTTTGGTGGCTTAGAGGGAGCCTGGCACTGACAACAATCTAGGGTTTTGGTGCCCATTTTTTTCGACCCCTGCATGATCCCATAACAACAAACATTTTGAGGCCACTACAGCTGCATAGCTCAGTATCGGGTTAGTTGATTGTCCACTTGCAATTCAGATATCGAAGTTTGACAAAGGGAGTCCTCAGGAACCACGGGAGGAAGTTCAGTTCTGGCTTCTCATGCAAGGAACCACACAGTTTTGCACAGAAACCTAGTAAGAAAAGGCTTAAATTACGCTAACTTGCAAATGCTTCGTGACATACTGACCTTCTCGAGTGCCGGGAAAAACTGGGTGGCGGATATTCTGCGATATTCTGCGCTGTCTGGTTGAGAATGGATAAGAGTGTATGCGGCACACATGAAGTGGTAAAGTCCACGACACAAACGATAGGCTCCGCAAACTCGAGAACAAAGCTCATAAGGTCGCATCTCCGAAGTAACATTCCAGGACAGCAATTACCCGAGTTTGAGTAACAATGTGAGCAGCACTGGGTGGTGTTTCTGTGCTCAGAATGTCGGCGTGGCGACCACGTACATCGATGGTATTGTCAGCGTTGGCATCCAAGGATACAAATTAGAGTGCTGTAAGGTGCAGAAAGAAGCGCATCTAGGAAAACCACATGAAAGCTTTGGGGTCCGCTACTCGTTGCTGGATGAGGGTACAAGTAACATCACGTTGATGAATGAGTTCCGTGATCAGATGCTCGCACTTATGGCATGTTGCTGGCTTCAACTCCTGCAGGAAGATGTCGGCCAATGGTATGCAAAGGCTCTTCAGGGAGTCCCCCAGAATCAAGCGTACCCTCCATTAATGTGGTCCACGCAACCTGAACAGTGAGAGTGATGAGTTGTAGAGACTGCTTCTCCATCCAGAACATCAGCTCGTCCAGACAGATAGGACCCAGTCCCATAGAAAGACCACACTCAGTGGTGGTGTCGCAGAGCAGGTCTGCAGACAAAAGCTGCATCCTGGATTCCATAAGTACCAGTCAATCATGGATCCCTAAGCGATATCTCAGCTGAACAGACTCACTAAACATCACTTCTTTTCCTTCCTGTGACACCATCCCTCGGATTTCTGTTCATCATGCATCTGATGACATGCAAGATATCTTTACTGGCCTCGATCATCGTAAGTATTCGTTGTCGATGAAGCAGGAACAAGGGAAGAATGAACACTCACATTTCAGGTATTCATTCTGAACTTTATTCAAGAGGTCTGCTAATCACTCCAAACTCCCTCGCATACACTGAGATTCATCATGTCGATGATTCAGGGAGACTTGACATCAATGACAAAGGGAGACTTGGAAACCTGCTTGACGATGACAAGTTCCACATCGATGTTCCGGAGTCACGCACCTTCCACTTGCAGAAGTTGCTTCATATCCACGCTGCTGGACAAGATGCCTCAAGACCAACCCACCAATGCTGCACATTGACTCAGGCAACGTGCATGCAAGCTGCTCGTGTTGTCCATCCATGATCAAGAGCCGCGAATGGAGAATGGTTGGAGTGGGGTTGGATGGTAGATTGTCGGAGGAGGGAAAAGTCCAGGAGGGATCAATGAGCGTACTTTTTTCTGAACGTAGTTTAGCTTTCCTCCGAATACATTGATCACTCCCTGAGCTGTACCAGCACACATGCTCCTCGAAATATGCGTTACATCGTTCTACGAAGATATCATCGATCTATTGTGCATACCTTTTCGTCTGCAATAACTTCTTGGGTTGCAGACTCGGCACTATATTTCTTGAAAGATAAGCAATGTGAACACGGATAGAACACTCTTTTCAGAAGGCTCAAAGTTCGGAATTACTCACAGATGATGAAAGTGTTGACTAGTTGAATGAGAAGACCTGAATTGGTGGAAGGAGATAAGACAAGGTCAGTCTGCACTTTCCCACAATTTTTGGGTCAAGTAGAAGCCTTGTGATTTTCACCCACCAGTTCTGCTACTTCGTGTTCGCATCATTTCACTACGTCGTCTTCGTATGGCAGCCCCCAAGCCCTCCAGTACATTTAGCAAGCCAGAACCATGCACAACTATGAGCAGTGGTTTGGATATGCCTCAGCTTAGCACAACAGCTTGTGCCGGTTCCTACTCACATCCTTCCCCCAGTGTTGTTCCTGAAACGCCCAATGCTAACATCAGTTATTCACAACAAATTCTACCAGTTCTCCCATCTTCATCTGTCCCACGGATTGTCCCCTCCAATACAAGTACTTCCCTCATCCGAGGAACGCCTGCCACGATTGGTTTATTCAGAGCTCGCAAGTCATTGCCCACATTGCCACCGTATACATCCCCTTTCCCATACCACAATTATGCTCTCAACTTCACAGTAAGATCCCCTGTGCCTACTCAGAACATGCTGGTGCAAACAGAGGTGAGTTGTCTGACATTTGCTTGACCGAGCTTAATACACCGTAAAAAAAAAGGTTTCTACTGAGGATGGGGGTGAGGGGGAGCAAGTGGGGGAAGAAGAAGAAGAGGATGAGGAGCGCGTGGAAAGGGATGAGGCGAAGTTGGTCCTTGAGGTTGCCAGAGCGCAGCGCAAAGTTTGTCGCACTGAGCAGCAGCTCTCCATTGCCAAGATCGAGGAAACCGATGCTTTGGGGAACCTTTACTGGTTCAGGGCTGAGGATGCAGAGAGGAAACTGAATCATGCTGAGTTTGACCTCGGACATGTTCGTCACAGTATCCAGAAGAATGGTGTCTCCCTCTGCGACCTTCCCTCAACTCGCAAGCATCATCGAATGTCTGACAACAGGCTTACCAGTATGGTCACTCTATGGATCACACCATTCTTATCTCACAACTTGTACAGGTAGCTGCCTTTCTTCTGACATTTGAGCACGTTGAGCACAAAAAATATGTGACCACTTGTTGTACTTTTATTACATCCCAGTCGCACTTATCACACTTGTCTGTCTGTCCATGTGAATGCATCCACCGTGTAAAGTTCAATTCCTCGTTGAAGTGTGAGATGTCCGAATCCACTTGTGTTGCACATAGACTACATGAAAAATGTTCACTGACATGCCATAGAAAATCTTCAAATTCCTGTCAGGACTGTCTTCCCTGGTAGAATGCACTCGATTTCCATAGTGAAACGAGGCATGTCACAGATGGTAAGACCAAAATTATCAGGTAACACTAGCTGTGCCACATGCACCCACTCTCCTTCAGCCAATATGCACGTGCATTCACTGCAGTGTCGACATCCATTTTCACCAACGAATTCTCCAAATGCACCACCATCAAGTACACATTCTTTCTTGTCCTGCTCAAGTGCCCCCAATCTTCCTCTTTGTGGTCAATACTTAGATGAGGAAGATCGCAAGGTTCTTTGCAAGGCCATTCCTGTCAGTTTCGGTCACATCCCACCGTATGCCCTGGTCAGGCTTATCACTTTTGGTACTATGGTTTGCCATCCGTCAAGGTGCCGACAACAGCTAACATGTGATAGACTCAAGTACACAAACTCGGTTATACCAAGTGCAGCAAATCCTATGTCTTCTGTGGTGGCAAGGAATATGCTTCGAAGCAAATCCAGGACATGCTTGGTTTGAGCTCACCGGCTCGTGCTGCCTGTCATCCTGGTCAGCCCATGCCCCAGCAGGCATTGGGCACCACCCAGTTTTTGCTCCCAATGCAACAGGTGGAGTTTCAGCTTACCGGCATACTCAAGTCCCTTCAATGCGATCCTTGGCCTGTCGCAAACGACAAGCGTCCCTTCGATGCACCAGAGTCACTTTGAGTGTTACGGTTGGGCTGCTTGAGGTGAGTATACACTTTCCCCTGTACTGTGACCTCTCTCCTGACCCCTTGAAGACGACATATCCTAACACAGGTGCTCGCATCATGCTGTTTGCTGGCGGTCCTGCCACTGAGGGTCCTGGTATGGTGGTGAGCAACGAGTTGAAAGAGCCAATCTGTTCCCATTACGATATCGAGCGAGACAGCGTCAAGCATTACAAGCATGCTGTGAAGGTATGGTATTGTCACATGAAGAGCTATCCTTCTCAATGGCTCCTTAGCTTTATGAAGGGCTCGCAAAACGGGCATCTAACAATGGATACGTAGTCGATCCTTTCACCAGTTGTCTGGATCAAGTCGGATTGCTAGAGATGAAGTCCCTACCCAATTTCACCAATGGCGTCATTGTTTTATCCGACTGGTTCGCGACTTCCAACTTCCAGCAAAGTTTCCTCCATATCTTCAACAAAGATGATCAAGATTTCTTGGAGATGGGCTTCAATGCTACATTTGATGTACAGGTATTTTTTTCTTTTCCCCATTTTGTATAGCATGTGGCCAATGGACATTGGATAGACGACCAAGGAACTGAAAGTCTCTGGGCTTATTGGGCATGTCATTTCGGCAGGCAAAAAATTGGCTTGTGTTGGAGAGACTGAAATCAGTGAGGTGGTACAGTAATGGAACATCAGGATTAACATATGGAGGTAGGGAAGTTTTCAAGGGGGACACATGTCAGAAAACTTCAAGACAGAGAGGAGTCTAACAGTGGAGGAATGGACAGGACAAAGACTACATCTACAAATGGACAAGACTGTGATGGAGTGCTCACCAGCAGCCAATCACAAGCTGGGCCAAAATCTAAAAGAGCTGCTCAACCCTTCAGAGTGCCATGTGGTGCAAGAACCAAAGTGTGCCTCCTTGGCCTGGTGGTCCCAAAAGGATAACACCCCCTAAGAACAATGATAAGGTCACATGACCCACCAAAGGTTGACCTGATACAGATTAAGGGTAGTCATGTGCAAGAACCAACAGTGGCTGACAGCAGCAATTGCTCAATTGCTGTGGCAGAGTGATCTGCAGGCTTAGTAAGCATCGGACTTGGTCAGGAATGGGTCGGAAGGTGTTGGAGGGGTGGGTGGAGGTGTCGGAGGGGTTGTGGAGGCGTGGGAAAAGCATGGGCGAGGCATGGTCATGACAGGAAAGGCACCATTGTGCTGAAACTAGAAACTGGCTGACACTTAACATTGCATAATGTTATGCATGGAGACTTCTCCAAATGCCTATGCTCATGAAATCAGTTGCTATGAGCCAGATATACCACTCAGGCCACGAAACATCATCAGGTGATCTGTGCTCCCAATGGTTGTGTTGTTCTCAAGGTGGAATGCTTGTCTACATCATGGTTGCACTGGTTCTATGGAGCACCTGTCCATTCCTCCAGCACCCTTAAGACCATAGACCTAGGGATTGTACAATTGGACAACTATATTCTTTGGCATAATTGCCTTGGACATCCAGGCATATCTGTTTTGAAAAACTGCAAGAGACATGTTAAGGGTCTTCCTGCTGAGCTAATCCCAAAGCCCTTAAATGCTTGTCAAGGTTGCACCCAAGGCAAAATGGCCTCTGATCCATTTCATCCATTGGATAAGCATGCTTCTGCACCACTTGCTTTGGTTCATGGCAATTTGTTGGAGTTACCTGTGGAGTCCTACTACCACAGTAAATATGTTCTTACTCTTTTGGATGACTACTCCTCTATGGGTTTTTGCCTATATCTCCAATGCAAGTCTGATGCCCTGGCCAGATTCAATGATTGGTTGACCAATGTTGAATGGCATTGTGGTTGCATGTTGAAGACTTTCCATTCAGATCAAGGGGGAGAGTTTATGGGGAGAGAGTTTTCTTCGCTCCTCAACTCCAAGGGTATTATACATGAACTTTCAATCACTGATCAACTGCAACAGAATGGAAGAGCAGAGCAGTTTAACTGCACTGTACTTGAGAAAGCTGGATCTATTTGCCATCAAGCCTGTGTACCCAAACAGTTCTGGAATTTTGCATTTGACTGTGCTTTGCACATCTACAATCACACTCCATTATGGCATTGTCAATGGAAGACTCCAGTGGAACTGTTTCTGGGCAAAATACTTGACATTTCCTATTTTCATGTCTTCAGTTGTCTAGCCTATGTCTGGATTCCAAAAGATCAACCAAAGGATAAACTGGATCCTCATGCTCAGGAAATGGTTTTCTTGGGCTATGAAGTGAATACCAAAGGCTATTGTTTTCTACATGGCCAGAAAATAGTCCTTGCTCATACAGCAAAGTTTGTCAAAGATATTTTTCCTTTTTGTAGCACAGATAAGAACAAGGACAAAAAATCCGATAACTCAGACCCAATCCCTGTGATGAACCACAGACTGGATGACCTACCCATTGGAATTGGGATGGATAATGGGCCTGATCCACCCATGGATGAGAGACCCTAATCTCAACCACCAAGTCCACAGCAACAAAACCCACTGAGGAATGGTGACAATGACCATCATGATGGAAACCATCATATACCACCAACAGGGACAGTTCCTCATACCAATCAACCACCTTCATTTATTCCTCTGAAGGAGACCCATGAATTCAACCATCATATAACTCAACCTCCACTCAGACCTGGAAATGTCTACAGTGAAAGGAGATATCCAACTGAGATTGAGAGAGAAATCCAAGATAAGCAGGATGCTCTACACAACATTCTGAAAAGAACAGAGGAAGGAGCAGAACGAATTCAGACAGCTATCTGGGAAGGAAGGCTTCAGGACCTTCAGTCTCACCAGGATGGTGAGAGGATTCAGGAGGCCAAGAAGGCTGGGACACAACAGCAGCCTCCACCTTCACCCATGCTCCAGGACCAGCCACCTGCTGGACCTTCATGTTTTCCAGGAGCTCTCAAGGAAACCTCTGAGGACAAAATGATGAACTTTACCATTTTGCTAGCTGCACACATTAAACAAGCTCCAGAACAGTTTAGGGTCATTCTTTGTCTTCCCCAAACTGAACAGAAAGTATGGTTTGATGTGATGAAGGATGAGTTAAAGTCAATTGAAGAAAGAAAAGTTTGGATGTTAGTGGATCCTCCTCCAGGTCGCAAACTGGTCAGATCAAGATGGGTTTATGCTATTAAAAGTGATGGTTGTCACAAAGCCCATTTGGTTGCCAAGGGCTTTACTCAAGAGTATGGGATTGATTTTGAAGATACCTTTTCTCTGGTTGGATGTTTCAAAACAGTGTGGATCCTCCTAGCTCATGCAGTGCAGCACAACTGGGACATGGAAGTGCTAGATGTTAAAACTGCCTTCCTTTATGGCAAGCTAGATGAGGAAATATATATGGAACAACTGGATGGGTTCAAAGTCAAAGGTCAAGAGCACAAAGTTTATCAGTTGTTGTGAGCTCTCTACAGATTGAAGCAAGCAGCACTCTCCTGGAACAAAGAATTACACCAGTCACTTTTATGAATGGATTTCCTTCATTCAAAAGTTGATGCTGGAGTATACATCTATAAATTCAAAGCTGGATGTGTCATCTTCTTGGTCTATGTGGATGATAGACTTTTCCTTGGATCACACAAGAGCCTTCTGAAGAAGAAGAAAGACAAGTTTATGAAAAAGTGGGAATCAAGAGATTTAGGCAAGGTTCAAGAATATCTTGGAATACATATCCACCAAAACCACCAATCTCACAAGCTTTGGTTACACCAAATCCCATATGTTCAAAAGGTCCTAAAGTGTTTTAACATGGAGAATGCAACTTCTGTTTGCACACCTTTACCTTCAGGGTACAACCCAGAAAAGGCTCCATCCACTTATCAGGCAAATTCTCAACTTTGCTCCAGATATCAGGCAGTTATTGGATCTTTGCTTTATATGGCTCTGGGAACCAGACCAGATATTGCATATTCAGTTATCCAAATGTCACAATACATGTCAAATCCAACCAACCTCCATCTTAAACAGGCACTACATGTTGTTTGTTATGTGGGATCCACTCTGAACCTTTGCCTATGATATCATGGGAATGAAAAGAGAGTTTACACCTTCATGGACACTGACTGGGCTTTGAACAAGGATACTTGTCATTCAACCACCAGCTATGCCATGTACTATGGCAACTCCCTTATTTCGTGGAGATCCTGAAAACAGAAAACAATCACTCTCTCTTCTACCGAAGCAGAATATATGGCAATGTGCGATGCTGCTAGGCAAATCAAGTGGCTTGATATGCTCTTCAACAAATTGTCTTTTAGGTTGGAAAAGACCATTCTTTACTCAGATAACATGGGTGCTTGCTTTATTGCTGAGAATCCAGTTTCTGATGGTCAGTCCAAGCATATAGACATTCAGTGGCACTTTGCTCATGGATGTGTTGAAGAAGGGTTGTTCACCATTGAATATGTCAATACAACTCAACAAAGGGCTGATGGATTAACCAAGTCCTTAACCTGGCAGAAATTCAAAGAAAATCACTTGTCATTGGGATTGGTGTCCAACCCAAATTAGAGCAAGGGGGAGTGTTGAAACATGATCACACTGTTATGCTGATACATGTGATACTCTAATGGCTATACTGGTCATGCATCAGCAAACCACCCTTTTTGGGACAGTGTGACAGTGGCTACAGTGTCACACAGCAGCACAGTGCAAACTTACAGGCTACATAGCACTTTAATTAGGGCTTATACTGCTGTACTAATGACATAGACTTATTGCTTAGCCAAAGTAGATCCTGACTGAAAAAAAATTGTACTCTAAATCATGGTATTTCACAATTTTTTGGTCACTGTACAGTGGGGGACCTATCTGTGGCACTGTGGCCACTGTAGGTGGCTGTACAGCCCTGCACAGTAAATAAGTGATTTGCTGATGTGTGATGTTGCTGTTCCACAACATTCTACAGTGTTATTCTTATACCTAGTGTTGTCCAGGCCTGGCTCAGCTCAAAAGCCACAGCTTGGGCCCAGCTTTTGGGGGCTCACAGCCTCAGAAATCTAAGGCCAAGCCATGAGCTGGGCCAGGCCCCCAATAGGGCCTGGCTCAGCCTCAGGCCCTGGCCTGAAAAAGAAGAGTGAAAGAAATTATTATGAGTACATACATGTAGTTACAGTTGTCAGATATACCATTCAGAAGCCCCCTTCAACTGGTAATGGAGCCTTGAAAAGCCAGAGGCATGGCTCAGGGCTGAAGGAGATACAGGGTATGTGCCATCATGGGACAACTCAGTGGGTGGGGGAAAGAGGAGGTTGCTGAATGATAACTGCTGATGCAACCAACATGAAACTGTGGGAAATGGTAAAGGGAAACATGGACAACATGGAGAAAAAACATTTGGCTAAATCCACACACCCAGTCCTGAGATATTGGCAATATTGTTCAGATACACCTCCATCAGTGATAATCTGAATTCCTCCACACTGGCTGCACCAATCATGACGCAATGTACACTGTTCAAAAGTGTGGATTGGGTAGTATGAAATCCCACAAAAGTGAGAGGCCTGAATAGAAACTGATGGAGATACAGTGGTTGCAAGTCATGAGGCAAAGGGATGGGGGAGAAGAGGAGGCTGCCAAGTGACAACCACTTGGGCAATTTATATGAAACCACCTGTGATGATAGGGGACACCTGGGAGGACAGGGGGGAAAGAAACTGTACCAATTAACCCATCCAATTCTGAGATATCCACCTAGTCATCTCCAACCCCCTCCCTACACCAAAATGCAAATATCTCTTGAATGGTGTGAGTCGATGTGTGGATCAATGGCAAAAACACCAAAAAACCCAACACAAAGACAAATGCCAAGTTGGTGGTTTTCCTATGTGGGCTTTGGCTCAAGGGATCTGTTTAAAATAAATGGGGGAGGGGTTCTGTGCACCTAGAGAGGCTAGGGCAGAGGGGATTGGTGCTCCTGATGAAGGGGGAGCAGGGGAAGACTGAAAAAGTGAAGAGAATAGGCTGCTCTGAGCCTAGAAGTGATGTAGAATGATGAAGAGGACAGTAAATAGACCCTTAATGGAGCCTCAGATACTGCAGGAATAGAGATGATGATGATGAGCTTAGAAGTGACAATGATTGGGCCTAATAGGTAGGCAATTGAGTGGACTGTTGAGTAGGCAATTAAGTGGGCAAGTGAGCTAGGCAAGTAGCTTTTTTTTTTGCTGTCAACATATTGGTACTTTATATACAAAAGAGTAGCATAGCCTGTGGTAAACATAGAGCAATACTTTGTCATGGGTTCATAAGCAATTGGTAAAGGGATTGGTGAAGGATTGGTAAGGCATAGTAAGGCTTGGTAAGAATGAGTAAGGACAGTAAGTGATTGGTAAACAAAATCAGTAAGCATGACGAAGATTATCACTAATCTATTTGAAATGGGATGAATCATCAAAGGAATGGATGAATAATGCAAAAGGGGAATGAGTAAGCACACTGGTCACTGCTGATTAAGGATATGACTGCAAATGAGTCATAGTGACTCCTAGATCTGAGATCTAGATGGATTAAGGCAACTTGCTGCATGTCCAAATGAAGAATGGTGGGGATTTCTGCCAGGGGCCAATTTTGGGGGTCTCCAGGGTAGTCAGGGCATAGGATTTCACAACTTTCCCCCTTTCCTCCTCTCTGTAAAGCAACCTGCATTAACTGCAGCTAGTGTTCTGGAGGGTTTGAGGAGGAGGAAGGGCTGTCTTCTCCCATAAGAGCAGGGGGAAGTGTCTCAAATTTGTCATGAATGCAATCAGATAGTGTAGATGATAGTAATTGGTATTGGACCTGTCACAATTTTGGAAGAATGAAGGATGATATTGAGATATAGATGTTGCAGGGCACAGGGATGAAGGATCCATATGCTTCTTTGACTGGAGAGACTGAAACAACCACATATGATTTTTCAAGCCTGATAACAGACCTGAGATGACCAAAGAAAGTCCTCCTTGATGTCAGACTGACAAGGAGAACTTGCTGTCCCAAAGTGATAGGATGGGAGGTCATGGACAAGGGAGGGATGAACCAGGAGGCTTCAGGGAAAATGCTAGTGGGGATTCCTGGGAAGTACTTGTAGTTATTCTCCCTGGCAAAGGGGACAAGCAAAGAGATCATTGAAGAGGTGGCCATTACAATAAAAAGTGGCAAAATGGGCATTAGTTGGCAGAAATGATGCAGAAAATCATGGAGGGTGAGGATCATTACCAAATTTGGTAGGCAGGATGGCGTGGTCAAGAGCTTTCTGTGAGCATGGGAATGATGTCAATATCTTTAGAAATGACCAAGATATTTGAAAAATTGGAATGCTGTAAACTGGCACTCAAAAACTTTTATTAGGTGCTTGAGCAGTTTCTTCCCTAATGTTAAGAGCCAGTTCAAAAACAAAACTTTGGTGAATAATCCATGTGAAAAACCCCGAGAAAAAACCATGGGTCTCATCACATAAGCAAGTGCATTCAGACAGAGCTCTGATTGCCTTACTCTGATAATGATGTACGCCCGTTGGCTCTCATATGGCTGACAAGTTGCTCTACACTGGTGCAGAGGCCAAGGCAGGTATGATATCAGGGGCTGATGAAGATATTGAAGGTGGTGCAGCTGACAAGGAATGTGATCGGCTTATCCTCATTGGCATACTCTCTCAGTACCAACTCAATCTCGAGACAATCACTGCTGTTGCATTCAATGTTCTTTGAGAAATCATATGGGCTGCCCAGCAAGCTGAACACATACTGTACCACACCTCCATCCTATCTGGTGCTGGATGGGTCTCAGAACTCTTGAATGGCCACCCAGAAAGGATCCATATGGAGCTTGCCATTCACAAGCATGTTTTCAAAATTCTTCTCCATGAGCTTGAGCAGAATGGGCACACCCATTCAAAGAACATCTCCCTTGAGGAGCAGCTGGCTGTCTTTCTGTACATGTGTGTGACAGGTTTGTCAATCAGACACATCAGTGAATGGTTCCAGCAGTTGAATGGCACTATTTCCAAGTGAGTTCTTTGGATTGCTCTCATATATGTAACCAATGGTGATAAACAGATATTTCAAGAAAATTTTATACACATTTTCATTGCCCCAGAATATATGCCAGATACGTATGGCTACCCCACAAAGATGACCCTGTCCATCCCACCATCCTCAACAATCCAAAATTCTATCCTTTTTTTAGAGATGCTCTCAGCACAATCAATGGAATGCATATCACATGTGTCCTGGCCACTGATGAACAGGACACATCACAAAACAGGAAAGGTTTCACCTCACAGAATTGCTTGGTGTGTTGCAACTTTGATATGGAATTTACCTGCATGCTTAGCAGTTGGGAGGGTTCAAAAGCGGACACATTGGTATACCACAGCGCTCGGGTGATGGATTTCAGGATACCTAGTGGGAAGTATTATCTTGCTGATGCTGGATTTCCGAGCTGTCCAGAACTGTTAGTCTCATACCACAGGCAATGCTATCATCTGGTGGAGTGGGGTCATGCACAAGTATGGTATGTATATTTTTTCCTCTCCATGTATTTTTGCTTACACTATGGCTTTCCAGGCCTCAAAACCCACAAGAGTGCTACAACCTATGTCACACCCAGCTTCATAATGTCATCAAATGCATCATCAGCATGCTGAAGCACCACTTCCGGATTCTTGTTGTCCCTCCTGAATACTCTATGAGTATCCAAGCTCGCATCCCACCCACATTGTGCTGTATCCACAATATTATCCATAAGTGGGACCCTACTGAAATCGAGGATACCAAAGATGCTGTGGCCTCAATGCCCAGTGCACCAGTGGATACAGTAGGTGATCTTGCACAAGGTGTCCCAACCTCTGCAGACTGTAGTGCGATGTCTGCCTTGCAGGATAGAATTGCAGGCAAGATATGGGCGAGCTACACTGCAGAGCAGATGCACAGGGGGGAGCCAATTCTCAATTAGTTTTTGTCATGCATATCATCATACTGCTTTCATCATGTACTTCTTAGTTATCAATCTGCCATTTGCTTTTGATGTTCATTCAATATACAAAGCAAGAGTGATATTTCATTGGTGGAAGGACAAAATATACGAAAGGTGCATAAAAAAAAAAAACTACATAGACAGCTTCACCTTTTCAACCCCCATGCCTGATCCAACAATGTCAAGCAGTGACCAGGTCAGGGTCATCTGTTAGTTGTAAGTATCCATCTGCATAACCACCATTGTCTTGGAAAAGCTGGAAGATAAGTATGAGTTCATTGGCCAAAACCATATCCTTGTCCATCTCCAACAGCTTCTGCCTTGCTTGGTAAACAACTGAGTCCAGAGGTGGACAGCTAGTCTTGTCATCCTTAGTCTTTGTTTCGAGGACAGATACTAACCTGCACATGAAACTACTGTTATCTGAAACAGTCTCACACAGATTCCCAAACTTTTCGATCTGATTGTCCAGTGCTGTTGTCTTCCCTGCACGTCACTTTCGAGCTGATGATGTACTTGTAGGCACAATGGACATCACACCTGATATGATAGAATTGTCCTCGTCATCTGCTCTCCACTTCTGACTATTCTCCATATGAGCAGATATGCTGGAGGAAGGTTTGATAGAACTGATGTTTGAAGGGGCAACTGAAGAAGGTACAGAAGGGGGAGCAAATGATGTTGGTGTATGGGAATGGCTGAGGTCCAATTGCCAGTTGAAGGTGATGTCAGTAGAAGCAGAGACAGTGGAGGGAGGATTGGCAGTACCAACAGATGATGCAGGATATGATGGCACGATGGGGTGAGAGAAACTCGCAGGGGTGATGGGAGACATGAAACTTGCCAAGGTGATGGGGTGAGTGAAGGTTGCACAGGTCCCATCGATACCAGCAGAGGGGCCTGCAGAGGAGTGGACGACTTGATTGGCAGACTGCTGAAATGGAGGGAAGGGGGTTACCTGATTGCTTGCTGGGAATCCAACATTGGTGCCAGGTATACTACCACTCATACCAGGATCCACCTGCATCATATGAGAACTGTTCCATGCAGCAGACGAAAGCCCTACCAGTTCATGTACTCCCTGAAGTTGGGGGCTAACATTGGGATTGAAAATGAGCAATTATGGAATGCTTTTGTCAGGGTATGTCTCAATAAGCATGCAAGGTTGTTGGGCTAACAGTCACTTTGAAAGCAATACAAGGATGTGGCCCCCTTTTGAAACAAAGGCTGGCTGTACTACAACAAGATGAAAGAGATAATGCCTTTGAAAGCCAAGGGCCTCAACTGCTTCTCTGTGTTAACTATCAGTATGTCAGAACCAGAGGATTGTCACAGCGTAGACACTACCACTAGCAAGAGCCTGAGTCAAGAAGAGAGTGTGGGCATGGTCACTTCAGGTAACCCTTTTCTGGAGGCATTTTGGCTGAATAGTTTCTCCAAAACATTCAAGCTAAATGCCTCTCAGACCATGGTGATCCCAGGGACATCCTTTCATGTCCCAGGGAATGGCATGGTCCTGGGCCCACAAATGGGTGGGCTATCCCATCATTGCCTTAGGTGTCTGGGGTCCCTGACCCAAAAATGCAGCCTTATTAGCATTGATACCCCTGCTTCTGGGGAGGGGTATGGCTATCATTATGGGCCAATATCACTGCCTTGACACACACATAAAGCTAGCAGTGAGATTTAGCAGGTCATTCTGGGGAAACATCCATAATCACTTCTAATTCCTCATGTTGAAGATCATTGTTTTGTGGGAAATTAAGTAATTTATGGTATGAAAATCAGCTCCCCCCTCATATATTGATGGACCAGGCAAGAAAGGGTGGGCATATATTTGAACACAGCCTTTATGGCACTGTAGCACAGTGGAGTGGAAAGTAGGTCACAAAATGCCATACAAACCTCACTCCAAGGCTGTTGGGACATGGCCCATGCCAAGCATTATAGGCTATGATGGGACATCCCATCTGCATGTCTGAGGGCAAGTGGGATGTCCCATAACAGTCTCAGAGGCTATTGTGGGACATCCCATCTGCATCTCTGAAGGCAAGTGGGATGTCCCATGACAGCCTCAGGGGCTATGATGGGACATCCCATATACACCTCTGAGGACAGTGGGATGCCCCACAACAGCCTCCAAGGCTACTGTGGGACATCCCATCTGCATATCTGAAGGCGAGTGGGATGTCCCATCATAGCCTGGGCTGTCATGGGACATCCCATGTACATCTCCTTCATCCTCACCCTCTCCCACCATCCTCCCTTCATTCCCTCACCCACACCCACCATACAGCCACACCCCACATATCATCACCACATGCTCCCTTCACACCACCCCCACACTCCCACCACTCCAACTACCCACTCAAGCACCCAAAATCATTGCCAGAGGTGTAGGATAGTTGATTAGGGGATATGTAGTGGCAGTTGCAGTTTATCTGTACCACAAAAAGTGACTAGTAGCAAGTAGGAATGTAGATATTCAATCAAGAAATCCATAGCGGTAGTTTGCACATTTGACTACCAAGTTGTAGCGTATCCGATTGGGGAACTCTAGTTGTGTCCACTTTTGTCATTACCAAATGTGGGTCATACTTCAGTAACTAATGTGTAGTAGTCCACACCTTTGACAACCAAAGTGTAGTTCATCCTCAATATGTGTGGTGTAGTTGGTCAGCAACAGTGGAGTGCAGTTCATTAAGAATTGTTGACTACCAAAGTGTAGTGCAGTTGATTAGCAAAGGTCAGTAGTGTCCACTCATTTGACACCAAAAGTGTATTGTAGTGAATCAGAAAAGTGCATAGTGGTCTACATTTTTGACTACCAAGGTGTAGTGTGGTTGATTAGGAAAATGTGTAGTTGTCTGTAGTGGGCCAAAAATTTGACTACCAAAATGTGCTCTAGTGAATTAGCAACAGTGTAGCAGTGCCCACTTTGTTGACTACAAAAAGTGTGGTGTAGTTCACTAGTAAAATGTATGCTGGTCTGCATCTTTGACTACTAAAGTGTAGTGTACTTGATTAGCAAAACTGCCTTTAACTACCAAAAGTTGACTGGGAAAATGTGTAGTAGTCCACATTTTTTATTGCCAAACTGTAGTGTAGTTGATGAGCAAAACATGTAACAGACTACCAAAGTTTAATGTATTATCACACTACCAAAAGGACAGTGTAGTTGACTAGAAAAACCTGTAGTGGTCCATGTTTTTGACTACCAAAGTGGAGTGTAGTTGATTAGGAAAATGCACAGTGGTCCACATTTTTGACTACCAAATGTAGTGTAGTTGTTTAGGAAAATGTGTAGTGGTCTGTATTTTTGACTACCAAAGTGTAGTGTAGTTGATTAGGAAAACATGGAATGGTCCGCATTTTTGACTACCAAAGCATAGTGTAGTTGATTAGGAAAATGTGTAGTGATCTGCATTTTTGACTACCCAAAGTGTAGTGCAGTTGATTAGAAAAATGAGTAGTGGTCCGCATTTTTGACTACCAAAGCATAGTGTAGTTGATTAGGAAAATGTGTAGTGGCCTGCATTTCTGACTACCAAAGTTAGTGTAGTTGATTAGGAAATGTGTAGTGATCTGCATTTTTGACTACCCAAAGTGTAGTGTAGTTGATTAGGAAAATGAGTAGTGGTCCGCATTTTTGACTACCAAAGTGTAGTGTAGTTGATTAGTGAAAGTGTAGTGTAGTTGATTAGGAAACATGTAGTGGTCTGCATTTTTGACTACCAAAGTGTAGTGTAGTTGATTAGTGAAAGTGTAGTGTAGTTGATTAGGAAACATGTAGTGGTCTGCATTTTTGACTACCAAAGTGTAGTGTAGTTGATTAGGAAAATGTGCAGTGGTCCACATTTTTGACTACCAAAGAGTAGTGTAGTTGATTAGTGAAAGTGTAGTGTAGTTGATTAGGAAAACATGTAGTGGTCCGCATTTTTGACTACCAAAGTGTAGTGTAGTTGATTAGGAAAATGTGCAGTGGTCCGCATTTTTGACTACCAAAGAGTAGTGTAGTTGATTAGTGAAAGTGTAGTGTAGTTGATTAGGAAAACATGTAGTGGTCCACATTTTTGACTACCAAAGTGTAGTGTAGTTGACTAGGAAAATGTGTAGTGGTCCGCATTTTTGACTACCAAAGTGTAGTGTAGTTGATTAGGAAAATGCATAGTAGTCCGCATTTTTGACTACCAAAGTGTAGTGTGTTGATTAGCAAAAGTGTAGTGTAGTTGATTAGGAAAATGTGTAGTAGTCCGCATTTTTGACTACCAGTGTAGTGTAGTCAATTAGCAAAAGTGTAGTGTAGTTGATTAGGAAAAATGTGTAGTAGTCCGCATTTTTGACTACCAACAAAGTGTAGTGTAGTTGATTAGTAACAGTGTGTAGTGGTCCGGCCAAAGTGCTGGTTACTTGATTGGTCAGCAGGTCCCTGTCAGGGTGCTTGCCCCACGGCACCTTCCCCACACTGTGGCTGTGTCACCCATTGTGCCTAATTAGTGCCACTTCCTCCCACTCCGCTTTTTGGATTATGTAAGCAAAAAAGCGGCCTCAGCTGCCCCATTTCTGCCTCATTACACTTCCTCCTTGCACTGCAACATGCTGTACTGTATCCCAATACATTCAGGTCATTCACCTCCTGCATCCTGCATGTTAATTTCATGCAATTCAGTGCATTACATGGTTATTAAAATAGATAGGGGTAAAATGCGAGATCTCTGCCCATTCCTGCAGTTCTTCATATATTGTGATGAAACTTTCTACCCAGCCTTCTTTCATACATGTCTACAATATATTACAACTACAAGTAACCACAGTCAATCCTTCTTGAGATATGTTCAGTTCTCCTCCTCCCAATGCACACTTGGTTACAGACCCCCTGGTCCAGTTTTAACCCCTTGGAATCATTATTCCTGCAGTCTTCCATCTCCCTGTAAGATATTGTGGGTGGTTTAGTTGACAGATAAGGTATGAATCCGCTTTTTCACCTTTCTCTTTACATGGTCACCACCAATTACCTACCTGGACAACCTAGTTTTTTTATTGAGTGGGAGTGTATATATTTATCAGGAACACTCCCACTCAATAAAAAAACTAGGTTGTCCAGGTAGGTAATTGGTGGTGACCATGTAAAGAGAAAGGTGAAAAAGCGGATTCATACCTTATCTGTCAACTAAACCACCCACAATATCTTACAGGGAGATGGAAGACTGCAGGAATAATGATTCCAAGGGGTTAAAACTGGACCAGGGGGTCTGTAACCAAGTGTGCATTGGGAGGAGGAGAACTGAACATATCTCAAGAAGGATTGACTGTGGTTACTTGTAGTTGTAATATATTGTAGACATGTATGAAAGAAGGCTGGGTAGAAAGTTTCATCACAATATATGAAGAACTGCAGGAATGGGCAGAGATCTCGCATTTTACCCCTATCTATTTTAATAACCATGTAATGCACTGAATTGCATGAAATTAACATGCAGGATGCAGGAGGTGAATGACCTGAATGTATTGGGATACAGTACAGCATGTTGCAGTGCAAGGAGGAAGTGTAATGAGGCAGAAATGGGGCAGCTGAGGCCGCTTTTTTGCTTACATAATCCAAAAAGCGGAGTGGGAGGAAGTGGCACTAATTAGGCACAATGGGTGACACAGCCACAGTGTGGGGAAGGTGCCGTGGGGCAAGCACCCTGACAGGGACCTGCTGACCAATCAAGTAACCAGCACTTTGGCCGGACCACTACACACTGTTACTAATCAACTACACTACACTTTGTTGGTAGTCAAAAATGCGGACTACTACACATTTTTCCTAATCAACTACACTACACTTTTGCTAATTGACTACACTACACTGGTAGTCAAAAATGCGGACTACTACACATTTTCCTAATCAACTACACTACACTTTTGCTAATCAACACACTACACTTTGGTAGTCAAAAATGCGGACTACTATGCATTTTCCTAATCAACTACACTACACTTTGGTAGTCAAAAATGCGGACCACTACACATTTTCCTAGTCAACTACACTACACTTTGGTAGTCAAAAATGTGGACCACTACATGTTTTCCTAATCAACTACACTACACTTTCACTAATCAACTACACTACTCTTTGGTAGTCAAAAATGCGGACCACTGCACATTTTCCTAATCAACTACACTACACTTTGGTAGTCAAAAATGCGGACCACTACATGTTTTCCTAATCAACTACACTACACTTTCACTAATCAACTACACTACTCTTTGGTAGTCAAAAATGTGGACCACTGCACATTTTCCTAATCAACTACACTACACTTTGGTAGTCAAAAATGCAGACCACTACATGTTTCCTAATCAACTACACTACACTTTCACTAATCAACTACACTACACTTTGGTAGTCAAAAATGCAGACCACTACATGTTTCCTAATCAACTACACTACACTTTCACTAATCAACTACACTACACTTTGGTAGTCAAAAATGCGGACCACTACTCATTTTCCTAATCAACTACACTACACTTTGGGTAGTCAAAAATGCAGATCACTACACATTTCCTAATCAACTACACTAACTTTGGTAGTCAGAAATGCAGGCCACTACACATTTTCCTAATCAACTACACTATGCTTTGGTAGTCAAAAATGCGGACCACTACTCATTTTTCTAATCAACTGCACTACACTTTGGGTAGTCAAAAATGCAGATCACTACACATTTTCCTAATCAACTACACTATGCTTTGGTAGTCAAAAATGCGGACCATTCCATGTTTTCCTAATCAACTACACTACACTTTGGTAGTCAAAAATACAGACCACTACACATTTTCCTAAACAACTACACTACATTTGGTAGTCAAAAATGTGGACCACTGTGCATTTTCCTAATCAACTACACTCCACTTTGGTAGTCAAAAACATGGACCACTACAGGTTTTTCTAGTCAACTACACTGTCCTTTTGGTAGTGTGATAATACATTAAACTTTGGTAGTCTGTTACATGTTTTGCTCATCAACTACACTACAGTTTGGCAATAAAAAATGTGGACTACTACACATTTTCCCAGTCAACTTTTGGTAGTTAAAGGCAGTTTTGCTAATCAAGTACACTACACTTTAGTAGTCAAAGATGCA
Source organism: Pisolithus microcarpus (assembly GCA_024613185.1). Classification (NCBI taxonomy): domain Eukaryota; kingdom Fungi; phylum Basidiomycota; class Agaricomycetes; order Boletales; family Pisolithaceae; genus Pisolithus; species Pisolithus microcarpus. The sequence goes on along the minus strand of JANFAI010000002.1, from coordinate 1,042,345 downwards.
GACCAGCATACATTTTACTAGTGAACTACACCACACTTTTTGTAGTCAACAAAGTGGGCACTGCTACACTGTTGCTAATTCACTAGAGCACATTTTGGTAGTCAAATTTTTGGCCCACTACAGACAACTACACATTTTCCTAATCAACCACACTACACCTTGGTAGTCAAAAATGTAGACCACTATGCACTTTTCTGATTCACTACAATACACTTTTGGTGTCAAATGAGTGGACACTACTGACCTTTGCTAATCAACTGCACTACACTTTGGTAGTCAACAATTCTTAATGAACTGCACTCCACTGTTGCTGACCAACTACACCACACATATTGAGGATGAACTACACTTTGGTTGTCAAAGGTGTGGACTACTACACATTAGTTACTGAAGTATGACCCACATTTGGTAATGACAAAAGTGGACACAACTAGAGTTCCCCAATCGGATACGCTACAACTTGGTAGTCAAATGTGCAAACTACCGCTATGGATTTCTTGATTGAATATCTACATTCCTACTTGCTACTAGTCACTTTTTGTGGTACAGATAAACTGCAACTGCCACTACATATCCCCTAATCAACTATCCTACACCTCTGGCAATGATTTTGGGTGCTTGAGTGGGTAGTTGGAGTGGTGGGAGTGTGGGGGTGGTGTGAAGGGAGCATGTGGTGATGATATGTGGGGTGTGGCTGTATGGTGGGTGTGGGTGAGGGAATGAAGGGAGGATGGTGGGAGAGGGTGAGGATGAAGGAGATGTACATGGGATGTCCCATGACAGCCCAGGCTATGATGGGACATCCCACTCGCCTTCAGATATGCAGATGGGATGTCCCACAGTAGCCTTGGAGGCTGTTGTGGGGCATCCCACTGTCCTCAGAGGTGTATATGGGATGTCCCATCATAGCCCCTGAGGCTGTCATGGGACATCCCACTTGCCTTCAGAGATGCAGATGGGATGTCCCACAATAGCCTCTGAGACTGTTATGGGACATCCCACTTGCCCTCAGACATGCAGATGGGATGTCCCATCATAGCCTATAATGCTTGGCATGGGCCATGTCCCAACAGCCTTGGAGTGAGGTTTGTATGGCATTTTGTGACCTACTTTCCACTCCACTGTGCTACAGTGCCATAAAGGCTGTGTTCAAATATATGCCCACCCTTTCTTGCCTGGTCCATCAATATATGAGGGGGGAGCTGATTTTCATACCATAAATTACTTAATTTCCCACAAAACAATGATCTTCAACATGAGGAATTAGAAGTGATTATGGATGTTTCCCCAGAATGACCTGCTAAATCTCACTGCTAGCTTTATGTGTGTGTCAAGGCAGTGATATTGGCCCATAATGATAGCCATACCCCTCCCCAGAAGCAGGGGTATCAATGCTAATAAGGCTGCATTTTTGGGTCAGGGACCCCAGACACCTAAGGCAATGATGGGATAGCCCACCCATTTGTGGGCCCAGGACCATGCCATTCCCTGGGACATGAAAGGATGTCCCTGGGATCACCATGGTCTGAGAGGCATTTAGCTTGAATGTTTTGGAGAAACTATTCAGCCAAAATGCCTCCAGAAAAGGGTTACCTGAAGTGACCATGCCCACACTCTCTTCTTGACTCAGGCTCTTGCTAGTGGTAGTGTCTACGCTGTGACAATCCTCTGGTTCTGACATACTGATAGTTAACACAGAGAAGCAGTTGAGGCCCTTGGCTTTCAAAGGCATTATCTCTTTCATCTTGTTGTAGTACAGCCAGCCTTTGTTTCAAAAGGGGGCCACATCCTTGTATTGCTTTCAAAGTGACTGTTAGCCCAACAACCTTGCATGCTTATTGAGACATACCCTGACAAAAGCATTCCATAATTGCTCATTTTCAATCCCAATGTTAGCCCCCAACTTCAGGGAGTACATGAACCCTGATCTGCTGCAGAGCTGATCTACAGCATCATATGTCTTTCTGAGCTATATATGATATCAGCTGATCACTTAGTTAACTAGCCAGATCAACTATGCACCCTCTTCCATTTATCCTTGCATGCTTTAGCACTCTTAGGTGCCCCCTTACTTGGATTTCTGAGATGCGCAGCAGCAGTGTTCCAAAATGTAGCCTTGAAATTCAAACCCTTTCCAGCCGATGCCTTGTGAGCAACTTCAAGATTGAGAAGGGTGATAGTGTCAGCTTCTGACCATGACACCTGCACACTGCCTGCTTGAGAGGATGGTGATGTCCTCTTGGTGGGTGACTGTGCAGATTTTCAAGGCATAACGAGGACAGTGGTGAAGGGAAAAATGTATGTGATGCCCTGGGTGGTGATGGCTGGAGCTTGGTCCCAGCTCTGCCTGAATGCACTTGCTTATGCAATGAGACCCACAGTTTTTTCTCAGGGTTTTTCACACAGATTATTCACTGAAGTTTTGTTTTTGAACTGGTTCTAAGGGTGGTTCTTGTGCAATGGATGACTGCTAGACATTCCAGTCATTCTGCACATTAGGGCTAGGCTTCTCCTTTCTTCATCATTCACCTTTTGGGTCCATGCTCACATTGCCAAACACCTTTGGTGCATGACAACAGTTGACCCAGAGACAGTGTAGGATACATCAATCAAAAGAGTGCTGTGAGTAGTACATGGCTGAAAATTAGCAAGAGATTCAGCCAGACTACAGAAAGGTTATCACATGTGCAATCTTGGGGTGAGGAGGTGAAGGGTACTCACCAGCTCTGAACTTGAGAAAGCACTTAAAAAGTGGCAGCACATCAGCAAAACAGTAGGTTTGGTACAGAGGCACAGAGCAGTACAGACCCACAGATGGTACAGATTTTCCACAGAGCAAGTACAGACCCTACAGACCCACAGACCCACAGACCCACAGGTGAAATCATTAATTTGCCCATATCTCACCCAAAAAAGGAGATATTGCTGAGGTAATCATATTCCCATGGTCCTGTGATCATAGGCTACAACTTTTGTTATGACATTGTGGCTGTACAATGACTCTCCGAGTCTGCACTGATGTGCTGTAGCAATTTCAATCGGAGTTTGAAATTTGTAAACATTCATTCGCCCATATCTCATCCAAAAATGGACATATTGACAATATAATCATACTGACATGATCATGACATCACATACTACAACTTTCATTATGACATCATAACTGTACAGCCACTTTTATTTTTTGACACACTGGGTCTCTGGCAGAACTTTGCAAATATCTCGCCCAAAAAAGGAGATATTGCTCACTCTGGCTGATTGTAGAGCCTGTCATCTCTGCAGTATCCTGAAAGAGACAAAGCTGAATGTTTTGTGCTTGTGGAAACAACGATCGTGGTATCACAAGCTCCATCTAATGTGGTCCACAAAATCCACAGGCACCTCTTGCTGACCTTCAATCCCACCCTCGCCATATGGATAAAGACATGGGTACACCTTCTCAAAGAAATTGCAGTGTTTGGTGTCCACCTCATCTCGTGCATCGGCCACTCTTCCACAGGGACGTCCAAAATCACTAACTGGCTGGTTGCCATGTCTGACTGCATAACCCCCTTCTTTTCCCTCTTCCCACAGGTTACTGAGACCCCATGCCATCATCTCACAGGCAGTAATGGTTGCCATTTCAGTGTCAATCATACCAGATACCTGAAGTGGGACTACATCTGCATTGGGTGCATTACAGTGAGTGCAGTGTGCTTCAGTGTGACTCTGCTCTTACCTGCAGGATCTGTGGTACTTCTGTTGGATGGATGCAGATGGGGGCTGCCATCATGAACTTCATACATGCTATTAGATTGGCACATCGCTCCACACGAGATTGGGCACACTGTCATCATTGTCCTGTGGTACATAACCTTCACTCTCCTGCTCAATAATGCCAACATCCTCAGTTTGCCTTATAACACTACTGATCTCTACAGGCACATCATCCTCTGGTAGCGTATCCAAACACTCGTTGCTGATTTGAATAGCTCCATAATATTTCGGGTTATTCTTCTTCAGCCATTGGAATGCCTCATGCATGGCTTGTCAGCACACGTGAAAAGTGGACCATATCCAGTTTCTTGGGAGGTTTCCAACACCGACAAAGGTAACTGTAATCAATGATGCCAGTATAGCGAGCAGCTGCAGCATTAAATTGCCCTCCACCATTGTAGAAATGGTGTTGATATTATGGTTGAACATGCAAACATTGCCTCTCATGGCATTTTGCAATGTGGACATGTCTTGAACACCTCTGTGCCACTTTGGGAACAGCTTGAAGACATACACATGAGGATACAGAAGTGCAATGAGCAACTGCTCAGGAAAGGTGAGCTGCTGCAATACCCATGGGCATTCACCAATCCATAACTGGTTAGCCAGTGAGAAACAGGGTGGGGCATTGCCAGGCTTGCACAGTTCACTGATGCAATGTCTGCAGATGTCCACAGTGGTGTGGACTGCATCTTTGTGGATGGCAGTGGGTTCCAGCAGCATGTTGTTAACGAGGGGGTGCATGACATGTGCTTTTTTGGGATGCAGGTGTGACGGGTTCGGTATGTTGGTGAGTTTCATGTTTTGTATACCTTCCTCATCTATACCACTCTCCCTCGTGCACACACTGCACGTTGCACTGTGCAATGCTTGAGAGCCCATGGCAGAATAGAATGCTTGGTATATTTGATGCACCTCCTCTGTGCTTGGCAACTGCAAGAAAGAGCTCGTGTCATTTGCACCATCTGTAGTGATGGATGCCCATCCTTCATCAAAGTCCATGTGAGGAAGTTTTCTGGGATGATCTGTCTCCTGAGGTCACATGCATCTCTTGCCATGCTGCTTGACTTTATTGCACTCATGCTCGACTCCGAGACTCTGTAACTTGTTAATTATCATCTGGGGAGTGTCTCGCATAACACGGTTCAGTAGCAACATCTTCTTTGCACATTCCTCATTCGTCAAACTGAGTGTACCTGTAAGATGGGAGATTATCACACTCATCAGCAGCTTGCCTATGTCCTCTTTGATGGTGTCCATGTCAACAGTGGGTGAGTGTAAATGACCCTATCTCTCCATGCCTTCACTGACAGTTCAGGTAGAAAACCCCTGTATAATCAATCCAGCATAATCTGGATTTCCTTTTACAGGGTCTAATGTCATCCATAAGTAATAGAGTCCATTCTCGTTCATCTCCATAACTAATGAAATAAAGTTCATATGCTCCTTGTGGTCACAAACACTGTCTGATGTAGTCTGAAAGTCCATAGTCATTTCTGTCCATAACTATGAATGGAAGTTGTGGTCTTTGTTGTCCATAGGTGGTGCAATCCATACACTCATTTTCATCACTGACATTGACACCTGTTTCATGTTGACCCATTGTTCTCGGCAAACATGGCACCTGTGAGAAGCCTCCTAGAGCATTGTTAGTAAACAAGAGGTCTACACAGTGCATGACTCATGACTTGTCCTCAACTACCTCTACACGAGGATGACAGAATGCGCATTCCAATCTGCAAGGCATTCCACCTAACATCCACTGCATGTCCAGCACCCCAAACTGCCGGAAGACATCAACACAGGTGTGGGACACTTCCAGGATGGTGAGCATATTGATCCACATCATGGCCCCATCTGTGATCGACTGGCTCCTCACTTTGCAGATGTTTTTGTGGTCATGCACATCTTTGCATCACACATAATGGAATCCCCAAGAGTTGTATTTCGCCACAGCCTCCAACACACTGGCTGTAGTTGTGCCAAAGTAGAGAAATGCTGCATTCATCATAGACAGGTGTTGTAAGGTGAGAGAGGGATAACAGCAGAAGATGGTGTCCACACTGATAAAGTTCATAATGGTGGTACTGTGGAACTGCAGGATGGGGCTGATGGCAGCAGACATGCTTGAAATGATAACATCGATGCGATGATGACCTTTGGTCAAGATGAAAAGACACAAAAACTTGCAGTATGTATAACCCTTCTTGCTTAAGTCTACATCCTTCATGGTCATATACCCTTCAAACAGAACTTTTCGGAGCAGCTGCTGAGAGGTCGCTTGTGGAACATAGATGTCGAGGTCTTGTGGGGCCCATGTGGTTTGGTGCTTGGGAAGCATGATATGCAGTGCTGTAGATCCTGATATGACTGTGTCGCATGTACGCAAAATGTCAATAAGGGTACCACCCTCAGTGAAATACTGAGTGCCAACAGACACTACTCTTGATTGGAAATAGCCTTGCATGAGTTCGGAGAACTGCTGGCTTGTCGCTCCAAACTGCTGCAAGTTGGTGACATCGCAATATGACTGCATATGCACATCAGCAAACCAGATGTTTCCCCCCCAGCTTTCCAGTGCTCCCAGGACTTTTGAAAAATGATTCCAGACCTCCCAGACCCTCCAACCCTCCAGGTGCACAGCCACAGTGAGAACAAAAGTTGTAGCCCATGATCACAGGACCATGGGAATATGATTACCTCAGCAATATCTCCTTTTTGGGGTGAGATATTTGCAAAGTTCAGTTGGAGTCACAGTTTGTCAAAAACAAAAAGTGGCTGTACAGTGATGATGTCATAACAAAAGTTGTAGGGCTGGATCACAGGATCATGGGAATATGCTTATCTCATTGATATGCCCAAAAATGGGTGAGAAAAATGCAAAATACCGAAAAAATTGGACATCTCAAAAATTAAATTTCAAAGATGTCATAATAAAAGTTGTAGTGCCTGACTAGAGGACCCCAGAGGTATGCCTATCCCATCCATACCTGCAAAAATGGTTGAGATACAGGCAAGATACAATTAGTGTAGTGTAGTGTACATTTTATTACCAAAAGTGTAGTGTTGTGGCGCATTTTTGATTACCTAATGAGTGTAGTAAACTCTGCTTCTTTGACTACCAAATAAGTGTAGTGTTGATTAGTAATTGACTAGCAAAGTGTAGTGTAGACTATTGATTAGCAAAAGTGTAGTAAAGTCCGCTTTTTTGACTACCAAATAAGTGTAGTGTTGATTAGTAATTGATTAGCAAAGTGTAGTAAAGTCCGCTTTTTTGACTACCAAGTAAGTGTTGTGTTTGATTAGTAAAGTGTAGTGTAGACTATTGATTAGCAAAAGTGTAGTAAAGTCCGCATTTTTGACTACCAAATAAGTGTAGTGGTTGATTAGTAATTGACTAGCAAAGTGTAGGGTAGACTATTGATTAGCAAAAGTAGTAAACTCCGCACTTTTGACTACCTAATAAGTGTAGTGCTTTGATTAGTAAAGTGTAGTGTAGATTTGTATTACCAAAAGTGTAGTAAACTCCGCTTTTTTGACTACCAAATAAGTGTTGTGTTTGATTAGTAGAGTGTAGTGTAGACTATTGATTAGCAAAAGTGTAGTAAAGTCCGCATTTTTGACTACCAAATAAGTGTAGTGGTTGATTAGTAATTGACTAGCAAAGTGTAGTAAACTCCGCTTTTTTGACTACCAAATAAGTGTAGTGTCTTGTAGTGTTTGATTAGCAAAGTGTAGTGTACATTTTACCAAAAGTGTAGTGTTGTGGCGCATTTTTGACTACCAAATAAGTGTAGTGTTTTGTAGTGTTTGATTAGCAAAGTGTAGTGTAGATATTTGTATTACCAAAAGTGTAGTAAACTCCGCATTTTTGACTACCAAATAAGTGTAGTGTTTTGTAGTGTTTGATTAGCAAAGTGTTGTGTAGATGTGTATTACCAAAAGTGTAGTAAACTCCGCATTTTTGACTACCAAATAAGTGTAGTGTTTTGTAGTGTTTGATTAGCAAAGTGTTGTGTAGACTATTGATCAGCAAATGTGTAGTAAAGTCCGCTTTTTTGACTACCAAGTAAGTGTAGTGTTTTGTAGTGTTTGATTAGGAAAGTGTTGTGTAGACTTTTGATTAGCAAAGTGTAGTGTACATTTGTATTACCAAAAGTGTAGTGTTGTGGCGCATTTTTGATTACCAAGTAAGTGTAGTGTTGTGTAGTTTTTGATTAGCAAAGTGTTGTGTAGATGTGTATTACCAAAAGTGTAGTAAACTCCGCATTTTTGACTACCAAATAAGTGTAGTGTTTTGTAGTGTTTGATTAGCAAAGTGTAGTGTACATTTGTATTACCAAAAGTGTAGTGTTTTTGTAATGTTTGATTAGCAATGTGTAGTGTGCATTTGTACTACCAAAAGTGTAGTGTTGTGCCGCTTTTTTGACTACCAGATATTTGTAGTGGGACTAGGCATTGTAGTGTAGTGTTGATTAGCAAAAAAGCGTGGTCATGATTAGCTTTGTTGTGTAGTTGGCACAGCCACTAATAGCTCGAAATTTTGCAAAGTCACAAAAATACCCCAAAATGCAATATAGTGGACACCAAAACTCATGCCTTTTGTGCAAGCAGCCAAAGCCAACCAAACAAAGCCCAATTCCTACCATGGGGGGGGGTATGCTATTAGTCCACTACTACCAACTATTTCATTAGCGAGAAAGTGTAGTAGTGGGTAGTAGTATTAGCAAAAAAGCGTAGTAGTATTAGGAAAAAGCGTAGTAGGTAGTAGTATTAGCAAAAAAGCGTAGTGGTATTAGGAAAAAGCGTAGTATGTACTAGTGGTATTAGGAAAAAGTGTAGTAGGTAGTAGTATTAGGAGAAAGGGTAGTAGATAGTAGTATTAGGAAAGTGTAGCAGGTAGTGTTATTAGCAAAAAAGCGTAGTACTATTAGGTTATCATGTGGTAGTACTTGGATTTGAATATATTACTACTTTGATTTGATTTCTGTGTGATGGGGTGATAGTCCTATTAGTGTGAAAGCATAGTGGGATTAGCAAAAAAGCATAGTAGTTGTATTAGCAAAAAATGGTAGTGGGATTAGCAAAAAAGCGTAGTAGTTGTATTAGCAAAAAATGGTAGTGGGATTAGCACAAAAGTGTAGTAGTGGTATTAGCAAAAAATGGTAGTGGGACTAGCAAAAAAGCGTAGTAGTGGTATTAGCAAAAAATGGTAGTGGCATTAGCAAAAAAGCATAGTAAAAGTATGGACAGAGGTGATGGGCTGGGATTCTGGGAACTCTGGAACCCTGTCTGGCCAGTCCTGGCCAGAGGGGGACCTTTCTGGGTGAGCTGGGAGTCTGGCCAGCTCTGGCCAGTTCTGGCCAGGTGATGTCTAGTTTGCTGATGAACCAACAAAGACTTCTTTTATTTCGTTTGGTACATACGATCAATAGAGAGCAAGAGCTGGCGGCACCCATGGTAATGTCCTACTTAATGGGGTGGGGGGACATGTACCAGTCGCACCATTACATGCCTATTTACTGGTCGTCCTTCACTGCAGCATTATTATCTGTGTTCCCACAGTTGAAGCAACCATCTGCAGGTGAACAAAGGTATGCTTTCACAGACATGCATATGACATTGGCTGACACAGCAGATGTAGAGTGCATGAGGAAGCAATTCTGACCACAGCCATGGCTCCCAAGTGCAATGGGGAGCATGAGGTGAGTTAGTTCACATGAAAAGTATCATCATCTCAAGTGCGAGCAACAGGAGGATGATTCCATCGATGTCATGACTTTGGCCACTGATAACAATGGGAAGATCATACCAAAGTGCCAAGTCACTGACTACATGTACCAGGGGGACGTGCTGGCTACAGACAATGTCATCAACTTTTTTATCAGCAGCTATGAAGTCCAGAAAACTGGGACCACCAATGTGCAGCTGATACATGTCAACAATCCGGCACTGGACACACCTACTTCGACCTCTGGATCCAGACACACAGGTGGATGGCCACATCACGAACATGCAGAGTACCAACCCCAGCATCCACGTTCCAAGGAGAAAGAGAGGGTTGTGTGTTGGCTTGACCACCACAACCTACCCAATTTTATAGGTCAGTATTTCCCACTGAACGATGATCTGCAGCAATGTGACTTTTATTGCACTTCAATGTTGTTACTGTTAAAGCCATGGTGGGACATAGGCAGCGACCTAAAATGCCCCATGGAGTCATGGGAGGCAGCTTTCGATGCACATGTCAGTAATTCATCCCCAGAGGTCAGATGCATAATATCTGGCATCCAATATTTTCTCCAATGTGAGAGGTCTGCGCAGGAGTATGAGACTATCAGTACAACTGTCTGGAGTTGCAGCCAGATGGGGGAAGAAGTGGAAGAAGTGGACGAGGACCAGGGAGCAGCCGCTGCCACAGGACTACTGACTGCTGTGACAGAGGAAGATGTTGTGGATGCCATTGCCACTTGGACCCCTTGGGTGGAGGACCTGCATGGCCAAATTGTGGTAGAGGCTGCCTGGTTTGCAGGGATATTTCCATGTGAGGATATGTGCATTCCACCACATTCAGACTGTCCTTTGTACTTATCCATCACCGAGGTCAATGACATTGGCAGAACAGATTTCATGCACATGTGTGGCATACACAGGGCTGAACCAGCAGACTTGGAGAAGCTTTTGCATTGGAAGCAGCAGATGACAAGGGACATTCAACAGCAAACCCAAAATTTGGATCTGGCAGTGTCAAGTACCTCAGCTATGGTTGTCGAAGGAGATGTATGTGCTATCAAGGACTTGGAAATGGTCAGATCACAAGAGAGGGACAGTGGGGAAGAGAGGTCAGAAGCAGCGCTGACTGCTGTGGACCCGTCAATGCTAAATGAGGGACAAACTCAGGTGTATGACATTGTTGTGTGGCATCTCGATCAAACACTAAGTGGCCATTTGCCCCCTCCACTGTGCATGCTACTGCATGGCGAAGGCAGGACAGGCAAATCAAAGGTAATTCAGATGATCACTGAATACTTCACGTCCAGAGCAGCCCATCATCTGTTAATCAAAGCAGCCTACACTGGGGTGGCAGCCTCCCTCATTGATGGCAAAACCACTCACACAGTTGGGATGGTGACACAGGGAGATGCCTGGGGACTGAGTGTGCAGACCAAAGCCAGGTTGCAGCACTTTTGGTGTGACTACGAATACCTCATCATCAATGAGATGTCCATGGTGGGGAAAACGTTCTTGGCCAAACTGTCTTGCAATATTGCTGTTGGCAAGATGGTAGATGGTGCCACTGTGGGCAACTCTTCTTGTGAGAGTGTGAAGGGGGAAAGGGGGAAAGCTGTAGGGTAGACCTAGGCTCGTCCCAAGGGGTTGTGAGTTGGAAGGAGACTGAGGGGAGGTGACTGGTGGGTCAGGGAAATTTTCCCTGAGGTCTGGGAAGTGTAGGTGGTGAAGAACTTGAAATTCTGCCACAAAATGGGTGAAGAGGGATTTTTCTGGTTGATAAGGTGGGGTTGGGAAGCTAGGGACTCGGTCAGCAGTGATAGTAGACTCTTGTAGACTGTAGTAAAAATCAGTAGATGCGAAGGGGATGACTCAGAAGGCTGTCGGAATTTTTAAGACACAAGGAGACTCAAAATTGTCAGCAGAACTTGATGGGTAACTCTGGGGACTCGAAGTGGGCTCAGAAGACTCAAAGAAAACTCTGAAAACAACTCTGGGGACTCAGGATGACTCTTAGACACACAGATTGTGATGCCAGAAAAGTGGGTATCTTTTCCTAAGTACAGTGGTGTTTTGTAGTGTACAGGTGGCTGTCACTAAGGTAAAATTTGGCAAAACTTGGAACTATCAAATGTCAAGAAAAATTTGAAAGAAAAGTGCCGAAGTAAGGCACTACAGATCATAGGTACAAAAGGAAGGGAGAAAAGGAGGTAAAAATAACCAAAAGGGAAGAGAAGTGGCAAAGAAGAGCATGCCTACAGTCTATGGATCACTGACTGACTCTGCAGGAGCAAGAGAAGTAGTCTGGGGTGGTGTGGCAGTGCTACTGGCAGCGGCAGGCATCGGAGACTCGAGTGGAGCTTATAGAGGCCGAGTTACCGGTGTCACAGCCCTCAGTGGAGGCTGCCAACAATTGGTAGACACGTGATACTTGTCTGGAGACCAAAAGCCAACATAGTATGGGGTGGATAGGGGTCAGAGCTCGAAGGGAACAGTGGATAGGGGTTAGCAGCGATGTTGGTAGCGGTGATAGGGGCATACGACCTAATTGGGACATGGCAGTAATTCTAGCCAAAAGAAGTGCTCAATTAGCCAAATTAGCCAAGAGTGGAGTGGCTGCAAAGTTTCCTGAGGGATGGTAGACCTGCAGGAACTGGCTGGGGTGGTGAAATGATGGTGGTACATTGTAAACTCAGCCTTAGGGAGTATAGACTCCCTACACCTCCCGGGGTCTTCGAATACTGACCATCCTCAGTCAGGGGTATGCGGTGACATGGAGCAGTGATGAGATGCCACGAGACACGTGATGCGGCTGTGCTTGGATCAAGTGCAAGCAGAATGGGGAACTCGGTCACATGCTGTGGCAAAAATTGATTCCACAGGAACAAAGGGCTGCCAAACATACCAAACAAACGCTGCCACTCATCTTTTCTTCTCTAAGTTTCACCACCATCGCTGCTATCCACTGCACCCTTCTGCAACATGTCCACAACCAAGGCCACCAATTTGACCAAGACCTCGACAAAGCCCAGATACCTCTCCCCTGACACCTCACGTGAGCTGATACCCAAAATGTGGGCTGCTAACATGGAGAGACTAGGGTCCCTGATGAGGGAGATTCCTGATGAGGCAGCTGCAGAAGATGTAGCTCGGGAGTGGATGGACGAGTATTATGAAGTATTGGTGAGTCATTAATATGGTTCCCAGGGTGTCTCAACTGTAGATGGGAGTACAGGACCACATCGAGGGGCTGTGGCAGTTTGCTGCCAACCTGAGCACCGAAGTCCCTGACTACCCTGAGGAGAAACAAGAAGCCATCGGGTCTGGCTTCTTAGAGCTAGTGCCCCTTCGGAAGTGATTCCCACGATGAGCTACAAAGTCAAAACCCAAGCCAGCGCCAGGAAGAACCAGTGGTTCGCAAGCAGGTGGTGAGATGATGAGGCAGTCTCAGCAGCAACTAGAGAAAGCTGCTGCTAGAGGAAACAAGGGCAACAAGGTATGTTCCACATGACACCTCACTGCAACAAGTTGATCTGATGATTCTCTGTGATCCAGGACTTGCCAATGAGTGGGGGCAGTGCACCCATTGAAGCAGCTGCCACCAGCCCAGAAGAGAGTGCTGCCCAGGGATCAGGTGGGGGTACAGAAGCGCCTACCCTCAGTATGCAAGTCAAGACTGAGGCTTGTGAACGGTGCATGAAACATGTGGTTGAGTGTGTATGGAAGGATGGGGTGGCATGCGAAGCATGTCACATTGGGAAGAAGAGGTGCAGTAAAGCTGGGAAGCCAGGCAGGAAGGTGAGTAGTACAAAAACCTCTCAAGTGACTTGGTGGTGATGAGGACATGCAGCGAAAGAATCCCGATGCTCCCCCAGCATCATCAGCTTTGACAAGCAAGAGGGCGAGGACGACACCTGTCCCCCCTCCCTCATCTTCAGCTCCCCCAAAGGTCACTTTAAAGGTTTGTCCACAAGTCATCAGTCGAGCCATACCAGCCACAGGGGCTGCTGCCTCTCTACCCATGCCTCAAGAAACTCCCATCCCTTCCATTTCTTCTTCACCTGGTGATCCACTATTTCTTTCCTCGAGTCAGCCTAACACTCCCATTCCTCCACACCACATATCTCCCCCACCCATCCCTGAAAATGACGGCCTGATTGACAACTCAGTGGTATTTGGCCCACCCATCAGTGGAATTCTCGAAGACAAAGCTGATCCTGTCAAACCACAGCCCGATATGGAAGAGATCGATTTGACTATGCCGTGCAGATTGCCACTACCTGAAGAGGATGTACCAAGAGCTTGGAAGGGTAAGTGCCGAGCTGATTCAAGTGAGTGGTCTCCCTTTGAAGAGTTGGACGCAAGGATTGCTGCTATCAAGGAGTCTGTCAAGTGGGGGGAGGAGACCCTGCTAGACCTATATTCACAGATGGCTCAAGTGACCGCTGACACAGGGCAGGTGAGCACTGCTCTTCGAAGGGCAAAGCTTCAGCTGTGGTCATTGAAGAAGTGGTGATGGGATAGTTTTGTGGAAGGTCCATAGGAAGTACATGTATCCTGTGTTTTATCTTTGCAGAATCTATTAGAGTGTTGGCACCGTAAGTAGACGAAATATCGAAGAGACCCATGAAGAAGCCTAAGGTAAGTAAAATGCTGCCACTGTGGGTATGGCACGAAGTCGAGTGTCTGTGAAAGTGTGTCATTTCTCTTATCAGTAAGTAAATGTCCTGGATACAGAAGAGAAGATGAAAGTGAATGAGCAGTATTTTCTTCATTTTTATTTATTTTTATTTTTATTTTATTTTTTTGGATGGTGTTTTGGTTGTCGGTATTCTTTTAAGTAGAGAAAGAAGTGAGTACAGTTACGAAGTCAGATGACAGAAGAGAAAGAAGTAGACATATTTTTTGGTTTTATAGGTTTTATGTTTGTGAGTTTTGCTTTCAGAATATTCGTATGAGTAGGGAGTCTGTAAAAGATAAATGAAAGAGATGAAAGGAAAAACAGAGAGAAAATGAAACAGAAGGTATAGTTACTCATCTGACTTGTCCCTAAGGACACCAGTGAGCTCTGGGTCAGGCAGGGAGTTGTCTTCAAGTTGGTCAATGGTGGGATTGTCAAGGCCCACTAGGTGGGTGACCTCAATTCGAGACTTATTGCAAGGGAAATAGGGGAATAGTCAGAAGGCAGTGAAGCGGAATCTTGATATAGCTCCATCAAGCTCTGCAAGAATATAAGATCCACCTTTAGTTTGATGCACCACTACCATAGGTCCTAGATAGCGAGGTTTGGTTTTGTGGTTGAGCTCTTTTTCGATGCAGGGATTTCTGACGATGACTAGTGTACCAGGTTCGAAGTCAAAGTCATGTATAGTTTTCTTGAAGCAGGATACAAAGTCTTTTGCCAATGCGAAGCAGGATTTTAGGACTTGATTGTGTATGAGCTGGAGATCTTCTGGCCACTTTTGTAGTTGGCAAGCTTGATTGGCAATGAGATCTGCAGTAGAATAGGACTTGGCTTCATAGGGTGCTAGGAATGTCGCTTTGACGAGGTTGAAGGGTAGTCTGGGATGGACACCGTGAGCCATATAATATGGAGAGAATCCCATAGCTTTGTGGATGGTGACTCTTTCTGCCCAAAATACTGTCGGTGCAACTTCTGACCACTTTGATGACTCTCCCTCGCAACTCTTAACCATTGCTTCTCTTACATCGAAATGCTGCTGCTCTACAACACCATTTGCTTGCAAGTTATAAGGCAAGATGCAAATATGCCAAATGCCATATGTCTTTGAAAGCCAATTGAGTGCTAGAACATAGGGGGTGCCATTGTCGGTGACTATTTCAGCTACAGCTCCCCATTGGCATAAGATTTGCTCAAATAAGAATTTGCTGACCAACTTGCCAGTCTCGGATTGAAGCATGGCCCATTCAGGGTAGCTGGTGAGTGAGGAGCAGGCTTGAGTGACATAGTGGTACCCGTTCAACTTCAGCATTACAAATGTGTCGACATAAGCTTTGTAGAATAGGGGTTTGGGTATTGTGACCACAGGAGGAATATGGATTTGATTGAGGCAGTGAATCTGGCACTCGTGACATGTCCTGATGTACCAGTGAACATCCTGCTCAAGCATAGGCCACCAGAACCAAGTCAGTAAATGTATGTGGGTGGAGAAGATACCCTTATGGCCCAGTTTGTCATGGGCTTGACGAATAATGCCAAGCCACTTGTGGTGGCGAACAATGAGCTGGTGACAACCCTGAGGCTCCTTCCTCCACAACTCTCCACCCTTGATGAAATATCGGGTAGCCAGCTGCACCAGGCTCTCTAACTCCTTCTCCTCTAATCCATCTGGCAGCCTCTTCATCTCTAGAAACTCTCTCACAACTTCTAACCTCTCGTCTCTCTGCCTTGCCTTCTTGGATCGCGGTATTTCAGTCTTGGAAGGCTCTGGTGGTATTTCTGAGGCAGTAAAAATAGCCACATCTTGAGGTAGGCTGGAAGGTGAGTAGTACTCCGACAGTGGGATTTCTGGGGGACATAGCAAGCAAGACTTTGGTTCATGGTGATTCACAAGCTCAATGGTGAAGGCTCCACACTCATCTACCCAATCCTCATATTCATCTTCATCAACCTTGGGATCTTCTTCGGCTTTAGGTCTTCTAGACAGCCCATCAGGGGCAGTGTGCTTAGCGGCAGGTATGTGGACGAGTTTGAAGTTGAAGAGCAGAATGCTGGCGATCCATTGATTGATGGTGGCATTAGGCTGTAGATCAGAGTTATTAATCATACCCTTAATATACCTCGCATCGACTTCGACTACTAAGTTCCACACGCCAAAGATATAGAGCCGCACATCATGGAGTGCTTGAAAGAGACTGAAGAGTTCGAGTTTGGCTTGACTGTAATGCCACTCTCGGTCGTTGAGAGTGATTGAGCTGAAATGAGCAGGGTATCTTTTGCTGCCTTCATCCTCTTGCATGAGTATATAGCTGACCACTATGTTCAAAGTGTCAATGGCAAGGATTACTGGTGAGGCAGAATTGTAATCGATTGATCGAAGTGCTGGGGATGCGACAATGGTGGTCTTGAGATACTCCATTGCCGCTTGATGCTTGTCAGTGAACTTGAAGGGGATGTCTTTCTTTGTCAACTCTATGAGAGGATGAGTGTGTTTGGTGAAGTCTTTAATGAATATGTGGCAATATGAGCATAGCCCTAAGAAGCCCCTGACTTCAGTGATGTTAGTGCAATAGGGCCAGTCTTTGATTTTCTGAACTTTAGTTTCATCAGGAATTCTCCCCTCATATGAAACCTTGTGCCCGACTACCATGATAGATGGGGCAGCAATTACGCACTTCTTGGCAGAGACCATGGCACCTGCATGATGTAGTCAGTGAAGGATGCAGTTGGTATTCTGTAGATGTTCCCAAATGAAACATCAAACGCCACTATTCTGTGGTATTGTTTCATAGGTACCATCAGCTTGTTGGTAGCAAGATTTAGGTCCCTTGATAGGGCAGTCATCGATGAAAGGGATAGTAACTTTGGGAATCTCATCTTTTAGGATCCAGCAGACGTCACCATGGAATATCTGGACAGCATTAGTGTAGCCCATAGGGAGCTTGGTGAGTCAGAGAGTGCCAATAGGGGTTTGGAAGGTGGTTAGATCGCAGTAATCATTGTGTATAGCGCAGTGATCGTAGCCGACCATGAGGTCTAGGATGCCATAGACAGAGTGGCAAGCGAAAGCTTCGGCAATCGAGTCGACGAAGGGGGGAACAGCTGAATCCTGTATAGAGACTGTATTTAGTGGCTGCAAATCATGGACAAGACACAGTGATTTTCCATCTTTCTTGACAATGCAGAACCACTTTGATCAGTACAATGAAGTCAAGGGCTTGTAGATGCTGGCAGCAATTTTCTCCTTGATAATTTGGATGACTTCTCAAAATATAGTGGGTGGGATAGGGATATTGTGCTCAACCCAAGGTTTGTGTGGCAGTGTTGGAATTTTGAGAGGGGGAAACATGTCTTCTTGGAAAGTACCTCGTCCAGAGGTCTCCCATGTGAAGGTAGTCTCATGGGTACAAACTAGCCAGTGAACAAGTTCTAATTCCGCAGGCCAGAGGAACTGGGCCAGGTCAAGATCGAGCTCTTCTGCTCTTGCCACCATGAATCTAGAGCCTGGAACGAATGGTGGGGGATGGTATGGTAATACAGGAAGATCTGCGAGAGGGTCACTGACCTCCCGATGGTCAACCCAAAACTCTACAGGCATCACAGTCAGGATAGGCTGAACCTTTTTTGCTACAGGCTTGTATTTTAAAATGTGATAGACCAGATTGAACTTGAAGGTAGATTGAAGTACTGAAAGTGTCAGTGGTGAAACGGTAGTACTGGTAGAGAATAGGAAAGGATCTTTGGAAGAGACAAAGCTAGAATCATAAGGGTCAAGAGAGGGTGCACTAGGAGCAGTATAGTCGAGAAGAAATGCCACAGCGGTATTTTCTTTAGAGTCTGTTGGAAGAGATGAGGTAAAGTCTGAAGATGAAGAGGGGGGGTCTGAAATATAGAGGTGTCATGCCCATGCTCCGTCCTGGTTCCCCGCTAACCCTCCGACACCCCTAGGCCCTTTCCGATCAGCCCCGACCCGTTACTGACCATTCCCAACGATGACCGCCACCCCTATCCCACAACCGACGATGCCGCCAATCAGAACACCGTCGGCACCCTTCAGCATCGGTCGGCAACCTTCGGCACCCGTCGGCATATGTCGGTCCTTCCACGTGACTACTACCAGTAGGCCTCGGCAACTCCCCGAGGTCAGGTGATCTTCTATCGAGGCTACGGACTGGTCCCGATATGGCACAGCACCCCCACTGCATGGTACACCGCAGGGTCGTTGCCACTTTAGGCTTTCGGCCCACTATCTGATTGGCTATCGGTTGAGCGCCCCAAAGTCATACCACCCACACCTTTCCTTTTATGCTCGGTTCCTTTATCCCGACCCTCTCCTCCGCCACTTGACTTACATTCTACGTGAAGTTTTCTGACGTCTGTCCCCCTGGAAAATTTATGATACCCCATATGTCAGTTCTGTCCTTCCGATACTGTACTGCCTCGATGGCGCATGTACCGTATATAATCCTGATGTACTTAGGCAGAGTTCCTCAGTACGAATATCAACTTAGTTCCCACTCTGCGGTCTTCGACCGGCCTCCCTCCAAACCTGTCGGCCTCGTACTGACTCTCCTCTGTCTACGAAATCCGAGGGCTGGGCTCATACAAGGGGGCAGCGCACGAGCTGAACCCAACACCCTCTCCCGAACCTCCATCACGACCATCGGCCACCCTTCGGCCATCGTCGTTCTCCATCAGCCCATGTCGGCCAACCCTCGGTCAATGTCGGTCTACCTTTGTACCCATTCCCCGGCCTCTGTGAGCGTCGGAGATTGTCGGAGTAGGCCAGGACTTAACAAGAGGGAACACATGGATACTACATTGTCCTGGTCCCCTCACACCTCAGGTGAGTCATTGACTGACATTAAAAACCCTGTTCTACTCCTTCTAAGTGACGGCGGTATTCTTGGTGAGAGAAATATTCGACCTCGTCCTCTGAATTAATGAAGTGGGGTTGGGGATGTAGGCAATGGTGAGGTCGAGTTGGTATTAGTAATTGCCGCCCTGAGTTGGGGTCATGAATTTCGAGTGACTGTTCACCATCAGGGAAGTCATGAAGGATGCTGCTGAGTAGACAGAAGAATGGGCAGCCTAACAAGAGGTTGAAGGGGGCTCAGTCTACAACTTGAATTTGGAGGTGAGCTTCTACTGGACCAATGCACAACAAGGCATTTTCTATGACACCTAGGGTACTCTCTTTAGACTGGTTAGCCGCTTCAAGGGTCATGCGCATGTCGGAACATAAGGGGGCACCCAGGGCCTCCCACAACTCACACCTAAGGGCTACTACCTGGCATCTGCTATCGAGGATGCACTCCACTCGAAGCTTATCCATCAGAATACCATCGACAGCATGAAGAGGGGTGGTGGCTAAGCCAACACATTTTCCCTCAGTATCTTTGACGAGATATTGCTCGTAGGATGCCCAGGTTGACAAGGATGATGTGTCTGACACAGTCTCGAGACTGCCAATAGCGATCTTCTTCGTCATAGCCATCTCTTTGATTTGTTTGCAGATTTCGGGGCTGACTGCAAGAAGATCTTGAGTCGAGATTTCGATCTTGGCTCCTAATACTTGGGACATGAGGCGCTTAGTGGCGGTGGCTTCATCAAAACCGCTCTGGTAGCAAAACTGAGGGGTAGAGTTAGACTGCAGTTTAGAGCTAGAAGGATCGGCAGCATTGTTTCTAGGTGGTGGATTGGCGATATTTTCATTAGATGAAGTTGGATTTTCGGAAGTAGAGGCAGTATTGTTGACTGGAGCAGGGTTTGAAGGGGGCACATTACAAGGACGATGAGTTGGGATTTCCACTCCATCGAAGCAGGCAGGTTTCTTCCTCTTTATAGCATTTTTGAGCTCCTCGACCTGAGCATAAGCTCTAGCAAGGGCACACTTATCTTCTTCGTCAGCATTATCTTCTATCTCCTGGTCAACAAGATAAGATGAGGGGTGAACTTTGACTTGAAATTCAGCTGAGTCCTCAGAGCTGAAGAACATAGTATTGACGAGGTGGGGAGGGGTATCTCAGCCTCTGGACAACAAAGTGGCACCTGGGGATTGTATGGAGACTAGATTTGGCGATGCCATGATGGATTCTCTAAGGGCTAGGAAGTTGTCAATCTTTTCTTTGAAATTCCGCCCAGTGGCAGACCTGGGGATGTCAGAACCATCCTTCATAAAAACTTTACCACCAATCAGCACACACTTCCCCTGGCAGACATACTCTTGGCACAGTTCGCATTCAGCAGTCCTGTGGCCATTGGTGCTGCCACAGAAGAAGCAGTGGGGATCAAAAGGGTGGCGAAACTGTTGCTCTTGAGGTTGGGTCTGACAAAGTGGTGGTGCCTGCTGCTGGTCGCAGTTTGGACGTATTCTCATTTAAGGATGGTCAGTGGGGCAGATGGCTGTGAATATGACTCAGGGAATAGAGCTGAACTGTCGACTTGAGCGATATTCTGATGAGCACCACTAAGTAGGTACATGGCTTGCTTGTAGACTTCGTTGAAGGGCCAGGGGTCATTGACATCATGATCTAGATCCTTAAGTTGGAGGCAAGTGGCTAGAGTGTTGCAGAATCTGGGAGGGAAGCCCTCAAGGAATTTCTCATTGATGACATCTTCAGTCAGCTTCTTCTTTTTATTGATCAGAGTGATGGTGTGGCAGATTTCTCTAACATATTTGCCAAGGTCATTGAGGGAGGACATAGGTTTCTGAACTTGGTGATGGAGGAGGGTTTCGAGGTCAGCTTTGGTATATTGGCACCCCTTAACATCAGCACCAGGATAGAAGCTCATTACCTCTGCCGCAAAGGCATCCCAGTCATCATTAGCGGCTGAATCAAGGGACGACCACAATTTGGACTCATTGTGGTCAGCATAGTGGATGGCCCATTTGATTTTAAGCTTCTCGTCGGTGATTCCTGCATTGGTGCAGATCTGGTCGACATCTTCGAAGTAGGCACAGATATCTTCGGTTTTGCCTGAGAACTTAGGGGCTTTGTTAGAACCCCTAAGTGGCATTTCGCAGTGAGCGGTGGGTGCAGACATGGCAGTCAGTATCTGGGTAGGCAGTGGTAAGATGGGATTTCGAACTGGAGTCTGAACTGGAGCAGGAGTCTGTGGTGGGATTCAAACTAGCAGTGGAAAAACAATATGAGAAGTGGAGACAGATTCTGATGGTATAAGTAGTTGTTCAGTGGCGAAGGTAGAGGCTGATGGAGATGGTGTGGATGAAAGATCTGATAGTGATGATAGCTCTTGGTGGTCTGGCAGTGGAATGAAAGGCTCATCAATGTCAAAGCCACCTGGGATATCGAGCAACGATGGAGACAGTGGATCTCATATGGAAAGGGATTCTTCAAGTGGTAATTTGGAGTCTGACACATGAGGCTCTGAAATTTCTCTGTGATCAGTAGACAGCACAAATAAATCAGAAGACAAGATAGAAAGTCAGTGGAAGGGCTCTAAGAGCTCTTCTAGTTCAGTTCTTTGACAGGTAGGTCAGAGAGATCTCCTTTCCAGATCTGAAGACCCCTCACAGTGGGCTCCAAAACAATGTGGGCAACTCTTCTTGCGAGAGTGTGAAGGGGGAAAGGGGGAAAGCTGTAGGGTAGACCTAGGCTCATCCCAAGGGGTCGTGAGTTGGAAGGAGACTGAGGGGAGGTGACTGGTGGGTCAGGGAAATTTTCCCTGAGGTTGGGAAGTGTAGGTGGTGAAGAACTCGAAATTCTGCCACAAAATGGGTGAAGAGGGATTTTTCTGGTTGATAAGGTGGGGTTGGGAAGCTAGGGACTCAGTCAGCAGCAATAGTAGACTCTTGTAGACTGTAGTAAAAATCGGTAGATGTGAAGGGGATGACTCAGAAGGCTGTCGGAATTTTTAAGACACAAGGAGACTCAAAATTGTCAGCAGAACTCGATGGGTAACTCTGGGGACTCGAAGTGGGCTCAGAAGACTCAAAGAAAACTCTGAAAACAACTCTGGGGACTCAGGATGACTCTTAGACACACAGATTGTGATGCCAGAAAAGTGGGTATCTTTTCCTAAGTACAGTGGTGTTTTGTAGTGTACAGGTGGCTGTCACTAAGGTAAAATTTGGCAAAACTTGGAACTATCAAATGTCAAGAAAAATTTGAAAGAAAAGTGCCGAAGTAAGGCACTACAGATCATAGGTACAAAAGGAAGAGAGAAAAGGAGGTAAAAATAACCAAAAGGGAAGAGAAGCGGCAAAGAAGAGCATGCCTACGGTCTATGGATCACTGACTGACTCTGCAGGAGCAAGAGAAGTGGTCTGGGGTGGTGTGGCAGTGCTACTGGCAGCGGCAGGCATCGGAGACTCGAGTGGAGCTTATAGAGGCCGAGTTACCAGTGTCACAGCCCTCAGTGGAGGCTGCCAACAATTGGTAGACACGTGATACTTGTCTGGAGACCAAAAGCCAACATAGTATGGGGTGGATAGGGGTCAGAGCTCGAAGGGAACAGTGGATAGGGGTTAGCAGCGATGTTGGTAGCGGTGATAGGGGCATATGACCTAATTGGGACATGGCAGTAATTCTAGCCAAAAGAAGTGCTCAATTAGCCAAATTAGCCAAGAGTGGAGTGGCTGCAAAGTTTCCTGAGGGATGGTAGACCTGCAGGAACTGGCTGGGGCAGTGAAACAATGGTGGTACATTGTAAACTCAGCCTTAGGGAGTATAGACTCCCTACACTGCCATCTCTTCACACTCATTTGGGGGCATAAACATCATCATGTGCAGTGATTTTCATCAATTTCTGCCTGTCACTGTCAGTCCATCCAAAGCTCTGTACATTGCTCCAAAACTGCAAAGGGACTCAACTCTTGCTCAACTAGGCCATGCAATATATGAAGAATTCAAGACAGTGATTGTGCTGACAGAACAGATGCAGGTGACTGATGGTATATGGCTGGACTTTCTCAGCCATCTTTGAGTAGGACACATTCAGGAGACACATGTTTCAATGCTGTGCACATTGGTACTCACCAACCCTGATGTTCACCTGCCCAATTTTATGGTTAGTCCATGGGTGGACACCTCTCTCATTACTCCACAGCATGGCATATGTCAACAATGGAACAATGCCACCTTGCACAAGCATGCCCAGCACTCAGCCATGGTGGTTTTTGTGTGTACAGCAGAAGACTCGATCTGAGGAGAACCATTGACAGTATAGGAACGTTATGCTTTTGTATCCCAAGGAAATGGAGGCATGCAATGGGGCCATCAGCAGAAGGGAAACTTACCAGACACTGTTGAAGTTTGTATTGGCATGAAGGTTATGGTGACACAGAACGTTGAAATGGACCTTGATATCACAAATGGCATGTGAGGAACCATTGCAGACATTCTCTTAGATCCCAATGAACCAGCACCCACATAGGTGGATGGGGTGGCACATCTGAAACACCTACCACCTTTTATCCTGGTGAAACTTAACCGCACATGCACCTCCCAGCTACCTGGCCTGCAGGCTTCAGTCATTCCTGTCAAATCCATGACCAAAACATCTAGCATCCATTACATGACCATTGCAGGAGCCGCTGTGACCAGGCGCATGCAACAGAAACAATACCCCATGACATGCACATATGCCTTCACTGATTACCGCTCTCAGGGACAAATGATCTCCCACATAATCATTGATATCATGAGGCCACCCTCCAGAGGTCTAAACCTTTTCAATTTGTATGTCGCTCTGTCAAGAAGCTTGGGACAAGACATGATTAGACTGTTAAGAGATTTCGACGAGAAGTTGTTCCTTTGTACCCACTCCTCTGATTTATTGGCAGAGGATGATTGCCTGTTGCTGTTGGACAGACACACTAGGATTTGGTGGGCACAGCTCACCCAGAAAAATTAGTATTGCATACATGGTTGTGGCTTATGATATCTACGTTCCTATGGTCTCTGCTATGCATGTGAAGAAGGGGTGCAAGACACGTGTGTGTGATTGTTGAGTTTCAGAGGTGTTCTCCAAACTAGTTAGGCAGTCATGAGATGGAGGTGTGTGAAAAAAGCAGGGCCTGAACAGGAAGGTCTTTCAGATGCAGGATGGTTCCCATGCAGTTATGGTCGGACAGAAACCTTGCAAGCAAGGTAACTTTCAAAGTGCATGACACATCCCTCTGAATGAGTTCACAGCACAGCCACAAAGCTGCAGCCTCAGGCCACAGCTCATGGCTTTTTGAAACTCCAGGCCAGGCCCTGAGCCCCCACAGGCTTTCCCCATGGCTCAGCTTGGCTCAGCCTAGGAGGGCCCAGCCTGGCTCAGCTCAGGGCTTGAGGCCAGGCCCAGCACAACACTACTTGTTGGAGCAGATAAATCTCCACTGTATTGCAGTCCTAAGTGCGATGTTTTGGGTGCTTACATAATCACCTTAGAGTGGACTTAGCAGTACAATTCATAGAGTTCCCTCAGTAGCTCACAGCCTACTGAGGGTAAGCACCTACATATTTCACAGTATATTACTTACTGACATCCTGTAGTAGCCTACAGGTACAGTACCCTACTTAGTAGCTCACAGCCTACAAGGTAGCCTACAGATTATATTTCAAGACTACTTATACCAGATTACCAGATACAAGTCTACAAGAGAAAGACTGAGTTGAACCTATATGGAAGGTCCTCTACTTACACATATGGTAGTTTAGGATATGGTGCCAGCACAGATGGTCCATGCTCACCAGAGGTGTATATATACCACTGGGGTTCTACCCAGAGTAACTAAGACTTGAGCTTACAACTCTCATACCAACTACCAGTCCTTGAAACACAACATCAGCAAAACAGTCTTTTTTGGACAGAGTCACAGTCACTACAGTGTCACAGTTCAACTTTCCAGAGCAAATACTGCTCTAAATACACCATTTTCTGTGCTTCCAATGTATGGAATTATGTATTTAGGACATGTACATTCATACTAAAATACATTTGAGGTCTGAAATGTAGTACTTAATGAGTTGACAGCCACTGTGCAGCACTGTACAGATGGGGACCTTCCTGTCACACTGTGGGACTCTGTGGTGGCTGTACAGCACTGCACAGTCACAAACTGTTTTGCTGATGAAGTCCAAGACCTAACTGAACTATAAGGCAAGTAGTGCTCAGCCTTTGTCCCTTTGCCCCCTAGCACCTCTGTGCGATAGAAAGGAGAGTGGCTGTGTACTTGTGGCTTGCTACATAGTTCAATGTAGCACAGCAGTGTCTGTAAAGGTCACTATGTAGCACTACATAAGGGTGAGAAGACTACAATTACTACAAACACTGTATTGACTACATAGCACTACATAGCACTTCCTTTTTTTACAGATGCACTGAAAAAGCTGTCAGATGGTTAATTCCTCAGTAACCACAAGCTACTATATTAGTATGTACCTGTCAGATGGTTAATCTACAGACAGTCAGTAAAAGTAAGGGCTAAGTAAAATGGGTGACTTACTCCTCAGTAACCACAAGCTACTGAGGAGGCTGGGAGAAAATTTGCTCTACTGTATGTCTGCTTTTTTGCTCATGTAAGCAACTAATCTGTAGTGGCAATGTGAAGTTGGTTTACTTGCAACGACACCACAATGGAAGGATCTTTCAAAGTCTACTCGTTTCCAGACTAAGTGGTCTGTATTTCTGAGGTAGTGAAAGAAAGAGTCCCCATACTGTACGGTACATGGCCACTTTTATAGGATAGAGAACAGGCACGAAAGTGTCATCCATCAAGTACAGGCAAAGTAGGATCAAGAGATAATAAGAAGAAATAAACATATCTGTCAAGGTTTTCTCTCCATCTACACATCAGCTTGTCGCAGTCAGGCCGAAACCCTACATTCCCCCCTCCAGGGTATGAAGTACCCTTTCTCCACTTGCTTTGCCTCATGCCACGCCTTCATCCACCGTGGGAACTTCTGCATTAATTGATTCATCAGCAAGCTCCTCCTCATAGTACTCTTCATAGACACCATCCTCATCGTCATTGGTGGTTACAATGGTGGTGGACAAGGTGTCATCAGTCGTGATATGACTTGGTCCCATGACTGGTTGATTGGGTGATGCAGTGGACAGCAGATTGGAGTGGATACAAAGAGGTGGGGGAGTGGCAGGTCACTTACCAGCAGCTTTCGATGACTCTGGTTGACATCTCACATGGGTTGATCGATGATCTCCAGGGTGGCACTTGTATGGATGCTCGCGAGTATTGGTGGCAAATGGACCCCTCCCTCGCCACCTATCCTCTCTCTGTTTGTGGCAATCGAGGTATCCCTGGTGGTTCCTCTCCCTCTGCCTTTTCAATCGTTCCGTGGCATCCCAGAGCATGCTATCAATGGTGTCAGCCTGTGGGCTGGTAAGTACTTTTCCTCCCTTGATTTCTTCACAGCTACAGAGATCACAGTCAGCACCTAACACTTCCTCCTTAGTTGGCGGTGTCCCAGAGAACACTACACATGGGTGCCCACTACTATCGGTGTAGGGAGTGAGTACTCCCTACCAGGATATTTCTTTTATTTTATAGTTTTTATTTTCACTTTTATTTCTGTTCATTTACTCTAGTCCTTACTTAGTTTCGAGTTTAGACACGTGAGGTAGCTTATATAAGCCCTCGCGCACTTACACTTCACTGTAGCTACTTACAAAAATAATAACAAAGTTCGGAGAGTTTCGAGTTCGAGTTCGAGTTCGAGAAGGCTGCGTGTGGCCTTCTTCTTTGTCAGACAGTCTCAGACAGCCCTAGACGACCTCAGACAGCATTTCTCTCCAGGCTATAGAAGCCCCTTTGGAAGTTCTTTCTCCCTCAGATCACCCTAGCTCATCCCCAGACTCTCTATCTTCTGATTCTTCATCTGGAGCCCACCGCGAGGGGCTTCTGTCTTAGCCTGGTAACCCTTTTCTCATCTTAATCAGTCTCGTTTCTGCAGTTCCAGGTCTCGTTTCTTCGGTTTTGGTCGTGTTCTCGCAGTTTCCAGCCTCGGTCTCGCTTTTGTGCTCATATTCTCTCTCAAAATACTCACTCACATATCGCTATATTCATTCGAGCTCCCTCCGACGTCATGCACAGCCAAAATTCACCGAATCGTGGTTCTCCCGAAGCCTCGAGCTTCCTTCGGCGCCCCGAGGACCTTCGAAGGTTCCTCGATGACATAATTCGAGTCGCGACTGCAGCAAAATCACTTCTCGAGACTTGTGGAGGCCCCCTCGAGGCCAGTAAATCATGCGCGCAGCCACCAGTCACCTCTGCCAGCCGGTTACCTCGCCGAGTATATTCGTTTTGCTTTTTCTGTGGTCAGACAGGTCATATTCGAGCAAATTGTGGTTCGTGCAAGCAGTATTTAGCCGCGGGAAAGTGTCTACTGGTGAAAGGTCGCATTGTACTGCCTACAGGACAAGAGATACCACGAGAAGTACCCGGGCGCACTCTCAAGGACCGTCTAGACAGCTGGGATCTAGGAAACAGGTCTAAAGTCCCTGTTCGAGCACCTAGCACACCCTTGAGCTCGAGTGACGCCTCGTTGTGCCGCCCTTGTTCACCCTCTCACACTCTACCTACAAGCTACTCTCGCGGTCGACCTCTATCTCGCTCTCGCTCTCGTTCTCGCGGCCGTGGCCGCCCGCACTCGCGTTCTCGTTTGCACCTTGAAGATCCACCAACCCGCAGTCATAGGTATATAGATTCGTATTCGAGGGGGTCCCACAGCCGCCGCTCTCGTTCCCGCGACCACCACCACTGCCGCTCACCACCACCCGCACCGTCACTCGGGCGCTCGCACCAACCAACCCTCTCGAGAGACAAACCTGAGCTGGAACGGCTTGCCAGCCAGCTAGTCAACAGGCTCACAGCCTCAAGTATCTACAGTACTCGCTCGTCCTACAGTAGTCATCCACCAGCTCGCTCAAGAAAGTCTCGCAGTCGCAGTCGCACATCCCAGCCCTCTCGAAGGTGGTACTGAGTCGATGTAGGGTTGCTTTTGCTGGCCGGGTATTGTGTTCTATGTTTTTTTTTATGAACATATCATTCTTGAAGTTCCCTGCGCATCCACATCACCCCGACACCGTCAACGCGATATCTCAACCACCACTCACTCGTCCCTCTCGCAAACTGGGATTCGCGCTCTACTCGATGAGACCTTTCGAAAGATGTATTTTTCGTCGCATTCGCCCCAGCGCATCCGAAGATATCACCCATTCTCTGGAGAAAGACACTGTAGGACGAAATTTGGAGTATCTCGGGACTGGGTGCGCCGTTTTCCATATTTCTGCGTTCTCCCAACTCTCTACGCATCCCTCTACCACCCTCCGAAGTTTCGTGAGATTTGGCCCAGCGGTTCATCACCAACGCGACACTGTCCTCCCTCCCCCTACACTGTTTGACGCATAACTCATGCAAATCCGAACCGAATCTCTCGCTTTTCGCAGACGTTAATCTACTAGACGATATCTACCAGACGATATATGAGACGTCGCGAGTGCATTCTTCGTTCTAGAGTTATTCAAGTTTTCGAGTTTGGACAGGGTAGCGAGGTCAGGATCGCGTATCTCAATCATCTCCGCGCCGTACCTCTCGCTTTTTCGGATGGTGATGCTACTCGCTCATATCTACCTGGTGAGGCCTTACTCATTGCGATGCACTCCGTGGTTCTGGAGATACGGATGTTTCCGTGTATGGAGGGGGGAGACACAGTTTTACAGATATCTCGGCACTGCGTGCACCTTGTCCCCCGATTCCTTCTTCTCCCAACTCCCCAAGTTCATCCCTACCACCTCCCAGAGTTCCGTAGGACGCCGCCCAGCAGTTCCCCACCGACGCAATGCCGCCTTCCTAGCCCCTACCTTGCTTAGGTCGTAACTCAAGCAATTCCGCGCCGAATCGTTCGCTTCTTTCAGATGTGAATCTACTAGACGAGACCTACCAGACGATATATAAGACGTCGCGCGCGCATTCGTAGTTGTGGAGCTATTTGAACTTTCGTGTCTGAACAGGGTGAGGAAGTCGGCATCGCGTATCTTGGTCATTTTCGTGCCGTGCCTCTCGCATTTTTGCACGGTGGGACTGCTCATTTTTATCTACCTGGTGATACCTCTTTCGTTGCGGCACGCTCAATGGTTGGGGAGATACGGGTTTTCTTGGTGCATAGAGGGGTATGAGGCGACTTGGCGTATATCTCGAGGCTGGACGGGCCAATTGGTATAATTCCTTATTCTCCATCTCGTCCCAGGTGTCCTCTACTGCTACCTACGGTTTCGTATCGATTGTCCCAGCGGTCGTTGCTCGGCGGCCCCCTCTTCTCCCCCACTTTGCTGCCCCACACGCTGTCCACGTCGTATCTCCCTCGGATCTTCGAAGCGCCTCTCGCTGTTTGGGGATATCATAGTACTCGATCAGCGCTTTCGAATGGTATTCTTTTTGTCCAGATGGGTGCAGCCGTTGTGGAGAAAATCGAGTTTTTGTGAGTGGAGGTATCTCGGGCCGGTTTTGTTGATATCTCGGGATGGGGTGCGCGTATTCATTTGATTTCTTTTCCTACGTCCTCCCCATATCCCCCCTTACCATCACCTCGAGTTTCATGAGGTTTCGCGCAGCCATTGTCCTTTGGCGAGCTCGTCCACTACCCCTCCCTGCTGGCACCTTCAAGCTCGTACTGTCAGTTTGCAACTGAGGACAGTTGCATTCTCAAGTGACCCGCGGATGTAGGGAGTGAGTACTCCCTACCAGGATATTTCTTTTATTTTATAGTTTTTATTTTCACTTTTATTTCTGTTCATTTACTCTAGTCCTTACTTAGTTTCGAGTTTAGACACGTGAGGTAGCTTATATAAGCCCTCGCGCACTTACACTTCACTGTAGCTACTTACAAAAATAATAACAAAGTTCGGAGAGTTTCGAGTTCGAGTTCGAGTTCGAGAAGGCTGCGTGTGGCCTTCTTCTTTGTCAGACAGTCTCAGACAGCCCTAGACGACCTCAGACAGCATTTCTCTCCAGGCTATAGAAGCCCCTTTGGAAGTTCTTTCTCCCTCAGATCACCCTAGCTCATCCCCAGACTCTCTATCTTCTGATTCTTCATCGGGCTCACAGAAGGCAAAGCGAGACCTAGTTCGAGCGTCTCTACAGTAGGCTTCTCGAAAAAGGTGGTACCCGGTGGGCACCTCAGGAGGGTTCCCACTGTTTTGCCATAAGGCTAGGTCGTAGGTGAAGTATGACTGGACCTGTTTGCGATGGATCAGTTCGCACTCGCCCTGGCCCCCATTACTAGTGGCAGTGCAGATGGAGAAGAAGTTGAAGCTGACTCATTCGATGTTTCATCTGGGGTCTGGTTCAGCCATGTATCTGGATGCTGAGTGATTAGGTGTATGAGGGTTGGTAAGGGCTAGGTGTATGAGGGTTGGTAAGGGCTAGGTGGGTAAGTTCTGTAATGATCTCCGAGAGTGCAAGCTTGACCACTTCTAGGCCCAAGTAATCAAGAGCCCATGTTGGGTTTCGGGCTCACGACAAAGAAGATGGTGGAGTTAGCTCAGGTCGATGAACACCTGATCTGTGGTGATGATGGCACAGGGAGCGATTTGTCCTAGGGGGGTGCGGCCTTCGTCAGGGCTCACACCTAGGTGGTATGGCGTGGGATTGAGGTCTGAGGTGGTGGCAAGTCTGTGGTGCACGACAAGGGGTACGAGGAGGTGGAGATCAATTTCGTGAACGTCGGGAGCAGCACGGGTGACGATGAGGAGTGGAGGGTTGTTGATGAGGTGGATGTGGGATGTGAGTTTGGGGGCATCAGGCTTGAGGTTTGTTCTGACATGGGTGATATTTATGGGCTCCGCAGATATGAGGAGCCAAGTGTCCCAAGAACACCTGGGGGTCATCATCCGAAAAACCCCCATCACCCATGTCCTTCAAGTTTCCTATACCATCAATGCCAATTACCTCAAAATAATTGGCAAGCGCCTTGAGGTGGGCAACCTCATCATATGGCAACCACGTCTTGTCACCTGCCACCCATAGCACCTCAAACATAGCATCGGAATGACTTCCATGATGCCAGAGTATCCAGTCCACGGCCCACTCTCGACCACTTCCACCCAGCTCCAGGATCTGGTCATCTCGTTGCCCAGGGAATTTCCAATCATCGTTGGGTATGTGTATCCTCAGGAGTGAGGAGTGGAATATGTTGTGTATACCCCTCTGCTTTAGATTATCAGGAAGCTCAACACGATAAGAATTATTGCCAAAATCCTCCAATATCTGGTAAGGTCCCACAAATTTCGGGACAAGCTTCCGAGACATTCCCTTGGGGAGATTGATATTCTTCGTTGATATGTAAACTAAATCCCCCTTGACAAGTGGACACTCCCGGTGCTTTTTATTAGCACCAACTGTCTGTTTGACATGTGTCTTCATAATTGCATCATGAGCATCCATGATGGTCATCTTCATCTTGTTAGCAAAGGCTCGTATGCTGGGATATTCCTCCCGTTCTGGAGCATCCCAGATCATCTGCCTTGGCATTCACCCTGTATTGAGGAAGAAAGGTGTGTATCCAGTCGATTCTGAAGTAGCACTGTTACATCAGGAAAATTTTAATGAAATGATAATGTTATATAAGACTTTATCTACCCTGTAAAGCCCTATAAGTTATATCATAATGACATACACATTGGTAATGCTATATATTCTCTGGGAGCCTTGGCAGCATAGGTCAAAAGTAATCATTCAGGTAGAGTGGATCATATGTATCAGAATGTGAACAGTAGATCATATATGTCTTTCATTATCAGACATTACCAGCAGTTGTCATTGACACCACCAACAGCTTAAAATGAAAATTGCTATAGCAACCTTCAATTGAACATATCAATCATGATATTACAAGAAAGCATTTTCATTCAATATCAATTACATAATGAGTACCTACTGAGTACACTACTAAGTATGATGAACTACTTAAACCTCCAAAAAAGTGAAAATAAAGCAGAGAAAGACACTTACAGATGACTTCACACAAGGGTACACTTACCTGGATATGAACCCTAAGACTTAGAGTCTTAGAGTGACTCTTGCTCTGAGGTAGAACTCAGAGACAAGAGTGAAGAAGAGAGAGAAGGGGAGAGAGGATGAGTTTATATAACATGTACTATACAGTCATTACAAAGACATTCCCACACTTGTGGCTGGGGAAGAGTTGTTCAAATGATCATAAAATGATATAGATGACAAGACTAGATATTGATGATCAAAATGAAATCAGACTGAAAAGAATATTGTCATTCATATCATGATGATATTATCTGATGAGCAATTATAATGTACTGTCAACCACATAGCATTATTATATATGGCATATCAGCTCTTGTCATCATTATATCATGATGATAAAACTATTGTAATTCTTATATCAGGCCTATATGCAGTTGACCAGATAGTAAAATGTCTGCCAGGTTATCTAATGCATTATCTGACTATCATCAGTATGATTTGTAGATGATCATGCCTTATACACCATTATCCAATTCATATCAGACAGATAACTACTTACCATAATTAACTGGGAATACCAGGACTTCAAACCCCCCCTGATGTAATCGCAAATTCGATTGCTGGTAGCCTTGATACCCAATCCCTTTGATTTGGTCCAATACAGCAACGAAGCATCTGAGCAATGGTGCGATTAGCTCATTCAGTTGTGCCATCGGTCTCTGGATGGTAAGTGCTAGACATTTTTTGCTTGATTCCGATTAACTGATTTAGATGAGTCCAAAAGGTACTCATGAATAACATGTCACGATCACTTATGATGGCTCGAGGTAGTCCATGGAGTTTATACACCTCAGTGAACATCAATTCCGCGATTTCTCAAGCTGTGTAGTTCATTCTGCTTGGGATTATGTGCACCATGGATGTCAGTAAGTCGATGATGACTGTGATTGAGTTGTATTTGCCATCACGGTTCTTTGATTCAGGCAGGGGTCCCATGAAGTCAATGCCTATCACTTCCCAAGGTCAGGAAGGAACTGATAGCAGGTTGAGTAATCTGAACGGTTTATGTGTCAGGGGTTTGCTTTGCTGGCATGTCTGGCAGGATGTGCAGAACTGAGCAATATCTTTTACTATTGTATCCCACCATAGGAACTCTCGAATATATGCGATAGTTTTCTTGGCTCCCAAATGTGCAAGTAAGGAATGGGCTTGGTCAATTATGGTTTCTCTGAGTTTCTGTCCATTGATCTCAGTATCTGGTACACAGAATACTGTTCAATCAGATAGTTTTAGACATATGAAACCATCTGGAGTGATCTCAAAGTTCTTGAAAGCATGAGGGGCATCCGTGATCTGTTTGAAGAATGGGTCCTTGTCATATTTATTGCATGCAGCCTTCAGTACTCCCTCATTGCTGGGATATACTATGAGAGGCATTCATGTTACTTCCTTTTCGATGTGTTCTTCCACATTTGTACTCATATTGAGGTCATGTGTCCCTGTAGTGCATTGTTCTGTGGCAGTGGTGCTTACATTGGTGTCACATGCATCAGTTGCATGCTGTTCCGTGCCAGTATTCCATGTTGTCCCTGTCAAGTGTGTGTTATCTGAGGTAGGATGTTCACCATCCTTCCCCCCCTTCTTTCGTTGACCTGGTCCTAGGAGAATGAAACGATGCTTCACTCACTTAGCAAATTCTGCACTGGTCTCGGGTCAGCCAGTCTCGGCAGGTGGTGGGGTGGGTGGGCGGCGGCATGCTCGCCTGGTGGAGTCTTTTGATGGTGTTGCATCCATGTGAGGGCTTATAGCGAGGGCTTCCATACTGACATATAGAGGTGCAGATATGATGTGAGTATTAACCTTGCTCAAGGTAGGTTCATTCACATCAGGATCGCAGTGTAAGTATTCACTTGGCGATTGTATCATGCCCAGTGCATCAAACTCATACATGCGAGAGAGTGCATCTGGGAGCACATTCTCCTCACCTGGTACATACTTAATGTTGAAATCAAAAGCTGACAGCTTCTCTAGCCAGCATGCCTGTTGACCCGAGAGGTCCTTCTGATTCAGCAAGTAGGTTAAACTTTTATGGTTCGTTACCCATGTAAAATGAACACCCTGGAGTATGTCATGGTGACGAAGCATCATCTCAATGCCAGCAAGGAACTCTTGTTTGTGTACTGGGTAATTTCGTTGTGTGGAGGAAAGTTTGGCTGAATAAAATGCAGCTACCTTCGCTGACTTCCAGTCAGGTCCTTGTGCCACCACCCTGCCAATGCCATTTCCACAGGCATCTGTCATGACCCACATGGGGTCACATCCAGGGTCATAATTCAAAGGTACATGGCAGTGAGGTGCACAAGTGGCCACATATTCCTTTACCTTGTCAAATGCACACTGCTCAGTGAAAGTCCAATGAAATGGTCAGGTATCTGCACTTGCCTCTGTGAGAACTCTGAGAGGTACGTGCACTTTGTATATATCATCTGCAAGATAACCAACCGATCCAATGAATCCCTTGCACAGCATTTGATTTGTTGGGACCTTCCAGTTGACAATATGATCGACCTTTTCGGGATCCATCTTTATACCATCATCAGTCACGATGCATCCCAATATCTTTACCTCTTTACAGAGGAACTGGAGTTTCTTCTCACTCAGGTAAAGTTTCTTGTGAGTTAGAATTTTGAGAATGATTTTGACATGGCGAATGTGGTCTTCCAGAGTGTCTGAGTATATCACGATGTTGTCCAGGTATACATCCAGGAATGATCCCAGGTATTCCCCAAACAGGTGGTTCATGAGCGCCTGGTAAGTAGCCAGTGCATTACAATCTCCTTGTTGGATAATGAGGCTGACCATGTTCCCATCAGGGGTGGTTACGGCTGTCCACTTGACATGTTCTGGCACCACTCGGATCTGCTTGTAGGTGTCAGCACCATTGATGATTGAGCGGTATGGTTTTTGAGTGACCCATCATAAGATCCCATCCATGTCAGGCATTGGTGATGACAGCTTCTGGGTGTTCTTGTTCTGCTTGCGAAGGTCAACAACCACTCGCAGGCATGGTGGGTTACCAGGCTTGGGAATAAGCAACATAGGACAGGTATTGCAGGCTGCAGTAAGTGCCCAGTGGCCCATCTTCAAGTAGGCATTCTTTTTCTCTGTCCACAGAGGTCATAGTGCCTCTGGGCATTTAGAAGGTCTCCACTGATAGGTTTTCTTCTCGTCAATCAAAGGTATTTCGTGGTTGATAGCTCGGAATGGGGGCAGCGCCATTGCTCCAGCTGGGGAACATAATGGTTTGGCAAGGTCTTGTAGGTACTTTCTGGCCTTTTCAAGGCTTTCATGATATACTTCAGTAGCATGAGACTCCAGTGTCGATACTTGAGTGCCCTTCATTTTGGTGGGGGTCTTACTCCCAATTATTACTCTCGGTGAGTGTAATCCCACCATAGCCTTGTGTTGATAAAGAAATGGCATCCCCAGGATGAGGTCGTAATTCTGCAAATTCATCACATCAAAGTGTCATTCACAGTCGATTTCCTGATACTGCAATCGCACTTTGGTACCAAAGTTGACTTTAGATCGTGATCCTTGGATGGCCAATTGGATTGATAGGGGTTTCTCTAGTGGAATGCACTTAACCTTTAATTGTTCAGCCAAGGTAACTGACATGAAGTCAGCCAGAGATCCAGTGTTGATCAGTGCATGTCCTGGGTGGCCATTGATGTGTACCACCACGACCAATGGTTTAGGCACCTTCCGAGTGAAGTGCTTTGCTGTCACAGAGTTTCTCTGCAAAGTGATCTTATCTTTGGACTTCACAGTGCTACCGTTCAGCTGAATAGGGCAGCAGGACAAGTTCTCTTCGAGATCCACCCATTCATCAAGTGCGTCACTTTCACCCTCCTCTTGGTATAGGGTACTTAGGCCGATGTCATCACTTTCCATTGGGTCATCACCAGTCAGGTCAAGACAAGCACGGAGTAGCACCTTAGCATGCCAATGCACCACATTGAACTCTGGTATCTGTAGTTTAGGTGCAGGAAGGTCGAAGCAGAGGGCCATATGGTAGTCGTACACCTCGTACATGTCATTATCCTTTCAGACACACGCAAAGCATCCACCATTCCCCCCCTCCAGACTTTCCATGCTGAAAGTTTCCAGTTTGGCAACCACATGCTCCTCCACTGGGATTCCCATAGCCAGGGATTTCCAGGTATGCTCCCTCTCCAGGCAGTGTATCTCAGCTTTAGATAGCCCAGCTCACTCACCCTTTCTGAACCAATACCAACTATTGAGTCAGAATGCAGGGGTTTGCAACAGGCTGGTCGCAACAGTGATGTTGTCTTCTGGGCCAAGGACATCCCTTTCACTCTCTACGATCATGTGTCATCCATCATGCAGGTTGTATATCACAAATCGGGTATCCATGTATGTAGCCAATGAGTCTGGATCATCACCAGGATAGCAAATTCCTGATAAGCATTCCATAGCATGGTCAGCTAGTGGCATACCAATCCGGGGACCTGTCACTAGTGGGCCCTGCAATGGGCCAGACTCATAGAAATGGATTCTCATTCCACCAAGAGGGTCGCTTTCATCCATGGTAACATCATTATCACTTCTGTCATCGTCATCCTGGTCACTCCATACACTCTCCAGGTCAGGAATGGTATCATCAGGGTCATCTTCGTCATTAACAGTGGGGCCTTGTGTATGGATGAAGTTCAATGAAACTCCAGGTTTGTGCTCCAATTCTTTGGCCAAATGTCTTTGTTGGTCAACATCCCCGAAGTCCACATCAACACCAAAGCTCGTAACACCCAGAGGCTTCCCCAAGGATGTTACTTTCTGCCAATCAGGGCAGTTTCATGAGAAATGGCCAGACTTGTGACAGATATAGCATAGGCCTTCGGCCTTGTGTCGTTCCTGATCCTCCTTGCTCAGCCTTGGTGAGTCAGTTTTTCATTTGCCTGAGTTCTTATCCCTTTTCTGGTGCTGACCACTTCCCAATGGAGTAGGTTCCTTTGGTCAATCACTGCACTTATCCCTCTTTCGACAGTGACATTTCTTCCAGTGATGACTGGGTCTGTTGTCTTCTGGGGTCACTTCAGTATGCCTGGATGTACATTTCTTACTGTGGTGCTGCCGGGGTCTCCAGTTGTGGCCCCCCATTACCAACTGAGCAATTTCCAGGATCTCTGCAGTAGATATGATCTCCCTTAGAGATGACACCTCGGGATTCAACTTTTCCTTCCACAGTTCGCTCTGCAGCTCCTTTCATAGTCCAAACCAGAACTTGTAAGCCTTGTTACCCTCATCAGTCTCGCCAATCATATTCCACAACTCGTTCAATTCATATAGGTATTCCTTGACGGTTTTGGAGTTCTGGTAACACAACTGCAACTTTTCTCTTTGCCACAAATGGAAGTCAATAGGGAAGCAGTAATTGAACAACTCTGTGAAGAAGTCAGACAACCGCCACTTGTACAGGTTTCCTGACACCTCATGCATGTAGAACTCTCGAGCCTTATCAGTGAGGTGGTGCAATAGTATGAACATGCAATTCTTCGATGGGACGTTCCCATCCTTTACATAGGTGGTTCCTTCAGTGACAAACTGTTGGAATGCATAAATGTCATCGGAGCCATCATAATCCACTGGCAGTATAGGCTTTAAGGTAGTCCTCCTAGTCCTTGACTTTCTCTTAGGTCTGCAAGCACCTCAACTATGGCCCCTTCAGTGCCATCGTCTTCCATGGTGATGTCTCCCATGCCCTTGAGAGGTATTACTACTGGAATCAGAGGTCAAACCACTAGTATCTGATGAGGAGCTATCATTGCTCAAGCACGAGCTTTCACTCTCAGTGGATGAGGTGTTGTCACTGTTCTGAGTCAAAGATGATTCATCTGAGCTGTCCAAGCCCGAGTCATCAGAAGTATGGGAGTTATCACTCGAGTCATCACTTGAGGGTGAGTCCTCGCTACTGGATGAGTAGTTGTGACACTGAGACTTCTTAGATTTCCATGACTTCTTTTCATCCTTTTCAAGACGTTTGAAAGCATGCCCAATGTAACTCTTTGGGTTGACTTGTTGTATAGGTTCCATCACCTTCGGGGTTTGCTGTCTCTCATGGCATTTATGGTCTCGGTGGGTGACTTTATCGATTAATCCCTCAATGGGGTTCATGTTGGATATTGTGGCAACCGGCCAGTGTTGGCACGTGTTTGCATGCTTACTTAATCACTTTGCATCGCACTTAGCACTAGACAATTTTCCTAGTCCCTCAGTAGCTTGCCAGACTACTGAGGGTGAGTACATTCATTACTTAGGTCTATTCCTATCTCACTGGTACTCTGTAGTTACCCTACAGGTACATACTAATATAACAGTAGCTTGCCAGACTACTGAGGTTACCCTACAGGTTCCCTCTGCCAATAACAAGAAACTCCTTTAGTTCAGAGGGGCATTGACTTTTTCAGTTGCCTTCTTGGTTCATTTCTTGTCATGTTTCCATTTCTCCTTCCCTTTGCGAGGCTCCACATGGGCATCAGTTGACTGTAAGTAGTCACTTTTCTCTGGCATAACTGTCCTTTTCTGAGACTTTGACTTCAAGGGTCTGGGTTGATCACTCTCACTCTCCAGGGCTAACCTTTGCGCAGCATTCCAGGAAATGAGGGCAGCACATTGTGCTTCTAGATCTAGTTCACCTTCACTCATATCTAGCACCCCCCAGTCCTTAGGGTCAGGTCCTTTCCCCTTTGTATCCTTGGGTCTGCCATGTTCACTTCGGGCGCTCAATAGAGATCGCCTCCAGATATGGTCTCTGTTGGAGATTGATGCTTTTACCTTAGCATATTTACCTATCATCGCACAGCCTTACATAATCATGCCCGTCACTTGGGTTGAACATTTTCTCCTTCGAACCTCAGACTTCCTTTCATTAGTCTGAGGTAACTATTAATCCATTCGTTACAGTACAGTCCTTTACTAACTATCTGTAGTCTCCCTCTTACAGGTTAGATG
Source organism: Pisolithus microcarpus (assembly GCA_024613185.1). Lineage (NCBI taxonomy): Eukaryota > Fungi > Basidiomycota > Agaricomycetes > Boletales > Pisolithaceae > Pisolithus > Pisolithus microcarpus. Next base: position 1,003,178 of record JANFAI010000002.1, on the reverse strand, counting down.
ACTACAATAGAGACTTCCTTTCATTAGTCTGAGTCTCCCTCTTACAGGTCCGGACTGCCCTCACTCCAAAAGGTTATGAGCCCTGAGCTCTAACTTAATTCAAACTCAAATAAAGTGGTACCACTACTAGCTACAGGAAATGTCATCGACTCCCGCACACTCCGTCTCGACAGCTGGACCTACTGGGTCTATGACAAGGGCCAGACCATCTGCAAGTGCCTCAGCCTCTGGAAGTGCCAAAGTAGCACATGCATCCAGCAGACTATATGACATAGAAGCACTCGCAAATGATGGCTCGAATTTTCAGATGTGGAAATTTCGTATGAAAAAAGTACTGTCAGTTCGAAACCTCTGGAACGTAGTTGCTGGCACCGAGACAACTGCTCCAAATGCCAACTCTCACCCAGACAAATATGAGGAGTGGCTAACCAAGGACCAAGAGGCATGCGCGCAAATAACCCTTACCCTCAAAGATGAACCACTGAGTGGTGTCATGTATGAGACCTCTGCGGCGGCAACCTGGAAGAAACTAGGTGATAGATATGAAGGAAAAGGGAAGCAGAGCATTGCATATATTATCGGTGACCTCTTCCGAGGGACACTGGCAGATGACCAGCCCATGGAGACACAGCTAAATGCAATGCATCAGAAATCCCATATACTGGCCTCTCTCGGTCAACCTCTCGACGACTCACTCGTTGCGATTGCGATGGTAATTTCGCTACCTCAATCATACTCTACCCTCCGCACCATTCTCATGTCATCGAATGACAAGCTTACAATCGACACCGTTAAATCTCAAGTCCTCATCGAGGAAAAGTCACAGCAGGCCTCGACCAGCCATTCTGCACTTGCTGCCAAAACGAGTGCTAATAAAAAATCAAAACCGGCAGACAAGAAGAAGAAGAAGAAATGCACCTACAAGCCATGTGGGAAATCTGGACACCTGGAGAGCGAGTGTTATAAAAAGAAAGCGGACGAGGCTTCTAAGCCTACCTCGCAGTCTACCTCGCAAACCGACAAGGAAAAGCCTAAGGAGAAGACGGAGCTGTCAGCAAAGATAGTTCAGGTCGAAGATGATGTCTCACCTCTTTGTCTCTTCATGGCTCGGTCACGTCCTGATACAAGTATATCTGAATGGGTAGTGGACTCCGGTGCCTCAGCACACATGTGCTGCCAGCGCCCATGGTTTGTTTCCTTCCAGAAATTAAATCCGACTCAACCCGTCATCATCGGTGATGGCAGATCCATTCTAGCCACCGGCAAGGGCAGGATCAAAGTAACCATGCACCTAGACAACGGTCGAGCCAGTCCTACCATCCTTCGAGATGTGTACTACGTGCCAGACCTCGATACCAACCTTCTCTCAGTACCCGCTCTCGCCTCAAAGGGACTACAAGTTACCTTCGGAAATCGAGGATGCAGAGTAATAGCAAATGACGAAGTGGTCGCCCAGGCAACCAGACGGAAGTCCCTCTATATCCTAGATGCAACTGTCAGCTCCGGCAGTCATACAGCATACATTGTCTCGTCACCTGATGCTCCTGACTACAATGAACCCCTTTCTGCACTCGCATCTCGTACAACTACATCGAAAGCCACACTTGACATCTGGCATCGTCGCTTCAGACACGTGAACATCCGAAGTGTCCTAAGGTTGGATGAGAAGGACTTGGTAGCTGGTATGGAGGTAACTGGGTCAAAAGAGCATGACTCGCCGACATGCAAAGCCTGCCTGAAAGGCAAGCAGCACCGCAAGCCAATAACGACGAGGTCAGAGGTGCAGAATCCGACTGTACTGCACAGGACCTACACAGACGTCTGCGGACCCATGGAGACCACCTCTCGAGCTGGACATCGCTACTTCGTAACATTTATCGATGGGCATTCTCATCACCTAGTGGTCCGGTTAATCAAGACAAAGGATGAAGTCCTGGGCCTTACCAAGGAATATTTCGCCCGTGCTGAAGCCGAGACAGGGTGTACACCAAATTACCTTCGCAGTGACGGAGGTGGTGAATATACCTCAAAGGAGTTCGAAGCCTATCTGAAGGTAAAAGGGATTCATCACGAGAAGACGAATGCCTACACACCTCAGGAGAACGGAGTAGCAGAGCGGATGAACTGCACAATAGTCGAGTGCGCACGTGCGATGCTCAACGATGCGGGCCTACCAAACAAGTACTGGGGGGATGCAGTACTACATGCTGCCCATATTATAAACCATCTCCCTACGAAGTCGCTCGAATCAAAGTCTACCCCCTACGAGGCCTACACAGGGAACAAGCCCTCGGTTGCCCACCTACGAGTCTTCGGATGCACGGCACATGCGCATATCCCTGAAGAGAAGCGTCAGAAGCTTGATGTGAAGTCACTCGAATGCACTTTCCTCGGATACTCAGAGAATAAAAGTGCGTACATATGTGTTCATTGAGCCAGTGGGCGAATTGTCGAGTCTCGCGATGTCGTCTTCGATGAGGGGACTGGGAAGAAGCTCGACCAAGTCGAGATAGATGTAGTGACTAAAGGAACGAAGAGGTTAGCGCCTACGAATGAGTATCGAGGCACTGAAACAAAGATGGATGCACCTCGAGAGGAAAAGACTCCAGATCTTGATGATAAGAGTCTGGATGGGGGGGACAGCGACCCAGGATACTGGGAGACCCTGTCCAATGATGGATACGACCTAATCGACCCACCGATCGAAGAGGATCAAGCCCGATCGCCCCCCGAGCCCGAAAAGATGCCTAAAGTTGAAAAAACTGCCTCTGAGGACAACCTCGCACCAAAAAACAGTTGAAACACACCCAGGGCGACCTAGTAAACCTACTCGAACCTCTCAGCAGCACCCAAGTGCGACGCCTCGACCCCCAGGTCCATATCCAGTGCCAATACCACCTGCACCCCTCAGAAGGTCTTCCAGGGCAAGGAAGAAGCCTGGACGAGATGACGACCCTCAGTTCTTTGTCAATGCCTATGAAAGAAGGACCTTACCCGTTGTTGGACCGTCGCGAGAGGGTGTGGAGGTCAGCAGCACTGAGGAAGCGACCGGAGAGGGCGAGGATGCGGCGAGGAGTGGAGATGAGGCTGTGCCACAACAAGTGCACACAGCTTACCAAGCAAGCACTTCGTGCGACAACGAACCGACTACGTTCGCAGACACCATGAGTCGTGCTGATGCAGACCAATGGTATGCTGCAATGGCCGAGGAACCACGAACCTTTGTGAAGATCGGACTGTATGAGGAGGTACCGCGTCCACCTGATCGCAAAATTATTGATTCGAAGTGGGTCTACAAAGTCAAACGAGGGCCATCAGGCAACATCGATAAGTATAAAGCCCAACTCGTTGCAAAGGGGTTTTTGCAGGTATACAGAGTGGACTACACAGAGACCTTTGCACCGGTAGCTAAGTTCTCGACCATTCATTTGCTGCTCGCACTCGCTGCCAGGTACAATCTAGAGATCCACCAGATGGATGTCAAGTCTGCATTCTTAAATGGTAAACTCAAAGAAGAAGTCTACCTTCGTCCCCCTCCTGGGTTCCGAGACTCGAGTGACACGGTGTGGAGACTCCACCATGCCCTGTATGGACTTAAACAAGCTCCGAAATCCTGGTATACTCGTCTTCGAGAAGTTTTCACATCCCTAGGGTTCACTCGCAGCAATGCAGACCACAGCCTTTTCTACAAGGTCGAAAATGGTATCCTCGTTATCATCGCTGTCTACGTAGACGATAAACTCATCCTCTCGAAGAGCCGCGAGGCTATTGATCGTCTCAAGGAGCAGTTAGCTGCTGAGTACGACCTCTCAGACTTAGGTGAAGCTCACTGGATACTTGGCATGGAGATTATCCGTGATCGAGACAAGGGTGTAATCGAGCTCTCGCAACGATGCTACGTTGAGACCATCCTCGAGCGGATTGGGATGCACGAGGGTTGCACTGTCGCTACCCCCATCGAGCAGAACCTCAAGCTCGAGAAACTCGAATCTCCGGAGTGTGATCTCAGATCATACCAAAGTGGGCTAGGTGCTTTAATGTACGCTATGCTAGCTACACGACCGGATATTGCCTTCACAGTGGGCGTGTTAAGTAGACATGCAGCATCCCCGGGTGACCGACACTGGTCTGCCCTCAAAAGGGTCTATCGCTACCTTCGAAAGACCATCGACACTCGACTTTGCTACTCGAAGGACTCTGGTAACTATCTGATTGGCTACTCGGATGCTGACTGGGCAGCCGATGTAAATGACCGACGCTCTGTCACTGGGTATGTCTTTACACTGTCCAGTGGCGCCATTAGTTGGTCCTCGAAGAAACAATCCTCTGTTGCCCTATCGAGCACCGAGGCTGAGTATATGGCTGTGTCCGCAGCCACCAAAGAACTTGTCTGGCTTCGCACACTTCTTCGTGAGTTAGATGCCGACTCGATGAACCTTCCTACCCCCCTCTTCGTCGACAATCAATCTGCAATCGCACTGACGAGCAATGCTATGTTCCACAATCGCACCAAGCACATAGCTATTCGTCATCACTTCGTACGTGAGAAGATCAAGGAGGGCGAAGTCGTTGTCAAGTATATATCAACTACGGAGCAAGTTGCGGACATTTTTACCAAAGGACTCTCACGAGACAAGCACTGTACATTTTCTCTTGGTATGGGCATTATATTTTAAGTTCTGCTTCGATGAGTGGGCGTGTTGGAGATTGATGCTTTTACCTTAGCATATTTACCTATCATCGCACAGCCTTACATAATCATGCCCATCACTTGGGTTGAACATTTTCTCCTTCGAACCTCAGACTTCCTTTCATTAGTCTGAGGTAACTATTAATCCATTCGTTACAGTACAGTCCTTTACTAACTATCTGTAGTCTCCCTCTTACAGGTTAGATGACTACAATAGAGACTTCCTTTCATTAGTCTGAGTCTCCCTCTTACAGGTCCGGACTGCCCTCACTCCAAAAGTCTCTCTCATCTGGGGTCAACTGGCGCTCAGCCTCTCTGATGACCCTTTCTTGATCAGGTCATAGCTTACCAGTGGTGCATCGTTCACATGATTTCTTGTGCACCACTTTGGTCCAAGAGCATTTGTCATCACACTCTTTCTCAGCCTCACTCATGGAGGTGAGGGACACAGCATTGTCATTGCCCACAAGAGGTAAGTCTTCAGAATCACTGTGATCTGGTACCACCAATCTAACAGTGTGAGCTGCAACAGCCTCCAGGTATTTATCATCCGGGATCTCTGACAAGGTCATCCTCAAGTCAGGTATGTTCATGGCTGCACTTCGGGGCACCAGGCTTAAGCTTCTTGAATTTGTACGTACTACATCACTGTACATTTGCACGTTCTCAGCAACAACTTTTTCAGCCAGAGTGGAGTATTGACTTCCAAGTGGAGTCAACTTTGGCAGGGGAGATGTTCCGTTTGTTGGAAAGGGCTGTAGGCAGCCTCAGTAGTGACTCAACTACTATCATATTAGATGTACCTGTAGGCAGCTACAGGAGATCAGTAAGTAGTGTACTGGTAGGAATACCTAGACTTACCCTCAGTAGTGACTCAACTACTGAGGGAACAAGTACCAAAAATGTACTCTAAATGTGCGCTCTAAGCGCTTATGTAATCATGTAATCCTCGCACCTAAGTCAATATCAAACAGGGGGGATTCTATCTCCAACACACCGTTAGCATCAGCACCAGGCTGAGCCAGTGGACTGTGAGGTAGGGAGTTAGCTTGAGCACAGGTTGCTCGGCAGAGGTTGTAATGCATGTTAGACATTCTAATGGGTGAATTTTTAAGCAGGATACTTGCTCGATTTTTTCAGATGGGGGATCAGGCCGTAAGTTGTTCGAGAAGGTATTGGGTATCAATTAGTTCGAGATGGTGACTGAAGTCGGGAAAAAAAATATGTAGTGGCGATGCGAAGTTGGTTTACTTGCAACAACACCACAACGGAAGGATCCTTCAAAGTCTACTCATTTCCAGACTAAATGGTCTGTATTTCTGAGGTAGCGAAAGAAAGAGTCCCTGTACTGTATGATACATGGCCATTTTTATAGGATAGAGAACAGGCATGAAAGTGTCATCCATCAAGTACGGGTGAAGTAGGATCAAGAGATAATAAGAAGAAATAAACATATCTGTCAAGGTTTTCTCTCCATCTACACATCAGCTTGTCGCAGTCAGGCCAAAACCCTACATAATCTTTGCACCTAAGGTATGTACTACTCAGGGGGCAGTTTATACTCAACAAAAGCTCCCATTTTCAGACATGCTGAAGCATGATTGTCCAGCTTTCCATACACTACAGAGGGTTGAATGGCATCTCATGTGACTCACACTGGGAGGGACCTATGGGTTGACCAGACACATCACTTTCCAATGAAGGGGATGAGTGGTCTGTGCACCCACTCAGACAGTGGATGGCCTGTCGACTGCATCGGTCGTCGAGAATTGCCGGAAATGTGTCGGCCCACGTGGCACTGAGAGGAAAGGATGTATGTGAGTACATTCAGGCACGAGAGACCCGTCAAAACGGGTGGAGATCTACGCAAGGTCGAGGGGGAAATAGAGAAGCGCCTTGGGAAGGACTGGTCCGAGTTGGAGAGTTCACTGGTGGATGGAGCGTCTAGTAGGGCTCTTGTGTTACTCTATGCTCATTTCCTGCAATTGGAGCTTGATTCCAAGGCGTTGTCGGAAGGTATGTTGTGTAATCGGTCGAACACTTACTGGTACCCTGGACTCACTTGGCCATTAGAGCAGAAATCTTTGCTACTTCAGACTCTTCTGCTGTCGAATGCCTACCTCAGCATTGTGTCGGTGCAAAACTGGCTGTCTCCGACACTTGCTGTCATGCTTACATTGCTCGGGCTGTCGTTCCCGGAAGACGTAACCTACAAGCGCAGCTTCCTGGTTTTATGCCTGATGCTGCCGCTGACGATGTAGACAACCTCTCTGACGTCGTGTGACAGCTAAGAGAAACCGGCGACGAACGTACCGAGGAAGCAGGGAAAGCCTTCAACAGCCTGCCTTCTCTGGAGGTTGTTGACTTGCACTTCAGAGGTACGCTCTTGTTGATTTATGTTGATTTTTGTTTGACACGACTCCAGTCATTGGTGAACGTGTCGTAGCTCCTTCATCAATTGTGTTTTTGCTGGTGAAACTTCGGTTAAGGGATTTGTCCTCGTTGCCTATAGATACTATAAAGAGTGAAGACACGGAGGCTGAGGGTTCGCCTGTTAACGATGGGATTGACGAGAAATTTCTGCATAGTCGGCGGGACGCGGAGGAAATTGAGGTTGGAGACACGGGATTCGTTCATGCTCCTTATTGGCCTGGGGTACGCCGTATCCCCAAGTGTCTCATTCTACTTTCGCTCTAACTCCCGCACAGCTACGCAAGCCTGGTCCCCCCTTTGAAAATAGCGGATGTTCCTCTTTCGGACCCCTCGAAGGAACGCAATTATCGCTGCTACAAACTCCAATTCCAGGCCCCGCCTAACGTAGGCCTGTTCACCTGGAAAGTGTACTTCGTGAGCGACACGTTCGTTGGTGGAGAGACCTGTAGGGATATTGTGGTAGGTTTCTACGCAAATGAGACTCCTGAGGATTGGCCTGACAGATCCTTAGCTAAAGATTGATGACGTCTCTGCGCTCAGTGCTGATGAACAGCACTTGGAGGACGAAATATCTGATCCGGAGGACACACTAGCTGGACAAATGGCGGCCATGCGAGGGGGATGAGTAAAGAAGGTGCCAGTGGCGGAGGCGGATAGCGACGATAGTTCAACTGATGATGGTGGTGAGGACGACGGTTCCGACGTGATTAACTTAGTATATATGACCGCAAGCATTGCTTTGGCATAGTGGAAGTTTTCGCGGTCTCTTCGTGTCAAGAAATGATGAGCAAAAAAGGCAGCAAAGCACGGACGCTTAGGCGCTTAGAAGTGGTCTGGGCGGCTGATAACTTATCAGTGACTCTCCGTTAGGATTGGGTGGACGACACAATCCTCCACAGACTTCAACCAAGCCCTGTGAGCAAGAAATGCATGCATATGTATTACAAAAGTATGATGCTCTACACGGCCTCACGCTTTCGGGGTGTCGCGCGAAGAATGTCATCCACCCTACATTCCATCCGTGAGCAATCGAAACACGGTCGAAACAAGATCCCCGTACCGAATGATCATCTCTGCGGCCTCGCTGGCACTCAGGACGACTTGTCGTTTCAGTTTGTAACTCTCCGTTACGCCTAGGTTCTTCATCGAGGCGATCGTTCCCTCGTTCATGTCTATCACGAGTTGCGTGGTTGGAAATCAACAACCTGAAAGTGTAAAAAGGATCGAACGCACCAAGCCCGGCATCTGGCTGTCCTTCGAAGTGTGCAGCCCTCAGACGCGTCACGAGATCGCTTGAATCGTATCCGGCATTAACAGCGAGAATCGTCGGAATCTGCCTGAGTGCATGTGCAAACGACTGGACTGCGATAGCCTTCTTGCCCTTGACTTTCCGGGAAGCTTCGTCAACGGCACAACTCATGAGCATTTCGGAGCATCCACCGCCGAGAACAACGCGGGTCTCTTTCACGGTCTGGGAAAGCACCGATAGAGCATCGTGCAACGAGCGTTCGGCCTCGTCTACCATTTGGTGCGTAGAACCGCGCAAGACGACGGTGCAAGCCTCACCCGCGGCCACACCCGAGAATTTTATGAGCTGAGTCCGAACGTCAAACATGTTCAGGTGGAGACGAGGCAAAACTTGCCTTGTCTTCGCCAATGATGATCTCCTCGATGAGATCACATCTACCGAGCTTCACTAGGTCCGGACGGTCGAACGTGCTTGTGATCTCACCCCCAGTGACGAGCGACAGCCTTTCTACGCCCTCAAAGTCAGCATGCTCGATGACCATGATTCCCTTCTCAGTTAGGATTGATTCAGGATAGTTGTAAATGAGTTGGCGGTTCACGAAACAATTGATGCCGTGCGTGGCGATGGCCTCGACTTTAGCTTTCATCTTTTCTCGTTCCGCACGTTCGAGTTCTGCCAGTTTGCCTGTAGAGTCTACTTTCATTCTGGCTCCGAAGACTTTTATTTTGTCGGTGTCCATCGCTGTAAAGAAAAAAGAGTATCAGCAAACCGTGAAGGATAGTCGAACGGGAAAGTCCCATCGTACAAGTGTTGGCAACCAATATTTTGGCATTCTCCATGCGTTTTGGCGAGTTGACGGCGATTGTTTTGTCGAGAATGAAACCTAGTGTGAATCAGATCCCATAGTGTGGGCATTGCAAGCTTCGGACGTGCCTTCGTCCAGATAAGAATCGGTTAGTTTGCCACCGACTTTCTTTATAATCTGGATATGTTCGAGATCCGTCGAACCCTTTTCGGGGCATGAGCACGAGCGGAGCGTCAGTCAGATGTGCGACCCAAATCACCTTTAATCGGAGGACTGCATCTACGGCGAGATTGGCAAAGTAAACCTTGTCTTGCGAGAGCACCTTGGACGATAGCGTCGTCCGTGCGATGTTAAACAAGTCTTCGCGGAACCGAGCTGGATCAGACCTGCGTAAGGCAAATCCGAGTCTGGATAAAATGACGACAAGACGATGACGCGTCGACGTACGCGTGATCGACGGCTGCTTTCTGTAATGCGTCCAAGGCAGCCGTGTTAGCAATGCGGTAGCCCTCTACGATGGTCTGGGGGTGTATCTTCATCGCAATCAACTTTTCTGCTTCCCTCAAGAGCTCTGCAGCGAGTACGCAAACGCTTGTCGTTCCGTCGCCGACTTCATCGTCCTGTACCTTGGATATGTTGACGAGGATCTTGGCAGCCGCATTGTCGAGCTGGATGGATTTGAGGATGGTAGATCCGTCGTTGGTGACGTTGATGTCGCCAGTCGAGGTCGACTGCAGTATTTTGTTCATCCCCTTTGGACCGAGGGTGGATTTGACGAGGTCGCCGACAGCGAGTGCGCCGACGAAGGATGCGAGACGGGCATTCTCTGCCTTTTCTTCTGTCGCCTGTGAGGTTGATAGCGTCAGGGTCTGCTGATCGGCAGGACGACGCTGATTACCTCGTTGCCAAAAATCTGCATGGACATGGTTCGAGTAGATTAAAGCTTTTGAAGATAGTAGCGATCAGACTCGACGTAGGCTTATGTAATGCGTGTAACCGACCTTCTACCTTCAGTTGGACAGAGCTTGTAACGAGCACACCGACGTTGGATGTACGCTACGATGTAAGTAGTATCGTGTAGACACTTGCAAGTAGTGGTAGCTGGCAAGTTGTTTACGCCTGTGTAAATGAATTCCCTCGGCTGGTGTCGGCAACACGATAAATTCTGATTTCTTTTTCATTCCCCTCCATTTGCACCGACGATGTTCGTTCGCTGCGCAGCCCGCTCGTTGACCAGCCCGGCCCGTCTGTTCTCCACCTCCGCTGCCCGGCACACCAAAGTGGCCGTTCTCGGCGCCGGCGGAGGCATCGGCCAGCCGCTGTCGTTGCTGCTCAAAACCGACCCGCTCGTCTCCTCGCTGAGCTTGTATGACATCCGCGGTGCACCCGGCGTCGCTGCAGACGTCAGCCACGTCGACACCCCTTCAGAGGTGCGTCGAGTTTTCTGTACATGTGGACAAGTGAAGTTCACGGGTGGCGGTGGTGCAGGTGCGCGGCTACCCGGCCGACAAACTCGACGACGCACTCGACGGCGTGGAGGTCGTCGTCATTCCCGCTGGTGTGCCACGAAAGGTATGTACAGTCCATCCCTGCAACGACGCACTCGACTTACGCATGCGTCCTAGCCCGGTGTAAGTATCCATCCCCCTCCACCATCTCTATTCTCCTCTCTAATTCCACCCCCAGATGACCCGTGATGACCTCTTCAACGTAAGTCTGTCGATACTCCGTCCTGACATTCTTTACCCTCACTCGTGTAGACCAACGCATCCATCGTGCGCGACCTCGCCACCTCAATCGGTCGTGTCTCGCCAAAAGCACACATCCTCGCCATCTCCAACCCGGTCAACTCCACGGTCCCAATAGTTGCTTCCACGCTGGCCAAGGCCGGCGTGTACGACCCTAAGCGTGTGTTCGGTGTCACCACCCTAGACGTCGTCCGCGCCGCTCGCTTCACTGCATCCATCACTGGCGTACACCCCGACGCGACACCTATCACCGTCGTCGGTGGTCACAGCGGTGCAACGATCGTCCCTCTACTCTCTCAAAGCACACACGGCAAGAACATCAAGGGAGAAGTCCACGAAAAACTCGTCCATCGCATCCAATTCGGTGGCGACGAAGTCGTCAAGGCCAAAGACGGCGCTGGAAGTGCGACCCTCTCGATGGCATATGCAGGCGCCAAGTTTGCCAACGCCCTCTTGCGGGCCCTGAACGGCGAAAAGGGTGTTATTACGCCTACGTTCGTCGAGAGTCCGTTGTTCAAGGACAAGGGCATCGACTTCTTCTCTTCCAAGGTCGAACTTGGCGTACGTGTTTTTTTTCTCGACATTCGTCTCTGTGAAGTTGACATGTCGTCCTTTGTAGGTCAATGGCGTCGAAAGAATTTTCCCTCTGGGAGAGGTGTCTGCAGAAGAGGAGAAACTTTTGGAGGCATGCTTCCCTGAGCTCAAAAAGAACATCGAGAAGGGACGGGCCTTCGTTGACAATGCTTAGATGCTAGAGGCATAGATGCTCTCGGTTAGCAATACCTGATTTTACCTTGCTAATGCGTGTTGTCTTGGTGACCCTCGGATGTACTTCTCTTGTGTGGAAGTAACGATTTGCTACCGCCCATATCAGCTCCAGACTTGCAGCCACCCCATAATCACACCGATAGCCTTGGTGCAACAGACAACACGCACGAGCCTTCTACATACATGCTAATATAATATAACCAAGATTACAGACAACAGCACCTCCCTCGCACGCAACGAGGAGGGTACAACAAGACGTATATACGATTCGAGGTACACCTCTGGTGATACACACAACAACCCGCACTGCGCTGTAAAAAAAACTTGAGCGATCGCGTACATCCCTGATGAAAAAAAAACGTATATCACGTACCGCGTATTCCCTTCAGTACAAGTACCAAGACAACTTGTTGGATTTTGACGGAGAGGCCGAGCTGTAGATGAAGGACGCGTCTTCTCTTGCGCGCTGACGTTTTGCATCGTACCATCTGGCCGTGGCCGCTGCAGAGGCTACGTAGTTGCGCGCGCAAAAAAGTTTCAGGATCGACCGTGTCGTTGTAGAAAGGGACATGATCTTCAGAGACATCCTATCCGCGATAAGGAGAATAGAGCATGTTACCTCGTTTATACGCGCCATCCCTTCCTATTCCCCATATCCACAGGATGGCTCTGACGGGTACCCACAGCACCCATGCCATGAACATCCACGCGACCCACACGACCGTTCCCCACGCTGCGCGGAGGAAGAGAACGAGGGGTGAGGGCACGAAGGACGGTGGTGGGGACGTAGAGACGAGGGACACCCAGAATGCAAGTCGTGCACATTCGATGGTGAGGAAAACTGGCAGAAGCAGGAGTGCGTAGACTTTTTGGCACGCGTGTGGGTGACTGGGCACAGGTGCGACCAAAGACAAGACACGTACAGAAATTTTGCATCGTTCGTGTCTTGGCGTTTTTCGCACTGTCGTAGTTACGGTTGTACGATGGTAACTGGTAAGCCAAACACCCCAACCGGCGTCTAACGATCCATACGAAGTCGGTTCGTTTTCGCGGCTAAAATGAACTGCACATCGTATATACGTTTACTCTCGATATTGGCACGAATATCTCTATCATAATGATACACTGCAAGCTTTCTCTTCTCACAGGCGGTCTGAAGAGCATGTGAGTGAGCCCACCGACATACACATAGGCAGAGCGAAAGTCGACTGACCGACGTTACCCAAATCTCTGCATGCTTCCTTGACGCGCGTCGCCATCGTCTTTTCGCCCTCACGGATCCAGACACGAGGGTCGTAGTACTGCAAGGAAAAGGTGCGTGAGTGTATCGTACGCGACTGCAACGTGCGAAGACGTACCTTCTTGTTTGGCTTATCAGCACCCTCGGGGTTACCAACCTGAGAGAGAAGGTAGTCTTTCTTCTTGAGAACGTAGTCCTACAACGACGATCGTCTGAGATGGAAACGCAAAGGCTAAACGAGCGACGTACCCTGATACCGGTGAGGTAGGTGTATTGAGTGTCTACGAGTTCTCGTCAGAAAACCAAAAACAAATCGTGCCAGCGGTATGTTCTTACCCGTGTCAACATTCATCTTGACAACGCCGTTCTCGACTGCCGTTTGGATTTCTTCCTTGGTCGATCCAGAACCACCGTGGAAGACGAGGTACCTAACACGCATCTTGAGTTGCTATCCTCCGAGAATGACAGAAAGAAAAAAACATACAGGGGCTGCGGCGGCTCACTACCGAGCTTCTGGCTCGTGTACGACTGGTGCTTTCCGAGCAATTGAGGCTGGAGCTTGACGTTGCCGGGCTTGTAGACACCATGCACGTTACCGAACGCAGCTGCGATACTGAAGTTGGGACTAATAGGGTTCAAAGCCCTGTAAACCTCATAAACGTCTTCTGGCTGGGTGTACAGCGCAGCATTGTCAACACCGGTATTGTCGACGCCGTCCTCCTCACCACCCGTGATACCGATCTCCATCTCGAGCCAGAGCCCAAGAGGAGCCATTCGCTTGAAGTACTTGGCGCAGGTGGCAATGTTCTTCTCCTTTGGCTCTTCGGAGAGATCGAGCATGTGTGAGGAGAAAAGGGGTTCTTGGTGTTCCTTGAAGTAAGCTTCGTCGGCATCGAGCATACCGTCGAACCACGGCAGGAGCTTCTCGGCACAGTGGTCGCTGTGCAACACGACGGGACTGGCAAAGGAAGAGGGGATCATATATGAGAATGACAAGGTCTGATGTCATATTTCGCAGAATACGTGGTTACGTACACGCCATATGCCTTGGCGACTGTCCGGATGTGGTGTGCCGCAGCGACAGCACCGAGGATGGATGCTTGCTGTTTGTCGTTTGCTAGACCCTTTCCAGCAAAGAAGGCACTACCGCCCTGAGAAACTTGGAGAATGATCGGTGCTTTAATGTCCCTGCCGTGAACGTTAGGAGCGTTATCGGCCGAGGAGGGGATCGGTGGACGTACCGAGCTGCTTCCAAGACGGCGTTGGCAGTCGAGGAAGAGGTGACATTCTAGGAGTGCGAGTGAGAGATGGTGAAGAGGTAGGATAAGAATGGTCCTTACGATGGCCTGGTATGAGTTCCGAGCTCAGAAAAAATTTTCGTGGAATCACTTTCTGACGATGACTCACCGGAATAGCGAACTGAAGAGTAGAGAGCGAACAAGATCAGTGACATCGAAAGCTCCGATGCAGACAGAAGACGTTACCTTGTGTTCCCTTGCATAGCTGAACAGCTTGCGAACGTTGTCGCCGGTCAACACGCCAGCCTTGTGAAGAGGAGATTAGATATGACACATCATCGGGTTCGTTCGGCAATCGTCGTAGCACGACTTACGGGTACGATATCGAGGACACCCATGATGATTTTTTGTTACTGTGCAGTGCGTCTGAGTGAAAGTGTCAGTTGGTGCGTGGAAGAAGAGCGTGGTTGGGTGGTTTTTGTACTGATACGATGATGATACCACTAACCGTATGCAGTCGGGGACGAGAATTCGGGACGTTCCAGTCTAGCTATTTACGTATCCGCAATGTCAGGCCACGTGATCCATGACGTTCGGGAGATGCAGGGAACCGACAACTCTCGACGAGTTACTTCGCTGTACACACAACTCGGAAGAAGCGTTCGTAGTCGGGCGGAAGTTATTTTACACGCTTCGTTTCCGTTCTTTTCCATCGTGGAGGGTGTTCTACTCGCCCGACGCCACGACACCCATGGAATACTCGTATCTCACTAGCGGTCATAGACGGACTTTTGTCCCAGACTCGTCGGACGCTGTCGTTGTCGCAGCTTGTAGAACGTGAACGACTCCCACTGAGGTGAGAAACCATCTTGACACGTTACTGCCCAGACCGGCCCCCATCGTGTACACTGTACAAGGCGTGTTTGCGAGTGGTTTTCCTTTGTGGCCAGTGACCGGAACCAACCTGGATCCCTTGGCAAAGCGAAGACAGCGAAATTATCGGATACGTATGCGCCACTCCCTGCTCCCCCAGAGTGCAATTGTCCATCGTAGCCCATCCAGTGGACCATGGCGACCGAGGTAATAACATCCTTTCATGCTCTGCTTTCCGCTTCCGAAACGTTCCGATGCAGTATTTCGGTATTTTCTTGGCCGTTCAATGCTGGGGGGTGGCGAGGCAGTCCACTGTCAGTTGCCAGTGTTTACAGGGCAAATATGGTACACGTATCCTCGGGTTTTTGAGATACGTTGTCCAGTCAGGTCATATACATGACAGACAACCTCATCCTACACGTTACGCCTGTATGGAAAGCCGGACGGTCGCGCTGCATCTGCCGAACGGCAACCTCGATTTGGCAATTGTCATTCGACGGACTCCGGACACCGTAAAGCCAACTGTAATTAATTGATTGTCGAACGGCTGAAAGTGAACACAGCTTTGGGGACGTCCGTCTGACAGCTGCCACTGTGTGCGACGACGACGGCGAGGATGGTCACCATACATAAAATGTTGAACCTCACGCCTTGAATGATGTCATGTACACTTGATTGAAGACCTGCAGCGTGTCATCCTCAGTTGGCCTCCAAATGTCGTCGAGGGCCACAACAACAATTCTGTTTGTTTGTCTGTTCGTTCAGTGCGTTCTGCTGTCTCGAAGCAGACACGCACGGGTACCCCAGGAGTACCAGCTGGTCAGTGCGCTCTCCAAGCGACTCGACCACCCCCAGGTAAGCCCGCAAGTTGAGTCGCCACTCGTCAAGTCTGACGTCCACGGCCTGCAGTGTCACCCGTTGGATTTCAGGATACAGGCTGCCCAGTGTCTCCATGTCCAGCAGGAGTGTCCCGTCTCAGATACCGTCCTGTCTCTTCCGTATCTACAGACCTACTTTTGCTCAGCCTACGTCCGCTCATCTTCACCGCCCTGTTGCTATGGCTTTTCTTCCTCTTCTCCACGCTAGGTATATCTGCCTCCGATTTCTTCACCCCCAAGCATCAGTAAATTCGCACCTAACTTTTTTCCCCTTTTGGAGCTTTCCTGCTTTGCTAAGTGTGAAAAGTGCAAAAAGTGCCAGAAGCGAAGGTAAAAAACATTTCCGTCTTTTTTTCACATTCATTTTTAAGTGAAAGAGGTAAACCTCGCCATCTAAGTCGACAGAAGCCTTGAATATGACCTAAAGAAGTTGTGTACAAAATATTAGGGCGTGAAACGTAACTTTGGGGTCTCTAGCGCTATTCGAAAGTGACTGCATGCAGAGACAACACGCAGCTGGCCACCGTGGGGCATGATGCAACTTTCCAAATCCGGCGTCCATGCATATAATACGCACACTCCGATGCCGCATGAAATTGTTTGGAGCGTGATAGTTTGTAAGTAAGACAGAAAGACGAATTTGCAAAGACAGGCGCTGTGGTTTAAGCTAATGACGATAGGGAGGTTTGGGTGAAAACCCGGAGGGTTTCCCGGCCCGGAGGAGGCACTATACTTGGGGCGAAGAGTGAGCTGCCAGCTCACTCTGCGGGATGGGTGCCACTTACTCTTCGAATAGTACTACATGACAATCACAAAATCACTTTTGTTGTTATTAGAAATCGACGACCGCAATTTTGCTTTTTGACTTCGCGTCTTCACTTCAAGCTGTTCGACAATCAATTATTTGAGGTTTGGCTTGCGGTGTCTGGAGTCTGTCGAACGACAATTGCCAAATCGAGGTTGCCGTTCGGCAGATGCAGCGCGACCGTCCGGCTTTCCATACGCCTGATTGGTCCCAAGGACATTGTCCCCGTGCGTCAAGGACATTTGCATAGTTCTTCCCGGATGTCTGTTGCCTTCACTGAGAATCTTCCGGGATTTATCAGCCAGTCCTGTGTCCCCGAGATCCTTACGCCGCATGCAAATGTTACGTGATTTTTCATACACCTCCGAATACAACACCTTCCATGTTGGCTCTCTTGCGGCTGGTTGGTGTAGTTTACGCGTTTCAAATCAGCTGCGATTGTCTATTGGCATTTCGTCGGTCGGCCTGCATATTAGAGCTCAAAGCCGGAAGCAGATGGACAAGGCGGTAACCTTCGAACGGATTGTCCGTTCCCCCCCGCCTAAACTATTGAGAGGGTGCATGACATGCCGGCGTCATTCACTCGGCAATTGACTTTTATCGAGGATACGGGCACCGGTTTTTGGTTCGCGGCGACTATATTTTATAGTCCGGGTAGCTTCAAGGGTGAAGCAGCAATGCCGAACGATGTTCTTTTTTTTGGAATGATGGTGGCAGTCCCAGATGCCGAACGACGTTGTTTTTTTGCGGGGTCTGTGAAACTTAGGTCTCGCTCCCTAACACTTATTGACAAGAAGAGACTTGGACGGGCATGGAGCTCATCGGCAACCTAACGAATAGAGGACTCAGGTGGGGGAAATGTACCAGGAAGCCGGCGATTGAAGTTTGAAGCGAGCGCTCCTTTGGTATGTGGACAATGACATCGTTCAATCTCAAGTCCAGTTCTCACACCTGACGTGTCCATGGGGGAGGCGCGGGCCAAATGCAGTACAAGAGAGTACATAGGTGTATTTTTTTTGTACCACTTGTTTAGCCTGGAAGTTATGTTTAGACAGCAGCGGTTATATCATAAGCGGTTCCGAAACGAGCGCACTGGAAGATACACACAGGATCTGGGATCTGCCAGTTTCATTCTACGTACTGCCTATCAATCGATCTCGTGGATGTGGCGGGTATCTAACGACATTTGTTTCAGCACGTACACACCGCGGCAGTTCGAACTGGACAGCGGAAAGCACCTCTTATCACCGGGCAATCACTATGTCCGAATACATGAATAGTTGGTGTTGGAATGACAGTCCGCGCGGGTAGATCATGTTTCATGCATCATGTTGGAATCAATAAACTCTTGTGTATAACTTCAAGTTCCGCCATTTAAGCGAGAAGTACACTGCGGGGGATCATGAGACTAACGCGAGCATGTATGATACTTCCGAGCCACGGGAGGCGAGGATCTTTCACGTTTACCGTGCGTGCTACCATGAAAGTATGTGTATCCTTGCACAGATGAATGGAGCGTACCTTCCGGAGGGCAAGTCATCCTTCATAAGCTCTCGGCGAACCATGATTATCCGCTCGCCGTCCTCCTACGCTCAAAAAAAATGTAAACCTCGTCCTTCTGCAAGGATGTTGTAGCGCACCTATTACAAATCAGTTCACCACTCAGTGTGTCCAGCCAAGAGATCAAAGGGACAGCGCACGTACCTCGACGTGTCTCTCCGTTGCACTCGTGAGCGAATGGATCGCGAAAGCGAGCACTACCTGTGGCTGCAAATGTATTTATTGGGTGAGATATTCCCAGTGTGGGTTGTTGGTTCTTGACGTAATTCCATCCCGCACAAAAATTGCTTGGTATAAACCAAAAAGTAGGACGTACCTCGTTACCTCTACCTAAAAAAGGTTGCAGGAGGGGCAAGTGTCGCGCTCGTATAAACCGACGGCATCGAAGGAGTACATTGCACCAGAGCCTACACATTCGCATGGAAGGATATACATGCGAGTAGAACGGATGACTGATGTCATCCACGTATTATTCTCTTCAATACCTAGTCCCAAAAGGGAGAAACGTGTGGGAGTACAACACTCGTCTGGGTCAACTGTGCAGACGATCGAGGAGGAACATACTCTGCTTGCTTGCGCGTATCGGTAAATAATATATTGAACCAACAGGAACGAAGGCTACTAGAAACACACCTGGAAGCGCTTCTTTACTTTCTTGGCGTCTGCTGCGAAACTATTTGCAGCCAACGCTGCAAGGTATGTCCTAAACTGCAGCGACGAAGAAAACAAAATTAAACAACACATGTGAGGATGAACCAGGCAACCGCGTACACCGACAACGAAACGCGTACAACCGAAAAACCTTGGGTGGGTAGTGAGTATGAGTTTTGTGTTACCCACCCACTGAGGTCCGCATGGGCGACAATAAGGATTGCACCACCATTCTCGATGTATGGATCGAACGGCGACATCGTATGTTCTGCGGGTGATATTACGAATTGTGATGCATTAATTCACGTACATAGACCTGGGACGGTCACGAAAGCTCGACTCGGAGTCGTTCCAGCTCTACATTCAGAACCCCGGTGAGCTCTGTTCGCGGCGTGGCTGTCCTGAGCCTGGCAATTATCTGGTAGATGAGTCCGGCGTTCTGACCAGCCCCGGCGGCCCTTAGCACACTGTGTCTGAGTAACCTTCCACCGCTACTTTGGCACCAGCTGTCGACCGGCAGATGGATATCCGAACCGAGAGCACCACGATTTAGATGTGGCGATAAGCTCCACGTATGACTGGAAGTCCAAACACAGCGTTCCTCCAGGTTGTACTAACTCAAGATCGAGTCAGGTGGGGTTAATATAGCGCGAGCAAGGTTCATGGCATTAATTATGCCGATACAGCATTGGTGACAATACTGCAATGACGAGCATTCGCTGTGGTAGGCCTGCACCAGTACCGGAACTTGAAGCTCGAACACACAAGTGCCTTAGGAGTCGGAAACGAGATGACGTCTCGCAAAAATTTACGACGTTGTGGATTGCAAAAGCCAGTTGCGATATATAATGTGTGCATAGTGAGTGAGATATTACTACGGAGGGTGGAGGTATCTGTTTACATATAGTCTACCTAATACATCAAGTTCTGGTTGTTCCAGAGATACATAGTATGCGGTGTCCAAATTGCAATGGAAAAGTGAAAGCATGGATGTGTTAATTTGCTCGCGCATACGCGAGTAAGTGCGGCAGGGATGCCTTACACGATGCTGTCACATGAACGGGGATCAGAGAGGAGACCCGAGACCACGATGGAAGGGATAGTCATACAACGGAGGAGGATAGATAGACGGGTAGTTCGGCTGATCACTTGGAGCACGTACAGCACCCCGATCGTTACGTTGTGTGCTTCGAAATACATCAAGTGCCCCGCGTTGACGACGTCCATCAGCATAGGACAAAACTGGAATGGCATCATAAGTGATCGAGTGAGAGAATAACCAGCGAAGACTCACGAAGAATGTAACCCCACGCAAGAGTAAGTTGACTAGGAGGTAAAGAGGAACTGAGATCTTGTCCATAAGTCCAAAGACTGCGCTCTGTGAATAACCTCGTTCAACAACGAACACGGAATCGGAACGAGATACAACTCACATTCCGCACGGTGAGCGGACACTCTACTACCATTGGATAAGGGACGGATTCGCACATCAGTGGTGAGAGCGAATCACTTTCAAGTGGTATGGAGGCCGTCATTATGACACGGAGCACCTACGTAGGTAGTAAAGAGCGATAAATAATTGAAAGAAAAGGGCGAGTCAGCGGAACCTCTCTCTTAAATACAATGGGAGGTGTGGCTTACGATCGGTCACCGGTGTGACGCCTCAGTCAGGCATAGGACCATTCCGGGATCTGCACAGCAGTTGAGCACATGGTTAATAGGTTTGGCGCTCACCGCGCAGAATTGACGCACAGATATGTAGGAATGTGTTGGGGAAAAACTATGGACAGGCCAACCTGTCAAAAAATTACCTTGGTTCTGGATACCCGGTGAGCTCCAGTGAATTGGCCAAGGGGACTCTTTCGACGGAGAGTGCACCGGAAATAGGATGCATCACCAATGGTCAGACACAGGTACTAGCAATGACCATTATTGATTGTACGAGGCGCCCGGATCAAGCTTGTTGGGAGCAGGCACCCATGACTAAGGATCTCGTTGAGACACTGAGATGCAGTGAGCACTATCATGATATCGCGTCCAGGTGCGGACACTCTGGCCTAGTGCCACGTAGGTATTGACAATCTCGACGAGGAATCGCTACTTCGTGGAACAGAGGGCCAAATACAAGGCACACAGAGGGCCATTTTCCGCATTGATTGGGGCAAAGTCAGCAGTGAGCGATTCCCGCAGGAAACGGCCGCAGTTCAGTGGACGCATGGTTGGAATAGACCTAAGGCACATTGGGGTTTCCAAGGCAGTGCGTCATGAGTAATTTGTGATCAGGATTGATATTGTATCGATTTTCCTTCGCGAGTGACGGACCTCCATAGCTGGGGAATGCTCGTACACCGCGCATCCGAGTCACTGGGTACCCGCCGCCTGCACGGCCACCTTGATGTGAACCATGGGTGTTTCATGCCCGTAGTTACATGCTCGTCGCACTGGAATGTGGCTATTAAGCATGGTCGAGACTGAGAGATTCGATCGCACCCCACGCGGATGTTTCGATAAAGATTTTGTTTTGGATGACGAGCGTTGGGTTGAATGACATAAGCGGATTGAATTTCCTCACGTGATCTGACCCTCAACGGTGGACCGTCGACGCACCACCCAATTCTCATGTCATCGCCGTCCCCGGTCATCGTTCTCTTTGCGCGCGGTATACTGGCGCGTCTGGCACTATGGCCAGCTCTTCGAATCGCCGTTCATAACTCCTGGGGAGGTCCGGAGTCGGCAGAAAAACAACGTTGGCTTGCGGGTGTCATCGTTGATCAGTACGAAAATCACATCCCACGAACAGACGCGGATTTTGCACCGTCCACATCGCAGACTGGAACAACTCCAGACGCGTCTTACATTGAAGAGATGCTGCTCCAGATCATGGTGGATGAATTTGAGGTCATCCTTGAGGACAACAGCGCGTATGAAGTTGCGAGGGACGTCGTCAGACTATGGGAGGACGTGTACAGCGGTCGAGATACGCTTGTGAAGGAGTGGGAAGACCAGGCAGGGAGATATGTCCCACAAGTAGAAGAGGGTGCGCGTAGCGGGAGCGACTGGGAAGAAACCAGCGATATCGGGGGAGACAACAGTGATGTCGATATGGAGGGAACCCACGAAGACCATTCAAGACATCGTCCAAGAGTCGATCAACCCGAGGTGGACGAAGATGGGTTTACTACGGTGCGCCGACAAGGTCGAAGATGACTCGCATGGGTGTCCAGAGATGTTTTCGTATATACCGCGTACATATTTCTCTACGTTATGTTGTACGTCAATCGCCCCGGCTATTATGCAACTTATTAGTAGTTGCCTGTCAGTCATTCGTCATCAAATTATCACAGCCTCTTCTGGAAGTGA
Source organism: Pisolithus microcarpus (assembly GCA_024613185.1). Taxonomy (NCBI): domain Eukaryota; kingdom Fungi; phylum Basidiomycota; class Agaricomycetes; order Boletales; family Pisolithaceae; genus Pisolithus; species Pisolithus microcarpus. The sequence continues at coordinate 980,880 of JANFAI010000002.1, read as the reverse complement.
CTCGGGTCGCCGTTCAACTGCTGATATAAGAAACTTTCGGTGGGCGTCCACTGCAAAGTCGTCATCGTCGTCCTCAATGGCGACCCAGTGTCGCGATTCAGAAGGGTGGCGCACAGTGTCAGCCTTGCGGGAATTTGACTTGTCGCTCTGCTTCGAGGAAGGCGTCGTATTTTCTGCTATCTTGTCTCTCTTCGTCCTTACTGCTGCCACGAGGACATGGCACCTGTTCCGTCGTCGATCATCGCGTGTCTTGTCTCGCAAAAGTCACCTCATCTTGCGCGTGAAAGAGGCACGTTTCTTTGTCGTTTTCGTCCGAATTCTCCAACAAGTTACTGATACCGTTTTGCGTGCAGGTGCTCTTGGTGCTGGCCTTCGTAGCCAGCGCTACTAAACTTGCCTTAGTCCTCGCGCAAAAGGGAGAAGTAGCAGTCTTATGGCCGTTTGTCCTGGAACCAATCGCTTTGTTGTTTGCGGTGTTACTGACGCACCTAAATCATACCCGAACGCGTTCGTCGTCCGCCATTCTTCTATTATTTTGGCCGTGTTACACGCTTGGAGTCGCAATATGGACAAGATCGACCACTTGGAATGGGTTTCCAAACGATGCGGTCGTTCTCGTTTCTGTCTGGGTCGTCGTGTCACTCGGCCTTCTGTCTCTTGCGTTGGAATGCAGGTCCCCGGACGATTCGATGTCCAGTGACACAGAGCACCCTACGATCACAGCCAACATATATAGCATATGGTCCTTTTCCTGGTTGACTCCTCTGTTAAGAAAAGGGGTCAATGTCCCTATTACGGAAGACGATCTTCCTTGTCTAGTTCCCAGCGACGAGTCCGAGAAGCTGGGGGAAAGCCTCCATCACGCGCTTGCAAAACAGTATGTATTTCATTTCTTACTCCGCACGATCGATTGCCGACGCTTTATCGAGCTCGTCGGTCTGGGTAGCCCTCTTTACCACTTATGGTGGTCCTTACCTGCTCGCCGGATGTTTCAAAATCATCCAGGACAGTCTTGCCTTTGTACAGCCGCAGCTGTTGCGTTGGTTTTTGCTGTTCATAACGAATTATCAAACTGCGAAGGGTTGGAACTTTATAGAGGGCCCAAGCGCATTTGAAGGATTTGCAATTGCCCTGATCATGTTTTTGGCCTCTTTGATACAAACGGTGATCCTTCACCAGGTACGCCATCTAGCAATCCATCAGAGTCGGATGCAACTGAATGTTGGGCATAGTATTTCCAAATTTGCTTCGAGACTGGCATGCGTGTACGTGCCGGGCTGGTAACGAACATTTACAAGAAGGCTCTTGTCATGTCGAACGACGAACGTGGTCGGTCTTCAGGTGACATCGTGAATTTGATGTCCGTCGACGCCTCCAGACTCCAAGATCTTTGCACGTACGGACTCATCGTCGTGTCCGGGCCATACCAGGTATGCGAGTGCTCAATCTATACACTTTGCGTCATGATGCGATCTCGTGTAGATCGCCCTGGCGTTCATTTCTTTATATAAGCTCCTTGGTTGGTCGGCATTCACCGGAGTTGGGATCATGATCTTTTCTATCCCTCTAAATACCGTCATCGCGCGATTCCTCAAGAAGATGCAGGAAAAACAGATGAAGAATCGTGACCACCGCACTCGTCTTATGACCGAACTTCTTGCTAATATCAAGAGGTAATGCATTCGATATTTGATGCCAATGGCACTGACCGGAAGATAGTATCAAACTATATGCATGGGAGTACGCGTTCATGCGTCGCATTTTACACGTACGGAATGATTTGGAGCTTCGGATGATGAAGAGGATAGGCATCTTTACCGTAAGTGATCGTGGCTTTCGAGGTGCATTGACTGGACAATGCTTTAGGCTTTGAATAATACCCTGTGGGGTGGAATCCCATGTATGTCGTCTCTTCTCACACAGCCTTGGGAGGTTGCTAGATTGACGTGCCTGCAGTACTCGTTGCCTTCAGTTCTTTGGCTGTTGCGTCGATATTCTCGGAGAAACCGCTCACCGCCGACGTCATCTTCCCCGCTATCTCGCTGTTCATGCTACTGCAATTCCCACTTGCTATGGTACGTGTTCAGTACCTGCTTCGGTTCATGCACGCTCACCTTTGTCCGCAGTTCAGCCAAGTTACCTCTAGCGTGATCGAGGCGATGGTCTCTGTCAAGCGGCTGTCCAACTTTTTGCATGCAGAGGAACTTCAACAGGATGCAACTACGAGGGTGGCAAAGAGTTCTTTGTCAAGCGGTGAGGTGGTTTTGTCGATCAAGGGTGGAGAATTCGCATGGACGAAGAGCGATGTGCAACCCACCCTCGAGGACATTAATTTGACGGTGCGCAGGGGCGAACTGGTCGGTGTGCTTGGCCGTGTGGGTGCCGGAAAGGTGGGTGTGATCTTTGACATATGCTTGGCTGTCCGTGTGTTGACTTGCTATGTAGAGTAGTCTGCTATCTGCCATCATCGGTGATATGAGGAAGATAGAGGGCGAAGTGACGTTGTACGGAAGCGTGTCGTATGCCGCTCAGAATCCTTGGTACGCTTTTAGGTGTCTTGGAGCATCCGATACTGATGTGAGGTAACAGGATCATGTCCGCTACTGTCCGAGACAACATCTTGTTCTCGCACCAATATGATGAAGTCTTTTACAACCTTGTGATTGAGGGTGGGGTTGCCAGTATCCACCCTCTTGTCCATCTGATTTAACCCTTCGACAGCTTGTGCATTGAAGCCAGATTTGGCCCTTCTTCCTCAAGGCGATCTAACGGAGGTTGGCGAAAAAGGTAAGTCCTTTGAGAGTGCCGTCCAGTGCGAAACTCAGTCCCGTTTGTAGGAATCACCGTAAGTTGTTTGTACTGAGCAAAGAATGGAGGACTTACAACCGAGGGATTAGTTGAGTGGTGGCCAGCGCGCTCGGGTCGCCCTTGCACGTGCTGTGTACGCTCGGGCGGATTTGTATGTTTACCAGACATGTTTTGACCAACCTGTTAACTCTTTGCCAGGGTGCTACTTGACGATGTTTTAGCTGCTGTCGATGCACACGTCGCACGACACGTGTTTGGTACGTGATGGAATTAGGCTGCATGTCTGCTATCTCATTTATCTTGCTCAGACAATGTGATTGGCCCTCAAGGCCTCCTCGCCACCAAGGCCAGGATTTTACTTACCAATAGTGTCGCATACCTCAAGCACTTTGACGAACTCGTATACCTTCGCCGCGGCATCATTCTAGAGCAGGGTCCCCTTCCTATGCTTATGTCAAACCCAGATAGCGAAGTACGCAAGCTGATGTGAGTACCTTCTGGTTCTACCTCCGATGTTGCACCTAATCTGCTTACGATCAGCGAAACCTATGCTGCAAATGGGTCGTCTTCTGGTACCACAACACCTCATGTCAGCGGCTTCGCGACGCCAGCGCTAAGCGAGGGTGATGATCCAACTGGGATCGCAGAGACGGAAGTCGTGACGGAGAAGGTCATCGTCCGTCGGCAGAGTTACACCAGGGCTTTGGTCGCTCCTCTTCCTTCTGTGCGCGAGGCGTCTTCTACCGGCCTCTCCAAGGAACATACCGAACAAGGTCGTGTCAAGAAAGCGGTTTATCTCCAGTACATGCAGGCAGCATCCAAGACTGGGTTTGCATTTTTGGTTTTGGCAATTGCGCTCCAACAGGTGGTGTCGGTACTGTCGACATACATGCTCCGATTATGGGGAGAGCACAATCGCGAGTTGGGGAAGAATCTTGGACTTCGTGATCGTTATTTGCTGGGGTATGGGCTTGCCAACCTGGCAAGCATTGGCTTGGGTGCGGCGAGCGCCCTGATTCTTTGGGTGTATTGTACACTTCGTAGTTCCAAGTACCTCCATGATTCAGTACGTGCTTCTTTCACCTTGATGGCGATCGTTACTGACGGGCGATGGGCAGATGTTGAATTCCGTTCTTCACGCGCCACTGTCCTTCTTTGACTTGACACCTAATGGAAGGTGCGACTTCCTCCCGAGTTTGAGATATACCACTCATCACATATAACAGGATAATGAACCTGTTTTCGCGGGACATATACGTTGTCGACCAGGTTCTTGGCAGAGTGAGTTTCGAGTTATTGTGTAGCGGATGACAATGATACTCAGCAACGTTTCAGGTGATGATGAACCTCCTCAGGACCGCAGCCATGTGCATCTCTATTCTCCTCGTCATCACGTTCAGTTTCCCGCCCTTCATGCTAATTGTGATCCCTCTGACGTGGTTCTATGTTCGAGTGACAGTGTGCGTGCTGATAATCTGTGTATAGTTTTTAATGCTGATGTCTGTCTGGCAGTTATTATCTGGCAACCTCACGCGAGCTGAAACGCCTCGACGCTGTTTCCCGCTCCCCGATCTTCGCGTGGTTTTCAGAATCGCTTGCTGGCCTTTCTACGATTCGCGCATTTGACCACCAGCCTATCTTCATCGCTAACAACGCCCGCCGTCTTGATCGCAACCAGATATGCTACCTTCCGAGCGTGTCCATCAACCGCTGGCTAGCTGTCCGCCTTGAGTTCGTTGGGTCGGTCATCATACTTTGCGCTGCTCTCTTTGCAGTGGTGGCTGTTGTGAGGAGTAATGTTGACGCTGGACTCGTTGGGTTGGTATTGTCCTATGCATTGAACACTACGGGTGCCCTGGTGAGTAGTGAGACTGGCTAGAGAGACGTGAATTCTGCTAATCTAGGATACTTGGTAGAACTGGCTTGTTCGTTCGGCAAGTGAAGTAGAGCAGAATGTGGTCAGCGTGGAGCGTATCATCCACTACGCGAAGGAACTACCGTCGGAGGCTCCATTCGAGTTACCAGATAAGAAGCCGCCTTGCGGATGGCCCTCGTCCGGAAGAGTAGAGTTCTGGTACGATGTTTTTCCTTTGCGTGAATACCTAGCTAAATCGGTGGTTTTCTTGACAAGTGGATACTCCACGAAGTACCGTCCCGAGCTAGACTTCGTTTTGAAGGACATATCGATCACGATTGTGCGTAACTGCTTCTTGTTGTGATTGAGCCTTAATGATGTCTCCTAGAATCCTTGTGAAAAGATTGGAATTTGTGGCAGGACGGGGGCAGGGAAATCGTCTGTGAGTGGATATTTATGTTTATGGTAATGACAGTGCTCTTAAACAACCTAACTAGCTCCTCCTTGCGTTATTCCGCATCATTGAACCCTGCAGCGGCAAAATCCTGATTGACGGTGTGGATATCACTGAAATTGGCTTGCATGATCGTATGTTTCTTTGTTGTGTCAAGTCGCGAGTGTTAACTGAAACTGTGTGATTTTGATAGTGCGTTCTTCCATTGCAATTGTCCCTCAGAGTCCCGACCTCTTTGAGGGTACTCTTCGTGAGAACATAGATCCTCTTGGTGAACACCAAGACGTCGACATTTGGACTGCACTACAGCATGTACGTATAGTTCATGTGTGTGTACACACAACCCACGTTTTCTTGGCAGGTACACCTCAAGTCGTACGTGGAAGATTTGCCCCAAGGTCTTGATTCACCCGTACAAGAGGGGGGCGCATCACTCTCGGCTGGGCAAAGGCAACTCTTATGTTTTGCTAGGGCACTCTTGTACAAGGTATGTGTGCTGCTGTTCGTGCGTTGCCACGCCCCGGATACTAATTATACAACTCAACAGTCGAAAATATTGGTTCTCGATGAAGGTGGGCTTTCCATGGTGGCTTGATTGGTGCTCATCTCACAGCTGTCCACGACGTATAGCCACTTCGGCTGTCGATCTCGACACTGATTCTGAGATCCAAGACATCATTCGAGGACCCACGTTCAAGGATGTTACCATCTTGACTATTGCGTAAGTACATATGTCTACTTGGACGCTCTCATGCATTGACTGGGGATTCATAAAAGGCACCGGCTAAACACGATCATTGATTATGACCGCATATTGGTTCTTGCTGAGGGATCTGTAGGTGACGTATACGTTCCTCTGCTTGACAGTGGTTGATGAGTGCTGCGACAGGTTACCGAGTTTGACTCACCAACAACACTATTAGCTAACAAGTCGTCTCATTTCTATGAAATGGCACATGAGGCTGGGCTTATTCAGGAGGAGGGAGCTGAAGAGGTTGAAACTTGACAAATTGGAAGAGTGGTGTCGATCATAAAGGCAAATCCATTTAGTGTAGACAACACGCAAACTTTGCCAATGTCATGTGGTATGGCATAGGTGTAGTGGTGCAAGACAAACTTTTGTGACTCGAAGCCCAAAACCTTCAAGCTCCAAATCCGATTTTCAAGCAAACAAAACCTCCCGTATACGTGTTTACGTAGTACCAAGGAGTGGTGACATTACTTTGCTTGCAAGGTCTCTCCAACCCCAAAAATCGTGAGAACGAGCTCCTGGCAAATGCCATGTGTTACAGTGTCTGAGCGTGGGATAGTTGGTCCGCTAATCCTTGTGTAGTATGCCACTCAAATGCTAATTGGTCTTGTTACTGCCACTGCATGTGCAATTGTCCACCACCCGAGGCTTCCCACATTCCAAAGCCATTTGGTTTTAGACTTCCATGTTAGGGTCTTTCTCATGCACGGAATAAGTAGACCAGGTCACATTATTACATGTGAAGATATGCGATGTTGCCCACTTGGACGCGTGTGCCAGAATGGTTAGTTATATTCCAAATTCCAACTACGGGATGCGGCGTTTTCCCCAATATGTCGCCCAAACACCCGTTATAATTATTGCCTGTTCGCTAGTGTTTTCCTTTATATGTATCTGCTTCGTCAACATGCACGCACTAACAACTACCAGGAACAATGAAAGTGATATTGCACTAAATCCATCTGTAAAATCCACTTCGTTCTTGTCGTACGTGTACAAAACACGTTATCTTGATCTGCGCTCGTAAAACCTGTACTTTACACGATGTATGCTACAACGCCTTCTATGCCACTTGCAACATTGCAGGCAAGGTGCAAAGGCCACCTGCGGCGGCATCTCCCGAGTTTATACATGTATGATATATATATCGCTTAGATCGGGACCATGCTAGACAGATCGCAGCTGTGACGTCACAACGGCGGGAGTTGTACGCTGCTGAATTCGCTTGCTCACTACAATTCAAAAGCAAGGCCGAACAGCTGAAGAATATGAAACTACCACAGTTTTTCAGTACGAGTCCTTTAAGTCACTGGGTACTGTCGATTTAGATATCGATGAGGCAAGCAGCTTGACGTTTACTGTGATGCGGAGCAGCTGACGGCGGCGACAGAGAGGTTGAAAAGTCGATGATTCGTCGGCTCCCCAACTGTCAAGCTAACTAATGAAAAGCTCGCTAACACAGCCTGGCGAAGTATAAAATGCTGGCAGGTATTTTGTTGAGTACTGCTGTTCGGTTTCCCCTTCGCACTCGTCATGAGGTACAGCACGCACCTGCTGGTGCTCTGCGCCAGCATCAGCACTGTCGTTGCCCAAACCTGGTGCGTCTTTGGCCCTGCCTTCGTGTCGACAGCTACCACTGATTGTTGCGCGCTGCCAGGTGCGGGAAGAATTACATGTCGAATCAAACTGTCGTTCCTCCTGGAGGACAATTTACGCTACCTTCGAAGAGCAATGATCCCTTGCTTGTGTTCAGATGCGCCCCAGCCTTCCGTCCTTACCTTGAGGAGGATGCCAAGAATGCAACATTTGTCGTGGACACTAGGATTGTGTATGACTGGATCAACGGAGCATCTCCAATTTCCTTGTCCAGTAACATCAGTTCCTCGTCTCATGGTGCCAGTAACGTGTCTGTTACGATTGAAGTTGGTGGCGTCCGCACTACCCACGATGTGCCCTTGAACGCCACTGGATACGAGGTACCGTTGGACATTAGCAGGCTGACCGCTCAGCAGACCCCTTACAACGTCAGCTGTTCGGCGCTTTACTCGCCTTCGTTGTTGAAGCCACAACACTACTCCACTAACACGACGCTGCTGTATCTTCCCGACTCAAACAACTCTGTCACCAAGACAGACCTAAGGACTGGCTCATTATGGGCGCGACCTGTGAACAGTACGGGGGGTCCGTTCCAGCCATTCGTTCCCCAGGGGTTCTACATATCATTCAACCCATATCTCGTCCAAAACCTTTCATACATTGACCAACTCAAAGCTGAAGGGTGAGTTCGCGTTCTGATTAACATTCAGATTTCTGACTTGCCTAGTTTCAATACTGTGCGGTTTTAGAATTGTCAACACCAATTTCCGACTTTCTAATGTTTTCTCTTGCGTAGATTCACCCAGTCCCTCCTTATAATGATACCGCCGTCTTTGAACAAGTTCTCAACAAAACTGTTGAGCTCGGACTCTACATTATCTTTGACATGCGTTCGTAAGTTCCCGAATCTGTTGTCCGGTATTGGGCTGATGACTGATTTTGACTTGCAGTTATTACCAGAACCTGACGGCTGTTGCCGAGCTAGTAAACACGTACAAGTCTCTCCCCAATCTGCTCACCTGGGAAACCGCTCACGAGCCTGATGGCAATTCGGATCCCTTCGACGCTGCAAAGCAAGCCTATGACCTTATTTATCAATTGGATGGTTATCACCCTGTCGGCATCGTGTTGAATTGCGAGGTATCCCCGCGGGTGTTTGTGGTATCAGATTTGATTTTCTAACGCCGAGAGTAGGACTACAACTTCACGCCTTACGTTGAGGGTGCCGATATCGTGCTCGAGGTAGGCTTGTTTCTATGTCTAGATGACTAAGTAACTCATCCGTTATTTACCAGGATACGTACCCAATTGGCATCAATGCAACGTATTCGCTTGTCTGGCACACTCCTTGTACGCCAGACTTTGGACACTGTGGATGTGACGATTGCAAGGGCGGCTTAATTGACATCCAAGCCCGTATCCAGACGTACAAGGACAGGCTTGATATCTTGGGCTATGACCGCACTAAGACCGTGTGGACCACTCCCCAGGCTGTAGGAGACGGAGCGTTAGTGAAGACCCGCATCTAAGTGGACTGTTCTCGCTCACTTCCTCCGTGCAGATATTGGACCACTATTCCAACTGGTGCACAATGGGCTGCGATTGGGCTCATTTCCTTCAATCATGGAGCGACAGGTACGTCTTGTATCCTTCTCGCCGATGGGTGAAGGCTGGATTACTTTGCGTCAGGTTCCATGTCCTACCAGTTCCCTACGACTTCGGGCAATTCTACCACGATTGAGGGCACTGCATCGATCCTCACCAACGTCATAACCGAATACGTCCAACCCTACCTCGTTCGCCCTGAGATTACTCAGACCATCTACAGCTACGAGGCCGTCGATGCGAGTGTGTGGTACGACGGTACCAGCTACTTGGTAGTAGTTGCCAACGTGAATGGTACGGAGACCATCGTACCTTGGGCTAGCATTGGACTTGGCAAGGTTACGAATGTGACTGCCCAAGTCCAGGAACACTTTTCTGTTGGGCAGCCGTTCAACGATACCGGGTTCGAATCCACGCCATCAGGTGTCGGTATTTATACTGTAACGCTTTGATATTTAGAAAAGTAGACGCGAGGACTGAGGCGTTTGCGAAATAAAATTGACTTTTGGACTAGCAATTCAGCAGCAGCTGTAAAAACTTATGAGGTCTTCTCACATACACTGTTGTGGCGTGAACCATAAAAACTAATGAGGGTCAGGGACATATCTACCTATTCCTGGCTTGAGCCATGTCCGGGACGCAGGGGCCCAGGGCGAGGCGTTGCTTCGACTACTTAGCCACCCGTTCCACTTACCCTCAGCACCCAGCATGGAGCCGTCTTCTGATCTGGCCAAAGTCGGGCTTGTCGACGGAGGGCAGTCACACAATGACGTCTTCCCCACATTGTCCACCAACTGCATCCGAATCAAATTGTTGGACGCACAGACTTAACACATCGGGTACTTTAACCAGGAGGCTACATAGCTAACAAAACAAAACCATCGTTCGGTGATGTACACATGGATACGTAGCCTAAGAACAAACATGGGTATCAAGATTGCAGCTGTACGTCTTCCCGGCGTAAGTTTCGGAAGACAATTTCAAGCTGAGCAAGGATTGGTTGCTTGCATCGGTCAGCATTTGGGAAATCCGGGGCAGACTCGCACAAATCCAACGCTTTGTTGAATGCCTCCAGCGCACTCTGCCAATGAGCACGTTGAGAGTATTGCTGTCCTTGCTCCTTGAATATCTCCCACGAGCGCATGGTTTCGACCATATTCGCAAGGGCTGCAGGCGTCACTCCAGCAGGATCGCGCAACTGCGTGGATGACTCAGTGTCCTTGGGGCCAAGTACAGGCGCATCTTCAGTGAAACCGCGATGGGAGTCGAAGACGAACAAAGTAGCGTGAAGTATATCTGGCGCAACTTCCGTACTATGGAATGCCGCCGAGGGAATGTAATAGCTCATGTCTCGCGTGTGAACTGTGGGGCCAGCGGTACACGTCGTGCGCCCAAGCTTTCCAGTATTCACCACCGTAGATGAGGTCTGGTGAGTCTTGTAAACGGCGCTTGTATTCTTGCCATCGGCCCAGGACAGCCCATACATCGCGTGAGTAGCATCCGCCAAACTTGTGACTGGCTCAAACGTGTACCGGTAGTCATTGCCCAAGCCAGCGAGGATCCAGCTTTGCGCATACGCCTGATGAGAATGCACTGCGAAGTCTAGATTGCCGCGCTGGCCACCCGGAAGCCAAATGTGGAACCGATAAAGTTCGTCGATGTTTCCATCCTTCACCAAACTGCACAAGGGTACAGCTAAAAAGCCCTGGGAGCTTCGCGAGGCAGTGAAACAAGGACCCGTGGTCATGGGATGAATGATTGCACCGCGGACCAGGTCCCAGACCATTGCCAGGTCAGCTGGAGTGGCGTGCTGTGACCTCCGAGCCTTCTCGCGGATAAATGCCACACCGATAGCAGCTCGTACAAGCTGTTTGGAGTCCTCGTGCGGAAGACTGGATGCAGCCGCCTTGCACCATTCCTCGGGCCGGAGACTTGCTGCTGTGGCGTCGTGTTCTGATGCCCCCTTACTCTCATACGACGAGATCCACGCACGGATCGGTGCGGCGACCTCGTCAGGTGTCTTCGTAGCCACGACGACACCACGGAACACTCTGGACAGTGCTGAAGTCGAAATACTGCACTCGTTATGTGCGCCCTTGTCGTCTCCGTTAGTTTCGGTTATGTTGGCAGTCTCGCCGCTGGTTTCAGTAGACACAGCAACGCGTGCATCTACATCGCCTGACATTGACTGTTGTCCGCGAACTTCGGTATTGCTTGGGGGTATACCTGTTTGAGGGGCTTCCATGGAGCGTGTAGAGTAACTGTGTCGTTGTCAGTATGCGATAATACGACCACGGAGAAGAGAATATGATAAAAGCCACGAACTAGTGCTGAGATGGAGTAGAGAGGAGTGCGTACGTGCGTGCAGAGGGAAGTGCGGACCCGTCGTTAATCGATACTAGTAGGCTTCCCCGTTACTTATAAGTTGAGGCAAGTCACGTGATGAAACCAAAAGAAATCAAAGAAAGTGGTCTGTCAGCTATATTTGGAAACCAAAGACCGACCTGTTCGACACTTATGGAATGGCCTCCTCGCATTGTTGAAACTCTGTGTATTAGGGGAGAATGTACTTGGTCTTGTAAGGCTCCGTCGCAGTCCAATGCACAATTGTGCAAGTGTCACGTGCGTCGCCCTTGAACTTTCCATATCATAGGGCACGTTCAAGGGTGATTAGTACTGAAATGTTCAGTCTGTGGGCGTACCACTTCCTGTGCAGAATACACATTTGGAGCGCCTGGACTCTGCATAGAACCATGCTAGCCGGCTTAAGTGTTACACGTGACGCGTGTTACCTGGCAGGAACATTCCCTGTTCCCTTGAGTAGCACATTGAGCAGGCAATGCTTCGAGGTGCACTGCGGGAGGAGATTCTTTGTTCTCCTTCGAATGGTGGGTGCGCAAGCGACCTCTTAGTTCACGTATACTGTTTCCGGAGTCCTTCGGAGGTCCCAGCCACCAATATCGTACGATCCATGTGTTTCGACGTTTCGTGTAGGATAGTTGATAGCATATGAGCGGTGAACGTAGTTCTATGAGCGTTTCACGGTAATGATGGCCGAACTACCTTGGGAGAATGTTGAGTATGGGAGAAAATCCGGAGGGAATTCCGGCCTGGAGTAGACAATGTTCGTGGGCGGAGTGAGCTGTGTCCCTTTGGAGAAAGGGAGCCCAGCGACGAAGCTGAAGGTCTGGGAAACTGGAGGTAGCTACTCACTTGGGATCTTAGCACACGGGCAGCATCGAGTATTTTGCCAAATGTTCTAAGAGAGCTGGTGTGTCGTTGAGGTACGGCCATGCTGTTGGTGGTAAAGCATGAACGAATCGCCAGCCTATTCCAATTCTTTTCACTTACGCCGGATAGCTTCCTAGCCAGACATCTACATTTTTGGGAATTCCAAGTGGAAGGTTTCCCACACGTTCCAAACCAAAAGAAATCAACTTGGGTCCTGTCCTTCCTCCCCTCCCATACACAACGGATAGATCAAAATTAAGGCCAGGCCAAAACAGTGTCAAAATGTGAATACAATAGACTATATTTGAAGTATTGACACACAACAACGTTTAGGCCTGGTCTTAATATTGATCTATCCGTTGTGATACCAGGTAGTGCCAGAGTTGTCTTCCACAGAGGTATTCCTAGTACAGCCGCTCGATATATCGATCGCGCATACAGAACCCTTGTGTTCTGTAAACTCGAGCACTTTTCATGAGTGGGAGCATACCAGACGATCGCCTTCCTTCCCCAACCTCCAGACACAATCCACTGTCCGTCGATTCGTCCCTGGAAGTGACAAAAATCGGGTATTCTCACTCGCTTACATGGTTGGATCGTGTTTCTGTCTGTCTTCAATCTTCCATCACCGTTATCATACCTTCCTATGACCTGACTTTGGTCTGATAAGACGAGCGAGCGCACACACCACTCCGAGATATAATCTCGATCTGTTTTGCGACTTGACCGCCACATCGAGCTGTCAATAGAGTCACCTCAGCCTCTCTGACTGTCGGTACGCACCGATGGTTGTCGCTGGCAGGCCCACTATCACAGTTTATCCTGTAGTTTCAAAGAAGGAAGGAACGACGCATTGCAGGCTTACTCATGGCACCTAATATATGGTCCACACTTTTATCGAGCTACTGATATGGGTCAGTACACGCGACTACAGTCATATCGTGGACCTCAAGCTCGAGATTGATATGAAGACTGGAGAGTGCAACTCTGGTGATTTCGTAATCATCGATCAGTCCTGAGACCCAGTGAAAAACGGACATATGCCGGGCGACGTAGACAGATGTAGTCGTATGAAGCAGCTATTATTTGTATGTTTTACTATGTGTGGCTACATGCCTAGATTCACTATAGCTGGGCATGGTTAGCATCGACTATTGATTCCATTCGACACGTCGCATTGGTCTGATTTCATGCTTTCAATTGCGCGCAATGCACTACATTCAATCCGTGTCTTTCTGTCCATGCTATCTGGTGCAACACATGCCATTCGATTCAACCTCTCCTCCGTTCCTCTGCGTGCTCTGCGTTATACTCGTCATGCCAGACTCCACTCAAGCCCTGTGGTGTGTCTGCCGCAAGTACTGCAAGGGAGTTCGCAGGCCGATTAACACGCTTAGAACTTGGAAACGACATCTACGTGAGGCAGATGACGACGAGAAGACGTCCATAACACTGGCAACACGATCCGATGCATTTCGTGCATTCATCGTGTCTTCTGCTCGGAGCGGCGATGCCTCTGGTGAAACTGGCACTGCTAAGCGTCCACGGTTGGTAAGAATACTCAGACAACTGCTCTCTTCCATGGTTCTCATAAAATATCTAGACTCCAGCGGCAGAGCACCGCCCTCGACTCCCAGACCAGGGAGATGGCCATCAAAGTGAAGTGCATGACTACCACCGTGCAGACGACGACCAATGTATGTATTCGTATTTTTTCAAAAGATAATAACTAACATCCTGCAGACTTTCACAATGACGACGGCCCCGGAGAGTTTCGCAATGACAATGGCCTTGGAGAGTTTCGCAATGACGATGGCCCCGGAGAGTTTCGCAATGACGATGGCCCCGGAGAGTTTCGCAATGACGATGGCCCCGGAGAGTTTCGCAATGACGACGGTCCCGGAGAGTTTCGCAATGACGACGGTCCCGGAGAGTTATGCAATGATGACGGCCCCGGAGAGTTTCGCAGTGACGATGGCCCCGGAGAGTTACACAGTGACAACAACCAGTCCGCTGAACGCAACGACTATCGCCCACCTGCTCCTCCCGCCCCTTCCCCCCTCCTTGACCTCGACATCGAGGAACTCATACGCAAGGCACGTTTACCGAAATTACAACGTAGCCTACACTTTGTACGTGACATCAGAAACGCATCTCTCGACGATGGAGAGGGCTTGACAGGCGAACAACTTGCATACCTCCGCAATCCCCCGACAGAACCTCTACGTATAGAAGACCCGTCTACCGAGCTCGCCTTATCGATGTTCATCGCACTCGAGCACTCGTCCGAGAGTACATATACGAAAATTCGGCAGGCCGCTCAAAAGGCATTCCCTACCTCCGAACTCCCTACATTCCACCAAACCAAACGAATCCTCGCCAATCTCAGTGGAGTCACATCCGTCGTGAAGCACATGTGCGTTAATTCCTGTGCTGCCTTCGTAGGTCCGCTTTCCAATTTCGATGCCTGTCCGGAGTGCTCCGAACCGCGGTATGACCAAGTCAAGCTTCAGAGGACCAACGGCAGGATTAAACAGCCCCGTGCTGTGTTCCATACTATCCCCATCGCCCCACAGCTCCAGGCCCTTTGGCGACATCCAGAGACTGCCGAGAAGATGTGCTATCGCGAGAAGCGTACTCAGCAGCTATTTCAGGAGATCCGGAGAAACAGTGGGTTGGTCGATGCGTATGACGACGTGTTTTGTGGAGCCGCCTACCTTCATGCAGTTGCTGAAAACAGGATTCGACCTGATGACATTTTGCTCATGTTATCCATTGACGGCGCTCAGTTATATGAGAGTAAGGAATCCGACTGTTGGATATACATATGGATCATTCTCGACCTCTCTCCCGACCACCGCTACAAGAAGAAACACGTTCTTCCCGGCGCAATCATACCTGGTCCCAAGAAGCCGAAGATCATCGATTCGTTTCTATTCCCTGGTTTACATCACTTGTCAGCCGTGCAGCGTGAGGGCCTACGCGTCTGGGACGCCTCACAAGATCGCAAATTCATCTCACGCCCCTTCCTCTTTCTTGCATGCGCTGATGGCCCTGGCCTCCTCACTCTCAGCAACTTTGTCGGTCATCAGGGCAAAAATGGCTGTCGCTTGTTGTGTCCTGTGAAAGGACGTCGTAAACCTGGTGCCCCACAATATTATCCGGTGCTCCTCAAGCCTAATAGTTATAGTTTAACTGGGTGTGACCATCCCGACGTCAACGTCTATGATATTGGCCCTGGGAATTCACACGCATACTGTGAGCAGCTCGTCCATCTCATCAGCTCACGCACCCAGCACGAGTACGAGAGACGGCGCCTCGAAACAGGCATAGTTGGGCCGAGCATCTTGCTCGGCCTCCAGCCACATCTCATCCAAGGTATCCCTGAGGTATTTTCGTCTGAGCTGATGCATCTGAGTGGCGCCAACATGGCTGCACTCTGGCTAGATCTCTGGCGGGGCGAATTCGACTGCACGCCCACCGATAACAAGTCATTGTGGCACTGGGCTATTTTCAGAGATAGAGACACCTGGGAAGCCCACGGCCTGGCCGTGGCCGCATGCAAGATGTATTTACCTGGCTCGTTCGATGTCGCCCCTCGCAATCCTTGTCTCCATGCGAATTCCTGGTACGAAGCCACCGAATACATCACCTGGATTCACAATCTATGTCCTGCTCTTCTGTATGGGGTTCTTCCAGACTGTGTCTGGCGCAACTTCTGCAAGTTTGTCGCCGGCCTTCGTATTATGTCTCAATATAGCATCACTCCCTCCCAACTTCGTCGCGCTTCTCAGCTCATTTCGCAATGGGCCCCAGAATTCGAGCGTATTTTCTACCAGTGTCGCATTGATCGTATTCCATTTGTTCGTCCGTGCGTTCACCTTACTTGTCACCTTCCTTCCGAAGCAGCTCGTGTCGGTTCACCCATTTGTTCTTCACAATGGACGATGGAACGAACTATCGGGAACCTCGGTCAAGAGATACGGCAGCCCTCGGACCCGTTTTCAAACCTTGCGCAGCAGGGAATCCGCCGCTGTCAAGTGAATGCGCTCAAAGCTATGTTACCTCATCTCGACCCTCCTGAAAATACGAACCCGCGCGCATCGGTTTCTCTCGGCAATGGCTACATCCTCCTCGCCAAACGTGACAAGCGCCTTACAACCCTTCGAGGAGCAGAGGCGACAATTATATCAGACTATCTCAATTTGCCGCACGCACCCAGAATACGGCGGTGGGCGCGTCTTCGTTTGCCAAACGGCCAGATTGCCCGATCCGAATACCAAGAGTTGCAGAAGTCTCCAGAGGAAATCCGCATGGCTCGAAATGTCAAAGTACGTGGATACTGTTTCATCTTCATCTACTGACTCATAACATCATGAAGATTTTTCTAAATGGTAGAGATCGCATGGCAGAAGTTCGGTATTATGCAAGACTCGTCGTCCAGGCAGCGGACAACCACTCTGATGACGATGAAGACTTGAACACCCCTGATCAATTTGCATTCGACAATGTCGCTCTCGTCACTCTCTATTCCGACCCCCATCCCCAGTTACTGGAACACTCTTATGGGGCCGTCGTTTCCTGTACGAAGTTGGGTGAGGCAAGCTTGCAGGTGATTCCAATATCTGCCATTCAATCAGTTGTCGCGATGGTGCTGCATCGTCCCATGATAGATGGTAGGGCCAGAGACAGGTACTTTTTAGTGGAGAAAATGGGCATGGATATTGCACGTCTCGGTGTAGAGGAGGATGAGGAGGACTAAGTCTTGAATATACATTTTCTTGCCTGTCATGCAGTGTATTTGAGGCAATGCGAAGTTTATAGATCGCGAGACGCAAATTTCAGGCAATGTATGGCAATGAAAACACGGTGGTATTGGAGAACGCCATTAAGCACAGTCGAGTACATCCATTTCTCAGTAAAAGTACAGGTCGCGGTCTTAGCAACAATTTAGGCCGTCCTCGTGATGTCCCTTTCAATCTCCTCCAGTACAGGCCTTACCGCTGCCGGGAATGTCATGAACGAGTCATACATTGCAATCGAGGAGTTGGGAGAGATCTTGCGGAACGCACGAGGGCGACGGGGAGGCCAGTTTTCATCGAAAGTCTTGCGCTTCAGTGGAGCAGGCTCTTTTGGAGTTCCATGCAGAAAAACGGGGACGGCGTGGGTGGTTGCTGGGAGGTTCTCATCATGGGATTCTTCGTCGGAGGCGGCCGCTGCCTCGCCGTCATCCGAAGTGCCGTCGAGACTTTCATACCGTAAAGTCTCGTCTCGCCTGCAAATATGAGGACCACACAGAGCGTAGTTTACCACTTACTGGACTGCAGTCACCAAGATTCTAGCGTCATGGTCCTCAGTTAATGCGCCTGAGCGCGATTTGGTTAGAAAGGTTGACTATATGCGCGATGAGACGTACGGTACTCTGACACCGTCGCTTCGTCTTCATCGTCAGAGTCAATCCTGATGGATTTGGACGCATTCTTGAGATGCAAGATCAATTTCTTAGATTATCAGTAACGCAATGAACAAACTTGAAAATGGCTCAAGTACGCACCTGGGGGCCAGTGTTTTCTGCCGTGAAATTAATAACATACGCAGGCCAGTCTTGCATAATGTTGTTGACCTCGAGTACAATGACGTTTTCGACGAGTTTGACAGTGGCGGGAGTCATATGCACAAGCGGAATAGTAGTAGAATAATGACTTAGTGCAGGATTTGGACTTAGAGAAATCACAGCGTCTAGTGACAAATAATCATAAACACAGACGTTGCCTCTACTCATCATGATGTCTACTGCGGCCTGTCCAGACAGCCAGCTGCCCTCCCTTTTTCTGTCTAATTCCCTACCAGAGCCGTATAATTCGAATTCTAATGGTTCTAACAATTTTTTTGCATGCAATAATGTCCAGGGTCCGGCCCCCTTCCCAGCCCCTAACTCTCTATCATGGGCGAACGGTTCGCAGATGGCCGGTAACGTAGCAAATCCAGCTACTCCCGCACTGATATTGCCTTCGAATGGATCAGTCTAGTCATTCATTTCCCCGCAGCCAAGGTATACCAGAGATGATACCAAACGTGAGTACAGCGATTCATCGCTACCGTTACTGATTTTCTTGATATATGCGATCTAGGTGCAAGTTCTTCAAGAGACTATAAGTGGACTTCAAAAAGAGAATATCGCACTCAAGGCAGAAAGATCTGCCGTGCAGTAAGTCGGTCACTGCATAAAGATTACTAACATTACTTCTGTCGTAGAAACACATATAATACCCTCGTGGCAAGGCTAACCGTATACCAGTCGGACCAGAGCACTTCAGAGGATGGCCCCGTCAACGTTAAATTGCGATTGGCACCTATCACCACGATACCGTTGCTCAACGTGCCCCCGGTTATTCAACTGAACCGAGTCGACTACCCCAGGGTGCGATACTGGTTCGAGAAGGACTGGAAGAACTTTTGTATGACAGCAGAAGGTCAAGAATGCTCAACCACGGCATTCATTGAAGATGAAAATGGTCAAGAACTCGCAAGCGAGAAGATATCGACTATTCTACAGACTATGCATAGTATTTGGCACGAGCTTCGTACTCACGGACTGATCGATGCTCAAACGACTTGGTCGTCTATGTCGCTTCAGGTCAAGAAGGTGTTCCGCGGTGAGCTCGTTCAAATGTGTCCGGAACTGAACTTTTGCGAGGACTCGTGGAAGAGCGACCTACTTGCCAAGAAACATTACTCGTCTTTCAAGCAGACCTGGTTCACGAAGAGGTCCGACGAGAAGCTGAATAGCGCTACCAAACGGAAGACAAAGAGCGAGGTGGCCGAAGACGCTGACTTGCCGACAGGACTCAGCAACACGAAGCGCACGAAGAGGAACGTGTTCACAGGCTCATGCGATACCGACAGCGACAGCGATGTATCAACTGATTGGCCCTCCTTCGAGCTGAATGATTCGAGTTTGAGCGGTGGTTCGAAGGACTCAGCAGCATCACTCTCCTCGTCTAGTCCGCTCCCGCCGCAGAGCCACCAGGACCCTGATGCTCGTACACAGCCCGACAGCAGCGCTCGCACCCCAGGCGAGACAATATGTATGGGGCACGCCATGAACTAATCTCTTTTATTTTCAGGCAGGTCGGGGTTATCGAGTGCGATCGAGGAAGAGCACACGAGTATCATGGACGTGGCTCTAATCAAGAACCCGCTGTAAGCACTACCAGATACATTTATACTCGTTAACACACTTTTACAGATCTTCCTTACGTGCTACAGCACCTCCTGCAGTCAGCGCTTCACCGGAGCCGACCACGCATATCCTAGAACGAAGAAGTGCAAGCCCCTCCAACGAGCATACAGGCGCTGTCAATGAAGGATCTCAAGTTGAAGTCCCCAGCACGAGTCACACCGGTATGTAACAGGGTCAGTCCGACATTCATACTGACACTGAGGGCAGGTGTAACAGCGAGCGTATCACGACCGTCTGTGCAACAGACCGCCCCCGGGCCCACGGATGTATCTGGGAAGAAGAAAACTTGGCGCCCCCCGTCTAACAAGAGTGGAAGGTAATGTACATACTCGTTTACACCATCGCCTATTGACTATTTTATTAGGATGCTGTGCATGCACCACTTTCAGAAACAAGTCAGCGGATCGTTGGATGAGTTCAACAGCTACTTCGAAGCATTGTCTCCTGAGGCAAAGGCGGTAGGCAATTTATTTATTGGCTACTTATTTGGCCGCTCTACTGACTGTTGTACACATACAGAGATACAAGGATGAAGCGAAGGATTTGGTACGATTCATCCGCGCGATTCATTCATGTCTGATGAAGAGTTTGGTAGGTTGCACGCGGGATATGGGTGAACGGGACAGCCGACGTTATAGCCAAATTCTCAAGCCTTCCGATGCACTAGAAGCCACGTTTTCAGTCGGGGATTTGGTCATACTACGTTTTATTTTTGCAGTCGAGAAGGAGCAGGGGGCAGGTTTATTGGTAGGCGGGCAAGTGGTGGCAGCAGTGTGAACGGCGGGCGGGTTTATTGGCAGGCAGTACAGGCGAGAGGAGGGGCGGGGGTGGGTTTATTGGCAGGCGGGCAAGCGGCGGCGGCGGTGCAAGGGCGGGCGGGCAGGCACCGTTTCCGAGTGTATTTCTACATAGCAACGCATAGCCTGAAATGCAATCATGAGCTCGCATACCATGAACTAGTTGGACATAGATCGACATACATTAATCAAGTACAATAAGAGACGAGATGTAGTCTATGGGGATCTATGAAGGACTATAGAATAGACTGACATAGTATCGAGTAGCTCTGACTAGCAGCAAATGCTATGGAGGTGACCTATTTCGTATGGGAAGCAATGTCTATATACGGCATACGTAGACGTCTGTCTACGTCGCTCAGCATATGTCCGTTTTTCACTGGGCCTGAGAAATCATAACTACATTAGACGATCGATTACTAATATTTACATTCATGGAGAAGCCCCTGTCGTTCATACAAAGGTTCAGCGAACATCAGGAGACCCACTGATAGCAGGGTCACTTCCCATGTAAACATGAGAAACTGGTATCATCGACGGCGAAGTCAACATCGACAACGTAAGATATCTAAGTACGCTCCCGGTCACGAGTCGATCCAAGCACAACCTGACTACTACATGACAGACCTAGGCCGCAACCTCACTAACACGTCTTCTATTGGGTGGATAGTGCCAACACTCTGTGGACTGGATTTAGGAGGCTCCCATGTCGATGATGGACCTTCACCACGACCGACAGGTGTGACGTCAAAAAGAGAAAGGTAGATGACCGCCAAAACCTTGATTTCATATATAGCGAGGAATCTACCCTTGCACTGTAGAAATGGGTTTGTTACTGGTGGGTCGATAGTCATTTTATGTGATACTCACAACATGCTTCCCGGCTCCCAAAGCAAAATAGGGGTACCCCACCGTGGCTGCCAAATCCCCCCGATACTCGCTCTCGACAAACCGGCTCACGACAAACTTGTCACAGTTGGGATACATGTTCTTGTCCAGATGCGCTCCCCGAGGATCAAGTACCACATATTCACCCTTCAATATTGGAAGGGTCTTCCCCCCGTCCTTTATATCGATATCACTTGCGGCTAGACGCACGCCGGTCTGCACACTCGTAAGCCTCATTGTTTCCAAAATTGCAGAGTTGAGGAGTGCAAACGACGGAGAATCCAATTTGTCTGGGTTGGCCTCTGCGATGAAGGTCTGGAAGTTTCCGAAGTCTTCCCGAATGGCTTTGTCAATTTCACTGCGCACAGCGGAAAGGGCAGAGGGGTCTGCCAGTAACCAGGCGAAAAGCCAGAATATGACGTTAACTGTGTTCTGATGGAGTGACGACATGATCAACAGAACCGATGGGGCTGCTACCTCGATCGGAATGTCATGTTCCCTGAAGAGCGCAGTGAAGGTAGAGGCCAGTTTATCATCCGTGGCAGGATTCGCCCCCTCGAGATAGCCGGAAATGCGTTGGAGCAACCTGTCACGCGCCCGACTAGATGGGAAGGACCAGAACGGACGCCTGCAAAGACGTTTCGGAAGACTCTTGAGCAACATGAAGAAATCTTCGTATGTATCTTGAGGGAATCTACTCCCGAAGAGCACACCATTGGCGCCGACGTAGAGGGGTTCCGTAAGGGACCGCGTGAGAGAGACTTCAGGCCTTCCGGAGAACAACTTGAGCTTGTCTAAGACAAGCTGAGCAAATGGGGGCGTGAGTTCGCCAAGTGTTCTCTTCGACAGGCGGCGGTCAAGGACGGGAAATATTTTTTGGGCGATAGTATCATAGATTTTCGGATGAAGTGAAGAATCACTACAGAGGGCGCGGAAATGGTCATAATGCTGGATATGGGACGAAAGGACGCGGTGATCGGCAAAAGCCACACCAGAGAGGGCATCCGACGACATGACGACAACGATATTGCGACCTCCAGCTAGGAGTTTGAACACAGGGCCATATTGCGCTCTGCGAACATCGTTATGTATGGTAAGGTGAAGGTGACCGCGCACTTACTGGCAAAGGGCGAAGAAAGTACTCGGTGTAAACACCAAGTTGAAGGCAGAGCCAACCCAAGGAAAAAGGCTGACAACCTTCGGCGGGTAGGTGGAGACCCTCGTGGACATTATACGAGAGACAACCATGGCTGTAAGGCCCACAAGCACCGCTGAGATCTGTAAAACGGAAATCACAGACGAAGTCATACTGGGCAAGAATTGTCACCGTCCACCTGAGAATAACAGGGAGATTTGTAGCCAGCTGCGTCACACACAACATTCCTAAACATTATCGTTATCTTTGTAGAGTGAGGCACGTTGTGGAGATAGGTTAAGTCTAGCAGCTCCGGCGCGAAGGGGACCCGGGGAAACGAGAACGGCATCATGACCTGCTGGGCTGTGGTCCGTCTCTCCTCCATATGATAGTGGTGGCATGGTATCATCGTAAGATGCTGACGTAGATTGCCGCTGAAATCGTTAATGTTGAGTGCCACCGATCCGGATCTCGTTTTGACAGCCGAAGGAACCCGTCGGAAGCACCAAAATGAAAAGGTGGGCATACACAGTCTCATGACGTAATGGTACCGCCTCAATCGAGGTGGTGATAGGTCGTCGCAGGCTCCGAAGGAATAGCGCATGCTACAAATTTGAATGCTTAAGCTTTTCTGCACCTTGTCCATGAAGCCACTGTACCTTTTTTTCTTGACACATAAGAATATTGTCATTGAAAGCTCCGATTCAACACGGGGGATTTGTACCGCAGCGTGCCAGTGTTGCACAGGAGGGCCTCCTATTATGATATGATCGTAGTTGAGGTGGCACCGTGCGCGGTCATCAGTGAAACTGCGCCGGGTTACGACACAAGCTTCCTAGTTTTTGGATTCCTTGAGTGCTCAACAAGTGCTATTACTTAATGTTAGCGTTTAAAGGCATCACCTAAATCAAACTTTTCATCCAGCCATGCTGCGTCGTTTTTTTTGGAAACTAAATTAGAGGCACCAAGCCCTCCACCACGTCATTAGTAATTACCTTCGCTGACCCCCAAAGCATGCGCCTCCTATTGCTTTTGTTTCGCACTATACAGTATATAGTAGTGATACTGTTCACTTACGTAAAATCGTCATAGAGGGAGAGTCACCGGTCCAGATGATAGTGGCAATACTGAGCAGCGAAGCAGTGACTGGGTCCGCGTCTGGGGGCGACATTAGAGTTTGATCTTGCAGCCTATCTTCCGCATGGGAGGCAAGCAGGTGGCGTAGCGCTCACCACCCCTTTGCCAACGGGATGTGAAACGTATCTTGGTCACCAGTACCCCGGTTTCCGTTGTCACAATAATGGCCTCGCAGCGGGAGAATTCACCACGGTCATGTCCATGACACATCGGCCGGCCTCAGGATAGTGAGATATGGGCAGATTTGATCCTACATAACAGAGCTGCATGTAACCTGGGTAATACGATCTTATCCGCACACATACCATGAAGTTTCTTTGAACGGCAGGACCGCAAGATCAGATTTGGAGGGGATCAATACCACCCCAAAGTTCGAACCTTTGGTCAAAGATCGGCACCTTGTTAGTCTTTGCGTCCTGATCAAACGAGGTTTTCCAGAAGTGCCCTTGGAATGGGTAATTTTTAGCTTCATGATCAAGGCTCGGCAGTTTCGATTCTCGTGAGACGTCTATGTAAGTAAAGCGCAGTTCTTGCGGCACTATAGTACCTACCTTCCGGAACTAGTGCCTAACCCCTTCTGAGAAACCGAGAGGATAACCTGGGATGATCCTTCGTTAGACGTGAGAGTCCGTCGGGAGTTGATCATAAGCCGGAACATTGCGAGCTACATGCAACTGCAGCATTGTGATGCTTCTACTGCGACGTTCCGAGCGCCAGTTGTCTCAAGTCTCGCCCTAGCCGATCGATAAGAAGACGGTAAATCTAAACTTACAGGGTAAAAGGGTCTTGGGGGCGTTGTTGATAACGAGACCGTCCGTGGAAGAATCTTGGGGCGTATGCACCAGTACATCAGCTCCATTTCAGTGGCAGTCGCAAGCTTTGATAGCCGATGATAGGAACTCACATTCGCGACGAGAGTCTCACTGTGTGCTTTCTGTCGCCTGGCGAACGTCCAGGTGACAGAGTGCAGCACTGATGACCATTTTCATCGAGCGAAGATAACCACGACCGAGGGAGTCCGACACTACATAAAGGACACCGAAACGTGAGCGGTGCTTCCAAATGTTGAGGTAGGGCCGTGCAACTGAAGACTTCGCTCTGGATCGACTCCCGCGCGGTATCTTTGGATCACAGGTCATCTTCTCAGTAGTTCAGAAAAGTTGGTCGCTAGCTGTGGGAGGTAGTTCCCGCAGGTTATTAGAGGGCTGGAAAAAAATGTGCAAGTACGACCCTCTCGCCCAGGCCGTGGGTCGTAAGCGTGTGAGAGGTTTCATACTCGACGCATAGAAATCTTCCATAAATATTAGTAAGCATGCCGGCTTGCTTGAATGCATCAAATGGATGGGTACATACACTGGAGCCGATCTTCAGAGCCACTTCCCTTGGGCATTACGGACAGCAGTCCGACCCTGTTACCTGCGACCGTTCTAAAGCCAGATTCTTAGGAAATTTTGCACCATGAGAACCCTGTTGAGAACGCCGACGGGTCCTAGCATGGATATACATTTGGGACTGCTAAGTAACCATCAATCAGGATTCAAATATTCACCATTCGTTGCGCATATTTCGGTACACCAGCGGGAGGTAACAAGGTGAGGCTTCCAATCATACGACATATTAAGAGCTCTCAAACGGCAACACAGCAGTCGGTTGCGCTCGAGAAGTATCCAGATGTAGAGAAGATTGGGGGAGTGCCGACGGACCGGTGCCAGTCACCTCATTTTTTGATTGGCGCGAATATCGATATTTGAAACTCAGACCCAACACGGGTGTTGCTCCCAATGAAGAACTCACTCCTTATCGCCTGCAGGTCATATTCATCTACCAGAAAGTACACGACACTGCCTCATTTTATCGTACATAGTGGGTCCCTGGAATTCCGGGGTCACATTCAAAACAGAAAAGCAAAAGTACGCCAAGTGGCTCGTCCCGGATATGTATCTCCGAATCTATAAGGTCGTACGGGGACGCAACCTGACAAGGACGTCGTCATCTGGATGTATAGTGCCGATGCTCTGTGCACTAGTTTGCGGAGGTTTCCACTCCGACGACAGACTCTCAAGAGGGACAGGTGTCACGTCAAAGAGGGAAAGGTATAGGATGATTAAGACCTTCATTTCGAACATAGCAAGGAACTTGCCCTTGCACTGTGGAGTGCGTTTATCTCTAACGGTCTGGCATGCATGAACGGGAGGACTCACGAGATGCTTCCCAGCCCCAAAAGCAAAATAGGGCTTTCCCGACGTAGCTGCCAACTCGCCCTGATACTGGCTTTGGACAAACCGATCCAAGATGAACTTGTGGCCATCACGGTAGGTGGCATTATTTTGCTGAGCGGCACGTGGGTAGAGCATAACGTATTCGCCCTTTTTTACAGGGATTGCGCCCGCTCCATCCTTCAGCTGAAAGTCGCTCTCTGCAAGACGTAGACCGTTCTGCACTGTCGTAAGCCTTGTAGTTTCCAGAATCGCGGAGTTGAGAAGTGCGAAAGCAGGGGAATCCAACCTTCGCGGGCTGGCTTCCGCGATGAACGTTTGAAGGTTTCCAAACTCCGCTCGGACGGCTTTGTCGATATCGTCGCGCAGAGTAGTAAAGGCGGGAGGATCGGCCATCAACCACGAGAGGAGCCAGAACACGTTGTTGAATAGATTCGTATGAAGTGCTAACATCACTAATGCAACCCCAGGGGATGCCGCTTCGAAAGGGATATTGTATTCCCGAATGACTTGGGAGAAGTCACCTGCCAGCTTATCATCATCGTTATTAGGGTTTGCGGCCTGAATGCACGTGGTAATGTGCTGAAGCAGGCGCCCTCGGGCGCGGGTAGATGGGAAAGACCAGAATGGACGCCTACATAGCCGTATGGGGAGAGTATCCCAGAAGGTAAGCCAGTCTTCATAGCTGTCCGGAGAGAACTTGCTGCCCAGAAAGATCGCTGTTACGGCGACGTACACCGGTTCTGTGAGGGACCGCTTCAGCGATGCTCGATCACCCTCGTAGAGCTTTAGCCGCTGGAAAAGAGTTTCCGCAAAGCCTGCAGTGAGATCGTCCACAGATCTTTTGGACAGACGTCGGTCAAGGATGGGGAACAGTCGTAGGTTAATTGTGTCATGAATCAAGGGATAGAGCGAAGTGTCATCGCAAACAGCACGGAAATGGTCGTAGTGCTCAACGCGGGCCGATAGAACGCGATGATCAGTGAATAGGGCGTTGTGGATAGAGTCGGCTGTCCCAACGACAATGATGTTATGCCCGCCGACCAGGACCTTGAACACAGGACCAAATCGCGCACTGCAGACCAGTTACAGATAACACTCCTAGACGATGACGGACACCTACTGGCAAAGGGCCAAAAACTTGCTCGGAGTGAAGGCAAAGCCGAAAACAGAGCCGAGCCATGGCAAAAGACTAGGAACTTTAGGAGGGTGGGTGGATTCTTTCTTGTGCATCACATGAGTGATGAACATGAGCCCGAGGCCCACAATCATAGCAGAAACTTGCGCAGTACTCAGGGTGTACGGAGTCATACCGGGCAGTAATCTGGTGGCTCCTATCCACAAATGACTGTAACGGGGATTTTGTAGTCCCTAAGGATTGCGTGCCGTATACCACAGTCCTAGGCAGCGGTCATCTTTCAGGAACATGAAGTATTCTGTGCGGATAAGACCATACCCAGGATGGAGTCGTAGAATCGAATCTATTGGAATGACCCTGAGTATGGACATGGCCGTGGTGCAATCTCCCGTTGCGGAACTATTGGCCTGAGGACAAAAATCAGAATATCCCATGAAAGCTATATCGAGCGAGAGGCAGTGAAACACGCGCCAGTTATCGGCAGATTGTTTCACGTCCCGTTGGAGGGCTCTGTGCCACCCGTTGGCATACTTCTGATCAACTCCTGACTCCGCTCAAGATGCCCGACCGACCCATAATGACTGGTTCTGCATTTGGAAGGAAGAATAGCCTCAGGCTTCAAAGTCTGGACCCCCGGTAATTACAAGCTCGTCACAGTAACTGATCTGAGTGCTTCCGCCTCGTCAAAAATCAAGGATAAACGATATAATAATCAAAATCCGGGTGTACGGCAATGGCACGTCCATGACCGAACAACACTGGTGCGCTAAATGACAGTGACTCCATACTGGGCTCCAGTAAAACCGCCTTCCGTGAGGTTAGGAACAAGTACTGCAGTAGACCTCTTACGCATTGGTATGGTCCAGGATTCTTGCAATCAACGATGCGGAGTGGCAACCTGTTAGGACTGTTCGCAGCGGCGGAAGAAGGAAGTGTAGCGGTAGCCAACTCAGCGATTCAGAGGCGGAAGTACTTTGTGTCAACTTAGGCTTGGAGACTGAATCTACAGTTTCCACCCACTCCCACGGCACCCCCTGCGTCAGGAATGCTTCACCGGCGGAATCAGTGTGCTTGAAGCCCACAAGGCGCAGTGCGCGCGCGTGTATATGTATGTATATCTCTTGAAACGCTGGTGTTTAATACTTCCTTGCGAGGCTCTACGCCTCTGATAATGGTTAGTGAGATTACACGGTCACTCTACATTGACAGACCTGAGAACTTGACGGGCATTTTGAATGAGGCGCAAATATATTTTGAGATGGCGACTCCCAGCAACCTAGGCCTGGCCGTGATTGTGGCAGAACACCAAGGTCGTAATTTTACCAAACATTCTTCTTACCGGCTTGCCGAGTTGCGAAGATTCACTTCCACGATCTATCGAGCCAGTGCAGGGGATCAATTGAACGTAATCAGGAACATTAATATTCACCACAGCAGGTGAGAGGAGGAGAGCGTTCATCGCGGGTGCGTTTCACCAAGTATATGCTTTTCCGATCACCGCTACACGAGGACTCTGCAATATCCGGATGCGATTCCGACCAGTCTATGACGACTGCATGCTGGGAAGTTATGGCCATTTCATCTCTGTACAGCACGCGGGCTGAGCGTGGAGCATTCCCATTCGTATATAGTCCCGTGGAGGCGGAGGAAATCTTGGGGAGAATTGTCGCGACCTCGTGTGAAACGCTATGCTAAAGGAGGTTCTGAGCCCACACGTACTGGAACTGCGGTACATGAGGGCGCAACAACACTTGTTTGCCGACATCAACGTCTAAAAGAGGCGTTATTCCACTTAGTATGGTACAGGAAAGACGGCGACGGAAAACGAGGTGTATGGATAGCCTGCCACGCAGTAGAGGGCTAAGCGCACCCGGTCGGTCGGGACTTGTCAGCATTGCACACCGGCGTACGCTGTGTCATTTCTGGTTAAAACCATCCCAAGTCCAGTTTCCTAAAGATATTAAGCACGTTGATGGAGTTCCAGGAATTGATTCATTGGTAGGTGGGCGGTGGGTGCAAGGGTAGGCCATGTGGGGTACGGAACTGTATTACTAATATAACCTGGTGACTACACGGTTTTGGTAGTATTTGTCATAGGCTGACTGTGGGAAAATCAAAAAATCAGGTGCCGCATATTCAAATGGTTTGGTGTGGTGCAGCACAGGGGTGGGTATCGATACAAGTAGGTTATATCATAGTCAGCCGGGGATTTCTAAGCTCCTCTGGAGCATTGTAGGTAAACCCCAACCCGACTTTGGATGGGCTAGATGTAAAATCGTAATGACAATGTCGTGAAATGTGTTCCAGACATGTGGGGTGAGAATTTCAAGCATTCACCAGCTCAATTACCCTGCTTGCGATTGCCTCCAACCCCAATAATCGTGGGAACGGAGTCCCCAGCAGATGCCATGTGTTACCGCTTCAGATCGTGCGATTTTTTCGCGGCAAATGCCTTGCGTAGTAACTACTACGCATGTTGCTACGCTGCAAGCAAGGTACAAAGGCCGCCCACGGGCGGCATTTCCCGAGTTATGTAAAGTCACTTGGCAGTTTCTCACATGCCGCCGGCCTGAAACTCAATTCGTGGTACATGAAAACCCTCACGGCTGCTGACAACAGAAATGGGAAAGTCTCATTAGTCTTGATACTGTCTGCTGCATGTCTGACGATCGTGTTCGTCCACCAGAACATACATGATACTGCCTGATTTTATCGTACATAGTCCCAGCAGCCTGGGGTCATTTTGAAAACATATGATGTGCCACGTGTAATGTACATTCCAGGAGTTTGAAGGCAATTCGCTCTCAAACACATAGCGGCCCTATATTTGTTCCGAACCCACCTCTCCCTAACAGTCCTCACCCTATAACGTAACACGGGGGCGCAACTTGACGAAGACGTCCTGCGTTGGGTGCATAGTGCCAATACTCTGTGGACTAGGTTGTGGAGGCTCCCACCCCGACGACTGAGGTCCAAGAGGGACCGGCGTAACGTCGAAGAGGGAAAGGTACAGTATGGTTAAAACCTTGATTTCGAACATAGCGAGGAACCTGCCCTTGCACTACGCAACGCATTTATCTTTAGCAAATAGCAACCCACGCATGAACTGGATGACTCACGACATGTTTCCCTGCCCCAAAAGCGAAATAGGGCTTTCCCGACGTAGGCGTTAGATCGCCCTGATATTGGCTTTGGACAAACCGTTCCAAAACGAACTTGTGACCATCAGGATAGGAAGCACCATTCTGCTGAGCAGGGCGGGGGTAGAGTAAGATATATTCACCCTTTCGTACCGGGACCGTGCCCTCTCCATCCTTTAACTGAAAATCGGACTCGGCCAAACGTACTCCATTCTGGAGCGTCGTGAGTCTTGTAGTTTCCAGAATCGCGGAGTTAAGAAGGGCGAAAGCGGGAGAATCCAGCCTCCGTGGGCTTGCCTCAGCGATGAACGTTTGAAGGTTCCCAAACTCTTCTCGAATGCCTTTGTCGATCTCGCTGCGCACAGAAGAGAAGGCACGAGGATCGGCCATCAACCACGAGAAGAGCCAAAACAGGTTATTAAACAGATTTGTATGCAGCGCTAACATCACTGCGAGAACCGCAGGCGATGCCGCTTCGAAAGGGATATTGTTTTCCCGGATAACCTTGGAGAAGTCGCCTGCCAGCTTATCATCATCATTATCAGGGTTCGCAGCCTGAAGACACGTGGTAATGTGCTGAAGCAGGCGCCCTCGTGCGCGGGTGGATGGGAAAGACCAGAACGGACGCCGAACAAGCCGTATAGGGAGAGTGACCCAGAAGGCAAGCCAGTCGTTATAGCTGTCTGGAGAGAATTTGCTGCCCAGGAAGATTGCAGTTACGGCGACATACACTGGTTCTGTGAGGGACCGCCTTAACGACACTCGCTCCTCCCCAGAGAAGAGCTTTAGCCGCTGAAAGACAGTTTCCGCAAAGTCTGTGGTGACACCATCGACAGCTCGTTTAGACAGACGCCGGTCAAGAATAGGGAAGAGCTTGTGGCTGAAGGTGTCAAAAATCGCAGGGTAAAGCGAAGTATCGCTGCAAACTGCATGGAAATGATCGTAGTGCTCAGCGCGGTTCGTAAGGACGCGATAATCAGTAAAGAGGGCATTGTGGATAGACTCGGCTGTCGTCACAACTATCATGTTACGCCCTCCGAGTAGAACCTTGAACACAGGGCCAAATTGTGCACTGCAAATTCGTCACGAAGAACGCTCCTAGATGATGACTGGCACCTACTGGCAGAGGGCTAAGAATTTGCTCGGTCCCGAGGCAAAGTCGAAAGCAGAACCGAACCATGGCAAAAGGCTTGGAACTTTAGGGGGGTGGGTAGACTCTTTCTTGGCCATCACACGAGTGATGAACACGAACCCGACCCCCACAATTACAGTTGAAATCTGCGCAGCAGTTAGCGCGTAGGAAGTCATGCGGGGCAGTAATCTGGTGGTTCCTGCCGCGAGTAACTGCAGTGGAGATTTTGTAGTCCCCCTTAGTGACGGTCCAGCTCTTCCGGTCCCTGAGAGTACTTAGTTATTTTCACAGAGAAACACGGCGCTGTGCGAATAAGACCATACCTGGGTAAAGCAAGAAGCACTGACATGTAGGATGGAATCGTCAACATAATATTATCCTAAGATATTGTAGTAAGGGGGCATGCAGACATGCTTCAGATGGGGGCGGTGAAAGACGAACCAGTAAGGAAGGTGTTTCAAATGTTGTTTGGTAAAGTTGTGGTCGCACTCCGGCACCCGTTGCAGTACATCGGTTGAGGTAGGTTGCGAGATGACCTCTCGTGAGGAAGGGTAACTCAAAATAACGTCGGACATAATGGGTAAGGTGTTAGCGCGGCCTCTTGATAGGCTCTTCGCCGTACTGACCATATGGTCCTCGCCACATCAAGAACTGCTAACCGGTATCAATCTCGGCGCGATGTGATGGATTCAACCCCTGGTACACGAAAATAGCAGCTCTTTGGCTGAAGAACATTGAACTACATACCTTACTTTCCGCGGCTAAGGTTAGGTAGGCTTCGTATACATATTGGGACGGGTGTTGCCGCTCATCCAACATATGGCGCCGGACGAATCAGAGTGAACGATGCTGAATGGCAAGGTGGCTACTCGCTGCCGTCGCAGAAGGAAGGAAAGTGTAGTTGGTTCTTCGTTTGTACACATGAAACTTCACAGAGTCAGTGCTGGACCTGTGTGCCTTTGTGCCTGAGTTCGGATGTAGTCTCGATGGGTGAATGTCTGGAGGAGGCCCTGTATCTCCGGCGAAGAGTGAGCTGTGAGAGCGCATTGGGTTCCACAAAAGCCTGCTCTCCAACGACCGATTCAGATGTCATGGTGCCTTGCTCACTGGCAGAGTACCCGGGGGGAAGGTTGATACAACAAAATCCAGAATGGGTTCTCACACGAGGGCTAGACGCACTTGTCACAGATTTTGTCGGTGGGTGGAGTGCGTTGAAAGAGGCGCGCCACGTTATTTCCACTTACACGAGGGCCGGACTCTATGTAATCCTTCGTAGCTTTAGCTTTCTCTAACCACTCCAAGGGTAGTATGTACGTATCCATCGGATGAAGTTTGCAGGAAGAGCATATGTATTTCGGGGTGTTTACCTATAGCAGCCTAAGAACTATGAGCGTGATCAAACAGCGAAGATTGCGATCTCACCAAAACTCCCACATTGTCGGTTTCACCACATTGGTGAATTATGAAGGCCCCCAGTCGGGAAATCGTTTCTTTTCCTGGCTGCACAGGGAGTTGATGTATCTGCGACGGGGAACGATGACATGCCATGCAGACAAATGAGTCGGGGGAAAGAACCAATCGGGCGTGTGCATAATCATGACAACGTGACAAGGCTCACCGGTCACCAAAGCAGAGTCCCAAGGAGATGCGCATTTGCGGCTATCAACAGCGGTACTTAGCCTTCTGATCGATATTGTACAATGTATATAAGTGATCACCGAGTTCACAGCCTCTCCACTCGCCGGGTGGCCCGCGGATTGAGCGCGCAATATTGATATTTTTGGCTAGGACAGAATGGTGGCAGGCAAGCCTCCAGATGGATTCCGAGGCCCCACGTGAATTGGGCGCGGATTTCCACCTGCCAGACACCACCAAGGTACTGGAGGATGGTATATGTCGATCTCTGAACCCTCTTCGTTGGGCTGCCATTCGAGAATGCAAACGTTGGCGAGGCCAAATGCAAAGCACGCGACTGCAGCGACATCTGCTTCTCTAGACGTACAAGTGTCTCTGACTGGTCGCCTCGCAGGTCACGACCATCGACATTTCCTTCAGTATAGGTCTATTTCTGCCCCCGACTCGTCTCTAAAGACTTGGGAGGCACTAGCAGCGATGCATCAAGCCCATGATCTGTCGGCTTGTATACGGAAGAAAGAAAAGATAGGACGTACCACGCGCATAGACATCATTATGGCCTCTTCCCGGGACTAGACTGATTCGTAACCCCGCACGCAATACACTACAAGTTACTTGTGGTTCGCCCGATTTCGTTGGTTCCTAAAAGTGCGTGCGATTTGTGCTTGAACACCCGAATTCCTAATGACCCGAGTAAACAGTGGGGCCAAAAGTCTTTGGAGATAGCTTCATGCGAGTAGGGAGGGCGGTGAGAAGGACAAAGTTAATTGTCTTGTAGCTTGAGAGGTTGGCGACCTTTCAGTATGCCTGCGGTTTGCGTCGTTTGGCGTAAGCACTACGCGCCTTGTGAGTCCGTTTACTGTCACATTGCGATGGTGCCTATGAGGTCCTAAGAGACTGTCAGTGTGCAGCGTGGCTGAGTTTGAAATGGAGCTTATCTAAGGCGCTGGCAGCCTGTCCTTATCGACATCTCAACACGTTGACACGGGTCCACGCCCTTTCCGCTCAACCACGTCCAACCACCCCCCAACCATACACGAAGCTTCAAACAACTCCCAGACCCTGTCGTTTTCCATGGGTATTGGCCTCTTTGAACGATTCCTTCGGCGACCGCGCTCTCGGGCTCCAACTGGCATCACAGCTGTTCCACAGGATCCTACCACTCATCCAGGTACACACGCTCGTAACTTGTGCTCTTGCGCTGACTACATCGTTCTCCACATAATCATCCAGGGAATGCGGGTGCGCGCGTCGCTGCGTCGGTTGATACTACAGGCAAGACTGCCAACATAACCGAAACTGCCGGAGACGACAAGGGCGGACATGACGATTGCAGTATTTCGACTTCAGCACTGTCCAGAGTGTTCCGTGGTGTCGTTGTGGCTACGAAGACACCTGACGAGGTTGCCGCGCCGATCCATGCGTGGATCTCGTCGTATGAGAGTAAGGGGGCATCAGATCACGACGCCACAGCAACAAGTCTCCGGCCTGAGGAATGGTGCAAGGCGGCTGCATCCAGTCTTCTGCATGAGGACTCCAAACAGCTTGTCCGAGCTGCTATCGGTGTGGCATTTATCCGCGAGAAGGCTCGGAGGTCACAGCACGCCACTCCAGCTGACCTGGCAATGGTCTGGGACCTGGTCCGCGGTGCAATCATTCATCCCATGACCACGGGTCCTCGTTTCACTGCCTCGCGAAGCTCCCAGGGCTTTCTAGCTGTACCCTTGTGCAGTTTGTTGAAGGATGGAAACATCGACGAACTTTATCGGTTCCACATTTGGCTTCCGGATGGCCAGCGCGGCAATTTAGACTTCGCTGTGCATTCTCATCAGGCATATGCGCAAAGCTGGATCCTCACTGGCGTGGGCAAGGACTACCAGTACACGTTTGAGCCAGTCACAAGTATGGCGGATGCTACTCACGCGATGTATGCGCTGTCCTGGGCCGATGGCAAGAATACAAGCACTACTTACAAGACTCACCAGACCTCATCTACGGTGGTGAATACCGGAAAGCTTGGGCGCACGACGTGTACCGCTGGCCCTACAGTTCACACGCGAGACATGAGCTATTACATTCGCTCAGCGGCATTCCATAGTACGGAAGTTGCGCCGGATACACTTCACGCTACTCTGTTCGTCTTCGACTCCCATCGCGGTTTCGTTAAAGATGCTCCTGTGCTTGGCCCCAAGGACACTGAGTCATCCACGCAGTTGCGCGATCCTGCTGGAGTGACGCCCGCAGCCGTTGCGAATATGGTCGAAACAATGCGCCAGTGGGAGGTACTTATGGAGCAGGGACAGCGACACTCTCAACGTGCCGAGTGGGAGCATGCGCAACAGGCGTTCAACAAAGCGTTGAATCTATGCGAGTCTGTCCCGGATTTCCCAAATGCCGCTCGATACAAGCAACAAGTCCTCGATCAGCTCGAAATTGTTCAGTCGGAATTATGATGGTGCAGACATTCGGAAAGTCGTACGGCCTCTATCTTGATACCTATGTTTGTAATTAGGATACGTATCCATGTGTACATTATCGAATGATGGTTCCGGTTTGGTAGCTAGTCTCCTAGTTATTTTCTGAGTGCTCAGTCATGCTCCTACACAGCCTGTAAGGAGGGCTAGCCCTCCTCACCTGCTGCTAAGTATTTGAAGATTGAAATGTGTCTAGCCCCTGTGTGAGTCAGGGGCTGGGGTGGAGTCCATTGAGGCAGTTGGACTCTGATACTGTATAGATATTATGTAAGGATGAGTGCCTGTACATAATGGGCACTTGACACACATGTAACAGCACTTCTATTCTACCCTACTTTTCCACTCAATATAACACCAGTGTGAGTCAACATGTGGATCAATGGCAAAAACACCAAAAACCCAACACAAAGACAAATGCCAAGTTGGTGGTTTTCCTATGTGGGCTTTGGCTTGAGGGATCTGTTAAAATAAAAATGGGGGAGGGGTTCTATGCACCTAGAGAGCATCAGGAAAAATTTACTTACCTGTGTAGTCCTATGTAGACTCTATAGTGCTAGTAGCATGGTAGTTAAGTCCCCCATATGTAGTCACTGTAGCTGAAGGGTTCAGATATGTAGTACTTCATAGCACCAGTAATTTGCCCTGAGTATGTGTCACTACCATAGTTAGTGTGCTATGCAGCTACCTAGACTATGTATTACACCTAAGACACCCCACAGGTTTATAGTGGTGTGCTACTGCTAGTACATAGCCACCCATAGACATCAGTCCTCACTGAGCTGCTATCCAACACCATGTATCTCACTGCAGTATACATATTGTCATTTCATACACTATTAGCTTCGTAGGTTGATACATGCAGGTATGGTACTGTCCAAACCCTGTTCCCACCATGAAGCGATCAGCATCACAAATGTTCCCTCAAGCACAAGGTAAGCAGTGTGAGTGCAAGTCAAAGGCCTGAGGCCAAATGGCAGTTGTCTGAAAAAGGGCATGTATGAAAACATTGTAGCCATCAGAGAATGTATATGGGACGTGGCACCACATCCTTGCTAGGCATGACAAGAGCCAATCTTGGGCGAAGCTCAGTCATTAAGGAAACTGGACAGGTGGGTCTTTCTCAGAACTGCCTTGGGGTCCTTCCAATCTGTATTTGTCCTTCTCAAATTTGGTGACACTGTCATGTTAGTCATTACTCTTCAATATTGCGATTGAAGTTGTCAAAGCCCTTGTCAATCTTGGACACAACCATTGTCTCAACATTCATCAGCAAACTAGACATCACCTGGCCAGAACTGGCCAGAGCTGGCCAGACTCCCAGCTCACCCAGAAAGGTCCCCCTCTGGTCAGGACTGGCCAGACAGGGTTCCAGAGTTCCCAGAATCCCAGCCCATCACCTCTGTCCATACTTTTACTATGCTTTTTTGCTAATGCCACTACCATTTTTTGCTAATACCACTACTATGCTTTTTTGCTAGTCCCACTACCATTTTTTGCTAATACCACTACTATGCTTTTGTGCTAATCCCACTACCATTTTTTGCTAATACAACTACTACGCTTTTTTGCTAATCCCACTACCGTTTTTTGCTAATACAACTACTACGCTTTTTTGCTAATCCCACTACCATTTTTTGCTAATACAACTACTACGCTTTTTTGCTAATCCCACTATGCTTTCACACTAATAGGACTATCACTCCATCACACAAAAATCAAATCAAAGTAGTAATATATTCAAATCCAAGTACTACCACATGATAACCTAATAGTACTATGCTTTTTTGCTAATAACACTACCTGCTACACTTTCCTAATACTACTATCTACTACCCTTTCTCCTAATACTACTATCTACTACCCTTTCTCCTAATACTACTACCTACTACACTTTTTCCTAATACCACTAGTACATACTACGCTTTTTCCTAATACCACTACGCTTTTTGCTAATACTACTACCTACTACGCTTTTTGCTAATACTACTACGCTTTTTTGCTAATACTACTACCCACTACTACACTTTCTTGCTAATGAAATAGTTGGTAGTAGTGGACTAATAGCATACCCCCCCCCCCCCCCCCCCCCCCGTGGAAGGAATTGGGCTTTGTTTGGTCGGCTTTGGCTGCTTGCGCAAAAGGTGTGAGTTTTGGTGTCCACTATATCGCATTTTGGGGTATTTTTGTGACTGCAAAATTTCGAGCTATTAGTGGCTGTGCCAACTACACAACAAAGCTAATCATGACTACGCTTTTTTGCTAATCAACACTACACTACAATGCCTAGTCCCACTACAAATATTTGGTAGTCAAAAAAGCGGCACAACACTACACTTTTGGTAGTACAAATGCACACTACACATTGCTAATCAAACATTACAAAAACACTACACTTTTGGTAATACAAATGTACACTACACTTTGCTAATCAAACACTACAAAACACTACACTTATTTGGTAGTCAAAAATGCGGAGTTTACTACACTTTTGGTAATACACATCTACACAACACTTTGCTAATCAAACACTACAAAACACTACACTTATTTGGTAGTCAAAAATGCGGAGTTTACTACACTTTTGGTAATACAAATATCTACACTACACTTTGCTAATCAAACACTACAAGACACTACACTTTTGGTAATCCAAATGTACACTATACTTTGCTAATCAAACACTACAAGACACTACACTTATTTGGTAGTCAAAAAAGCGGAGTTTACTACACTTTGCTAGTCAATTACTAATCAACCACTACACTTATTTGGTAGTCAAAAATGCGGACTTTACTACACTTTTGCTAATCAATAGTCTACACTACACTTTACTAATCAAACACAACACTTATTTGGTAGTCAAAAAAGCGGAGTTTACTACACTTTTGGTAATACAAATCTACACTACACTTTACTAATCAAAGCACTACACTTATTAGGTAGTCAAAAGTGCGGAGTTTACTACTTTTGCTAATCAATAGTCTACCCTACACTTTGCTAGTCAATTACTAATCAACCACTACACTTATTTGGTAGTCAAAAATGCGGACTTTACTACATTTTTGGTAATACAAATCTACACTACACTTTACTAATCAAACACAACACTTACTTGGTAGTCAAAAAAGCAGACTTTACTACACTTGTGCTAATCAATAGTCTACACTACACTTTGCTAATCAATTACTAATCAACACTACACTTATTTGGTAGTCAAAAAAGCGGACTTTACTACACTTTTGCTAATCAATAGTCTACACTACACTTTGCTAGTCAATTACTAATCAACACTACACTTATTTGGTAGTCAAAGAAGCAGAGTTTACTACACTCATTAGGTAATCAAAAATGCGCCACAACACTACACTTTTGGTAATAAAATGTACACTACACTACACTAATTGTATTTTGCCTGTATCTCAACCATTTTTGCAGGTATGGATGGGATAGGCATACCTCTGGGGTCCTCTAGTCAGGCACTACAACTTTTATTATGACATCTTTGAAATTTAATTTTTGAGATGTCCAATTTTTTCAGTATTTTGCATTTTTCTCACCCATTTTTGGGCATATCAATGAGATAAGCATATTCCCATGATCCTGTGATCCAGCCCTACAACTTTTGTTATGACATCATCACTGTACAGCCACTTTTTGTTTTTGACAAACTGTGACTCCAACTGAACTTTGCAAATATCTCACCCCAAAAAGGAGATATTGCTGAGGTAATCATATTCCCATGGTCCTGTGATCATGGGCTACAACTTTTGTTCTCACTGTGGCTGTGCACCTGGAGGGTTGGAGGGTCTGGGCAGGTCTGGGAGGGTCTGGGAGGTCTGGAATCATTTTTCAAAAGTCCTGGGAGCACTGGAAAGCTGGGGGGGAAACATCTGGTTTGCTGATGGGGCACAGGGACAATGGACAAGGTGTTAGACCTGGGCAGTATGGATGGGGTAAAACTGGGGTTGTTTGAGAGGGGGGTAGCAATAGAGGGGCATTGAAGTGACAGTGAGGTTCAGACATTGCTGCCATACAGAGCTTGGTGGATGAGGTCGTCTTCATGGGCTGCCTTGGCTCGTCTGCCTTTTGGATATGCAAAAGTGATACTAAAGTTGTCAATGACTTTGGCTGCTGCTCTAGGGTAGATGCCTTCTCTTCTGAGGCGAAGCTCTGTGGGGGAGGGGGGGGCTGAAGCGTTGACCATGGATTGTTGTATCTGGCTAGGGATATCGACTTGAGGGAGCATGAGGGTGGGGGGTCTGTACTTCCCTCTGGATGGGTCGTCTGCTGGGTTTTTTCTGCTGGCAATGTACCTGGCATGTATTTGTATGATGCGAGGGGAGTGAGCAATGAGGGAATGTATTCATTTGAAAACCTCGTTGACTTCTGCATTATGATGTTGCCTGTTCTGCCAGCCTTCGACAATGCCAGAGTTGTTGCAGAATACAATGATTGAGTTGGGATCACTGATGATATTGTCAATTGTGTGGATGAGAAGCTCGAGGGTGACTGCTTCAGCCCATCCAATGTCTCTGGAGCCATTGTGGGAGTTCCGCCAACCTGGGACAAGCCTCCAGGCCCTCCACCACTCACCAATAGTGATTCCCACTCCAATCTCAGAGCTAGCATTGGAAAACACTCTGATGTTGATGAAATGTTATGGAGGGAGGATGGGGCATTGTACGCTGCTTGACTGTAGTTTGTCTGTCCACCAGTCAAGGTCATTTGCAATTCTGTTGTCTGCTTTATGGGGCATGAGTGGCTTCAGGGAGCTCATTTTTAGCATTGCTTCAAAACCAGTCAGGTATGCTCTGCCACAAGGCAGAGCTGCAGATGCATGGAGTAGTTTGCCATATAGTTCCTTGACATCCTGTAGAGTGTGCATGCACCACTTGCGCCACACATGCACAGCTTTGAGGTACTTAGCTACTTTGCTTGGGCTCAGTGCAACTGTGTATTCCCTTAAGTCCCACAAGAAACCGATGTAAGTGGTGGTGTGGCTGAATGGCTGGTCTTTCAAGTGCTCCCAGGGAATGCCAAGGGATTCCAAGACAGCATCAATGTCCTCAAAGCTGTACAAGAATTTCTTATCGTGGGCCAATCTGGGTGATGCCAATGCCAGGTTCTTGATTGGCTGGTTGCAGCTTTCATTGAATTCTTCGCTCATGTCATCACTCTGGGTCTTCCCTTGGAACCAAATACATGCCCCTAGTTGTTGGGGTTCTGATGGGGAGATCTCTGATTGCCATACTTGCCTTGATGTATTGTAGTCCACAAGGTGTTCTAGCCTGATGCATGCAAAGATGTGGTCATCGACCCATTTGTCCAGTGGTCCAATTCCGTGATGTCTCATGATTTCTGCCACAGCATCTGCTATGTGTGTTAAGTTCAGTTCTTCTCCGATGATCTCCAACACTCACAGAGGCCAGGGGATGCAAGCGAAGACAGGCTGACAGTGGCCGAAGGTTGGCTGACATGGGCCGACAGAGAGCAACGGTGGCCAAAGGCTGGCTGACAGTCGCGATGGAGGTACAGGAGAGGGCATCGGGTTCAGCTCGTGTGCTGCCCCCTTGTACAAGCCCAGCCCTTGGATTTCGGAGGTATAGAAGAGCCAGTACAAAGCCAACGAACTTAGGGGAGGCCAGTCGTAGACCATAGAGGGGTGAACTAAGGTGATATTCATACTGCAGAATCGCTGCTAAGTGCGGCGGGTTTATATATGGTACATGTGCCATCAAGGCAGTACAGTAACAGAACGGTGGAACTGACATAAGGAGCACTATAAGTTTTCAAGGGGAACAGACGTCAGAAAACTTCACATAGAATGCAAACTAAACGGCAGAGGTAAGGGTTGGGATAAAGGGACTGATTATAAGAGGAAAGGGACAGGCAGTATGGCTTCGGGGTGGTCAGCCAATAGCCAATCAGACAGTAGGCTGAAAGCCTAAAGAGGTGACGACCCTGCGGCGTACCATATGGTACAGGTGCTGCACCATGCCTAGGCTGGCCCGTAACACCTAAGAGGAAAGCTGGCCCCTGATGGGTAGTCACCTGACCCCAGGGAGTTGCCGAGCTACACCAGTAATGGTCACATGAGAAGTTAGGCATATGCTGACCGATGCCGAAGGGTGCCGATCAATGCTGAAGGATGCCAACGGTATCCTGATCAGCAGCTGCATCGGCTGTGGGATATGTGTGGCAGTCATTGTCGGGTAGGGGCGGTAGCTGGTTGGGGGTACTCGGAAAGGGGTCTAGGGGTGTTGGAGTGGCTGATGGAGTTAGTGAGCAGCCAGGGCAAAGCACAGGCATGACAGTATTCCCCCCTTAGGGCCTGAACCCTTGAAGGCCCTAGGGCTGTATGGCTAGAACAACATGAGTTTGATTTTGCAATTGGTAGACTGCCATGAGGCAGCGGTGATCACCACAGCAGGGTTGAGTTGGAGCACGAAAGGTCACATATAAGGCAAGAGTTCTGTGCTAGTCCCTCGTCCTTTGATCCTTGTCATGTCCAACCCACAAACAAGCACAAGCCGACAGAGCACCGCCGCCCCCTCTTGGGACTTTTCCCAAGTCCCAGATGAGGGTCTGGAGGTCCAAATGGACGACTCCGAGGAAACTGAGCACGCCAAGGAGACCAAAAAGGGCCAGTGTGAGGCAGTGAAGAAGGAGAGGAGGGCAGAGATTCATCGGCAAAGGGTGGTGAAGGCTCAGCGGCATGAGGAAGAGGAGTGCTGAAAGGCGGAAGAAGAACGACTGGCCTGGGAGCAGGCAGAGCAGGAGCAATGGGTGCGGGAAGAGTGCGAAAGACAGAGGGCTGAGGAGGCATCCCAGCAAGCAGCAAGTGCTAAAGGCAAGGGGTGTGTGGAGGAGTTGCAGCGAGAGAGTCGGCTCGTGCAGATGACTAGGTGCATGGCCTGCCTCTGGTGGATGGGTTCCTACTGACCTCCTGCCTAGAATGGGGGCCACACCTGTCTATTCCCCCACAACTGGGGCCCGGATCGGCTCGATGGCGGTCCCGATCTATTGGGAGGCCTGCAAGGAGTGTCAGCTGTGGGGGGAGCCTGGTGAGTGTCAGGTGGCAGTGGGTGGTCGGTCCTGCGGGCTGTGTAGGAAGTGGAAGAAGAAGTGCAGTTGGGTGGCCAAGGATTGGGCTGCATCGGTGAGTGGATCATGCAAGCAGGTGGGAACTGGGGGGTCTCAGGGCGAGCGGAAGAAGAGGGGTTGCAGCAATGTAGATGATGGGGGGGCTGACACGGAAGCTGGGGTTGACGAAGGGTCCAAGGCGTCGGCGCCTCGTTTTGAAGCAGCAGGTTCCTGCCTCGTTGGAGAGAGGGAACTGAGGCATAGGCTGCCCCCTGATGATGAGTACCATGGGCGACTCCTTGTTGCCCAAGAGGAGCAAGCAATAGCCCTGGAGCAGCAGGTGGCAGCGATGGAGCAGATGGCTGTGGCTCAAGAGGCCCAAGCAGTTGCCATGCAGGTGTACATGCAAGTGATGCAGGGGCAGATCTGGCTGCCATTCCCACTGATGATGATGCCGCGGGTGGGGGTGCCCCAAGGCAGGGCTTTGTTGGGGACTGTGGCGGTTGCAGAACAGGATGGTTCAGGTGTGGGAGAGGGTACGAAGAGTGGGGGGTCTGAACGGGGAGGTTCAGCAGATGAGCGAGACGATGAAATGGATGATGAGTAGATTTTTTTCATTTTTGTTTTTTGGCTCGTAAACTTCTGTATACTACTAGAACTTAGACTGTGATTCCTGAGAGGCGAAATGTAAGCTATGGGGTGAAACACAAGGAAAAAGATAAGGCTTTGGCCGCCAGTGGGAAGGCTTCAGCTGAGGTGACTGATGGGTGGGTGAGAGTCGGGCATGATCATGAACAGGCGGCAGTCATGTCGGGGGTGAATACAGCCCAGGTTTATGTGGGTATCAGTTGTGGAAGGTGGCAATGAGTTCTGACACATGTTCTAGTTCTGTGGCTAACAGCCATGAAGTTTCTTCATCGGTACCTTCATAGCCAGCCCACTGTGCCAGGTACAGTAGCTGACAGTGTTGGTGGTGGCAGTCTATCTTCGAGTCGAGTATCTTGGATATCTCATACTCAAGGTCACCATCAACTTCTAGAGGTGGGGGTGGCAGCTGGTGCTGATTGGGGAAGGGGTTGGCCGAGGCAGGCTCCAGCTGAGATACGTGGAACATGGGGTGTACTGAATGCATATTATCTGGGAGCTTAAGAGTGACTGAGTGCATACCAGGTTGGGCAATAATGTCATAGGGGCCCAAGTACTTTTCGGATAGCTTTTCCGATGGGCAGGTGGTGCGGAAGTACTTAGCCTTGACGAAGGCTTGGCTGCCGATGTCGAACTCAGGTGGCGGTAGGCACCTAGTGTCGGTGGGTCCCTGATAGCGTTGCTGCACTGCAGCCATTTCAGTGCAGAGGAAATTGTGAAGGGATGAAAGCTCCATAATGTAGTCATGGGCCTTTGGGGAAGTGAAGTCGTGATCGGCAGTGACCAACAGGTTAGGGTGGTAACCCTTGTTGGCGAAGAATGGTGAGACTCCAGTAGTGGCACTAGGGGCGTTGTTAAAAGCAAACTCTGCTAGGGGTAGTAGCTCAGCCCAGTTGTCTTGTTGGTAGTTACAGTAGATGTGGAGGTACTGCTCGAGGGTTTGGTTTGTGTGCTCAGTTTGGCCATCACCCTCAGGGTGGTAACCCAAGGTGAAGTGAAGGCGCATGTCAAGGGCCTTACCTAACAAGTGGAAGAAATGGGAAATGAACTCAGGGCCTCTGTCAGAGGTGACATGAGTGGGTACTCCATGCTTAGAGAAGACATGGGTGAGGAAGAGCTTAGTGAGGTTGGCCGAAGTGATGGAGTCGTGTGTCGGGATAAACACTGCTTGTTTAGAGAGGCGATCTATGACAACAAGTATGGTGGTAAAGCCATCAGAAGTAGGGAGGTGTTCGATGAAGTCCATC
This sequence comes from Pisolithus microcarpus, assembly GCA_024613185.1. Classification (NCBI taxonomy): domain Eukaryota; kingdom Fungi; phylum Basidiomycota; class Agaricomycetes; order Boletales; family Pisolithaceae; genus Pisolithus; species Pisolithus microcarpus. The sequence continues at coordinate 936,670 of JANFAI010000002.1, read as the reverse complement.
GAGATGGAGTTACAAGGTCTCTCGGGGATGGGGAGTTGCTTCAGCAGGCCATATGGGCAGTGCCACTGAGCCTTGCTGCGGCCGCAGGCGGTACAAGAGCAGATGTAGTTCTTCACATCAGTCCGAAGGTTTGGCCATATGTATTCATGGTGGATGAGCTCAAGGGTGCAGTTTTGCCCGAAATGACCTGCAAGGGGGTGATCATGCTTAAAGTGAAGCACTCTGAGGCGGAGGTCATCAATGTCGGGGATGAAGATGCAGCCATCAAGGCAGAGTAGACCATCGGGATCCAAGGACCATCGAGGGGCGGTCAGGATTGGGAGGTGAGTGGCTGACACAGGGTTGGCAGGTAGGGCAGCAATGATGTCGGAGTGTAGTGTGTCGACATCGCAGACCATGGCAGCATGTAAGACAGGGGCCATGAGGTGGGTGGTACGGAGGGACAACGTGAACTGTTCTTGAGTGAACATAGGGCATAGGTTGTGCGGGTTGACTTTGGCATAGTCCCTATCCCCCCCTTTTGGGTAGACGTCCCACCGGTGGGTGAGTGTGTCGGGTTTGGCACCTAAGCAGCCTGGTTGGAAACGGATCGCCAGGTTGAATTGGGAGAGGTACTCTGACCAGCAGGCCTGTTGATGGGTCAAAACCTTAGAAGTAGCGAAATACTCAAGATTTTTATGGTCAGTGACCATGTCGATGGGGGTGGTGGAGCCCTCAAGGTAGTGCTGCCAATGGCGGAAGGCCTCAAAAATCGCCAGAAGCTCTCTGTCATGGGTGTCATAATTGAGTTCAGGAGTGGTAAGTGTGCAGGAGTAGAAAGCGATGGGGTGAAGCTCGCCATCAGGGCAAGTGATTGACAAAATACCCGCAATGGCGTAGTCAGAGGCATCAGTTTCGATGGTGATTGGCGCATCGGGAACCCAATGGGTAAGTATGGGGGCAGAGGTGAAGGTGTCTTTGAGGCGGATGAAGGTGGAGTGGCATTCCTCGGAAAAGTTCCAAGGCATGTTTTTTTGGGTGAGGCAGGTCAGTGGCATGACTATCTCAGAGTAGTTATGGATGAATCTTCAATAGAAGTTCACAAACCCAAGGAAAGACTGAATGTCCCTGACTTTACGTGGTTCAGGCCAATCACGGATGGACTGAACCTTGTCGGCTGACATAGTCAGACCAGAGGGAGAGAGGACATAGCCAAGGTACTCGACCGAGTCCCAATGGAACTCACACTTTTTGGGTTTGGCATACAAGCCGTGGCAGTGCAGGTGGCGAAGTACCTCTTTTACATGTTTTCAGTGTGACTCCAGGTCATGGGAATAGATAAGGATGTCATCGAGGTAGACCACGATGCAGACATCTAGCATGTCAGCAAAGATGCTATTTATGAACCGCTGGAAGGTGGCCGGCGCATTAGTGAGGCTGAAAGGCATTACTCGCCACTCATAGGAACCGTAGCAGGTGCGGAAGGCGGTCTTCCATTCATCACCATCAGTGATTCGGACGAGGTGGTAGTAGTGTTGCTGCGGCTCAGCTAATGTTGAGCTGACTCCAGCTATTGATGACTAACATGATGGCTGGGCTAACCGAGCTAGTTCAAATACGGCATACAGCTCGGCGCAGCTCCACAGCCCCACTTACCGGCTCACAGCCGAGCTGTACATGTGGTAGCTAAAGCCGGCTCGAAGTCGGCTTGAAGTCAGCTCAAGTTCACTTGCAAACTTCTTACATGCTGTACAATATCATTTACTTTTGTACAACACCAAATTGTAGCTAATGAGACTGTAAACATCGATGATACATTTGTACTGACTACTGAAGGAATTGTCAGCACTCAGTAGGGAGAAGAATATATGGAAATTAACTCACAATGGGAGTTCACGCTGCTATCATGGGCGACTTGACAGCAAAAGATGTGGGACCACAGCTAAGCGATGTGTGAACTCGATGACACCTCGGTGGGGTGGGAGATAGGCACTGGGCCGCAGAAGGGTCGAGATCGTTACGATCAGCTTGAGAGAGGTCCCGCCTAATTATCTGAACCTCATCAATGGAGAGGTGACTCTGGTCGCTAGCATTGCACAGCAACGAACAGATGTAACCATAGTCGGGGGTCTCGGAAAAGGAAAGGGCACGAATGTAGAGAAGCATCGAGGATAGTTCAGGGGAGTCTGCACACAATTGCTCCATTGGTATCGTTCGCTTGTGCTCAAGTATCGCCGAGTACGCCGTGTGCTTGAAACCCCTGGACTTGCATCTGGGCTGCAGCCAGGGGAGAGTACCACACGTCAAGTAAATCAAAAGATAAACAAGTGACTCGAGGTCATCGCGTCGGCTTAATTTGGCACCAAGATGACTATTGATAGATGTGAAAGCGGGCATACCAGCCAGTACACCGGACATTTGGCAGAAGGGCACATGAACTCCAGTTTCAGGGTGACGAAATTGTGTGGAACCACCGAAGTCGGTAACGAAGATTGTGAGAGACTGATGAAGGCCCACGAGTATGTTTTGTGGTTGGATGTCACCATGAACGTAGCCACGGGAATGAATATAATGAACTTGTGAGAGCTGAGGATAGATCAGTAAATGCGAGCGCTACATGCGATTACTTACCAGCTGGTTACCAACATAATGAACTGTGAGCAGGTCGAATTTTCCTCGAAATCCAAGAAGGTCGTGCAAAGAAGGACCAAGGAGGTCCAGGACCATGGTGTCAAAGCTGGACTCTCAGCCGAACCAGTGAACTTGTGGAACGCCGACCGCGGTCGCTGAACACAGTTGCTTCAGGATATAGTATTCTCGTTCAACGGATGAGATTCTCTCTTCAGAGCAAGCCTCTAGTTTGATTGCGTATATCTGACGGTTGATGATGTTGACTGCTTTGTAGATGGTTGCTGAGGTATCCACTTAGATCTTCTAACCGTAAACAAAAATGTTGTGCTGACATACCATAAGCCCCCGAACCAAGCAGCTCTTGAAGACTGTATCTTCCATCCACTCGAAGGGGGACACCACTGTGGTCCCGGCTAACCTGACAACCCATCCAAAGTATGCTCAATGGTTGAGAAGAAGCCTGTGAGAGGTGAGTGGATCAGGTGAGTTGCGCCGTCAAATCGGGTGCTCTGGCACCTCCTGCATTTAGAATCTGGGCTCCAATATGACGTCGGCCTATCATAGCCGTTGGGTCTAGGCTTTCTGCCACCTAGCATGCGGTCTGTGGCAGATAGCGTTCCTTGTCATTCTCGTGCTAACTCACTGCTTAGTGCTACCAACAGAGATGCCCCCAACTGCCATCATTGGTGGGGACTCCTACTCGTCCTACTCTTGGATCATGCAAAGCTATGCGGCGATGTCACGTACTGCAACACCCAACGCCTCATTACCATCCAGTCACTTGAACTCGAATGCGACTTGTCGCGCGCCCACCCAGATGCCCCAGACTCCGTCAAAAACCACGACAGTCTCGCCAGGGACCGAGACAACGAGTCGCCTTGCCATAGAAGCTCCGCCCTCAAAACCTACCGCCTGCAATAAGATACTTCATGCAGTCAAGAAAGAAGACCCAGATACCAATAGTTGTGACTGTGAGTATCTGGATACTACAGCCCTTGTGTGGAGTAGTTCTCATTATTATTCACTTTAAGTCCCAAAGATCATCATGGATAAGTTGCACGATCACTACACTACAATGCACTTGGACTCTCATTCTCCGGCCCTGGTAAGTCATTGTACATACAGCAACATGAGATCGGGCTAATCATATGTCACCTTGCAGAAACTATCTCATGTTACACTGGAGCAGTTCCACGTCACTATGGACGTGCTTGAGCGTTGTACGAGAGTCATTGGAAAGCCATGGTAAGCGCTCTTCTGTTTGCTACTTAGAGCAGTACTAAACAAAGAGCAGCTTCGCTTACCTAGCTGAGGCCAAGGACCTTATCATCTGATGGCCATCTGCCATTCATGAAGCCCCGATCAACACTGTCGATAGTATCTTTTTGCGGGAGGTAGTTATGTTGAACTACCCTCTGAATCTTGTCAGCGTGACCCTGGGCCACAATACAGAACTGAAAACTACAGGTGGCGGTAGGGCTGTACCTGACGTCTGCGTCGAGTTCTATTCAAAGGGCCCCATTCCCAAGGTCGCATACCTGGTTATTTGTCAAATCTCATTTACAGAGTCTTCCGATGATGCTTTCAATGTAATTGAAAGCATCGTGGAAGCTAATCCCTCCGTTCAGATGGCTATGTTACTAGACGTCAAGGAGTCCCCAGATTTCTCCCGGCCATCATCCCAAAGCGAGACCTGGAAATCGCTCTCTCAAGACTTAACTCCACTATCACTGCAGGAGTTCATTACTGCCTCCAACCCGATGGGCCGGGCGACTACCTTCGCTGAGCTGATCACAGTTTCCCATCATGTTTGGTGCTCGATCGTAAGTGTCGACTATTACGTTTGGCTGAGGGACTCCACCGGCGTGTTGGACATCCGTGCTACCAGCGAACGCACTGCACATGGGGTACGCACATTTTCTACGATCATCCTTTTGTCTTAATCATTTTCCCTCCTAGTCTATGCCTGGCAATACCGGGATGGACGCTGTGCAGAACATGATTGTTCAGGGTCTGGACCTCATCAGGAAATCCCTTATTGCGTTTTGCGAGGACGCGATGCAAGTATCAATGGTTACAGCTGACCTTGTTCCACTGGAGAACCATATATCCCGCTTCCCGACAACTTTTGACTCTTTTGCTGATGACTTGAAGAGAGGTGCATCGTTGACCGCCCACTCTCGCTACATAACTTGGTTTGACAACTCTTTCCGGGGCACGAAGCGCTCTCATGATGATGAAGAATATGTGATGCCTGCTGGGAGCGAAGATTCCCCTGCTGACAACTGCTCTGCTGGTGATTCGATTGATCACCCTCACTCTGATCACAATGAAGGTCGTCGTGTGTCTCGAAGGCTTGCGAAATCTGGTGCAGGTGTTTAGCTGCTAGTGTTGTATATGCCCAAATTTGTATGACTACAATTACGTCGGCTCTCATAGTGTGGCCCCTGAGGCTTGTGATTATGTAAAATCGGAACTCGTGCAGCCAGCCTCCCGTATTACTTGAGTCAATCGCTAACCTTCATATTAGACAATGATCCAGTGACCCTCAGCCAGTTCCCTGAAGCCTGGCTACTGCCAGCATGCAGGGAATACCCCGTTTTTGTGCCTGAGTCGGCAGTCTGACGATTCGAGTTTTGGGGCACCCAGCACCCTGCAATAAAAGAAGGTAATGTCGACTTCCCTCTGACTTGCTGAGATCTGACCCAAAGTTGGAATCGTTTTACAGAAACGTTCCTCCGATGGTCGCTCGGCGACGTACCCATAAGCAAAACTCAATCGACCCCCCTCCCGGAGTCAGTCCTCTCCCTTCCCAGCCTCCTCTGCCTTCGACAGTGGAGGTAACTCAATGGGAAGCTTCATTCTCTCCCGTGCCCGAGGTGCCTGTTGCGAGTGAACCTCAACGACATGACAATCCCAACATTCAGCCTGCTCGTGCTCGACATCTCCCTCACCGCTATGAAGATGCTTCAAATCTCATGGCTGATACTCCTACTGCTGCTACACCTGCCAGTGATTCATTGCCTACCCTCCGTGATGCTGTAAATGACAAAGAAACTTTCGACATCGATGACATTAGTGCTGATGAAGAAGAGCCGATTTCCAGGTCCCGAGGATGCTGGGTGCTCGATGATAGGCAGTCACCGTTGAACACCATGATGTCTGACCCACTGATGACTACCCAGACTTCGCAAAATCGACAGGTCACTACTGCTGACGTCCTGTTCTTTTTTACCAAGTGTAAAGGTAAAGATATGGTGTGCAATGAGTGCCAGTGAGTGGCTGCTAAGATGGCAAACAAATACTCATGTTCCCATTTACTTTGCAGAAAGCACATCAGGGAAATTTTAATGAAATGATTATGTTATATAAGACTTTATCTACCCTGTAAAGCCCTATAAGGTACATCATAATGACATACACATTGGTAATGCTATATATTGACTGGGAGCCTTGGCAGCATTGGTCAAAAGTTATCATGTAGGTAGAGTAGATCATATGTATCAGAATGTGAACAGTAGATCATGTATGTCTTTCATTATCAGACATTACCAACAATTGTCATTGACACCATCAACAGCTTAAAATAAAAATTGCTATAGCAACCTTCAATTGAACTTATCAATCATGATATTATGAGAAAGCAATTTCATTCAATATATGAGTACCTACTGAGTACACTACTAAGTATGATGAACTACTTAAACCTCCAAAAAAGTGAAAATAAAACAGAGAAAGACACTCACATATCACTTCACACAAGGCTACACTTACCTGGGTATGAACTCTAAGACTTAAAGTCTTAGAGTGACTCTTGCCCTGAGGTAGAACTCAGAGACAAGAGTGAAGAAGAGAGAGAAGGGGAGAGAGGATGAGTTTATATAACATGTACTATACAGTCATTACAAAGACCTTCCCACACTTGTGGCTGGGGAAGAGTTGTTCAAATGATCATAAATGACATAGATGACAAGACTAGATATTGATGATCAAAGTGAAATCAGACTGAAAACAATATTGTCATTGATATGATGATGATATTATCTGATGAGCAATTATAATCTATTGTCAACTACATAGTATTATTATATGTGGCATATCAGCTCTTGTCATCATTATATCATGATGACAAAAGTATTGTAACTCTTATATCAGGCCTATATGCAGTTGACCAGATAGTAAAATGTCTGCCAGGTATTCTAATGCATTGTCTGACTATTATTATTATGATTTATAGATGATCATGCCCTATACACCATTATCCAATTCATATCAGACAGATAACTGCTTACCATAATTAACTGGGAATACCAGCACATCAAAGGTTCCCTGATGCAGAAGGATGCGAACGCTGCCCAATTTCCCAAAGACAGGAACTACACATACTGTGAATCGACTTCAAACTGGAGTCCATGTGCACATGTCAAACGATATCATCTCGATCTTTATCTGGCCGAAGCACAGAAGAACACCTGGTCAATATATCTGGAGAACGTCAAGGAGGCATTCAAAGCTGGATATAACCACTCGACACTTCGTCAGGCTCTAAGTATGCCCAACATTACGATTCACACACTCCCCCCTCTGTCCCAGTCATGTCATGTGGACCCATCCATGGCTTCACAACTGGAGAGTGGCTTACCACCCTTTTCTCTTGCCGCAATGCATAGGTATCTGGTGAGGTTTATTGTTACTGATGATCAGGTAAGTCTGCAATGCTACCGATGTTGTCCATGAATTCACCGAGCAAATGTTTGTAGTCAATCAATGTTGTTGAGTGCCCGGAGTTCCGATCTCTCCTCCTCCTTCTCCATCAGGACCTGAAGGATTGTCAAATCCCTCGCAGAACAAAGATACGCAAACTAATCATTGAAGCTTGGCAGCAGTATTTTCTCGTGTTGAAAGACGACCTTGCGGCGAGTTGCGAACGTCATTACCCTTACCTTGAACTAACAATTACTACAGAAAGCCGAGGGGCGGGTGTCACTCACCAGTGACATCTGGTCAGACGAGAATTATCGACCTTTCCTTGCTATCACCGCCCACTGGATCTCAAAGGGCGACCAGCCCGGAACTCTCAAGATGAAAGCAGGCCTGGTTGCATTCCACCACATTCCAGGGAACCACACAGGCATCAATCTTGCAGAAACTACTCTTCGTCTCCTGGATCGGGCCAGCATTACTGAGAAGGCGAGTACCTGTGCTGACCCAAAAACATCGTCCTTTCATATCATTAAAATAACCTCTTCCTGCTAATAGATCGGCCACTTCACTCTCGACAACGCCCGCAACAATGATACCGCCATGCGAGAGCTATCTCGTCTCCTCACTCTCCATGGGATTGACTTCGACCCGGTTGATCACCGCATAATCTGTTTCCCCCACGTCCTCAATATTTGTTCTGGTCACGTTACTGATGAGTACACGGTGGTCGATTTTGCTTCCATTAGCGAGGCTTGGGTTGATGCTCTCGACGGCAACAAAGTCATTGACAAAGATGCCTACATTGAGGCTCTCCGGCGCGACCCTATTGCTCTTGGCCGTGACATCATCCACACTGTTCGTGCTTCTAGCCTACATCGTGAGGCCTTCACAGACATTCTCAAGACGGGCAATGACAAGGGATGGTTCATTGATGAAGGCAACAACCCGGTTACCCTACCTGTTGTAGAACTTCTCCATGATGTGAGGACGCGCTGGGATTCTGTGTACTGCATGATCAATCGTCTACACACTCTGAAACAGGTAACGGACTCAGTCGTTTTATGCCTTCTCATTTTTAAGAGTTGTCAGGCCCTAGACTACTTCTTCCTGGCAGCACCACATAGGGACATCGCCGACAAGCAATTAGACGACATGGGCTGGCAGGTTTTACAAGATATGGAAGTAGTTCTCGAGGTAAGTATTCAGTGGCCTACAACTTGCGATCGGGGTGCCGATCGTGTCCACTGACGACATTAAGATACCTCACTCTGCTCAACAATGCATGTCGGGCAAGAGCTTTCCACTGCTTTCACATGCGGTGCCGTCATTCGAAACCTTCATGGCTCAGTGGGAGCAACTCTCTCTGAACAAACCTCGCTTTGCCCCATACATCGAAATCGGCCTTCGTCATGCAAGATCTTACTACCAGCGTATGGGAGAGACCAATGCATATGCGATTGCGATGTGTAAGTGTTTGACAAAAGCTTGTATGTACGGTGAGACACGCTAACATACACCAGTCGTGGATCTGACTATCCGCTTCACTTGGATCGAATTAAACTGGGAGGAATTTGAGGTCCACAAGGTGAAGAGGGCTGTTCTGAACATGGTATGCCCAAGTTTCATCATCATTGCTAATGGCCTTAATGCTAACACCTAATGCCAGATGACGCAGTTGAGAATGACAGTTAACACACAACCTGACTTACACCAGCCGAATGAACTCCTGCAGCCGCAAGTTCCCGGGTCTTCCAACCTTCAAGCTGCTTTCGTCCCCACCAAACTTGCCACTCGATACAATTTACCAACCATGCACGTGTGACGACCAGTGAGCAATGTCCAGACTGCTGAACAAGAACTCACATCCTATGTGACAGCATCCTGTTCCCTTGAAGGAATGGATCCACTTTCATTCTGGGCAGTAAGTATACAACTGTAGGTTCGCGTCCATGCACTTAGTTTTTGCAGGTGTCCCGGTCGACGTACCTGACACTATATCGTATTGCGATGGATTATCTGCCAATCCAGGCATCAGCAGTTCCTTGTGAACGCGTTTTTTTCATCATCCACCGAGACGATGACCAAGCGGCGCAATCGAATCAGCCCTATATTAATGGAAGCACTCCAGATGCTTAAGTTCTTTTTCAAGAAAGAACGGCTGAACTTCATGAGGGGATGGGTCACTTCTCAAGCGCAGATGTTGGTCGACGTCGACGACGATGACATACTTGCTTCAATTGTGGAGAGTAGCCTCGCTACTGATGCTGCTGGTTTGCAGGGAGTGCTGAACGATGTCATATACTTCATTGGTGAGGAGGAGGGTGATGAACTTGCAGAGGTACCTCAATTATTTTGACGCTTACACCCACATACCATCATTACTCGTTCCGCATGTCATTAGCACCCTTAGCAAAAGGTTGCTAATAAATCACTCTTTTTTTTGCTTGAAGCTGTGTTTGTACAGCGAATACCAGCATTGAGTTTAGCAAAGGGTGAATGTTCATCTACTCCGTAGTTTTACTGGCAGAGATTTAATTTGGCACTGGGAGTCCTTCACAAGTGTTCGTCCTAAGTCTGTTTATGTCAAACTAACTCATGATAGGTAGTTCCGCAGTTGCATTTCGACTTGTACAATGCTATGTACTATTAGCATGTAGAAATATACCGGAGGCGCCTGCTAACCCACCCTCGCACCACCACCACTGCTTGCCCACCTGCTAATAAAGTGACTGAGCCTTCACTGAGGTGTCGATTTCGTCGTGACGGTGGACATCCGCAGTGAATGGTGAGACGAGAGTGCTGAGCATCGTTGAATGGCTAAAGCCGACTGCGAGCTGACCAAGTGACTTAGTAAGCGAGGTGGAGCCGCGGTGTCAATTAGCCACGGCCCGGCTACTTGGTAACTATGGGGCATCTTGGCTATGGCTAAAGCTGGTTGACAGCCGAAGTTGTGGCAACACTAGGTGGTAGGCATGGCAGAGGTCAGTCTTGGTATAAACTTTCACGTGGCTCGGGGAGTTGAGAAGGTCAGAGATGAGCAGTAGGGGGTAGCAGTCCTTTTTCATGATCTTGTTGAGACCTCGGTAATCAACACAAAGGCATAGGGAGCCATCCTTCTTCTTGATGAAGAGGACAGGCACACCGTGAGCAGAAGTGGACTGCTTGATGAAGCCGTAGCTGAGATGCTCATCAATGAAGGTGTGGAGAGCTTCGAGCTCTGGTGGCGAGAGGGAGTAGATCATGCCGATGGGCAGGGAAGTGCCCTCCTCAATATTGATCTTCAGGTCAAAACCACGGTGTGGTGGTAGCTTGGTTGCCTTAGCCTTGCTAAAGATGTCAGTGAACTCGTGATAATTGGCAGGGACTGAAGAGACATCAGGAGGAGATGGTAGGACAGAGGACACACGTAGTTTAACATTGTCAGGGTGCAAGTGCAAGCTGAATTGTACCAAGCCTGGTAGGGCACAGGCACGAGCATAGGCAGCGGCCCCAATGAGAGAGATGTGTGGGGGTGGTGGTGAGTCGAGAGCCTTTGAGGAAGGCAGTGGAAGGTCGGGTGATGGAGTGGAGGGTGTCGGTACCGAAGCTGGAGGAGCGGTCAGTGGTGACAGAGGCACCAGGGGCATCAGCATTCTCTGCAGGGGTCGGAACGATATACTGCCCAGTACCCAGTCAATCAACGGATTGAAGTGGGTGAGCCAGTTGTGTCCCAGTACCAACAAGCATGAAGAATCCAATGGAGTAACATAAAAGGAGACAGAGGTGACATCGCCAGAAGAGAAACAGATGGATAGATCTACTTCCTGAGTGATTACAGCATTTGTACTACCATCAAACAGGCAAAGGGGAATGGGCAGAGAAACAGACTTTGTCAGGACAGAGTATTTACTGACTACAGACAGGTCTATGAAACAATGGGAAGAACCTGAGTCGACTAATGTGGAGACATTGTCTACAGAGAGGTTGGGAAGGGAGACTGAGGGAATAAGCAAATTAGGGTCAGAGAGAGCGGACATGTTGAGTCGGATGTCGGTGAATGCACGGATGGGGTCAATGCTTCCTCCAGGCCGTGCAGGCTCCCTGGAGGAGCAGACTAGTTTTTTGCCTCTGCCTTCTCCACAGGTGGAGCAGGCAGGGCTTCAGCCACAGCCGGTGCAGGCCTTGGTGGCATGGGAGGTTGACTTCGGGCAGTCCTTCGCAGAGTGGCCACCCTTGCCACAGAAGAGACAAAGGTTGTTTGTGAGGCAGTGTTGGCATTCGGCGGCATTGAGTTTGCCATCCTTGCTGAGAAGGTGCGCGATGTCAGATTTTACCGCATCAGGCTTTTGGTTGTCCTTCGACTTGGACTTGCCCTTGGCGTCAGAGCGGGGAGCAGATGGGGAAATTGATGAAGATTTTTTATCGTCAGAAGATTTAGTGGACAATGACTTGTTGGTGGAGGGTTTGGCAGTGCAGGAGATTTTGGCCTTGCATTCCCAATACTGCGCATCAATGGTTTGGGCTAGCTCATGCAACCCAACGAGGGTGGTGGGCTTGCTGACGTGAGAGATTTCGTCTTTGATGTGGTCAGGGAGGCCGGTATAGAAGTGGTGTCAGAGAGCACCCTCACTGTAGTCCTTGACCTGAGAGGCCCACCAGTTAAACTCAACAACATACTTTGGAATGTGGGAGGAATCCTTCATTGATAGATTTTTGAGGTTTTGAACAGCGTTGGCAACTGCATCATGCAGGCCAAAATTAGTTGTCAGCTCATGGAGGAATTCTCAGTAGTCATCCATCCATAGTGGACGGTTGAAGTAGTCGTCGGGGTTGAGCAGGTCTGGCTCAAACCAGGCCAGCACCATACCTTTGAGGTAAGATTGGGTGAAGGTGACCTTGGCATGGCTGGTTCGGAAGGCCTTCGGATGGTCTTGGAAGTTGAGCTCACACTGTACGAGGAACTCGCAGAGCTTCTTTGGGTTGGAGCCGTCGAAGGTGTCCAGCTCACGGACCTTGGTTTTCGGAGCAGAGTCTCCGGAATGCTGACTCAAGCAGGCAAGTGCATGGATCACCCTTGTGAGGGCAAGGACAGGATCTTTGGGCGGCCAGGTCTTCAGGGATACCCCTGTCACTGCTGCCCCCACCATCAGATCCACCATCAGGGAGGTCAGGTTCTTCATGATCAGATGGGTCGCCACCATGAAGAGGCAGTGTGTGGAAGTCAGATTGCTGGGCATCAGAGGGCCCAGCTTGGGAAGCGCTATCATGTTGCTGTCAACGTCGGGCAGAGAACAATTGGAATTGTTCGACAACAGAGGGCAGGCGTCGGGGATTGCTGAGTGCAGTGGCAAGCCTTTTGTCAGTTTCCCTCTGACAGGTGCATGCCTGAGTCTGCATAGTGTATGTTTAGTGGTGGGGATGGAAGTGGACTCATACAAGTGGGAGTACGAATATACTGTTAAGTTCAGTCCTTCTCTGACGATCTCTGACACTCACAGCCGGGGGACACAAGCGAAGACAGGCCGACAGTGGCCAAAGGTTGGCCGACATGGGCCGACAGAGAGCAATGGTGGCCAAAGGCTGGCTGACAGTTGCGACGGAGGTACAGGAGAGGGCATCGGGTTCAGCTCATGTGCTGCCCCCTTGTACGAGCCCAGCCCTTGGATTTTGGAGGTATAGAAGAGCCAGTACAAAGCCGATGAACTTAGGGGAGGCTGGTCATAGACCGTAGAGGGGTGAACTAAAGTGATATTCATACTGCAGAATTGCCACTAAGCGTGGTGGGTTTATATACGGTACATGTGCCATCGAGGCAGTACAGTAACAGAACAGCGGAACTGACATAAGGAGCACTATAAGTTTTCAAGGGGAACAGACATCAGAAAACTTCACATAGAATGCAAACTAAACAGCAGAGGTAAGGGTTGGGATAAAGGGACTGATTATAAGAGGAAAGGGATGGGCAGTATGGCTTCGGGGCGGTCAGCTGATAGCCAATCAGACAGTAGGCCAAAAGCCTAAAGAGGCGATGACCCTGCAGTGTACCATACAGTACAGGTGCTGCACCATGCCTAGGCTGGCCTGTAACACCTAAGAGGAAAGCTGGCCCCTGATGGGTAGTCACCTGACCCCAGGGAGTTGCTGAGCTACACTGGTAATGGTCACATGAGAAGTTAGGCATATGCTGACTGATGCCAAAGGGTGCCAATCAATGCCAAAGGATGCTGACAGTATCCTGATCAGCAGCTGCGTCGGCCGTGGGATATGTGTGGCAGTCGTTGTCGGGTAGGGGTGGTAGCTGGTCGGGGGTACTCGGAAAGGGGTCTAGGGGTGTTGGAGTGGCTGATGGAGTTAGCGAGCAGCCAGGGCAAAGCACAGGCATGACAACGTGCATGTATATACCTGATGAGGGTGTGGCTCCAAAGGTGATGCACATGTCAATGCAGCCTAGAGCCTTGTATATTTTTATTACTGCTGCTGCCCATTGTGAGGGGTGGAGGGGTACTGTGCAGTATGCTTCTGCTACATCTCTCATTGTGATCTCAGATCTGGGCAGAAGCCTCAACAACAAGAGATATATTATTGAGAATTTGCCCCAAGTCATAGGGAAATTGCATGCAGAGATCTGCGAGTTCACCGATGGGTTTGGGGTGCAGGGGCTGGTGACATGTGGGAATGAGAAGTTTTGTATTAGTCAGAATTTCCCTGGTTGATCTGGTTTCGGGATGATCACTAGGGGGGAAGATTGGAACAGCCCAAGCAGGGCTTCTATTGTTCCAAGGGGGAAAGGGCCAAGGTACCTCTTTTTGTCTATTTCTTTGAGTATTATCTTACTGAAATCCTCTTGGTACACATTAATTGACTCTCTGTTAGGTGGGGATTGTACATGTGAGATCTGGGGGAAGTTTATAGCAAAGCCCTGGCATAAGCCCTCCAGGATTCTACTAAAGCAGTGCATTAAGTTAAAACACTGGAGCTGCTCCTCCCAAGCGTCAGCTTTATAAGGAGTGACCAGGTGAAGCTTCCTGTGCGCAACTACATTTCCGGGCTCCATGTGACAACTGGCCGCATCCTGAGCAGATGTGCTTGACGTTGTGATGGTCAGAGCAACCCTCTTCTCTCTGCCACCTGGCACAAATGTGGCACCCATCCCTGGTGAATAGTGCTTTGTGGACCCTCTTGGCGAAGGTGTCATGTTTATTGTCCCAAGTTCTCGTGGCTCTGCAATCGATGATGAGATGCTGGTGTCTGCCCAGACAGACCACACATGCTGGGAGTGGGCCGTTGAAGGATGAGGGTGGGCCAGGAGGGGGGTTCCAAAAGGAACGTTGTCATTTGTAGTCTGCGAACTCCATGTTGTGTGATGTCTGCTGAGGGGAGAGTGGATGCTTTGAGCTGCTAGGGTATCTTGGCTGGCTGTGCGAGTTGGCCACTTGTGCCACTATGGCTGCATAGCACTCACTGACCTGTGGGGGGGTTGGTCCAAGGAGGGGTGAACATTATGTCATGGTAGGGTTGATCAGTGGATGTGATGCTGGTAGGGGTTCATTATGATCAGTGGATGTGATGCCAGTTAGCCACAGTTATGATCATCAGATGTTATGCTGGGTGGTTAGAAACAGAGTCAAGTGGGAAAAGGTGGGGGGAAAAGGAGTTTTTTTTTTTTTTGGAAGAAAAAAGGGGGGGTGGCCCATTAGCTGACGGTGTCATGCACACTGAGACAAAAGGGTCTGACCTGTCTTAGATTGTCCATCTGTGTGGACTGCTCTCTCCATGCTAGCTCTTCACTGGCTTCCTTGAGGACTGTTTCATTCAGCTTCACCAGGGAGAAACCCTGTGCCATTCTGATGGCTCAATGCCACTTCTGTCATTGTTGGCTCTGGTATAGTAGCAACACTCGTTTCAGGTAGTTGTAAGTTGAGTGACACCAGGGGTGGACTTCCAGCACTGTCCAAAACTTGACATGCATCTCGATTCTGTCCTTCTGCCAATCATGCTCTCTCATGGCACTCAGGAGGCATACTGATGCTTCACCAAACTGTTCCCAAGTGAGGTCTTCATCCTTGATTACAGCTGACTTGTCTCTCGTATTCGAAGCTGGCACCCAAATGTGTTGCCCATTGTCAGCTTTGAGCAGTGCGAGGGCTTCATCATCAATTGACACATTGAAAGATTCTGCTTCTGCTAGGCTGACATTGGTAAAGAAATAGAGCTCACAGTACTCGCCTTTCTTCAGTTTGCATGTAGCGTATGGAGCTGGGATGTCAACTGGTCCCATAGGGACCTCCATGTCTGGTACAGGCACATACTTCACTTTGTTTTTCTTATGCTCTTCTGCGAGTGCGGCTTCTTCTTCGTTTCGCAGGTGAAGCTGCTGCTGTGCCAGCTCTTCTGCAGCCTGGTCAGCTAGGTCCCTAGTGAACTGGGCTTCTTCGTCCTTGCATGCATTCCACCTTTGGATGTCTTTGGCATTCTGGATGTCCCAGAGAGTTCCCAGGATCCTCACCACTTGCTCATCATTGACTGTGTCATTGGTTAGCTGTAGGCAAGCATCCACAAAATCTCCTGAAAGGAAATCTGGTCTGGTAGCTAAATTCAGGTTTTCCATTAGCCTGTTGTCTCTGGGGTGCAAAAGGAGAATCAAACGATGACTGAGGTCTGGAGGCACAGACTCGGGCAGTAGCAGAGGTGCAGAAGCAAAAGACGTGCTACCCTCCACTTACTTACTCATGGACTAAATTCTATGTGGCACTTCAAAACTCAGCTTACATAGAAAACTAACAAGGACTGCATCAGGAAAAACTGACAGTGCCATTTTTCACTCTTTATTGCTATATATTTCTATTTGTCACTATTTGTCACTAAACATGCAAGAGAGACAATTATAGCATCTACATCAGTGAAACAACCCTTGTCTTGACAGAGATATACAGGTCTGTGCAGAGAAATAGGGGAACAAGATCTCAACAATTTGCATCTAAGTGTAGGCTAAAAATTTTATGGGGCAATCAGTATGTAGGTAGTGTTGCCTCAGTTTGGTTTGGAGGCCCAAACTGTTGGGGATTGAGCAGCTTAGTCAGCAAAAAAAAGTACCCACAATTGTAGCCCCATATTCAAAACCCCCATATCAAAAAGAATTATATTAATAGCTAGTAAATCAAGCAAGCTATGGCCAATGGCTTGAGGTGGTTTGGCAAACTGTGGCAACACTATATGTAGGTGACACCTTCCAGGCCAATTCTCATGATGATGAATGCAAATGTGGTTGTGTAGTGTGTAAAGACATTTTGTGAGGAAAAGTGCTGTTTTGCTGATGGCCTGCTATCCATGTGGTGATACAGGGTCATTGTCACTAGCCTTGGTACCTTTGTGCATGCTCTGTTGATGGCCAACATTCCACCCATCCTTTGGCTTGCCCCTTCACAACTTTGGATACCCAGCTGCATCATGTGTTCCACACTCTCAACCCCTGCTACACCTCAATTGGGGGGGAGACTTGGTGCATCAGCCTGTACTGTAATATTTTTGTCAGCAGTAGTACTGGGTCATTTTCACTTTCTTTGACAGGATGGGTGCAAAGGTCTGTGGTGGGGACAATACCATTTCAAAATATGATTGTGGCATGGGAAAGACACTGTATGACATCATCACACAAAACTACAATCAGCATTGACACAGTGAGGAGAAAAGGCACACAAAGGAGAGCAAATCCAAAAAAGGTGGAGGACAAACAACTGGGCACACATACATGTCACACAGATAATATACTTGTGATTGTGATGTGATTAGAGAACTAGTTCCAGCAGACTGCCGGCCCATCATGGGAGTAGGGAGGGACATTCACCCAGACCGGGACTGCTTCCGCATCTTGGAATGCCGCCGCCGCGGCATTTACGAGTCTGTCTATCACCCCCTCAATGGCACCAGCTAGCACCTCAAAGACGAAAACCCCACCCCCCCGTGCCAACCATCAAGATCACCTGGATATGTAGCAAGCCGAGGGACGAAGCACACGCAGGATTATGCGAGCGGCTAATGATCCAAGCTGCCCAACTCCGAGGCATGGACACTGCTGAGATTAGGCAAGTTGTTTTTCGATCACCATGCTAATGGCAAATCCTGATAACTGCAGACACGGCATCCACAACACGACCCGTATTAAGGGCAAATGTGTCCCGGATGTGCCACACATCACAGGCAATATCAAAGACTGTAAGTCAGAAGCTGGTCTAATTCTTGCTCACTGCGACTTAAAGTCCCTCGTAGCCAAGACGGGCGAAGGCTATTCCCTACACTACTATGTTGATCTCGTCAGCCTTGTTGAGTTACCTGGGACGCCAAAGAATCCTAACCCTCGGTTTTGGAAGCGCTAGAAGAATAGGAAAGGATTCATTCTGATTGAAGGTGGCGAAGAAATTGTGCGTGATGTGGATCAAGATGTAGGCGAGAGAGGAATCTGTTGTCATGACTTGTAATTGTATTGAGCGGAGGCATATGTAGCTTGTCACATTTGTATGGCATTTCGTTCCTTGTTCAAAGTCGGGTGAAATCCTTCAAGGGCCAGATTGCATGTCGAGACATGAGCTTGAACCTTTGGGTCGAAACGCAGTTTGGTATTTGGAGCAGTGAATGTCAGGTGAACCACGGATGCCGGATGACGTCCTGTATGCAAATCCTCTCCTCTGGGATATACTTTAACATCTTCTCCAAAAGATCCTCCAACAGCCCGACTTCTTCCTGATCCAGTCGCACCCCGGGCTTTTCAATCATCGGACCTTCGTCTTCTGAAGGCAGATCGTCGTTCTCGCCTATCTCGAGCAACTTGGCCCTGATGGAGCTTCTGTGCGCTTTCAGAAACACACCGGCGCTTTCTTGATCCTGCTCGCTCTTTGGCTGTCCATCCTCCTCGAACCATAGCACGTGCTGTTCGAAAGCAGCCCACCAGGGGTCGGGCAGTCGCCCCAACGTCTCAACCGTCTGCCTGAGAATGTCGACACCGCTTCCCAAGAATGATTCGAAAAGGGGAAAGCCGGCGCGGATTTCAAAGATCACGCATCCGAGCGCCCAAATGTCCGCCTCAAGACCCACGCGCCCCTCAAACCGTGCCTCTGGCGGCTGGTAATTCAGCACCGTACCCGGCTCGTAGGATGATGGTGGAGCGGCGACGATGTAGGACTGGCCAAAGTCACTGACGACGATGTTTTCTTGAAGAAGCGTTGCGTCCGACAACTTAGAGTTCTCGATGGGAGCGACGAGCATGGCTGGTGCGTGAGGGCCAGGCGGTTGTCCGTCGCAGGTTCTGACATTCTCCGTTTCGGGGTCACCCAGATGAGCGTACACTTCGGCATCCGACCATTCAATGAGGTGTGGCAACAGCCGAAACAAGATGTTCGATGTGGTCAGATCTGGACGGATCATTCATTAGCAACTGGCACCATTAAAAAATATTGCTTACCTCCATGAACAACGCCGGCACAGTGCATGTGGTGCATCATCATTGCTGCTTGTTTTGCAACCTTCCTAGCCAAGTCTGCACGTAGTCGTCTACTACCCGCGGTTCGCCCGGGTGAGTCAGACATGGCAAGGATACTGGGACCGGCAAGAGGGAATATGAGGAATAGGTGGGAGCCGTTTGGACCTTGTACAAAGAAATGGTGACCGACAGTCTGGAAGTTGACAGACTCGGAAGGAGGGAGGGATTCTCTAAGTTATTGGGAAATAATCAGCTCGGGGATCTCGTTTGGAGCCTGGGATGCGGAAACATCGGCGCGCATTGCCTTGAGCGCGACGATTCTACTCCGATCTCCCCCTTCCCGCTGGTCGCGAGCCAGCCAAACAGTAGAGGAGCCTCCGAATCCGAGTTTATGAAGGACCCTGAAACGCCCGTGGTCAAAGGTGTCGCCAACAGATATTGGGTGGTAACCTCCAGGTTGATAATCTTCGATATCCTCGACTGCATCAAGGCACGAGGGAATGAAGCAAGGCCGTCATTCATGGACGTACGACGCAGAGCTGGATTGAAGGAATGAGTGGGGGAATGAAGCCGGTTTCCTCCATGTCGACGGAGAGCAAGCATTCGAGCAGGTCATCGGCCACCGTTGCGCGTGTAGTCACAGCCACAGTCACGTGCCTCACTCAACGTCCATAAGTGTATTAGGCTGGTATGTCTCGTTTTCGCTTCACGTTCGCTCATATCAAGACCCAGACGTCCACGCCTGTCGAGCCAATGGATGAAACGTCGTACCGAGAAATCTCGTCTCTAGACAACTCCGTGTTTTCCCAAATTTTGCTACCATTGCCTGAATGGAATGTCTAGCAGAGTCAAAGCACTGATGGGGACAGCGCATACATAGAAGAGGCAGACGAAGACGAACTTACGAGTGAAGATGAGGTGGAAATGGTACGTCGCGTCCACTTCGCCACTGAAGAGCAAATATTTAGTATCTGTACCACAGAAGGAAAGACCACCCCCTGCAACCGTGAAAATGCAGGCTCAGGCAGAACGTCAACATAAGAGACAAAAGAGCAAGGCAGCGGAAGGCCAGTAGCAGGTGAAATGACAAGAGATGGACAAAGCAAAAGCGAGTATTACCCCTGCCCGTCTGAACTTTCTGCATATGACATGTCGCCTTAGGTAGCAATCGCCGTGAAGTGATATTCGTATCTTTTGGGACAAGCAGAGCTGTTCAAACACTTTATGGACATAAAGGTTGGACGTTTTATACGCGTATCCAACGTTTAACACTGCTACCAGAAAGCACGAGACCCTGAGTATGCAGCCCTTGTAGATTCGTAACTGCGGTCGAGGGGACGTGGTAGAAAGAAGGCAGGGTGCGTAGCCGTACCAATACTTCTCGTTTGTATCATTCATATCTGCCCAGAGACACAAACGCCCGTCGGCGCAAGTCAGAAAAAGAAGGAAACGAGGAACTTATGAAGGATAATGAGCTTGCTGTTGGTGGGGTGACCAGCCAATGGTGTTCGAGGAGTCATCCAATTGTAAGTTTGCCGAAAGTAGTTGTGTCCTATTCCTGCTGACGTTGACTTGGTTATCCATGGGAGGATGAGGCCTCAACAGTTACAAGGCTTGGATTGGATGGTCTCGTTGCACCACAATGGTCTGAGTGGGATCTTGGCAGACGAGATGGTATGTTACCCATGATCTCGATAATAAGTCGTCAGCGATAACTTTTGTCTAGGGTTTGGGCAAGACCGTTCAAACCATAACATTCCTAGGGGCCTATCTCAAGCATTACCGCGACATTTCTGGCCCTCACCTGATTGTCGCTCCGAAGAACACTCTTCAAAAGTGGAAGCAAGAATTCGAACGATGGATACTGGATTCTAATGTCATCGTATTGACTGGAACGAAAGAGGAGCGTGCAGAGCTTATCGCCAACCGTTTATACCCCAAGATTTTGAGGTTTGCATCACGTATTATTGGTACGTCACTAGAATGTGAGGGGAACTTTCCCCTTGGAATTCCCCAAAAAGGTAAGTAGCTGCGTGATGTAGTGAATACAATTGGAAGATGGGCTGGCGCCACGATTAGTTCATGCTTTACCTTTGACAACATACAATGATCCTAGCGTCGTACCTCAACAACACACCAACCGTCTTTGGAACATTCTACAAGGTACACGATGCCGCCGTATGCTAATGATCCCAACTGAGTAGCTACCTCCATTCCCCAAGGCTTCAGTCTCGCCGCTTCAGTCGCTGGGCTCCTTTTCTCCCAAAGTGACACAACTCACTTTCCGCCCCCAAACATTTACTTCGGGCCGGAACTTCCCCCTGGTTTTCTCCATACCCAACATCCTCCCAAGGTAGTTCGGCCGCCATTACCGTGGAATGCTCTTAGAACTGCGGTCACCTCTCATAGGCCATCAACTATCCTACACGAAACGTCGAAACACTTGGATCGTATGACGTTGGTGTCCGGGACTTTTGAGAGGCTCCGCAAACAGTATACGTGAACTAAGGGTCGCCTGCGCACCCACCATTCGAAGGAGAACAGAGAATTTCCTCCCGCACCGTACCTCGAAAAATTGCCTGCTCAACGTGCCACTCAGGGGAACATGAAATGTCGTTCCTGCCGGGTAACACGCGTCCCGTCAATGTGGCACTTAACCCGGCTAGCGTGGTTCTATGCAAAGGTCTGAATTTAGGCCCCCAAATGTGTATTCAGTTCAGGAGGTGATACGCCCACGGGCACAACATTTCAGCACTAACCAGCCTTGAACGTGTCCTGTGATAGGGAAAGTTTAAGGGTGATGCATGTGACACCTGCACAATTGGGCATCGGACTTCGGCGGAACCTTGAACGATCAAGTATACCCTCCCGCAATACGGAAACTGTTTTCCTTTGATTTCTTTGGTTCTGTCACGTGACATAACTCATAAGTAACGGGGAATCCTAGCATCGATTAACAACAGGTCCGCATTTCCCTCTGCACCCACCCGATCCGCGCTCGTATTGACTAACGACATAGTTACTTGACGCGCTCCATGGAAGCCCCTCAGCCGGGTATACCCCCAAGCAATACAGAAGTTCGCGGACAGCAGTTACTGTCAGGCGATGTAGATGCACGAACTGTTGTGCCTGCTGAATCCAGTGGCACGATCGACAACCCAAGCGGACTTGGCGGAGATGTCAACAGCAGAGATAGCGAATGCAGTATTTCGACTCCAGCACTGTCCAGAGTGTTCCATGGTGTCGTTGTGGCTACGAAGACACCTGACGAAGTCGCCGCACCGATCCATGAGTGGATCTCATCATATGAGAGTAAGGGGTCATCGGACCACGACGCCACAGCAACAAGTCTCCGGCCTGAGGAATGGTGCGAGGCGGCCGCCTCCAGTCTTCCGCACGAGGACTCCAAACAGCTTGTCCGGGCTGCTATCGGTGTGGCATTTCTCCGCGAGAAGGCTCGGATGTCAGAGCACGCCACTCCAGCTGATCTGGAAATGGTCTGGGACCTGGTCCGCGGTGCAATCATTCATCCCATGACCACGGGTCCTCGCTTCAGTGCCTCGCGAAGCTTCCAGGGCTTTCTAGCTGTACCCTTGTGCAGTTTGCTGAAGGATGGAAATATCGACGAACTTTATCGGTTCCACGTTTGGCTTCCGGACGGCCAGCGCGGCAATCCAGACTTCGCAGTACATTCTCATCAGGCATATGCGCAAAGCTGGATCCTCGCTGGCGTGGGCATGGACTACCAGTACACGTTTGAGCCAGTCACAAGTACGGCGGATGCTACTCATGCGGCGTATTCGCTGTCCTGGGCCGATGGCAAGAATACCAGCTCCACTCACAAGACTCACCAGACCTCTTCTACGGTGGTGAATACCGGAAAGCTTGGGCGCACGACGCGTACCGCTACCCCTATAGTTCACACGCGAAACATGAGCTATTACATTCCCTTGGCGGCATTCCATAGCACGGAAGTTGCGCCGGATACACTTCATGCTACTCTGTTTGTCTTCGATTCTCATCGCGGATTCGATAAAGATGCGCCTGTTCTTGGCCCCAAGGACTCTGAGTCATCCACGCAATTTCACGATCCTGCTGGAGTGACCCCAGCAACCCTTGCGAATATGGTTGAAATCGTGATACTTATAGAGCAAGGACAGCAACGCTCTGGACACCACCAGTGGAAAAGTGCGTTAACTGCATTCGGAAAAGCGTTGGATTTGTGCAAGTCCGTCCAAGATGCCACTCGATACGAGCAACAAATCCTCCATCAGCTTGACATAATATGATGGTAGAGACATTCGGAAAGTCCTCTATCTTGATACCTATGTTTGTACTTAGGCTACGTATCCATGTGTACATTATCGAATGATGGTTTCGTTTCCGTAGCTAGTTTGTACAATATCGAATGATGATTTTGTTTTGGTAACTAGTCTCCTACTTTTCTTGTGGCTTGGATTAAGTACCCGATGTTCAAGTCCGCGCGTCCAACAATCCGGTGGGTGCAGTTGATGGGCAATGGTGGGGAAGATGTCATTATGCAATGATGTGATCTGCACCCAGAAGGGATGGTGCTGAGCGCTGAGGGTAAGTGGTAAGGCCGGTAAGGGTTGACCAAGGTGTGGGTGTTGTAATGCCATATATCACTTAGTAAACATCTCCGTTGGATGTACGGGACATAGGGTGAGGCGTCGCTCCAACTGGGATGCAGCAGCTACACTAGGTTCTCATAGAGTCATGAATAACGCACCAGTGATTATCGTGGGTATAGTCCTTGGCGTCCTGTAGCTTCCCGACGGGCACCGTGCAGATACTTTGGAAATACATACATACGTGTGACGCTCCCTGCTTTGCCGCAAATCATGGCCGAGGATAATCGGGCGACACCGCGAAGAACAGAGGTGGAGCCCGACGCACGCGTTTAACGTGGTCTCCGGGACGACCGGTGCGGGCGAATTAAGAAGTCGCCTGCACAGCCGCCATTCGCAGGAGAAAAAGAGATCTCCGCCCGTAGTACACCTCAAAGCAATTCCCTCTCATTCTCCCACTCAAGAGAGCAGGGATTGATGTTCATGCCGGGTAACACGTATCATGTAGGACTTTACCTACCTGGATAGCATGGTTGTCTGCAAGGGTCAGGTGACTGCCAAAGTCCAGGCATAACCTGTTGAGGACTGATTCACCGTGAGGAAATGGAATGGAACGAGCGGAACATTTCAGTACTAATCTATCATTGGAAACGTTCCAGACAGGTGCCTCGAGTAGTTCCGGCACATGTCGCGTCACTGTGATGCATGTTGTTGGACAGCGTCGACACCTATCACCGTCACGTGATGTGCACATGCATAGATAGGTCGTTCTTTCCATTTTTCCTTCTTTCTCCTCAGCACATTATCTAACGGCTGAGGTATGCATACAATACGTTATACGGTACATGAGACTGACAGTTCACGGTAGCGTTCTCTGTTTTCAGGTTTGTGGCGTCATGTACATTATAGCACGTTATCTAACAGCTGAGCATTCTCTGTTTTCAGTTGTCTACAGGTTATGAGCCCTGAGCTCGTCACATAAGGGACAAGCTCAACTCGTTGACAACAGAAACAGACAAGATAGGTTTATAGAGACCCGCGCACGAGAAACAAGGCGCATATACACGCAATCATAGCCTGCACCATGGGAAAGTTTGAGAATATCCCCAAGTTGCAAGGAATGGAGAACTATTATGAATGGAGGCGACAGACGGAGCAGTTGCTCCTTGGACAGGGAGTCTACAGTCATGTTAGCAATGGAACGAATCCCTTCGACTATGTCAAGTATGCGTCGAACTGTCCGTGTCCCCTTATTCCAGCTGCACCAACTGTGACAGAACAGGAGGCAATAAAGGCCTGGTTCAAGGATGATGGTCTTGCGAAGTCGATCGTCCTATGAAAAATAAACTCATCTGTTCTATCACTGATTCCTGACAACGTCAGCATAACGGCTCGGGAAGTGTGGAACACACTCGCTGAACTCTACGATCGTTCCGATGTCTCTCTGCAGTTTTCCTTGTGCACCCACATCTCCACGCTCCAAATGAAGGGGGCCGCAGATGCCGAGAAGTATGTGGCATCACACGTGCAGGCCAACGACAAATTGGCACGTATGGGGGCAAGACCTTCTGATGCAGATGCAATATATGTGCTTTTACGAGGACTGCCGAAAACTGGGCTCTGGCCAGTAGTCCGAAAGAATATAGAAACAGAGCTAGAGCGGAGTGAGCAACTTGCACGAACACTCGCACCTGGACTTTTTTCGGCAGTACTGGTTGTGTCACAGTCGGCGTGGCCACTCCCAGCAAATACTCCTGTCACACCTCAGAATCCATTTGCACCAATGCAGCAGTTCACAAATCCGTTTCTCACCCCACCTGTTACACAGTATGGTCAACACGCGCATACACTCTCACCAGCAGTCAGGATGTATACCTTCAAACACGCGGCTCAGACAGTCATTAAGGAGGCGATACAGGTCGTGAATGAGGGTACCGCGGCTGGTCCAGGCTCGGAGTACGCAAATGCAGCTATGCCAGGAGGTCGTGGGGAGGTCAATCCAGTCACCGGGTTGCAGAAGACTAGAAACAATCCCAGTGGGACTCCGTGCTCTACTCCCATTTGTCTAGGCTGAAAGCGTGTAGACCATGACTGGAACAATTGTTTTCAAGCAGGGGGTGGACGGGCAGGACAAGCCCCCTGGCAGAAGGGAAAGGGAGGAGCAGCGACAAACAACACTCCTCAGGTGGCAGCCGTCGCTAGCTTGACTCCATCAACCACGAATATGGCGTCACAGCCGACGGGAGCACAGACGAACATGCCAATGGCGGCAGCAGCAATTCAATGTCCACCAACCGAAGACTACTTTCGCAATCTCTCCTGCGCAATATTGGAGGAATTGCATGACACTGAGGCGGGCGGGAGCCTCGCGTGCCACGTGGCAGTGGTGTCTTCTACCATCCTCGACTCAGGCACAACTACACATCTCATCCGAGACTCCTCCTTCTTTTGGACATTCACTCGCGACTCCACGGTGTCCATGAAAATGGCCAATCAGGGCAGTCTGAACACGGAAGGGTATGGCGATTGTATTGCGGTGCTGAAACTCAGGGGGAAGTGAATTTGCCTGAAGCTGGAACATTGCTTGTACGCGCCAAATGCCATTGTCAATCTTCTGTCCGTTGGTCACATGGTTGAGCGTGGATGGGAGTTACGGTTCAGGGGAGAACCAAGTCGATGCGAACTAATCCACGGTGCTGAGTCGCTTGGGTCTATTGACATGCGAGGACAGCTTTGTTTCTTGGATGTCGAGTTCGTTCGCCCACCTGATAGTTCGCAGACTCCGGCATCAGGTCTCACGGCTTTTATGCCAGCCACGCTCACTTGGGATTTATGGCACACCCGACTGGGGCACTTGGGAGGCAACATTGCCAGGTTTCTCCCTGCAATGGTGACAGGCGTACAGGTCACCTCCCCAGTCGCTCAGACATGCTGCGAGTCTTGCATTATTGCCAAGCATCCTCGTCAACCTTTTCCTTCATCCACATCAGCACCAACATGAGCGCTTCTCAAACTGGTTCACACCGACCTTTGTGGCCCTTTTCCAACTCCAACATTACATGGGAAACGATACTTCATTATTTTCATAGATGACTACATGAATATCATTAGTATTCACCTGCTAGCCACGAAGGACCAGGCGTACGACATGTGGCAGATGGTCAAGGCACGCTGGGAGAACCACTTCAGTGCTAAGGTCAAGGCCATACAGACTGATAACAGCGGCAAATACATGGGCAGCATTTTCACGACTAGTTTATTGGAGGCTGGAGTGGAACATCACAGGTCAGTGGCGTATGCACATCAGCAGAATGGCAAGGCAGAACGAGGGATATGCACGGTTGAAGGGCAAGCTTTGGCAGCCCTAAATCAGGCCGGTCTTTCTGCAGCCTACTTTGGAGAAGCTGTTCTCACAATTGGCTATCTTTGGAACTTGACGGGTACACGCATCCTGCCAGACAACAAGACCCCTTTTGAGATGTTGTACGGGTATAAGCCAGACATTTCACACCTTCGAGTTTTTGGTTCTCGCTGCTTCTCTCGGATTCCACCTGAACGTTGCACAAAGAACAGGCCGCACTCATTTGAGGCACTTTTCATGGGATATCTGGACGGGATAAAGGGCTGGAGACTGCGGGACTGCGCCACTGGAACGTTTTTCAACAGTAGGGACATGATCTTTGACGAGGGTTCAGTAATGCGACCCAAGGACCTCTCAATAGCCTGTCGCTCACCGAATTCTGCGCCTGCGTTGTCTGCACCGACCTCGTCAGAATCTCCACTCATACCTTCCACTGCATGAGAGGTTGCACCAAGTGAACCACATCAGTCCAGTCGTCCTAGGGTCCTAACAGAAAAGGGGCGACTGTTGGCAGATGAACTTCAGAGAAGGAGGGACAGACCTACCGCAGCTCCAGGTATGAGTAAGGGGGTGGATAATGACAGTCTTGGTGAGGGGGTGACTGGTACAGATGAGGCAGAGACGGAGGAGGATGGAGTCTTCGTAGAACATCAGGTGAACTTCATTATCACGGAACAGGCGCACCTCTCCATCAGAAGCAACATGCGCAGGGATCCTGGACAACCTGGCTATGACATGTCTATCCCTCCAGCCACATATGAGGAAGTGATGAAACAGTCAGATCATGAAGGATGGAAGGAGGCGATGGAGAAGGAGCTGAGAACGATGAAGGAGATGGGCATGTGGAAACCGGTGGAGCCGCCACATGGTCGCAAACTCGTGGGAAATCGATGGGTGTTTGAGTTCAAACCAATTGATCTCAAGGGGGGCTCCAAGTTCAAAGCACGTCTCGTCGCGCAGGGTTTTTCTCAGGTTCCTGGTGTGGACTTTCATCAGACCTATGCACCTGTTGCCAGACAAGCATCAGTGAAACTCCTAATCGCGATGGCAGCACAAAACGATTGGGAATTGGACTGCTTTGATGCGAAATGTGCATTCCTTCATGGCAAGCTTACGGAGGAGATTTACATGAAACAACCCCAAGGATTCGAACGCTACAACGAGGCAGGAGTACTACTTGTCTGCCTACTTTTGTGTTCACTCTACGGGCTAAAGCAAGCGGCATTCAATTGGTACGTCACGCTATCAAAGCTTCTCGAGGAACTTGGTTTCTCTAGATCAAACATCGACCTGGCGGTCTTCATATTGGACAAGGTTGAGAAGGACGGGAGGAGAATCATATGCATCATCATTTGGCGCTGTAAAGTCGGTTGAATGGGAGTGGGGGGAGATGCCTGTGGGTCTCCCTTTGGAATGGTGGGGTCAGTTCGACCCAAGGGGACTGGAGTTGCCTGGTAGAGGTCAAGGAGAGTAGAAAAGACTGGAAACGTGCCCTAGAAGTCCCAAGGAAAACCAAGATAATGTCTAACAGCTGTCTGATAAGGGAGAACAAATATTCCGAGGCCCTCGGGCTCGGAATTCCGTCTTACTCTGTCTCTGGTAATGGTTGTTATTCTCCTCTAGCTAAGTACAATGTACTGTAGGTGCGAGTGTGGCTTACATAAGCCACAACTCATCCAAATAGTAAGTAAAAGATAGTATAAAAGTATAAAAACAAAACAGTAAGTAAAAACAGTGAAATAAAATAATTTACCTAGTAGGGAGGCTTCCCTCCCTACAGCGCGTCGATGATGGGCTCGGCAGCTGCAATAGTAGATACTTTCTTGACTGGGTAAAAGGGAAAGTCAGTGAGCATTTTGGCATCAGTGACCTGGGACCTGTTACATTGTACCTCGGAATTGAGATCGAGAGGAGGCGAGAAATGCATGAGATTTGGATCCATCAGGAATCATACATCGACCATGTCTGCGAGGAGTATGGGCTGGGAGAAGTGAATCTGTTGTTGCTTCCGATGGATCTGAATCACCCTTTCGGGTTGGACATGGATGTCTTCCCAGACGTTCCGGACCTGGAACATGCATACAGAAAAGTCGTCGGGGAGCTGACCTATCTCGCCACATGTAGCCGACCAGATATCGCTCAGGCCATCCAGCGTCTAGCCCAGCAGTGTGCAAATGTGGAACCACATCACTTCGCTGCGGCAAAGCGTGTACTTCGCTACTTGAAGGGCACGAAGTCCCTCTGTCTTCACTATGGAAATCCAAATGTCAACCACCTTCCTTACGCATTCAGCGATTCAGACTGGGCAACGTGCCTGGCAGACCGTGTGTCGGTCACGGGATATGTTTGGTTTTACTATGGGGGACCAATCACACATGCTTCGAAGAAACAACACACTCTGGCACTTTTGTCCACAGAAGTGGAATATATGGCACTTGCCGCATGCGCACAGGAAGGCTTATGGCTACACTCGGTGTTGGGTTCTCTTCATCATACATCACCCCTCCCTTTTATCATTCACGCGGACAATACGGGCGCAGTATCTCTCTCCTCCAGCCCAATTAATCATCCTCGCACTAAACACATAGACGTTCGTTATCATTTTCTCCACGAACATGTCGGCAAGGGGGTGTTCAGCCTCAGATGGGTCCCGACACATCAAAACATCGCAAACGTTCTCACTAAACCGCTCTCTCACACATCTTTTCAAGGTCATCGAACGGGTCTCTCACTGGTGTCACGCTGAGGGGGTGTGTTGGACAGTGTCAACACCTATCACCATCACATGATGTGCACACGCGTAGATAGGTCGTTCTTTCCATTTTTCCTTCTTTCTCCTCAGCACGTTATCTAACGGCTGAGGTATGCATACAATACATTATATGGTACATGAGACTGACAGTTCACGGTAGCGTTCTCTGTTTTCAGGTTTGCGGCGTCATGTACATTATAGCACGTTATCTAACGGCTGAGTGTTCTCTGTTTTCAGTTGTCTACACATGTGACACCTGGGCCATACAATCTCTGCGTGAAATTGGACTTGTCCATAGTGATTCATGTTTAAAAGATCGAGTATCCCTGTTGCAATACAAAGAATTTTTGACAATGTGTTCGATCTGCAGTAAATAGCCTAAGTTTGGTTTTGTCACATGACATGTGTTGATCTCAGCCACTATCCATTATTGCCATTGTTAGGCTGTGACGAAAGTCCATGCAGAGACAGTGAGACTGAAGTCAAGGCCTACTAGGAAAACCCTCTAGACGAGAGTTAGGGACCTGGCTAGTGATGGTACTTTGAGCTAGGCTTGGTGAACCCTTACTGGAGTCGGTCGACAAGAGTAGCGATCACAGAGAGTGAAAGGAATAGGCTCATTGCAAGGTAGCTAAAAGCTGGGGATCACAAACAATCCACAGCTCCTATATACTCCTATGATACATGAGGGCAGGCCAGCGAACATACTACTGCCAAAGGGAAATGACTTGTGACAGAGTCACTGGCACAGGTATGCGCAGCTCCGCAGTAAGTAGGCGGTACCATAGTAACGAGACTGACCTATGAAGAGTGTCTGATCAGTGCTGCCAAGCGGGACAACTCAACAAGAGTCATAGTCGTAAAGATAGATCCTAGGACATGAGCTGAGCCATGATGGCTGCAGAAACCGATGTCCATGGAAACAGGAACAGGCTTGCACTCAAAAGGGAAGAGTGGTGCGAGCCATACAAGGTACAGTGATTACATACCGGGGATAGGGGAAAGGCAGAGACGCGTCAGTCACATGATAAATGCGTTGCGTCTCACACATGACTGGGGGCAGTGCCCATGCACGTACTATGGTACAAGTATAACGGTAAGAAGAGAAGTAAAAGAAGGAAACATGCTGCGGTGATATAGAACAAAGATACAGTGTAGACTGAGTCACCAACGTGTGGTGAGAACCAGATGGGCCACATGGTTAGATGGGTGGGGCATAACAGCCATTGCTGCGAACATCACTGAAAATGCACTTTTATGATCAATGCATTATATAATGTTATAATGCAAGTAAACCTCACCATCTTGTATGATGTGGCGAGCCCCATTGTAAATGTACGCATAGCTTTATAAAGGTACCTTCCCAGTAGAATTGAATGTAAAATGGTGGCCATCAGCAAAACTGTTAGTTGCTGTACGGCACTGTACAGCTTGCAACAGCCCACTACAGTGCCCACAGTGCCACAGAAAGGTCCCCCCCTGTACAACTACTACGCTTTTTTTGTAATCCCACTACCATTTTTTCCTAATACCACTACTACACTTTTTTCCTAATCCCACTACCATTTTTTCCTAATCCCACTACTGTTTTTTCCTAATACCACTACTACGCTTTTTTCCTAATCCCACTACTATTTTTTGCTAATACCACTACTATGCTTTTTTCCTAATCCCACTACTATTTTTTGCTAATACCACTACTACGCTTTTTTCCTAATCCCACTACTATTTTTTCCTAATCCCACTACTATTTTTTGCTAATACCACTACTATGCTTTTTTCCTAATCCCACTACCATTTTTTCCTAATACCACTACTACGCTTTTTTCCTAGTCCCACTACACTTTCAAGCTAATAGGAACTCAGTCACACAGAAATCAAATCAAAAGCAGTAATATATTCACATTCAAGTACTACCACATAATAGCCTAATACAACTGCACTTTTTTGCTAATAACACTACCTACTACACTTTTTACTAATAGTACTACACTTTTTGCTAATACTACTACACTTTTTACTAATAGTACTACGCTTTTTGCTAATACTACTACCCTGTTTGCTAATAGTACTATGCTTTTTGGTACTACTACTACACTTTTTTCTAATACCACTACACTTTTTGGTGATCAAATGCATGGTAGTAGTGGGCTAATGGCATACACTACCCCATAGTAGGAATTGGCCTTTGTTTGGTTGGCTTTGGCCGCTTGTGCGAAAGGTGTGAGTTTTAGTGTCCACTATATTGCATTTTGGGGTATTTTTGTGACTTTGCAAAATTTCGAGGCATTAGTGGCTGTGCCCACTATACAACAATCCTAATGATGACTATGCTTTTTTGCTAATCAATACTACTGTACATTTCCTAGTCACACTACAAATATTTGGTAGTCAAAAAAGCGGACTCTACTACACTTTTGGTAATCAAAAGTGTACACAACATTTAACTACTCAAACACTAATCAACACTACGCTTTTTTTGGTAGTCAAAAAAGCGAACTTTTACTACACTTTTGATTACCAAAAGTGTAAACAACATTTAACTACTCAAACACTAATCAACACTACGCTTTTTTGGTAGTCAAAAAAGCGAACTTTTACTACACTTTTGGTAATCAAAAGTGTACACAACATTTAACTACTCAAACACTAATCAGCACTACACTTATTTGGTAGTCAAAAAAGCGAACTTTACTACACTTTTGGTAATACTCATCTACACTACACTTTGCTAATCAAAACACTACAAAACACTACACTTATTTGGTAGTCAAAAAAGCGGACTTTTACTACACTTTGCTAATCAATTACTAATCAACACTTTACTTATTTGGTAGTCAAAAAAGCGGACTTTACTACACTTTTGCTAATCAAAACAATTACCACTACACTCATTAGGTAATCAAAAATGCCCCACAACACTACACTTTTGGTAATAAAATGTACACTACACTACACTAATTGTATTTTGCCTATATCTCAACCATTTTTGCATGGATGGATGAGATAAGCATACCTCTGGGGTCCTCTAGTCAGGCACTACAACTTTCATTATGACATCTTTGAAATTTAATTTTTGAGACATCCAATTTTTTCGGTATTTTGCATTTTTCTCACCCATTTTTGGGCATATTGATGAGATAAGCATATTCCCACAATCCTGTGATCCAGGCCCACAACTTTCATTATGACATCGTGGCTGTACAGTGACATCTGTGGGAAGCCCCTATCTCTGTAGCACTGTGTGTCTGTAGGCCTGTCACTCTGTAGGAGCCTGTGGGGAACTGTGGACTGTGTGACATGGTATTGTCACACAATTGTCACACTGTGCCTGACTGTGCACTGTGACACTGTGACACTGTGGCACTGTAGGATGCTGTGACATCACTGTGGCACTGTGGCCTCTGTGCCAAAAAGATGGTTTTGCTGATGGCTGCTGACCCGAAACAGTCACCTGGACACACTTGATTGGATGCACGGATCTATGCTGTTCTTTGTCCACTTATCAGGCATTGTCATCAGAGTGGTCCTCACCTTGGTATAATGTGAAGAAAGTACCACAGTTGCTACTAACTCACACACTTTGGAAATAATGGCATCTTGCCATTACTGGGCCATTTGTACCTGTGAGACATACATGTCCCAGATGTAGCTACCAGCTTGTCATGATGCTCTCGCTAACACCATTGACATAATTGTACTTGAAAACCGTGCATTGGTATGGAATTGCAGTATTGGTTGAGCTGTACATTGTCTTCTCGAGTGGTTTTGTGTGTGTCGTCAAATATACTTTGTGCTACTATGTACCCTCTGACATGTTTCATGTGCTTCTTAGGCTGCCGACACCTGTATGTCTCAATCATCACCACGACATCAATATGATGTACCAGAGCCTTGCTTCCATTTCTGTGATCAACTGGGCTGCTGAATCAATCAGGTTCTGTTGGCACAGCCATGCATCTGTACCTTTATAATCAATCTTGTTCTATATAGCTGTGATGAACAGTCTGTGGCTTCCAAAATGGTTCGACATGTGGTGTGGGCAACTCTTCTTGGGAGAGTGTGAAAGGGGAAAGGGGAAAGCTGTAGGGTCGACCTAGGCTCATCCCAAGGGGTTGTGAGTCAGAAGGAGACTGAGGGGGGGGGGACTGGTGGGTCAGGGAAACTTTCTCTAAGGTCTGCATCAGCAAAACAGACCCCCTCTGTCCAGATCTGTACAGACCACAGACCCACAGACAGGTCCCCCTCTGTACAGACCTGTACAGACCTGCACAGATCTGGATATCTGTACAGATTCTAATTTCTGTACAGACCTGTACAGACTTACCCCTGACTGTTTCAGTATACAGATTCCCACACTCAACTCAACATGTAATTAGCTAATAATTGAATTATATTATTTTAAAATTATTTTAATTACAATGGTACAGGGCTACATATCTAACACAGCAAGCATTTCACAATGTTTCTTCAGAAGAAATGCTGAAAAAATGGAGGGAAGAGATACTCTTTTATTTTTGATGTTTGAAAGGGAGAAATGCAAAAACAATATTTTATGTTTGTCCAAAAAGCATGGATTGATGGTAGTGCCCATTAGCTTCTACTCTAATTGGCACTAGCATCAATTCATGTTCTCTGGAAGAAAATAAAACATTATTTTTGCATTTTTTCTTTCCAAACATCAAAAATAAAAGAGTATCTCTTCCCTCCCTTTTTTCAGCATGTTTTCTGAAGAAAAACAGTGAAATGCTTGCAGTGTAATCTACAAGGACTACATATCTATGCTAATGGGCACAGCCTCACAGGGGGCCCACCCCCCTCCCTCTGCCACCCCCCCTCTGGTGGATTATCAGAGGGAGGGACAACAACGACAACGAGGGGAGATGGTGGTGGTAGAGGAAAGAGTTGTGTTGCCAGAGTGAGCAGGTTTATATACACCCCCACAAAAATTTCAATTGGAGTTTGAAATTGCCACAGTGCATTGGTGCAGACTCAGAAGTCGAAAAATCTACTATATGGAGTAATCATACAGCCATGATGTCATAACAAAAGTTGTAGCCTATGATCACAGGACCATGGGAATATGATTACCTCAGCAATATCTCCTTTTTTGGGCGAGATATGGGCAAATTAATGATTTCATCTGTGGGTCTGTGTCACATCCGTGACGTGTGACTACCGTCTGGGTCAAACTCCGGATAGTGTTAGCTAAGTTCTAGGCCTTCGGTACTCCGTTCTGTGATGGAACTCCGTCCTATTCTTGTTCTTTGCCCTTTGTTCCGTTTATAGTTTCTATGTTTAGTAATAGTTTCCCTCACTTCGTTTTTAGTTACCGTTCTGGCCTTTGATGACTAATCGTCCCACTTTCCAGTTGACCGGTGACTACCGGCTTAGCTTACTAATACCTTACTAATATCCTCAGTCATCCGCATTGCTCTCCGGTAGTCTGTATGTTCCGGACATTGCCTTCGAACGTTCTCTGTAGTATAAAAGTCCTGTACATACTTCGTTATACCTCAGTTCAAATATTGAATAAGATACTCTTTGATCTCACTCAATTCCAGTAACCTCCTGGATAGATCTGACCCCCAGAACTCTGCAAGTCTAGTATACAAGGTTGTGTACTAAACTCCGACATTCCGGACTTTCGACCTAACTTCACCCCCTGATCTCAGACCCCCTCAGAGACCGTAGAGAACCGGTCTTGACAGTCTGTGGGTCTGTAGGGTCTGTACTTGCTCTGTGGAAAATCTGTACCATCTGTGGGTCTGTACTGCTCTGTGCCTCTGTACCAAACCTACTGCTTTGCTGATGTGGGAAGTGTAGGCAGTGAAGAACTCAAAATTCTGCCACAAAATGGGTGAAGAGGGATTTTTTAGTTGATAAGGCAGTGTTGGGAAGCTAGGAACTTGGTTGGTGGCAAACATAGACCCTCATAGACTGTAGTAAAAATCGGTAGGTGTGAAGGGGATGACTCAGAAGGCTGGTGGAATTTTTAAGATGCAAGGAGACTTGAAATCATCAGTAGAACTTGATGGGTAACTCTGGGGACTCAAAGTGGGCTCAGAAGACTCGAAGAAAACTCTGAAAACAACTCTGGGGACTCAGGATGACTCTCAGACACACAGATTGTGACACCAGAAAAGTAGGTATATTCCTCCTAAGTACAGCAGTGTTTTGTAGTGTAGGAGGAGCTGTCACTATGGTATTAATCGGCAAAATTCAGAACTGCCATATGTCAAGAAAAATTCAAAAGAAAAGTGCCAAAGTAAGGCACTACAGATTGTAGGTATGAAAGGAAGGGAGAAAAGGAGGTTAAAAAAAGCCAAAAGGGAAGAGAAGCAGTGAAGAAGAGCATGCCTACAGTCTATGGATCACTGACCGACTCTGCAGGAGTGAGAGAAGTGGTCTGGGGCAGTGTGGCAGTGCTACTGGTGGCAGCAGGCATCGGAGACTCGAGTGGGGCCTATAGGGACCGAGATGCTGACATCACAAGCATCAGAGGGGACTGCCGATGGTCAGTAGACCTGTGATATAGTCACATAGGGCCAAAGACTGATGAAGACAGGGGTTGGACGTTGTGTGGAGTCGAGAATAGGGGTAGGCGGTGACTTGTTGCAGCGGTAAGTGTCGGTAATAGGGGCTACTTCCTGATTAGGTGGTGGTGGCATTAGTAAGCAAAGGAAGTGCTTGACTTAGCTGAGATAGCTGGGAGTGGAGCAGCAGCAAAGATTCTGAGGGACGGTGGACCTGTGGGGGCTGGCTAGGGGGGTGAGGATGATGCTAACAATTGATGATTTCAGCCCTAGGGAGTATGGACTCCCTACACCTCCTGGGGTCTTCAAATACTGACCATCCTCAGTCAGGGGTATGTGGTGACATGGAGCAGTGATGAGATGCTGTGAGACATGTGATGTGGCTGTGCTCGGATCAAGTGCAAGTGAGACGGGGAACTTGGTCACGTGCTGTGGCAAAAATTGATTCCACAGGAACAAAGGGCTGCCAAACATACCAAACAAATGCCACCACTCATCTTTTCTTCTCTAAGTTTCACCACCATCGCCACTATCCACTGCACCCTTCTGCAACATGTCCATGACCAAGGCCACCACTTTGACCAAGACCTCAACAAAGCCCAGATACCTCTCCCCTGACACCTCACATGAGCTGATACCCAAAATGTGGGCTGCTAACATGGAGAGACTAGGGTCCCTGATGAGGGAGATTCCTGATGAGGCAGCTGCAGAAGACATAGCTCAGGAGTGGATGGACGAGTATTATGAAGTATTGGTGAGTCATTAACATGGTTCCCAGGGTGTCTCGACCATAGACAGGAGTACAGGACCACATTGAGGGGCTGCAGCAGTTCACTGCCAACCTGAGCACCGAAGTACCTGACTACCCTGAGGAGACACAAGAAGCCATCAGGTCCAGCTTCTTAGAGCTAGTGCCTCTTCGGAAGCGATTCCCATGATGAGCTATGAAGTCAAAACCCAAGCCAGCACCAGGAAGAACTGGTGGTTCGCAAGCAGGTGGTGAGACGATGAGGTGGTGTGGGCTACTCTTCTTGTGAGAGTGCAAAGGGGAAAAGGGGGAAAGCTGTAGGGTAGACCTAGGCTCGTCCCAAGGGGTTGTGAGTTGGAAGGAGACTGAGGGGAGGTAACTGGTGGGTCTGGGAAATTTTCCCTGAGGTCTGGGAAGTGTAGGTGGCGAAGAACTCCAAATTCCACCACAAAACAGGCGAAGAGGGATTTTTCTGGTCAGTAAGGCGGGGCTGGGAAGCCAGGGACTTGGTTGGCAGCAATAGTAGACTCTTGTAGGCTGTAGTAAAAATTGGTAGATGCAAAGGGGACGACTCAGAAGGCTGTGGGAATTTTTAAGACATAAGGAGACTCGAAATCGTCGGTAGAACTCGATGGGTAACTCTGGGGACTCGAAGTGGGCTCAGAAGACTCGAAGGAAACTCTGAAAATGACTCTGGGGACTCAGGATGACTCTTAGACACACAGATTGTGATGCCAGAAAAGTGGGTATATTTTTCCTAAGTACAGTGGTGTTTTGTAGCATACAGGCAGCTGTCACTAAGGTATTGATTGGTGAAATTTGGAACTGCCATATGTCAAGAAAAATTCAGAATAAAAGTGCTGAAGCAAGGCACTACAGATTGTAGGTATGAAAGGAAGGGAGAAAAGAAGGTAAAAAAAAAAGCCAAAAGGGAAGAGAAGTGGCAAAGAAGAGCATGCCTGTGGTCTATGGATCACTGACCAACTCTGCAGGAGCAAGAGAAGCAGTCTGGGGCAGTGTGGCAGTGCTACTGGCGGCAGCAGGCGTTGGAGACTCGAGTGGGGCCTATAGAGGCTGAGTTGCTGATGTCACAAGTGTCAGAGTGGGGCTGCCAACAGTCAGAAGACACATGATATATGCACAAAGGGCCAAAGGCTGATGTAGATAGGGGTTGGACATCATGTGGAACCATGGACAGGGGTAGGCAGTGACTTGCCGCAGCGGTGAGTGTCAGCAATAGGGGCTCTTTCCAAATTAGGCAGTGGCGGTATTAGTAAGCGAGGGAAGCTGTCACATTGCCAAGAGTGGAGCGGCAGCGAAGTTGCTGAGGGATGGTAGACCTGCAGGGGCTGGCTAGGGGGGTGAGGACAATGCTAATAATTGATGATTTCAGCTCTAGGGAGTATGGACTCCCTACAGCGGTCTCAGCAGCAACTAGAGAAAGCTGCTGCTAGAGGAAACAAGGGTGACAAGGTACGTTCCACATGATGCCTCACTGCAACAAGTTGATCTGATGATTCTCTGTGATCCAGGACTTGCCAACGAGTGGGGGCAGTGCACCCATCGAAGCAGCTGCCACCAGCCTGGAAGAGAGTGCCACCCAGAGATCAGGTGGGGGTATGGAAGCACCTACCCTCAGTATGCAAGCCGAGACTGAGGCTTGCGAATGGTGTGTGAAACGTGGGGTCGAGTGCATATGGAAGGATGGGGCAGCATGCATAGCATGTCACATTGGGAAGAAGAGGTGCAGTAAGGCTGGGAAACCAGGCAGGAAGGTGAGTAGTACAAAAACTTCTCAAGTGACTTAGCAGTGACAAGGACATGCAGCGAAAGAATCCCGATGCTCCCCTGGCATCATTGGCTTTGATGAGCAAGAGGGCGAGGACAATGCCTGTCCCCCCTCCCTCATCTTCAGCTCCCCCAAAGGTCACTTTAAAGGTTCATCCATGAGTTATCAGTCGAGCCATACCAGCCACAGGGGCTTCTGCCTCTCTACCCATGCCTCAAGAAACTCCCATCCCTTCCATTTCTTCTTCTTCGCCCAGTGATCCACTATTTCTTTCCTCGAGTTGGCCTAACACTCCTGTTCCTCCACACCACGTATCTCCCCCACCCATCCCTGAAAATGACAGCCCATTTGACAACTCAGCAGTATTTGGCCCACCCGTCAGTGGAATTCTCGAAGATGAAGCCAATCCTGTCAAACCACAGCCTGATATGGAAGAGATCGATTTGACTATGCTGCATGGATTGCCACTACCTGAAGAGGATGTACCAAGAGCTTGGAAGGGTAAGTGCCGAGCTGATTCAAGTGACCAGTCTCCCTTCGAAGAGTTGGACGCAAGGATCACTGCTATCAAGGAGTCCGTCAAGTGGGGGGAGGAGACCCTGCTTGAGCTACATTCACAGATGGCCCAAGTGACCACTGATGTGGGGCAGGTGAGCAACGCTCTTCGAAGGGCGAAGCTTCAGCTGCAGTTGTTGAAGAAGTGGTGACAGGATAGTTTTGTGGAAGGTCTGTAGGAAGTATGTGTATCCAGTGTTTTATCTTTGCAGAATCTATTAGAGTGTTGGCACCATAAGTAGATAAAATATTGAAGAGACCCATAAAGAAGCCTAAGGTAAGTAAAATGCCGCTGCTGCGGGTATGGCACAAAGTCGAGTGTCTGTGAAAGTGTGTCATTTCTCTTATCAGTAAGTAAATGTCCTGGATACAGAAGAGAAGATGAAAGTGAATGAGCAGTATTTTCTTTGTTTTTATTTTATTTATTTATTAATTTTTTTGGATGGTGTTTTGGTTGGCAGTATTCTTTTAAGTAGAGAAAGAAGAGAAAGAAGTAGATGTATTTTTCAGTTTTATAGGTTTTATGTTCATGACTTTTGTTTTTGGAATATTTGTATGAGTAGAGAGTCTGTAAAGGACAATGAGAGAGATAGAAGAGACAGAGAAAGGGAAATGAAACAGAAGGGTATAGTTACTCATCTGACTCGTCCCTTAGGACGCCAGCGAGCTCTGGGTCGGGAAAGGAGTCATCTTCGAGTCAGTTGATGGTGGGATTGTCGAGGGGTGACCTCAATTTGAGACTTATTGCGAGGGAAATAGGGGAATAGTCGGAAGGTGGTGAAGTGGAAGCTCGATATAGCTCCATTGAGCTCTGCAAGAATATAAGATCCACCTTTAGTTTGACGCACCACTACCATAGGTCCTAGATAGCAAGGTTTGGTTTTGTGGTTGAGCTCTTTTTCGATGTGGGAATTTCTGACGATGACTAGTGTACCAGGTTCAAAGTTGAAGTCATGTATAGTTTTCTCAAAGTGAGATACGAAGTCTTTCGCTGATGTGAAGCAGGATTTTAGGACTCAATTGTGTATGAGCTGGAGATCTTCTGGCTGCTTTTGTAGTTGGTGAGCTCAATTGGCGATGAGATCTGCAGTAGAATAGGACTCGGCTTCATAGGGTGCTAGGAATGTCACTTCGATGAGGTCGAAGGGTAGTCTGGGATGGACACTGTGAGCCATATAATATGGAGAGAATCCTGTAGCTTTGTGGACGGTGACTCTTTCTGCCCAAAATACCATTGGTGCGACTTCTGACCACTTCGATGACTCTCCCTCACAACTCTTAACCATTGCTTCTCTTACATCGAAATGCTGCTGCTCTACAACACCATTCACTTGTGAGTTATAAGGCAAGATACGAATATGCTGAATGCCATATGTCTTCAAAAGCCAATTGAGTGCTAGAACATAGGGGGTGCCATTGTCAGTGACTATTTCAGCTACAGCTCCCCATCGGCATAAGATTTGCTCGAATAAGAATTTGCTGACTGACTTGCCAGTCTCGGATCGCAGCATGGCCCATTCGGGGTAGCTGGTGAGTGAGCAGCAGGCTTGAGTGACATAGCGGTACCCATTCAACTTTGGCATTACAAATGTGTCAACATAAGCTTTGTAGAATAGGGGTTCAGGTATTGTGACCACAGGGGGAATATGGATTCGATTGAGGCAGCGAATCTGGCACTCGTGACATGTCCTGATGTACCAGCAAACATCCTGCTCAAGCATAGGCCACCAGAACTGAGTCAGTAAATGTATGCGGGTGGAGAAGATACCCTTATGGCCCAGTTCGTCATGGGCTTGACGAACAATGCTGAGCCACTTGTGGCAGTGAACAACGAGCTGGTGACAACCCTGAGGCTCCTTCCTCCACAACTCCCTGCCTTTGATGAAATATCAGGTAGCCAGCTGCACTAGGCTCTCTAACTCCTTCTCTTCCAGTCCATCTGGTGGCTTCTTTGTCTCTAGAAACTCTCTCACAACTTCTAACCTCTCGTCTCTCTGCCTCGCCTTCTTGGATCATGGTATTTCAGTCTTGGAAGTCTCTGGTGGTATTTCTGAGGCAGTAAAAATGGCTACGTCCTGAGGTAGGCTGGTGGGTGAGTAGTACTCCGACAGTGGGATTTCTGGGGGATGTAGCAAGCGAGACTTTGGTTCGCAGCGATTCACAAGCTCAACAGTGAAGGCTCCACACTCGTCTACCCAATCCTCATATCTTCTTCGTCAACCTCAGGATCTTCTTCAGCTTTAGGTCTTCTAGACAGCCCATCAGGGGTGGTGTGCTTAGCAGTGGGTACATGGATGAGTTTGAAGTCAAAGAGGAGAATGCTGGCAATCCATCAATGGATGGTGGCATTAGGCTGTAGGTCAGGGTTATTAATCATACCCTTAATATACCTTGCATCGACTTCGACTACTAAGTTCTGCACACCAAAGATATAGAGCCACACATCATGGAGTGCTCAAAAGAGACCAAATAGTTCTAGTTTGGCCTGACTGTAATGCCGCTCTCGGTCATTGAGAGTGATTGAACCGAAATGAGTGGGAAATCTTTTGCTGCCTTCATCCTCTTGCATGAGTATATAGCCGACTGCTATGTTCGAGGTGTTGACAGTGAGGATGACTGGTAAGGCAGAATTATAGTCGATCGAGTGAAGGGCTGGAGAGGTGATGATGGCGTCCTTGAGATACTCCATTGCTGCTCGGTGTTCATCACTGAACTTGAAGGGGACATCTTTCTTGGTCAACTCTATGAGAGGATGAGCATGTCTGGCAAAGTCTTTAATGAATATGTGGCAATACGAGCATAGACCTAAGAAGCCCCTGACTTCAGTAATGTTAGTGCAGTAAGGCCAGTCTTTGATTTTCTGAACTTTAGTTTTGTTGGGAATTCTCCCCTTGTATGAAACCTTGTGCCTGACTACCACAATGGATGGGGCAGCGATTATGCACTTCTTGGCAGATACAGTGGCTCCAGAATGTCAGAGACAATGGAGGACATGATTGGTATTCTGTAGATGTTCCCAAATGAAACATTGAATGCCACCATTTTGCAGGATTGTTTCGAAGGTACCATCAGTTTGTTGGTAGCGGGATTTAGGTCCCTTGATGGGGCAGTCATCAATGAAGGGGATAGTAACTTTGGGAATTTTGTCTTTTAGGATCCAGCAAACATCACCATGGAATATCTGCATGGCATTAGTGTAGCCCATAGGGAGCTTGGTGAGTCATAGAGTGCCAATAGGGGTTTGGAAGGTGGTTAAATCACAGTAACTGTCGTGGATAGTGTGGTGGTCATAGCCAACCATGAGGTCTAGGATGCCGTAGACAGAGTGGCAAGTGAAGGCTTTGGCAATCAAGTCGATGAAGGGGGGAACAGCTGAATCCTGTATAGAGACTGCATTTAGTGGCTGCAAATCATGGATGAGTCTAAGGGATTTTCCATCTTTCTTGACTATGCAGAACCACTTGGATCAGTAAGATGAAGTCAAGGGCTCATAGACACCGGTGGCGATTTTCTCCTTGATAATTTGGACAATGTCTCGAAATATAGCTGGTGGGATAGGGATATTGCGTTCAACCCAGGGCTTGTGTGGCAATGTCAGAATTTTAAGGGGGGGAAACATGTCTTCTTGGAAAGTACCTTGTTCTGAGGTCTCCCATGCAAAGGTGGTCTCATGGGTTTGAACTAGCCATCAAACGAGTTCCAGTTCCAAGGGCCATAGGAATTTGGCTGGGTCAAGGTCGAGCTCTTCTGCTCTTGCTGCTGTGAACCTAGAGCCTGGTATGAATGGTGGGGGATGGTATGGTAGTACAGGAAGATCTGTGAGAGGGTCACCGATCTTCTTCGCTACAGGCTTGTATTTTAAAACATGATAAACTGGATCGAATTTGAAGGTAGATCGAAGTACTGAAAGTGTCAGCAGTGAAATGGCAGTACTGGTAGAGAATAGGAAAGGATCTTTGGAAGAGACAAAGCTAGCATCGTAGGGATTGAGAGAAGGTGCACTAGGGATGGTATAGTCAAGAAGGAATGCCGCTGCAGCATTCTCATTAGAACCTGCTGGAAGAGATGAAGTAAAATCTGAAGACAAAGAGGGGGGGTCTGAAACATAGAGGGAACACATGGATACTACTTCTTCCCAGTCTCCTCGCACCCCTGGCAAGTCATTGACCAACATTAAAAACCCTGTTTGCCTCCTTCTAACTGTCAGCAGTATTCTTGGTGAGAGAAGTACTCTGCCTCATCTTCTGGGTTGACAAAGCACAGTTGATTATATAGGCGGTGGCGAGGTCGAGTCAGTATTAGTAATTGCCACCCCGAGTTGGGGTCATGGATTTCAAGGGATTGTTCACCATCAGGGAAGTCATGGAGGATGCTGCTGAGGAGGCAGAAGAATGGGCGACCTAACAAGAGGTTGAAGGGGGCTCGGTCTACAACTTGAATTTGGAGGTGAGCTTCTACCAGGCCAATGTGCAACAAGGCATTTTCTATGACACCTAGGGTACTCTCTTTAGACTGGTTAGCTGCTTCAAGGGTCATGTGCATGTCGGAACATAAGGGGGCACCCAAGGCCTCCCATAACTCATGCCTAAGGGCTACTACCTGGCATCTGCTATCAAGGATGCACTCCACTTGAAGCTTATCCATCAGAATACCATTGACAGCATGAAGAGGGGCAGTGGCTAAGCTGACGCATTTTCCCTCAGTATCTTTGACAAGATATTGCTCGTAGGATGCCCAGGTTGACAAGGATGATGTGTCCAACGCAGTCTCAAGACTGCTGATAGCAATCTTCTTCGTCATAGCCATCTCTTTGATTTGTTTGCAGATTTCAGGGCTGACTGTGAGGAGATCTTGAGTCAAAATTTCAATCTTGGCCCCTAACACTTGGGATACAAGGTGCTTAGTGGCTGTGGCTTTGTCAAAACCGCTTTGGTAGCGAAACTGGGGGGTAGGGTTAGAGTGTGGTTTAGCATTAGAAGAGTCAGCAGCATTGTTTCTAGGTGGTGGATTGGCAGTATTTTCATTAGACAAGGCTGGGTTCTTGGAAGTAGAGGTGGTGTTGTTGACTGGAGCAGGGTTCGAAGGTGTGACATTATGAGGATGACGAGTTGGAATTTCCACTCCATCAAAGCGGGTGGGTTTCTTCCTCTTGATAGTGTTTTTGAGCTCCTTGACCTGAGCATAAGCTCTGGCAAGGGCATGTTTATCTTCTTCGTTGGCATTGTCTTCTATCTCCTGGTCAATGAGATAAGATGAGGGGTGAACTTTGACTTGAAACTCTGCTGAGTCTTCAGAGCCAAAGAACATAGTATTGACAAGGTGGGGAGGGGTATCTCAGCCTCTAGATGATGAAGCGGTGCCTGGGGATTGGATGGAGACTAGATTTGCTGATGCTATGATGGATTCTCTAAGGGCTAGTGTAAAGGTCTGTCCTTCTGTTCCACTTAAGTACTGATCACTTGATATAAACACGACCAGTGTTATATTCGAGTGTCGAAGTAGGGTAGAATAGAAGTTACTCGTTGTGTATCTCGAGTGCCCGTTATGTACGGGCACTCATTCTTATATAATCTATACAGTACCGGAGTCCAACTGTCCTAATGGACTCCACACTGGCCCCTGACTCACATAGGGGCTAAGCGCACTTCAACCATTAGGTACCTATCTACAGGTAAGGAGGGGCTAACCCTCCTTACACCCTCCCCCTGAAGAACCCGGATACGGGTTCTTCGAAGTCGATACATGGCATCGACGGTGTCTATATATTTTTTAATTCAAAAATTCACACTTATGTAGAGTAC
Source organism: Pisolithus microcarpus (assembly GCA_024613185.1). Classification (NCBI taxonomy): domain Eukaryota; kingdom Fungi; phylum Basidiomycota; class Agaricomycetes; order Boletales; family Pisolithaceae; genus Pisolithus; species Pisolithus microcarpus. Next base: position 891,773 of record JANFAI010000002.1, on the reverse strand, counting down.
ACAAGTGTGAAACGGTGGGGAGACAGGGAATGACTGGAGGACCAGTCTGCGAGGGCAGCGAGTATACAACTACAATAGAAACGAGGGAACGAAAGACAAAAGGAACCGCCTGGACACCTTACATAGGGGCCGGGCCCGAGTCATCGACATCCATCTGCTGGACATTGCTGGCCGTCGGGGCGTCGAGGTCCCAGTCATTGTCACAGTCGGTGGCAGCGATCACGCCCCCGACCACCTCGACCCCACTTAGCGAGTTCACGTTGGTGGGGACGGGCTCGACGTCCCGGAAGTCCGAAAGCCCCAACTCCTGAGCGCACTCCAAGTAGTACTCGAGGGGGCGCTGGTCGGCAATGCGGTCCTCGGGTGTGCCTTGCAGGTAGTCGCCCCACGTCAGGCCGTTGTGGCACTGCTGTCCCTTTTCTTGTAACGTGTCACTCTCGTCTTGGAGGAAACTGACGCCCCAGGAATAGAGATCGTCGGCCTCCTGGAAGCTCAGCCTGTTCCTGGCAAGGTACCGGGCTATGTCTGCCGGAGATGGTGTGACATCTTTGGGAGCGTCCCAGGTGCCCTTGGCCCCTGGGACGATGGTTAGTCCTTCGCTCTCGACGATGGCCCTGTACCGGCCAGTGACAGCGAAGAGTCGAGTGAGATTACGACGCCAACCATGACGGTTGGAGTCGTAGCAGAAACGGGGTGTGAAGTACCCCTCCAGTACAAAACCCCTGATTCGTCAAACCAGGGCAGCCTCCTTGTCCTCTGTGAGCTCCTCGAGTGGACCTAGCACACCCAGGAAGTGTTAGGCCGCGACGAAAGTCCGTGCCAGACAACGAGACTTGAGTCGTGGACTATAGGAAAACCCTCAAGACGAGAGTTGGAGTGACCTGGCCAGCGATAGTACTTTGAGCTGGACTTGGCGAACCCTTACTCGAGTCGGTCGACCAGAGTAGATCACAGAGTGTGAAGAAGGAGGTTCGTTGCAAGGTAGCTAAAAGCTGGGGATCACAGAACGATCCACAGCTCACTATATACTCCTACGGTACTCTAGGGCAAACCTGTGAAGGTTGCACTTACTATGGCAAATGACTCGAGCCGAGTCATACATCATCACCGGGCGCAGTGCGCAGTAAGTACCAGTACTGTAGCAACGATGACTGACCTGTGGCAGAAACCCGCTGGCCGCAATGCCAAGGCGGGACGACTCAACAGGAGTCATCGCTGTAAATATAGTGTCACGTAGTAAAGGAAAAAGATAAGAACCAAGGAACATGACCCGAGCCGAAGGCTGCGGAAAGCGATGTCCAAGGCAACAGAAACAAGGCCGCATCCAGAAGAGGAAGGGGGATACGACCCTGACATAGTATGGTGACATATCAGGGATAGGGGAAAGCAGTGTCGCGTCGAGGTCACGTGACAGACGCGACGCGTCTCACACGTGACTAGGGGCAGTGCCACCTCGCGCGCTATGATACAGATACAACGGTAAGAGAAGTAAAATGAAAAGGAAACATGCCATGACTAAGTAGAAGCAGAAGACGGTGCGGACCGAGTCACCGACGTGCGGTGAGAACCAGCACGGCCACACGGTTAGGCGGTTTGGGCGTAACATCACCCCCCCCTCAGGCTCGTCGAACACCTGATCGACCAGGGTTGACAGACGGCCCTGGAGTCGGGGAGCGGCGGCGGGAAGAGCGAAGCGGACGGGCGGTCGAACGGCGCGATCCCTCGTTCTCGCCCTCGGCGGGTAGGTTGGACGCGGGGGTCCATCGGGAGCCACGGCCGTTACGACAGGACCAATGTCCGAAGTGACGGCAGTCGTAGCAGGAATACTGGTAGAGGGGATGAGCGAGGGGAACGGGGGCGCGGCCGGCGAGGTAGAGTCGTAGCATAGAGTCGACGACGACGGGATGGAAGGTAGCGGACGGAATGGCCTCGGTGGTGTTGACTGCATTGTGGAGCGAAAAGTCGGCTTTGTTCCAGGCGGCTGCTTCTAAAAACTGCCTCCAGTGAAAGGAGGACGCAGCAGAGGGGACTGTTTCCGCGAGAAACTTAGCCGTTTCGCCAAAAGAGGCATCCCGCTTCTTGCTATATCCGTCGTCGGCTGTGAACTCAATTGGTTCGCGGGTCCACGGGTCCGGTTCGGCTTCTTCTACCTTAACCGTTACGTTAGCACACTTCTCACCCACTGATGATCCTGCTGTTGCTGAAGTATCTTGGCCAGAATCACGTCGCTCTTTGGCCTCACGGACGTGACGGTCGACCTCTCGGTTACGAAAGGACTGGCACTCTTCCGCGGAAACCATGGCGGAAAGCTCAAGGACGAGCTTGTATTGGACGGCCGAGATATTGATGGTAAGATCGGCAAGGGTCCGATCTAGAGATTCAGCGAGGGAGTCGGTGGGGCAAAGGCGGGTCTTGCTGAGAAGGTCCGGGACACGGTCCAACGCTAGGTCTGTTCCTCGGTAGATCTCAGACAGCACCCGAATGCGGTCGTTCTGTTCTTCTGTTTTCCCGTCGAATGGGTACCCTCCGTCGTAGATAGCAAGCGTCCAAACGTAGTTGAAGTAGTCTGGCGACGCGGGTACCAGGTCCCCACGGGAAGGGGGGAAGAGTCGGTCCGGATCGCAGGGAGGGATGACTCGGATCTGGGGGACCTCGGGAGTAGTACTGGGGGATGAGCCTTCCAGTTCACGTCCATGGGTGGAGTGGGCAGAGGCTGCCGACACACCACCGGGGCGGGAACCGTCGGCGAACAGAACGGATTGGTGAAGAGGGGGGCCTCGCTCGGTCTCCTTTCCCTTGCCAAGTCGTCCGCGCGTGACAGGGACGCGACGGATGGAGAACGACTGGCCTGGGAAGGACCGGGGCGGGGGGACTTCCTCAAAGGAACTGAGGGAGGATAAGTCGACTTGGGACGATAGACTGGAGAGCTGAGATGACGGTCTGGTGTCGTCGGACGATGCGTCGAATAGCGTATAGGGGCGCGTGTTGAGCGGGGCATCGTAACCGTCACATCGCTGGAAGTCAGGTACATCGTCGCACATGTCGAAGGGGGAGTGGAATATAAAAGGCGGGGTTTGTTTTCCTAGGTGAGTGGGAGTCGGCGGGAGAGTTTGTATTGGTCGAGTAGTTCGACGGCGTGGTCTTTTAACGAACTCTCGGGTTCCCAAGAATTGTCCGCATGCGTAAAGCCTTTCCACTTTACGAGGTAAGTGCGGTGCGCCTGACGACCACGGCCTGTGTTTTTGTGATTTAGTATCGACTCCACTTCCCACTCAACTTCGTCATCCACTACTTCGGGAGGTGGCGGAGGGTCGGGGATTCCATATTCAGCCGTCTCGTGATAGGGGAGCAACCGACCAGTGTGGAACACTGGGTGCACACGCCACGTATCAGGGAGGCGCAGTCGAACTGCCACGGGGGAGATGACTCGTTCTATTTCAAACGGTCCGAAACGTCGGGGCGTGACTTTGGGGGACTGCCCTTGAACACGGAGGTTACCCGAATCGAGCCAAACTCGATCGCCTTCTTTGAACGGGACATAGGTTCCTTTTGATCGGCTTCTCATAACTTCTTGCGCAGCCTTGTGAGCGAGTATAGCGTTGTCGCGGCAGCTGGCAAGTCGTTCGAGGCGCTCATCAACGCTGGGTGATGATGTGAGTCGAACTTCGGGATAGGGGGAAGGATCATAGCCATAGAGAAGGCTATACGGCGTTTGTTGATGGACGGAATGGATACGGCTGTTATGCGCGAACTCGGCATCCGGTAGCTTGGATGACCAACTGTTAGGGTGCTCGGCGCAATAGCAACGGAGGTACGTTTCCAATTCCTGGTTGACACGTTCGCTTTCGCCATTGGTCTGAGGGTGGTAGGCGGTGGATAACTTGGACTGGACTCCGAGGGACTTGTAAAGTTCGCGGGTAAAGGCGGAAGCGAACTGCGGTCCTCGATCGGAGATGACGGCCTCGGGTAGACCAAAGCAGGCGTAAACGTGTTTGTGGAAGAGCCGTGCGATACCGAGAGAGTCGACGTCCTTCCGACAGGGGATGAACATAGCTGCCTTGGTTAGGCCTTGGTCGACAATCGTAAGGACGGTATCGAACGTGTTGGATACGGGGAGGTCGGTGATCAGATCCATGGAGATCTGTTGGAACGGAAAGGGGTTTTTCGGAACGTCGTTGGGAACCACCGGCGGCGTTACTGGATGCGTGATGACCTTAGCGGACTGGCAGATGGAGCAACCCTTGACGTAGTCACGGATATACTTCCACATGCCTGGCCACCACACGTCCTTGACCATTTTGCGGGTCATCGCCTTGATTCCGGGATGTCCGGCGGACGGGTGATCGTGATAGGACAGTAGGCACTCCTTACGAGCGCCAGGGGGAATATAGACGCGGTTCTTGCGACGCTTAGTTCCGTCGGAATGACTGGTGATTTCGGGGTTGTCATTCGAGAGTGTCGAATCCTTTGGCATTTCGCTCTTGGCGCGTTCGTACACTTCGGCGGACAGGGCGTAGATACCACGTTTTCGCTCTTTGACAGGCTCCTCAATGGGCGGCGAAACGGGTTTGCTCGAAATCGGGGCCGTTTTCGGGAGAGAAACGGTCGGAATGGTGGGTTTCACCCCCCCCTCAAGCCACGCGCTCGGCGGGAGCAAAGTGGTGACTACGGGTTCAGGGGGAGAGTGGTCAGAAAACCAGCGAGTCTGTCGCTGCGAGAACTTCTGAGGTTCTTTGTAGTATTCAAGGTTTTTGTGATCGGTGAAGACGATGGTGGGTGCGACGGGGGATATGAGGTAATGTCGGAAAGCTTTGATGGCGCGTATGACCGCGAGGAATTCGAGGTCGTATACGGGGTAGTTCTTTTCAGCGCCTTTCAAGCTTTCGGAGAGATAGGAGCAGGGATGCCACTCGTCGTCTTCGCCTTTCTGGGCCAACACCGCGCCTGTCGCCGACTGGGAAGCATTGGTGAACAGTGCGAACGGTTTCGATGGATCGGGGATGTTCAGGACTGGAGAGGATCCAAGCGCAGCCTTTAACTTGTCGAAGGCCTTTTGCTGATCTTCTCCCCAAGCCCAGGGAACATCCTTCTTCGAGAGATGGTGAAGCGGGGAGGATATGGCGGAGTAACCGGCAATGAACTTCCGGTAGAAGTTAGTGAACCCTAAAAATGATCGGAGTTGCGTCAGATTTTCGGGTTCCTTCCACTCCTGGACGGCATCAGTTTTAACTGCGTGGGTTTTGATCCGTCCTTCGCCTATGACGTATCCTAGGAACTCCACTTCTTCGGCCTCGAAGATACACTTGGAGATTTTAAGCCGGAGTTGCTCTCGACGGCATACGTTGAGGAATTCGCGGACGCGGCGACGAAGCTCCTCTCGGGTCTTCGCATGAACGACGACGTCGTCCATGTATCCGACTTGTTGGCGCTTCATCAGCTGCTCACGGAAGGTAATGTCCATGTACCGCTGGAACGTCGGCGGTGAATTCTTCTGTCCGAAGAACATGACGAGCGGTTCGAATAAGCCGAGTGGGGTTACGAAGGCTCCTTTCCATATGTCGGAGTCCTTGACTCGAATGTTGGTGAAGCCCCATCGGATATCGAACTTCGCGTAGTAGCGAGACTCGCATAGCTCGTCCATAAGTTGCTGGACATTAGGAAGAGGGTAGGAATCGTTGACCGTGTGCTCGTTTAGGTGACGGTAGTCTTGTATGAGCCGACGCTTTCCATCCTTCTTTCCTACGAAGAACACCGGGGCGGCCTGATCAGATTTAGACTCACGGATCTTTCCACATTTAAGATTTTCATCGATGAATTCGCGGAGCGTTTTCATCTCGTCTTGGGACATCGGGTAGATGTGTCCCTTTTGTCGTGGGAAGTCCGGCTCGGTCCGGATTTCGTGATCGAGGCCTGGTCGATGAGGGGGTAAAGGTATATCCTTCTCGGAAAATACCTCTTCGAACTCCCGATACAGATCAGGGAGTTTGACTTCTTCTTTCCCGGCGGAAGCCTTAACCTCGAGGTCGGTGGAGATGGTAGTCTTTCTTACTGCACCCTCCGTACGGGGTGCTCTGGGAATAGACTCCTCATCCTTCCATCCTCGAATCCTGCGGGTCTTCCAGTTGATATCGGGTTGGAATTTCTTCAGCCACGGCATGCCCAATAGAATCGATTCGCGTCGAAGCGGGAGTACGTAGGCTTTGATGCGCATTACTCGATCATGGACTTTGGCATGCAACGTGACTTTTCGTTTGATCTGAAAACCTTCTCCTCCATTATAGGCGGTAACCCCGATGGGATACTCGATCGGGTAGGTTTTGAGTTTATATCTTTCGACCACGCGGGGGTCGATCGAATTGATCTCCGCGCCGGAGTCAATAGTAGTCGGGATGGCCACATTTTCTCTGTCAACCAAATAAAGAGAGCCGGTTGGGGAATCGGCACACATATCATCTTCATTTGCGATACTAGTACAGGTAGACTTTAGTGACAGAATCGTAGCATTAGGGCGTACCACAGTGGCGGTGGTTTGCCCGATTAAAAATCCTTCAAGGTCTTCTCCGAAACCCCAAACACCTTCTCTCCAGACTGTTCTCCGGATTGTTTGTGGAGGATTTCTTCGGCTACCTTGGGGTCGAGTTCATAGGTACCGCGTTTGGTACGCTTGATGTTAAACTTTGGGACGCGTGGCTTCTCCTGGCATTCCCGCTTGACGTGTCCTTCCTTTCCACAATTGTAGCAAGTAATGGACCGGACATTGGATCGGCGACGCGGGGCACGTCGAGCCTGATCAACGTCCATGGCGTTGGGGTCGCGGGATGAGTGCGCCTTGGGAAAAGTAAACGGGTTTGGATGGTACGGGGCATTTGGTCCCTTGTTGTAGATGTCCTTCGAGATCTGCGAGGTGTATACTTCGCCAGCGGCCTTGACCCACTCGCCAACGTTGGTAGGCGGATGTTGTCGGTCGAGGATGCGATCTCAGAGATTGCGGGACAAACCCTGTGCGAACAGAACGCCACCTTCGATAGAAGTTGGCAGAAGTCCGGCTTGATTGAAAAGGCCCAGGAACTCGGCGGTGTAGTTCTCGAGCGGGCGGTCACCTTGATGAAGGGCTTTAAGTTTGATGACCGCTTGAGCCTTTTGATCTCCGGCTTCGAAGGTCGCATAAAGGGTTTCCTTAAACGATCCCCATGTGTCGGGATAATGATCGTCCCATCCATCGACGTATTTGGCGATATAGTTTGATGCGAAGGCTCCGGCTACGCCTGTAGTCATATAGGACAGTGCCAGGCCGATCTTGACGTGATCGCTCGTGTACACGTGAGCGTTCAGGGCTAGATAGGCGGCAATTTGATTGAGCCAGGGACGGAGTTTGCCTTGCTTGCCAGAAAACGTAGATGGTTTGTTAACATTAAACTCCCGGCCTCCGTTGACATCACTGCGACGCGTGTCGCGGTCTTCGGGGTGATAGAAACGATGCCAGTAGTCTGCCTGCTCACGAGTGAGCCGCTGACTGAGACCAACGGGAGTTGAGCTGTGAGGGACAGGAGCGCTCTGCTGCTCAGACTGTCCAGGATTGGGATTAGATTCGGCAGCAGGAACCGCGCTGCTTTGACCTTCGACTGACGCCATCGTGGTGAAGCCTGAAGCGAAACGTTCGACTTCTTCTTCGTACCGAGGTTCGGGGATTTCGACGTCCTGATCGCCAAGGGCTGATCCTAGTTCGGAAGGTAAATCCGGTTCCTGATCGGTATCTGAAACGTCTCCCAAGTCCGGGTTCCTAGTTTGCAGAAATGTGGGGTTGGATAATGGGGTCGGAACGTAATACGGGGGTAAGGCGGATCGAGATCCGGTTCGTTGTTCCGATGCATAACGTCTCTTCCTGGTAGAGCTGAAAGGAGAAGGGGGCAACGGCAGCGGTGGCCGACCTGCACGCTCCTTTCCTTGTCGGGGTGGAACTGGGGGAGTTCCGCGTGGGGAAGACGTCTTGTCAACGGTAGGTGGGGCGACTAGACCTCGGGCCTAGCTAGGGACTTGCAAAGACAGAGTATAGCGAGGTAAGATCGAGACGCAGTGGTAAGGACAATACTCGGACTAGGTACCGGATGGCTGCCTAGTTGGATCCAAGTAGGGTGTCTGTTGACTTGACCTAGTGACGTGCACAGACAACGATCACGTAGGATAAAGTCGATAGGGGTGCTTTGCTTTCGCTACACGTGCCAGACAGCGTGCGGGCGGAAGCTAGGCGGAAGATTTGGAAGGGGAGCTTTTAGCTTTTGTTAAGCCGCGACGAAAGTCCGTGCCAGACAACGAGACTTGAGTCGTGGACTATAGGAAAACCCTCAAGACGAGAGTTGGAGTGACCTGGCCAGCGATAGTACTTTGAGCTGGACTTGGCGAACCCTTACTCGAGTCGGTCGACCAGAGTAGATCACAGAGTGTGAAGAAGGAGGTTCGTTGCAAGGTAGCTAAAAGCTGGGGATCACAGAACGATCCACAGCTCACTATATACTCCTACGGTACTCTAGGGCAAACCTGTGAAGGTTGCACTTACTATGGCAAATGACTCGAGCCGAGTCATACATCATCACCGGGCGCAGTGCGCAGTAAGTACCAGTACCGTAGCAACGATGACTGACCTGTGGCAGAAACCCGCTGGCCGCAATGCCAAGGCGGGACGACTCAACAGGAGTCATCGCTGTAAATATAGTGTCACGTAGTAAAGGAAAAAGATAAGAACCAAGGAACATGACCCGAGCCGAAGGCTGCGGAAAGCGATGTCCAAGGCAACAGAAACAAGGCCGCATCCAGAAGAGGAAGGGGGATACGACCCTGACATAGTATGGTGACATATCAGGGATAGGGGAAAGCAGTGTCGCGTCGAGGTCACGTGACAGACGCGACGCGTCTCACACGTGACTAGGGGCAGTGCCACCTCGCGCGCTATGATACAGATACAACGGTAAGAGAAGTAAAATGAAAAGGAAACATGCCATGACTAAGTAGAAGCAGAAGACGGTGCGGACCGAGTCACCGACGTGCGGTGAGAACCAGCACGGCCACACGGTTAGGCGGTTTGGGCGTAACAGGAAGTGCGAGGTTTCCTCGACGTCCAGGTACTTCTGGACGTGTTCCCTCCATTGAGATAGTGGTGCCCCCCAGTGCGGGGCAACCTTTGGACCTCAGTCCTGGTGCCATCTCTTTTTGTGGTCCTGGCGATCAATCACTGGTGGGACCACAGGGGCTGTCGGAGTCGTGACTTGAATGGTCACCGCAACAGGAGTGGGTAGTTCGACGACAGGTGGGATTCTTTCCACCTGGGGGGCAGGGTTCGGCTCATGAGTGATGATAGGCTCCTCGCGAGCCTCGATAGGACCGGCTTGACGCTCTTCGTAAGCCGGGGGTGGCTGAGGGGCAAGCCTTGTGACGGAGGGCTTGTAGTTCTCGCGCTTGGACTTTCCCTTTGCAGCCATCCAAGTGGGGGGGTGCCATTGCGAGAGCGCATAGGCGGCAACCGGGTTCTTGGCCGGCTTTTTTCTTGTGTGCCAATCGACGTCAGCCAGATACCTGTTGATCCAGGTGATGAGGCGTTGGGCCACCTTGGCGTTGTGCGCGCGCTGAAGAGAAAGATTGAAGTGAGTCTGGGGATGAGCAGTGATCTGAAAGGGGAGGTCTTCCAAAGGGGCTCCTATAGCCTGGAAGAGAGAGCTGTCTGATGGGGGACGTCTGAGGCTGTCTGGGGCTGTCTGGACACTGAAGAAGGCAACTCGAAGCCTTCTCAAACTCGAACTCAAACCCCTAACACTCGGAACTTCGTTGTTATTCTTGTAATTAGGTACAGTGTCTAGTAAGTGCGCGAGTGGCTTACCTAAGCCATATCACGTGTCTAAACTCGAAGCACTAAGTAAACACTAGAGTAAATGAACAGAAAGAAAAAGAAAAGAAAGTAAAAACAATAAAATAACGAAAATCCCCATGGTAGGGAAAAACCATTCCCTACATCCACGGGTCACTTGAGAATTCAACCGTCCTCGGTTGCGATCCGACAGCACGAGCTCGAAGGTGCCAACAGGCGGAGGTGGCAGACGAAGATGCCGAAGGACAACGGTTGTGCGAGATGTCGTGTAACCCGAGGGGATGACGAAGGGGAGTGTAGGGAAAATGGAGGAAAAGAAACCGAACGAATACGCGCCCTCGGCGATAAGATATTCGCGAAACTGTCGGAATGCGCCCTCGTCCATGAAATTGGGAATATCTCCGCACCCGTAGTACCAGTCACCACCTAACATACATCACCTGAAAGCCCTCGTCGACTAGTACCACGTCCTCGAAAAGCGAGAGGTTCGGCTACGAACTGAGGGAGATACAGCGTGGACAGCGTGCAGGGCAGCACAGAGGGGGAGAAGAGGAGGCCACCGAGCAACGACCGCTGGGGCAATCGATACCAAAACGTAGGTAGCGGTAGAGGGCACCTGGGACGAGATGGAGAAAAAGGAATTATACCGATTGGCCCATCCGGTCTCGAGATATGCGCCGAGTCGCCTCATACCCCTCTATACACCAAGAAAACCCGTATCGCCCCAACCATTGAGCGTGCCGCAACGAAAGAGGTATCACCAGGTAGATAAAAATGAGCAGTCCCACCGTGCAAAAATGCGAGAGGCACGGCACGAAAATGACCAAGATACGCGATGCCGACTTCCTCACCCTGTTCAGACACGAAAGTTCAAATAGCTCCACAACTACGAATGCGCGCGCGACGTCTTATATATCGTCTGGTAGGTCTCGTCTAGTAGATTCACGTCTGAAAGAAGCGAACGATTCGGCGCGGAATTGCTTGAGTTACGACCTAAGCAAGGTAGGGGCTAGGAGGGCGGCATTGCGTCGGTGGGGAACTGCTGGGCGGCGTCCTACGGAACTCTGGGAGGTGGTAGGGATGAACTTGGGGAGTTGGGAGAAGAAGGAATCGGGGGACAAGGTGCACGCAGTGCCGAGATATCTGTAAAACTGTGTCTCCCCCCTCCATACACGGAAACATCCGTATCTCCAGAACCACGGAGTGCATCGCAATGAGTAAGGCCTCACCAGGTAGATATGAGCGAGTAGCATCACCATCCGAAAAAGCGAGAGGTACGGCGCGGAGATGATTGAGATACGCGATCCTGACCTCGCTACCCTGTCCAAACTCGAAAACTTGAATAACTCTAGAACGAAGAATGCACTCGCGACGTCTCATATATCGTCTGGTAGATATCGTCTAGTAGATTAACGTCTGCGAAAAGCGAGAGATTCGGTTCGGATTTGCATGAGTTATGCGTCAAACAGTGTAGGGGGAGGGAGGACAGTGTCGCGTTGGTGATGAACCGCTGGGCCAAATCCTACGAAACTTCGGAGGGTGGTAGATGGATGCGTAGAGAGTTGGGAGAACGTGGAAACACGGAAAATGGCGCACCCAATCCCGAGGTATCCCAAATTTCGTCCTACAAAGCCTTTCTCCAAGGAACGGGCCATATCTCTGGATGTACTAAGGCAAATGCGACGAAAAATATACCTTTCGAAAGGTCTCGTCGAGTAGAACACGAATCCCAGTTTGCGAGAGGGATGGGTGAGTGGCGGTCGAGATATTGCGTTGACAGCATTGGGGATGAGGCGGATGGCGGGGAAACTCCAAGAACGATATATTCATAAAAGAAGACATAGAATACAATACCCAGCCAGCCAACACGGCCCTACATCGACTCAGTACCACCTTCGGGAGGGCTGAGGTGTGCGACTGCGACTGCGAGACCTTCTCGAGTGTGCTGGCGTGTGACTGAGGCTGTGGGACGAGCGAGTACTGTAGATACTTGAGGCTGTGAGCCTGTTGACTAGCTGGCTGGCAAGCCGTTCCAGCTCAGGTTTGTCTCTCGAGAGGGTTGGTTGGTGCGAGCGCCCGAGCGACGGTGCGGGTGGTGGCGAGCGGCGGTGATAGTGGTCGCGGGAATGAGAACGGCGGCTGTGGGACCTGCTCGAGTACGACTGCAGATACCTACGACTGCAGCTTGGTGAGTCCTCGAAGTACAAGGGAGATGGCGAGCGCAGGCGGCCATGGCCGCGAGAACGAGAGCGAGATTGAGGTCGACCGCGAGAGTTTCTTGTAGGTAGGGTGTGAGAGGGTGAACGAGGGCGGCACAACAAGGCATCACTCGAGCTCGAGGATGCACTAGGTGCTCGAATAGAATGACTCGGCCCTTCCGTTGAGAGTGGCGCACACAACGGTCGTTCCGAGGGGGTATTAGGGTGCACTAACAAGCGGGACTGAGACAAACCTAGCGAAACCATTTGGGTCTGCGGCTCGAGGCTACCCACATCCTCCAAGGGCAGCCTGCCTGGACTCGAAGGAGGATTCCGAATATCCTTAGACCGGTTTCCTAGATCCCAGTGTGCCAGACGGTCCTTGAGAGTGCGCCCGGGTACTTCTCGCGGTATCTCTTGTCCTGTAGGCAGTACGACGCGACCTTTTACCAGTAGACACTTTCCCGCGGCTAAGTACTCCTTGCACGAGTCACAATTCGCTCGAATATGACCTTTCTGGCCACAGAAAAAGCAAAACGAGTATGCGCGGCGGGGTGAGCGACTCGCAGAATCGGTAGGTGGCTGTGTGCGTGAGGTACTGGCCTCTCGAAGGCCTCCACAACTTCGAAGGAGTGATTTTGCAGCAGTTGCGACTCGGATTATGTCATCGAGGAACCTTCGAAGGTCCTCGGGGCGCCGAAGGAAGCTCGAGGCTTCGGGAGAACCACAACTCGGGGATTCTGGGCCATGCATGATGTCGGTAGGGGCTCGAATGAATATAGCAATATACAGTGAGTACTTTGAGAGAGAAAAATGAGCTCGAGAGTGAGACCGAGGCTGGAAACTGCAAGAATACGACCAAAACCGAGGATACGAGACCTAAAACTGCAGATACGAGACTGAACTTGATGAGAGAGGGGTTACCAGGCTAAGACAGAAGCCCCTCGCGGTGGGCTCCAGATGAAGAGAAAGATTAAATTGAGTCTGGGGATGAGCAGTGATCTGAAAGGGGAGGTCTTCCAAAGGGGCTCCTATAGCCTGGAAGAGAGAGCTGTCTGATGGGGGACGTCTGAGGCTGTCTGGGGCTGTCTGGACACTGAAGAAGGCAACTCGAAGCCTTCTCGAACTCGAACTCAAACCCCTAACACTCGGAACTTCGTTGTTATTCTTGTAATTAGGTACAGTGTCTAGTAAGTGCGCGAGTGGCTTACCTAAGCCATATCACGTGTCTAAACTCGAAGCACTAAGTAAACACTAGAGTAAATGAACAGAAAGAAAAAGAAAAGAAAGTAAAAACAATAAAATAACGAAAATCCCCATGGTAGGGAAAAACCATTCCCTACAGCGCCCCTCATCGTCCTCTCTGGCGGTGCGAGCATAGACTTCGTCTATCTCGCGGGGTGTGTTCAACAGGTGTGCTACACCTGGGGGTACTGCTCCGAATAAGGCTGGAGCATAGCCTGCAGATATCGCCCTCTCCATGTCATCACGGAGAGGGGCTTTGAACTGGTATAGGTTCTGCTGAACTCGGACGTGCAAGTACTTCTTGCTGTTCAGCAGAACGAACACTTGGTGAGGTCGTTCCCCCTGACCGACTGGGAACATGGTGCATGCCTCTTTGAGGCGGTCGGTCAGAAGGGGGCGTTTGAGACGAGGCCGTGTCTCCACGGGCTCGTTGGTGTTGGTGTTTAGCGTCTCGTGGGGCTCCCCACGAGGCGCAGAGGGGGCGATTGGGGGGGTGGTGGCGAGACGAGGGGGGGTTCGAGGTGATTGGTGATACATAGCGGGGGCTTCCCCGCGCCCTCCCCCTGAAAGATGAGCCACGAGGCTTGACGACGAAGGCCCAGCGCTGGCAGGCTGGGGTGGGCAGTTGTGGCGTGGTTGGGACGCCAGCGAAGCCGCACGTGCTCGATCGAAGTCATGGTCGTCCTCGAGGCGCTCACACTCGTCTTGGTAGTGGTGAGCGCAGGACCGCCAGTAGTCTCGGTTGGCCCGAAGACAGTTGACCTCACGTCGTAGGGTGGGGACATCATCAAGGCCGAGTAGTCGTGAAAGTACACACACGCAGTTGGACCGTGCATGTACGAGGTCAGGGGTCCCTAGGACCAGGTCTTGAGCCATATGCAGCGCGTACTGGGAGCACGCGCTGCAGCCATTTGGCCAGCCACAGTCATCGTGAATGAGCATGCCGAATTCACTGGCGTGCCAGTGTCGACGTGGCGGGGACACGGAACGCTCACGACGGTGTTTGGCGTCGCGTGAGCGTGAGCGACGAGGGGAGGGGGACCGCGAGTACGAAAGCGAATGCCTGCGAGGGGGTGTGTTGTCCCTCGCAGGCCATTTGGTGGCACGACGACGCGTCCTGTTGTCGGGCGACATGGACACGTCTTGGGATGCAGCAGCGTCCTCGCAGGAGGATGCTGCTGGGGTGTGAGCGGGGTGGGGATGGTGGGACATACCTATCTATGGATGTGTGGTAACTACGTAGATGTGGGAACGAAGAAGAGAGATGAACGAGAGAAAATTTTGAAAAGGAAACGATTGCATAATCAGGGTGATAAAGTTCTGTCGTAGCCAAACACTCTAAACAGAGCTGGCGGCAGGTCCGAAAATGGGGGTGAGGAACGATGAGATGGCGTGTGGCAGTGTGGTCACGTGTGGATCACGTGTGGGGGACTTGTGCGAGTTGCAAGTCTTGAAGTCCTTACGCATTTGCTTCCGTAGTGCACCGACTGCGTTTAGGCAGTCGGCGGTAGTCATCCACTCCATGCAGCTCGAGGTACCGATCCAGGGCCTCGAGCTCTTTACAATGTAGGTAAGGTTCCCAAGTGGAGTCGCCCAGACTCCACTTGACTAGGAATTCTAGCTGACGGCCCACCCATCGGTGGGCATTTACTTCATCGACCAGCCATTCTGCGTCATCTGGTACGCCCACGTCGTAGAAGGCGTGGGCGTCGCGTCTGGGGAACATCGCGTCGTCATTGGGTTTGTGATGATGCAGGAGGTTGGCGTGGAACGTGGGGTGAATGCGTCGTTCCTGGAGCTGCTTAGGCAGTTCCAGGGTGTACGTGTCCGTAGACGGGTTTGCTCGAACGATCTTCATGGGGCCAATGTACTTGGGGAGGAGTTTTCTGGCACGTCCCTTGGGCAAGGTGAGATTCTTCGTTGATAGATATACCAAATCTCCCTCATCGTACTTCCCCCCTTCCTTCCTTCGTTTATTAGCGTGGTGCGTCTGCACCACGCGAGCCTCGATAATGGTGTTGTGAGCCATTGCAAGATTCTCTCTCGCCCGACGCACGAAGGACGTCACTCCTGGAGCAGTCGCGGCCGACTGCTCCTCGATGTTGGGTAATGATCGTGGCAGGTACCCGTACGTCAGCTCGAACAGTGAAGAGAACTTATTTAAGAGAGCCTCGGAGAGGCTAAGAGTGGTGGTACTGCAAGACTTGTTATGTCCCTAAAGGGAGGTCCTCGAAACCTCGACAGCACAGAAGTGAAAACAACCTCGGAAAAGGGTGTATGTTGCAGAGAAAAACAACAAAAGAGGTCCCGCCGCAGACCTGAGCTCTGACTCTACAAACTCGTATGGTGGTTGTTCTATTCTCAACTGCTGCCCGCGGCTGAACTCTTGCACGAGCTTAGTCAGCACCCGGCAACTCCCGCCACTTCACCTCTCGCTCCTAAGTCCCCACAGACCCCCTCGCACCTTCGAAGCCCTCCTCGCACCTCTCAAACCGCCTACTTCCACTCTCGAACACCCTCCTACCAACCCTCGAACCACCCTCGAAACCTCTCGCTACCTCTTCGAACCCTCGAACTACCCTCGAATCCTCAATCTACCTCGTTTCCCGTAGTCGGGGCTTCGCCGCGCCTACAACGGTGCGAATCCCGTCGAGCTGCTGATGCTCGAGTTGATAGCAAATTCGACCATCGGTAGCTTCTCAGCCCAGTCTCGTTGATCTGGAGAGACTAGTCCTCGTAGTATTTGCGACACGTTCCATATCGCCCATTCGGAGGCTCCATCTGTCTGAGGGTGGAAGGCCGTGGACGTTAGCAGCTTTATGTCCAGGAGTCAGTGGACCTCACGCCAGAACTGCGAGGTGAACTTGGTGTCACGATCTGATATGATCGTGTCAGGGAGACCGTGTAACCCCACGATCTCCCGAATGAAGACCCATGCGAGTTCGGATGCTCGTATGGTGGTGTTAACCGGTACGAGGTGAACCAGAGATGTCAGTCGACACAATATGACCCACAAGTAGTCAGCACCATTGCTTTCTGGGAAGGGGCCGACGAAATCCATCACTATGGAGTTCCATGGTCTCTTGGGGATCGGCAGGGAGTGGAGTAATCCTGCCGGTCGAGTGTTGTCGGTCTTGGTGGTCTGGCACACCAGGCACGATCTGCAGAATCGATCGACATCCTTGCCCATGCCAGGCCACCAGAAGCGCCTACGGATGTAGTCCCCTGTGCGCAAGGCTCCAAAGTGACCGAGGGTCTTGTGTGCATGCTCGATCACTTGCACCGTCAGTCGGTCGTTTCTCCAGTCTACACGAGGGAGGCAGAGTACCCTGTCTCCTGTCGTGGCCTTCAAGTAAACCAGCCCATCCTCTACGTCGAATCCTTTATGGTGATCCGGGTGTAGGATTACCTTCACCAGGACAGGGTCTGTCGGGTACCCCCATCTGACGCAGTTGAGGAAGCCACGCTCCCCCTGGAAGTGGGTGACGAGCGTCTGTGGATCCCCCGCAGAGTCGAGAAGAGTGGGATCCTCACTCGTGGGTGCATGAGTGGGTTCTTCCCTTCTCTGCTCTGCATGCTGCCTTAGCGCGTCGGCCTCTGCACGACGCTCCTCTGTTGGTTCCCTGATTTTTGGTGTCTCGTCTCGCATCGCTGCGAGGCGCAACTCTCTCAACCTGTCGATTGGAAGGTCATCTCCCTCCGGATCGAGTCGAATGTCGGCCGTTGCCCATTCAACAGTCTCCTTTTGTGCCTCATCTCCCCCATCTGTCTCGTAGTACCGAGACAGGCAGTCGGCAACCTTGTTCTCCAACCCCTTGACATATATGATCTCAGTGTCGAAGCGTGATAGATAGTCCATCCAGCACATCTGGCGACTGGATAGGCGTTGCTGCATGCGAAGGAATTGGAGGGCTTTGTGGTCCGTGATAACCTTGAAGTGGAATCCCAAAAGTTTGTCCTCCCACTTCAGTAGCGCCTCGAGTATGGCGAGGGTTTCCCTCTCGAACGTCCAATAGTTGTGCTGGGCGTCTGTGAGCTTTTTCGACATAAATCCCACTGGTCGGCATCCTTGCCTGGTCGGTCCTTGGCCGTATAGCGCCCCTATGCCATATAGAGACACGTCGCAGACGAGCCAGATTGGCTCGTCTGACCTTGGGTCTATTGGTCATAGGATTGGGTACTTGCAGGTGAGGTCCTTGATCACCTGGAAGCACCTGTCGTGAATTTCACGCCAGAGGAAGGGGTGACCGTTCCTCTGGATTCCCATCAGAGGCATTGTGTATGCGGACACATCTGGCATGAACGGTGCCAGATATTCGACCAGGCCCACGAACCGTTGTATCTCGTTCAGGTTCGTGGGCTTCCTCCAATTGCGGATGCGGGCCATCTTGTCTTCATCTGCATGGACTCCTCTGTCATCGATTATGTGGCCGAGGCAATCTAGCTTCTTGGCGAATAGGTCAACCTTATCCCTCTCAAGATAGAAGTCAGCCTTCACGAGCACATCAAGCACGAGGGACACATGTTCCACGTGTTCCTCTATTGTATCGCTGTACACGAATGCGTCGTCTAAGTACGCGTGTACTATCCTAGCTATATATTCCTGCAACATCACCGTTATTAGCCGCTGGAAGGTGGCTGGTGCATTGCAGTCTCCTTGCTGCATGACGTGACTCAGGAAGGTGCCGAAGACAGTCGAGGATGCTGTCTTCGGGACATCGTTGGGATCGATTCTGACTTGTTCGTATGCGTTCGACAAGTCGATTTTTGAGCGATACTTTGCTCGCACAACGTCCATCCGAATCTGGTCTTGGTCAGGGAATGGGGTAACATCCTTGACCGTGTTGTCATTGCGCTTCCGACAGTCAACAACTGTTCTGATCTTCCCGTTCTTCTTCGGGATGCAGAGCATTGGTGCCGCTTGCAACACACTTGCTCTCTCCCACCATCCAGCCTTCATGTATAGTTGGATTTTTTCTGCCAGCTGAGGTTTCAGCGAGTCCGGGCAGCACGGCAAATGGTAGGTGTAACACATACCCTCGTCGATCAAGGGTATGTGGTGATTTACTTCTTGGAGTGGTGGCATTTTTGGCACCACTCCCTTCATACGGTGTTCGTACTTTTTATAGAGTCCTTCCCTCAGACGGGGGATATCCTCGTCTGAGTATTTTTGCGGCTTCATGTGTGCAAGCATGGCTTGCCTTTCGCTTTCGATTACCAACGTTGGTGACTCAATACTCCATTGAGTCGTTGTGGGGCCTGGATGGTTCCTCGTCGGTGCGGCCCCACCCGCCAGTCATGTGCTTTTTGGTGTCAAGGACGGTGCATCCCTGCGTCGTCCCCTCTCTCGTGTTCGATTTTCCACAGAACTGGACAGATCCAGTTCTGTGTGTGCAGGAACTGATATTCCCCCAACCTCTATTGTATTCGTATCAAACTTCAATCGCACGCCGTGTGATCGGAGGAAGGGGATTCCGAGTATGCAGTCGTATCGATCGATATTTGCGACATCGAAGTATGCGTCGCACGTGAAGGCTCCTAGACGCAACTTCGTCTGGGAGCTGTGTGTAATCTTGGAACGACTTCCGACACATCCTAGTTGCAATGTCAACTGGGAGGCCAGGGTGAATGTAGGTAACTTGGCTACAGTTGCGAATGCAGGGCTCACGAAATTGGTCATGCTCCCTGTGTCTATCATGGTCAATGCTTTGCAGCCGTTGACCTGGGCTTTTACTATAACACAAGCGCATGCTTGTGGGGGGACTGTTGGTCTCGGGGTAATCGTGCTATTTGTGCACATTCCGTATCGGAATGCATGGGTGGTTTCTTCTGTTGGACGGAGGGCCATCAATCGTCGGGTTTCGTCTGAACTAGCGGCCATTCAATCTGGGATAGCTGGGGTCTCCACATCAACATACGAACATGGTTCCCCACCGAGGCTCTCGTGTGCTTGTGAGAGCCTGTCGGCCAACCTTCGCAGGTCCCCCCGAAGGTGATCACTCTCCTGCAGTGCCTGCTGCATTCACCGTTCGTTGCGAGTCATTGCTCCCCAGATGCCCTGGAGGAGTTCCCCTGTCCTATCGATGTCTGTTCTTGCCGTCCTCGTCTGCCTCGACGAGGGTAGTGCACTCGTCGAGGCATCATTCTCCCTAGGGTGGATTGCCTGGCGCGTTCTCACTACCAGATGTCCCAGGCTGAGCAGGGTTTGGTGCATCCTGTCGACGCTGACCATTGGCCAGCTTCCATCCATCGCGCCCCCCAAATGTTCGAGGGCGAGATTTATTATGTTCTCGGCGGTGTTCATTTCTGACAGCACGTACCCTACGTGGGGGGCTAGTGCCTCGCCTGCCGCCTCTTCTCGCGCATCCCACCCTTCATCATATGACCTTCGTCTTAATTGATGTGGGACCGCTCGGGCGGCTATCAGGGACAGTACCTCAGTGAGCTCATCTCTTATGATGTGAGCTCGATGGATTTGACAGGTCTGACAGTCATCTATGTGAGTCAGGCCGAATCGTTCCGAGTAGTGCCCTGCATGGTCATCCGCCCTAGGCA
Source organism: Pisolithus microcarpus (assembly GCA_024613185.1). Lineage (NCBI taxonomy): Eukaryota > Fungi > Basidiomycota > Agaricomycetes > Boletales > Pisolithaceae > Pisolithus > Pisolithus microcarpus. The sequence continues at coordinate 871,919 of JANFAI010000002.1, read as the reverse complement.
GCATGGCTTCATTCTCAATCGTGTTCACTACTCCCCAGGGATTGGCCATTACCTCTTCGGTTTCATTCTTGCCAGACGACGCCTCTTCGTCATCTGGCTCGTCCTCCTCGGTTGGGTCGCCTTCCACGGTGGATTCCTCGACATCCATTCGAGCATAGTTTACCTGCTCGTCGTCTTCGTCAAAATCGTGCGCATCCATTGACCCAAGGTACATGATGGGTTCCCCATCGTTGTCACTATCGTAGTACGTCATCGGCATCTGCTTCTTCCCCTGAATGTAGCCCCTGGTCTTCCTCGCTATGGCTATGGGAAGGCGCTTCGGCTTCCTGGGTTTCGGGGGTTGTGTCGGCATTATCGTCCTCGATCACCTCGGCGGCAAATAGCCTGGCCTTGCCAGTCTTACTGTCCTTCGAGGTGGTATCTTTCTGGTTGCACTCGTGGGCATAGTGCCCCTCCTTCCCGCAGTGGTAACACTTGATATTTTGGCGTGGTGGGCCAGGATCCTTCCTTGGACTCTGGCCTACTGGCGTGCTCCTTCTCTCGTGACTGGCTCCAGTCACACGTCGCCCCTGTGGCTTGGACGATTCTCCTCTCTGGAAGCGCGCGTTATCCAACGCCTTTCTGTACAACACGTTCCCCTTCTGGGTGTATCTGTAGTCCCCATCGGTGTACTGTCTATTGCCAAATCGGTTTTCCGAGTTGGCGGGACGAGTCCCAGCTTGTTTAGACTGCTGGGCTCGAGTGTGATTATTGATGAGCTTCAGCGCACTCTCCATCCTTTGCACTTTGATCAAGATTTGGTCCATCGGTGTATGTTCTGCTGATACACCTCTAGACTTGAGGACTCCTTCTGCAATGGGCAGAGGGAGTCCGTTGACGAATTTCCTCTTCATGGAGTATTCGTCTGGCGGTTGGACCATCCTGGATGCCCTGCGCTTCAGGTCGTTGTAGAAGGCAAGTACTCCCTTAGCAGGGGAGTACTTGGTGTTGTCGTATCGTTCAGCGGCATTTTGTGCAGACGCTTCGTGTATGAATCGGGTGAACATGGCGCATACGAAGTCTTCGAACGTCCAGTCGCAGATCGTGCGATCTGGGCTGTCAACCTCTTGGTCGAACCATTGCACGGCCATTCCTTCCAGACAGGTCCCGGCATACGTGATGCGGTCTGCATCACGGCCTGGGCCTGTCACCTTGTATATCTTCAACCAGCGCAAAGTCTGGTTGACCCATTCGTCGAAGGCGTTGATGTCGTCTTGGCCTTTATAATATTTGGGTTGTGCGATCTTTATCGCTTTCACTTCTGGTCCTGTGGGAGCCGTGTGACAGCCTACCGCTTCGTATATTCTCTGATGATATTTTTCTAGGAGCGATTCCGTGTAGCCACTCATGCCGGGGGTCAGCCCTCGGTGTGAGTGAATTCCTTGCAATCGCCCTCGGTATCGGCGATCGCGTTCCTCCTCCTTGTCATCTCTTTGGTTTCGACGAGGAGGAGCTGGGGGTCCTCTTCTCCCGTGATCATCGTCACGATTGTCGCGATTATTTCTTCGATGGTGATCCTCGTCCGGATCATCATCTGGGTCGTCGTCTGGGTCATCACCTGGGTCGTTGCCTGGGTGTCCCGTGCCAGTTCCCCAGACGTAGGTTTCTTCTTGTTTGAGACCTCTTCCCATGTGAGGTGGGATATCGCGATCCGGCCAGTCGTTAGCTGGTTGATATCTGACTGTCTCCACTCCACGAGGGTTCTCTCCTTGTGGAGTGTCTTCGTGTCTGTGGGCATATCTCGCAGGCTCGTCTTCGTAGAGGACTCCCCTTCGTATCGCGCGTGTGGGGGCTCAGCCTTCCTCACCAGTTCCGTCGTGTGTGCTTTCGATGTCGGGCATATCCACGAGGTCGTATAACTTTCTGAAGGTGCGTACCTGGTGACCCCGTTCAGCGTGGTCACCGAAGTTCTCCCATTGGGAGGTGCACTCGGCCAGGATATCTTTGAGTTCTTGGATGAACTCGGGGAAGGTGGGTGGCTGTTTTCTGGTGTCAGGTCCTTCTTTTTCTTTTCCTTTCCCCGATCCTTCTGCTCTCGTATTTTCTACGAGAGCAGTTTCGGTAGTCAGCTCGGTCAGGGCACTAGGCCTGTCTTCTAGGATTATGGCAATATCAGCCTCATCGGGAGTCTCTCACGCAATCGTCTCAGACAATTGCGCTTGCTGGTATCCAGCTGTCCTCTCCGATGGTGGTGGATCGTCACCATATAAATCCTCTCAATCCTTTTCGGGCTCGAGGGGTTTTGATGCGCTGCGAGAATTCTTTTTCTGCAGTGCGGATCCCTTGTTCAACTTGGGTGCCATAACACGTTCGGGTGTTTAAAAAATTGTAAAGGTCTGTCCTTCTGTTCCACTTAAGTACTGATCACTCGATATAAACATGACCAGTGTTATATTCGAGTGTCGAAGTAGGGTAGAATAGAAGTTACTCGTTGTGTATCTCAAGTGCCCATTATGTACGGGCACTCATTCTTATATAATCTATACAGTACCGGAGTCCAACTGTCCTAATGGACTCCACACTGGCCCCTGACTCACATAGGGGCTAAGCGCACTTCAACCATTAGGTACCTATCTACAGGTAAGGAGGGGCTAACCCTCCTTACAGCTAGGAAGTTGTTGATCTTTTCTTTGAAATTCTGCCCAGCAGCAGACCTGGGGATGTCAGAACCATCCTTCATAAAAACTTTACTGCCAATCAGCATGCATTTCCCCTGGCAGACATACTCTTGGCACAGTTCACACTCAGTGCATCAGCAAAACAGTTTGTGACTGTGCAGTGCTGTACAGCCACCACAGAGTCCCACAGTGTGACAGGAAGGTCCCCCTCTGTACAGTGCTGCACAGTGGCTGCCAACTCATTAAGTACTACATTTCAGACATCAAATGTATTTTAGTATGAGTGTACATGTCCTAAATACATAGTTCCATACATTGGAAGTGCAGAAAATGGTGTATTTAGAGCAGTATTTGCTCTGGAAAGTTGAACTGTGACACTGTAGTGACTGTGACCCTGTCCCAAAAAGACTGTTTTGCTGATGTGGTCCTGTGGCCATCTGTACTGCCACAGAAGAAGCAGTGGGGATCAAAAGGGCAGTGAAACTGTTGCTCTTGAGGTTGGGTCTGACAAGGTGGTGGCACCTGGTCGGCAGCTTGGACATATTTGTGCTTAAGGATCATTGGCAGTGCAGATGGCTGAGAGTAAGACTCAGGGAATAATGCTGAACTATTGACTTGGGCAATATTCCAACGAGCACCACTAAGTAGGTACGTGGCTTGCTTGTAGACTTTGTCGAAGGGCCAGGGGTCATCGACATCATGGTCTAGATCTTTGAGTTGGAGGCAGGTGGCTAACATGTTGCAGAATCTGGGAGGGAAGCCTTCAAGGAATTTCTCATTGATGACGTCTTCTGTCAGCTTCTTCTTTTTGTTGATCAGGGTGATGATGCAGCAGAATTCTCTAATGTATTTGCCAAGGTCATCGAGGGAGGACATAGGTTTCTGAACTTGGTGGTGAAGGTGAGTTTTGAGGTCAGCTTTAGTATATTGGCAGCCCTTAATGTCAGCACCAGGGTAGAAGCTCATTACCTCTGCCACGAAGGTGTCCCAGTCATCGTTAGCTGCTGAATCGAGGGTCGACCAGAGCTCAGACTTGTTGTGGTTGGCATAGTGAATGGCCCATTTAATTTTAAGTTTCTCATCGGCAATTCCTGCATCAGTGCAGATCTGATCGATGTCCTTGAAGTAGGCACAGATATCCTCGGTTTTGCCTGAGAACTTAGGGGCTTTGTTAGAACCCCTCAGCAGCATTTTGTGGTGAGCAGTGGGTGCAGACATGGCAGTTGGTATCTGGGTAGGTGGTGGTAAGATGGGATTTCAGGTCCGAACTAGGGCAGAAGTCTGGGGTGGAATTCGAACTAGTGGCAGAAAAATAATACAAGATGTGGAGACAGATTCTGATGGTATAAGTAGTTGTTCAGTGGCAAAGGTAGAGGCTGATGGGGATGGTGTGGACAAAAGGTCTGTTAGCGATGATAGCTCTTGGCAGTCTGGTGGTGGAACAAAAGGCTCGTTGATGTCAAAGCTGCCTGGGATATTGAGCAATGATGGAGATGGTGGATCTCGTATGGATAGGGATTCTTCAAGTGATAATTCGGAGTCTGATGAATGAGGCTCTGAAATTTCTCTGTGATCAGTAGATGGCACAAATAAATCAGAAGATGAGATAGAAAGTCAGTGGAAGGGCTCTAAGAGCTCTTCTAGTTTGGTTCTTTGATGGGTAGGTTGGAGAGATCTCCTTTCCAGATCTGAAGACCCCTTGCAGTGGGCTCCAAAACAATGTGGGCAACTCTTCTTGGGAGAGTGTGAAAGGGGAAAGGGGAAAGCTGTAGGGTAGACCTAGGCTTGTCCCAAGGGGTTGTGAGTTGGAAGGAGACTGAGGGGGGGGACTGGTGTGTCAGGGAAACTTTCCCTAAGGTCTGGGAAGTGTAGGTGGTGAAGAACTCGAAATTCTGCCACAAAATGGGCAAAGAGGGATTTTTCTAGTCGATAAGGCAGTGTTGGGAAGCTAGGAACTTGGTCAGTGGCAAAAGTAGACCCTCATAGACTGTAGTAAAAATCGGTAGATGCAAAGGGGACGACTCAGAAGGCTGGTGGAATTTTTAAGACACAAGGAGACTTGAAATCATCAGTAGAACTTGATGGGTAACTCTGGGGACTCAAAGTGGGCTCAGAAGACTCGAAGAAAACTCTGAAAACAACTCTGGGGACTCAGGATGACTCTCAGACACACAGATTGTGATGCCAGAAAAGTGGGTATATTCCTCCTAAGTACAGCAGTGTTTTGTAGCGTAGGAGGAGCTGTCACTATGGTATTAATCGGCAAAATTCAGAACTGCCATATGTCAAGAAAAATTCAAAAGAAAAGTGCCAAAGTAAGGCACTACAGATTGTAGGTATGAAAGGAAGGGAGAAAAGGAGGTAAAAAAAAGCCAAAAGGGAAGAGAAGCAGTGAAGAAGAGCATGCCTATGGTCTATGGATCACTGACTGACTCTGCAGGAGCGAGAGAAGCAGTCTGGGGTGGTGTGGCAGTGCTACTGGTGGCGGCAGGCATTGGAGACTCGAGTGGGGCCTATAGGGACTGAGATGCCAATGTCACAAGCATCGGAGGGGACTGCCAACGGTCAGTAGACCTGTGATATAGTCACATAGGGCCAAAGACCAACGAAGACAGGGGTTGGATGTCATGTGGAGTCGAGAATAGGGGTAGGTGGCAACTTGTTGCAGCGGTAAGTGTCGGTAATAGGGGCTACTTCCTGATTAGGTGGTGGTGGCATTAGTAAGTGAAGGAAGTGCTCGACTTAGCCGAGATAGCCAAGAGTGGAGCGGCAGCAAAGATTCTGAGGGATGGTGGACCTGTGGGGGCTGGCTAGGGGGGTGAGGATGATGCTAACAATTGATGATTTCAGCCCTAGGGAGTATGGACTCCCTACAGCAGCATTGAATGTACTTTGTGGTACTATATATCTTTAAAGTACTTTTTGGGCTCTCTAGACTGTCATTCTCATATGCCTTGATAGTTGCTGCTAATATCAACATGACTTCCTATGGTCATGTTGTAAGGAATGGTTTTTCCCTACCAGGGGGTTTTATTTTTATTCTTTGTTTCTCATATTTTAACTTGCTTTTCCAGTTATTATATGTTTATTACTTTAGTGCGAGGTTTTATTGCTTAGTCAGCCATTTTTATTACCCAGTATGTACTTACCTTTCTAACAAGTAACAAGCCGAGTTCCAGGAGTTTCGAGTTCAAGTTCAAGTTCGAGTTCGAGAAGGCTGTGTGTGGCCTTCTTCTTTGTCTAGACAGCCTCAGACAGCTTCAGATGTCCTCAGACAGTTTCCTTCCAGGCTAGAGGAGCCCCTTGGAAGATCTTCACCCTTCAGACTATCCTAGCTCACTCCCAGTCTTCTCTCATTCTATTCTCTTCAACATTTACCTTTTTGCTGGCAGCTGGTGTAGGGAGAGTAAACTCCCTACTAGGTAAATTTCTTTATTTCATTGTTTCTACTTTAGTTTTTGTTACTATACTTTTCCTCTACCTTTTACTTAGCATTTCAAGTAATGTGTGGTCGTGTTGTGGCTTATGTAAGCCACACGCAACTTTGAATACTTTGTACTTACTTAGGAAAACAAGAAGATGAGTCACTACCTGATGAAAACAGACGGAATTCAAAGACCAGAGTCTTCAGAAGAGTTGTTTCTCCTTCTTTAGATGCTCAGTGGACAATTATCTCGACTTCTTGGGAGTTATAGGGCGCATTTTCAGTCATTTCATCAATCTCTCTGGCACCATCCAAGCACCAGTCCCCTCAGGTCGAACTGACCACTCTTTTCACCCCAGGAGACCTCAGGTATATCCCCCAGGTCCCCATCAACTGAGTTTACACTGGGCAGCTGGAACATTGGGTTTGGTTGGTACAATTGTACATTAGCATATGCAGTTACTTATTCAATGTAACAAATATCATTCATACTATTCTAAAATATACAAAAAAATTGCAGTAGTAATGATGCAGCATAACTGTGCTCAATAAACATCAAGCCCTCCTGGATAACAAGATGGAAAGCAACTCCACAGGTTGAGGTCGGTAGTGTGCAGTGTTCTCACATCCAAATATCCTCCTGGTCTTGGTTTGTGAACGAGTACCAATAATCATATTATCACTGTACTCACTGGTTCCACCACATGAGGAGATTGTTCAGCTCAGCCACTTTCTGGGGTGAGGATGGAAGCTTGAAATAGTCAATGATGTTGTGATAAAATTCTTCATGGTTGAAGTCTTCATCCACAATCATCCACGATGAGCAGCTAGAGAAGGCAAAGCATAGCTGGTTTTGTGTGCATGAGCTAGCAGTAGATGCACATTGAGCTGTGCCACTATCTTACCTGTGTGGCTACATATGCAATCACTTGTGGCTGAACAGTATTCATCTTCAAGAGTCTAGCTACATGAAAACAGGTCCTCCATGTTGTCCTTGTCAGTTGGGATGCTCATGATATATTTCCAGAATTGAGATCATTTTGGGCAGAGCTTGGGGATGTGAAGATGCATCAAAATGCCTGAAAGGTGTTTAAATGTCAGAGTAGCTCTGTGCACTTAGCTACAATATTACTCACCATGATGAGGTACTTTCCTTTGAACAGTCCTTTGGCAGGCCTTGTTGGATCATAGTCACCATCAGCATAAAGAAATGAGGGCCAGCTATGAGCCATGACATGAAAGTCGGGTTGGAATTCTCTGATAGCACTGTGGACACTAAACATCAACAGCATCAGCACAATGGCCGAGATTCAATGGGGAGGGTCATGCACTCAGCATTGGACCAGTCATAGTCTACAGGACAAAAAAGTTTTCCTGCAATTTTGTGATTGAACCCTCTTCCATGTTTTTCCCATGAGCTGAAGGGGGGGTCAGGTGGAGGCTGACTCTCGTTCAACCATTGGGCTATGGCTGCCTTCAATGTAGCACCATCATCTCCTCGTGCTCCATCTGTGCCCTTCTGTAACTATCACATGGCAAGAGTTAAATAGAAACTAAAAACAAGAGCTACAAAAAATGTACCTCCTTACAAGCAAATGCAACCTTGAGGCCAGTGGCATCAGCCTCGACAGCAGGGCCAACTAGTTTATGCACTGAGGGGCACCACTGTATGAGCTTTTCATATGCATGGTAGGTGTGCTGCTGTCTAACATGTCATGAGTATGGAACAACCCAAAAGTAGTTGGGAAAAATCACTACTCACTTGGGGGTTGGCAGAATTACCTCAGAGTTGGATGAAGCCTGTTGCTCAGTAGCCTGAATCTCACAGTGGTCATATTCCACAATCAAGTCAGCCACTGGTTCAACAAGGGTGACAACCTGGCACACCACCTGGCCCTCCCATGTTAAGGACAGAGCACTGGAGGCAATGGTCATTTCAATCCTGTATGTAGGGAAATTACTCATGGCTTCTTTGTTATCTTATAATGAAGTTGTGCATTCTCATATTCAAGTAAGGATACCACCTGCTTGAGGGATGCAACTGTGTGAGTATCAGGCATGTAGCCAGAAGACATCAGAGGTGGAACTGTCACGAGTCAAGCTAGTCAAAGGCAGTTCCCAGCTAAATAGCATGCCAGGTTGACTGCAACGATATTACAAGACCTTCTCACATATGTTTGCTATGATGGTATCAGCTGGAAACAGAAAAAAAAGTAAAAAAGGAAGGACACCAATGTTATGTTCCTCCCATTGAATCGATCCCATGAGTCTGTTTGACAGGATACTCGACAGGATTTACTACCCATATCAATCTTGAACCTTAGATTTACATAGCCCCTCATGCACTCCACAGACTGTGCAGGGTTGATTCATCGATCAGACTGCAGTGACCTCTGATGAATAGGCTTGTGCCCCAACACAAATATGACACCGGTGCTTGGGTACTTTCTCTCTCAAGTTTGTGTCTTCCATGGACTGCATTCCTTTTGACATGGTCTATTCAGCTTGTCGCCTCCCTTGCATATCATATCCAATGTTTGCTCAGTTACTCATGCAATTGGATGTGCAGCAGCCACACTTCGGATGGTCACAGAAGTTTTTGCAGCCACTCACATGTCTCCTTGGTGGGCAATCTCTTGATAAAGTTACTATCAACTCATTGTTGATAGAATCTGTAGAATACTTAGTAGTCACTAAGTAAAAACTACAGTACTACAAAAAGAGTAAGTGTGCGCTATTTGCTTATGTAATGCGGTGGCTATGCTACAGCACACCGGTTGTCTAACTCCAACACTCCCCCTCAAGCAGTGGTGGGTGTAGGTACTCGAAATAAAGAAAGATAGGTAAAACGAAAAAATACCTGAATGGTAGCAACTTCGCAGAGGTAGTGTTCAATACAAACTGTGCATCAGGGGAGGTTTGAAGTGCTGGTATTCCCAGATAATTATGTTAAGTAGTTATCTGTCTGATATGAATTGGATAATGGTGTATAAGGCATGATCATCTACAAATCATAATGATAACAGTCAGATAATGCATTAGATAACCTGGCAGACATTTTACTATCTGGTCAACTGCATATAGGCCTGATATAAGAATTACAATACTTTTATCATCATGATATAATGATGACAAGAGCTGATATGTCATATATAATAATGTCATGTAATTGACAGTACATTATAATTGCTCATCAGATAATATCATCATGATATGAATGACAATATTCTTTTCAGTCTGATTTCACTTTGATCATCAACATCTAGTCTTGCCATCTATATCATTTTATGATCATTTGAACAACTCTTCCCCAGCCACAAGTGTGGGAATGTCTTTGTAATGACTGTATAGTACATGTTATATAAACTCATCCTCTCTCCCCTTCTCTCTCTTCTTCACTCTTGTCTCTGAGTTCTACCTCAGGGCAAGAGTCACTCTAAGACTTTAAGTCTCAGAGTTCATATCCAGGTAAGTGTACCCTTGTGTGAAGTCATCTGTGAGTGTCTTTCCCTGTTTAATTTTCGCTTTTTTGGAGGTTTAAGTAGTTCATACTTAGTAGGTAGTGTAGTGAGTAGGTACTGATTATGTAAACAATATGGAATGGAATTGCTTTCTGGTAATATCATGATTGATAAGTCCAATTGAAGGTTGCTATAGCAAATTTTATTTCTAAGCTGTTGGTGGTGTCAATGACAATTGTTGGTAATGTCTGATAATGAAAGACATATATGATCTACTGTTCACATTCTGATACATATGATCCACTCTACCTAAATGATTACTTTTGACCAATGCTGCCAAGGCTCCCAGAGAATATATAGCATTACCAATGTGTATATCATTATGATATACCTTATAGGGCTTTACAGGGTAGATAAAGTCTTATATAACATTATCATTTCATTAAAATTTTCCTGATGTGGCCCATGGCTGGGCTCGGCCTTGACTCTGAGGTGTGATACTTCATGTGCACAAATGTAGTTACCCAATTTGGAAAGTCACGTTGTGCTTGTGGCTCATGCATCATCTCTGCAGCATGGTCACCTTCGAATTGCTGTAGAGGCTTCATTTTCGCGTTTTGCGCCCTGGAAATTCATACATAGCTTCTGTAGGTCGCATGTAACATTTCTGTCGACTTAGAATCGCGCTTTTCGGTCTGATAATGGCCTGGTAATGATTTTGCTCGTTCTCAAGCCTTGAGTGCAATACCTTGTACAGCACGTGAACGTAGTTGCCCAATATGGTAAGTTGTGTTGTGCTCATGACCTGCATGTCGTCTCTTCGTTGATTGCATGGCCTGCACACCTCCTGCATCACCTCTGATGCATCGTTGACACTCTGCCTGTGTCCTGGACTCTCTGGTAAGGCTTCAAGAGGTTCCTATACCCTCTTGTGGATGTGTGATCATGTTATCACATCCTCAGTATGTGTTCTTGCCCTTCCACTTTCTTCTAACCTCTCTAGATTCAATTTTGATTTGTCCTTGTCAATGTCTTGGCTTGATGGCTTCATGGGATCACTTTCAGAGTCTTTTGGGTGGCCCAGGTATGTTTCTTGGCCTATACATCAGCAAAACCATTAATCACTGTATGGCACTGTACAGCTTGCAACAGCCCACTACAGTGCCCACAGTGCCACAGAAAGGTCCCCCCCTGTACAGTACTGTTGCAGCACTGTACAGTCCTGTACAACTACTACGCTTTTTTTGTAATCTCACTACCATTTTTTGCTAATACCACTACTATGCTTTTTTCCTAATCCCACTACCATTTTTTCCTAATACCACTACTATGCTTTTTTCCTAATCCCACTACCATTTTTTCCTAATACCACTACTACACTTTTTTCCTAATACCACTACCATTGTTTGCTAATACCACTACTACGCTTTTTTGCTAATCTCACTACCATTTTTTGCTAATAACACTACTACACTTTTTTCCTAATCCCACTACACCTTCAAGCTAATAGGACTATATCACTCAGTCACACAGAAATCAAATCAAAAGTAGTAATATATTCAAATTCAAGTACTACCACATAATAGCCTAATACAACTACGCTTTGTTGCTAATAACACTACCTACTACACTTTTTACTAATAGTACTACACTTTTTGCTAATACTACTACCCTGTTTGCTAATACTACTACGCTTTTTGGTACTACTACTACACTTTTTTCTAATACCACTACATTTTTTGGTAATCAAATGCATGGTAGTAGTGGGCTAATGGCATACACTACCCCACAGTAGGAATTGGCCTTTGTTTGGTCGGCTGTGGGCGCTTGCGTGAAAGGTGTGAGCTTTAGTGTCCACTATATTGTGTTTTGGGGAATTTTTTGGACTTAGCAAAATTTCGAGGCATTAGTGGCTGTGCTCACTTGGCAAAAAAGCAAATCACTACTACGCTTTTTTGCTAATCAATACTACTGTACATTTCCTAGTCACACTACAAATATTTGGTAGTCAAAAAAGCGGACTCTACTACACTTGTGGTAATCAAAAGTGTACACAACATTTAACTACTCAAACACTAATCAACACTACACTTTTTTGGTAGTCAAAAAAGCGAACTTTTACTACACTTTTTTGGTAATCAAAAGTGTAAACAACATTTCACTAGTCAAACACTAATCAACACTACACTTTTTTGGTACTCAAAAAGTGCGGACTTTACTACACTTTTGGTAATCAAAAGTGTACACAACATTTAACTACTCAAACACTAATCAACACTGCACTCAATTGGTAATCAAAAAAGCGCCACAACACTACACTTTTTGTAATACAAATGTACACAACACTTTGCTAATCAAACACTACAAAACACTACACTCATTTGGTAGTCAAAAAAGCGGACTTTACTACACTTTTGGTAATACACATCTACACTACACTTTGCTAATCAAAACACTACAAAACACTACACTTATTTGGTAGTCAAAAATGCGAACTTTACTACACTTTTGGTAATACACATCTACACTACACTTTGCTAATCAATTACTAATCAACACTATACTTATTTGGTAGTCAAAATAGCAGACTTTACTACACTTTTGCTAATCAAAACAATTACCACTACACTCATTAGGTAATCAAAAATGCCCCACAACACTACACTTTTGGTAATAAAATGTACACTACACTACACTAATTGTATTTTGCCTATATCTCAACCATTTTTGCATGGATGGATGAGATAAGCATACCTCTGGGGTCCTCTAGTCAGGCACTACAACTTTCATTATGACATCTTTGAAATTTAATTTTTGAGACATCCAATTTTTTCGGTATTTTGCATTTTTCTCACCCATTTTTGGGCATATTGATGAGATAAGCATATTCCCACAATCCTGTGATCCAGGCCCACAACTTTCATTATGACATCGTGGCTGTACAGTGACATCTGTGGGAAGCCCCTATCTCTGTAGCACTGTGTGTCTGTAGGCCTGTCACTCTGTAGGAGCCTGTGGGGAACTGTGGACTGTGTGACATGGTATTGTCACACAATTGTCACACTGTGCCTGACTGTGCACTGTGACACTGTGACACTGTGGCACTGTAGGATGCTGTGACATCACTGTGGCACTGTGGCCTCTGTGCCAAAAAGATGGTTTTGCTGATGTAGTACTGTGGCCACTGGTGCTGACTGACTTTGTCTCCAGCTAGCAGCTTTGCTTTGACTTGTTTTGAGTTGCAGCTCATGCTGCTCATTGTGCCATCCATTTGGCACTTCCATCCATCCATCTCAACTCCTCCAGCATCGTTTTGACACTTCCATTTGGCCTCAGCAACTCCCAATCCTTCGTTGGCCTCCTCTTGGCCTCTTGGCCCTCTACTTTGACTTGGGACATTCATATTGACATTGTTCCAGTTTCGGACACTGTCAGGGCACTCCTGTAGTGTCCAGGCCTCAATGGTAAGGTCCAGGGATGTTCCAATTCCCTCTCAAGCATGTGAGATTGGGTTATCACAGCTTTGGTACCCTTCCTCGTCCTCTTGCCTTCCAATGATATTTCTAGCTTCAAATTTGACTTGTCCCCTTCGGCATTTGGGTCAATAGACCCTGTGGAAACATTTTCGGAGTCTCACTGGTGGCCATGATGACACAGGTAAGTCGCCTTGCATGTTCTGGCTTCGACACTTGTCCTGACTCTCTTCAGCTAGTAGTGCTCCCTCGTCTCACTCTGGGTCAACATTGCCACTGGTTGACATGTTGTCCTTGCTGGCTCTTGGCTTGCTATGACCCCCAGCTGTCTCCCCTTCAACACCTCTCACTACAGGCCTCTCACCTGGGCTTGTAGGTCGCCCAAAGGTAAAATCTTGATTTCAGGTACTCAGCGCCTCAGTTGGCACATTTCGTGGGGTAGTTACATCGATGTCACCAATGCCTACTTGTCTCCATGGCATGGTGGGTTCAGGTAGCTTGTCTAGGCATATACCAAGCACTCTTGAAGTATTCATGTGCCCTCATGGGTGCATCTTGGTGCTGCTTGTAGACCTAGACTGCTCCCCCTCAAGCAGTGCTCCCATCATAGGTATCCATTCAGTTTTGACATGGTGTGGCTCAATATTCTCGCCACCACCATCACTTGCCACTTGGTCCTCATCAGCCTGCTCGTTATGGGCTGTTGGCCATCATAGGATGCCCCCAGGGTCATATACAGTGAGATTTGGGTCTTTGGTAGGGAAGCTCTGGCTATTCATTGTTTGGTTATAGCTGTTCTTGATGCTGCTAGTAAGCTCAACATCAAAGCTCAAATCCTTGGTCCACTCTCCCTTGAGCTTGATGCTTGGGGGTGTCTTGGGTTGTGGTATGGGTAGGTCATCTGGGATGTCTCGTATGCACACCATGGCACTTGTTCTCCACCCCTCGATCAACCTTTTGTGTCGCATGGCCTTCCTGTCGATGTCCTGGACCTCAACCAGCTTCTCGACCTCAACTGGCTTCTCAACCTCGACCGGCTTCTCAACCATCCCTTCTAGCACTTCTATGTGCTTGCTTTCGAGTGGCTCCACTGCCCTCGAACTCAGCTGCTCATGCAGCTCAGGTAGGTTTTCTTTGACCTTGACACTTTGTGGTGAAACCTGCTGGGCTGCTCCAAATGCTGCCTCAGCTCCATCTTTGCTTCTCACCTTGGTAAGTCCATTCTTGAGCCTCTCCTTCACTGGTGGCTCCACTGACAACTCACTAGGCTTCACAAATGATTCATCTCGTGTCTTGTCATTGCTCAATGCCTCAATAGGCTTCTTGATGGGTAAGGATATTGGGGTAGGGTCTCAAAAGGTAGTCACTAGATAGTTGAACATCTCATGTGATGTCTTCGACCTTTGAAACTTGAGTATGAGTGGGATTGGGACTGTCTGGTAAAGCAACATTTTTACTTGAGCATCTTTGCCCTCCCATCGTAAGGTTTCGTCACTCAGTTCCTGGCCTGAGATAATACCCAGCCAGCCCTTTGTGGCTGCAGCTTCAAGTAAGCTCTCCTGGAAAACCTTCCAATTCTTTCCATCCAGTTCAAGCTCTGGAATGGTTGAGTTGGCCATCTCATATTCCAGATTCCACCACTAGGCAGGGCTCATAACCTGATAGAATCTGTAGAATACTTAGTAGTCACTAAGTAAAAACTACAGTACTATGAAAAGAGTAAGTGTGCGCTATTTGCTTATGTAATGCGGTGGCTATGCTACAGCACACTGGTTGTCTAACTCCAATAGTTGTACTTCATGGTGCCCAACTCACTCTGTGTCGTCTTTGAGCTTCACCCTGTCTGGGTCATGGACTTCTGTGTGGAGGCTTTATCTGCCTTGGAGTGTGCTCAACTAAATGCACATCATGACTCCAAGGAAGCAGCTAACTGCCCTTCCTGTGAAGGGTTCTCAATGGTACACAGATCCATGCATTCTCCAGCACTTTCTGCTTACTTTTCTCCAGCATTATTTGGATCTCATACTAGAATTCTAACCGGCATTGACCCATCACTCCCCAGAGTTCAACATTCAACATTCAAGCTTCACCCTGTTGGTCCCTCACCTGCTCCACTATCAATACCCCCTCTCTGTGGTCTGCCAATGTTCTGTCATGTCCATATTACTCGATGTTGTCCACCTTGGGCTTGTTACATACTCTCATAGCCATCCTAACCATGCACCTTGTACATCCATTTGATACTGGGCATATGTACTATACAAAGACACAAGTAACATGCTTGAACAAATCCTTGCTTGATCCACCCAAAATTGTGCAGGGGCTTACCACAAAAATCACACAGTGTGATTACTTTTGATGCTGTGGATGCAATATCCTAGTGACCGAGATCATGTCTGACTGTGCAGATTGACTTCTGTTGAATTCTTTTGTACTGTTAACCATAGCATTAAATTTGGGCAACATGCAGAACTCTAACATACATAGCTGTCCAGTTCAGGCAATTCCAGCCTCTCGCATGCAGGCCATGCTAAACAGAGAAGGCTGCTATCTGGATCCCTCAAGTCTTGTGAGACCATCTATGGCATCACAGGTCAGATCGTTGTTGGTGGTAAATAATGCTGAGCCATCGGGAGCTTACATTCAGAGGGTTTGAATACCAAGTTGCTGGTTGATTGTATTGCTGGACAATAAAAATGTCCACTTTCCCAGTGTCCTGTCAGATAGGCAGTGGGCAATGCAAGCTGCTAAGCAAAAAAGACATAGCTGACCCTGTTTCATACAGTCAACGGAGCATGATCATCATGGTGAGGATAGTAGAGCACACCAGATAAAGTATGGTTGCAGTCCCAGGCATTGTCATCACAAGGAACCCAAATGTGGATGACAGACAATCGGACTGTTCATCAATAAATATGTCCATTTTCCCTGTGGTTTGTCAGATCATCTGCTGGGGAATGCAAGTTACCAAGCGAAAGGAAAAGACCAACCCTGTCTCCTAAAATCAACAAAGCCTGACCATCATAGTATAGTTGCAGTAAATACTGGGTCTGGAAAATTACCACCTCTAGCTCACCCTTCTTGCATTACTGCTATGCCCACACCTTCTCTTCCTGTTGAGATCAAATGGATGATTTTCATCCTGTGTGCTCAACACAAAGACTGGCATGCTTACCTAGCAGTGGCCAGGCATGTTTGAGTGTGGTTAGCACTGGATTTTCATGATGACGAGCAGACATACCTAATAGATTATAGGCTGGAGCCCATTGCCTATTGCATAGTACAATTACCCTCTGACAGGGTTGCCAAGAAGTTCCTTCAGTCCATCAGGTCTTGTCCTGAATTTGCAGAAAAAACAGTCAAGGTATTATTCTTTGGGGCTGCAGTTGCGATCGAGATGGCAGGGGAAATTCTGGAGCTTTGCTGCAGTATCGAAGACCTGACACTGTGCATTCCATGCCACCTCATTGGCAAAAATCCTGTCCTTGAGCCAATGAATGCTCTGCAGCGACTCCATACCCTCTCCATTGACCTAGCCTCAATCTTCAATAATCGTGTCATATACCTACCTAACATCGACACCCTGCACCACATTACTCACCTTCACATATCCAATGTGTGGGCATCCTGGCAGGGCAGCTCCCAGACAATTGGAGTAGAGGGACTTGAACAAATTACCCACCTTTCCTTCCACCTCTCCACGTTGCACATGGAGGTATCAATGTTGAGAGGGGTCTTGAGGCGAGATAATCTTGTGGCAATGGTTTTGTGGCAGAAGTGGTCTGTGACTGATGACCAGGTGCAAGAGTGGTTGAAGTCACATGACCTCGCCAACAGGTGCATCATCATCTTGAACTCAGCTGACTTCTTCAGCACTATGCAAGGTGGTGGGTTCTGGAACTATGCAGAGTGTCTGGTCAACTGGTGCAGGAGGAACGATGGGGAGTCTACTTAGTGTTTGATAGGTTAACATGCATGCTTACTTCTGAGGCTCAGCTTAAGCTGAACCATTTGAAATCCCTGAGCATCTTCGCACAATTGCACATATGGACTAAGTGAACAGATATGAATGAAGGTCAGATGCATACTAGTTGGAGGAATGTCGTCAGAATGCTGTGTAACCAAATAGTTTATGTGTATTAAACCGTCTCAGCAGAATGTAGGAAATCCAGGGAAGTAGTCATAGCCTTGACCTTGCTGTGAGACCACGAGACAGTGAGCTGGGGGATCAGTTTGTCTTATGCACCATGGTCCACTTGCATTAGAAGGATCTGCAGGATCACAAGGACTCATAACAGTAACTTCCAGCATCTCACAGCATGAACTTACCTGAGAAGTCCAAGACAGCACTTCCAATGCCATTTCAGCGTATGGATGAACCTAACATATGGTCATGAAATGCTATGGTCATGACATGGGAAATGGATAAACCAGACAGATGTTGGTGTAAATGCGGCCAATGGACAATATTGAAGATTGGGTCTATGAAGTTTTCGTAGTACAGAACATGAGTGCTGAGTATATTATGGTCAGAGAGTAAATACGTACCTGGACCTCCACACTTGGAAAATGTGAAATGCCCAAACTTGCAGAGAGAATTGTGCAGGTTGAATTCTTGATCGAGTGTTAGAGTCACTGCAGCATACAGCATAGATGATGCTCACACCTTTTGGTAGTTCCCATTTTGTGTGATGAAGCTCAGATGTTTCATAGCATATGGTACCGATGGTGAAGAAACCTACTTCAGTGCCTTCTTCGATAGCTGCTAGTCAAGCTTCAGCTGAGGACAGATAAATGGCATTCAAACGTACTTGGGAACTCTTTCATTTGTCCTGGGGTTTCCAGCTTCTCTGGCCATTTGTTCTTTTTCACTGCCTTAGAACATGTAGAGTACTTCTCCTGTTATTGAGTTAGGTATTGCTAGCATTAGTTGGCTTTGTCTCCACTACAGCAGCACTCAGTCAGTCAGCACATGAGCATGCCCAATCACGTGACTGATGAGACTTCTGACTACGGTCCTTGTGTACCAAGATCCTTGCCCAGCTTGCACCATGCTCGGAGTCCAGCATATGTGTTCTAAGCAAATACTGTGTTTTCTCATCGTTTTGTATTTCAGGCTCTCACTGTGCATTGAGGTTGTCATAATGACCGGTCACTTCAGGTGTGCAAGCACCTGCAATCCTTAGGCCGTCTTACTGATCAAAAGATGTACTTCAGGTGTGGAGCAGGTACTTGTGATCGTGTCTTTGAAAGCAGCTGCAGTGTGACCCCCAGTGAAAACTGGTTATGACGTGGTGTGACAATAGCTGACTAGATGTGACCCAGCCAGAGAAGTAGGATAGCGTCATACCAGGTCAGAATTGTGTAGTAAAATGAGACTAATGTAATATGCGGGGGCACAACCCCATAGTACGACAGATGACTTATTCTGTCAAGTCATACTGGCACATACCACGACATATCCCGCTGCCCCCTTGCTATGTTCATGCAATATGCTCGTAAGTGACTACATATGACCTGGTATCACCAAGTCATATCTGCTAATATATTGGCATATTCATTTATTAGCGGCACATGCTGCATTGGTATGGCTCAAAATGACCATTTATTACGCAGTAGGACTCTACGTAGTACAGGATTACCCCCCTCCCCTGGCGGGGGATGCAATAAATACATGCGATGATGGTGCAGTATGCGATGCGAAGGAACATACGAAGGAGTAATGCGAACTTTGATGCGAGGGAACAATGCGAGGGAACTTTGATGTGAAGGAACGATGCGAGGGAACGTTGATGCGAGCAAACGAGACGATGGAATATGGAATGTTGATGTGAGCAAATGAGACGACGGAACGTTGATGCGAGTAAACGAGATGACAGAACATTGTGAGGAACAATGCGAGAAGCGTCGAAGCCAGTAGCGTTGAGGATAAGAGTACGAAAGTATTGCGATCCTGCGATTACCATTGGTGTGCGAGCGTCGTGAAACAGGGTATCAAGCGGGGGGACTGAGAACAGACTGTGGGCTACAGAGAGGGTACACGTTTAGTGAAGCTTGCCATTCTCAATAACAGCCTTGACCCAGCCGTTGTCTTTGACCTGATGACGCATTAGCATGGTTTTTAAGCTTACATACCACTTACAAGCTGCTTAGCCTCATTGTCATAATCTTCGCGCTAGTGTTGCCGTTGAACCGAGCTCAACTCGAAGTAAGTTCACTTCAATTCGAATTCTACTCAGTTCGATCAGTTCGACAGTGCGAAGTAGAACAAAGTATAAAGCAAACTGTACCGAAGTGGCACGTCATACCATAATGGGCTAAGATAGGGCAACAACGCAATTGGATGGGCTGTTTAGCGACTTCGTTCGAGCTCAGTTCGTTATGCTTCGGTGAGTCGAAGTGTGGCCGAATTACCACTTCGATTCGACTTGGTCTGGTTCGTGGCAACACTACTTCACGCTAAGTAGGAGTTAAGGTCTTCTCGTAATAGGCACAGAAGTCCTCCTTCCAGCCATTCGTGTTCATGATCTCGACTTTTTCCATGGCTGCAGCCAGTAGACTGCTTCGCAAGTGATGTAAGTGTCAGGTAATCAATTAGGAACTTACATCGGATTGTATGATACGGGCAGCTGGATGACAGTTGACATGACCAGCATGTTTTCCTTGTTGGATGGGATTGTTGAAACTTGCTGCAGGACTACAAGTTGCCTGACAGCGACTTGGGAATCCTGCATATATGCGCCATCAATGACCCGGTTTCAAGTCAAAGTAGTGCTTACGATCACTTTGTTTATTGATTTCTGGCATGAATGGTGTGAACGTCTGTTGCTGAGTGGGTAGGAGACCTTGCGGGGACAAGATGAGTTGAGGGGACAATGCGGGAATTTACCTTCGGTGAATTTCCCATGTGTACAACTCCAGGGCCCTGCTTACAAATGACAGTGTGTTACCAGAGGGAAACGCTGCATAACGAGCTGCGTAGGTATGCATAGGGAGTACGTAGGGAATGTGCCGTTCGACATGCATAGGCCTTGCACGTTGCACTGTGCAGCGCAGTCAGTGTAACACATCGCAACACAACGCAGTCCCAAAAAGGAAAGTTTCATAAAAACTATCGACTACAGCATATTTTTCATATTGGTTTCACATCTCATCAGCTAGGGTCACACTGCGTGATAACCAGTTTTCACTGGGTGTGACCCTCCACTGCTTGAGCTGCCTGCACTACCAAGTACAATCCGGCAAGCAGCGGGGCAAGCAAAACCTACCACAACCATCCCTTGCAACTTCCTCACCTTCAAAGAATGCATGCCAAGAAGACCATGTTCTCACAATCCCATGCTCCGATACCACTGGAAGTGTTTCCAACACTCATATCCCATCGACTTCAGGTGTGCTCCAAGCTAATATCATCGAAGTCACTCCCGAACTCACAACTGAATAGGATTGCAGACTGTACTCTGTCAGTTGCCTCCAACAGTAGTCTGTCATGCTCAAAAGTGGCAGACACAGACTTGTGCCTGCCAGAATCCAGCCCAGATTCACATCATAGCATTCCAGAACCATCATGCCATCCCACTTGTCCTCGCCATCTACCTGCATGTTTTAGGGACATGTTGCCAGAGCCACCAGTCCCAGTAGCCACTGATCCTCCTGCTGCCCAAATCATACCTTGTGTCATCCTACACGTATTTGATTCATTCTGTTCAGCATTTAATGTATTCAGCATTGCTCAGGAATATCGTCACCACCCCTCTTACAACCCCAATTCATTCCTTTCTCCCAAAGAAATGTCTAATGCCAGCTCACACATGACAGTTGATAGTCATGCTGAAACCATCCCTATGCCTCCTCCATGGCCATTTCAAACAATGTCAGTCTGGAGGTTAATGAGATGGATGTTGACCGGTGTAGGGAGGGAATCCTCCCTACCAGGTATTTTCTTTTATTTCTTTGTTTTTACCTTACAGTTTTGTGTCTACACTTTACCCTACTATACTTTTACTTAGTATTTGGTCGCATTTTGGCTTATGTAAGCCAACCTTCGCACCTACTGTACATTGTACTTACTTAGAGGAATAACAACTACTCCCCTAGAGATGAGAAGACAAGAATCTGAGCCCGAGGGACTCGGACTATTATTTCTTCGTTATCAGACCTTCGTTAGACATTATTCGACCTTCTTGGGACTTTAGGGCACATTTCAAGTCTTTTTCCTCACTCTTTGACTCTACCAGGCAACACCAGTCCCCTTGGGTTGAACTGACCCCACCCTCATCCAAAGAGAGACTTCCTAGCCTCTCCCCACACTCCTTTATCCAACTTTACACCGGTAGCAAGCAGAAGTCTGAGGCTGAAGTCTCTAGACTTGTTAGTATGGTTATCACAGCAGACGATTTCTGGCCCGATGACCTACAAAATTTTAATGCCCACATGGAGTTGAAGCAGTTTGATGCATCTAAAGAGGAACTTCAGGCCAACCATGTATTTCACAAAGATGGCTGGACAGAAACATCTGTTTCTATCAAGATACCAACTTGCAACCACAATCCTGATGGAAATGGCCAAACTTTTACCATTCTGTCATTCTTCTACTGCAAACTCAGTGCTGTTGTAGAGGCAGCATTCTCTGAACAAACATCGAGGTTTTTTCACCTAACTCCGTTCCCATGCATTTGGTGGTCCCCTGTAACAGGCAAAGAACAATGGCTATATGATGAACTGTTTACGTCCAACACTTGGATCAAGGCTCATGACGAGGTGCAGAAACAAAGACATGATGATGGGTGTACCTTAGAATGGATTATTGCAGGGTTAATGTTCTCATCCGATGCCACACACCTTATGCAGTTTGGCCATGCTTCAGCATGGCCAGTGTACCTGTTCTTTGGAAATCAGTCAAAGTACATGCAGGCATGACCTAATTCAACAGGAGCATGCCACCTTGTGGCATTCATTCCAAAGGTGGGTGAATGATCGCCCCATTTGATGCTGAATTCAATGATGAGGAATTTCTGCAGATCCCTCAAACAATCTTCAGTTTTGTATCTCAGCTCATGAAGAAGAAGAGCCAAGGTGATATCTTAGCACACTGCAAGTGAGAACTCATTCATGCAGTATGGAAAATTTTGTTGGACGAGGACTCTGTGAATGCACACAAGAATGGGATCGTAGTGAAGTGCTATGATGGTGTGTGTCGCCATATTTTTCCTCGGATTTTTACCTACTTGGCCGACTACCCAGAGAAGTAGGTGTCCCAGAACCCAAAACTTAAAGCCTGACGTCTTTTACAGAGTATTACTTGCTACCATCAGGGATAAAGGTGAATGTCCATGTCCTCGATGTCTACTTCTGAAAGGGTACTTTAGCAGGCTTGGCCTGTTGTCCGATCTCACTGCGAGAACTACAAACATCCATCAGTACTTCCACAGTCAAGTCATTGCAGCACACAATACAATCTACAAGCTTGGAGCTCCTATCAAAGGTGCTACTCCAGAACAATATCTGAAGGGTTTGTCACTGGTGCCAACTTTGGTAAGTGATTGTTTTTCCTACCATACTATGTCTGACTGCATGATCTATCAAGAACTCTTTTGCTGAAATTCTCAGTCCTCTCAGATGGAATATATTCGTGATGTTTACAGTTGACCTCCTACATGAATTTGAGCTAGGGGTATTTAAGTCAGTATTCAGGCATCTGCTGCACTTGCTATATGCCATCAATCTGGATGCTATAAATATCCTTAATGCATGGTATGTAGACATATCCTGAGTGAGGCATTATCTCACTACTACCGTCCAATTAGTTTTCGTGACATCTGTTCATTCAGTAAAGGTTCCATTCAGCGGTTTCCTCCAGATGTCTCTGAGATGTGTCAGTGTGCTGCCTGGCATTTCGAAAATGTCCTGCAGGTGAGTTGTCTGTTATACTTGTCACTACCAGCCTCCAACCATGGCCTCTCTATTCTTGGATGGTATGGTTTACCTGATCTCTCTTCCCAGTGTGCAATACCTGCTTTTGAAGGGCTATTTCCACCTGACCATGACAATGTTATTTGTACCCTATTATTCTGCCTTGCACAGTGGCATGCCCTTGCCAAGCTTCTACTACATATGGACAATTCCCTCGAACTACTCAAACACACAACAAGACTCCTGGGCCAGCAGCTGCAAAAGTTTCAAGAATTTACCTGTGCATCTTTCCAGACAACTGAACTACCCTCTGAAGCAGCAGCATGGCAGAGAGCAAGAGAGGTGAGGGTTGATTCCATGAGTGCACCATGCTCCAGCACATGTCAGCCAAAGATGTTCAACTTGTCTACTTACAAGATGCATGCTCTCAGTGATTATGCAGATACTATTCATATGTTCAGCATGACCAACTCATATACAACTTAGATAGTAAGCCAAGCATGTGGAGCATCAACTTGAGATTGACAGCACATCTAGGGAGAACTTGCCCACCGACAGTTAAAGAAAATTTACTGGAGCACCAATAAACACAACCCTACCAGCCAACTGGCCAAACAGGAAAGACAGTGTACTCATACTTGCTGGGAGCTAGACCAGTCAATAGATTCTGACTCCGAAGAGAAGGAAGAGAATGCACCACTCACAAGCCATTACAACTTATCTCATTCTTATCGCAATGTTATCAACCTGGCTACCCTCCTGAATGATCATAATGGCAATCCCACTGTCAAGGTGAGACATCCAAACAAGCTTAGGGGATAGTAATGACTCGTTGGCCAGGATTTTATTCCCAGATTGAAGGATCACCTCCTTGCAAGATTGCAAAAGCAAGAGTACAATGGTGATGAGTGGATCTTCACCTCAGAGGAATGGCATTCAGTCAGCTTTGTCAACAATCTCAACTGCATATTCATGCCAAAGCAACTACAGCTCAACTTCATGACATACGACATACGATGTGATCAGGACACTCTTTATTCAGGCCACGGGGATACCATCATGATGTGCTCATGTGAAGAAGGAGCCAGTGCCCACCCTTTCTGGTATGCCCAGCTAATTAGAGCCTGCATATTCCATGTCTACTATGAGGGTGCACAGCATACAATGGACATGCTCTGGGTCCATTGGTTGGGAGTTGAACCTGGGTACCACTGGGGTATTAACCAAGCTCATTTGCCAAAAGTCAGTTTTGTGCCAGACTGCGAGTCAGCAGGGGCTTTTGGTTTTGTTGACCCTGCACTCATAATCCATGCATGTCATCTTATTCCTGTTTTCACAGAAGGACAGACAGACTCTCTCCTTTGCCAAGGTCCATCGCTTGCATGGCCAAAAGATAAGGTCGATGACTGGAAATCTTATCATGTGAATATGTAAGTAGGATACAAAGATGACATCTCTCTGAAACTAATCATCAGGGAACCTTTGATGTGCTGGTATTCCCAGTTAATTATGGTAAGCAGTTATCTGTCTGATATGAATTGGATAATGGTGTATAGGGCATGATCATCTATAAATCATAATAATAATAGTCAGACAATGCATTAGAATACCTGGCAGACATTTTACTATCTGGTCAACTGCATATAGGCCTGATATAAGAGTTACAATACTTTTATCATCATGATATAATGATGACAAGAGCTGATATGCCACATATAATAATACTATGTAGTTGACAATAGATTATAATTGCTCATCAGATAATATCATCATCATATCAATGACAATATTGTTTTCAGTCTGATTTCACTTTGATCATCAATATCTAGTCTTGTCATCTATGTCATTTATGATCATTTGAACAACTCTTCACCAGCCACAAGTGTGGGAATGTCTTTGTAATGACTGTATAGTACATGTTATATAAACTCATCCTCTCTCCCCTTCTCTCTCTTCTTCACTCTTGTCTCTGAGTTCTACCTCAGGGCAAGAGTCACTCTAAGACTTTAAGTCTTAGAGTTCATACCCAGGTAAGTGTAGCCTTGTGTGAAGTGATATGTGAGTGTCTTTCTCTGTTTTATTTTCGCTTTTTTGGAGGTTTAAGTAGTTCATCATACTTAGTAGTGTACTCAGTAGGTACTCATATATTGAATGAAATTGCTTTCTCATAATATCATGATTGATAAGTTCAATTGAAGGTTGCTATAGCAATTTTTATTTTAAGCTGTTGATGGTGTCAATGACAATTGTTGGTAATGTCTGATAATGAAAGACATACATGATCTACTGTTCACATTCTGATACATATGATCTACTCTACCTACATGATAACTTTTGACCAATGCTGCCAAGGCTCCCAGTCAATATATAGCATTACCAATGTGTATGTCATTATGATGTACCTTATAGGGCTTTACAGGGTAGATAAAGTCTTATATAACATAATCATTTCATTAAAATTTCCCTGATGATGCATAGCCTAGCTTCACAGACTGGAATATGTTTGCACAGTTCTCTCACATTGGAGTAGGCCATGAAGTTCAGTATTCTGTCTCAGTGCAAATGAACATGGAAGACATAAGTGATGACTCTGACAAGGGAGAGACTTCACAAGTACCTGGTAATGAAGGGCTACTGGGCAAACAAGAGTATGAGGATGATAGGATGGATGAGGTTGATCCTCTGAGTGACTCTGATGACAAGGATGAAGATTGTATTAACTTGGCAAGCAGTCTTGATGGAGATGGATCTGACAGAGAGTCAAATAGCGAAGAAGATACTGATGTTGACTTGATATTTTGAAGACAGCACTTGCCCAAGTTTATGTACAATGCCATTGATTACTACTAGCTGTAATCACCTGTTCTTGACATCAGGAAAATTTTAATGAAATGATAATGTTATATAAGACTTTATCTACCCTGTAAAGCCCTATAAGTTATATCATAATGACATACACATTGGTAATGCTATATATTCTCTGAAAGCCTTGGCAGCATAGGTCAAAAGTAATCATTCAGGTAGAGTGGATCATATGTATCAGAATGTGAACAGTAGATCATATATATCTTTCATTATCAGACATTACCAGCAGTTGTCATTGACACCACCAACAGCTTAAAATGAAAATTGCTATAGCAACCTTCAATTGAACATATCAATCATGATATTACAAGAAAGCATTTTCATTCAATATCAATTACATAATGAGTACCTACTGAGTACACTACTAAGTATGATGAACTACTAAAACTCCAAAAAAGCGAAAATAAAGCAGAAAAAGACACTTACAGATGACTTCACACAAGGCTACACTTACCTGGGTATGAACTCTAAGACTTAAAGTCTTAGAGTGACTCTTGCCCTGAGGTAGAACTCAGAGACAAGAGTGAAGAAGAGAGAGAAGGGGAGAGAGGATGAGTTTATATAACATGTACTATACAGTCATTACAAAGACATTCCCACACTTGTGGCTGGGGAAGAGTTGTTCAAATGACCATAAAATGACATAGATGACAAGACTAGATGTTGATGATCAAAGTGAAATCAGATTGAAAAGAATATTGTCATTCATATCATGATGATATTATCTGATGAGCAATTATAATGTACTGTCAACTACATAGCATTATTATATATGGCATATCAGCTCTTGTCATCATTATATCATGATGATAAAAGTATTGTAATTCTTATATCAGGCCTATATGCAGTTGACCAGATAGTAAAATGTCTGCCAGGTTATCTAATGCATTATCTGACTACTATCATTATGATTTGTAGATGATCATGCCTTATACACCATTATCCAATTCATATCAGACAGATAACTACTTACCATAATTAACTAGGAATACCAGCACTTCAAACCCCCCCTGATGACTTGTAGGCAGTTGTTTGTGACTCAGCTCTTTTGACTTTATTCCTCCTGTGAGTCATGCAGTGTCATGCACCAAAGGTGTTTGGCGACATGAGCATGGACCCAAAAGCTGAATGATGAAGAATGGAGAAGCCTAGCCCCAATGCGCAGAATGACTGGAGTGTCTAGCAGTCATCCATCGCACAAGAACCACCCTTAACATTAGGGAAGAAACCGCTCAAGTGCCGAATAAAAGTTTTTGAGCGCCAGTTTATGGCATTCCAATTTTTCGAATATCTCAGCCATTTCTAAAGATATCGACATCGTTCCCACGCTCACAGAAAGCTCTCGACCACGCCATCCTGCCTACCAAATTTGGTGACGATCCTCGCCCTCCACAATTTTCTGCATCATTTCTGCCAACGAACGCCCATTTCGCCACTTTTTGTTGTAATGGCCACCTCTTCGACGATCTCTTCGCTCATCCCCTTTGCCAGGGAGAATAACTATGAGTACTTGCCAGGAATCCCCACTAGCATTCACCCTGAAGCCTCCTGGTTCATCCCTCTCTCATCCATGACCTCCCATCCTATCGCTTTGGGACAGCGAGTTCTCCTTGTCAGTCTGACATCGAGGAGGACTTTCTTTGGTCGTCTCAGGTCTGTTGTCAGGCTTGAAAAATCATACATGGTTGTTTCAGTTTCTCCAGTTGAAGAAGCATATGGATCCTTTGTCCCTGTGCCCTGCAACATCTACCTCTCAATCCCATCCTTCATACTTCCAAAATTGCGACAGGTTCAATACCAATTACT
The DNA here is from genome assembly GCA_024613185.1 of Pisolithus microcarpus. Lineage (NCBI taxonomy): Eukaryota > Fungi > Basidiomycota > Agaricomycetes > Boletales > Pisolithaceae > Pisolithus > Pisolithus microcarpus. The sequence continues at coordinate 844,321 of JANFAI010000002.1, read as the reverse complement.
GTCATCCAGTCTATCTGATTGCATTCATGATGAATTTGAGACACTTCTCCCTGCTCTTATGGGAGAAGATGGCCCTTCCTCCTCCTCAAACCCTCCAGAACACTAGCTGCAGCTAATGCAGGTCGCTTTACAGAGAGGAGGAAAGGGGGAAAGTTGCGAAATCCTATGCCCTGACTACCCTGGAGACCCCCAAAATTGGCCCCTGGCAGAAACCCCCACCATTCTTCGTTTGGACACACAGCAAGTCACCATAATGCATCCAGATCTCAGATCTAGGAGTCACTATGACTCATTTGCAGTCATATCCCTTAAGCAGCAGTGACCAGTGCACTTACACATTCCCCTTTTCGCATTATTCATCTGTTCCTTGATGACTCATTCCATTTTCAAATTGATTAGTGATAATCTTTGTCATGCTTACTGGTTTTACTTACCAATTGCTTACTGTCCTTACTCATCCTTACAAAGCCTTACCAATCCTTTACCAATCCCCTTACCAATTGCTTACAGATCACTTACAAAGTGTTGCTCCATATTTACTGCAGGCTACACTACCTTTTGTATATAAAGTACCAGTATGTCGACAGCAATCAAGAAGCTACTAGCCAAGCTACTTGCCCACTCAATTGCCTACCTATTAGGCCCAATCATTGTCGCTTTTGAGCCCCTCATCATTATCTCTATTCCTGCAGTATTTGAGGCTCCATTAAGGGTCTACTTACTGTCATCATTATCATCATCTTACATCACTTCTAGGCTCAGAGCAGCCTATTCTCTTCACTTTTTTCAGTCTTCCCCTGCTCCCCCTTCGTCAGGAGCACCCATACCCTCTGCCCTAGCCCCCTCTAGGTGCACAGAACCCCTCCCCCATTTTATTTTAAACAGATCCCTTGAGCCAAAGCCCGTGTAGGAAAACCACCAACTCAGCAATTGTCTTTGTGTTGGGTTTTTTTTGGTGTTCTTGCCATTGATCCACACATCAACTCACAGCAGGTGGCACACTTGTCAGTCTTCGGTTGCTTCTGTGTGTATGGTGTGTGGGGAGTACCTTTGGTGGTGTCACTTTTCTGATCTCAGCAGTGTTGTTTTGTGTGGGTGGTCCCAGTCAGCACTGATTGGTATTGGTCTCCTTCCTGGATCTTGGTGAGATTGTGGTAATGGGTATGTTAATTTATTTCCTTGGTTTTGTTATATATGCTGGACTGGAGATGCATCTGCTCCATCTGCAGACTCAGGTTTGATGCTCCAGACAAGCAGCTATCACCGTCTTGCAGGCCAAAGACTTGAATCTGAACTTGCTTGCAAGTGCACCATCTCAAGTACTCATCATATGGGTACGCTCACCGTCAAGCTAGGCTCAGCCCTCATTGTTCCGAAGAGCATTACTGTCACTGAAGTTAGTCAGCTTTGTGCCACCAAGTGCACAGACTGCATACTCATTGTTGACGATGAAGAAAGACTGCAGAATATTTACAGCCAAAGATATGGCCCATGGAGTGTGTCGTCTATCTCTCGCTTTCCAGAGCTAACATGGTGCAGGTTACAGCAGATGGGCTGGATCTACACTGTACACCCACCAGTCAAATAATGAAGCAGAGTCCCATGGTCACTTGTGACATGACAAATGCGACTGAGATTCTTCAACCCATTCATGAGGGATGCTTCGAGAGATTGTACATGGGAAACTCACCTCATATCCTACTGATTTCACTTTGTCATACATGGATGCGGATGGTGACATGGTACTGATCATGTCCTATTCTGACACTGCACATGCTGTTAAGATTACAAGAACCAGAAGTTCAGATTGGATTCTTCTAGTTATCGAGGGTGGTAAACATTGGACCAAGGCCAGGGCAGATGAGAGCGAAGATGAGACTAAGGCAGCTCTAGATGCTGTGTAGGAATAATTGAAGGTGCTGGACAGAATGGAGTCAACTGCTGAACCCTGAACTGTCCCACCATTGCCCCCCACCAATGTCTGTTGTTCTGGAGGAGCTGTCAATGTCCTCTTCACATGGACAATTCACTGGCATATGTACACACCCCATTGCTATCTGGTAAAACACTCGACTGTTTGTCCCCTTCTCTCAACCATAGACTTGTTCTGTCTGTCCCGTTGATAGACCAAAATGTGGTATGTATGTGTTCCGGTAACCCCAATCAGGTACACACTACTTACAGGACAAGTTTCTAGGATTTCCCTACTCTCACTGTGCACTCTGGGATGGCAACCGCAAGTAGTAGGTGCATGATTAGGGATTGTATTATATGATAGAAGCAAGAAGGATACTGCCCAGCAAATTTCGAGGCAAATCTGTGATGAGCACTGGATTCAACCAAAAATTGCGGAGATGTACTGGAAGTCACTCATGTGTAGGTAATGTTACAATGGCCCAAAAACCCATATCTTGCATTCAAAATGCATGGGGATGCCACATATCACAGTGGATGATTGACACTCACTTACACAGTCTTACAAGGGCTGATAATTACAAGGTGGGATTTCAGCAGGTTTCCTTGCATGGATAAGATGTCACCTTGCTAGTTGCAAGGTTTCTGTCCAGGCATATTTACATGGGAACTGGTGTGCATCTGAAACTCCTTCCAACTCAGGCCTTTTTTTCCCACACTTCATTACAGACAGACACAAGGCTTGTATTTTACAGTTTGTAATGCTTTCATACAGTGACTGATAACCCTGCATTTCAGTTGTTGCCATCCACCATGCTGAAGTTTTGTCCTGTAGAGCCACCAGGACTCTGCCTGCTGACACTCCTGATGATTTCATTCATCAGGGAACCTTTGATGTGCTGGTATTCCCAGTTAAACATGGTAAGTAGTGATCTGTCTGATATGAATTGGATAATGGTGTATAAGGCATGATCATCTATAAATCATAATGATAATGGACAGACAATGCATTAGAATACCTGGCAGACATTTTACTATCTGGTCAACTGCATATAGGCCTGATATAAGAGTTACAATACTTTTGTCATCATGATATAATGATGGCAAGAGCTGATATGCCACATATAATAATAATATGTAGTTGACAATAGATTATAATTGCTCATCAGATAATATCATCATCATATCAATGACAATATTCTTTTCAGTCTGATTTCACTTTGATCATCAATATCTAGTGTTGTCATCTATGCCATTTATGATCATTTGAACAACTCTTCCCCAGCCACAAGTGTGGGAATGTCTTTGTAATGACTGTATAGTACATGTTATATAAACTCATCCTCTCTCCCCTTCTCTCTCTTCTTCACTCTTGTCTCTGAGTTCCACCTCAGGGCAAGAGTCACTCTAAGACTCTAAGTCTTAGGGTTCATATCCAGGTAAGTGTAGCCTTGTGTGAAGTGATATGTGAGTGTCTTTCTCTGTTTTATTTTCGCTTTTTTGGAGGTTTAAGTAGTTCATCATACTTAGTAGTGCACTCAGTAGGTACTGATTATGTAAATGATATTGAATGAAATTGCTTTCTCATAATATCATGATTGATAAGTTCAATTGAAGGGTGCTATAGCAATTTTTATTTTTAAGCTGTTGATGGTGTCAATGACAATTGTTGGTAATGCCTGATAATGAAAGACACATATGATCTACTGTTCATATTCTGATACATATGATCTACTCTACCTATGTGATAACTTTTGACCAATGCTGCCAAGGCTCCCAGTCAATATATAGCATTACCAATGTGTATGTCATTATGATGTACCTTATAGGGCTTTACAGGGTAGATAAAGTCTTTTATAACATAATCATTTCATTAAATTTTCCCTGATGTTTCCTCTCATCTCATTTTCTCCTTAGATCGCTGACAATCGCTTCCAAATCCAGAATGCTCCCATCTCCTTTCCACCAGAAATAGGTTTGTATTAGTTTGCCCAATCAGGAAACTGAACCTTTGCAGGTTAAGCTTGGATGTCAACATCCATGACCGCAGGTATGAATGTCCTGCGCAGTGCTCTGTATTGTTCGATTCACTGTGCACACAGTCCCATAAGACTAATGGGCCTGGGGTAAGGATGGAGAGGTTTTCATCTTTCCAGATGGCAGTTTTGTGTGTTGGGGAACGACAGAAGAGGAGGCTCTAAATTTCATGACTTACAAGTCTGCCTGTACCCCCAAACATATGACACTGCACTAGGAGACTTGGTACCTCACACCGTAACAACTACACTCTTTCACATACTGCTGCTGGCCCCCAGCTATCGAAGAGCAAATTGACCTTGTTGCAAGCAAGGTTTCAGCCACCACCAGCGGCACTTCCCAAGTTTGGTAGTGGACATCATAATTGCCATTTGGCACTTGCAGACTTACTTCAAAGCCATCAGGTGCACCCTGCCACAACATTTGTAATCCATTGCAAGTGTCAGCTCTTTTGATTGTTGTGTGTCCAACCAGCACACTCCTGCTCCTCCACCACAATGTTTCATAAGGCTTCAGCAGTCAAAACCATTCCTGAGCTCAGCGGCCATAGATAATATACTGGTCCTTATCCTACAGCAAAGTGTATGCCAGTGTAACCAATGCTACACACAAACATTTCTGTTGCTGATGCAGTTTGCATAAATAATGGCACAGGTGTGAATATGGAAACATTAGTAATCAATGTAGGACTTAGCAGATTTTCGAGTCCATAGTGTGAGGTACCCCGCATCACCCATTGCCTCAATTCTATGAGCAATGGGAAACAGACAAATATCTCCTGACCTTAAACTTGCTGCTGTTCACCTGCATGAGCAAGGGGTCCTTTCCACCCAAGAGATAATTGACTACTTTAGTTTCTCTAGGCATACTTTTTGGTGCATTCGAAAGCTCTATCATGAAACAGGGGATGTTGTCAAACCACATAGTGGATACACTGGTCAGCCACAGCTCCTCAACCTCACTGATATCCAGTACCTTATCACCCTTGTGAATCACCAGCCCAACTGGTTTCTTGACAAGCTCGCATCACTCCTGCAGCAAAATCATTTTATCTCTGTCCACTTCTCCACCATCCATTGGGAACTCATCTGTGCAGGAGTTTCACTCAAAAAACTTTGCAAAGTTGCCAGTGAATGAAATGAAGACCTTCGTGCAGATTTTATGCAGCAGATGGCACAGTACACTGCAGATGAGCTGGTCTTCATTGATGAGACCTCAAAGGATGGGCATACACCCTTCAGGAGATGTGGTTGATCAAGGAGGAGTGAGCAGGCACTATGAAAGGTGTGTTCATATGAGGCCAGCAACTTATGGTGGTTGCTGCCATGTCTTGTGATGGCATCATTGCCACCCACGTTGTCGAGGACTCTCTATGGTGCCATCAGTACCTTGAATTTATCAAGAATTCCATTGTAAGTAATCCAGTCCTATCCCTACATTCTTGCTCAGTTGCCATCAGCTGCCCAAGTGTACTGCATACCCAGGAAAGCATAGCATCCTTGTCATGGACAATGCACGCATTCACCATGGTGAAGAGATCCTTGAGCTAGCAGAGTGCTTTGGTAATGCGAGTTTTCACTGATTACTGAGCACCCATCTCATTGATTTAGGCATTCAGGTTGTCTTTCTGCCACCATACTCACCTGACCTCAATCCTATCGAAGAAGCTTTTTCAAAAATCAAGGCCTGGATCTGATGCAATGCAGATGCATTTACTTCTGATGATGGGCTGATTTATGACATGCAGGAGGCCCTACAAATCATCATGGCTGCAGATGCTCAAGGTTATATTCGTCATTCAGGTTACTTCTAGCTGTCACATCCATGACACGTGACTACTGTCTGGGTTGAACTCCGGATAATATTAGATGAGTTCTAGGTCTTTGGTACTCCATTCCGTGATAGCACTCTGTCCTATTCTTGTTCTTTGCCCTTTGTTCCATTTATAGTTTCTATGTTTAGTAATAGTTTCCCTCACTTTGTTTTTAGTTACCATTCCAGCATTTTATGACTAATTGTCCTGTTTTCTGGTTGACTGGTGACTACCGGCTTAGCTTACTAATACCATACTAATATCCTCAGTCATCCGCACTGCTCTCTGGTAGTCTGTGTGTTCCGGACATTGCCTTCAAACATTCTCTGTAGTATAAAAGTCCTGTACATACTTTGTTATACCTCAGTTCGAATATCAACAAAGATACTCTTCGATCTCACTTGATTCCAGTAACTTCCTGGATAGATCCGACCCCCAGAACTCTGCAAGTCTAGTATACAAGGTTGTGTACTAAACTCCGACATTCTGGACTTTCAACCTAACATTGCCCCCTGACCTTGGACCCCCTTGGAGACCATAGAGAACTGGTCTTGACAGTATATTCAAACTCATACTTGCACGAGTTCACCTACTCATATCCCCATGACCATGACTACTCGACTTCACTCTCGTTCCCTCGCAGCGGAAGCTTTGGAGCAGGCCACTGTAAGTGACCTTCACCAGTCAAGCACTCGTATCGCGCTGGCTAGTAACTGACAACCTCCACTGTCTGTCAGTCAATTCTGAAGTTTCTCCACCAGAGGAACCCCTTCCCCAATTATGCCTAGAGCTGGTTCATCCAGCAAACGTTCTGTCACAACTATCCACCAAACCCTGGACTTTCCTGGAGGAGACAAACCTGACGGTAATAATCCCAGAGGCGATGACCCTGGTGATGATGACCCTCATCACAACGATGAAGACGACGAAGACAACAACGACCCTTTTGTCGATGCACCAGAAGACTTAGACCCCCAGCTGGCAGTCTTACAGAATCTGGTGACAGCTGTCGATCGTCTATCATGCTCCACTCAATGCCCTGACAATACATCGTCTTCTAGGGCCAAAGTCCAAGAACCCAACACCTTTGATGGCACTGAACCATGTAAACTCCAGACCTTCTTGGTCCAATGTGAACTGTGTTTCCAAGATCGTCCCAGAGCCTTCTGCCAAGACAGGAACAAGGTCACGTTTGCACAATTGTACCTCAAGGGCATGGCCCTTGAATGGTTTGAGCCTGACCTCCTAAACACCAGAGATCCAGCTGACTGTCCCCTCTGGATGGACAGTTGGTTGGACTTTGTAGCAGAGCTCCAGACCACCTTCGGACCTCACGACCCTGTTGCTGATGCCAAACACCAACTCGACCACCTCCACATGAAAGAAACCCATCGCATCAATCACTATGTGGTGGACTTCAATCGTCTAGCCTCCCAAGTCCGAGGCTATGGAGATGGCGCCCTTCGTCACCTGTTTTACTCTGGACTCCCAGATCGTATTAAGGATGAAATCAGTAGGGTTGGCAAGCCAAATACCTTGTATGGGTTACGTGCACTAGCCCAGGAGATTGATGCGTGCTATTGGGAATGCAAGGACAAGGTCGCTCGTCAGACCAAGTCTTCTGGAGGAAGTTCCAGTAACAACACCAGTAATAAAGGAAACTCCAGCAAAGGGGACAAGCAGAAATCCAGTGGAAATGCTCCAGCTAGTCCCAACACCCCCACTCCGTCTACCTCGACTCCTAAACCTCAGAATCAGCAGTCTTCCAGACAACCCTCTGGCCTTTCCAACAAACTCGGAAAAGATGGAAAGTTGACTCCAGCCGAAAGAAAGAGGCATTTCGACCAGAACCTTTGTATGTTCTGTGGAAATGCTGGACATAAGGCTAGGGAGTGTCCCAGGTTGACTTCTCGAGCAGCTAAAGTCCATGTAGCTATGGCAACTGAGTTGGAAGCCAAACCAACTGTCTCTGTTGAGGCAAAAAAATAGAGTGCAGCTCTCAGAACTCTGCACAGCCTGGGAGTTGCGTTGACACTGACTGTGCACCTATGGAGGCACGCCTCAATGCATCTGCTTTTTTGAACCCAAGATCCCTAAAGCCTTTCGTATCTCTTGACTCCTATGATACTCCGAGATTTCCAGCCCTAATAGACTCAGGTTCTACCCATTGTTTCATAGACTCAGACTTTGTCAATAAACACGATGTGGGCAACTCTTCTTGCGAGAGTGCAAAGGGGAAAAGGGGGGAAGCTGTAGGGTAGACCTAGGCTCGTCCCAAGGGGTCGTGAGTCGGAAGGAGACTGAGGGGAGGTAACTGGTGGGTCGGGGAAAATTTCCCTGAGGCCTGGGAAGTGTAGGCGGCGAAGAACTTGAAATTCCGCCTCAAAATGGGCGAAGAGGGATTTTTCTAGTCGATAAGGTGGTGTTGGGAAGCTAGGAACTCGGTCGGTGGCGAAAGTAGACTCTTGTAGATTGTAGTAAAAATCGGTAGATGCGAAGGGGACGACTCAGAGGGCTGGCGGAATTTTTAAGACACAAGGAGACTCGAAATCGTCGGTAGAACTCGATGGGTAACTCTGGGGACTCAAAGTGGGCTCAGAAGACTTGAAGAAAACTCTGAAAGCGACTCTGGGGACTCAGGATGACTCTTAGACACACAGTTTGTGACGCCAGAAAAGTGGGTATATTCCTCCTAAGTACAGCGGTGTTTTGTAGCGTAGGAGGAGCTGTCACTAAGGTATTAATCGGCGAAATTCGGAACTGCCATATGTCAAGAAAAATTCAAGAGAAAAGTGCTGAAGTAAGGCACTACAGATTGTAGGTACGAAAGGAAGGGAGAAAAGGAGGTAAAAACAAGCCAAAAGGGAAGAGAAGCGGCGAAGAAGAGCGTGCCTACGGTCTATAGATCACTGACCGACTCTGCAGGAGCAAGAGAAGCGGTCTGGGGCGGTGTGGCAGTGCTACTGGTGGCAGCGGGCATCGGAGACTCGAGTGGAGCTTATAGAGGCCGAGTTACCGACGTCACAGCCTTCGGTGGAGGCTGCCGACGACCGGTAGACACGTGATACTTGTCTGGAGACCGAAAGCCGACGTAGTGTGGGGCGGATAGGGGCTAGAGCTCGAAGGGAACGGTGGACAGGGGTCAGCGGCGATGTTGGTAGCGGTGATAGGGGCATACGACCTAATCGGGACGTGGCGGTAATTCTAGCCGAAAGAAGCGCTCGATTAGCCGAGTTTGCCGAGAGTGGAGCGGCGGTGATGATTTCGGAGGGGCAGCCTGCTGCGGGAAGTGGTGTAGGGCGGTGATGACGATGCTAATAACTGATACATTCAGCCCTAGGGAGTATGGACTCCCTACACCTCCCGGGGTCTTTGAATACTGACCATCCTCGGTCAGAGACACGTGGTGACACGGAACAATGACGGGATGCCGTCAGGCACGTGATGTGGCTGTGTACGGATCAAGTGCAAGCGAGACGGGGTTCTCGAGCACGTGCTGTGGCAAAAATGATTCCGCGGGAACAAATGCCGCCAAACATACCAAACAAACGCCGCCACTTCGTCTTTCTTTCCCTAAGTCCCACCTCCACCACTAGTACTCGCCGCAACTCACTACGATCCACCATCGACATGTCGACGACCAAGGCTACCACGTCTCGCCAGCCCATCTACGTCCCACCCGACGCCATCCGTAAGGAGATCCCCAAAAGGTGGGCCAAGAACATGGAGGCTCTGGCGGCGGTGATGAGGGAGATCCTGGATGAGGCGGCAGAGGAAGAGGAAGCGCGGGAGTGGATGGAGAGGTTCGAGGAAGTATCGGTAAGTCTCCAATAAACATTCAAGCGCGTCGACCGTAGACGGGTTATAGGCCCAGATCGAGGAGCTGCGTAAGTTCGCCGCCAACATGAGTGCTGAGGTGCCCGAGTATCCTGAGGACACCAAGGAAGCAATTGGGTCGGGTTTCTTGACGCTGGTTGCCCTTCGTAACCGGTTCCCTCGAGACGCGACGAAGTCAAGACCCAAGCCAGCCCCAGGAGCTGCTGCCAGGCCGAAGGTAGGCGGCAAAGTCAGGCGGTCACGGCACCAGCTAGAGAAAGCTGCCATGACCGACGAAGGGCCTAAGGTGCGTTGCAATGTCAGTCGTTCAAGGGTAAGTTTCTGACTTTTGCCTCTCTTTCAGGACACCACGCGTACCGCCGATTCGGTAGCCGTCGAAGTAACGGCGGCTGCCCCTCGCAAGGTACCAGCAGCCACGCAAGAGCCGGTCGTTGTTGTCGATAACCAGACCAAGGTGATGCAAGAACTTGGGGGTGGTGTCAAGAGTACGACCCAGGCGTTGCAGGGGACCGACGAACCGTGCGAGCGGTGTGTCAAACGAGGGGTACTGTGTGTCTGGAGAGATGGAGGTGCCTGTGAGTCGTGCCACGAGGGGAAGAAAAAATGCAACAAGGCTGGGAAGGCCGGGAGGAAGGTGAGTCTGGCATTCGTCTCAGTAGTGAGTTGTAGTGATGAGTCCACGAAGCGCAAGAACGTCGAAGGGCCGCCAGCGTCGTCGGCCATGACGAGCAAGAAACCTAGGACCTCCCCGGCACCTCCTCCACCGGCTACTTCGTCTGCACCCCCTCAAACGACTATTCGCATACGACCTCGACTCGTCAGTCGGCCAGTGACCCTTCAAGGAACTTCAGCTTCGGCTTCCGCCACCGCCCCACCCAATCTCGAACTTCCGCCGACCACCCCTTCCCTCTCTCAACCCCCACCACCATTGTTCCTTCCCTCGAGCCCGATGAACACGCCCGTCCCTTCTACCTCTCGGACTGAGGTGGAACCGCAAGACAATCCTTCGACCTTTGCCGCTAGTCTCGGCGGTTTGTTGGACGAGGCTCCCGGCAGTGAGTTTGAAGCTGATCGATCAGGGGATGACGACGATCTGGAGACCCCTCGGGTAAGTGTTGAGGGAGAAGACAACGTCGGCGACCATCCTCAAGGATCGGCCGAGGCGCGGTGGACCCCGTTCGGTGGTACTCCACACGCTGTTGCCCAATACGACGCGCGTCTCGCAGCTGCCCTCGGTACAGTAGAGTGGGCCGAGTCCCTCATGGCCGAGCTTCACTCGGGAATGGGGCAACTGGGGCTCGTTATCCAGCGGGCTAAGAGGGACATCCATCAGTTGCAAGAGTGGCAGCGAGATAACTTCGAGGATCGGCGGTAACTTCGAGGTCGCATAGGGTAGTGCCTGGCGTTGTATATAGGCGTTAAAAGAGCGCGTGTTGTCTGACCTGTCGGAACCGGCAGCGAAAAGCTAAGTAAGACTAAGGTGACGAAGTCGGCAAAACGGATGTAAGTAGAGAGTGAGCGGTATGATTTTCTTTTCTTTCTTTTGGTTGTTTTTGGTTGGCGGTGTTCTTTTAAGTAGACAGAGAAGTGAGTACAGTTACGAAGTCAGATGACAGAAGAGAGAGAGAAGTAGACGTATTTTTCGGTTTGATAGGTTTTAGGTTCCTGGCTTTTGTTTTCGGAATATTCGTATGAGTAGTGAGTCTGTAAAAGATAAACGAAAGAGATGAAAGGAAAACAGAGAGAGAACGAAACAGAAGGGTATAGTTACTCGTCTGACTCGTCCCTAGGGACACCAGTGAGCTCTGGGTCGGGCAGGGAGTCGTCTTCGAGTCGGTCGATGGTGGGATTGTCGAGGCCCACTAGGTGGGTGACCTCAATCCGAGACTTATTGCGAGGGAAATAGGGGAATAGTCGGAAGGCGGCGAAGCGGAATTTCGAAATAGCGCCATCGAGCTCGGCGAGAAGATATGAGCCACCTTTAGTTCGACGCACCACTACCATAGGTCCTAGGTAGCGCGGTTTGGTTTTGCAGTCTAGCTCTTTCTCGATGCGGGAATTTCTGACGATGACTAGTGTACCAGGTTCGAAGTCGAAGTCATGTATGGTTTTCTCGAAGCGGGATACGAAGTCTTTTGCCGAAGCGAAGCGGGATTTTAGGACTCAATCGTGTACGAGCTGGAGATCTTCTGGCCGCTTTTGTAGTTGGCGAGCTCGATTGGCGATGAGATCTGCGGTAGAATAGGACTCGGCTTCATAGGGTGCTAGGAATGTCGCTTCAACGAGGTCGAAGGGTAGTCTGGGATGGACACTGTGAGCCATATAATATGGAGAGAATCCCGTAGCTTTGTGGACGGTGACTCTTTCTGCCCAAAATACTGTCGGTGCGACTTCTGACCATTTCGACGACTCTCCCTCACAACTCTTAACCATTGCTTCTCTTACATCGAAATGCCGCCGCTCTACGACACCATTCGCTTGCGAGTTATAAGGCGAGATGCGAATATGCCAAATGCCGTATGTCTTCGAAAGCCAGTCTAGTGCTAGAACATAGGGAGCGCCATTGTCGGTGACTATTTCAGCTACAGCTCCCCATCGGCATAAGATTTGCTCGAATAAGAATTTGCCGACTGACTTGCCAGTCTCAGATCGAAGCATGGCCCATTCGGGGTAGCTGGTGAGCGAGCAGCAGGCTTGAGTGACATAGCGGTACCCGTTCGACTTCGGCATTACGAATGTGTCGACATAAGCTTTGTAAAATAGGGGTTCTGGTATTGCGACCACAGGGGGAATATGGATTCGATCGAGGCGGCGAATCTGGCACTCGTGACACGTCCTGATGTACCAGCGAACATCCTGCTCAAGCATAGGCCACCAGAACCGAGTCAGTAAACGTATGCGGGTGGAGAAGATACCCTTATGGCCCAGTTCGTCATGGGCTTGACGAATAAAGCCGAGCCGCTTGTGGCGGCGAACAACGAGCTGGTGACGACCCTGAGGCTCCTTCCTCCACAACTCCCCGCCCTTGACGAAATATCGGGTAGCCAGCTGCACCAGGCTTTCTAACTCCTTCTCCTCTAATCCATCTGGCGGCTTCTTCGTCTCTAGAAACTCCTTCACCACTTCTAACCTCTCGTCTCTCTGCTTCGCCTTCTCGGATCGCGGTATTTCAGTCTCGGAAGTCTCTGGCGGTATTTCTCCGGTGGTAAAAATAGCTACGTCCTGGGGAAGGGTGTCAGGTGAGTAGCACTTTGATGGCGGAATGTCTGTAGGACGTAGCAGTCGAGACTTTGGGTCGTGGCGATTCATGAGTTCGACAGCGAAGGCTCCACACTCATCTACCCAGTCTTCATATTCTTCTTTGTCAACCTCAGGATCTTCTTCGGCTCTAGGCCTTCTGGATAGCCCATCAGGGGTGGCGTGCTTAGCGGCAGGTACGTGGACGAGTTCGAAGTCGAAGAGCAAAATGCCGGCGATCCATCGATTGATGGTGGCATTAGGCTGTAGATCAGGCTTGTTAATCATACCCTTAATGTACCTGGCGTCCACCTCGACGACCAAGTTTTGTACACCGAATATGTAAAGCCGCGCATCGCGAAGGGCTCGAAAGAGACCAAACAGTTTGAGTTTGGCTTGACTGTAGCGCCGCTCTCGGTCGTTGAGAGTGATTGAGCCGAAACGAGCGGGATATCTTTTGCCGCCTTCGTCCTCTTGCATGAGTATATAGCCGACAGCAATATTCGAAGTGTCGACGGCGAGAATTACTGGCGAGGCGGAATTGTAATCTATTGATCGAAGTGCTGGGGACGCGACGATGGCGGTCTTGAGGTACTCCATTGCCGCTCGATGCTCGTCGCCGAACTCGAAGGGAACATCTTTCTTGGTCAACTCTACGAGAGGACGAGCATGTTTGGCGAAGTCTTTAATGAATATGCAGCAATACGAGCATAGACCTAAGAAGCCCCTGACTTCAGTGATGTTAGTGCAATAGGGCCAGTCTTTGATTTTCTGAACTTTAGTTTCGTTGGGAATTCTCCCCTCGTACGAAACCTTGTGCCCGACTACCATGATAGATGGAGCGGCGATTACACACTTCTTGGCAGAGATGGTGGCACCTGCATGTCGTAGTCGGTGAAGAACCCGATTAGTGTTTTGTAAGTGCTCCCAAATGAAGCGTCGAATGCCGCTATTTTGCGGAATTGTTTCGAAGGTACCATCAGTTTGTTGGTAGCGAGATTTAGGTCCCTTGATAGGGCAGTCATCGATGAAGGGGATAGTAACTTCGGGTATTTCGTCTTTTAGGATCCAGCAAACGTCACCATGGAATATCTGCACGGCATTAGTGTAGCCCATAGGGAGCTTAGTGAGTCGGAGAGTGCCAATAGGGGTTTGGAAGGTGGTTAGATCGTGGTAATCGTCGTGGATGGTGCGGTGGTCATAGCCGACCATGAGGTCTAGGATGCCGTAGACAGAGTGGCAAGCGAAGGCTTCGGCAATCGAATCGACAAAGGGGGGGACGGCTGAATCCTGAATAGAAACTGCATTTAGTGGCTGCAAATCATGGACAAGACGTAGGGATTTTCCGTCTTTCTTGACTACGCAGAACCACTTTGATCGGTATGACGAAGTCGAGGGCTCGTAGACGCCAGCAGCAATTTTCTCTTTGATGATTTGAACTACGTCGCGAAATATAGCGGGCGGGATAGGTATATTGCGCTCGACCCAGGGCTTGTGCGGCAACGTCGGAATTTTAAGGGGGGGAAACATGTCTTCTCGGAAAGTACCTCGTTCTGAGGTCTCCCATGCGAAAGCGGTCTCGTGGGTTCGAACTAGCCATCGAACGAGTTCCAATTCTGAAGGCCATAGAAACTTGGCTGGGTCGAGGTCGAGCTCTTCTGCTCGTGCCGCCGTGAACCTAGAGCCTGGAACGAACGGTGGGGGACAGTATGGTAATACAGGAAGATCTGCGAGAGGGTTACCGACCTCCCGACGGTCAACCCGGAATTCAACAGGCATCGCAGTCAGGATTGGCCGAACCTTCTTCGCTACAGGCTTATATTTTAAAACGTGATAAACTGGATCGAATTTGAAGGTAGATCGAAGTACTGAAAGTGTCAGCGGTGAAATGGTAGTGCTGGTAGAGAATAGGAAAGGATCTTTGGACGAAACAAAGCTAGAATCATAGGGGTCGAGAAAAGGCGCACTAGGGGCGGTATAGTCGAGAAGGAACACTGCAGCGGTATTCTCTTTAGAGTCTGTTGGAAGGGACGAAGTAAAATCTGAAGACAAAGAGGGGGGGTCTGAAACATAGAGGGAACACACGGATACCACTTCTTCCTGGTCTCCTCGCACCCCTGGCGAGTCATTGACCGACATCAAAAACCCTGTTCAGCTCCTTCTAAGTGACGGCGGTATTCTTGGCGGGAGAAATATTCGGCCTCGTCCTCCGGATTGACGAAGCGAGGTTGGAAATGTAGGCGATGACGAGGTCGAGTCGGTATTAATAATTGCCGCCCTGAGTTGGGGTCGCGAATTTCGAGTGACTGTTCACCATCGGGGAAGTCTCGTAATATGCTGCTAAGTAGGCAAAAGAATGGGCGGCCTAACAAGAGGTCGAAGGGGGCTCGGTCTACGACTTGAATTTGGAGGTGAGCTTCTACCGGACCGATGCGCAACGAGGCATTTTCTATGACACCTAGGGTACTCTCTTTAGACTGGTTAGCTGCTTCAAGGGTCATGCGCATGTCGGAACATAAGGGGGTGCCCAAGGCCTCCCACAACTCGCGCCTAAGGGCTACTACCTGGCATCCGCTATCGAGGATACACTCCACTCGAAGCTTATCCATCAGAATCCCATCGACGGCACGAAGGGGGGCGGTGGCTAAGCCGACGCATTTTCCCTCAGTATCTTTGACGAGATATTGCTCGTATGATGCCCAAGTCGACGAGGACGATGTGTCCGATGCGGTCTCGAGACTGCCGATAGCGATCTTCTTCGTCATAGCCATTTCTTTGATTTGTTTGCAGATTTCAGGGCTGACTGCAAGGAGATCTTGAGTCGAAATTTCGATCTTGGCTCCTAATACTTGGGACACGAGGCGCTTTGTGGCGGCGGCTTCGTCAAAACCACTCTGGTAGCGAAACTGAGGGGTAGAGTTAGACTGCGGTTTAGAGTTAGAAAGCTCAGCGGCATTGTTTCTAGGTGGAGGATTGGCGATATTTTCGTTAGACGAAGTTGGATTTTTGGAAGTAGAGGCGGTATTGTTGACTGGAGCAGGGTTCGAAGGGGGTGCATTACGAGGACGACGAGCCGAGATTTCCACTCCATCGAAGCAGGCAGGTTTCTTCCTCTTTATAGCGTTTTTGAGCTCCTCAACCTGAGCATAAGCTCTAGCAAGGGCACGCTTATCTTCTTCGTCGGCATTATCTTCTATCTCCTGGTCAACGAGATAAGATGAGGGGTGAACTTCGACTTGAAATTCAGCTGAGTCCTCAGAGCCGAAGAACATAGTATTGACGAGGTGGGGAGGGGTATCTCGACCTCTAGACGACGAAGCGGCGCCTGGGGATTGGATGGAGACTAGATTTGCCGACGCCATGATGGACTCTCTAAGGGCTAGGAAGTTGTCGATCTTTTCTTTGAAATTCCGCCCAGCGGCAGACCTGGGGATGTCAGAACCATCCTTCATAAAAACCTTACCACCAATCAGCACGCATTTCCCCTGGCGGACATACTCTTGGCACAGTTCGCATTCAGCGGTCCTGTGGCCATCGGTGCTGCCGCAGAAGAAGCAGCGGGGATCGAAAGGGCGGCGAAACTGTTGCTCTTGAGGTTGGGTCTGACGAAGCGGTGGCGCCTGCTGCTGGTCAGCGGTTTGGACGTATTCTCGTTTAAGGATGGTCGGTGGGGCAGATGGCTGTGAATAGGACTTGGGGAATAGAGCTGAACTGTCGACTTGAGCGATATTCCGACGAGCACCACTTAGAAGATAGGTGGCTTGCTTGTAGACTTCGTCGAAGGGCCAGGGGTCGTCAACATCATGGTCTAGATCTTTGAGTTGGAGGCGGGTGGCTAACATGTTGCGGAATCTGGGAGGGAAGCCTTCGAGGAATTTCTCGTTGATGACGTCTTCTGTCAGCTTCTTCTTTTTGTTGATCAGGGTGACGATGCGGCGGAATTCTCTAACATATTTGCCGAGGTCGTCGAGGGAGGACATGGGCTTCTGAACTTGGTGATGGAGGAGGGTTTCGAGGTCGGCTTTGGTATATTGGTGGCCCTTAATGTCGGCACCAGGGTAGAAACTCATTACTTCTGCTGCAAAGGCGTCCCAGTCGTCGTTAGCTGCTGAATCGAGGGACGACCAGAGCTCAGACTCGTTGCGGTCAGCATAACGAATGGCCCATTTGATTTTAAGTTTCTCGTCGGTGATTCCTGCATCAGTGCAGATCTGATCAACGTCTTCGAAGTAGGCACATATATCTTCGGTTTTGCCTGAAAACTTAGGGGCTTTGTTAGAACCCCTCAGCGGCATCTTGCAGTGAGCGGTAGGTGCAGACATGGCGGTCGGTATGTGGGTAGGCGGTGGTAAGACGAGATTTTGAACTGGAATCGGGACTGGGGCAGAAGTCTGTGGTGGGATTCGAACCAGGGGCGGGAATATACTGCAGGAAAAGGAAACTGATTCTGATGGTATAAGAAGCTGTTCAGCGGCGAAGGCAGAGGCTGATGGGGATGGTGTGGACGAAAGGTCTGTTAGCGATGATAGCTCTTGGCGGTCTGGCGGCGGAACGAAAGGCTCGTCGATGTCAAAGCCGCCTGGGATATCGAGCAACGATGGAGACGGTGGATCTCGTATGGAAAGGGATTCTTCAAGCGGTAATTCGGAGTCTGACAAATGAGGCTCTGAAATTTCTCTGTGATCAGTAGACGGCACAAATAAATCAGAAGACGAGATAGAAAGTCGGCGGAAGGGCTCTAAGAGCTCTTCTAGTTCGGTTCTTTGACGGGTAGGTCGGAGAGATCTCCTTTCCAGATCTGAAGACCCCTCGCGGTGGGCTCCAAAACGATGTGGGCAACTCTTCTTGCGAGAGTGCAAAGGGGAAAAGGGGGGAAGCTGTAGGGTAGACCTAGGCTTGTCCCAAGGGGTCGTGAGTCGGAAGGAGACTGAGGGGAGGTAACTGGTGGGTCGGGGAAAATTTCCCTGAGGCCTGGGAAGTGTAGGCGGCGAAGAACTCGAAATTCCACCTCAAAATGGGCGAAGAGGGATTTTTCTAGTCGATAAGGCGGTGTTGGGAAGCTAGGAACTTGGTCGGCGGCAAAAGTAGACTCTTGTAGATTGTAGTAAAAATCGGTAGATGCGAAGGGGACGACTCAGAGGGCTGGCGGAATTTTTAAGACACAAGGAGACTCGAAATCGTCGGTAGAACTCGATGGGTAACTCTGGGGACTCGAAGTGGGCTCAGAAGACTTGAAGAAAACTCTGAAAGCGACTCTGGGGACTCAGGATGACTCTTAGACACACAGTTTGTGACGCCAGAAAAGTGGGTATATTCCTCCTAAGTACAGCGGTGTTTTGTAGCGTAGGAGGAGCTGTCACTAAGGTATTAATCGGCGAAGTTCGGAACTGCCATATGTCAAGAAAAATTCAAGAGAAAAGTGCCGAAGTAAGGCACTACAGATTGTAGGTACGAAAGGAAGGGAGAAAAGGAGGTAAAAACAAGCCAAAAGGGAAGAGAAGCGGCGAAGAAGAGCATGCCTACGGTCTATAGATCACTGACCGACTCTGCAGGAGCAAGAGAAGCGGTCTGGGGCGGTGTGGCAGTGCTACTGGTGGCGGCGGGCATCGGAGACTCGAGTGGAGCTTATAGAGGCCGAGTTACCGACGTCACAGCCTTCGGTGGAGGCTGCCGACGACCGGTAGACACGTGATACTTGTCTGGAGACCGAAAGCCGACGTAGTGTGGGGCGGATAGGGGCTAGAGCTCGAAGGGAACGGTGGACAGGGGTCAGCGGCGATGTTGGTAGCGGTGATAGGGGCATACGACCTAATCGGGACGTGGCGGTAATTCTAGCCGAAAGAAGCGCTCGATTAGCCGAGTTTGCCGAGAGTGGAGCGGCGGTGATGATTTCGGAGGGGCAGCCTGCTGTGGGAAGTGGTGTAGGGCGGTGATGACGATGCTAATAACTGATACATTCAGCCCTAGGGAGTATGGACTCCCTACAATGATCTTTCCACATATGCTGTTCCACCTCTCACTCTTTGTCTGTTCGATGGTACGACTACGACCTCAATCACTAAAGCCTCTAACCTCATCACCCGCTTTCCCTCTGGAGATGTCACCGAGATAACCTGCTATGTAACTCCATTGGATTCGGAGTGCAAGATAGTACTTGGGCATAACTGGCTCACCCGCTACAATCCGTCGATTGATTGGGTATTGAGCAGTATTAAATTCTGAGACCTTGCACCTCGTCTGCCAGCACCAATGTCACCCTCTGACATGGAGTCTTCTCCAAGAAACTCCAAAGAGTCCCTTCCAGACTCTCCACCTATATCATCCACACCCCTTGATTCAGTTGACTACTCTACTCCACCCAGCCTTCGAGCACCACACATCTCTCTAATCAATGTGGCAGCTTATGTCCATGCTTGTAAGTTAGATGGCTCAATCCAGTTCTCCCTCCAAGTTCATCCACAAGACTCCCCTAAACTCCAGGCTGCCTCTGTACAGGACACACCGGACTTATCATCAGTTCCATCGGACTATCACAACTTCGCTGATGTGTTTAGTAAAGCCAAGGCTTCTACCCTTGCACCTCACCAGGAATTCGATCTGAAGATAGAACTAGAGGAAGGAACTACCCCACCACTGGGAACCCTATACTCCCTTTCACTGGTTGAACTTGCTGCTCTCCAGACGTTCATCGACAAAAACCTTACTACTGGCTTTATCTGCCCCACATCTTCCTCTCATGCCGCACCCGTCCTTTTTGTCAAAAAGAAGGATGGTTCACTCCAACTCTGCATTGACTTCAGGGGTCTCAATAAAATCACGAAGAAGGATCGCTACCCACTCCCACTTATCTCGTACTTACTCGACTCTCCTAGCCGTGCTAAAGTCTACACTAAAATCGACCTGCACCATGCATACCATCTAGTGCACATTGCTGATGGAGATGAATGGAAAATGGCTTTCCAGACTCGTTATGGATCCTATGAGTGGCTGGTGATGCCATTTGGACTTACCAATGCCCCTGCAGCTTTTCAATGCTTCGTCAACTCCATCTTTGCAGACCTATTGGATGTATGTGTCGTTGTCTACCTGGACAACATTCTAATCTACTCCGACGATATAAAAAACCACAAAAAACATGTTCATGAGGTTCTTCGCAGACTCTGGGAGCACAGTCTCTATGCCAAACCAGAGAAGTGCAAGTTTCACTCCGAGTCCATCGAATACCTCAGATTCTTCTTATCTCCCAATGGTTTAACAATGTCTGAGGACAAGGTTAAGGCCATCCGAGATTGGCCTGAACCTCGTAAAGTAAAGGACATTCAGTCCTTCCTTGGCTTTGCCAACTTCTACCATTGATTTATCAGTAACTACTTGGATATAGTGGTGCCCCTCACTCGTCTCACACAAAAGAATGCCCCTTGGGACTTCTCCGAAGTTTGTCGGACCTCTTTCAATTGCCTCAAGGAAACTTTCTCCACAGCCCCTGTCCTTACCCACTTCCAACCCAGAGTTCCAATCATGGTCGAAACTGATGCTTCAGACTACGTGGTAGCTGGCATCTTGTCCATCACATGCCCAGACGGAGAGATCCATCCAGTGGCTTTCTATTCACAGACTCTGACCGCTCCGGAGTTAAACTACGACACCCATGACAAGGAGCTGTTGGCAATTCACGAAGCTTTCCAGACTTGGCATCACTACCTTGAAGGACCTGCATTCCCAGTGGACATTGTCATGGACCACAAAAATCTCGAGTATTTCTCCACTTCCAAGGTCTTGACCAGGCGTCAAGCACACTGGTCTGAGTACCTTTCCCAATTCAACATGATCATTTGTTTCCGCCCTGGGAAACTCAGAGCTAAGCCTGACTCCCTGACTAGACAGTGGGATGTCTACCCCAAAGAGGGGGATAAGGACTTCACCCGAGCTAACCCACAGAATCTCTGCCCTGTTTTCACCTCTGAACAACTCTCAAATTTGCTAAGGGCCACATATCTCGAAACTCCAGTACTACGCACTAGCATGATCATGGATGTTGAGCAACTCCATGCCAACATCAAGTCTGCCCTGCAGTCAGACACTATTAGTAAACTCCACCTCACAGACCATTCCAACCCTCGCTGGCAAGTCAATGATGATGGACTACTACATCTAGATGGTCGCATCTATGTTCCGGATGTCACTGATCTACGTCTACGAGTACTCCGGTATAAACACGACCACCCTTTGGCTGGTCACTTCGGACAAAACCACACACTCGAACTCATCCATTGTGATTATACCTGGCCAAGTGTCCATACCTTCATCAAAAACTATGTCAAATCTTGCACAGCTTGCACACAAGCTAAAACTCTGAGACACAGACCATATGGTATGTTAAAACAGTTACCAGTTCCGGAAAGACCATGGAACTCTATATCCATGGACTTCATCGAACAACTACCAAACTCCAGAACCTATACTGCCATACTGGTTGTAGTGGATTGTCTCTCTAAGCAAGCTATATTCATCCCCACCAACGATACCATCACTTCCCCTCAGCTGGCACAACTCTTTCTGCTCCATGTGTTCTCCAAGCATGGAGTACCATCCCATGTGACCTCAGATAGAGGCACAGAGTTTGTGTCACATTTCTTCCAATCCCTAGGCAAGGCATTAGACATGAAGCTCCACTTCACATCAGGATATCATCCTGAAGGCGACAGTCAAACAGAACGGACTAACCAGACACTAGAGCAGTACCTCTGGGCATATTGCAACTACCAACAAGACAACTGGTCCGAACTGTTACCACTCGCAGAGTTTTCGTACAACAACACTCTGAGTGCCACTACCAGAGTTTCTCCCTTCTTTGCCAACAAGGGATATCACCCCAATATAACCATTCATCCAGAGCAAGATCTCACATCTTCTAGAGCAAGGGACTATACAGTGGACTTAGATTCACTGCATGTGTACTTGCATGAAGAAATGGCAGAAGCTCAAAAGAGATACCAAGGTCCAGCTGATGCTAGGAGATCTCCACCACCAGACTTTAACATTGGAGATTTGGTCTATGTCAAGGCCAAGTACTTCAGATCTACGAGACTGTCCAAGAAACTCTTGGAAAAGAACTTAGGCCCATATTCCATTATTGCACGTGTTGGTTCCTTGTTGTTTACAATCCATCTACCCGACTCTATGAAGTCCATACATCCCATCTTTCATGTTTCCCAACTGGAGTTAGCAACTCCAAACATCATTCCTAATTGTATCCAGCCACCACCCCCACCTGTTGAAGTCAATGGAGAACCCAAGTACGAAATCGAAAAAATCCTAGATTCCAAGTTGGATCATCGTAGGCGTCAATGTCCATTGTTATACTTGGTCAAATGGGCAGGCTACGAAGGCATGGATGAGGAAACGTCCTGGCTAGTAGCTACAGAACTAGAACATGCTGTCAATCTCGTCACGGACTTTCACAATGCTTACCCAGAGAAACCTGGCCCATTGGAATCTGTCACTCGGTCTTCTTAAGACTTCACACTATCCGTTCACACATACAAACTCCGTCATAACAAGAAGAAGACTCAGAAAAGAAAAAAGTATATTCAGATAGGGGGAAGAGACATGCTAAAAATGAAAATACAAATGACAAAATGATACTAGACCTCCTCGGTGTTTTGGGCCCAGCTCACCAAGGCCATCGTTGCAGTCTTCAGAGCCTCGAACAACTCCTCCAAAACTCCAGATAGATCCTGGACATCCCCAGCCAGAGTCTCGATGGCAGTATTGTTCTTCTGCAACAACTTCATGACCTCCCTGAGCCTTCGATCAAGTACCTCGGCCACGGAGTCCTTATGAGGTGGCAGTGTCCTCAGAACCCAAGGACAACTCACCGGCTTGACATCTGGGGTGTCCTCCATCACCTCATCATCTCCATTGTCCACATCTACAACTACCTCAGTTGATGCCTTCGATTTTTGGTGTTGCTTCTGTTTCTCTCCACCACGGGGGGACATTGCTTCTACTGGCCTTTTCTCTGAGTCCATAGGCTGAATGGTCAAGTCACACTTAGCTTTTAGTTTTTGACACTGGACACACGATTTGCTGTGTCCAGTTCTGGGTTTACACTCTTCGCCAGCTTTGATGCACATACTGCACCCATTAGGCCTTTCGATGGCCTTTCCAGTCGAAGCTGGGACCTGCTGGGATTTTTGAAGTGTCAATATGGATTTTCATGTGATGTTTTGTGCTACTCACCAAGGACCCCCCTGCCTGTTGTGCCCATCTTGTCTCTTCTTCGAGCCATTTATGCTCGGCTTCTAACTCCCTAATTCTTTTTGCCTCAGCCTCCTGCTCCCTACAAATCCACTCAGCCTCCTTGGCCTTCCTCCATTCCTCAGCCTCAATCTCTCGTTGGAGAGCTAGACGCTGTTGACGTTGCCTCTCGTCAAACTTGGCCATTTTGATGGCTGCGCTATCACCAGGTTTGTCCTCCAACTCCTCCAGGAGGGCCATCTCCCACAGCACGATCGTTTGCAGACAAGTGATTGACAATGACATAGTGGACAGGTAATGATGGGTTGGACTTAGAGAAATTTCCGTCGAGTCTTCACTCCGTGAAAGTTTTCAAACTCAGACAATACAGACTTCGAAAACTCCACACATATGATAATCGGCTCAATGCCTCGAGGGCTTGGCCCTAAGAGGGGGATACTGTCACATCCATGACACGTGACTACCATCTGGGTCGAACTCTGGATAATATTAGATGAGTTCTAGGTCTTCAGTACTCCATTCCGTGATGGCACTCCGTCCTATTCTTGTTCTTTGCCCTTTGTTCCATTTATAGTTTCTATGTTTAATAATAGTTTCCCTCACTTCGTTTTTAGTTACCGTTCCGGCATTTTATGACTAATCATCCTGTTTTCTGGTTGACCGGTGACTACTGGCTTAGCTTACTAATACCTTACTAATATCCTCAGTCATCCGCACTGCTCTCTGGTAGTCTGTGTGTTCCAGACATTGCCTTCAAACATTCTCTGTAGTATAAAAGTCCTGTACATACTTTGTTATACCTCAGTTCGAATATCAACAAAGATACTCTTCGATCTCACTTGATTCCAGTAACTTCCTGGATAGATCTGACCCCCAGAACTCTGCAAGTCTAGTATACAAGGTTGTGTACTAAACTCTGACATTCTGGACTTTCGACCTAACATTGCCCCCTGACCTTGGACCCCCTCGGAGACTGTAGAGAACCAGTCTTGACACTAGCACACAAGAATGTATGAGTCCATACAAGTCCATAGGATACTATACATCATGTCCAATGTCACAGGCAACATGTTACAAGGTTCAGATGCCTCAGTTAGTCACTCCCAGACCAGCATGAAATGGCATCACAAAGCTGAGCAATTTCACCTCGTAAAATACCACTCGTGATGAGATCATCAACTGTCGCAGAGCATAAGGTATGAGTTGAGATATACCCTTGTTCAGAGAGTTTTTTCTCGAGTGATGGTGATAAGTTGAAGGTGGAGCTGAATTCTTGTATTGACATACATGGTCCAATAGTTTGAAGTTGCTGAGGGGAGAGTAATCCATTCGTAGCTGGTGGTTGCACGACCTGCAGTGTGGGGCTGGGGGCCGGAAGGTGCACAGGATGCATACGAGTCACTTGGAACATCTGGAACATTTCAGCTGGAAAATTTACATTCATGACTGGTGCTGAGGATGATCCCAGGGTGCTGGTAGATTTGGCTTGCTCAAGCTGCTGGTGCTGTTCTGCAAGGACCAAATGTTGGCCAACAAGTTGATCTGGGAGCATCTTGAAGTGCTGGTGGTTTGGTGGCATCTCTAGTGTCACAGTTGCATCGCCTTTGAGCTGTAATGGTCAATAGGATCATCACATATTGAAGCAAGGGTGTATGGTTTACCATGGCGGCAGCCCAACAGTCAAGACATTGAAATGTGAGGGGAATATGTGTACCACTGTCCATGGGATTGATGAAACAGAATTCACTTTTGCACCCTGGCTTCTTGTGGCATACCCAATGGTTTCAAAGTGCTTGGATGTTCTTGAGAAGCAGAGTGTCAGCCTCATCAATATCACATGGCTTTGAGGCTCAGGTCTTCTGTTTCTTCTTACTCTTTTTTTGGTTCTTGCATGTGGACTCTGTTTCGGATCCCTCTGAGTCATTACCAGAGGCACTTTCTTCATTTTTGCACTACAGAAGCTTAGCGACATGTACATAACACTCCCATGAAGATACTGGTACCTTCATGACATCTGGTTTCTCTTGAACATATACAACAGCAGCAGGTTCCTTTGCCTTTTGAACGTGCTCAAGTAGCAGGGTATAGTCTTCATCTGATGAGATTGAAAGAGGGGTTGGGTATACACACTGCACTGCAAAGGAGACATCATAATTGTTGAATGATATTTTTGCAGGCTTCATCTTGTCACATATCCATACAAGTAGCTGGGCC
This sequence comes from Pisolithus microcarpus, assembly GCA_024613185.1. NCBI lineage: Eukaryota > Fungi > Basidiomycota > Agaricomycetes > Boletales > Pisolithaceae > Pisolithus > Pisolithus microcarpus. Next base: position 819,009 of record JANFAI010000002.1, on the reverse strand, counting down.
TTCCAAGTGTCGAATGGCATGTTGCTCTCCAGCTTGAAGTACGAGTTGAGTCCTTTCCTTTTCTTGATGTCATCCTTCTTGGCCTCAGAGGCTGGAAACATCAAGATGTTGTACAGGATCTTCATGGGCATGGCTGTAGTCAGCTCAGTGCTCTCCAGTTCTGTAACTAGCCAAACGTGAGTGACACAAGGATGGATGAGTATATGCACCTGTTTTCTTGGTTTTGTGAGTTTTCTTGCCTTCGGGTTTACTTTTTTCAGTCGTAGACACCACGGGAACAGGTGCAGGCATCTTATCAAGCTCTTGATCGATGCTGTCACATCCTTGTATGAAAGTCATGTTTCCACCCACTGCAGTTGAGGTGGCAGATCGTGGAGACGATGGGAGTTCAACTGTACCATGTTCCGTATCAGTGGTGTCCTCGATGATCTCGACACTTTTGTATTGCTTCTTTGCAGTCATAGTTGCATGAGCAAGCAGGTTGATACACGGTACCTTGCACTACGGACTCGAAAATCTGCTAAGTCCTACGTTGATTACTAATGTTTCCATATTCACACCTGTGCCATTATTTATGCAAACTGCTGTAATCACAGTCAAAATGACATGGCAAAAAAATTACGTTTCAGTGATGAAGAAGGCGTGCTGTGTGCGGCGTGCGCAGGGCTGTTACTTTCACTCATAGCGGGGATCCTACTATTAATCGATTAAGGCGAAGTCTGCGCTTCCCTCTGCACCCACCCACTCCTCTACTCCATCCCCGCACTAGTTCGTGGCCATTTGGGTACGTCAATGGATTATATATCTGTCTTGCTGTTGTTGTATTCTCGTATACTGAGCAACGACAGTTATTCTACAGGCGCACGGTCCATGGAAACCCCCCAGCCAGGTATACCCCCAAGCAGTGCAGGAGTTCGCGGACAACAGTCACTGTCAGGCGATATAGATGCACCAATTGTTGTGCCTGCTGAATCCAGTGGCACGATCGACAACCCAAACGCAATTGGCGGAGATGTCAACAGCAGAGATAGCGAGTGCAGTATCTCGACTTCAGCACTGTCGAGAGTGTTCCGTGGTGTCGTTGTGGCTACGAAGACACCTGACGAGGTCGCCGCACCGGTCCATGAGTGGATCTCGTCGAAGGAGAGTAAGGGGACATCAGAACACGATGCCACAGCAACAAGTCTCCGACCCGAAGAATGGTGCAAGGCTGCTACCTCGGGTCTTTTGCACGAGGACTCCGAACAGCTTGTCCTGGCTGCTATCGGTGTGGCATTTCTTCGCGAGAAGGCCCGAAGGACACAGCACGCCACTCCAGCTGATCTGGCAACGGTCTGGAACCTGATCCACGGTGCAATCACTCATCCCATGACCACGGGTCCTTGTTTCACTGCCTCGCGAAGCTCCCAGGGCTTCCTAGCTGTGCCCCTGTGCAGTTTGGTGAAGGATGGAAACATCGACGAACTTTATCGGTTCCACATTTGGCTTCCGGACGGCCAGCGCGGCAATTTAGACTTCGCTGTGCATTCTCATCAGGCGTTTGCGCAAAGCTGGATCCTTTCTGGCGTGGGCAGGGACTACCAGTACACATTTGAGCCAGTCACAAGTATGGCGGATGCTACTCATACGATATATGCGCTGTCCTGGGCCGATGACAAGAATACCAGCACCACTTACAAGACTCACCAGACCTCATCTACGGTGGTAAATACCGGAAAGCTTGGGCGTACAACGCGGACCTCCGGCCCTACAGTTCACACGCGAGACATGAGCTATTACATTCCCTCGGCGGTATTCCATAGTACGGAAGTTGCACCAGATACCCTTCATGCTACTCTGTTCGTCTTCGACTCTCATCGCGGGTTCGTGAAAGACGCACCTGTGCTTGGTCCCAAGGACTCTGAGACATCCACACAGTTGCGCGATCCTGCTGGAGTGACGCCAGCAGCCCTTGCGAATATGGTTGAGACCGTGCGCTCGTGGGAGATACTCATGGAGGAAGGGCAGCAACACTCTGAACGCGCCGAGTGGGAACATGCACTGCGGGCGTTCAACAAGGCCCTAAACGTGTGCGCGTCTGTCCCAAATGCCAACAGATACAAGCACCAGGTCTTTGGTCATCTCGGAAACACGAATCGGCGGTTTGGAAGATATGAACAGGCGAGGGACATTTTAGAAAGGGCCCTAGCGGAGATGGAACCTGATGGCCCAGAGCGCATCGAGTTCAGTGGCGAATTGGGTGTCGTCTATCGTCACATGAATCGTCTTGAAGATGCCAAGCGTGCGTTTGAGGACCAGTACAACACTGCGAAACGGCTGAGTAATGAACGAGCTCAGTGCCGCGCCGTGGGGAATCTGGGCATGGTGAACTATCAACTTTCTGGGCAGAGTCGTGGTCCTCTATTGGACTTGGCCATCGAACAACTAACGGAACGCGTTACAAGCGTTCGACGCCTCAAAGCTGCCCTTGATACTCAGTCGTCGGACCCAAGCCAGCGTCACTTGCTCAACACTTTCACAACCTGGGAGATGGTTGGTCTCAGCCGCCTGTCGCTCTGTTATACCGCCCGCGGTGAAGGAGAGCAAGCTATCAAGGCGGCTTCGGAGGGAGTTGAACTTACGACAAGGTCAGCGGACTCAACAGCCATTGCAATGAGCCGATTGTTCTACGGCCGTGCTCTATTGCTGGATGGACAGCACCAAGAGGCATTAAAGCAGTTTAACCCACCCAGCGGATGCACCCCCGCGATTGCTTTATGTAAAGAGCCTTCGAAGGAGCATCGCTCATATCTGGCGGAGTTAGTGGATGCCGGTGCAGATATGGATGTTGTTGACGAGCAAGGTTATAAGGCGCTGGATTATGCCGTATTCAATAGCGACACGGCCACGGAAATGCTCGTTCTTTCAGGGCTTCGCCAGCAACTGAAAGGCAACGTGGAGGTCGAGGTCGCCCAACGACAGAATGAGGCGAAGCTTCGGAAAGGCTACCGAGAACTCTTCCAAGACAAATTGCGCCCCGTGTTACTCGGTAGCAATAGCAACAAGAATGCCCTGCAGGACCTGCGACGCGTGTACGCTGACGCACTCGCTGAGGACGTAGAAAAAGCTGCTCGTTTCGACGTGCTCAAATTTGTTCGTTATACAGATTTCTTGAGTTTCGGCAAGATACCCCGATCGAGTGACAGGCTTCCGGGATCGGATGGTCCCTTGGTGCAACGGTTCAGGTCGAATACCCAGAACGACAGTCAGTCGAGTGACACGGCCGACTTTGTTATCTTCTTCTCGTACCGATGGATCAACGCGGGCTCTAAGACGACACGAGATACCCCGGACGACAGCAACAACAGGCAATATAAGCGAATGCTCAATGCCATCGAGAACTTCCTGAGGCTTCATCCATCCGTAGACAGCGAAAGATTGGGAATTTGGATCGTAAGTGAAGCATGCGGTCAGTAAGCAAGGAATTGCAGTGTCTGACCTAATATCGTCTTTAGGATCATGCATGTGTTGACCAAGACAAGCCTGCGCCTGGTGTTGCCGCTCTGCCCATGATCATCGCGCAATGCAATGCCTTGATCAGCCTCGTGGACGACGCTTATCACACACGCGCATGGTGTTCGGTGGAGGTCATGATGGTGCAGACACTGAGAAGGTCGTACAACCTCCACATGTGGTATGAACATGTACCTTCGGACTTGGACGGGGATACTTTACGAGAAGGACCGATAGATTGGCAAGTCATCATGAAGGACAAGCAGTTGACATATGAGTCGGACAGACCAAAAGTGTTGTTTCTGGAAAGGCAGAGCAAGTTGTTGGGATAGAGTCCCATCATACCTAATACCTCTTGAATTGAGCTTCGCTTTCTTGTTATGTAGTGTTTCTAGGTCATGTATTCAAGGGTAACGTATAGAGTATAATTGGAATCCTTGCCTGGTGGCTAGCTGCTGTTTATGTTGAGACTGCAGCCTGCATCAGCGCAACATTCAAAGTGCGTTCACGTTTTCTATGTCAAAAGTCAGCAGGATCTCTTTCACTTGAGATGATGAGCTTTCTTAGCGGACTATAATATGGCTGCAGGTGTGTAATTTGTTTTATCCAATGTTTTGCAAGGGGCACAGTAGTTTCATGAGCTCCAGACTTTTTGAAGATCTTTCCATATGGCCCAGCATCAAACATTGTAGTCTACTACTGCGAAGGCAACTGCCTTGGAGCAGCCTAAACCAGTGCTGAATGCCTGCGTTGCAAGTGCTCTAGTCACTGACTTGCAAAGATTATCTGGGAAATGGAAATGCAAGTGGAGCAAAATGAGTCTACGTTAGACAAGTGATTTAGGGACCTTGGATATCAGATGTTTCAGTGACACTTTCTCGTATGTCGTAGTTGCTGGGGATTCCTCATCGTTCGAACGTGAATCATCCTCTGCACTTGGGGTAAGGGATGGGGCAGACGTAATATAGTTGGAGGGTAGAATGTCGTCAAACGTCTTTGGGACTTCATCAGACTGATTCTCCCAAAGCGCTGGATCACGGTGCTCTGAGAATTAGTGCAGTAGGACCAAATCCCAATGACCCGGAAAGTGCATGTCTTACCAATGATTGTAACGCTGCGGCGAGGTGGTATTGGGCATTTGACCGGTTGCAAGACACCATATTCGTCTCCTGGCTCATTCTGGTAGAGCTGACCAGCACGATCGCGAAATAGATACCGCTGGGAGTCGGCGTCATAAGCGATGCGCTCTACCCCCTCGGGAAGGCGATAAGAGTCCTGTGAAGGTGTATAAACGATTATAGTGGCTGATTGGTGAAAGTATGCTCACTTCATCAAGCTGCGTGAAACGATTCATAAATTCAATAGTTAGCCTGTAGTGAGTGTTGCTAACAAGCGACGAGAGAGCGGTTAGTGTGAAAGAGGAAGATGAGATTCGGTCTCACCGTAGACAAGCCTCCCACTCCACCGGTACATTCTAGACCAGTCCCAAGACAAGTACATGAGACTTCACGTGTATCGAGACCAAGGGTTGCAGAGTCATGACACAGCGGTGGTTTCAATATTATCACAAGCTCTAAAGAGTATTGAAAATGGAGAATAGTGTATTTTTTTGTAATTCAAGTTATCAGTATCTTGTAATTATTTATTCTGAGAGGACATATAAGATTTATCTCAAGTCTATTTTGGGACAAATATTATGATATCATCAAAAGACAATTGAAAATTATATATTTTAGGAAGTTTGCCCCTAAAACCCTCTCACAATATATAATTTTCAATTATCTTTTGAAGATATCATAATATTTGTCCCAAAATAGACTTGAGATAAATCTTATATGTCCTCTCAGAATAAATATTTACAAGATACCAATAACTTGAATTACAAAAAAATATACTGTTCTCTATTCCGAATACTCTTTAGAGCTCGTGATAATATTGAAACCACCGCTGTGTGAGAAAGTTTATGAGCACCAGGAGTCCTTGTCACGTGCAGGAAGCTGCACCAAGGTTAGGGTTTACTTCTTATTGCCGCCCCCGATCAAGCATAAATTTAGCAGATCTTAGTCCAGTGAACGTACAAAACTATTGAACGAGCTCGGGGTTGTGGATAATGCCCAGAAAAGCTACGGAGCCGCCTAGGAAGCGGGCGAAGGTTCAGCGACCTGCAGGTCAACGCGCCGAAGTTCCGTCAAATATCCGGGACATCGGTCAAGTTCTACGCACGCAGAACCCGGATATTTTGGCCAAAGGTCTGTCCGTAACTGGCCTTGAACATACTTTGTCTTACCTTGTTACAGAGTTGCCTGCCTTGCGCTCGAAGCTGTATCCACAGCCGGACGAGGCCATATCTCCTCAGGACGAGCGTCTTCAGCTGCTGAAATCATGGTTGGAGGAGTCACCTGGGGCTAGTGATTTACTCGATGCTTGGGAGAGAACGAACCAGGTGAGCGAGTGATTGCGAACTCGCCAGTCCATTGTGCTAATCTTCTCGTATAGCTTTCTGCGATAGCCTTACTGGTCACTATAGTGTCATCGACCCTCACGCTGTTATCATCTCATTTGCCATACCACCAGTACGGTCTTCCGATTATCAAGACGCTGTTGTCGACGCACTGGACCCGGCAGCTAGGCGCTTACCTTGGTGGATCACACAATGACCTCATCCTTGCCACCCTTAAACTTTTCAATGCAATATCAGCATTTGGCGGTGGCCGCGAGAGGAAGGCGGTTTTTGAAGCTTTCCCTTGGGATAACAAGGTCTTGTTCATTGTTTCCGTGTTATCACGCGAATGTAATTGACAGGTTTCTAGACCCTACCAAAGTTGCTGCACATGCGGCGTAGAAGTAAAGGCACTGATGTTGGAGTTAGCCTCTCTAAACCAGGTATGTCATCATATCCACCCGATCATGTGGCTCACCCCCTCCACGGATAAGATATTCGCACGCTCTATGTCTTGTTCATCCTCTCATTCGTGGACAGGGATGCTTCTTCTTCTGTCAAAACTGCGTTTTTGGAGCAGCGTCGAGAGTTTTTCGTGAGCATTTTCAAGGGTCTGAGTCAAGACCCCTATCCAGTCATTCAAAGGGTTCTCCAAGCATCTTGGGACGGGCTCTGGTCGGATCAGAAAGTCAAACGAACACTGAAGATCGGGGTCTTTGGCGAAGCTACTCTTTCTCACGTGAGCCTTGAATTTCCTTCACGCGAATCAGACGAGTTCAGCTACAAGTAGCTCGTTAAATTGTACGATCGCGCTGTCCCGGAAAAAGAAGGCGAACTTCACGTCCCCGCTGACATAGTCCATCATTTCTTGCTCGCCATCTGCTGTCGACCTGGCCAGGGCATATGCTTTAAAGACCGTGGCTGGTATCCTCGGGAAGCGGAAGGGAGCGTCCCCGTTGACGAGGAACACACTACTGAACGTAAGCGCGGCGGCTCTGCCAAGGTCCACAACAAGATCTTGGCAAACTTTCTACCAACGCTCAAGATCAACGAAGACCCTAGACAACAAGAGCTCGCTTTGAAAATATTCCTGGCATCACCTGAGCTGGTTGCGGGGTTCGTTATTTTGCTGAAAGAGCTGGACATCACTGACGTATCACAGGTATTGGTCGGCTGCTGCACCTACCTTAGAACCGAGGCTGTCGTCCAAGTGGATTGCCAATATTTCCTTCGCAGGACAAGTAATCTCTCAGGCGGTGCCCACCTCCTCATTTCTTCTACTCGGTGCCACTGAATATAACCCCGTGCCACCGCCGCTTTCGACGATAATGGCAAATATATTACCTCCAGTTGGAACCAAAGTTTATTTCACCAAGGGTTTACAGACTGGGGCAGCGGGCCTCGTCCAGCATTGCACTGCACTCGCTTTTGCCAAGTGTCTGAGGAAGTTGGCAGAAGTGACCCACATCTTCAAAAGAATTATTGCTGCCCTGGAGGAGGAAGAGGAAGAGGGCCAGTGGAGCCAAAGACGAAAGGAAGTCGAAAAGGAAGCTAGGAGGCGAGTGCCTGAATTCCAGGTTATCGTTGCCTTTTCGCAGCAACATTTGAACTCGCCAAATACTCAAAATACTTCTAAACATACGCTACTGAGCGAGGTTTCGCAGAGGCTGCTTTGGCTCTATCAGACGTGCCTCCCAGATGTTGTGGCCGAAGCAAGGTTCGAAGTCGGCAAGCTAGTGCTTACGCTTGCTGAGGGATGGCTGATGCCGCTTCCCGAGGAACGTAAGAACAGCAGAGAAGACCAGGTCCAGTTGCTCTCTCCGTTACAGAAAGTAAAACAGTTGCATGTCCTGCGATTACTAAACACAAGTGACCAGTTCACCTGGAGTGGCAAGATCGGTTGGTGGTTTTCTCCATGTCTTTTTCAGGCGATAATCATGGTCCCTTCTCTAGCTTCATCGTCGCGCACGTACTTCCAGGTCCTGCTGAAAGCTTTTTGTACCACGGATGTCCGCGCACTGCATACCACACTACACGTACTTTTACAACACGTCCTCTCTACGAGCGTGCTTTTTCAAGAGGATCCTACTGAAGTGGATTTATGGCTAGCATCACTACCTTCAGGTATCGTTTGCCGAGGACTGGGTACTGAGACACCAGATGGCGCACCCCTCACTGACGAAGTCGACAGCGTGGTGTCCTTTCTCGACGATTGCACTCAGCGATGCTTAAAGACACCATACCGTTATATGGAAGCGATGGCCGATCTCTTCCAGTCGAACGACGCATCTAGTGCAGATGCCCCGCCTGTGGATGCACAGGTCGAGGTAGTTGCCAGTCCGTTGTTGATGACTGTTCTCGAGCAGATCCTTGCGAAGATAAACGGGCAGTTGATGTCCCCGTCTGATGCGCTGTCGGTCTTTACGTTCGTCAGGCGGTTGGTCTTCAAGCTAGCGAGCAAACAAGAGGAAACTGGGTATTTTGCTTTGCGAACAATCATAGGCAAACTAGAGACACGTATGGCTAGCGACGACGTTTTCGAGAACCACCCTAGTATCAGAGGAGCCATACGCCGTGAGCTATCCATTCCCACTGCTTGCCTCAGGTATTTAGAGACGGGGCTCCGCTCTAACGTAAGAGATCAAAAGGACGCGGATGCTGTGGGCGTCTTCCTTGACCGCATCGAACATGTACCTGTCCGTGAGTTACGGACCTCTTCAGTGTAGCATCCTGGGTGGTGGCTGATTTCCTGATGGGTATAGCCGAAAATGAGACTGCTCGGATGACCAGTGCGTATGAACTAGTTGATTGGGTTCGCCTGGTAGATTGCCCTCCTACACCGATGGACATATCCCGCCTAGTATCCGTCATCTATCGCTTCCACAAACCTACGCTCAAAGCTCTCTTGGGGGTTTTATCCCCTTTAGAAGGCCAGCTATGGGGGTCGAACATCCTGGAGGTCCTGGAAGAGTGAGTCATATGTCCTATGGGTGCAAGATTCTCGCTCACCTTTTGGGATATCAAGAACTCACATTGAAGTTGACTTCGACTGGCTATTCGTTCATTGCTCCGATGCACAACTGGGGGACGAAAAGTGTCGGGCGAAGCTGTTAAAAGCGCTATTCTCACGCCAAGTTACATCTCTTGAGGTCGAGAGGGCGATGCGACTCGTGTTGCATGGTATTGTTAGCTCAGACGGCCGGACAGGCGCAACGAAGGATTTGTTGCTACTCCTTTCCGAAGTGTTTAGTGGAGCAACAGCCAGGCTCGAGAATCGAGACGTGCAAAACCTGAAAGCGACCACTGTCGCGTTGGCCACCTTCTTTGGGCTCTGTCTGTCTGTTGACATTTCAAGCGAAGTTCACGACGGTGCGTGGTAGTAAGGGCATATGAGGTTGAATAAACACTGAGGGTTACTATCTAGCACTTCAGAAATTCATTCAAGTAACGCTCAATCCCACTAGCTTGGATGACAGGAAGGTTTTGGCCCCGATAGCTGCTCAGTGGGCTGGTTCTGTGAAGGAGATGCTTTCATCCGAGCAGCATGACAAGGTGCGCATGCAGCGATGCTATTGCTAGACAAGTTTTAACGCTCACTTCGTAGCTGAGGCTGGCTAAACCATGGATCAGATTCATGGAATTGTCGGAGCTCTATGCCGTATTGAATCTGATTGAAACCTCCCAGCAACAAGGCTCAGTCATCTTCGGGTTCTTGGAGGAGCTTCTCTCTGCTGTGGAACAATTACAAGGGTCTAACGGCGGACCTCCAGAAGAGCTTCCAGTTGCACGGCTACTGGGTTTACAGAAACAATTGCCCGAGTCACCTCTTCTGGAGGGCATGATCGCAAGGTCCTTGGCAGCTCAACTCCCTGTTGCTTACCACGGCATTCTACCTGATTTTCTACCTTCCGGGGGACTGGCGTCGCTACGCCTGCCACGGCACAATCACTTAACGTCTCTTACACCTGACCTAATTTCGCAATTTCTAGAGAAAGAAACATGGACAGAGTCTACAGCTCAGATAGTTGCCGTGCTGCTCTACGCACAAGCGTCTGCTTCTCCTATTGTTGTCCATTGGCTAAACAGCAAGAAATACGAGGGGCTGTCTATCGATCACCTTTCCATTGTATTCGCGGCGTTCCTTGACTGCTCTGAGTCTGACGCGGACCAGGTGATCCAGTTGGGCGACGACGTGCTCTGCGGACTTTTGGAGCAACTTCTTTCTGAGTGGCCAAGCCCTGGCGAGCGGAGATTACGACGTCTTCAATGTATCTGCCATGTCTTGCGGCAAGATACTCAGCGGAGACCTCTCTTATCGACATTGCTGCAGAAGAAGGTGCATGCTCTCCCACTGGAAAACTTCGCATTCGAAGCTATGTACATCGTGCGCCGCGTTTTGGTCGTCTCCGGTTGCGAATCCCTGGTCACCAGTTTCGTGGATCGCGTTCTCCAATGGGCTGTTCGACACATCTCCAACGACGGTGACCACGACGAAGACGCTCAAAATACTCTTGAACTTCTCAGTACGTCTTCAGTTTTGAGACGAACTGACATGCTTATCTACGATGATGCCCAGCCAATGTCTCTAGAAGCAACCTCAAACTTAAAGCGCACCTAGTTGAACCATTATTAACTATCATCGTCAAAAGCCACCTCCACGATCTCGCCGCACTCGACCTTGCAGTCTCGCTCTTGGGGAATACCGAGCTTAAAGTGAGCTTTGTTGTCATACGTTCCATGATACAGCTGATGTCCCATTCCAGCCTGTCGTTGTCAACAGACTGCTACAAAATATCCTGCAGCACGAGGATTTCTTCAACTTTTTGGGTAAAGACAGCACGCCGTCACAAAGAAACGGGATAACAGGTTTACTCGATGGACTGTTCCGCCTTCATCCCACCAATACGTGCCACCCATCTCACATAGAACCACTCGTTCGGGTGTATGGTGGAACCATGTCTACTTCAGACCGGCGGCTGTTGTCTATCATGAGGTTGTTTGAGGCGGAAAAACGTACCTCGATTTCACCATTCTTCTCAACGTGGTCGTTATCACCAGATGTTTCAGCAACGAACATTCTGGAGGTCGTCCAGAACTTTGATCCTGTCAAAATGCTGCGGACGTGCTTGTTCTTCCCTGGATGGAGACGGTTTGGCGATGATGCGAAGGGAGTTAAGGAGAGTCCGACCGACGAACACATGTACGATCCATTGCTCGTCATCGCCCTCTCTGCGCAGATGCTCGTGGAATCCCCGCCAACAGCAGCGCTTGCATGGGTCAAGCTTTTCAGGACTAACGTAGTTAGCTTGCTCATACGTTGCCTGTCTTCGAAGGATGTCAACACACGGGAGGCGGCTTCGTGCCAGCTAGCCATGATTTCTGACGGCATCCAGGTAATTAACCTCAGATTACGACTGATTCTTATTTGTGCCTCACTGTGAACACCCCGTTGGTTTTCTGCAGAAATCGAACATGCAAGAGAAATCCCAAGCTCTTTATGTACTCCAACTCCTCAAGAACGTAATGAACCCCACTGCAGACAACGTGCCCAGGCGCCTCCCAACGTACTCGACGCTCATTCTGCTTCACGCTCTTCGAGGGATCTTCCACCCCTCCAATTTCATATACCCCCGCACTGCGCGCTTCCTTCTACAGCGCCCAGAGCTAGATGTCACCGACGTACCTATGTTGTTTAATATGCTGTATAGCAATTCCGACGACTGGAAAAAGGAGCGAGCATGGATGATCAGGATGTTAGCGGACGGCATGACGAGCACCGAAGACTGGCGCGTTCTAAAGCGTCGGCACACGTGGGACCTCCTTGCCAGCTTGTTCCAGAGCTCGCAAAAGGACAGGGTGCTGCGTGCTGGGATTCTCGAAGTGCGATTTTCCACCTCCCGCGACGTTTCGTCGAGCTAATGCCGGACGATTCCAGGTTCTTGCGAATCTTACATGTAATGCCCAAGCGTGCAACTCTCTGATACTCAAGTCCTCACTGCTGTCGTGGATAGAGATACAGCTTACATGCGGACACCATGGAGAGACGATGGCTTGGCTGAGGATCCTAGAGAATATCACAGTTATCGCTGATAGTTCCAAGTTGCAGCGTGCGATGGGTACGGAATGGTTTGCTGTCATCTGTCGCAGCCTGAGCCATATCGTCCAAAAGTCTGAAGGTGAATACAATGATTATCGATGAAGATTTACTCAACTCACCGGTCATTTGTCCAGACCCAGATGCTGGCGCTTTGTGCCAAATTGCAGTGGTCGTTTTGCGTTTGAGCTTGATGGAAGGAGCTGCGAAACACTGCCTCGAGCCGGTGCTGAGGCACGCTGTTGCTTACCTCAAAACACTAGAATCTCGGACTCAACTCCGTGCTCCCGTCCGACCTGGGACGACGTCCTCCTCTGCGCCAGAACTGGCCAGTCCGCCCCACGGTGCGCAAGGCCTACATATCATACCCACTGTAACAGACACCTTTGGGGCATGGGGCGTGGTTGTAGAGGCACTCTGGCGTGTCAGCATGGCATTGGACGACAAGGTTCCTGAATGGGATATATTAACAAGTAGATTATTGATATGGCGAGCGAGCGCAGGAGACGACGGTAGCCAGCTTGGAGAATGGGTTCGGAAAGAAAGTGTTCGTGCCACACGAGCATATTCGTGACCACTAGTAATTGGACGTCTGTAGCGCTATGAATACGAATGAACCATTCTCATGCGTGAGGGTCCTTTCACAGCTTGTTTGTTGCGCGTTTTGAATGGCGCGTCAGGATGTCGACTACCGACCGACTCAACTTCCCCGGAGCGTGCTGAGGGATCTGCAGAATTTAGCCTGTAAGTTGAGGTTCCATCTGCTATAAGGGTCACTTACCAAGTGCCCTACACCTCTGATACGGTGGACTGTTTCAAAACGCCTCCCGGACTTGAGATCTACAAGAGCATCCTGTACCGCACGTGGTCTATAGCCTGGTGTCATGAAGTACAGCAGCGCCCAGAGTTTTTGCACGCACATCCAGTCGTTTTCCCCACCAAATATGACATTGACAGGGATGTATCCGCACGTTTTGTTCATGGCCTCCAGACCCCTGCAGGGGCCAGTGGGATCACGGTACATCGTCTGTGGCGTGACCAACACATTATTTGACTTTAACCAGAATCTTAACCTCGCTCACCACCTCTTCTTCCCGTGAGCACGCGAGACAAACGCCCGAATATGGTGCGACCTTATGCTGAACCCCCGGGTGACTCCTCAAGCCATAACGCTGGTGTGCAACTTACGTGACTGTCACACTATTTTCAGTGAGACGTGAGCTACGCACCACGTAGAGCGCCAGAACGCGAGGATCCCAGAGTGCGATATGCTTGTTGGCGCTTAGGTATTTCATGGCATCTTCGCGTGAAGGCCATACATCACGTCGTTCGTAGGCACTTTGCACAAGGCGCGCTTGTAATGGTTTCAATGGTTCTGGGCCCTGTGGACTAAGAAGAGGCTCCACGAGGATAAGAGAGATGAACGGAAAAGCGGGCTGTAAATCCTGAAGTATGACACTGAAATGCTCCAGCTAGGTATATCAATCCAAGAGGAAAGTACTTCGCGACGAACATGGCTACACCTCCGAGCGAGTGTCCAATTCCGACAAGCCTTTGAGATTTGAAGTCGATGGATGGGGAAAGACCGGGTCCGGATATCATGAAGCGATGAACAGCTTCTGCATACTTTTCGCATCCGACTGCATGAATACAGAATCAAAGTATATGATGTGCAGCAGGATGGAACGATAAAACCTTGTGTATGGGATGATGCACTCACATTTGTGGAAGTATTGGGGATTCTGTAGTGCAGCATCGTTCAGCACGGCAGACTGCCCATGGTTCGGACACTCGATAGCCCATGCACATTTAACTTTCGTGGCCCTGCCTCCGGAACCACTTGAAGGGACTGGGAGGCTCTGGAAGATGTGTTGAATGGTTGGCTCCCATGTTTCCTTGTGAAAACTGGTTGAATGAAGCATGATGAGCGTCAGGGCCTTCTCGTCACCCCAGTACGCTTCGAACTCGGGGAGCCAATACTGTGTAGCCGTCACATTTAGTGGGTACTGAGCATCAGGTTTGACGACGAATTGTCGTTGGAGCATCGTGCGCTTGGGAGATATGATAGGACTGCGCCCCTGGCAGACGGGCCATGCGCTGCCCAGTTGAAAGGCCGGGACAAACGTTTCTGGACTATGAAATTATGTAGACAAACGTCGAAACTAGACTTTCAGTTGTCAAAGTTGGCTATCAACTTCGACAACCACCATCTTAGTCGACAATAGTTCTATCAAGTATCACAGTTTACGGATCGAAACTGTCCAACTGTACCAGTCCCAAGTCGATGCCACCGCTGCATGGTCGAAGAGTAAAAAAGCACTTTCACGTGACCAGCAATCTCGCGACGCGGTCATTATGTAACCCGAAATTAGAGTGGTCGGCATTTTTTTCGTCCTTCCGAAGTTCAGTCAAACCAGCGCTACTTGGTGAAACTGTTTATAGGGGTACAATGACTCTTGCCTCTGCTACTACTCCCATGGTGAGAAACCCTTTTGTTTACGGGCGACTGCTGACGGAATGCGCAGTTCGTGGTATGTGGCTTTGCGCGTATTTTACTTCTAGAATCCTTATGGCTCTTTGACTGACCTCATAAGTTTGGCTGTAAGACGTCTTCGTCCGATGAGGCTCCTCCCTCCAAACCCTTCAACTTTCCGAATGTAAGAACTTGGCATAAGTCTTCCTTCCGTCCACTAATGATCACTTCAAAATTAGTTGTTTCCTAAGAATGACAAATCCAACTCGACGGAACCTACCACGGAGCCTTCCAGCTCAGTAGCACCAAAATCTGTAAGTATCCACCACCGCACTTCAACATGAATCGATTTTCGAGTATCACGTAGACCCCTCCGCCGGAAGACAAGGAGCGGCCAGTGAAAGAGGAAAATGCAAGTGTCGGGCAGCCTAAGCGGGATCAGACGCTTGAAGCCGAAGTAACCTCGTCACTGTACGATCTGTCAGTCGTAAAAGCCGCTACTGTACGGTTTGGATACTCCACAGTGTTTCTGCGATGCTGATGTGATTTATTTAGGAGGAGCTGCAACACTTGAAGAAAGGCAGTGCAAGTGAAAGTACTGAGCACGAGATGCGGACGGCTCCCCTTATTACACGCGAGGCATTTGTCGCAGCAGGGTTCAAAGATAGAGTCGTGCAATACGGCGTTCTCGGCGAAACTCTTTCTATCCAGCAAGTCTTCTTTGGTTGCGTGTTGTGCTCACTTGACGTAGCTTTTACAGGTCGAAATCAGGAGTTCACGTACCAATCGATCCACGGCTTTACATCAATACTGTACGCCTATTTTTCTCGTTAAACCATTAAGCTTACTGTGATCAGAATGCTCCATTCTCCGCTGTTGTCTGTGGCGTTCAAGGTTCCGGCAAATCACATACCGTCTCCGTGCTCCTAGAGAATATGTTTATACTTGGCCAAGGCTCGATAGGTTCCCTGGACTATGCACTGTCTGGGTTGGTCCTCCATTTCGGCGAGGGTGGTCCTGGCTCCCGACCCTGCGAAGCTGCCTGGGTAGGCGCTTCATCCCAACCAGACGTGCAGCCCCCCAGGGTGAAGGTATATGTCTCACGCTCTTCGTTGCACACTATGAAGTCCATTTATGCTCCCCTGGGGGATCGCGTGCGGGTTGTCCCTCTTCTATTTAATGAATCAGAGTTAGATGCACAAGCAATACTATCTATGATGGCAGTGGGCTCGTCAGAATCAGCACCATTGTACATCCAGATTGTCCTGGTGGGTCCTGTTGTACTTTTTTAGTACAACTTTGCCATTGACGCTTTTGCACCCGCGGGAATGATAGAGTATACTACGAGACTTGGGAGAAAAATTCTCATACAAGGCGTTTTTGGCACGCCTTGAAGCGGAAAAGAGAAGTTTCAATCCTGCTCAGGCGGCAGGGCTTGAGCAGCGTCTCGCACTGCTCAACTCTTTCATGGAGCCCCAAGCACCCCCACAGTCGCGGAGCACTTCCAAGAAGTTGAAAAGTCGCCGCTTCTCTGAAGGGAAGCTGACTATCATTGATCTGTCAGACCCGTTCATCGATCCTGCTTCGGCTTGTGGACTGTTCGAGATCGTCACGCGATTGTTCGTACGAGCTGACGTTGGAACGGGTAAGGTGCTGGTGGTAGACGAGGCACACAAGGTAAATTTCTGTTATGCGCTGCCTTTAAGGAAGGTAATCGAGTTTCCGGCGTCCAGTACCTCTCGGCTAGCAGAGGAGCCGCTGGCTTAACGAACGCTTTGCTAACGCTCACCCGGGAGCAACGGCATCTCGGAATGCGGGTCATCATCAGTACGCAAGGTAAAGCCATCATACGTATGGAAAGATTGAGGTCTAACCGCTCACTTCTTTTTTTCCGATAGAGCCGACCGTGATTCCTCCCGTTCTTATGGACTTGTGCACGGTTGCGATCATGCACCGTTTCTCGTCACCTGCGTGGTGGGACCATCTCGCGCGGCATGTAGCTACGGACGTGTCAAGTGACCAAGGTTTCGAGACGGTTGTCAAGTTGAAGGTGAGCCTAGTTGCTATTTGGGGTAGGACCGCAAAATGGTTCTAACACTTCAAGTAGACTGGAGAGGCCCTGGTGCTCGCCCCGTCTGGTCTCGGTGTCTTCCCCGATGATGAGTGCTGCACCAAAGAGAAACCGGGGGCTACCGACAGTGGGAAGCAATGTGCAAAGGAGAATGCTCCGTTAAAGCTTGCGCAGTTTGGGAGACGCTTCTTGCTTATGAAGACCCGCGCACGAATAACGAAAGATGGGGGAGCCTCCGTTTTGGTTCTCGGTTCGGAGTCTGAGACTAAAGGGAGCGATGACGAGTGAAGGAGTTTTGTTCGATTGAATAATTCAGTGCTTGAATACGATACCATCCTACTACTGCATTATTTGTAGATTTCGATACTGAACCGTACACTAATCTCGCATAGCCCGACAGGGGCCTCCCTACAACAGAACCAAACAAAATGCGACGCGGGAGTATTTGGTGCTACACCGCAGTCAAGGCCGCTAACATTGCAAGTGGGACGCTCGACGGTCCCGGTACATGCAACTCTCCAACAACCACTAGCGCCGGGAAATATACAACCAATCCGTTAGGTCGATAGCCTGTGGACTTCAAATTCGCAGCGTCAGCTTGGACACGTATACAGACCAGCCACCGCGCACCCGGATTTGGATTGACAAAATACAGGCATTCTGGCAATGTCTGCCGGTGTTCGGGCACGCAGACCAGCCACACCCCCTCTTGGTCTCTCGAATGTCACTCCGTCAGCCCACAGATATCCACCCTCGCTTTCGCGAAAAGACGACTTAGATGCCGATGCACGCAGACAAGCCGCTTCTAAAGGCTATGGACCAGGTCACAAGGGCCATGCACCAGGCGGGCTTGACATCACGTCTGGGGAGTGGAAACTACTCGTGATCGTCCTTATTGTCGCAACCCTTGTTCGAATGTTTCGTATATCCCATCCGACTAGCGTCGTGTGCGTCCCTTCCTGCTCTAGCAAGACTCCTTTACTAACTATACTGGCCCTCGACAGTTTCGACGAAGTGCACTTCGGGAAGTTTGCGGGACGTTATATCAAGACGCGCTATTTCGTGGATGTACATCCCCCGTTAGCGAAGCTACTCATCACTGCAGCAGCATTCTTATTTGGATTTGACGGAGATTTTGATTTCAAGGATATCGGGAAGTAAGTAATTCCTTTCTCACTACTGGATACCGATTAATGTCACTAGAGAGTTTGTCAATGTACCATATGTCGCCATGCGAATGGTGCCCGCAACACTTGGCGTTGCCACCATCCCACTAGCATACCTTACACTACGAGCACTCGATTGCAAAGCTTCGACGGCACTCCTCGCATCTCTTTTCCTAACTTTCGAAAATGGTCTGGTCACTCAATCTCGGCATATTCTCCTGGATTCTCCTCTCGTATTCTTCACGGCGTTGACCACCTTCGTGTTCGTGGGGTTCTCCAACGAAGACAGGCATCGACCATTTTCGGAACAATGGTGGACCTGGCTAGTGTTAACGGGTCTCTCACTCGGAGCCGTCGTCTCGTGCAAATGGGTTGGTTTGTTCACCATTGCAACAGTTGGCGTGTGTACGATTTTGCGTCTATGGCTTCTGCTGGGAGATTCGCGTGTTTCTTTGAAGACTTGGTCACGGCACTTTTTTGCAAGGGCGCTCTGTTTGATCGCCATCCCGATACTGTTTTACATGACAATGTTTGAGATACACTTCATGCTCCTCGGCAGTTCTGGTGACGGGGATGCGTTTATGAGCTCCGAGTTCAGACAGACTTTGGGACATGGAATGCCAGATACTTACGCAGGTGTGCCATGAGGATGCTGATCGTGGAGGCACGGACTGACAGTCATCTAGATGTCGCGATTGGTTCTCAAATCACCATACGTCATGTTAACACCCAAGGCGGTTACCTTCACTCACACCTCCACAACTACCCTGGCGGAAGTGGGCGTACGTCTTGCCGTCTTGGTTCTTGACTTGTGATTTGACTGTTTTCCCTGAAGAGCAACAGATTACACTTTATCCTCATCGCGACGAGAACAACCTTTGGCTCGTCCTCAATGCTACCGTTGAGAACTATCCACAATACGACTACGAGCACCAACCGATTGAATATATCACACATGGTTCACGTATCAAGCTTCGTCACATCGTCACAGACAAGGCCCTTCATTCGCATGACGTCCGGCCCCCAGTTTCGGACGTCGACTTCCAGAACGAGGTCTCGGGTTATGGGTTAACGGGCTTTACTGGCGACCTCAATGACGACTGGGTGGTCGAAATCCACAAGGGAGATAGGAACGACAAAGAATCTAGCAAGCGGTTAAGGACCCTGCGAACGCATTTCAAGTTACGCCATTTGATGACGGGCTGCTATCTCTTCTCCCATACGGTCAAGCTTCCTGAGTGGGCCTTTGATCAACAGGAAGTAACATGTAACAAACAAGCTGTCAAGGATAACTCACTCTGGTACATCGAAACCGCTTCGAAGCACCCTCAGCGTGAGCTCTGCTATCCTCTTCCGCGATCGAGTCTACCTGTTGATGAGTACCATGATACACGGTCGGTTAGTTCCCCCCAATGCGGAGAGAGTAAATTACAGAATTCCTGGCTTCCTGTCCAAGTTTTGGGAGCTGCAGAAAGTGATGTGGACGACTAACTCGAAGCTCACTGATCGCCACGTTTATGATTCTCGTCCTTGGAGTTGGCCCTTCCTCAGGCGTGGCATCGTAAGTACCTTTTGGTGGCGTCGTCTGATCTCGTCACGAGCGAACATGCACAGAACTTCTGGGTCAAGGACCATAAACAGATATACCTGATCGGTAACCCTTTCGTATGGTGGTCGAGTACTGCTTCGGTCATGACATATATACTTGTTCGCGGTTTCCTAATCCTCCGCGCAAAGCGAGGGTACAGAGATTTCGAAAACAGTGAGTCATTTGCCACATTCACACACTCCGTTTTCCCGTGCACTGATTGATGCATGATCCAAGCCAAACTTGTCAAGTACGATATGCTTTGCGGCTTCCTCTTCACGGGTTATGCTCTACACTATATCCCCTTCTTCCTCATGTCGCGCCAGCTCTTCTTACACCACTATTTCCCCGCTCTCTACTTTGCGATCCTCCTTAGTAGTGCCGTGTTCGACTTTGCGACGTCGACGTTACGTCCCCGCATAAGGCTTCAAGTCGCTTGCGTATTGATCATTGTAGCGGTGTTGACGTTCGACAAGTTTTCCCCGCTCGCGTATGGGAGTCCTTGGACAAGGAGCAAGTGCAATAAGGCAACTTGGGTCAAAACCTGGGACTTCGCCTGGTAAGACTTCGTTCTATTCGCTGCTGTACTCAGAAATGGCTAATTTCATGCGATCATTTTCAGCCAGGAATTTTACGATGAAGTTAGTATCGTTGCTGAACGTTCGAGAAGTTAAGTCGAGAGTGCTGACATTTTATCTCTCGTAGGTCACCAGTATTCAGGCAGCGACCTCAAACAAGTCCGTACTGGGTGCTACCATCGGCGGTGAGCCTGGTGGTCGCGCGGCCGTTATTGTGGACGACGCGGTGGACGTCGCACATGCGGCGAAGGGAGAGACAAGTACGATGATTCCGTTGGGAGGCGCAGAACCAGGACGGGACGTTTTCGCCCAGAGGGTGGCCAAAGAAGTGACAAGTTCTCAGTCTCGACCGGAAGTTGTATCGTCTGAAGAGAAAGAGATAGTAGTGAGCGTGGTTCGCGGGACGACAGAGGTGTCATCGGCGGTGTCGAATACTCCCAACCCTCCGCAACATGAAGGGTCTACATCGGAACAGGCGACGCTGCAGAGCGGACACAACAAAAAGGAGGGACCGTTGGATCAGGCGGAGGCACTTGCCAATGAGGTTGCTCATGAATTGTATCCGGAAGACGACGACAGTGCATAGATATCGGGTTGGACCTTGGATCCATGTACATTCTTATTTTAATGAACGAGGACATCCGGCTTTCTCCGGTTGATCAGTGTTTCTTGATAACGATGGAGTGGGAGTGACTGAAACCGACTGCCTGAGTGAACCTCCCGACGTGGTGGCTCTCCCCCCGTTGTACATCCGTGTTCGTGTATCTACATGCAGCTGACTAAGCTCTCGGCTGCTCCCTCCTCTCGTCTCTCTCCCTCCTATCCCCTACTCCATGTGCCCCCCTTAAAACAAAGCGACGTCCTCGTCGCTTCTGCTCTGGCTCTCCCTTCTATCACTCCCCTCTACCTCCTGTTCACGTTCCCCCTCACTCTCTGTTGTCTCCTCCACTTCATTCTCCTCATCTCTCTCCTTCTCCCCTTGTGCATTGTGCATACACTTCATATACTCGTCTTGTTCTACTTGTAGCCTTGTCCCTTGCCTTGGTATGAACTGGCGTAGGCGTCGAGCACTGTATTCTCCTGGTAGCGGTGTTCCCCTGAGGGTTTCGAGTCTGTATGAGTTGTGCAGCCGCTCCGTGACCCGGTGTGGTTGTGACGACTTAGGTATTAACTTGCGATCTGTTTTGAAAGTGTAGTCAGTATCACTCCGGTATATTTGAACGAGATGGCCTTTTTCAAACACTACTTCTCCCAGATGCCGTTGCAGTATGCGCCTATCGAAGGCTGCTTTGCATTTTATGGCATGTCGGATTGCTTCATCGTACCCATCTAGACGCTGTTGTGCTACGTATGCCATGTGAGCTGCTACGTCCGCTCCATTTATGGGATTTGTTGTGGCATCCTCTGGGTTCGTTCGTTTGGTGTCCACTACGAGTCCCAATAGTAGCTCTTTTGGCGTGTACTTGAGTGCAGGCAGTATTCTGTTGTTGAGCGCTCGCACTGCATCCTCGAGATGGTCTGTCCATGTTCGTGGTAAGTTGCCCTCTTCCCTGTCTACTTCTTCATCTTCTCCCAAGTTTGGTGCGCACAGTCTTTTGAGGACGTGCAGTAGCAACTTGTTTGTCCCCTTGACTAGCCCATTAACCCAAGGTGAGTACGCTGCAACGACATGATGTTTACATGACCACTTAGCGCAGAACTCCTTGACTGTGTGATTATCAAAGTGTTTTCCTCCGTCTGTCATGAACGTCTCTGGTGCTGCAAAGTTGTTGAATATCATCGCTAGGCTGTCCATTGTAGTTTTTGCTGTTCCTGCAGTTTTGAACTTCGTTACCCATACATGTTGCAAGAATGTGTCCAGAAAGACCCCTAGTGTGTGGTATCCTCCCTTTCCTGTGGGCATGCTCAGGTAATTGCCCACGAGTAGTTCAAACGGGTGTCTGCATGTGATAGGTTCTAGCAGTGAGTGTAAATGTGTTGCTCCAAAGTTTTTACACTTAGTGCATTCTGCTATTGCTTTCATGATCGACACATCTAGCTTTGGCACATAGTACTTGTCCGTGATGGCTAGTTTGACTGCATCTCATCCCCAGTGTCCACTGGTTTTGTGTATACGTTTGGCCGCTTGTTCTGCCTCCTTTCTCGTGATACATTCTACCTTGCACCGTTGTCATATGCTCGTTCCTCCATTGAGTCACCACAAGTAGTGTTGTCCAGGCCCGGCTCGGCTCGAAAGCCGCGGCTTGGGCTCGGCTTTTGAGGGCTCACGGCCTAAGAAATCTCAGGCCCCGGCCTGAACAAGTTGAGGTGTAAAATTATTAGGAGTCAAAGAACAGCAGATATCTCAAGAAAAAATGGGTGCATCACCATAAATAAGGTATCATCAGATAGCTGTGAATGAGTGGTACTATCATGCAAGAAAGCGAGAGGCCCGGTGTGAAAATGGGAGAGATACATCGTCCTAACCTCCCTGCTCTGTTCAGACTCAAAAACTGACATATCTTTGGAACCGTGAATACATGCACCACATTTCATGTATTGTCTAGTAGGGTTCACCTAGTAGATTAACATCTAAAAACAGCAGATGATTCTGTCCAGAATTGCATGAGTTATGTCCCAAATATGGTAGGGGGCATGAGGACAGTGTCGCATTGGCGAGGAACCACTGGGTATAATTCTACAAGACTTCCATAGGTTATAGAGGAATATACAGAGAGTTAGGAGAACAAGGAAGTAGGAAAAAAGGCCCACCCAATCCCAAGTTATTCCGAATTTCATTCGACAGAGCCTTTCTCCAGGAAAGTGGAGATATCTCCGGAACTGCTGAGGCAATTGCAACAAAAAATATACCACTCGAAAGGTCTTGTTAAGTAGAACTTGAATCCAGGTTTGCGAGAGGGATGGATGAGTGGAGGTCAAGATATTGCATGGACAGTGTGGGGAACAGTGGCTGTCTGCAGCTGACCGAGAATGTCAGCAGCACAGCCACGAAGCCGCGGCTTCAGGCCGCGGCTCACGGCTTTCAAAAGGCAGGCCGGGCCCAGCACAACACTAGCCACAAGCGTCCATCCTCGATTACATACTGCATTGCTCGGTGCCTTGCTCGACTGCGATCTCTTGGGTTTGCACTCGTGTCGATGTTGAGTATTGCATCGATTACCTCCATGAACAGCGGTTCTTCTGCAAAGCATTCCCTTAGTTTCTGATTGGCTTCGTCGACTCGGTTTATCATGAACATGTCATTTATCAGCCCTGTCACTGTTTCTGGATCTGGGTTTACTGACCACTGGCTTCCATCACCCTTGGCCCGTTCTGTGTTCTCCCATTGCCTACTCAGTCCATCTGCAACGATGTTTAGTTTTCCTGGGACATGCCTTACCACCACTATGTTATGTGCTAATATGCCATTCCGCCACCTTGCATGTGCTGCTGACATGTGGTCATTTGCAACGACGTCTTTTAATGCTTGGCAGTCAGTTTCTATCTCCACTGGGTACCCTGATATGATGTCAGTGAAGTGGTCCAGTGCATACTTTAGTGCTGCGAACTCCAGTAGGAACGGTTTGTAGTTCCTTTCTGATGCTGATGTTCGTTTTGATGCGAACACTATGGGAACTATCTTGCTTACATTCTGTCCCCCTGTTGTTCGTAGCTGTATGCATTGTGTTAGTACTGCTCCAAATCCCTCTTGGCACCCATCCGTGGTTACTATGAATGGTGTTCCATCATATCGTGGGGCGTGTAGCACTGGTTGTGTGGTTAGTGCAATTTTGAGATTAAGGAATACTTGCATATGTTCTGGCATCCACTTGTCCGCTAGCTTGTGGCTCGTCATTGCCCATCTGTACATCGTTTTCGTGACTGGTTTTGGTATCTCCACTTGTTTAAGGAGCTCCCTTAATGGTCCTTCTTTTTTTGCGTATCCCTTGACCAGGTCCCTGAAATGTCCTGTTAGTCCTAAGAACGAGGCTAATTGTAACGCATCATCCGGTTGTTTCCAGTTTACTATCGCTGTCAACTTGGCTATGTCCAGTTGTACTCCTTTGGGTCCTATAGTTGCTCCTGCAAATGTTGTCTCTGTCATGAAGAACTTGCACTTCATGGGCGATATCGACAGTTTGTGTTCTCTGAAGCACTGAAACACACATCGTAGTGTTGCTAGCATCCCCTTGAACGTGTCATCTTTGCATCCCGCGTCATCTACAAACAGTTCGATTGTATTGTCCGCAAGTAGTCCATGCACCCGTTCTGTGACTGTTGCTGAGAACGTTGTGGGTGCACCTGTTAGGCCCATTGGCATGCACGTATACCAAAAGTACCCTCTGCCTTCAACAAAGAATGTCAGGTATGGCCTCCATTTTTCTGGTACTTCTATGGCATAAAAACCTGAGGCAAAATCAAACACTGATACGAAATTATGACCACTCAGCCTTTGTTGTTTCGCCCTAATATCTCCTTGGTACAGCAGTGGTATCTGCGTTACTTTGTTCAGTTCCCCAAAGTTTTGCGTGACCCTCCATTTTGCTGGTGTTGTGTTCGCAATTCGTTCAGTTTCCACTTTTGTCCACCTTGCATTGTCTGGAAACAGTGGCGTTACTTGTGCTTGCTCGCATTGCCAGTTGAGTTCTTGCTTCAAGTCTTCAATTGTCATGCCCCCATGTTCCTCATGCGTTTTTTGCATTAGTACCGTTGGTGCTACATGTTTGACTTGTGCGACATCTGCTTTTTCTATCATGTTAGCCTCGAGCATTTGACCTACCCACTTGTGCATGAACTGTTTCTGTGGGGGTGTTAGTGCCCGTTGTCATACGCTTGTTGTCAGTACTGCGTCATCTGGTACATTGAGGTCTATCTTTGCGCCTGGTATTAGGCATACCTCCCCAATTGTGCATGTGAATACATCTGCATACTCCTTCACAAACTCTTCTGCCTGTTCGCGTTCCTCGCTCGTTAGTTGCTCACCTATCTTGACTGCCCTGAGTATGTGCTCTACCCTCCGGGGGTTGAACGGGTCGCACTTCCTGGTGTATATGTCGTCAGCTTGCTCCATTGTGTACGCCACATCGTTTGCTTGCCCCACATGGTCACTCTCCCCTTCTGGTTTCCTTGCTTCTGCTCGTTGCTTGACGTCCAGTGTTCCTGCATTCTTGCCCATTATTTGCTCGTGCGTCTTGTCTCCATACTTGTTGTCTAACGTGACCATGTTCTTGCCATCCATTATGGTGACCTGATCTGTGTGGTAACTGTGAGTTGCTCTCAGCACAGTTAGTAACGGTTTTCCGAAGAGGAACGCCCATCCCCCTCCGCTATTGAACACTAGGAAACTTCCTTGTGCTTCCACTCCTTCGATACTTACCGTTCCTGTCCACTCCACTACCGTGTGCATCAACGTCCCATTTGCCATCCATAGTGGTCTGTTGCATGGTTTCCAACCCCCCAACCTGTGTTTGACCGCTTCGAACACTGTTGTGCACATGGCACTTGTCATCGCTCCATGGTCAAACAGAGCTTGCACCCTTGTTATCTCTCCACCTGGTCCTTTCAATGTTATCGTGTGAACGAATGGGACTGCGCCATTGTTCTCGTATCTGGTGCTTGCATGCGTGTTGATGGCGTACAGGTTAATCATGTCGCTCCGTTCATTCTGTACTGCAGTTTGCCCCATATATCGTATTCGAGATACAACGTCATTTGAGTGGGTCATTGGTTCGTCCCTTACAACGGCCCCTCGTCATTTCCCTGGTTGTCTATAGTGACCAGTCTGATGCTCGTGGTTGCATTCCTGTTATATGGTCCTAATGCCCTGTTGCACAATGCCCTCCATGCCATCTCCCTTACATCGAGTTGCATGCTGTCTCCTGGAGGTACTGGGCATGTTCGGCTGCTGTGCCCATGCGTCCCGCACCGGAAGCACTCTCCCGAGCAGATTGTTGCTGTCCCAGGCCTGAGTGGGAATGGCATATTCTCCATGACTCATGCTGTTTCCCCATGCATTCTCATCCACTCATCTATCTGCACCTGATACGCTTGCCATCCTGCTGTATCCGTTGTGTGGTGCGTTATCTTGTCGATGTTGCCCCGTATCACCCCTTTCTGTGCTTCGGTGAGTGGGCTCGGTGTGTTTGCGCGCCATTCTTGTCGTATCGCGAACCGCACGCTGTTTGTTCTGACTGGCAGTGCACTTGTTCGTGTTATCTGTGGTGGCGTTGCCATTTGCACTGCGAGCCGTTGTAACTGGGCTGTAAGGTCTGCGATAGAGGCATTCTGCCTCTGGTTGAGTCGCTTTTCCTGTTCTTCATCGTCCCTTCTCTGCTCATCTACATCCTCTTTTTCCTGCTTGATCTCATCCACGTCTAGACCCTTAACTTCCTTTGTTAACTCTTCGAAGTCCTTGTACTTGTTCTTCATCAAGTTGCGAACGACCTTTGGCAGCTTCTTGTGGACTATCCACACCAGTCCTACATCTTTCTCCACCTTGGCCGCTCTTGCTAACCTCATCGCTTCCTTTGCCCATATGACGTGTGTCCACACTTTTATGCCATTGACCTCCTTGGTCCTCCCCACCTCACTTTCCTCTAACTTTAGCGCCATTAACTCGTCCTGGTATGTTTCTTCTGTTTTCTCGGCCATTGGCAGTGACTCCCATTTGTCGTTGAACGACTTCTCCAACTCTGCCCATGTTGTGTGTTGTTGTGCTGTTAGCCCATCATACCATGCCTGCGCTTCAGACCTTGGTGCGATATAGTCTTGTAGCACCGCTATTTTGTCGGCTTCTGTTGTAACACCAACTGCTCGCATGATACAATTGAAGGTACGCAAGAACGTTTGGGGGTCCTGGGTTTCTTCTTCATCGCCCCTGAACACCTTCAACGTTTCCATCCCTACTGTTACTCTGTGCTGTTGCGGTGTTGCAGTAGTTACTTTGCCTGTTGCTGTAGGCATGAAGATAGTCCGGTGTGTCGTTATTGCGTTGAAACTTGCAAGGCCTTGTGCTGTTGATGGTGGTGGTGTAAATGGCCAATGCATGCCCCCTTCTCGTACCGCCTCATCCAATTCTGGACTTTGTGGTCTCGACGGTGGGATGGCTCTTATCGACGCATGTTCCGGTGGGTCCATGCCCAGTTCGTGCTCTGACGTGAGAGCCAAGTCTGATTCCGTGAGCAGCGTGCTTAGTGGAGATGTAGTTGCAGGTGAGCTTGCAGCCGTTGGGTGTACAAAGCGGCCTCTGTCGTCTCGCTGGGGATTCCTTTTGGGCGGCAGTTTGGTAGCTTGTCACCGTTATGACTGTGCACTTAGCTTATTTTGTGTGACTCTCCTCATGTTATCCTCGTTGCTGCTGTGTTAATGCGCCTGTATTGCTATTTGCTCGGTTTTACCCACCTTCGCTGTTTCGTTCGCCTGCTGTTACTGTCGTGGGTTCGAATGTCGCTCTCGTCACCACGTTGGAGTGGGAGTGACTGAAACC
This sequence comes from Pisolithus microcarpus, assembly GCA_024613185.1. NCBI lineage: Eukaryota > Fungi > Basidiomycota > Agaricomycetes > Boletales > Pisolithaceae > Pisolithus > Pisolithus microcarpus. The sequence continues at coordinate 791,642 of JANFAI010000002.1, read as the reverse complement.
GACTGCCTGAGTGAACCTCCCGACGTGGTGGCTCTCCCCCCGTTGTACATCCGTGTTCGTGTATCTACATGCAGCTGACTAAGCTCTCGGCTGCTCCCTCCTCTCGTCTCTCTCCCTCCTATCCCCTACTCCAACGAGACAGATCCACTACGCTGGTATTCACCAAACCTCATCGACATCTTCAAATCTCGCCCCTCTGTGCGATCCCACTACCCGTTACGGTCATCATTGCTTGGAATCCTCTTGAGTACCTCGTATACAGTAGTTTACTAGGGGTCATCCATTTCCATCAGTCTTTCCCCCTTCACGACCGCTCGTCGTTCTCCAGAGTTTGCTCGATCCTTTCCTGTTCCCAACAGGCCTCCATTGATCGAGATCTGTTTTGGAATGCTCACATCATTCCAAGCGGCACTAAGGCTGAGCGGAGCCGCGGAATTATACATCTTGGTGGATATGGAGTGAGTATGAGTGGGAGCGCCTTCACCCCCCTCTTTCTTTAGTGACCGTCTACATGCTCCGATGTATTGCACCACTTACGTTGGGATAGTGCTAGGGTGATGCAGTGACTGCGCTGTTGTCCCGGCTCGACTTCAGTAACTTGCACACTCCTGCCGACTAAGCTCTCTCTTAGTCACCCGCACCGGTCGCACCCAACACCTGTGCGAGCAATTCTCACAGACGCCGCCAATACACGTTCAACATGGCCTAATCGAGTTAGGCCATGGGCATCGCCATAGTGCCTCCCGCGGCCCCGCCATCAAGCCCTTCGGCCAAACGGCCAAACTATGTACAGCATTCTGATGCCAAAGAATTCAAAAACTGCGGTGGAGACCGCAGCTCTACGTCTACTCTTTTCCCTCAGTGCCATTCACCAAGGGAATCGCTCCGCCTAGTGCAATCTTTCCTTATTCGCTCAGCCTTCAGGCAAGTATATAAGTGACTTTGCTATAGCCGTCGATGTTGTTCTATCGTATCTAATTGCATTTCTCAGCCCGAAATGCGTTTGATCGACGTTGGTGTCTTCCTAGAGAGGGAGATACAGATGAAGCAAGGGGGAACAGTCGATCATGATATGAAGTCTGTCCTGGAGGAGCACAGCGACACAGAAAAGGCTTACGCCATATTGTCGCATCGCTGGCTCGACGGCGACGAGGTGAATTACTTGGAGATCACGGAACTCGCCAAAATGGAGAATCGAGACCGGATCCGTGAGCGTAGCGGCTACCGGAAGATTGTGAAGAGTTGTCAACAGGCTGAAAACGACGGATTAAAATGGCTCTGGGTCGATACATGCTGTATCGACAAACGGAGTAGCTCAGAGCTGTCAGAGACCCTGAACTCCATGTTTCGGTGGTACGAGAACTCCAACAAGTGCTACGCTTATCTCCACGACGTTGATGTCTTTCCTACCGCACCCAACGAGACCTCTGCAGAATCCGGCTGCTGGCCGGAGTGGTTTTCGCGGGGCTGGACGCTGCAGGAGTTGATAGCCCCGACGGACCTCCAATTCTTCAACAAGGGTTGGCAAGCCATTGGGAACAAGAGGGATCTTGCAACCACCCTAGAGAAGATCATGCGTGTCCCATTTGGAGTTTTGGCGGATGGCCTAGCCTCATACCGTCCCAGCGTCGCCCAAGTGATGTCGTGGGCTGCCGACCGGAGGACAACACGAGTCGAGGATCGAGCATATTCACTGATGGGTCTGCTGGATGTGAACATGCCTATGTTATATGGGGAGGGGAAGAAGGCATTTCTACGACTTCAGCAAGAGATCACCCGCCAATCAAGCGACCAAAGTATCTTCGCTTGGAAACCGACAAATGAAACCCCGCAGACATGTGGCGTGCTGGCAGACGATCCGAGTCTCTTTCGAGATTGCCATGACATCATCCGGATAGAGTCAAGGGAATTTTACTCGAAGTTATCGGTCTTCTGGGATGTTCATGTCACTAACGAGGTTGACAAATTCCTACGGAGAACGGATTATCTTCCTTCGCTTCTCTCGTTTTCTCAGAAGCGGACCATTGAAATGCCAGCACACCATGTATCCATCGTCACCAATTTGGGAATCCAGATGCAGCTTCCTCTTAGACGCTATCCTGGCTGTCCAATCGTCCTGCAAGTGGTACTTGCATGCAGGAACGAAGGTAGTTCAGGGTTGATCACCGTCAACGTAGTCCCCTGGCGATCGAGATGCTACAGATATACCGGCAAAATCGGGTCGGACCCCTTGCCAGGTTCTTACCGGCACTCACAACTCATTCTTTCTCATGAGGCCATAGGCGCTCCCTCTGGAATTGTCATTGAAGACGCGGTCGGTGCGGCAGCATTACTTCTGGACAAATGTGCGACCACACCTGGCACCAAAGTGGCGGGCGGCGAACATTGTTTTGGTGTCACTTGTGCTGACGTGTCGGGCATCCTTGATCAACCATTTTCAGTCATGCTCAAGGTGATCGTGGGTATCCGGAAACTCCTTGCTCATACCCTTCTATATATCTGGGTATTTTCCCCACTTGGGGGTGCCCTGGCTTTTTCTTTGGCGACCGCTGGCGCTACGTGCTATCTTCTTCTTTCATCAGAATTAGCTGCGAATATTTCATTGACCCATCTTCCCTCATCGGAATGCTCGTTTCCTGGAGAATATGTTATCGGCTCTGGAACAGAAATGGTCTTGTTGAGAGGGGAGGGACGCACAGTTGCCTCAATCACTCATAGCGAGAATATAATCCCTTATCATGACCTGCAGGACATACGTCAACTGACAGGAAACCTATCTGCAATCCTGGCTGTTTTAGAGGGCCTATTTCTGGGGCGGTCTTGGAGCACACTCATATATATGGGAGGACCATTTCTGACGATGTGTTATGTGCGGTTCCTACTGTCCCCCCCATATATACTGAGAGCAGTGCCTAGGCTGCGTCCGTTGATACCGGGACCGTGGGGAGTAAAGCTCAGAAAGTACACGTTTAGCACTCACGCTAGTGGAGTCGTCTTCGCACTTTTTCTCCTGCAAAACGAGAAGGCAGCTGAGGTCATGGATGAACTCTTGCCTACTCCAAACAGCAGGGCATGGAAAAAGTGGAAGACTATTGTCCTCGATATTACCAAACGCCGGGGAGAATTTGACTCTATCATCTCCGAATGGGATGATGGTACTTGGATGGATACCGAGAAGAGGATGCTGGAAAGTCTGTTCCGAGATGCGCGCGATGCCCATCGAGCCTTCAAAAGGCACCTTACGGTGTTGTCCTCTGCCCAACGCCCGCCGGTTTGATGAGCCGCATGACTTCTGTGCCGACGAAACACGGCTGTCAAATGTGTAAGTTCCCTTTTCTCGTGCCAGTTCAGCCTACTTAATACTACCGTACCAACCGTCAGTAGAAAAGCGAAAACGTGCTTGGGGTTCACATACCTACGGATTGATATGCATATTTTAACGAGATTCCACGGGCTCAAAATAGATGGCACGGAGAAAAAGAGATACCGTATATATTTTCAGTGGGCCGGACTGTCGTCAGGACCAGTCTGAATTGTCGAGAAGTGTCAGGTATCATCGGGTACCGACTAGTCATTTCACTGATGACTCCGTGACCCCCTTTACTAATTCAATGTTCCTGTATCTAATCTCATGGTTTAGACGTCAGCTTTTCTTGTATGACAAACTTCTCTCGTTTGGAACTACCTTGTTTCTTGTCTCACAGAACGGTGGTCAAACATTATCCCTTCATGTACTTTGTGTACATTCAAAGGCATCCAATGAACTGATCAATATCAACACAACCATATAGTGCAGCATGATTAAGTTTTGAGCATCGCCAGGCAGCGCGGTCGTGAGGCACTCCAGGAATCCGGGCTTCGAATCATGCATGCAGAGGGGGAACTCCGAGCCAACACATCCAGGAGTTAGTTATATCAAAACGGTTAACGACCGATCAGATCTATAAGGATCCACGGGTGAGGGTTTCAACAAGGTTAGTCATTGTCATTGGTTTTAGACATCATCCTCCCAACTCTCGGGTACATCTTCTCTTGCAACTGCGACTGGTCGCTCTCGCTGCGCCTGCACTCGTAGTGTCTCATAAGAAGACGGAGACGGACCGCTCGAATGAAGGTGGAGAGGCCCCGAAGAAGATGCGCCTGATTTGTTCGCAACATAAGGCGGCGGAGTGTTCCGCGACGACGATGACAACGGCATCTTCCAGGCCGGTGTTATCTGCGAGCAAGGTGTGCACGCCGTCTTAACAGCCGTGGCACTGGCAGCAGTCTTGGAGAGCTCAGTCCCACCAGTTCCTCGTAAACTGGCCTTGGACGAGCGCAGGTCGACTAGTTTACTCGAAGGCGCTGCGGACGATGCAGATTGTGAAAGAAGCGGTACGGGAATACGCATGTCGATTCGCCGGATGAGTTGCACGCTCCGGTGAGGCTCTTGATCGACTTCAGTGGTATCCACACGATAGACGGAGGCGAGCTGCATAGCACATGTGTATCAGCACAGAAGCACAAAATAGAAAAAACATCAGCGACTTACACCTTGCACGAACTTGCGCCGCTCGGCAGGCATATACTGCAGCACCTGTGTCCGTCGGCTCGACTTGACAAACCTACACGATACACGAAGCAAGTCATAGTCGACTCCTGCTCCCTCTTCGGGACACGCATACGAAAAGAACAAGGGCTTACTCTGCCAAAGTGTCTTCCATGAGCCGCACGAACTTGGCATTCGCGGTAGCACGTGCACAGTAGTCGATCAACTCGTCGCTCCAGATAGCTTTAGGACCCGCAGCCATTTCCTCGCGTTTCTCCCGACTGATTCCAAACGCTTCTGCCAGCTTTTCATTGCGTTTCCTGACCGCACAGTCTTCATTGCATGCGAGACGTTGCTCCTTATTCGAGCAGGGAACCGTCGATCGTCGGTTTCCACATGGACAAGTAAGCGTGACCGGGGTAAGACAGGGGCCTGTCTCCGGGCAAGCTGCAGGAGCATGACACATCTCCGTACAAGGATGATGTTCCGGTAGACTGCCGAAAAAATGGTTACACGATTGGCTGGAGTAACAGCAAACGAGAGAGAAGACGTACCAGGTTTTGCGAGATTTGCCACATACCATCGTACAAGGGCCACATTCGTCGGCATGACACGTACGTCTGCACTCGTGGAACCCGCATGGCAGAAGTCTATGAAAAGGACAAAAAGCGCCAAAAGTCAACACGAATGCGACCGAGAGCCAGCGGAGCAACTCACCGTTTACAGATGCTTCCACAATTCACGCGCTCCTGGGAACACTGAACATTATCTACCATTTTCTTCCCACAAACACAGAGTTTCCTAGTCAAGAAAGGACACGGAGGACACGTGACGGAAGTATTACCCTCCGCAGAGGATGGTAGCCCCTCGTGAGCAGTATTCGCTCCCGCCACGATAGTAGATTCATGACATGCATGCGGAACTATCGGGTGCCCGCAGGGCGGTTGCCTAGCGCAAGGATGTTCGCAAGTAAGACGCGTGCCGCAAGTGATAGGCGGCTCGAAGACTGTGCGATTGCATGGACAGGTGATCTTTCCAAAAAACCCGCCAAGTCAGCAATAAACACCGAAGGAAACAATTACCAGGGGATAATACCTCTTCGAATATACTCCGTAAGCACACCCCACAGGGACCTTTATGATCCTTCTTATCACAGCGGTGATTCCCACATCCAAGAACACGGCGACACGGGAAAGTACACTCGTGGAGCCCACCAGATTCAGTCCCGGGATCTACCATAACATCGCTGCGCGCTTTTTTCTTGCCCTTTCCAATTGCCAAGTAGGCTAATGGACAACAGATACGGCGACACTGGTGTCGACCACATGATCGTAGGACGGGACAGGGTCGATTACAGAGGATATCTTCAGGTAGAGGCTGGCTAGATCCGGCGTCTGCTGATATATCTCCTGTCAGCACCACGGTGCTACATTTCACCTCTCGTTTTATCGAGCCGCATCGGCACGGCTTCAATACGTCCATCGTGCATGGGGGGCATACCTCCCAATGACAAGTAGCCGTGCAGGAATGGCCACATGGCAAAGGCTTCGAACATGTAGAGGAACAGATGGGGAGTGGAGAGGTACATGACGCGCGTGCGGGGAGGATAGGAGACGTATCATCACTTGACATCTCCTCACCATCACGAGCCACTCTGCACCGACCACACCCACATCGAGTGACCGAGATGGGGTCAAACGGGCAAAGTGGAGGTGTTCTCGACGGAGGATGACATGGTTTAGAGCATGTGTGCGTCCCACAGCTGAAAGGGCTGGGTAACGCACGTCAGGTTCAGCTAACCGACGAAGGAAAAGAGAGTAATGGTACCTACCGGCTGCAAGTCTTCCCGCATCCAAACGACCCAAACCACTCTTCCTCTTCTTCAGTTCCATCGGGCGGCGTGTTCTTCGATACTACACACTTCGTCGCGTCCTCCGAATGGAATTCACCACAAGCGACCACTTTCGTTTCGCTTCCGCACCAACACCTGACTTCTTCCGTCACCGGGCATGGTGGACAGGGTTCAGCGTGACAAGGTTTTTCACATCTGTGTTCGGGATTCTTGCACGACAGTGGTTTGGAACAGATCTTCATACAAGAAAAGAAACCCCGCTGGGGTCCGTCGGATGGTGCAGGGTTTTCATAAGCTGAACATTTGGCATTTTGTGTGACCTCTCCGCAAAAGCAGGACCTTTGGACTGTTATAGCACAAGGTGGACAAGGACCTGGGTGACACGATAACGGACATGGGTGCCCGCATCCGGAGGAGCGTGAGCGAGAACATGGAAGACCGCAAGAGTGGGGTGTCGATAGACGCGTCAGAGATGGATTGGACGTTCGACGACAGAAGCACCTAACAAGCAGACCGGTTCATATCACGTACGCCTGAGGCGAAGAGTTTCCGCGCGACTTACTCATAGGTCGTCGGCACTTGTTCTCTTTTCGTCTGACATCCCGGACACCTCCATTCACCTGGGAGTTCTAATCCACGTACAAGCCATGCTTCCGCGAGACTTTTTACGCTCTTATCGGCCCATCTTTGGATACAGTTAAGATGAAACGTCGTCCAGCAACACTGTGAGCGTTCTTTGCCAGGATCGTCAAGTCGTGCATCGAGTGATAGCTTCTTTGAACGTGAACGATTGTCAGGATTGTCGAGTCCTGGTTGGAGTGATGGCTTTGATGACGAGCAATTGTCAGGATCGTCGAGTTGTGAAGAGGTATAAGGTGATGGCTTTGAGGGAGAACAAGACCAGGTATGGTGTTCTGGCCGTACGGAGCTAAAGCAAATAAGGCAGTCGGGGTATGGTGGGGTCCGTAACGCGTGAGTGAGGGTCGATGTGAGATCGTCGCCTGCTGGAGAGTTTAGTGACCTTCTCGTTCGTCTCGACCCTGATGACGATTCGGGGATAGCACGGCCTGACTCTGCTGGTTGCGTCAACTTAGGATTGAACGCCCTACGAGGAGGCCGCGGTCGACTGCGTGCCTGCGAGGGCTCGCCATGGGCTCCCGCATCGGCCTCGGCAGTGGTGGTGGTGGTATTGGCGGCGGAAGGTATATCGCTCTGTACGGGGCCGGTATTACGACTCCCGTCATCTTTCTTTCGGGGTGGTCTTCGTCTAGTAGTTGGTCCCCGATCGGTGGTGGTATTTTGAGTAACTTCCAGCTGCCTCGTATCGCGTTCCGACCGGGGCCCACGAGTTGGCCTATAGCTAGTGGACGTGTCCAATCGTGGATTTGCGTCTTGCGTCGCTGCAGTTGTGGTTGGGTCATTTGGTTGGTTGTTTGGGACAGCATGTCTTCTGAAATTACGACGATTACGATTACGATTATAATTGCGGCTACTGTTAGTTCGCTGTTCGGGAGTCGAAGTTTCCATACGACGGTGGGGACGTGAAGGGTTTGTTCGTCGTCGTCGTCGTGGGCGACCCGCTTATATGTAAACTTAGTTTGTCGTCGGTCGAGTTAGAATGACATCCGTGCACGCGAGTGACTCGCTATGACTCTGGGCCAATCTCAAAACATCCGATGACATCGGGGTACTCACACCATTACCGCCATGACCAACCCGCATCTCGACGTAGCAAATGTAGTCGTGAGCGTCGTAGTCCCACTGTAACAGAGGATAAAAGCAAAACGACTCATTTGTGCTGCCAGAGTCTCTCCCTCATACAGCAAGTCTCATATCTCCACTTTTTGAAGAAACAAGCTCCTCATGGAATTGCAATAGGGAGTAGTCGTCAACCTTTGCATGAAGAGTGGATTTCGAGAGTCACTCCGTGTACCAACCGCGCTCTGTGAGTGTGCAAATTCTGAGAGGAAGGTTTGGAGCTTCGTCTCCACGTGCCAATCGACACAAGTCTCAGCTGCGTCTCCGGACACTCATTCTTTCACTGTCATTAGCAAATCCCAAGAGGTCCTCGCCTGCGGCTCGCGCCATAACAGAAAGAAAGTACTAATGGTTTAGCATCTGTGCTCCTTCCTGGCTATGATTCTGGCTACGAACGACGGTAATTGGGCGGAAGCAATAAAGCGGCGATGAATCAAAGAAGTGGAAGAAAACCGATAACGGGAAGAGTGCCGACAATCCTGCAGGTACTGACAAAGCGCCTAGCCATGATGAGATCGACCTGAAGGAGTGCATAAGGAAGATCGTTGAAGACGCCCACACGGGACCGTCGCACCGTGCTCAAAGTATGGAAAGCATCTGGCCATTATTTGAGGGCGCCTTCTGAACTGTTCGGCTTGTCTTGTCTTATAATACCTCTCTCTCAACACTGCACCGTACTGATATTCACACACGCGGTCGCGCAAGTCACCGATACCCAAGCACGAGTCGATCATCCGGTCATCCGGTGCGCACCTCCAAGCATCCGAAACAGTCAAGCAGCTAAAGTGCTGTCCCAAAATCTTCCTTCAACAAAGGAACCAAAGAACTAATAATAATAATAATTTTACAGTGTACCATCGTTCAACATTCAAACATCATACATCGCAAATCACCCGTCCCTCCAACCACACCCGACAACCCTCATCCCAAACAACGACAGGAACTTTCACCCGCCCCACAACAGCACCTCCGCTGGTCCTAGGTCTTCCACTCCCTAAACTCTCCAAACGTACCCGGTCTGAGCACCCTCACCGCGGGCACGTCGATCTTCCCGGATAGGCTGTCTCGGAGGTGGTTCTCGTTGAGGTTGTAGAGCGAGGCGTGGAGTGAGGATGGTGCTGTGGCGGCCTTTGCTTCTGCATAAAGAACATTTGAGCTGTCGATCTACGCGCGTACCAACACGGTTTACATATAAAGGGAAACGAGGAACTCACCGAGATTTCCTTGCAGTTCGACCATGAACGCATACCGACCGACGCTCTCGCAATAATCAGGACAAACACAGAATTCAGATACTCCTCCTAACAGGTCCGGACGTCGCATCGACGACGCTACGCAGTTGCATTTCTGTCGTCACCTCGTTTGCAATTCGAATATGCAAGCTAAACGAAGAATCGTTGAGCCCTCTTAGTGTGTACACCAGAACTCCAGAACACTTGCTTCCGGCGTTACAAACGCGAAGAAACGATCAGAAAAATCAATATATAAATAACGGACCGATCGGGCGAGTGTTGAACATGCCTCGAGGTATCTAACGACGGGCTGTCCGTCACGAGGATCAAAACCGACCACCTCGACGACATCACCAAGACGTTACTGCCAAAATCCGTCTCTCGTCGTAAGAACCACTTCGCACTTCTTATCCGGGTCCACGTTCCACTGGTGTCCATAAAAAAAAAACAAGAGAAAACAAGGGTCAGCGATAAGTCACGGACACACACACTGCGAGGCTGCAAAAAGAGAGAGTTTACCGTTTGCGCAAGATATCTCGATTCTTCGGGTTCGTCCACAGGTAAAAACTCGACGACGTCGTCCGAACTTACGACTTACTTAATACAAGTTGAGGTCCCTGGGATCGTACGCCGACGCCGGAAACGCTTCGCTACTCGCAACAGCCAATGTCTCGAGCGGCACGTCGGGTCCGACGTAGTGTCTAATCTAGTTAGGTGGACGTGTCAGAAAGTCCATATTACCAGGTTGATCATAGGTCATCATCAGATGAATCCAGCAACCTATCAGCCGCTCAGCCTCTCCGCGTGACGCATACCTGATATTTTGATGAAGGCAGTAACCTGGCATACGTCGCGATGGTGCACTCAACACAACAGCATCCTCATAATACACATCCCCGCGACTGAACTTCTACACAGCACAGGTCATATGTTAATAACATTCCGATACGCAGGGTTCATCAAGTCCCAAATTCAACTTCCACGGCATCCCATCCAAATTATCACCTCAATATCATCATTATGATAAGGATAAGTCACCCACACGCCCCACCACTACCTCCCCTCCCCAAGACAATCCACCCTCCTCATCCCCTCCCTCCACTCCCGATCTCTCAACGTCCACAACTCTCTCTGCGTCGTCCTCCGTCTATACGCGTCCACCACTGGTCGGTAGTTGTCTTCCCCGAGAGACGAGATACGCTTCCGCTTCCGCACGCGTGTCACAGGTGCGTCCGGAAGAACGCGTGGATGCCTGCGAGAAGGTCACGAACAGTGATACTTATTCCTCCCTGATCGTTCGATGACGATAGGACCCCATAGTTGGCCGATGACGCCAATTTGATCACACGAATACGACGATCTTATCGGACGCAGGGAACATCACCGGCTCGTTGTCTATCCTAGTGCCCGTGCTCCCACCCCTACCCCCACTCCCACTTCCACCTCCACCTCCACCTCCTGCCGAATCTAGAGGTACGGTGACGTGTGCACCGGTAACATGTCGAGCCGTCGACGGATGCTTGCTCACATCCCATTCTAGCTGCGGTACATAGGGTTAGGAATGAGCCATAGGGCTAGTCGCACGGGCACGTCCGTGGGCCACCGCATCGGTGACCAGGTACCAGGACTCCATTGCGGGATGCTACCTGCACCGGGTGTAGGAAACGGAGGCCACCAAGGATGATATATCCCATAGAATGGCCAACACCCACCCGATGAATGGGGCTGCTGCTGCATACGGGTCATGAGGCGGCGGTGGCAGTGGATGTCCCGGTACCGACGATGCAGGTGGTGGTGCAGGCGCAGGCGCAGGCTCCTGATGCCTGATGCCGTACTGGTGCCGGTGGCGGAGCAGGTCTTTGCTGCCGCCCTGACCCCAGACTCTTATCCAAATTCAGTATTTCCTGTGCGTCCAGCAGCAGCCGCTGGCACATAGGGGCGTTGTTGTGGAGAGCACGGGTCAGGAGTCCAGACCAGTGGACGAGTGGGAAAACGGAATGTACATGGTTCGGGCGTGGGTGGTGGTCTTGAATTAGGGTGGCCAGGCGGCGGAATTCGCAAGGTTTCATGGACAAACGGTGATGGATGCCCATATTGTGGATGCATATGGTAGATAGTATGGAAAGCCGGACAATCGCGCTTCGGCACGTCCGAAAACGGGAACTTTTTCGGCGGTATGTTGGCTTGTTTGTAAGACGGACACTGGACACTGCGGTAGTACAGTAGCACGGCACGTCGGTAATTCGTCGCGCGGTAGTGTGGTACGTCGGTAGTACGGTACGTCGGTATTGCGGTAGTGCGGCACGTCGGTAGTACGGTATGTCAGTAGTACAGGTTATTCGTCATGCCGTAGTACCGCAGTACGGTACGTCTGTAGTTATGTCACCACCATCCGACGCGGAAGTGTTAGCTTGATATGTACCCCGCTAGGAAGGACTCGCGACCATTCGCCAAGCAGTGATCCTGAAGATAGAGATTGCAACGTATCTAGGTCTCCTCGTACGCGTGGGCGTAGTCGTAAGCCCTCCACATCTGCAGGCTCTTCTGTGACTCTAAGCACAAATCGCGGTCGTCCGGGAACGGAGTGAGTGCCAGGCCGTTCCAGTAGCAGGCGGCAATCCCGCAAACACCAGCAGCAGTACTGGCATCCCAGAGGGCGTAAGGGGTCGACATTAGTACAGTCTCACTCACTTCTTCCCCTGGATGGGGGAGAGGTTCTCGCTAAGTGAGGAACCCAAGTTCACTATGCTGAGTGGTATTGCTCATTACCCAATACAGCGAGACAGTGCAGTCCTTAGTGTTTGGGTGTCAACGTTGACAAGTTTCTGCAGTCTTCACTCCGCTTTTCTTCGGTGCTAGACTATATGTTCCGACAGCTGAGGACATCGGTACCCCTGACCGGCTTGCAGAGTGGATGGATGATAATAAGGTTACCGTTACCCACCTCACACCCGCCTATGGGTCAGCTCCTCTCGGCCCAAGCAACTCGACACATACTATCTCTCAACAGTGCCTTTTTCGTTGTTGACGTGCTGACCAAGCGTGATTGTCTCCGCCTGCAGTCTTTGGCTCCCAATGTTCGCGTCATCAACATGTATGGAACTACAGAGACCCAACGCGCAGTTTCTTACTTCGAGATACCCGCTGTGTCCGTGGACCCTACGTTCTTGGCTGCTCAAAAGGACATCTTGCCTGCTGGTGAAGGCATGATCGATGTCCAACTTCTCGTGGTCAACCGTACAGACAAGACGGTCCCGTGCGCGGTTGGTGAGGTTGGTGAGATGTACGTCCGGTCTGGCGGATTAGCAGAGGGTTCCTGACCCCGTCGCCTCTGCGGAGAAATTTGTGACCAACTGGTTTGCATCCTCGATAACGTGGAGGGGTACAATCCTCCATCCGATCCAAGGACTTGCAGGACCGGAATTACACTACTGGAAAGGCATTCGAGACCGGATGTACCGTTCAGGCGATCTCGGTCGCTACCTCAGGCGTGCCAATGACCAGGTCAAGATTCGGGGCTTCCGAATCGAACTCGGAGAATATCGACACGCTCATGAGCCAACATCCGCCGGTATTATCAGTTCTGTAATAATAATAATCCGTAAGTACCAAGAACATGTAGGCATCAAAAACACAGACATACCTGAATCGATGGGAGCAGCCGGGGTCCAACTCGGTCGCTCGACTGTAAATACAGTCTTGATCGTGCGTCGTCCATGCCCATGGATGACGCACGATCGAGACCGGCACTGCCTGGACAGAAGTGTTTGAGGTGCCGCACCGGAATTCCAGTCGGTTTTTGGACCTCTTCGAGCATAAGGGGATCTGCTTTGTGGTTATTGGTTTCAAGGTTCAATACGAGCGACCAATCCTGCATACAGAACACCAATGTCGGCAGTGCCAGTAACTCCTGAAGAGTCCAGTCCCCGACTGAACCGAACGCTGTTGGCTAGTGAAGCAGTGTCGGAGACATCAGAGAGGTAAGCAATTGTCAAGGAAGACTGATGATACCACGAACACATCGACTCTATAGCCTCTTGAAGCTCCGCACTGCTGTCTCTATTGATTAGCCTCCGAGATGTCATAATTCGGTACGCATCCACTCACTTCCCTCCTAACCAGTCAGCGATCGTGTGGAGTACTTGGATCGCCGGTCGAACAGAGTCCTTGAACCCAGGGGTGTCCACAAACACGTATTCGCAGTGATCATGTAACTTTACTACGATGTCCCTGATGTCCCGTGTACGCGATCCAACACCACTGCAGTGCCTTTGCGCCTTCAGGTTCTGCAAGTTCGTCGATAAACTGTTCGCATATCAGCTAGTAACCTGGATTCAGAGATTCGTTGACATACATTGCTTCGCCTACATCCCGTGGATTCCATGATTCTAGGATAGAGTGAAGCTGTGAACGACGAATAACGTTCATAGAGAGAAACAGAAAACACTGCAACAAAATTGCGGGTTGGGAACCATTCTGTGCGCCTGGAAGGGTCTTCAGCGGGGACGAATTTAAATCATCTTGGAGAAATGGACACGTGTGTGCACTGGTCTGCATTTCGTCAGGAATGTTCAAACCCATGCCCTCCGATAACGCCACCTGTGCGGCACTTAGTGTTGTTGTGGTAGTCACTACCTACCAAACGTGCTGTAGTGCGTCCATGATGGACACACGAAGGACCTCGTGTGATGTGTCTTTTGTTCTCCTGATCTGAGTTAGACGTAGGTCCAGTCGTCTTGCACATACCTTCAATCAAGTAGGGAGAGATGGCTTGTTCTATCGCTTCCCTCGCCAGAAAACTTAGCACACTGCCAAGAAGTATTGAAGACAAGGCGGGCAGCCACTGTGGCACGCCAGCATATGTGGAGAACTTATTATTGTTCCGGGCCAGGTGTGCAACGTGCCAAATGCTGTGCAGTGCTAAGTCAGTCTTGCATCTGTTTGCGCACTCTCACTACAGCTAACAGAGAAATAGCCTTGGTTCCGTGGCGTTTAGGTCCTGTACTCACACCTGGTGCTCGTCGTGGAAACGAGAGCCGCGCGATTTCTGACAAGTCAACAAGTGACTAGTGCAATTAATTTGCCAGGCTAGCTCGAGCGACCTGGTGGCTTTGCGTCCTGAACACGCTCGCTCATCTTGAACAAGTCATACTTAATCGAGACGTGCATTGCGTCGATGAAATGGAACAGACGGTCAGATTCAGGATTCAAGCCCATTCCTCCTACCGTTTTGTGTATGCCTAACGATATGCTGTTTCATTCGGACAGACACTGCACGGTACTCGTGTCCCCCAGCGAGCAGGCGCTGAAGTTGAATTTGCGCAGTTGTCGTGACATGTATTCCCAAGCTGATATTGAACGCCGGTAGGCCGGACAATAAGCAACGTGCACTAAGCTTTCCTCCTTACAGTAAGGTCTAACCAGATACTGCCTTAGTATACACCAGAAGCCACCTACCACGCAGTCACTGTACATTCCTGTTCGTCCAATCGGTAAGTACTAAGACTGCCGGGCTTGCATACATTGACTGACCAACTCCGAATGTCTGATACTTTTGACACTGGTGCCCATGCCACTTCAGACACCCGAAACCCTCGTTGACGTTCTTATTATTGGGGTTGATCCTGTTGGACTCATGTACGCTACCGTCCTCCCCGCCGCAGGAGTATTCAGCATCCTCCTAGGTTCCTTATGTCTCCTTCGCAGGTAAAGCATCTGTTTGTGCACTCCGGTGGGAGTAAGAGTCGCTCCCTACACCGTTCCCCGATAACACGTGCGATCGACGAAGTCGATGGGGAGTCTTCTTCGTTCAGAGTCGTCAACAGTGCTTCAAGTACTTCGGGCAACACGACCGACCGCAAGGCATACGAGAATGATCGTCGTACGTTACCGCCAAGAAGTAGATGGACCCTCAACACATTGCTGGACAGGCTTCGTTTATACCCGAGGAGTAGTCGTCAGCGTTTGCATGAAGAGTGGATTTCGAGAGTGACCCGCTCTGAGTATGCAAATTCTGGGAGGAAGGTTCGGAACTTCGTCTCCACATGCCAGTCAACACAAGGTCTGCGGCTCCGCGCACTCATTCAGTCTCTCACCGTCATTAGCAAACCCCAAGAGTCCCCGTTCAACCGGTCATCCGTGGGTCCTTGTCACTGCGCTGCGGCTCGCGCCACAACGGAAAGAAATTACTAACGGTTTAGCATCCGTGCCCCTTCCTGACTATGATCCTGGTTACGAACGACTGTAATCGGGCGGAAGCAATAAAGCGGGGACGAACCAAAGAAAAGGAAGAAAACAGATAACGGGAAGATTGCTGACGATCCTCAGTAGGTGTCGACGAGGTTTCTAACCGTGATGGGATCAACCGAAGGAGTGCATAAGGAAGATCGTCGAAGACAGACCCTCGCGGGACCGTCGCACTGTTTCTCATCGCATGGAATTCAGTTGACAATCGTAGGCTTATTTAAGGATGCTTTCGGGACGGCTCTCTTTCTCTTTGAAAGCAATACCGCCGTTCCCTGCCATACGATGTGCCAATCTACTGTACGTCCATGCATCGACACTCTGCTGACCTCAAGGCCGAGCATACCTATCAACAACACCGCGCCGTATGCTCTACTCGTACATCTTCCTTCAAGAAGGTAACTAAAACAACTTGGTATCGTACAATTGCAGTGTAAGTATCATCACAACAGTCCACCATCGTTCAAACATCGCAATTCACCCGTCCCTCCAACCACATCCGACTTCCCTCATCCCAGACGACAACCGGAACCTTGACCTGTCCAACGGCGGCGCCACCGCTCGTCCTGATCTTCCACTCTCTAAACTCTCCAAACGTGCCCGGTCTGAGCACCCTCACCGCGGGCACGTCGATCTTCCCGGATAGACTGTCGCGGAGGTAGTTCTCGTTAAGATTCTGGAGCGAGGCGTGGAGTGAGGATGGTGCCGTGGCGGCGTTTTCCCCTGCGTAAAGAAAGATTGATCTTTGAGCTTTGATCCACGCGCGCGCCACATGGTTTCTAAAGGAAAAGGAACTCACCGAGATTTCCTTGTAGTTCGACCATGAACGCATACCGACCGACGCTCTCGCGATAATCAGGACAAACGCAGAATTCAGATACTCCTCCTAACAGGTCCGATGTCGCATCGACCACGCTGCGCAGTTGCGTTTCTGTCGTCACCTCGTTCGCAATTCGGATATGCATGCTACACAAACAATTGTTGAGCCGTCTTGATGTGTACAGGAGAACTGCAGAACACTTACTTCCGGCGCTACAAAACGAAGGAAAGATCAGAATAAAAATGACGGACCGATTGAGGAGCGTTGAACGTACCTCGACATATCTAACGACGGGCTGTCCATCACGAGAATCAAAGCCAACGACCTCGACGACATCACCAAGTCGGTACCGCCAGAATCCGTCTCTCGTCGTAAGAACCACTTCGTACTTCTTACCCGGTTCCACGTTCCACTGATGTCCCCCCCCCAAAAAAAGAAAAAAAAAAAAAAAAAAACAAGAGAAACAAAGGTCAGCGACAAGTCACGGACACACACACACGAAGCTGCAAAAAGAGAGAGTTTACCGTTTGCGCAAGACATCTCGATTCTTCGGGTTCGTCCACAGGCAAAAACTCGATGACGTCGTCGGAACCTACGACTTTATACAGGTTGAGGTCCCTGGGATCGTACGCCAACGCCAGAAACGCTTCGCTACTCGCAATAGTTAATGTCTCGAGCGACACGTCGGGTCCGATATAGTGTCTAATCTGGTTAAGTGGACGTGTCAGAAAGTCTATATTACATACGACGTCCCAAGGACGAGGTGAGCGATGATAATAATACATACCTCTGGGATGACGGTGGAAAATGGACCGCTGGCTGTAGCTAGGATAACGCGTAGCTCGGGCCAGATCTGTCTGAACCATCCTGGCGTTTCGACCGCCTTTCCGATCCTGCGCAATTCCTCTGCACGGTCGGGATTGGGTTGAAGGAAACGCTGTGGGGTTCAAGGGCTTAGCATCGTGATCGATGTTCGTGCGAGTTGTAGCTGACAAACCTGAAGGTTTTCCTTCACCCGGTCAATCCCTTCGAGATCTGGTACCACACCAGTTTCGATGCAGTGAATGAAGTCGTCCCATTGGTCATGGATGGCACGACACAGGTCCCTGCACGTCGTGGTGAACAGGGTGTTGATAGTCTCGAGCTTAGGTTCCACCAAAGCGAAGAGGGCGTGCATGAAGAGGAATGACTTGTAGTTCTGGATGAAGGAGACGGCAAGGGGCGACGAGCAATTGGGAACTACGCGCAAAGGTAGATCATTCAGGTGCTCGTGAAAATCTCCATGTGTAACCCACCTTTTATCGTGGAGTAGATAGCGTCTCTCTCGACAACCTGTAAAACGCGTCGTCAGCTCAGAGCTTCAAAAAGGGGAACAATATGTCTGAAGTTTACCATATTATTGCTCACCCGAATGACGCCGCTCGTCATCAAGCAAACAGGTATTTTCCCCTCCACATCTCCATCCTCGTTCAACGGAGCCACCACCTGCCGGTACCCCAACGAGTACATGATACAGTTCTTCCCTCCGCCATTGTTCGTCGGTGGGTTCGACTTTCTCATCGCCTCCGAGGTGGACAGCGACATGTGATCTGGGTGACGGTATTTTGGGAAATGTTTCGTTGCGCCTCCCGACGTACCCGACGAGTGTGCGATGAAGCAGGGGAGACCGGGAGCCATCAAGTTCTCTACTGACGCCTTTTTGCATGGCTGGTCGAAGAATCGCGAGATGAAGGGAAGGTAGTCCTCGTAAACGCTTAGTCCCACGTTACAATGATAGACCTCGAACGACTCCTGGACAGAGCAACTAGTCACGTCATCCACATCCGCATCCTGCCGCTGCTGCAACAAACGATCGACACCGCCGTCTCCGGGACGAAGTGCAGATCGAAATCGTGCGAGAGCGTCTGATTCTCTGAAGTAGGTAGTAGCAGAGTTGGTTGTGACGAGGTACGACAGCACGTCCAGCGCGCGTGCACGGAGCTGCTCTGCAAGCTCGGGTGTGAGAGAGGTGATCGGTGTGGGTGGTAGGCTGTCCATCTAGGAAGCAGAAAAAGCGTCGGGTGGAGGAGGGAATGAAGTAGGAGAGGATTTTTGTTGTTCTGCTTTGTGTCCAGTTCATGAGCACTTTTTATACCAGCGACCAAGTCGACGAGGCTATACGACCTCATTCGTGGAAGTGTCCGGTTGCATTCGAATGGCTGTAAACTTGTTTTTGTTTTTCTGTTCCGCTGCAACTGAGGTCAGTCGATGATCGCACCTGTTCTATAATTATCAGCAGTGATTATGTAACGATTTTCCGTTCTATTTTTACTCGCAGGGTGGTGCGGTGCCTTGCCATTATATTATTAGATCAAGAGAGGGAGCGGTGACCACGCATGAACGAACCACGGATGTGGCTACCAACCAGATGCCAGCCAGTTCTGCTTCCACGACGGACAGAAGGTATACAAAATACAACGTTGGAAGACGAGGACAGCGACGAGAACACGAGACCCTGCGATCTGTTAGCTGTGAACTGAACAATTACCTGTTGATCATATTGCACCATCGACTCGCGCAACGAAAAGCGATGCGTCTGCACTGGTACGGAACCATTGTGCAGAAGTTGACTAGTGACTGATGATCTGTAAATTTTATCACATCCATCCCTCCTGGCAATAATTCAATTCCGCAGGCTGATCATGTAGGTCGTCATCAGATGAATCCACGCTCAGCCTCTCCGCGTGATGCATACCTGATATTTTGATGATGGCGGTGACCTGGAAGACATCGCGACGGTGCACTCAACACAACACATCCCCATTACACCTCTCCGCGAACTCGTACTTAACACAGGTTATATATTATATATTAATAACATTCCGATGCGCAGAGTCCATCAGTCCCAGTGAAAACTGGACATGAGCTGGTGTGACCCAGTGTGACGAGATAGGACTAGCCAGGGAAATCAGACGACGTCACACCAGCTCGCATCTGGCTAGTAAAATGAGAAAAACGTAGTATGACGGGGCACAACCCCATCTGATGCCATAGGATATTTTTTTGGTACATGGTACTGGCTCATATCAGCTCACATCCCGTTGTGCCCGGTGGATCTCATGCAATATGAGCATGTGTGAGGACATATGAGATTGCATTACGATGTCACACCTGCTCATATATTTACATATTCTCATTATGGGCTGCTAAAGCTACTCGGGGTAATGAGATATACTCGAAAATGACACTGTCTTGAACTCTAGGTGCAGCGGATGTACCAGCCGGATGTGGGATACATATTGGACCAGCAAATTGTTGCTCGCTTCGGATTTTGGAGAGACCGTTCAACTGTGCGAATTAAGAGCACCTGTATACGCAGCCACATGGTTGCTGAGTTCGTCAGTTGGGAAGTGAACATTAGATGCAGGTGTAAGCCGAGAACCAAGCTTGGTGTTGGACTTGGGAATGCCGGCAGGATTTACAAACGTACTGAATCCACTTGATGTGACACTCAATGGCCTGCGGTCCGACATTGAGCGTACTGGATGGAGAGAGATGGTCAAATTGTTTGAACCCTCTGGCGACGTAGGAACTGCGGAAAAGATTAGCTTCCAGAACAAACCCATTGTAAGACCCCAGCCAGAGATGCTCGTATAACTGCTGAGCCGAGAGCGACGCCTTGCAATGTGCAGGTCAGCCATCCATACTGCCAACGAGACAGGGAAGCACCAAAAATGTGCTTTATCAAACCATAACAGTGTAATGGCGGCTGTCGAGAGCGCTTGAGGACAATCTATTGGGATCGCATATACCCTGTATGTGCTGAACCGTAAGTGAGTATTGTTATGCCCCAGATGCCTAACCGTGTGGCCGTGCTGGCTCTCACCGTCCGTAGGCGATTCCGTCTACACTAGATGGCTGTTCTACTTGACCGCTACGTGTTTCATTTCCCTTTTACTTCTCTTACCTCTCTACTTGTATCATAGTACGCGTGGTGGCACTGCCCCGAGTCACGTGTGAGACACGACGCGTCGATCACGTGACTGACGCGTCTCTGCTTTCTCCTATCCCGGTACGCTTTGATTACTGTACTATGTATTGGTTGTCCCCCTCTTCTCTTCAGGGACGACCTTGTTTCTGTTGCCATGGACGTCGCCTTCTGCAGCCTCTCGGCTCGGATCACGTCCTAGGTTCTATTCTTACTCTTATGACTCCTCCCGACTCGACCTCCGCTTGGCAGCGCCCTTCGGGGTTTTGCTACAGGTCGGTCCTCGTCGCTATGGTACAGCTACTTACTGCGGAGCTGCGCATACCTGTGCGGATGACTCTTGACCGAGTCATTTGCCTTCCCAGGTATTGCTTTCGCTTGCCCGCCCTCATGTACCATAGGAGTATTTAGTCGCTGGTGGATCGTTGTGATCCCCAGCTTTTAGCTACCTTGCAACGAGCCTCTTCTCATCACACTCTGTGATCCACTCTGGTCGACCGACTCGAGTGAGGGTTCGCCAAGTCCAGCTCAAAGTACTATCGCTGGCCAGGTCACTCTAACTCTCGTCTTGAGGGTTTTCCTATAGTCCACGACTCAAGTCTCGTTGTCTGGCACGGACTTTCGTCGCGGCCTAACAAGTATTACTTTCTGAAAGCGATGGCACTATGGAAACCATGAAGGAGGTGGCACAACAACAGCCCACAGTATGTGTAGAACCCTGGATAGATTGGAAGGGGCTGACCTTTCGCCCAGTGGCAGGGCGATACACTCTGGTGTATGATAGCCATGTGGACACATGGGGAACAGCTGATAGCCTGGAGTGATGCCATATATGCGTTGACGGTAGCAGCCCAAAGAGGCTCATGAACTCTGAGAAAGTTGATTTAAGGTTAGCATGGTTGTACGGAGAGAGGGAGATACAGGAAAGACTCAGCAGTTGATACGAGAACTGATGCTCTCTCCAATCATATGGATTGTCATTGCAGACCGTGGATGAATATATTACTGGAGTTATCATGAAAGTGAAGAAAGCTCACCGGAAGGGACATTGCCATGACATGTGGAACGGGGAGGGGTAAGAGCATGCGAGGAAGTGAGTCAAGGCAGAGACACGGGATGTGGTGCGGTGGGGTCACGTGATCGGGTGGCAGTGGGCTATACACGTGTACACACACAGCGAGGAGAGAGCATGTGTAGTGTGTAGTGTAAAGTACGCAGCCAGATGGTGCGTAGACTAGACATAGCGTAGCACAGACACAGACACAGCACAGACATGTGCAGCCCAAAAAGGAAGGTGTCACATTGATTATCGACCACGTCATATTTTTCACATCTGTATCCTATCTCGTCACACCGGGTCACACCAGCTCATGTCCAGTTTTCACTGGGCATCAGTCCCAAATGCAGCCTCCACGGAGTCCCCTCCAAGTTATCATCGCCATCACTATAATACGGATAAGTTAGTCACACTCCCCACCACCACCTCCCCTCTCCAAGACAGTCCACCCTCCTCATCCCCACCCTCCACTCCCAATCCCTCGATGCCCCCAACTCCCTCTGTGTCGTCCGCCGTCTATACGCATCCACAATTGATTGGTAGTTATCTTCCCCGAGAGCGGAGATGCCCTCCACTTCTGCGCGCGTGACGCGCGTCTGGAAGAATGCGTATATTCCCGCGAGAAGGTCACGGACCGTGACACTTCTCCCACCCGGTCGTTCGATGACGATCGGGCCCCATAATTGGCCGATAACGCCAATTTGGTCACAGGATACGATGATCCTGTCGGACGCGGGATATGTCACAGATTCATTGCCTATTACCGTTCCTGTGCTCCCACCCCCTCCTCCAGCCGAGTCTAGAGGTATGGTGACATGTGCACCCGTGACACGTCGAGCCGTCGACGGATGCTTGCTCACGTCCCATTCTAGGTGTGGTTCATAGGGGTTGACTGGGTTAGGAATGAGCCATGGGGCCAGTCGTACAGGTACGTCCGTGGGCCACGGCATCGGTGGCCGAGTAGCAGGACTCCATTGCGGGATGCTATCCGCACCGGGTGTAGGGAACGGAGTCCAAGGATAAAATATCCTGTAGAACGGCCAACACCCACCTGATGAATGGGTTGCTGCGGCGGCGGCGGCGTACGGGTTGTGAGGAGGCGGTGGCGGTGGACGTCCCGGCACCAATGACACAGGTGGCGGTGCAAGTGCAGACGGATGCTGCACTGGTGGTGGCGCTGGCACCGAAGAAGCCGGTGGCAGTGCAGGAGAGTGTGGGTCGGGAGTCCATACCAGTGGACGAGTAGGAAAACGGAATGAATATCTTTCGGGAGTGGTGGGTGGTCTTGAACTAGGATGGCCAGGCGGTGAAGTTGGCCGGGTGTCGTCGACGTCGACGAACGGCGATGCATGCCAGTGGTGCGGATAATTAAGTATTATCGGTTCTGTAATAATAATAACCCGTAAATACCAAGAACATGTGGCGTCAAAAATACACACATACGACTGGGTAAAGGGTAGCTGGGGGCACATGCGGCATACGTGATCGAGGCCTGGTCGGCCGATGAAGATCGTTGTGGATGTCGCTGTGGAGAATTTCATTCTCGTATATGTCTCTTATAGCATTCAGAATGCGGTCAGGGTCGAGTCGTGCATGTCCCTGCTGCATCGCGAAGTTCCGCCAGTATCTCATTTCGTCCGTGTGCGAGCTCATCGTGCCCACGTCCGTCTGGTGGGTAGAGAGATAGAAATGAGAAAGGGGGAAGGAAAGGAGCCACTTAATGAATTTGCCACCAAGATTCGTCCTTAGATACAGCTCCCTCTCGGACAAGCTGTGCAGTCAAAGCGTATACTCTAAGGGGGAAAGCAGCCCATGCTGAATCCGCACCCACAGCTAGTGTACAGAGTCAGGATGACTGTAACCCCACCCCCTCGCTTTCACCTCTCGAAGAGTGAAAAAAGTACAAGGCCGAAACGCGGGTGGCGGTGGGCCGGACCTATCTCTAAAAATGCTGATGTTGAACGAACGACATCGGCACATTAAAGGCCGATAGAATGAAATTACGCGTGTGCATGAGGCTCCCCGTCGTACGGGCCAGTACTGCTGACTTTGGGAAAAGAGAGCGACGTGACCAGATTTATGCATCCTCGGAGATCAAAGCGAGCACGTCAATTCTTTCCAATGGAAGTCGCCCACAAGGATACTGCGGCTTGCATATTTGATACCTGCGAACAAACAACAGACGTGGCGGGGTGGCCGGGAAGAACAACAACATCTGCGTCTCGATGATAGACTCACAGCCTCGTGAATGACACAACACAAGCTGTGAATTTTTTTTTCTGTGGCAGTGAAAACATCGTTAATATTCTGGCACCTACACACACGCGTGCAAATGCGCAATACAAGAGATACCTCTCACAGACGATGTGTGGGTCCAACATCAGACGTGTTGCCATCTTGCTTTGTCCCTCCGGAATCGGCCGGAAATGGTATGCAGATTGCTTCCATTTAGAGAGCACAGCCGCTTGTTCCCAATATGGTACTCGTGAACCGGCGGCACAAACTCCAAAAAAAGTAGAGCGCCGCCGCCGCCGGCTACGCATATCTGGCAGTGTCCGGATAGATGCCCATGCCACGTGACCCACATAGTTTTTCCTTTCATCACTTGTACTAATTCACACCATGGATAATATAACGACTACTAACCCAAGTCCTGACCATGAGCCTTCGAATGAAGGCGAGTCGACAGGAGATGCCGAGTCTTGCCGTCTTACTTCAAGAAGTGGGGAATTGCCACGGCCGGAAAATCGAAGCCCATTTTTCTCACGTTCTCACCCCTCAGTGACCTTGTTGAACAAGGTGAACAAGATGAACATGGTGACGAGCTTCTGCCCGTTGATTTACGACACCCTAGTAATGCACAGCATGGGATCCTCGAAGGCTTTAATAATGTCCGGGAAGCGGGTTTTCGCCTGTCTCATTACATTGCTACTGGTTGAAAGCAACAATGCTCCTGGAGACTTCCCCCCCTCAGACCAGCCAAGGTCCTATCGATATACCACAGAAGGTCGTGACGGAGTGTAATCATAACACTACGGATGGCAGAAACCTTGTCGTCTGCATAGATGGCACTTCTAACAAATTTGGAAAGAAAGTAAGCCCCGTCACATCATCGTAAGGCTGCTGCTAACATTCTATAACAAAAGAACACGAATGTTATCGAGCTATACAATCTCATTTTAAAATCGAAAGATAGCAAACAGCAAACTTGGTATAACAGCGGCATCGGCACCTACGCCCGTCCGTCATGGAAATCGTTCAGTTATTACAAGCAAGTTATCTATCACACAATCGATTTGGCTATCGCGTGGTTCGTTCATTCCTCGTATTTCAGCCTGGACCGAAAATAATTTCTTTGTAATCCAGGAATTTTGAGCGGACGGTCTTGGGCGCGTATCGCTGGCTGTCGGATAACTATGAGGACGGAGACTGTATATTTCTTTTTGGTATGCTGTAGCGGTACTTATCTGTCGGACATAATGGCTGACATTTCATGTAGGGTTTTCTCGGGGTGCATACCAGGTCCGAGTGCTTTCTGCTATGATCGACAAGGTGCGACTTATTTAAGGTTGTCGGAAATTTTCACAAGCTGACCGCGGAGCATACAGGTCGGCCTTATCTACAAGGGAAATGAGATGCAAATTCCATTGTTAGTGTTAGCAACCTGATTCAATCAAATTCAAATTAACATTTTCAGTGCATACGAGCTATACGCCGACCTCACGAGCGGTGAAAAGGTGAAAGGAGTCGGAGAAGAAGCAGACTCGGAAATGTCCATGGCTGAGCGCTTCAAAAAAGCATTCTCGTACAAAGGTGTAAAGGTACATTTTGTGGGTGCTTGGTACGCAGCTTGAAGTCTTTTTTATCGCCCTTATCTAAAGATAGTACTTCAGGGACACAGTATCGTCTATCGGGATTGCCAGAGGACGGAAGTTACTTCCAGGTACAGTCGACGGAATGAAGCATGTCTGCTATTTTCGCCATGCGCTCGCGCTTGATGAGTGTCGTGTTAAATTTCTACCCGAGTATGCCTATGGTGGTACAGCAACGGACATTACCGACAAGAGCAGCGAGGAGATGCCTTGCAAAGAAGTTGTTGCTGACGCCGATATACGGGAGCAGAAGGAACCTGAACGCAAGTTTCCAAAAGTGAAGGAAGTTTGGTTTCCGGGTACACACTCGGATATGTTAGTGTCCTCAATTATCATTCATTGAAAGATAAAGCTACTGACAAGGAAACATATAGCGGAGGGGGAAATGTCAACAATCCCACAATGGATCGGAGCCGACCACCTCTGAGGTGGATGGCATTTGAAGCTGGGGAAGTTGGCCTTCGCACTGCAGGATTTAAACGGGAGCTCCCTCCTGCCCCAGACGTCAGCGGGTCGTCCCTGACATGGCCTTGGATGACCCTCGAAATTCTCCCGTTCGGAAGATTGACGTTTAGCAGGGAGAAAGGAAAGGGGAATAACTTTACATCCAAGTACGTTTCTTTCAAAGACAACTGTTTCCTACTTTACTTAATCATTCATGCTGTAGACCTCACCTTGGAAAGAGCCGAAAAATCCACAAAGGACAGAGGATCCATGGTTCGCTTTTCGACATTGAAAATGAAGCATACGTACCAAAGGCACGTCCCCCAAAGGACGCTGAAGACTTCTGGTCGAACCTGAGAAAGTGCCCTGAATGGCAAGAGTTTGATGTCGATGCGTCCATGCAAAAGACTGTCGAAGGATTTCTCACTAATCCTAATCATGATCCTAATGTGTTACAGAATCTCAGTAAATTGGTAGCATCAGGTAGGCCAATCTGGCTCCAGAAATTTTTGGGTCGCTTATTCAGGCTACCGATAGGACTCCGGCGGCAAGCACTATACACCAAAATAATGACTACCTTGAAAGACTCTAGCGTTCCTGGCAAAATCAAGTATCGACTCCTGGCAGCTGCTGTGGACATCCTGGAGAAGCATTCATCTGGCGCCTCGCCGCTTATACTGGACAGATGGATTGACATCGTTCCCCTACTCGAGGGTCTAAAAACCGACAATGACGACTACGACGAGAAGGTGGTAAGGGATTTCAAAATAAAGTTGACACAGCAACGTGGGTCAACACCTTGTTTCCTCGGTTTTGAGATCCTAATTCCGAATCTATAGCCCTATTACATGCACCCTCGGCCTGCAGGTCTGTTGCATTCTCGCATGATGGCAAGCTTGTTGTTTCAGGTCATTCAAATGGAACGGTTCGTCTCTGGAGTATGGAGACTACAGAGGCACTTGAACCACCATTGAAAGGCCACAGAGGAATGGTCCGGTCTGTTGCATTCTCACCCGATGGCAAGCATGTAGTTTCAGGTTCAGAGGACAAAACGGTTCGTCTCTGGAATGCGGAGACTAGGGAGGCGGATGGACGGCCGTTGGAAGGGCACAGAAGCAGAGTCGAGTCCGTTGCATTCTCGCCTGATGGCAAGCATGTAGTTTCAGGTTCAGATGACGCAACAGTTCGTCTCTGGAATGTGGAGACTAGGGAGGCTGATGGAACATTGGAAGGCCACAGATTCCCCGTCACGTCTGTTGCATTTTCGCCTGATGGCAAACGCATAGTTTCAGGTTCATGGGACGGAATGGTTCGTCTCTGGAATGTGGAAACTAGGGAGGCTGACGGAACATTGGAAGGCCGCACACACCCTGTCACGTCCGTTGCGTTCTCGCCTGATAGCAAGCATGTAGTTTCAGGTTCATGGGACCATACCGTTCGTCTCTGGAATGTGGAGACTAGGCAGGCAGATGGATCACCATTGGAAGGCCACACAGGCAATGTCGAGTCCGTTGCATTCTCGCCTGATGGCAAGCACGTAGTTTCGGGCTCATGGGACGGTACGGTTCGTCTCTGGAATGTGGAGACTAGGGAGGCCGATGGACCGCCATTGGAAGCGCACATATGGGTAGTCCCATCTGTTGCATTCTCACCTGATGGCAATTGGATAATTTCAGGTTCACTGGACAGCACGCTTAGGCTCTGGGATAGGTGGACATACTGCTTGACAGATCCGTCATGAATTTACTACCAGTATTCCTACCTAGCAGTCTGCGAACATCATCCTGAGTTTCTCCGAAACCTCCTACCCTTACTATACCCATTCCCACTACTCCGAGCAAAAATACTATGTACTCGCACAATAGACGTAGTCATTTATATCATGCTAGAGATGTGTGTCATATGTGCTCCCCTGGACCTTGATCGATGATCCAGCGGCCCGCGAACTATTTGTTGAATCGTTACCCCAGTCTTTCTGAAAAAAATGACTTGTCTTCTACTCTTCACATTCGTTAACAATCGATATTTACTCAAAGCTCACTTTCGTCATCTGACACTCCGTTGCCGTTGCATTAGTCTACGTTGCCTTTAAGCAAAATATGTGGGAAAGGAACAAAAAGCACATGACATGTTTCTCACCGCAGGGAACAACCTGGAATACTCGACACACCAAATACTGCGAATGAGAGTACGAAAATCATCACTTGCCCCTCCTATTATATAATTATAATTTCTGTACTAGTGCCGTGGATGGTGTTGCCTCTGCGATAGCTGGGAAGCCAGCCTGACAAGGATGGTAGGCATCATGATGGAGTTGATGCCCGGAAAAAACCAGGCAGAGAACTGAATGAAAATCTGCAGATTGACATCGTCCGTAAGGATTGCTTACCATGCTGCGCCCGTCGTGGTGCCATACGTCGTAGCGGACATCTGCGTCGTGGAAGGGCCCATTCTGATGGCGAGAAGCGGGCTTGACATCCGCCTTGATCGCAAACGATGTAGCGTGGAATATGGAATCGATCAACAGGAAGATCCTTCACGATTACAACGTTACTAAATGGAAATTCGTTCCAATAGCTACACGTACCTGGGCGTCAGCGACGGGCGTTGCAAAGCAACTCCTTAGAGTTCTCTTATCCGAGCTGCTTGTAACGTGTGCACCCGTGACACGTCGAGCCATTGAAGGATGCTTGCTCACGTCTCGTTCTAGCTGTGGCACATAGGGGTTTACGGGATTGGGAATGAGCCATGGGGCTAGTTGTACGGGCACGTCCGTGGGCCATGGCATCGTTGGCCAGGTACCGCTGGGACTCCATTGCGGGATGCTACCTGCACCGGGTGTAGGAAACGGAGGCCACCAAGGATAACATATATCCCATAGAACGGCCAACACCCACCCAACAAATGGGCTGCTGCTGCGGCAGCATACGGGTCATGAGGCAACGGCGACAGACGTCCAAGCACCGACGATGCAGGTGGCGGTGCAGGAGAGTGTGTCAGGATTCCTTACCAGTGGACGAGTGGGAAAATGGAATGCATATGGTTCGGGCGTGGGTGGTGGTCTTGAATTAGGATGGCCAGGTGGTGAAGTTCGCTAGGTGTCATCGACATCGACAAACGGCGATGGATGCCAATGTTGTGGATGCATATGGTAAGTAAGTCAGTTTATTCCGGGAAATTTGCAGTGGCTGTGCAGCACTGCCACTGCTAATAATTACCTTGCTTGCAAGGTTTCTCCGCACCATAACTGCGTGGGAACCGGTGCTCATCCGAAACTCCTTCCTTTTTCAGCTCAATTTCCTTCCCACGCCTCGTGATCACGTGTACGGGCTAGGACATTTGCATAGCTAAACGAGATAAAGCTATAACCAATGTACATAGATATGTAGGAGAAAAAATACGGTCTACATAACTTCGTCGGTTGCGTCCACCACGCTAGTGTTGCCGCGAACCAGACCAAGTCGAATCGAAGTGGTAGTTCGGCCACACTCCGACTTACCAAAGTATAACAAACTGAGTTCAAACGAAGTTGTTGCCCTATCTTAGCCCATTACGGTACGACGTACCACTTTGGTTACAGTTAGATTTATACTTCATTCTACTTCGCACCGCCGAACTGACCAAACTGACGTGGAAGTTGAATCGAAGCGAACTTACTTCGAGTTGAGCTCGGTTCGACGGCAACACTACACCACACTTTCATTTGCTCGTCAAGGTCAGTCAACTGATCATCCTCCGTCGTGAGAAGGTCAGGTGTATGAGAGCACAACAGTTTTTCATCAAAATTCCTCAGCAGGCGTATGGTGACACGCCCGGAGCACCTGGATAAGGAAACATATGGTAATAATGCACATGAAAAGTTCTGTAAGATGTCAATACTTCCAGTAGTATCATACAGATAGTGTGGTCTACAGTAATCTTTTAGTTAGACATTCTCTCGTGTCAAGCAAGGTTGGCGCCGCTGCAGGCGGCACTTCCCGAGTAATAATAATAATAACAATAATCCGTTAGTACCAAGAACATGTGGCGTCAAAAACACACACATACCTGAATAGGATTCTATGAACTGAGACAGCAAAACCGGAGTCAACGTCGCTTCCCGTAGTGTCTGACGATGCCCGATAATAGGAGCTGGAGTTGGTACCAAGGGGACGGTCATAAATATAGGAGTCTGAAACAGGACCTGCGTGAAAGCCACCAAATCTTCCATTGCGACCTTGATAGTCATCCTGGCTCTCGGCGGGACGTGCTTTGGTAAGTTTACGGTGACCTTCCCAGGTTATCGGAGAAGATTGGTGGGATTGTGATGGTGCCAACTCGCACGCTGGTGGGACGGTGGGGAAAGCAACGGAGCCTTGAAGATTCGGATGGAGAAGCCCGACGGAATGGGGACGTAGTTCTTTCAGTCAAGTATTGGCAACAAGTTCCGACGGACAAAAAAGCAAGCGAGGGGGACGTACCTTGCAAGAACTGGAATTCCCGCTACGGTCCGTGTGTGAAGGAGGGTGAGTGCTGGCGTTGAGTGAAGCCGAACAAGGTGCGAAGGAAGTAGCCATAGGTAACCTCCTGGACGTTGTAGGAGGACGAGGGCACGTAGGGTTATATATCAATGGACCCCCGATGACCTGCGCCTGGAACAACGTGTATATGCCTGCGAGAAGGTCACCAACACTAGTGACATGTGACACTTCGTCCTCCCTGTCGTCCGACGAGGACCAGGCCCAGGGCATAATTGGCCGATAGCGCCATGACCGCACGATACCACGATCCTGTCGGATGCGGGATATGTCGCGGGCTCGTTGTCTATCCTCGGGCCCATGCTCCCACCACCCCCACTCCCATGAAGCCCAACACAGTCTTGATCGTGTGTCATCCATGCCCATGGATAACGCACGATCAAGACCGGCACCACCTGGACAGAAGTGCCGCACCGGAACTCCGGTCGCCCGCTGTTGGCTAGTGAAGGAGCGTCAGATACATCAAAGAGGTAAGAAATTGTCGACGAAGACCGATGATACCACGAACACATCGACCTTACAGCCTCTTGAAGCTCCGCACTACTGTCTCTATTGATTAGCCTCTCTGAGACGTCATAATTTGGTACGTATCCACTCACTTCTTCACTAACCAGTCAGCGATCGTGTGGAGTACTTGGATGGGTGGTCGCGGTGCCTTTGCGCCTTCAGGTTCCGCAGCGAGTTTGTCGATAAACTGTTCGCACATCAGCTAGTGACCTGGATTCGAAGATTCGTTGACATACATTGCTTCGCCCAGATCCCACGGATCCCAAGATCCTAGGATAGAGTGAAGCTGTGAATGGCGAATAACGTTCATAAAGAGAAACAGAAAACATGCAACACAATTGCGGGTTGGGACCCATTCTGTGCGCCTGGAAGGGTCTTCAGCGGGAAACGGATTTAAATCATCCTCGAGAAATGGACACGTGCATGCACTGGTCTGCATGTTGTCAGGAATGTTCAAACCCATAACGCCACCTGTCCGGCACTTAGTGCTGTGGTAGTCACTGCCGACGAAACGTTTGTAGTGCGTCCATGATGGACGCACTAAGGACCAGTCGTGTGATGTGTCTTTTGTTCTGATCTTAGTTAGACGTAGATTTAGTCGTCTTGCACATACCTTCAGTTAATTAAGGAGAGATGGCTTGTTCTCCATCGCCAGAAAACTCAGCACACTGCCAAGAAGTATTGAAGACAAGGCGGGCAGCCACCGTGGCACGCCTGGACCAGCATGTGGAGAATTGTGTGCAACGTGCCAAATGCTGTGCAGTGCTAAGTCAGTCTTGCATCTGTTTGCGCACTCTCACTACAGCTAACATAGAAATACTAAGCCTTGGTTCCGTGGCGCTTAGGTCCCGTACTCACACCTGGTGCTCGTCGTGGAAATGAGGGCCGCACGATTTCTGACAAGTCGACAAGTGACTAGTGCAAATTTACCAGGCTAGCTCGAACGACCTGGTGGCTTTGCGTCCTGAACACGCTCGCTCATCTTGGACAAGTCATACTTAATCGAGACGTGCATTGCGTCGATGAAATGGAACGGGCGGTCAGATTCAGGACTCAAGCCCATTCTTCCCACCGTTTTGTGTATGCCTAGCAATACGCTGTTTCATTCTGACAGACACTGCACGGTACTCGTGTCCCCCAGCGAGCAGGCGCTGAAGTTGAATCCGTGCAGTTGTCGTGACATGTATTCCGAAGTTCACATTGAACGTCGGTAGGCTTGGACAATAAGCAGCGTGCACTAAGCTTTCCTTCTTACAGTCAGGACTAACTAGATGTTGCCTTTCTATACACCAGAAGCCACCTATCACGCAGTCACCGTACATTCCTGTTCGTCCAATCGGTAAGCGCTAAGACCGCCGGGTTTGCATATATTGACTGACCAACTCCAAATGTCTGGTACTTTCGACAGTGGCGTCCACGCCGCTTCAGACACCCGAAACCTTCGTTGACGTTCTTATTATTGGGGTTGATCCTGTCGAACTCATGTACGCTACCGTCCTCCCCGCCGCAGGAGTATTCAGCATCCTCCTGGGTTCCTCATGTCTCTGTCCCAGGTAAAGCATCTGTTTGCGCACTCCAGTGGGAGTAAGGGTCGCTCCCTACCGCGTTCTCCGATAACACTTGCGATCGATGAAGTCGATGGGGAGCCTTCTTCGTTCAGAGTCGTCAACGGCGGTTCAAGTACTTTTGGCAACGCCACTGACCACGAGGCATACGAGAATGATCGTCGCACACCATGGCCAAGAAGTAGATGGAACCTCAAAACCTTGCTGGACAGGCTTCGTTTATACCCCAACGCCCCTGGAGATGACGCCGCTGTCGGCTTCGACGATGAAGCGATTGGGAAATTTTCGCCCTTGACATCGTCGGTCAAAAAGAAGTTGCGATTAGCCAAGACGACACCGTCATTGCGTGCTTCAGTGTAGCTCACCTACTAGATTCCAGATCTCAGTAGTCAACGGCAGTCTCATATGCCCTACTGGCTCGGGGAAGACGACGGTGAGCGCCCCCGTCATCTTTATAAATTCTCCTGAATCGATGTACCCAGTTTGTCCACCACGCAGTTGGAAACCACGATGCTTGTCGCGGGTTGACTCCCTTTACAAAGGAAGTGCGCACTGTCCGATGTCCCCACTCCGACGGTGTTCGCAACATCGTTTTGGTTGATACGCCAGGATGCAATAATTCATTCATGACAGACTCCCAAGTTCTCGCGGAAATTGCGTGGTGGTTGATTACAGCGTAAGTAGCTTGCTTGGCTTCAGAGGTTTCAGTTTTGACAACGCTTTAGCTACGCAAAGAACATCAAATTGAACGGCATGCCTTATTTCCATCCGATTTCAGACTACGAAATTAGAGAAAGGATGTCAAGGAACTACAGCATATTCAAGGAACTGTGTGGAAAAGATAACTGCAAGAACGTCATCTTCGTTACCACGATGTGGGACAGAGTATCGGAAGAGGTTGGCTCGGAACGCGAACAGGACCTACACTCTGACTTTTGTTGGTGGGAAATGATCAGTTTGGGATCAAACCACTCACCCCTTCAAAGGGACTACAAAATCAGCTCAGAACATCATTAGTTCCCTTTCTGTTTCGGAGACGGCTGAGCTCCGTCCACTTCAAATCCAACGTGAAATGGTAGATAAACACCTACCACTTCAGCTGACAGCCGTAGGAAGAGCCGTTACAGACAGGTTTCTCACTCTCGTGTCCGATTCGAAATATTTAAACAAGGGCCCGAAGAGACGCTCTCGAGCTACGCGTATCACTATTACCCTCACCGATGATCCCACCGCCACCCGGTCTGCTGGGATAGGAATATTCAGCCTTAGCAGTTCTGGGAATTGCAGTGAGGAAGGTTAATGGAGCGCTTTGGCCCACGTAGTACATCCTTTGGGGGCCGCTACTGGCGGGCCTGAACTTCTCCATACACGATACATCAGGGATGCGATGAGTGTTTAACATACCTCGACATATCTAACGACAGGCTGTCCATCACGAGGATCAAAACCAACGACCTCGACGACGTCACCAAGACGGTACCGCCAGAATCCGTTTCTCGTCGTAAGAACCACTTCGTACTTCTTACCCGGGTCCACGTTCCACTGATACATGCCCAAAAGAAAGATGGTCAGCGATATGTCACGGACACACACAGAGGCAAGAAGAGAGTTTACCGTTTGCGCAAGATATCTCGACTCTTCACGTTCTTCCACAGGCAAAAACTCAATGACATCGTCGGAACCTACGACTTTATGCAAGTTGAGGTCCCTAGGATCGTACGCCAACGCCAGAAACGCTTCCCTACTCGCAATAATCAAAGTCTCAAGCGACGCGTCGGGCCCAAGTAAGAAGTACAAAGTGGTTCTTACGACGAGAGACGGATTTTGGCGGTACCATTTTGGCGATGTCGTTGAGGCGGTCGATTTTGATCCTCGCGACGGACAGCCCCTCGTCGTTAGATACGTCAAGGTATGTTCAACACTCTTGCGATCGGTCCGTTATTTTTATATCTATTTTTCCGATCGTTTCTTCGTGTTTGTAGCGCTGGAAGTAGGTGTTCTGGTGTACAGGTCAAGACGGCTCAACGATTATTCTTTTAGCGTGCATATCCGAATTGCGAACGAGGTAACGACAGAAACCCAACTGCGTAGCGTCCTCGATGCGATGTCGGACCTGTTAGGAGGAGTATCTGAATTCTGTGTTTGCCCTGATTATCGCGAGAGCGTCGGTCGATACGCGTTCTCGGTCGAACTAAAGGGAATCTTGGTGAGTTCCTTTTCTCAGAAACCGCGATCGATCGAGCTGAATTTCTCTTTAC
The DNA here is from genome assembly GCA_024613185.1 of Pisolithus microcarpus. Taxonomy (NCBI): domain Eukaryota; kingdom Fungi; phylum Basidiomycota; class Agaricomycetes; order Boletales; family Pisolithaceae; genus Pisolithus; species Pisolithus microcarpus. The sequence goes on along the minus strand of JANFAI010000002.1, from coordinate 757,022 downwards.
GCGGGAGCAAACGCCATCACAGCACCATCCTCGCTCCATGCCTCGCTCCAAAATAATGAGAATTACCTCCGAGACAGTCTACCCGCGAAGATTCACGTACCTGCGGTGAGGGTGCTCAGACCGGGTACGTTCGGAGAGTTTAGGGAGTGGAAGATCAGGACGAGCGGTGGTGCTGCTGTTGGACAGGCGAAGGTTCCCGTCGTCGTTTGGGATACGGGTTGTGGGATGTGGTTGGAGGGACGGGTGGTTTCGACAGCACTTCAGCTGCTTCTTGGACGCTTGCACGTGGTTCATCGTAGGACTGGCTGATCAGTTCGTGAGCTCGGGTATACTGGTGACTTGCGCGACCGTGTGTGAATGGAGCATAACAGCGCAGTGTTGAGAGCGGGGTATTATAAGACAAGACAAGCCGAGCAGAAATCCGTCCGAGGAGAATATCGAGCGAATCTCTATATCTGAAAAGACGGATCGAACGACCGGCACTTCCAGGCTTTCCTTGGTCGACAGGCTTCCGCGCAACTACCGAGAGGCGAGCATCCTCCGCATGCGTTCTCGAGGGGGCAGGAGGATCGATGACGTGTGCAGCTAGGGGAAGGTTGCGACCACCACGTCGAACATGCTTGCTGACCCAGCATCGGAAGACGTCGTCCGTGCGAAAGTAGTATTCAATGCCGTCGAAACAGCTGCCGCTAATCGCTACGTGGAATCCAAGCTTCGAAAGGACTTTAGAAGTGAATCGTTGTAGAGTGATGTCCTCCGGAAAGCGGACTTTCCACGTGTCGTCCGTGGCTGGGACGAATAACTTGATGATGATCATCCCGTTGACGGGGGCCCATCTTGACATAGAATCGTGGCGTTTTGCCTCAGCGGCTTTACTTGCAGAGCAGTCGTCGGAAGGCCGTCACTTCACTATCTACCAGGTGTGTCTCGTCAGTTCCCGTTCGTCGCGTGCTCCTTCTTGACAAGGACGGGGGAAGCTGCACGATAGTGGTGTATGTCGAGTGTACAACAAACCAGCAAAGAAGAAGAGAAAATTTACAATGTCTCCGGCTGTATCACATTCCTTGTCGACTTCATGCCCTATTTGCATCTCTTGCGGCGTTCCGATACTCGCCTGCGAGAAGGTTGAGCACGTCCGTCAGAAGGTATATCAAGAACTCCTACCTCACGTGCAAGTGCCGGTGTGGAGGGGATGCTCTGTGACTCTGACTCTGGTGGTCGTGGTGTCTCGGGTGTCTGGAAAAAGGTCACTCAAATGAGAGGAATGCAATTGGAACACAGCGCGAAAACACGAACACTAACGCGAACGTCATCCTCGCCGACACCCTTCGTCGACACGCTTATGCCCAGAAAAGGTCCTGTGTACTTCCCCGGGACACTCTGTCGAACCTGTGAGCGTCGTGTCTTGTTCGAAGGAGACGAGGTTGTCGGTGCGAAGGAAGATTGCTGAGGAGCTTTGTATTAGAATCGCTGCGCGCCGGCGCGCGTTGATCAGCACCGCGACGTCGATGTGGTCTGAGATCACCGTAACAATTCTCGCAGACGTGAGGCGAGCCATAACAGCGGGGCGGGTGACACTGGGGATAGGCTGGGCGGTACACGAGCCACGGACGGGCTGAAGCTCTGGAAAACCCCTGTCAACCGGTCATCCGTGGGTCCTTGTCTGCGCCGTGGCTCGCACCACAACAGAAAGAAAGTACTAATCGTTTAGCATCTGTGCTCCTCTCTGGCTATGATTCCGGTTACGAACGACAGTGATTGGGCGGCAGCAATAAAGCGGCGATGAATTAAAAAAGTAGGAGAAAGCCGATAACGGGAAGATTGCCGACGATCCTGCAGGTATTGACAAAGCGCCTAACCATGATGAGATCGACTGAAGGAGTGCATAAGGAAGTTCGTTGAAGTCACCCACACGGGACCGTCGCACCGTTCTCATCACATGGACGGTACCTCCCCACCATCGAGGGTGCTTGCTGAACTGCTCGACTCACAGGGTTGACTCTCTTTCTCATCGGAAGCTGTGTACCGCGGATGCTGTTGCGTCCTCACCATACGATGCGCCGAATCTACGTCCACGTTTCCCCAAGTGCATCCTCAAGGAGGAATGGCTGGTCTTACCTTGTACGTCTCAACACTGCGCCGTACGCTCTATTCACCCACGCGGTCGCGCAGGTCTCCAATATCCGAGCCCACAAACTGATCATCCAGTTCTGCGATGAACTACGTACAATCGTTCGAAGCAGCTAAAGCGCTGTCCCAAAATCTCCCTTCAACAAAAGAACAAAAAATAATAATAATAATAAGAACTTGGTATCATACAGTGCACCATCGTTCAAACATCACAAATCACCCTTTCCTCCAACCACATCCGACTTCCCTCACCCCAAACGACGACAGGAACCTTCACCTGTCCAACAGCAGTTCCACCGCTCGTCCTGATCTTCCACTCTCTAAACTCTCCAAATGTGCCCGGTCTGAGCACCCTCACCGCAGGCACGTCGATCTTCCCAGATAGACTGTCTCGGAGGTAGTTCTCGTTGAGATTCTGGAGCGAGGTGTGGAGTGAGGATGGTGCTTTGATGGCGTTTGCCCCTGCGTAAAGAAAAACTCAGCTCGATCTACCGTGGTTTCTGAAGAGAGGAACCCACCGAGATTTCCTTGTAGTTCGACCATAAACGCATACCGACCAACGCTCTCGCGATAATCAGGACAAACACAGAATTCAGATACTCCTCCTAACAGGTCCGACGTCTCATCGATGACGCTGTGCAGTTGCGTTTCTGTCGTCACCTCGTTCGCAATTCGGATATGCACGCTAAACAAAGAATCGTTGAGCCGTCTTGATGTGTGTGTTGAACATACCTCGACATATCTAATGACAGGCTGTTCATCACGAGGATCAAAACCAACGACCTCGACGACATCACCAAGACGGTACCGCCAAAAGCCATCTCTCGTCGTAAGAACCACTTCGTACTTCTTACCCGGGTCAACGTTCCACTGGTACGTGCCAAAAAGAAAAAGCAAAAAAGGGGGGTCAGCGGTAAGTCATGGACACATACGCGAGCTTGCAACGAGAGAGTCTACCGTTTGCGCAAGACACCTCGACTCCTCGGGTTCGTCCACAGACAAAAACTCGATGACGTCGTCCGAACCTACGACTTTATACAAGTTGAGATCCCTGGGATTGTACGCCCACGCCAGAAACGCTTCGCTACCCGCAATAGTCAATGTCTCGAGCGACACGTCGGGTCCGAAGTAGTGTCTAATCTAGTTTGGTGTGTCGGCATATTTAACATCCCAAGAACGAGGTGAGTAACGATACATACCTCTGGGATGACGGTGGAACATGGACCGCTGGCTGTAGCTAGGATAACGCGTAGCTCGGGCCGGATCTTTCTAAACCATCCTGGCGTTTCGGTCGCCTTTCCGATCTTGCGCAGCTTCTGTGAACGATCGGGATTGGGTTGAAGGAAACGCTGTGTGGGGGCTCAAGGGCTCAGCATCGTTATTAATGTTTGCACGAGCTCTAGCTGACGAACCTGAAGGCTGTCCTTCACTTGGTCAATTCCATCGAGGTCTAGTATCACACCAGTTTCGATACAGCGAACGAAGTCGTCTTATTGGTCATGTATGACATAGGTCCCTGCATGTCGTGGCGAAGAAGGTATTGATAGTCTCGAGCTTGGGTTCCACCAAAGCAAAGAGAGCGCGCATGAACAGGAAAGACTTGTAGTTCCGGATGAAGGAGACGGCAAGGGACGACGAGAAATTGGGAAATACATACACGCAAAGGTAAATCACTCAGGTGTAAGTCTAATGGCGAAAATCCATGTGCCTCACCTTTTATGGCAGAGTAGATGGCGTCTCTCTCGACCATCTGTACATAGGTGAGTAAAAAAAAACCGTCGTCAGCTCAGAGCTTCCAAAATGGAACCATAAAACAACTTCTTACCATATCATTGCTCACCCGAATGACGCCGATCGTCATCAAACAAACGGGAATCCGCCCCTCCACATTTCAATCCTCGTTCAACAGAGCCACCACCCGCCAGTATGATATCCCAACGAATACATGATACAGTTCTTCCCGCCGCCATTGCTCGTTGGGGGTTTCAACGATTTTCCGTTCTATTTTTACTCTCGCGAGGCGGTCAGGTCTTTGCTGCCACCCTGGCCCAGACTGTTGTCCAAATTCAGTATTTCCTGTGCGTCCAGCAGCAGCCGCTGGCACATAGAGGCATTGTTATGGAGAGCATGGGTCAGGAGTCCACACCAGTGGACGAGTGGGAAAACGGAATGCATATGGTTCGGGCGTGGGCGGTGGTCTTGAATTAGGGTGGCCAGGCGGCGGAATTCGCGAGGTTTCATGGACAAACGGTGACGGATGCCCATATTGTGGATGCATATGGTGGATAGGTATTATCGGTTCCGTAATAACAATAATCCGTAAGCACCAAGAACATGTGGCATCAAAAACACACAAAACATACCTGAACCGATGAGGGTAGCCGGGGTCCAACTCGGTCGCTCGACCGTAAATACAGTCTTGATCGTGCGTCGTCCATGCCCATGGATGACGCACGATCGAGACCGGCACTACCTGGACAGAAGTGTTTGAGGTGCCGCACCAGAACTCCAGTCGGTTTTTGGACCTCTTCGAGCATATCGGGATCTGCTTTGTGGTTATCGGTTTCAAAGTTCAATACGAACGACCAATCCTGCATACAGAACACCAATGTCGGCAGTGCAAGTAACTCCTGAAGAGTCCATCCCCGACTGAACCAAACGCTGTTGGCTAGTGGAGCAGTGTCGGAGACATCAGAGAGGTAAGCGGTTGTCGAGGAAGACCGATGATACCGCGAACACATCGACTCTATGGGCATCACTCAAAACGCATTTTGATGGCGAGACCATTATATATTGTTATAATGGCATGGGCCGTTGTAAACCTATATATATCTTTACAAAGGTAATTTCCCCTCACCGAACACGCAAATATACGACAGTGTAATCCATGCCATGCACGAACAATTTCGTTGCTGATTACTCACGATCAAAATGGCATGGCAAGGAACGGAGGTTTCGGTGATGCGCCATAGCCTCTTGAAGCTCCGCACTGCTGTCTCTATTGATTAGCCTCTGAGATGTCATAATTTGGTACGCATCCACTCACTTCCCCCCTAACCAGTCAGCGATCGTGTGGAGTACTTGGATGGCCGGTCAAACAGACTCCTTGAACCCAGGGGCGTCCACAAATACATATTCGCAGTGATCATATAGCTTTACTGCGATGTCCCTGATGTCCCGCGTACGCGACCCAACACCATGCGGTGCCTTTGCGCCTTCAGGTTCTGCAAGTTTGTCGATAAACTGTTCGCATATCAGCTAGTGACCTGGATTCGAAGATTCGTTGACATACATTGCTTCGCCCAGATCCCATGGATTCCATGATTCTAGGATAGAGTGAAGCTGTGAACGACGAATAACGTTCATAGAGAGAAACAGAAAACATGCAACACGATTGCGGGTTGGGAACCATTCTGTGCGCCTGGAAGGGTCTTCAGCGGAGACGGATTTAAATCATCCTGGAGAAATGGACACGTGTGTGCACTGGTCTGCATTTCGTCAGGAATGTTCAAACCCATGCCCTCCGATAACGCCACCTGTCCGGCACTTAGTGTTGTTGTGGTAGTCACTACCTACCAAACGTGTTGTAGTGCGTCCATCATGGACGCACCAAGGACCTCGTGTGATGTGTCTTTTGTTCTCCTGATCTGAGTTAGACGTAGGTCCAGTCGTCTAAGCGTCTTGCACATACCTTCAATCAAGTAGGGAGAGATGGCTTGTTCTATCGCTTCCCTCCAGAAAACTTAGCACACTGCCAAGAAGTATTGAAGACAGGGCGGGCAGCCACTGTGGCACGCCAGCATGTGGAGAATTATTGTTCCGGGTGTGCAACGTGCCAAATGCTGTGCATTGCTACGTCGGTCTTGCATCTGTTTGCGCACTCTCACTACAGCTAACAGAGAAATAGCCTTGGTTCCGTGGCGTTTAGGCCCTGTACTCACTCCTGGTGTTCGTCGTGGAAACGAGAGCCGCGCGATTTCTGACAAGTCGACAGGTGACTAGTGCAATTGATCTGCCAGGCTAGCTCGAGCGACCTGGTGGCTTTGCGTCCTGAACACGCTCGCTCATCTTGGACAAGTCATACTTACATAATCGAGACGTGCATTGCGTCGATGAAATGGAACGGACGGTCAGGGTCACATCATCCCTCCTACCGTTTTGTGTATGCCTAACAATACGCTGTTTCATTCGGACAGACACTGCACGGTACTCGTGTCCCCCAGCGAGCAGGCGCTGAAGTTGAATTTGCACAGTTGTCGTGACATGTATTCCCAAGTTCATATTGAACACCGGTGGGCTTGGACAATAAGCAACGTGCACTAAGCTTTCCTCCTTACAGTAAGGTCCAACTAGATACTGCCTTAATATACTAAATCGGAAGACACCTACCATGCAGTCACCGTACATTCCTGTTCGTCCAATCGGTAAGTACTAAGACTGCCGGGTTTGCATACATTGACTGACCAACTCCAAATGTCTGGTACTTTTGACTGACACTAGTACCCATGCCACTTCAGACACCCGAAACCTTTGTTGACGCTCTTATTATTGGGGTTGATCCTGTTGGACTCATGTACGCCACCGTCCTCCCCGCTGCAGGTGTATTCAGCATCCTCCTGGGTTCCTCTTGTCTCCTTCCCACGTAAAGCATCTGTTTGCATACTCCATCGGAAGTAAGAGTCGCTCCCTACCGCGTTCTCCGATAACACGTGCGATCGACGAAGCTGATGGGCAGTCTTCTTCGTTCACAATCGTCAATGGCGCTTCAAATACTTTGGGCCACACGACTGACTGCGAGGCATACGAGAATGATCGTCGCACACCACCGCCAAGAAGCAGATGGAACCTCAACACCTTGCTGGACGGGCTTCGTTTATACCCGAGGAGAAGTCGTCAGCGTTTGCATGAAGAGTGGATTTCGAGAGTGACCCGCTCTGAGTACCAACCGCGCTCTGTGAGTATGCAAATTCTGGGAGGAAGGTTCCGAACTGCGTCTCCACGTGCCAGTCAACACAAGTCTGCGGCTCCACGCACTCATTCAGTCTCTCACCATCATTAGCAAACCCAAAGAGCTCCCGTCAACCGATCATCTGTGGGTCCTTGTCACTGCGCTGCGGCTCGCGCCACAACAGAAGGAAAGTACTAACGGTTTAGCATCCGTGCCCCTTCCTGACCATGATTCTGGTTACGAACGATTGTAATCGGGTGGAAGCAATAAAGCGGGGACGAACCAAAGAAAAGGAAGGAAACAGATAACGGGAAGATTGCTGACGATCCTTAGTAGGTGTCGACGAGGTTTCTAGCCGTGATGAGATCAACCGAAGGAGTGCACGAGGAGGATCGTCGAAGAAACACCCACGCGGGACCGTCGCACCGTTTCCCATTGCATGGAATTCAGTTGATAATCGTAGGCGTATTTAAGGATGCTTTTGGGACGGTTCTCTTTCTCTTCGAAAGCAATACCGCCGTTCCCTGCCATACGATACGCCAAAGTTACTGTCCGTCCATGCATCGACATTCTGCTGACCTCAAGGCCGAACATACCTAGCAATAACACTGCGCGCCGTATGCTCTACTCGCACACATCTTCAAGAAGGGAACTAAAAACGTGGTATAGTACAATTGCAGTGTAAGTGTCATCACAAGAGTCCACCATCGTTCAAACATCGCAAATCACCCGTCCCTCCAACCACACCCGACACCCCTCATCCCAAACGACGACCGGAACCTTAACCTGTCCAACAGCAGCACCACCACTCGTCCTGATCTTCCACTCCCTAAACTCTCCAAACGTGCCTGGTCTGAGTACCCTCACCGCGGGCACGTCGATCTTCCCCGATAGACTGTCTCGGCGGTAGTTCTCATTGAGATTTTGGAGCGAGGCGTGGAGTGTGGATGGTGCTGTGGCGGCGTTTGCTCCTGCGTAAAGAAAAATTCAGCTCGATCCACCGTGGTTTTCTGGGAAAGGAACTCACCGAGATTTCCTTGTAGTTCGACCATGAACGCATACCGACCAACGCTCTCGCGATAATCAGGACAAACACAGAATTCAGATACTCCTCCTAACGGGTCCGACGTTGCATCGACGACGCTACGCAATTGTGTTTCTGTCGTCACCTCGTTCGCAATTCGGATATGCACGCTAAACAAAGAATCGTTGAACCGTCTTAACGCGTATCGGGGTTACACCAGAACTCGAGAATACTTACTTCCGGCGCTACAAACACGAAGAAACGACCAGAAAAATCAATATATAAGTAACGGACCGATCGGAAGAGTGTCGAACATACCTCGACATATCTAACAACGGGCTGTCCATCGCGAGGATCAAAACCAACGACCTCGACGACATCACCAAGGCGGTACCGCCAGAACCCGTCTCTCGTCGTAAGAATTACTTCGTACTTCTTACCCGGGTCAACGTTCCACTAGTACATGCCCAGAAAAAAGAGGGTCAGCGATACGACGGACACACACGAAGAGGCAACGAGAGAGTTTACCGTTTGCGCAAGATATCTCGACTCTTCGGGTTCGTCCACAGGCAAAAACTCGATGACGTCGTCGGAACCTACGACTTTATACAAGTTGAGATCTCTAGGATCGTACGCCAATGCCAGGAACGCTTCGCTACTGGCAATAGTCAATGTCTCGAGCGACACGTCGGGTCCGATGTAGTGTCTAATCTAGTTTGGCGTGTCGGCATATATAACGTCCCAAGAACGAGGTGAGTGGTAATAATGATACATACCTCTGGGATGACGGTGGAAAATGGACCACTGGCTGTAGCTAGGATAACGCGTAGCTCAGGCCAGATCTGTCTGAACCACCCTGGCGTTTCGGTAGCCTTTCCGATCTTGCGCAGTTCCTCTGCGCGGTCGGGATTCGGTTGAAGGAAACGCTGTGGGATTCAAGGACTTAGCGTCGTGATCGATGCTCGTACGAGTCTTAGCTGACAAACCTGAAGGTTGTCCTTCACTTGGTCGATCCCTTCGAGGTCTGGTATCACACCAGTTTCGATACAGCGAATGAAGTCATCCCACTGGTCATGTACTGCACGGCATAGGTCCCTGCACGTCGTGGTGAACAGGGTATTGATAATCTCGAGCTTGGGTTCCACCAAAGCGAAGAGGGCGTGCATGAACAGGAATGACTTGTAGTTCTGGATGAAGGAGACTGCAAGGGGCGACGAGCAATTGGGAACTACGCGCAAAGGTAAATCATTCAGGTGCTCGTAAGAATCTCCATGTGTAACCCACCTTTTATGGTGGAGTAGATGGCGTCTCTCTCGACCACCTGTAAAACACGTCGTCAGTTCAGAGCTTTAAAAAGGGGAACAATATGTCTGAAACTTACCATATTATTGCTCACCCGAATGACGCCGCTCGTCATCAAACAGACAGGTATCCGCTCCTCCACATCCCCATCCTCGTTCAACGGAGCCACCACCTGACGGTATCCCAAAGAATACATGATACAGCTCTTCCCTCCGCCGTTGCTCGTCGGTGGGTTCGACTTTCTCATCGCCTCCGAGGTGGACAGCGACATGTGATCTGGGTGACGGTATTTTGGGAAATGTTTCGTTGCGCCTCCCGACGTACCCGAGGAGTGCGCGATGAAGCAGGGGAGGCCTGGAGCCATCAAGTTCTCTACAGCCGACTTTTTGCATGGCTGGTCGAAGAATCGCGAGATGAAGGGAAGGTAGTCCTCGTAAACGCTTAGTCCCACGTTACAATGATAAACCTCGAACAACTCCTGAACAGAACAAGTCACATCATCCGCACCCTGCTGCTGCTGCAACAAACGATCGACACCGCTGTCGCCGGGACGAAGTGCAGATCGAAATCGTGCGAGAGCGTCGGATTCTCTGAAGTAGGTAGTAGCAGAGTTGGTTTTGACGAGGTACGACAGCACGTCCAGCGCGCGTGCACGGAGCTGCTCTGAAAGCTCGGGTGTGAGAGAGGTGATCGGTGTGGGTGGTAGGCTGTCCATCTAGGAAGCAGAAAAAAGTGTTGGTGGAGGAGCGAATGAAGTAGGAATGTAGGAGGGGATTTTTTATTGTTCTGGTCCATGTGCGGTTCACGAGCACATTTTTATATACCAGCGACCAAGTCGACGAGGCTATACGACCTGACATCCGTGGAAGTGTCCGGTTGCATTCGAATGGCTGTAAACTTGTTTTTGTTTTTCTGTTCCGCTGCAACTGAGGTCAGTCGATGATCGCACCCGTTCTATAATTATCAGCGGTGATTAACGATTTTCCGTTCTATTTTTACTCGCAGGGCGGTGCGGTGCCTTGCCATGATATTATTAGATCAAGAGAGGGAGCGGTGACCATGCGCGCGCGAACCTCGGACGTGGCTACCAACCAGTACACAATGTTCTGCTTCCGCGACGAACAGAAGGTATGCTACGTACGACGTCGGTAGACAAGGACAGCGACGAGAACGCGAGACTTCGCAATTTTTTAGCCGTAATTTGAGCGATTACCGGTTGATCACATTGAACCGTCGACTCGCGCAACCGCAAAGCGATGCCATCTGCACTGGTACGGACACATTGTACAGAAGTTAACTCATGATCTGTAAATTTTATCACATCCATCCCTCCTGGCAATAATTCAATTCCGCAGGCTGATCATAGGTTGTCATCAAATGAATCAGCGCTCAGCCTCTCCGCGTGATGCATACCTGATATTTTGATGATGGCGATGACCTGGAATACATCGCGACGGTGCACTCAACACAATACATCCCCGTACAGCATCTCCACGCACTCATACTTAACACAGGTTATATTATATTATATGTGAATAATATTCCGATGCGCAGGGTCCACCAGTCCCAAATGCAATCTCCACGGAGGCCCATGCAAATTATCATCACCATCATTATAATATGGATAACTTACCCACACACCCCACCACCACCTCCCCTCTCCGAGACAATCCACCCTCCTCACCCCCTCCCTCCACTCCCAATCCCTCAACGCACCCAGCTCTCTCCGAGTCGTCCGCTGTCTGTATGCATCCACCATTGCTTGGTAGTTGTCTCGCCCGAGAGACGAGATGCAATCCACTTCCGCACGCGTGACGCGTGTCTGGAAAAATGCATATATCCCCGCGAGAAGGTCACGAACCGTGACACTTCTGCCTCCCGATCGTTCAATGACGATCGGGCCCCATAATTGGCCAATAATGCCAATTTGGTCACAGGATACGATGATCCTGTCGGACGCGGGATACGTCACGGGCTCATCTACTCTTGGGCCCGTGCTCCCACCATCCCTACCCCCACCCCCACCTCCCACTGCGGAGTCTAGAGGTAAAGTGACGTGTGCACCGGTGACACGTCGAGCCGTCGACGGATGCCTGCTCACGTCCCATTCCAGCTGTGGCACATATGGATTGGCGGGGTTAGGAATGAGACACGAAGCTAGTCGTACAGGCGCGTCCGTCGGCCACGGCATCGGTGGCCACATACGAGGACTCCAATGTGGGATGCTACTCGCATCGGGTGTAGGGAATGGAGGCGGAAAAGTCCCGTAGAATGGCCGGTTCCAGGGCGGCGGCGCGGGACGTCCCGGCACCGACGATGGCGGTGGCGGTGCAGGTCTTCGCCGCCGCCCCGACCCAGACTCTTGTCCAGATTCAATACTTTCTGTCCGTCCAGCAGCAGCCGCTGGCACATGGGGGCGGTGTTGAGGAGAGCGCGGGTCAGGAGTCCAGACCAGTGGACGAGTGGGAAAATGGAACGCATATAGTTCGGGTGTGGATGGTGGCGATCTTGAATTTGGACGGCCAGGTGGCGGAATTCGCGAGGTTTCGTGAACAAACGGTGACGAATGCCCATATTGTGGGTGCATGTGGTGGATAGGAATTGTCGGTTCTGTAATAACAATAATCCGTAAGTAACAAGAACAAAAACACACATACGTGAATCGATTCGAATACCTTCGTTTAAATGTGTAAGTGGAGGCAGATGAAACGAGGTTCCTGATAAGGAACAACAACTGTTCAGTGGACGAGGCTCCCGATCACGAAATCCACGTACCAGAGGGAATGATAGGGGTTACCCGCTCCTCAGGGGGTACGACCGGTCTCGGAGCGTGAGCACGGTTCGACGTCGGGGCATGGGGATGAGACCGAGACTGATCGCCACGAGGGAAATGGCAAGCGTGAGTATGAGCATGGGGGGTATGTGGAGGAGTACATACATGATCGTGTGTGGGATCCTGCGGCGTACGTATACGCGATCCCCCGGTTTGCTGATGGCGAACGTCGTGGATATCGCCGTGGAGAAGATCATTCTCGTATATGTCTCTTATTGCATTGTAAACGCGGTCGGGGTCAAGTCGTTCGTGTCCCCGCCGCATCGCGAAGTTCCGCCAATATCTCATTTCGTCAGTGTGCGAGCTCATCGTGTCCACGTCTGTCTGATGAGCAGAGAGATAGAGGGGAGGAAGGGGAGACGAAAGGTGCCACTTAACGAAATTGCCACCATGATTCGTCCTTAAATACAGCTCCCTCTTGGACAAGCAGTGCTGTCAAAGCGTATACTCTAAGGGGGCAGGCACCCCATGCCACATCTGCACCCACAGCTAGTGTACAGAGTCAGGATGACTGTAACCCCCCCGCGCTTTGACCTCTCGAGGAATGAAAAAAGTACAAGGCCGAAATGCGGGTGGCGGTGGGCCAGACCTATCTCTAAAAATGCCGATGCTGAACGAACGACGTCGGCACAACAAAGGCCGACGGAATGAAAGTACGCGCGTCCATGAGGCTCCCCGTCGTACGGGCCAGTACTGCTTACTTTGGGAGAAGAGCGACGTGACCAGATTTATGCATCCTCAGGGATCAAAGCGAGCACGTCAATTCTTTCCGATGGAAGTCGCCCACAAGGATACTGCGGCTTGCATATTTGACACCTGCGAGCAAACAACAGAGGAGGCGGGGTGAGCGGGGGAAAGAACGAACAACAACAACATCTGTGTCTCGACGATAGACTCATAGCCTCGTATACGAGCTGCCCACCTGGGCATCGAAACCAAAGTAAAACTGAGCGGCGAGCCTGTACACAGGCTGTGAGTTTTTTTTTCTGCGGGAGTGAAAAACCATCGTTAATATTCTGACACCCACACACGCGTGCAAATGCAAAATACAAGAGATACCTCTCACAGAGGATGTGTGGGTCCAACATCAGACGCGTTGCATCTTGTTTTGTCCCTCCGAAATTGGCCGGAAAAGGAACGCTGACTGCTTCCGTTTAGAGGGCACAGCCACTCGTTCCCAATATGGTACTCGCGAACCGGCGGCAGAAACCCCAAAAATGTGCAGCGCCCCCGCCGCCGCCGACTAAACATACATGGCAATTTCCGGTGAGGCGCTTCCCACGATTACGGGGAAGGTATTAGTGTGTTCAAGACAGCGAGTATCTCGAAGGACAGATTCTAAGTCACTGACTCAGAAATCATCAGGCAGCCTCTGTGAACCACTTGCTGATCTATTCACTGTCTCCCTTGACTCACCGAATGGCTTCAACGGCCCGTTTTGCGTGTCACTCCCTCATGGACAACCGTTGAGATATGCGATATCGTCTCCATATCCTGTCACGTGCAATCGCACAGGATGCAATGAAGGCCGAACAGGCGATGTCGAGTACAGCACGTCTACGCATTCTGTAAGGGCAGACTACACCATAAAAAAGTATGACACATGGTATACACGCGATCCTATACAGCTCTACGTATCTGTATCTGATGCCATTAATCCTCCCTCCTCTCTGAGCTCTCTGAAACACTCTCGATCGATATATGTCGTATCATCTCCATATCCCATCCCATCCCATCCCGTGTAATCGTACAGGATGCAATGGAACGTCAAACAGGTGACGTGAGTGCAGCACCTCTACACATCCTGTAAGGGCAGGCTACACCATTAAGAAACGACACATGGTATACACGCAATCCTCTGCAGCTCTATGTATCTCTATCTGATGGCATTAATCTCCCCCCCTCTCTCCATTCTCTAAAACACTCTCGATCTTCTCCTTCTCCCGATCCCAAACGGGTCTAGCCAACCTAAACACGTCACCAACCCTCCCATACGAAATATCGCCCAACCGCGCGATCGGCTTGTACTTGGTGATATCGACGACGCCGCGCTCGTTGAGCACGTCGTTGCGGACGTGGATGTACTTGATGTGTGCGAGGATCATCGTCGTCGTGATTTGGCCACTGACGGGGTGGGTGATGTCGATCGCTTGGAAGAGCTTTTTTTTTCGGCGTGTGTGGATTGGTTAGAGCGTGAGGAAGGAAAATATACCGGGATGGCTTTACCTCGCATTCCATGCTGAACGCGCTCTCCTTCACACGAGGAGCCTTGACGTGAATCTAAGAAAGTAAAAGAAAAAAAGGTTTAACGAAAGACGACCATACGTTCATTAAAAAACTCTGAGCCACCCACGCTCGGCGCCTTCGTCAACCCACTGATAGTCCATTCGTCGAACTCGGGAGGAGCATTGATGGACGCCACGTTCGCATTCTCGACGAATGGCTCGCTGATGATGTTAACGGTAAACCCGAGACCGTTCCTCACGTTCGTGGGGGTATCTTTGACTTGCGGATCGTTCCGGCAGCAGAAGGAAACGAGTGGCGGGTTGTTGGTTACCTTGACGGCGTACACATTATATTATATCGTCATCATAATTATAAGCCGCGTCTGGGAAGTCGAACGCAAATACACACCATGTTGAACCAGCTTTTCATTTGATAGAAGTCGCTATTTTGAACAAGGACATATCACTCACGGGACTGACAATATCATACCTGAAAGGCGCGAGATTCTCCACCCCAGTCGTAGAGACAGAAGACACGAACGCTATGGGCCTGGGAACAATCGCACTGGTCATAAGCGGGTATAGTCGCCTAATCGACACGACCAGTGTCTCTCATTGGTCTCCGATGCTCAAAACGAAATCGCAAAAAAAGACATACGCAGTATCTTCCTCGTCAGTATTGATCACCTTCCATCCTCGTTCTTCCCCTTCCAACCATCTCCGCCCGGACTCAGTGTTTTCGATCTTCTGTGCAAACGTCCACGAAGGGTTGGGTGGTTCTGTGAACTTGGCGTGGGCGTCGTGGTCGAAGGGAGGTAGGGACATGGTGGTCGACGGTCGATAGTGTCGGCGACTGGCCAATTTCGAAGCTGTATTGATATGGGTTAGACGGCCGCATAATCGCATCGGTCACCGTCGTTGTTTCGGGTGTGCATGTGAACGGCAAAGCAGGATAAGGCAAGTTGCTTATCAACCAGTCTGTCAGCACCACCTGAGTTTTCACAGTGCACCCACACCTCTCGTCAACGGCAGAACACAGGGCAGTGAGAAGATCGATGGTCGTAGCAAATTACCCTCCAAAGTGGATGATATAAGCATCGTTTGAAGCAGAAGAAAAGAATAGGTCATCATACAGAACCCTGTTTCTACACATATCCTCTGAAACTCGCTTCAATCGCGCATCTCCCAGGTTACCACCATACCTAAAGACATCACCAAGCCTTCTGTACAAAATGCGGTGATCAGCTTTTGTATGGGAAGTGAAATGATAGTCAGAGCAAATTACCTCTAAATACAAAAAAAAGGTTAAACACGAAAGAAAAAGATACCCTTGCATTCCATTTGCTGAGCCCCATGCCCTACCGAATGGCAGAGGAGTAGTAGCGCAACAAAAAGAAAGCAAAGAAATAGATCCCCTGACGACACAGGCCGGTAGTGCAATAGCAAGGTCATCGCGTCCCCGGAGTTGCAAGCAGAGCTCGCAGGGACAAGGGCGGCAAAAATTTGCTAACCAACTAAAGGGGGCAGTGCCCCCGTTACAGCGGTTATGCTGTAAAGAACAGATACTACACTTGATCTAAGCCAAAAGGCCAGAGTGGTAAGGATTTAGAATGTTCAGCCAGGGTTTATATACTCTACTAGCCTGCGCACGGACCATCGGAGTTTTCATTCGCTATTGTTTCCTTTTCGAGCCGACGCCATCGTCCAAATTCAGACGACTCGATTACATCAGCTATGATTTAGCAATAAGTGCGTTTCACTTCCAACTCTTCCGTCGCCCTTCTACGTACAACGCAAACGAGGACTCGAATTGTTACGGTGCGTGCAATAAACAACTTAATCGTGAATATAGTTCGTATAACGAATATGCCGTTGCAAGGAAGAGTTCACAGAAAACAAAACATGACTCCATGAGAAATCGATCAGTAACGTGACGGTAAACATCCAGACTCGTCAACGACGATCCAGGTCATCATGACGTCTGCCATCTATGATCCCTGCGAATCGGTGACAGAAACATATTTGAAAATCCGTCCAGTAAGAATATGAGCGAATTTTTGTGCCGCCAGAGTGTCCGTCATACAGCAAGTCTCATCCATGTCCTCCTTGAAATCATCGGTAGAAAACCTCATGGCCACATACATCCCCCGCTTCATCGCACACTCGTCGGGTACGCTGGGAGGCGCGACGAAACACTTCGCGAAATACCGCCACCCAGATCACATGTCGCTGTCTTCCTCGGAGGCGATGAGAAAGTTAAACCCACCGACGAGCAATGGCGGAGGGAAGAACCGTATTATGTATTCGTTGGGATACTGA
This sequence comes from Pisolithus microcarpus, assembly GCA_024613185.1. NCBI lineage: Eukaryota > Fungi > Basidiomycota > Agaricomycetes > Boletales > Pisolithaceae > Pisolithus > Pisolithus microcarpus. The sequence goes on along the minus strand of JANFAI010000002.1, from coordinate 740,241 downwards.
TAGGTGGTGGCTCCGTTGAACGAGGATGGAGGTGTGGAGGGGCGGATTCCCGTTTGTATGATGACGAGCGGCGTTATTTGGGTGAGCAATGATATGGTAAGAAGTCGTTCTATGGATCCCTTTGTGAAGCTCTGAGCAGGTGTTTTACAGGTGGTCGAAAGAGACGCTATCTACTCTACCATAAAAGGTGAGGTACATAGATTTTCGCCATTAAACTAACACCCGAGTGATTTACCCTTGCATGTATGTAGTTCCCAATTGCTCGTCGCTCCTTGCCGTCTCCTTCATCCAGGACTACAAGTCATTCCTGTTCATGCACGCTCTCTTCGCTTTGGTGGTACGCAACTCGAGACTATTAACCCCTGGTTCACTACGACGTGCAGGGACCTATGTTGTGCTATACATGACCAGTGGAACGACTTCATTCGCTGCATCGAAACTGGTGTAATACCAGACCTCGAAGGGATTGACCAAGTGAAGGACAATATTCAGGTTCGTCAGCTAGATAGCGCGTACAAATGTCGATCACGATGCTAAAGCCCTCAAAAACCCACAGCGTTTCCTTCAGCCGAATCCCGATCGTGCAGAGGAACTATGCAAGATCGGAAAGGCGACCGAAACGCCAGGATGGCTCCGACAGATCCGGCCCGAGCTACATAGTCTGCTGTTACAGAATGTGCAGGCGTGCTGTACTCGGCAGCACCTATTCAACGTTCCATTGCATCCTGTGCAATCGCACGTGATACGGCATATGAGAGAGTGACACGGAAAAGCGGACATTGAAACCATTTCAGCGAGTCAAGGGAGACAGCGAATGGATCAGCGAGTGGTTCTCGGAGGCTGCCTGATGACTTCTGAGTCAGTAACTTGGAGTTCTGTCTTTTGAAAGCGCTCGGTACTCGCTGTCTTGAACACATTAACCCCCCATAATCGTGGGAAGCATCTTACCGGAAATTGCCATGTATGTTTAGCCGGCGGCGGTGGCGCTCCGCATTTTTGGGGTGTCTGCCGCCGGTACCGTGAGTACCATATTGGGAACATGTGGCTGTGCTCTCTAAATGGAAGCAGTTACATAGCTCTCCTTTTGCGGCCGATTCCGGAGGTATAAAGCAAGATGCAACGCGTCTGATGTTGGACCCACACATCCTCTGTGAGAGGTATCTCTTGTATATCGCATTTGTTCGTATGTTTGGGAGTCAGAATATTAACAATGTTTTCACTCCCACAGAAAAAGGAAAGACCCACAGCCTGTGCGGTACAGGCTCAGTTTCACGTTAGTTTCGATGCCTAGGTGGCCAGGTCATTATACGGGGCTGTGAGTCTATCATCGAGATGCATGCTGTTGTTCTTCCCGCCCACCCCGCCACGTCTGTTGTTTGTTCACAGGTGTCAAATATACAAGCTGCAGTATCCTTGTGGGCGACTTCCATCGGAAAGAATTGACATGCTCGCTTTGATCCCTGAGGACGCATAAATCCGGTCATGCTGCTCTTCTCCCAGAGTCAACGGTGGCCCATACGACGGGGAGCCTCATGGACACGTGTACTTTCATTCAGTCGGCCTTTGTTGTGCCGACGTTCTTCGTTCAAGCATCAGCTTTTTAGAGATAGGTCTGGCCCGCCGCCACTCACGTTTCGGTCTTGTACTTTTTTCATTCTTCGAGAGCACAAAGGGGGGGGGGGGGGGGGGGTGCAACCATCCTTAGAGTATACGCTGTCTGTCCAGTGTCCGAGAGGGAGCTGTATTTAAGGATGAATCGTGGTTGCGATTTCGTTAAGTGGCATCTTTTCTTCTCCCTTTCTCCTTTCTATCTCTCTGCTCACGAGACGGACGTGGACACGATGAACTCGCACACTGACGAAATGAGATATTGGCGTAACTTCGCGATGCAGCAGGGACATGAACAACTCGACCCCGACCGTCTTCTCAGTGCCATAAGGGATATATACGAGAACGATCTTCTCCACAGCGATATCCGCGACGGTCACCGTCGGCAAGCTGGACCTCGATCGGGTGTACGTATGCCGCAGGATCCCCTCCACGATCGTGCAGTCACTCCGCCACATATCCCTCGTGCTCACACCCCAACGTCCCATTGCCCTCGTGGCAATCAATCCCAGTCCCAATCTCATCCCCGTGCCCCGATGCCGAACCATGCTCATGCTCTGAGACCGGTCGTACCTGCTAAAGAGCAGGTGACCCCTGTCATTCCCTCTGGTATGACTTGTGATCAGGAGCCTCGACGTCCATCGAACGGTGGTTGTCCCCTATTAGGAATCTCGTCTCGTCCGCCTCTTCAACGACAAACTCCCCGCCGTCGTCCGCTGTCACCTCACCAACAACAGCCACATGGCTCGGATACACACGCATACGGTGGAGCAACTCAGTTGGACCCCGCCTACCCTCTACCCAGCCCTCGCCTGTCTCCTTTACATATACGCCCAAACGAAGGCATTCGAATCAATCCAGGTATGTGTGTGTTTTTGACGCCACATGTTCTTGGTACTTACGGATTATTATTATTACAGAGCCGGTGATACCTACTTACCATATGCATCCACAGTATTCACATCCGCTGCCGTTCGTCGATGACACCTCGCGAATTCTGCCGCCTGGCCGTCCTGATCCCAGACCATCTCCCACTCCCGAACTATATACATTCAGTTTTCCTACTCATCCACTGATCCAGACTCCGGACTCACGCTCTCCACAACAATGCCCCTCTGTGCCAGCGGCTGCTCCTGGAAGGACAGGAAATACCGAATCCGGACGAGAGCCGAGGTCAGGGCAGTCGCAAAGACCTGCACCGCCACCGACTTCTTCGGTGCCAGCGCCAGTGCAGCAGCATCCACCCGCATCGCCACCTGCGTCGTCAATGCCAGAACGTCCGCCGCCGCCGCCACCTTATGACCCGTCCGCCGCCGCGGCCGCAGCCCATCCATTGGGTGGGGGTTGGCCATTCTACAGGACATGTCATCCTTTCCCCACGCCCGGTGCGGGTAGCATCCCGCAATGGAGTCCCCACACTTGGCCACCAATGCCGTGGCCGACGGACACGCCTGTACGACTGGCTCCGTGGCTCATCCCCAACCCCGTCGATCCCTATGTACCGCAGCTAGAATGGGATGTGAGCAGGCACCCGTCAACAGCTCAACGTGTCACGGGTGCACACGTTACCATACCCCTATACTCGACAGTAGGAGGAGGTGGGGGTGGGAGCACGGGCACCAGGATAGACAATGAGCCGGTGACATTCCCTGCATCCGACAGGATCGTGGTGTCATGCGATCAAATTGGCATTATTGGCCAATTATGGGGCCCGATCGTCATTGAACGATCGGGAGGCAGAAGTGTCACGGTTCGTGACCTTCTCGCGGGGATCTATGCATTTTTCCGGACGCACGTCACGCGTGCGGAAGTGGATCGCATCTCGTCTCTCGGGCGAGACAACTACCGATCCATGGTGGATGCATATAGGCGGCGGACGACGCGCAGAGACTTGGGTGCGTTAAGGGATTGGGAGTGGAGGGAGGGGATGAGGAGGGTGGATTGTCTTGGGGAGGGGAGGTGGTGGTGGGGCGTGTGGGTAACATATCCGTATCATAATGATGGCGATGATAATTTGGATGGGCCTCCGTGGAGGTTGCATTTGGGACTGGTGGACTCCGCGCATCGGAATGTTATTAATATATAGTATATAATATATAACCTGTGTTAAGCATGAGTTCGCGGAGCGGAGTATGGGGATGTGTTGTACGTTGCGAGGTATTCCAGGTCATTTCCACCACCAACATATCAAGTGTGCCTCACGCGGAGAGGCTGAGCGCGGATTCATTTGATGACAGCCTAAGATCAAACCGTAGAGTTATTGTTAGGAGGGGCGCAGTAAAGTTTATAGATCATGAGTCGACTTCTGCACAAGGTTTCCGTACCAGTGCGGACGCATCGCTTCAGGTTCGTCAGCTAGAGCTCGTACAACTATTAATCACGATGCTAAAGCCCTTGCCCTCGAACCCCCAACAGCGTTTCCTTCAACCAAATCCCAATCGTGTAGGAGAACTGCGCGAGATCGGAAAGGCGATTGAAACGCCGGGATGGTTCAGAAAGATCTGGCCCGAGCTACGCACTATCCTAGCTGCAGCCAGCGGTCCATTTTCCACCATCATCCCAGAGGTATGTATCATTACTCACCTCGTTCTTGGGATGCTGAATATGCCGACACACCAAGCTAGATCAGGCGCTACATCGGACCCGATGTGTCGCTCGAGAGTCTGACTATTGCGAGTAGCGCGGCATTTCTGGCGTTGGCGTACGATCCTAGGGACCTCAACTTGTATAGAGTCATAGGTTCCGACGACGTCATCGAGTTTTTGCCGGTGGACGAACCTGAAGAGTCGAGATATCTTGCGCAAACAGTAAACACTCTTTTTGCCTCTTCGTCTGCGTGTCTGTGACTTATCGCTGACTTTTTTTTTTTTTTTTTTTTTTTTTTTTTTTTTTTTTTTTTTTGGGGGGGGGGGGGGGGGGGGGTGTACCAGTGGAACGTGGACCCGGGTAAGCAGTACGAAGTGGTTCTTACGACGAGACGGATTTTGGCGGTACCGTCTTGGTGATGTCGTCGAGGTCCTTGGTTTTGATCCTCGTGATGGGCAGCCTGTCGTTAGACATGTCGAGGTATGTTCAACACTTTCCCGATCAGTCCGCGTAGCGTCGTCGGACCTGTTAGGAGGAGTATCTGAATTCTGCGCTTGCCCTGATTATCGCGAGAGCGTCGGTCGGTGTGCGTTCTTGGTCGAACTACAAGGAAATCTCGGTGAGTTCCTCGTTTCCCTTTATATGCAAATCGCATGGCACACGCGTTGGACGTGGATCAAAGAGCTAAAAGCTCAAATGTTTCTTTCTTTACGCAGGGACAAACGCGGTCACAGCACCGTCCTCACTCCAGCCTTGCTCCAGAATCACAACGGGAACTACCTCCGAGACAGTCTATCTGGGAAGATCGACGTGCCCGCGGTGAGGGTGCTCAGACCGGGTACATTTAGCGATTTTAGGGAGTGGAAGATCCAGAAGAGCGGTGGTGCTGCTGCTGTTGGACAGGTGAAGGTTCCTCAGGCTGTCGTCGTTTGGGGTGAGGGGTGTTGGAGGGACGGGTGATTTGCGATGTTTGAACGATGGTGGACTGTTGTGATGATTTTTATACTGCAATTGTACGATACCAAGTTTTTCGTTCCTTTCTTGAAGAAGATGTGTGCAAGTGGAGCATATGGCGCAGTGTTGTTGATAGGTATGTTCGGCCTTGAGGTCAGCAGAGTGTCGATGCATGGACGTACAGTAGATTTGGCGCATGTATGGCAGGGAACGGCGGTATTGCTCTCGAAGAGAAAGAGAGCCATCCGGAAAGCATCCCTAAGCCTATGATTGTCGGCTGAATTCCATGCGATGAGAACAACGGTGCCACGGTCCCGCGTGGGTGTCTTCGACGATCTTCATTAATGCACTCCTTCGGCTGATCTGATCACGGCTAGAAGCCTTGTCGACACCTATTGAGGATCGTCAGCAATCTTCCCGTTATCCGTTTTCTTCCTTTTCTTTGGTTCGTCGCCGCTTTTCCGCCCGATTACAGTCGGTGGTAACCAGAATCATGGCCACGAAGGGGCACAGATGCTAAACCGTTAGTACTTTCTTTCTGTTGTGGCGCGAGCCGCAGCGCAGTGACAAGGTCCCACGGATGACCGGTTGACGGGGGCTCTTGGCGTTTGCTAATGATGGTGAGAGGCTGAATGAGTGCGCGGAGCCGCAGACTTGTGTTGACTGGCACGTGGAGACGAAGTTCCAACCCCCTTCCCTCCCAGAATTTGCGTACTCACGGAGTGCGGTCGGTACTCAGAGCGAGTCAGTCTCGGAATCCACTCTTCATGCAAACGCTGATGACTACTCCTCGGGTATAAACGAAGCCTGTCTAGCAAGGCGTTGAGGTTCCATCTACTCCCTTGCGGCGCGGTGTGCGACGATCACTCTCGTATGCCTCGCAGTCGGTCGTGTTGCCAAAAGTACTTGAAGCGCCGTTGATGACTGTGAACGAAGAAGACTCCCCATCGACTCCATCGACTTCGTCGATCGCACGTGTTATCGGAGAACGCGGTAGGGAGCGACCCTTACTCCCACTGGAGTGCGCAGACAGATGCTTTACCTGGGAAGGAGACATGAGAAACCCAGGAGGATGCTGAATACTCCTGCGGCGGGGAGGACGGGGGCATACATGAGTCCAACAGAATCAACCCCAATAATAAGAACGTCAACGAAGGTTTCAGGTGTCTGAAGTGGCATGGGCACCAGTGTCAAAAGTACCAGACATTCGGAGTTGGTCAGTCAATGTATGCAAACCCGGCAGTCTTAGCACTTACTGATTGGACGAACAGCAATGTACAGTGACTGCGTGGTAGGTGTCTTCTGATTTAGTATACTAAGGCAGTATCTAGTTAGACCTTACCGTAAGGAAGAAAGCTTAGTGCATGTCCAAGCCTACCGGCGTTCAATGTGAACTCGGGAATACATGTCACGACAACTGCGCGGATTCGACCTCAGCGTCTGCTCGCTGGGGGACACGAGTACCGTGCAGTGTCTGTCCGAATGAAACAGCGTATCGTTAGGCATACACAAAGGAATGGATTTGACCCTGACCGTCCGTTCCATTTCATCGACGCAATGCACGTCTCGATTAAGTATGATTTGTCCAAGATGAGCGAGCTTGTTCAGGACGCAAAGCCACCAGGTCGTTCGGGCTAGCCTGGTAAATTTGCACTAGTCACTTGTCGACTTGTCAAAAATCGTGCGGCTCTCGTTTCCACGACGAGCACCAGCTGCGAGCACAGGACCTAAACGCCACGGAACCAAGGATATGGCACACGCACGCCACTTACACTAGTAAAAGAGCCAGGCTATGTCTCTGTTAGCTGTAGTGAGCGTGCGCAAACAGATGCAAGACCGACTTAGCACTGCACAGCACTTGGCACGTTGCACCCCGGAACAATAATTCTCCACATGTTGGCGTGCCACAGTGGCTGCCCGCCCTGTCTTCGATACTTCTCGGCAGCGTGCTAAGTGTTCTGGCGAGGGAAGCGATAGAACAAGTCGTCTCTCCCTACTTGATTGAAGGTATGTGCCAGACGGCTGGACCTACGTCTAATTCAGATCAGGAGAACAAAAGACACATCACACGACTGGTCCTTAGTGTGCCCATCATGGACGCACTACATCACTTTCGTAGGTAGTGACTACCACAACGACACTAAGTGCCAGACAGGTGGCGTTATCGGAGGGTATGGGTTTGAACATTCCTGACGACATGCAGACCAGTGTACACACGCGTCCATTTCTCCAGGATGATATAAATCCGTCCCCGCTGAAGACCCTTCCACACGCACAGAATGGTTCCCAACCCGCAATTGTGTTGCATGTTTTCTGTTTCCCTCTATGAACGTTATTTGTCGTTCACAGCTTCACTCTATCCTAGAATCATGGGATCCGTGGGATCTTGGCGAGGCAACGTATGTCAATGAATCTTTGAATCCAGGTCACTAGCTGATACGCGAACAGCTTATCGACAAACTTGCAAATGGGCATGGATGACGCACGATCAAGCCTGTTTGGGCTTCATGTCGTCGAACGTCTGGGAGGAGGAGATGTTGCTGTTCGTGGCTTTCTGCCTGGCATATACGCATTCTTCCAGTCACGCGTGGGGAAGTCACCGCAAACCGGACCCCAATCGTGTATGCCGCAGAGAACGGACTTCTCCACGGCGACATCCGCGACGATCATCACCGGCAAATCACAGCTCGATCGCATATGCCGCATGTGCTCCACGATCATGCAGTCATATCCCTCGTGCTCACGTGCCGAGACCGGTCATACCCCCCTGAGGAGCAGGTGACCTATCCGCAATTGTACGGTGAGGTTTCCATTTCTATATGGGGTGCTCATGCGCCTGCGTTCTGGTACGACTCGTGATCGGGAGCCTGGTCCATCGAACGGTTGTTGTTCCTTATCTCATCCGCCTCTTCAACAACCTCCTCGCCAACAGCTGCTGTCACGTCACCAGCAATCGCACAGCTCGCATACACACACATACAGTCGAGCGACTGAGTTGGACCCCATCTGCCCTCTTCCTAATCACCACTTGGCTCCACATACACGGTAACAACAGCCACACAGCTCACATACATGCCAATACAGTCGAGTGACTGAGTTGGACCGCGGCTACCCTCTGCCTAATCCCCACTTGCCTCCACATTCACGCTTAGACGAAGGTATTCCAATCGGTTCACATATGTGTGTGTTTTTGTTCTTGGTACTTACGGATTATTATTATTGCAGAACCGATAATACCTATCTACCATATGCATCCACAATATTGGCATCCGTCGCCGTTTGTGACACTTCGCGAACTCCGCCGCCTGGCCATCCTAATTCTAGACCACCCGCCACCCCCGAACCATATGCATTCCGTTTTCCTACTCGTCCACTGATCCGGACTCCTGACTCACACTCTCCACATCAACGCTATGTACCAGTGGCTACTGCTGGAAGGACAGGAAATACCGAAGTTAGACATGTGCATCTGCACCGCTACCTGCATCGTCGGTGCCGGGACATCCACCGCCGCCGCCTCATGACCCCTACACCGCTGCCGCCGCCGCAGCCCATCCGTTGGATGGGTGTTGGCCGTTCCATGGAATATGTTATCTTGGGTGGTCTCCGTTTCCTACACCCGGTGCAGGTAGCATCCCGCAATGGAGTCCTGGTACCTGACCACAATGCCGTGGCCCACGGACATACCCGTACGACTAGCCCCATAGCTCATTCCCAATCCCGTAAACCCCTATGTGCCACGGCTAGAATGGGATGTGAGCAAGCATTCGTCGACGGCTCGACGGGTCACAGGTGCACACGTCACCATACCGCTGGACTCAGCAGGAGGAAGAGGGGGTGAGAGCATGAGACAACGAGCCGGTGACGTATCCTGCATCCGACAGAATCGTCGTATCATGTGATCAAATTGTCGTTATCGGCCAACTATGGAGTCCGATCGTGTTCGAACGACCGGGAGGAAGTATTACGACTCATGACCTTCTCGCAGATATCTACGCATTTTTCCAGACGCGCGTCACACGTGCCGAAGTGGAGCGCATCTCCGCTCTCGGGAAAGACGAATACCGCTCACTGGTAGACGCCTATAGACGGAGGACGACACAGAGAGGGTTGGGGGTACTGAGGGATTGGGAGTGGAGGGAGGGAATGAAGAGGGTGGATTGTCTTGGGGAGGGGAGGTGGTGGTGGGGCGTGTCGGTGACTTATCCTTATCATAATGACGATATTGATGGTGATAATTTGGATGGGATGCCATAGGGGTTGAATTTGGGACTGGTGGACCCTGCGTATCGGAATGTTATTAACATATGACCTGCAATGCTGTGTTGAAGGTCGCCGCGGAGATGTGTATTATGGGGATGTAGTGCACCGTCGCGACGTATGTCAGATTACTGCCATCATCAAAATATCAGGTATGCCTCACGCAGAGAGACTGAGCAGCTGGTAGGTTCCTGGATTCATCTGATGACGACCTATGATCAACCAGGTAACATGGACTTTCTGACACTCGAGACATTGACTAGCGTTTCTGGCGTCGGCGTACGATCCCAGGGGCCTCAACTTGTATAAAGTCGTAGGTTCCGACGACGTCATCGAGTTTTTGCCTGTGGACGAACCCGAAGAGTCGAAATATCAGCAGACGGCAAACTCTCTCTTTTTGCAGCCTCGCGTGTGTGTCCGTGACTTATCGCTAACCCATGTTTTCTTTTTTTATATTTAGACACCAGTGGAACGTGGACCCATGGCAGGTAAGAAGTACGAAGTGGTTCTTACGACGAGAGACGGATTTTGGCCGTACCGTCTTGGTGATGTCATCGAGGTCGTTAGTTTTGATCCTCGTGATGGTCAGCCCGTCATTAGATGTGTCGAGGTATGTTCAACATTCCTCCGATCAGTCCGTTATATTTATTCCGATCAGTTCTTCGTGTTTGTAGCGCCGGAAGTAGGTGTTCTGGTGTTCTGGTGTACACACTAAGAGGGCTCAATGATTCTTCGTTTAGCGTGCATATCCGAATTGCGAACGAGGTGGCGACAGAAACTCAACTGCGTAGCGTGGTCGATGAGACGTCGGACCTCTTAGGAGGAGTATCTGAATTCTGCGTTTGTCCTGATTATCGCGAGAGCGTCGGTCGGTATGCGTTCTTGGTCGAACTACAAGGAAATCTCGGTGAGTTCCTCGTTCTCCTCCATAAACCATGTTGGTACGCGCATAGATCGAGAGCTCAAATCTTTCTTTACGCAGGAGCAAACACCATCACAGCACCATCTGCATTCCACGCCTCGCTCCACCATCTCAACGAGAACTATCTCCGAGGCAGTCTATCTGGGAAGATCGGCGTGCCCGCGGTGAGGGTGCTCAGACCGGGTACATTTGGAGATTTTAGAGAGTGGAAGATCAGGACGAGCGGTGGTGCTGCTGCTGGACAGGTCAAGGCTCCTGTCGTTGTTTGGGATGAGGGTTGTCGGATGTGGTTGGAGGGAGGGACGGGCGGTTTGTGATGTTTGATACTTGATGTTTGAACGATGGTGGGACTATTGTGATGATTTTTATACTGCAACTGTACGATACCAGGTTTTCGTTCCCTTCTTGAAGGAAGATGTGTGCGAGTAGAGCATACGGCCCAGTGTTGTTGATAGGTATGCTCGGCCTGAGGTCAGTAGAATGTCGATGCATGGACGTACAGTAGATTTGGCGCATCGTATGGCAAGGAACGGCGGTATTGCTTTCGAAGAGAGAGAGAGCCGTCCAGAAAGCATCCCTAAGCCTACGATTGTCGGCTGAATTCCATGCGATGAGAAACTGTGCGACGGTCCCGCGTGGGTGTGTCTTCGACGATCTGCCTTATGCACTCCTTCGGTTGATCTCACCACGGCTAGAAGCCTTGTCGACACCTACTTCAGGATCGTCAGCAATCTTCCCGTGATCCGTTTTCTTCCTTTTCTTTGGTTCGTCGCCGCTTTATTGCTTCCGCCCGGCTACAGTCGTTCGTAACCAGAATCATAGCCAGGACGGGGCACAGATGCTAAACCGTTAGTACGTTCTTTCTGTTATGGCGCGAGTCGCAGCGCGGACGAGAACCCGCGGATGGCCGGTTGACGGGGGCTCTTTTGGCTTGCTGATGACGGTGGGAGATTGAATGAGTGCGCGGAGCTGCAAGCTTTGTGTTGACTAGCACGTGGAGACGAATTTCCGACCCTCCCAGGACCAATGAGACTACCGTTGACTACTAAGATCTGGAATCTAGTAGGTGAGCTACACTGACGCACGCAATGACGATATCGTCTTGACTAATCGCAACTTCTTCGACCGACGATGTCAAGGGCGAAATTTTCCCAATCGCTTCATCGTCGAAACCGACAGCGGTGTCATCTCCAGGGGCGTTAGGGTATAAACGAAGCCTGTCCAGCAAGGTGTTGAGGTTCCACCTACTTCTTGGCTGTAGTGTGCGACGATCATTCTCGTATGGCTCGCAGTCAGTCGTGTTGCCCAAAGTACTTGAAGAGCCTCTGAACGAAGAAGACTCCCCATCGACTTCGTCGATCGCACGTGTTATCGGAGAACGTAGTAGGGAGCGACCCTTACTTCCACTGGAGTGGGCAAACAGATGGTTTACCTGGGAAGGAGACATGAGGAATCCAGGAGGATGCTGAATACACCTGCGGCGCAGAGGACGGTGGGGTACATGAGTCCAAGAGGATCCACCCCAATAATAAGAACGTCAATGAAGGTTTCGGGTGTCTGAAGCGGCATGGACACCAGTGTCAAAAGTACCAGACATTTGGAGTTGGTCAGTCAACGTATCCAAGCCTGGCAGTCTTAGTACTTACCGATTGGACGAACGGGAGTGTAGAGTGACTGCGTGGTAGGTGGCTTCTGGTGTATACTAAGGCAGCATCTAGTTAGACCTTACTGTAAGGAGGAAAGCTTAGTGCACGTTGCTTATTGTCCAGGCCTACCGACGTTCAATGTGAACTTCGGAATACATGTCACGACAACTGCGCGGATTCGACTTCAGTGCCTGCTCGCTGGGGGATACGAGTACCGTGCAGTGTCTGCCCGAATGAAACAGCGTATTGTTAGGCATACACAGAACGGTAGGAGGAATGGGTTTGGCACTGACCGTCCGTTCCATTCATCGACGCAATGCACGTCTCGATTAAGTCAGCTTATTCCGGGTTGAGCGCCGAGCGTGTTCATGGTGCAAAGCCAGTAGGTCGTTCGAGCTAGCCTGGTAAATGTGCACTAGTCACTTGTCGACTTGTCAGAAATCGGGCGGCTCTAGTTTCCACGACGAGCACCAGGAGTGAGCACGGGACCCAAACGCCACGGAACGAAGGATATTATGGCACACGCACGCCACTTATGCTAGTAAAAGGGCCAGGCTATTTCTCTGTTAGCTGTAGTGAGAGTGCGCAAACAGATGCAAGACTGACTTTGTACTGCACGGCATTTCGCACGATGCACACAATTCTCCACATGCTGGTCCAGGCGTGCCACAGTGGCTGCCCACCTTGTCTTCAATACTTCTTGGCAGCGTGCTAAGTTTTCTGGCGACGGAAGTGATAGAACAAGCCATCTCTCCTTAGTTGAGTGAAGGTACGTGCAAGACGACTAAATCTACAACTAATTCAGATCAGGAGAACAAAAGACACACCACACGGGGTCCTTAGTGTGTCCATGATGGACGCACTACAAACGTTTCGTAGGTAGTGACTACCACCACAACACTAAGTGCCGGACAGGTGGCGTTATAGGTTTGAAAATTCCTGACAACATGCAGACCAGTGCATGCACGTGTCCATTTCTCGAGGACGATTTAAATCCGTCCCCTGCTGAACTTGAAGACCCTTCCAGGCGCACAGAATGATTCCCAACCCGCAATTGTGTTGCATGTTTTCTGTTTCTCTTTACGAACGTTATTCGCCATTCACAGCTTCACTCTATCCTAGAATCTTGGGATCCGTGGGATCTGGGCGAAGCAATGTATGTCAACGAATCTTCGAATCCAGGTCACTAGCTGATATGCGAACAGTTTATCGACAAACTTGCGGAACCTGAAGGCGCAAAGGCACCGCGACCACCCATCCAAGTACTCCACACGATCGCTGACTGGCTAGGGAGGAAGTGAGTAGATGCGTACCAAAATATGACAACTCAGAGAGGCTAATTATTAGAGACAGCAGTGCAGAGCTTCAAGAAGCTATAGAGTCGATGTGTTTGTGGTATCATCTGTCTTCCTTGACAATTGCTTACCTCTCTGATGTCTCCGGCACTGCTTCACTAGCCAACAGCTGGCGACTGGAGTTCCGGTGTGGCACCTCAAACACTTCTATCCAGGTAGTGCCGGTCTCGATCGTGCGTCATCCATGGGCATGGACGACACACGATCAAGACTGTGTTGGGCTTCATGGGAGTGGGCGTGGTGGGAGCATGGGCCCGAGGATAGACAACGAGCCCGTGACATATCCTGCACCCGACAGGATCGTGGTATCGTGCGATCATGGCGCTATCGGCCAATTATGCCCTGGGCCTGGTCGTCATCGGACGACCGGGAGGACGAAGTGTCACTGTGAGAATTTATGAAAAAGAAGCTGCGTGATGTGACCAGATATTATCTCGTCTACATTTCATTTGCAAATGCCATATTTGGAAACGACGATTGCGTTGTGTTACGCTACGATGTACGGAGCGTACCAATTCCTCTCGAACTGCGTCGTCTCCGTCCATGCGCACATGCACCATGTCACTGGTGTTGGTGACCTTCTCGCAGGCATATACACGTTCTTCCAGGCGCAGGTCACGCGTGCGGAAGTCATCGGCCAACTGGACCGTGTTCTCAATGCTATAAGAGACATATACAAGAACGAACTTCTCCACGGTGATATCCGCGACGAGCATCGGCAAGCCAGACCTCGATCGGGTATGCCGCACTCCCCCATACTCACACCCGCCGTTGTCCTCGTGGCAACCAGTCTCAGTCCTGGTCTCGGTCCCATCCCAGTGCCCCGATGCCGAACCATGCTCACGTTCCGAGACCGGTTGCACCCCCTGAGGAGCGGGTAACCCCTGTCATGCCCTCTGGTACGGCTCGTGATTGGGAGCCTCGTCCATCGAACGGCTGTTTGTCCTTATCAGGAACCTCATTTCATCCACCTCCTCCTGAACAACCTCCCCGCCAACAGCCGTTGTCGCCTCACCAACGACAGTCACACAGCTCGCATACACATGCATACAGTCGAGCGACTGAGTTGGACCCCAGCTACCCTCTGCCTAATCCTCACTTGCCTCCTTCAAATACACACTCGAATGAAGGTATTCGATCCTATTCAGGTATGTGTGCGTGTGTTTTTGACGCCACATGTTCTTGGTACTAACGGATTATTATTATTATTATTACAGAACCAGTGATACTTACTTACCATATGCATCCACAACATTGGCATCTATCGCCGTTTGTCGATGTCGATGACACCCAGCGAACTTCACCACCTTGCCATCCTAATTCAAGACCACCACCCACGCCCGAACCATATGCATTCCGTTTTCCCACTCGTCCACTGGTATGGACTCCTGACTCACTCTCCTGCACCGCCACCTGCATCGTCGGTGCTTGGACGTCCGTCGCTGCCGCCTCATGACCGTGTGCTGCCGCAGCAACAGCCCATCCGTTGGGTGGGTGTTGGCCGTTCTATGGGATATATGTTATCCTTGGTGGCCTCCGTTCCCTACACCCGGTGCAGGTAGCATCCCGCAATGGAGTCCTGATACCTGGCCACCAATGCCGTGGCCCACGGACGCGCCCGTACGACTAGCCCCATGGCTCATTCCCAATCCCGTAAACCCCTATGTGCCACAGCTAGAACGGGACGTGAGCAAGCATCCTTCAACGGCTCGACGTGTCACGGGTGCACACGTTACGGGCAGCTCGGATAAGAAAACTTCAAGGAGTTGCTTGCAACGCCCGTCGCTGACGCCCAGGTACGTGTAGCTATTGGAACGAATTTCCATTTAGTAACGTTGTAACCGTGAAGGATCTTCCTGTTGATCGATTCCCTATTCCACGCTACATCGTTTGCGATCAAGGCGGATGTCAAGCCCGCTTCTTGCCATCAGAATGAGCCCTTCCACGACACATATGTCCGCTGCGACGTATGGCACCACAACGGGCGCAGCATGGTAAGCGATCCTTACGGACGATGTCAGTCTGCAGGTTTTCATTCAGTTCTCTGCCTGTTTTTTTTCCGGGCATCAACTCCATCACGACGCCTACCATCCTTGTCAGGCTGGCTTCCCAGCTATCGCAGAGGCAACACCATCCACGGCACTAGTACAGAAATTATAATTATATAATAGGAGGGGCAAGTGATGATTTTCGTACTTTCATTCGCAGTATTTGGTGTGTCGGGTATTCCAGGTTGTTCCCTGCGGTGAGAACATGTCATGCGCTTTTTGTTCCTTTCCCATATATTTTGCTTAAAGGCAACGTAGACTAATGCAACGGCAACGGAGCGTCAGATGACGAAAGTGAGCTTTGAGTAAATATCAATTGTTAACAAATATGAAGAGTAGAAGACAAGTCATTTTTTTCAAAAAGACTGGGATAACGATTCAACAAATAGTTCGCAGGCCGCTGGATCAAGGTCCAGGGGTGCACATATGACGCACATCTCTAGAATGATATAAATGATTACGTCTATTGTGCGAGTACATAGTATTTTCACTCAGAGTAGTGGGGATGGGTATAGTAAGGGTAGGAGGTTTCAGGGAAACTCAGGATGATGTTCGCAGACTGCTAGGTAGGAATACCGGTAGTAAATTCATGACGGACTTGTCGAGCAGTATGCCCACCTATCCCAGAGCCGAAGCGTGCCGTCCACTGAACCTGAAGCTATCCAATTGCCATCAGGTGAGAATGCAACAGATTGGACTGGCCACATATGCCCTTTCAATGGTGGTCCATCGGCCTTCCTAGTCTCCACATTCCAGAGACGAACGGTACAGTCCCATGAACCTGAGACTACGTGCTTGCCATCAGGCGAGAATGCAACAGACTCGACGTCGTCTGTGTGGCCTTCCAATGGTGATCCATCTGCCTGCCTAGTCTCCACATTCCAGAGACGAACGGCGTGGTCCCATGAACCTGAAACTACATGCTTGCCATCAGGCGAGAACGCAACGGATGCGACAACGCCTGTGTGGCCTTCCAATGTTCCATCAGCCTCCCTAGTCTCCACATTCCAGAGACGAACCATTCGGTCCTCTGAACCTGAAACTATGCGTTTGCCATCAGGCAAAAAAGCAACAAACGCGACAAATGATGTGCCGGCTTCCAATGGTGGTCCATCTGCCTCCCTAGTCTCCACATTCCAGAGCCGAACCGTTGCATCCCTTGAACCTGAAACTACATGCTTGCCATCAGGCGAGAATGCAACGGACTCGACTTTGTCTGTGTGCCCTTCCAATGGCCGTCCATCTGCCTCCCTAGTCTCCGCATTCCAGAGACGAACCATTCCGTCCCATGAACCTGAAACTATGCATTTGCCATCAGGCGAAAATGCAACAGACGCGACAATTGATGTGCCGGCTTTCAATGGTGGTTCAACTGCCTCCGTAGTCTCCATACTCCAGAGACGAACCGTTCCATTTGGATGGCCTGAAACAACAAGCTTGCCATCAGGCGAGAATGCAACAGAGATGAAGGCCGAGGGCGCATGTAATATGCCTATAGATTCAGAATGAGGATCTCAAAACTGAGGAAACAAGGTGTTGACCCACGTTGCTGGATCAACTTTGATTTAAAATCCCTTACCACCTTCTCGTTGTAGTCGTCATTGTCAGTTTTTAGACCCTCGAGTATAGGAGCGATGTCAATCCATCTGTCCAGTATAAGCGGCGAGGCGCCAGATGAATGCTTCCCCAGGATGTCCACAGCAGCTGCCAGGAGTCGATACTTGATTTTGCCAGGAACGCTAGAGTCTTTCAAGGTAGTCATTATTTTGGTGTATAGTGCTTGCTGCCGGAGTCCTATCGGTAGACTGAGTAAGTGACCCAAACATTTCCAGAGCCAGATTGGCCTACCTGATGCTACCAATTTGCTGAGATTCTGTAATACATTAGGATCATGATTAGGATTAGTGAGAAATCCTTCGACAGTCTTTTGCATGGACGCATCGACATCAAACTCTTGCCATTCAGGGCACTTTCTCAGGTTCGACCAGAAGTCTTCAGCGTCCTTTGGGGGACGTGCCTTCGGTACGTATGCTTTATTTTCAATGTCGAAAAACGAACCATGGATCCTCTGTCCTTTGTGGATTTTTCGGCTCTTTCCAAGGTGAGGTCTACAGCATGAGTCATTAAGTAAAGTAGGAAACAGTTGTCTTTGAAAGAAACGTACTTGTATGTAAAGTTATTCCCCTTCCCTTCCTCCCTGCTAAACATCAATCTTCCGAACGGAAGAATTTCGAGGGGCATCCAAGGCCATGTCAGGGACGACGGGCTGACGTCTGGGGCAGGAGGGAGCTCCCGTTTAAATCCTGCGGTGCGAAGGCCAACTTCCCCGGCTTCAAATGCCATCCACCTTAGAGGTGGTCGGCTCCGGTCCATTGTGGGATTGTTGACATTTCCCCCTCCGCTAAATGTTTCCTTGTCAGTAGCTTTATCTTTCAACGAATGATAATTGAGGACACTAACATATCCGAGTGCGTGCCAGGAAACCAGACTTCCTTCACTTTTGGAAACTTGCGTTCGGGTTCCTTCTGCTCCCGTATATCGGCATTAGCAACATCTTCTTTGCAAGGCATCTCCTCGCTGCTCATGTCGGTAGTGTCCGTTGCTGTACCACCATAGGTATACTCGGGTAGAAATTTAACACGACACTCATCAAGCGCGAGTGCATGGCGAAAATAGCAGACATGCTTCATTCCTTCGGCTGTACTTGGAAGTAACTTCCGTCCTCTGACAAGCCCGATAGACGATACTGTGTCCCTGAAGTACTATCTTTAGAATATGGCGATAAAAGACTTCGAGCTGCGTACCAAGCACCCACAAAATGTACCTTTACACCTTTGTACGAGAATGCTTTTTTGAAGCGCTCAGCCATGGACATTTCCGAGTCTGCTTCTTCTCCGACTCCTTTCACCATTTCACCGCTCGTGAGGTCAGCATATAGCTCATATGCACTGGAAATGTTAATTTGAATTTGATTGAATCAGGTTGCTAACACTAACAATGGAATTTGCATCTCATTTCCCTTGTAGATAAGGCCGACCTGTGGGCTCCGCGGTCAGCTTGTGAAAAATTCCGACAATCTTAAATAAGTCGCACCTTGTCGATCATAGCAGAAAGCACTCGGACCTGGTATGCACCTCGAGAAAACCCTACATGAAATGTCAGCCATTATGTCCAACAGATAAGTACCGCTACAACATACCAAAAAGAAATATACAGTCTCCGTCCTCATAGTTATCCGACAGCCAGCGATACGCGCCCAAGACCGTCCGCTCAAAATTCCTGCGTTACGAAGAAATTATTTTCGGTCCAGGCTGAAATACGAGGAACGAACGAACCACGCGATGGCCAAATCGATTGTGTGATAGATAACTTTCTTGTAATAACTGAACGATTTCCATGACGGGCGGGCGTAGGTGCCGATGCCGCTGTTATACCAAGTTTGCTGCTTGCTATCTTTCGATTTTAAGATGAGATTGTATAGCTCGATAACATTCGTGTTCTTTTGTTATAGAATGTTAGCAGCAGCCTTACGATAATGTGACAGGGCTTACTTTCTTTCCAAATTTGTTAGAAGTGCCATCTATGCAGACGACAAGGTTTCTGCCATCCGTAGTGTTATGATCACACTCCGTCACGACCTTCTGTGGCATATCGATAGGACCTTGGCTGGTCTGAGGGGGGGAAGTCTCCAGGAGCATTGCTGCTTTCAACCAGTAGCAATGTAACGAGACAGGCGAAAACCCGCTTCCTGGACATTATTAAAGCCTCGAGAAATCCATGCTGTGCGTTACTAGGGTGTCGTAGATCAACGGGCAGAAGCAAGGAGAAAACCCGCTTCCCGGACATTATTGAAGCCTTCGAGGATTCCATGCTGTGCGTTACTAGGGTGTCGTAAATCAACGGGCAGAAGCGAGGAGAACACCCTAAGTTAAAGGCCTGACGTAGAGCACGCTGCACGAGGGCAGAGACTCTGAGAAAGTGTTTCCTTCGTGATTCTCGCTGTACCCTCATCGGCTCTTCTCGCGCCTTTCTCGCTTCCTATCTGCCTATGCCTCCACCGTGCCTTCTCTCCCTGTCGCTTACAGCCCCAATAAAAAGAACCTCAGCCTACGCTGAACTGCTGGTCCTGTCTCTCTCAGCCTGGAAGATATCCGCGCTATGATACGGAATGGTCACAGAACCACAGGCCTCGCCGTTGGATCTTCGCTGTTCTCTTATGGAAGAAGCTCTGGGAGCACGTGCTTAGGGACCCTTGATAGGTTGCGAGGGCGCAGCTGTTATCAACACCCCCATGAACTCCCCTAGAACTTTCAAAAGTCACCCCATTTCTTCCCCAGTACCAACACTGTATCCTGGCAAGAAATGGCCGTGTCGTTGGACTTATTCTCTGTTCCTAAACTCCAAACGGGCGAAGGACAGCATGATGCATTTGAGCATTTGAACGAGGTGTTGGCTGTCGGTCACATTGAGGACGTGGTATGTGACCTGCTCTCGAAACCGGGCCTTTTTGTATACATACTTTCCGGCGAGCTTCTCCATATAATGCTTTGGGTGAAACCTAACTGTCATTCACATAGTCTTCCCGTATGCCGCTTTTATGCGTACGAAGATCCTTGACGGCTTCCCTACGGATCCTCAAATGCTCCAGCAGTCTTTTGTACCACCCCTCCTCTCGACAACATCGTCATTTTTCTTTAACCTACCTTCCGACGTATTGCACGGTGATGAATCATGCACCATCTGCAGGTACGAACGAAACAATGCGGATGTATGGCTTGCGATGGCCATCCTATCGTCCATAGCCTTCGAAACCGCAACTCCCCGGAAATCGATGAGTGCCGGCTTTAAGGAAAGAAAAACGAGTGTTTCAGCTCACGATGTTACCGCTCTTCGCAATTTGAATATCCAACCACCTACTGATTCTAGTACCGCTGTGAAGGCACTGGGGGACGTAGTCGCCGTTATATTGCAGATGCTGAAAGTACGCGGTAGGCTCATTCTCTCGTCCACACAGTTTACATTCAGGGGTAGTTTTATCTTACTCTACTGTCTGATCCACGGTTTGTGGACCAATGCAAGGACGTTTACTTCTGTGCTAGTGGCGAATGGGGTGACGAAGACTCAGGAGACGTGCTACCACCAGCTTACACACAAACTCCTCACCTTGAAGCGACACTGGCTGCCTCTGACATAGATCGTTTCGGCGAGTGGACGATCTTAATGGCCAGTAGTGCGACCAAGGACCTCTTGCAATTGAGGCGGCGCGACGCAAAAATGACCGAATGCGTGTTAAAGAGAATCAGGTATGAACCCTGCATCTTCTTCAGGAAGATCTTTCAAAGCTTGGACTTGCAGACAACTTTCGAGAGGTAACTTTTCGGGGAATAATCTCAGAGCGCTCCACAGGCCGTCGCACGGTATCCCAATTTATCAAGCCGAAGTTCTCAGTAATCTGAGACTCGTTGTACGCCTCTTTCCCGTAAAGAATCCAGGGGAAGCTAACGAAGATGTCACCAAATATCAGATTGACTGTGCACTTGACGATAATGGCCAGGTAAGAGGTTTATCTCTGTGGAAGTGACAGCTGACTATGTGACAGGCGGAGCGCCAGGGTAAGGAATGACCATTTTCTCTGCGACCATACTCAATTTCCAGAAGTCGTCAAAATATATAGCATTTATTCACACAAACAACTGGACCATATTTGGCCTTGGCTCAACCAGCTCCTGAATGGACGCGGTAAAGTGTATCAGGCAAGGTAAGTTCACATGCGTTGGCGCTACTTGCGTGCTTCAATAATGCTTGCCTTGCGTAGGTGTACACCAAGGGAATCCGCTGAACCGGGCAGTGGAGTGTACCGGCCAGCTACTTTTCTCCGCGACATGAGGAATTTACCATGGACCAACCTCCTGTTTTTGTTCATGATGATGGGACGAACGAGGTCTGTGGAGTCTAAATTGTATTCCATCCCGCTTGAACGCTTAGAGATCTCACGTAGAGGACAAGTAGGTTCACTACAATGCATCGGAGCGCAAAGGTTGACAATATGTTATCCAGATCCGCTTCTTCTGCGCAGAGCAGCAATCTCCCTTTGCTGAAGAGGTTTATGAACTAGGGGAGGAGTTCTGCATTCGAGGTGAAGAAGCCATGGCACTCATGGCATTCAACGTCCTCTCCTCACGACTGGCCGCCCTTCACTCCGCCGACGCGGCAGAATTTGACAATTTCCCGAGACGCTTCGAAAGATATGTTCGCCTATTGATCTCTATCGCGTCTGATGGGATACCCTTCCGGGCCACCGACCCTGAGGTGATGAAGGTCTTCGGTATCGTCCCATCGTCCCATCATAACTACTCAGTCATAACGGGGACATTTCTGCATAGGCGGTTCGAGCAAAATCGATATCTGCCTACAGAGATTAACGACCTCTTGAAAGCCCAGCTACAGGCACACCTACGAAAAAAGTTCGAGGACGAAAATGATGCGTCCCGCATCTCACAGACTTTTTCCACCCAATGTCCCTATTCCATTATGCACGACCGTCACTGCGGCAGGCTCGGGTGTGAGAGAGGTGATCGGTGCGGGTGGTAGGCTGTCCATCTAGGAAGCAGAAAAAGTGTCGGGTGGAAGAGCGAATGAAGTAGGAGGGGATTTTTGTTGTTCTGGTTTGTGTCCGGTTGATGAGCACATTTTAAGCGACCAAGTCGAAGAGGCTATACGACCCCATCCGTGGAAGTGTCCGGTTGCATTCAAATGGCTGTAAACTTGTTTTTGTTTTTCTGTTCCGCTGCAACTGAGGTCAGTCGATGATCGCACCCGTTCTATAATTATCAGCTTAACGATTCTCCGTTCTATGTTTACTTGCAGGGCGGTGCGGTGCCTTGCCGTTATATTATTAGATCAAGAGAGGAGCGGTGACAATGCACGCACGAACCTCGGATGTTGCTACCAACCAGTACACAACTTCGTTCTGCTTCCACGACGAACAGAAGGTATGCTACATACAACGTCAGTGGATGAGAACACGAGACTCTACCACCTTTTAGCTGGGGTTTGAGCGATTACCGGTTGATCCATCGACTCGCGCAACGAAAAAAGCGATGCCATCTGCACTGGTACGGACACATTGTACAGAAGTCAACGCATGATCTGCAAATTTTATCACATCCATCTCTCCTAGCGATAATTCAATTTCGCAGGCTGATCATAGGTCGTCATCAGATGAATCCGCGCTCAGCCTCTCCGTGTGATGCATACCTGATATTTTGATGATGGCGAACACCTGGAATACGTTGCGACTGTGCACTCAACACAATACATCCCCGTACACATCTCCACGCACTCATACTTAACACAGGTTATATTATATTACATGTGAATAATATTCCGATGCGCAGGGTCCACCAGTCCCAAATGCAATCTCCACGGAGGCCCATGCAAATTATCATCACCATCATTATAATATGGATAACTTACCCACACACCCCACCACCACCTCCCCTCTCCGAGACAATCCACCCTCCTCATCCCCTCCCTCCACTCCCAATCCCTCAATGCACCCAAGTCTCTCCACGTTGTCCGCCGTCTATATGCATCCACCATGGATCGGTAGTTGTCTCGCCCGAGAGACGAGATGCGATCCACCTCCGCACGCGTGACGCGTGTCTGGAAAAATGCATAGATCCCCGCGAGAAGGTCACGAACCGTGACACTTCTGCCTCCCGATCGTTCAACGACGATCGGGCCCCATAATTGGCCAATAATGCCAATTTGGTCACAGGATATGATGATCCTGTCGGACGTGGGATACGTCACGGGCTCGTCAATTATCGTGCCCGTGCTCCCACCACCCTCACCCCCACCACCTCCTCTCACCGCGGAGTCTAAAGGTATGGTGACCTGTGCGCCCGTGACGCGTCGAGCCGTCGACGGATGCCTGCTCACGTCCCATTCCAGCTGTGGCACATAAGGATCGATGGGATTCGGAATGAGCCATGGGGCTAGCTGTACAGGTATGTCCGTGGGCCGCGGCATCGGCGGCCACGGGCCATGACTCCAATGCGGGATGCTACCCGCACCCGGTGTAGGGAATGGAGGCGGCAAAGGATAAAATATCCCGTGGAATGGCTGGCTCCCACCCAATGGGTGGGCTGCTGCATGTCGGTGGTGAGGTGGCAGCGGGGGACGTCCCGGCACCGATGATGCAGGCGGCGAAGCAGGTCTTTGCTGCCGCCCAGCAGTAGCCGCTGGTGCATAGGAGTGTTGTTGTGGAGAGCGGGGGTCAAGAGTCCAGACCAGTGGGCGAGTGGGGAACCGGAACGCATATGGTTCGGGCGTGGGTGGTAATCTTGAGTTAGGACGGCGGGGTGGCGGAATTTGGGTGGTTTCATGGAGAAATGGTGACGGATGTCCATATTGGGGATGCATATGGAAGACAGGGATTATGGGTTCTGTAATAATAATAATCCGTAAGTACCAAGAACAAAAACACACACAGGTGAATCGATTCGAATACCTTCATTTAAGCGGGGATTAGGAAGGGGGTAGCCGTAGTCCAACTGAGTCGCTCGACTGTGTGCAGATGTATGTGACTGTTGTTGGCGAGGTGACAGTGGACGACGGCGGGGGGTTCGTTGTTGAAGAGGTGGACGAAATGAGGTTCCCGATAAGGAACAACAACTGTTCAATGGACGAGGCTCCCGATCACAAGTAGACGTACCAGAGGGAATGACGGGAGTCACCCGCTCTTCAGGACGAGGAATGTGAGCACGATTCGACGTCGAGGCATGGGGATGAGACTGAGACTAATCACCACGAGGGCAATGGCAAGCGTGAGTATGAGCACGAGGGATATGTGGGGGAGTACACGCATGATCTTGTGTGGGATCCTGCGGCGTACGTATACGCGATCCCCCGGTTTGCTGGTGGCGATCGTCGTGGATATCGCCATGGAAAATTTCATTTTCGTATACGTCTCTGATCGCATTGAGAATGCGGTCGGGGTCGAGTCGTGCATGTCCCCGCCGCATCGCGAAGTTCCGCCAATATCTCATTTCGTCCGCGTGCGAGCTCATCGCATCCACGTCCGTCTGGTGAGCAGAGAGATGGAGAGGAGAAAGGGGAGACGAAAGGAGCCACTTAACGAAATTGCCACCAAGATTCGTCCTTAAATACAGCTCCCTCTCGGACACTGGACAGGCTACTCTAAGGGGGGAAGCACCACATGCCGAATCTGCACCCACAGCTAGTGTACAGAGTCAGGATGACTGTAACCCCCCCGCTTTGACCTCTCGAAGAGTGAAAAAAGTACAAGACCGAAACGCGGGTGGCGGTGGGCCAGACCTATCTCTAAAACTGCTGATGTTGAACGAACGACGTCGGCACACCAAAGGCCGGCAGAATGAAAGTGCGCATGCCCATGAGGCTCCCCGTCGTACGGGCCAGTACTTCTGACTTTGGGAAAAGAGAGCGACGTGACCAGATTTATGCATCCTCAGGGATCAAAGCGAGCACGCCAATTTTTTCTAGCGGAAGTCGCCCACAAAGATACTGCGGCTTGTATATTTGATACCTGCGAACAAACAACAGACGTGGCGGGGTGGCCGGGAAGAACATCTGCGTCTCGATGAGACTCACAGCCTCGTAAATGACCTACCTGAGCCACAACACAAGCTGTAAGTTTCTTTTTCTGTGGGAGTGAAAACATCGTTAATATTCTGGCACCTACGCATACGCGTGCAAATGCGATATACAAGAGATGCCTCTCACAAAGGATGTGTGGGTCCAACATCAGACGTGTTGCATCTTGCTTTGTCCCTCCGGAATCGGCCGGAAACGGAACGCTGATTGCTTCCATTTAGAGAGCACAGCCACTTGTTCCCAATATGGTACTCGCGAACATATATGGCAATTTCCGGTGAGATGCCTCGGGGGTGCAGAAAGATAAGATAAGTAAATGTGTTCAAGACAGCGAGTATCGAAAGACAGAACTCCAAGTGACTGACTCAGAAATCATCAGATATACTCTGTGAACCACTTGCTGACCTATTCACCGTCTCCCTTGACTCGTCGAAATGGTTTCAATGTCCGGTTTTCCGTGTCACTGCGGTATCGTTTCCATTCCCCGTCACGTGCAATCGCACAGGATGCAATGGAACGTCGAATCTAGTAGATGACATCGAGTACAGCACGTCTACACATTCTTTAATGGCAGACTACACCAATCAAAAAATGACACATGGTATACACACGATCCTACACAGCTCTATGTATCTCTATCTGATGTCATTAGTCTTCCCCCCGTCCTGTCCGAGCCCTCTGAAACACTCCCGATCAATATATGTTGTATCGTCTCCATACTAATCCCATCACGTATAATCGCACAGGACGCGATAGAACGTCAAACAGGCGACGTGAGTACAGCACCTCCACACATTCTGTAAGGGCAGATTACACCATAGAAAAAAAGACACATGGCATACACGCGATCCTACATAGCTCTATCTCTGTCATTAATCTCACATCATTAATCTTCTCCATTCTCTAAAACACTCTCGATCCTCTCCTTCTCCCGATCCCAAACGGGCCTAGCCAACCTAAACACGTCACCGACCCTCCCATACGAAATATCCCCCAACCGCGCAATCGGTTTGTACTTTGTGATATCGACGACGCCACGCTCGTTGAGCACGTCGTTGCGGACGTGGATGTACTTGATGTGTGCAAGGATCGTCGTCGTCGTGATTTGGCCGCTCACGGGGTGCGTGATATCGATCGCTTGGAAGAGCTTTTTTTCGTCTGTGTGGATTAATTAGAGCGTGAGGAAGGAAAATACACCCGGATAGCTTACCTCGCATTCCATGCTGAACGCGCTCTCCTTGACAAGCGGAGCCTTGACGTGAATCTAAGAAAGTAATTTTTAAAAAAAAGGTTTTAACTAAGATGACCATACCCACACTCGGCGCCTTCGTCAACCACTGATAGTCCATTCGTCAAACTCAGGGGGAGCATCGATGGACGCCACGTTCGCATTCTCGACGAACGGCTCGCTGATGATGTTGACGGTAAACCCGAGACCGTTCCTCACGTTGGTGGGGGTATCTTTGACTTGCGGAACGTTGCGGCAGCAGAACGGAACGAGTGGCGGGTTGTTGGTTACCTTGACGGCGTATACATTATATTATTTCGTCATTATAATTATAAGCCGTGTCTGGGAAGTCGAACACAAAACACATACCATGTTGAACCAGCTTTTCATTTGGTAGAAGTTGCTGTTTTGAACCAGGACATATCACTCACGGGACTGACAATAACAAACCTGAAAGGCGCGAGATTCTTCACCCCAGTCGTAGAGACTGAAGACACGGACGCTATGGGCCCGGGAACGATCGCACTGGTCATAAGCGGGTATAGTCGCCTGATGCGAATGCTGTCGTTGGGCTCAAATGGCAAGACGAAAATTGCAGAAACATACGCCGTATCTTCCTCGTCAGTATTGATCACCTTCTACCCTCGTTCTTCCCCTTCTAACCATTTCCGCCCGGACTCGGTGTTTTCGATCTTTTGAGCGAACGACCATGATGGGTTAGGTGGTTCTGTGAACTTGGCGTGTACGCTGTGGTCGAAGGGAGGTAGGGACATGGTGGTGGTGGATGGTCGATAGGCCATCAGCAAAAGTGGCCAAACCTAGCTAGATCTAGTAAGCCTCGGAGGAACCCGGTGATTCTGGTAGCACCCAGCTAGTCCTTGCAACGTCGTGCTAGATCTAGCAGAATTGAACGAGAATTGAACACACCATGCTAGATCTTGTAAGGCCTACCAAGAAAGTGGTGGTTCTAGCAAGACTTAGCAAGACCTAGCTTACCGTGCCACATTGCACTTGTTCCCCTGCCAGCTCTAGTAAGACCTAGTTTACCGTACACAGAATCTATTAGTACCTAAGTACAAGCCACTGGTGCGATATGACTTGGAAAAATTTTGGGCGTTCCGGCGCTTTCCGAGAATTTCAATCCCAGTGTCAACTCTGCATTATCCCCCTTTCGCATCTTTCTCCTAACTCCTACCATCGGAGATGTCTCCACCTTCGATCGAGGTCGATTCTGGCTGCAAAGATGGGCTGGTAGAGATAAAGGTCGGTGAGTTAAGAGATAATACACGTCTGGGTAAGTCAGTTTGCGTGCATATATGCTCTTATTTCTAACTTCCTACACCTACGTCACAACTGGCATGAGCAATCCGACCTTATCAGCACAGCAAACCTATTACGAACGAGAACTGCGAGACTATTTCCGGTCCCCTCCCAGGGTCATACAGGTCCGTTTGCACCATTCCGGATGCATGCAGTGGTGGTGCGGCCCTTCCGCACTCTAGATAGGCCCCTCCCATGTCGGAGTGTCTGCATGTGACCTAACTTTGCCCTCACAGTCGCAGTGCCCCGATTTTGGGTAGATTGGTTGACCAGTGGATTTTGCAGCCCGGGTGATTCAGTACGAGGTTGAAGAGGACCAGGTACGTCGAGATTTGATCCGATCTTGTTTGCAATTCACACGAACGCTCCCGGGGGTAATAGAACCAGTCGCAGGTATCGTTGGCTCGCGATGGTGTTCAGGTATGTCCAGTGCATTTGGGCTGGTGTCGATAATAATGAACAAATTGTGCGTATCCGGTACAGTGCCAGGCTCGCATGCGCAGACGGTTGACGCCTCCAAGTTATGCCCTCGGGCTTGCCTCCATGAATTATAACTCCACTATCCTTGCGTTGACCCATCTTTCCAGGCACTTCAAGCACACGGGCACATCCGTCTGGCCATTCGAGACCCACAGTCCTTGCCTTGACTACCAGCAGGTCGCCAACCATCGATCAACATCCACGTGCAGCGTTCATGTCCCCAGTCCCGTATTTCGTTCATGAAGCAACCCTGCCAGCGGGTCACGAAGTCTGAACCCAGTACCGTACGCCCCAAAACATTTCCAGGTTTCTCGTGCATCCGTACTCCATGACCATGACTGTCGTACATTGCAAGTATTAATACACATTTGATGTAACCTGATATTGGGACCGGTGTGATATAGCAAGAAAAATGGAAGCTAGCAAGGTGCATGTGTATCGCGTGTGATGTGTACAAGGTCTTGCAAGCCGTAGCAAGGCCTTGCTGGACAAACATACCTATTTAGATGTAGCAAGGATGGCACATTGCTTGCAAGATATTGCAGCGCTTGCTAGAAAGTGTATTTCCGGGCAAGCGCTGCAATATCTAGCAGTCCTTGGAGGTCTTGCTAGGCCTTACTAGGTCTAGCTAGGTGCAGCCACTTTTGCTGATGAGTGTCAGCAACTAGCGGCCAACTCCGAAGCAGTGCACGCCATTAGACGACGGCTGCATAATCGCATTGGTCACCGTCGTCGTCTCGGGTGTGAATGGCAAAGCAGGATAAGGCAACTTGCTTGTCAACCGGTCTGTCAGCCCATCCAGCTTTTCACCACACCTCTCATCCACAACAGCAGAATATGCAGCTGTGAGAAGACTCACACAATCGTAGCAAATTACCCTCCAAAGTGGATGAGCATTGGTTGAAACACGAGAAAAGGACAGATCATCGATCATCGTACATAACCCTGTTTCTACGCAGCTCCTCTGAAACTCGCCAATGTCTCGAGCGGCACTTCGGGTCCGACGTAGTGTCTGATCTAGTCAAGTGGACGTGTCAGAAAGGCCATGTTACCAGGTTGATCATAGGTCGTCATCGGATGATTCCAGCAACCTACCAGCCGCTCAGCATCTCTGGGTGACGTATAGCACTCAACATAACACCGCCCCATAATACACATCTCTGCGACGAACTTCAACACAGCACAGGTCATATGTTAATAACATTCCGATACGCAGGCCAAATTCAACCCCCATGGCATCCCATCCGAATTATCACCATCAATATCGTCATTATGATAAGGATAAGTCACCCACACGCCTCACCACTACCACCCCTCCCCAAGACAACCCACCCTCCTCACTCCCTCTCTCCACTGATGGATGTCCATATTGTGGATGTATATGGTAGATAGGTATTATTGGTTCTGTAACGATAATAATCCATAAGTACGAAGAACAAAAACACACACATACATGAATCGATTCAAATGCCTTCGTTTCAGCGTGTATGTGGATGCAAGTGGGGATTAGGCAGAGGGTAGCCGCGGTCCAACTCAGTCACTCGACTGTATGCGAGCGGCTTGTATGTGAGCTGTTTGGCTGTTGTCGGTGGGGCGACAGCGGACGGTGGGGGGGAGTTTGTTGTTGAAGAGGCGGACGAGACGAGATTCCTGATAAGGGACATGTACGACCGTTCAATGGACGAGGCAAAGTGAATGCATCATCTGGGGAGCACATGCGGCATACGCGATCGAGGCCCGGTTTGCCGACAATGCCCGTCACGGATATCGCCATGGAGAAGTTCATTCTCGTATATGTCTCTTATGGCATTGAGAACACGGTCGGGGTCGAGTCGCATCGCGAAGTTACGCCAGTATCTCATTTCGTCATTGTGCGGGTTCCTTCCTGATAAGGGACAACGACCGTTCAATGGACGAGACTCCGAGCACATTATCGAAAACCACCCAGCCGCACTGATAGTACTTTTTATGAGGGGATAGACTGGCAAAATGCACCAGACTTTGCTGGTCCTGAGCGGGTGTCAATTGGGCACGCCTTACAGATGAATGTGAATTACCTCGTCGTTAAAACCATAGTTGTAAGGAGCCGAGGAATCTGCCATGGTTTGAGCGAGTGTAGGACGGTAGATGGAGTCCTGCGATCCTGTCGCACGCAGGATATGTCACGGGCTCGTTGTCTATCCTCGGTCCCATGCTCCCACCACCCCCACTCCCATGAAGCCCAACGGTCTTGATCGTGCGTCGTCCATGCCCATCCGCAAGTTTTGTCGATAAGCTGTTCGCATATCAGCTAGTGACCTGGATTCAAAGATTCATTGACATACATTACCTCGCCAAGATCCCACGCATCCCATGATTCTAGGATAGAGTGGAGCTGTGAACGACAAAAACAGAAAACATGCAATACAATTGTGGGTTAGGAACCATTCTGTGCGCCTGGAAGAGTCTTCGGCGGGGGCGGATTTATATCATCCTGGAGAAATGGACACGGGTGTGCATTGGTCTGCATGTCGTCAGGAATGTTCAAACCCATGCCCTCCGATAACGCCACCTGTCCAGCACTTAGTGTTGTTGTGGTAGTCGCTACCTATCAAACGTGTTGTAGTGCGACCATGATGAACACACCAAGGACCTCGTGTGATGTGTCTTTTGTTCTCCTGATCTGAGTTAGACGTAGATTTAGTCGTCTTGCACATACCCTCAGATAATTAAGGAGAGATGGCTTGTTCTATTGCTTTCCTCGCCAGAAAACTTAGCACACTGCTAAGAAGTATTGAAGACTCGCACGGTGGGCAGCCATTGTGGCACGCCAGCATGTGGAGAAATAACTGTGCGCAACGTGCCGAATGCTGTGCAGCACAAAGTCAGTCTTGCATCTGTTTGCGCACTTTCACTACAGCTAACCGAGAAATAGGCTGGCTCCCTTACTAGCATAAGCGGCGTGCGTGTGCCATATCCTTGGCTCCGTGGCGTTTAGGTCCTGCACTCACCTGATGCTCGTCGTGGAAACGAGAGCCGCACGATTTCTGACAAGTCGACGAGTGACTAGTGACTAGCGCAAATTTACCAGGCTGGCTCGAACGGCCTAGTGGCTTCGCACCCTGAACATGCTCGCTCATCTTGGACAATTCATACTTCATCGAGACGTGCATTGCGTCGATGAAATGGAAGGGACGAACCCACACCTCCTACCGTTTTGTGTATGCCTAACGATATGCTGTTTCATTCATTCAGACACTCGTGTCCCCCAGGCGCTGAAGTCGAATCCGCGCAGTTGTCGTGACATGTATTCCCAAGTTCACATTGAACGCCGGTAGGCTTGGACAATAAGCAACGTGCACTAAGCTTTCCTCACAGTAAGGTCCAACTAGATGCCGCCTTAGTATACTAAA
The DNA here is from genome assembly GCA_024613185.1 of Pisolithus microcarpus. Lineage (NCBI taxonomy): Eukaryota > Fungi > Basidiomycota > Agaricomycetes > Boletales > Pisolithaceae > Pisolithus > Pisolithus microcarpus. The sequence goes on along the minus strand of JANFAI010000002.1, from coordinate 708,803 downwards.
TCAAAAGCCACCTACCACGCGGTCACTGTACATTCCTGTTCGACCAATCGGTAAGTGCTAAGACTGCCGGGTTTGCATACATCGACTGACTCTTGACTGACACTAGTGCCCATGCCACTTCAGACACCCGAAACCTTCGTTGACGTTCTTATTATTGGGGTTGACCCAGTTGGACTCGTGTACCCCACCGTCCTCCCCACTGCAGGTGTATTCAGCATCCTCCTGGGTTCCTCATGTTTCTTTCCCAGATAAAGCATCTGTCTACGCACTCCAGTGGGAGTAAGGGTCGCTCCCTCCGATAACACGTGCGATCGACGAAGTCGATGGGGAGTCTTCTTTGTTCAGGGTCGTCAACGGTGCTTCAAGTACTTTTGGCAACACGACTGACTGCGAAGCATACGAGAATGATCGTCGCACACCACTGCCAAGAAGTAGATGGAATCTCAACACCTCGCTGGATAGGCTTCGTTTACACTCCAACGCCCCTCGAGATGACACCGCTGTCGGTTTCGATGACGAAGCGATCGGGCAAATTTCACCCTCGATATCGCCAGTCGATGAAGTTGCGATTAGCCAAGACGATATCGTCATAGCGTGCCTCAGTGTAGCTCACTCATAGTTTCCTGATCTTAGTAGTTGACGGTAGTCTCATGGGCCCTGGGAGGAAGGTTGGGAAATTCGTCTCCACGTGCGAGTCAACACAAAGCTTGCGGCTCCGCGCACTCATTCCATCACCCACCGTCATTAGCAAGTCCAAAGAGCCCCCGTCAACCGGCCATCCGTGGGTTCTTGTCTGCGCTGCGACTCGCGCCAAAACAGAAAGAAAATACTAGCTGCTTAGCTAATAGCATCTGTGCCCCTTCCTGACTATGATTCTGGTTACGAACGACTGTAATCGGGCGGAAGCGATAAAGCAGCGACGAACCAAAGAAAAGGAAGATAACGGATAACGGGAAGATTGCTGACGATCCTCAGTAGGTGTCGACAAGGCTTCTAGCCGTGGTGAGATCAACCGAAGGAGTGCATAAGGCAGATCGTCGAAGACACACCCACGCGGGACCGTCGCACAGTTTCTCATCGCATGGAATTCAGCTGACAATCATAGGCTTAGGGATGCTTTCTGGATGGCTCTCTTTCTCTTCGAAAGCAATACCGCCTTTCCTTGCCATACGATGCGCCAAATCTACTGTACGTCCATGCATCGACATTCTACTGACCTCGGACCGAACATACCCATCAACAACACTGTGCCGTATGCTCTACTCGCACACATCTTCCTTCAAGAAAGGAACTAAAAACCTGGTATCGTACAGTTGCAGTATAAAAATCATCACAACAGTCCACCATCGTTTGATCATCGCAAACCGCCCGTCCCTCCAACCACATCCGACAACCCTCATCCCAAACAACGACAGGAACCTTGACCTGTCCAACAGCAGCACCACCGCTCGTCCTGATCTTCCACTCTCTAAAATCAGCAAACGTATCCGGTCTGAGCACCCTCACCGCGGGCGCGTCGATCTTCCCGGATAGACTGTCTCGGAGGTAGTTCTCGTTGAGATTTTGGAGCGAGGCGTGGAGTGTGGATGGTGCTGTGGCGGCGCTTTCCCCATCGTAAAGAAAGGTTTGAGCTCTCGGTCTAGGCGCGTACCAACATGGTTTATGGAGGGGAACGAGGAACTCACCGAGATTTCCATGTAGTTCGACCAAGAACGCATACCGACCGACGCTCTCGCGATAATCAGGACAAACACAGAATTCAGATACTCCTCCTAACAGGTCCGACGTCACATCGACCACGCTGTGCAGTTGTGTTTCTGTCGTCACCTCGTTCGCAATCCGGATATGCACGCTAAACGAAGAATCGTTGAGCCCTCTTAGTGTGTACTCCAGAACTCCAGAATACTCCCTTCCGGCGCTACAAACACGAAGAATCCATCAGAAAAATATCAATATATAAATAACAGACCGATCGGAAGAGTGTTGAACGTACCTCGACGTATCTAACGACAGGCTGTCCGTCACGAGGATCAAAACCAAGGGCCTCCACGACATCACCAAGACGGTATCGCCAAAATCCGTCTCCCGTCGTAAGAACCACTTCGTACTTCTTACCCTGGTCCACTTTCCACTGGTGTCCAAAAAAAAAAAGGAAAAACGAGAGAAAACAAGGGTCAGCGATACAGTAAGTCACGGACACACACGCGCGCGAGGTTGCAACAAGAGAGAGTTTACCATCTGCGCAAGATATTTTGACTCTTCGGGTTCGTCTGCAGGCAAAAACTCGATGACGTCGTCGGAACCTACGACTTTATACAAGTTGAGGTCCCTGGGATCGTACGCCGACGCCAGAAACGCTAGTCAATGTCTCGAGTGTCAGAAAGTCCATGTTACCTGGTTGATCATAGGTCGTCATCAGATGAATCCAGGAACCTACCAGCTGCTCAGTCTCTGCGTGAGGCATACCTGATATTTTGATGATGGCAGTAATCTGACATACGTCGCGACGGTGCACTACATCCCCATAATACACATCTCCGCGGCGAACTTCAACACAGCACTGCAGGTCATATGTTAATAACATTCCGATACGCAGGGTCCACCAGTCCCAAATTCAACCCCTATGGCATCCCATCCAAATTATCACCATCAATATCGTCATTATGATAAGGATAAGTCACCGACACGCCCCACCACCACCTCCCCTCCCCAAGACAATCCACCCTCTTCATTCCCTCCCTCCACTCCCAATCCCTCAGTACCCCCAACCCTCTCTGTGTCGTCCTCCGTCTATAGGCGTCTACCAGTGAGCGGTATTCGTCTTTCCCGAGAGCGGAGATGCGCTCCACTTCGGCACGTGTGACGCGCGTCTGGAAAAATGCGTAGATATCTGCGAGAAGGTCATGAGTCGTAATGCTTCCTCCTCCCGGTCGTTCGAACACGATCGGACTCCATAGTTGACCGATAACGACAATTTAATCACATGATACGACGAATCTGTCGGATGCAGGATACGTCACCGGCTCGTTGTCTCATGCTCTCACCCCCTCTTCCTCCTGCTGAGTCCAGCGGTATGGTGACGTGTGCACCCGTGACCCGTCGAGCCGTCGACGAATGCTTGCTCACATCCCATTCTAGTCGTGGCACATAGGGGTTTACGGGATTGGGAATGAGCTATGGGGCTAGTCGTACGGGTATGTCCGTGGGCCATGGCATTGTGGTCAGGTACCAGGACTCCATTGCGGGATGCTACCTGCACCGGGTGTAGGAAACGGAGACCACCCAGGATAACATATTCCATGGAACGGCCAACACCCATCCAACGGATGGGCTGCGGCGGCGGCAGCGGTGTAGGGGTCATGAGGCGGCGGCGGTGGATGTCCCGGCACCGACGATGCAGGTAGCGGTGCAGATGCACATGTCTAACTTCGGTATTTCCTGTCCTTCCAGCAGGAGCCACTGGTACATAGCGTTGATGTGGAGAGTGTGAGTCAGGAGTCCGGATCAGTGGACGAGTAGGAAAACGGAATGCATATGGTTCGGGGGTGGTGGGTGGTCTAGAATTAGGATGGCCAGGCGGCGGAGTTCGCGAAGTGTCACAAACGGCGACGGATGCCAATATTGTGGATGCATATGGTAGATAGGTATTATCGGTTCTGCAATAATAATAATCCGTAAGTACCAAGAACAAAAACACACACATATGTGAACCGATTGGAATACCTTCGTCTAAGCGTGAATGTGGAGGCAAGTGGGGATTAGGCAGAGGGTAGCCGCGGTCCAACTCAGTCACTCGACTGTATTGGCATGTATGTGAGCTGTGTGGCTGTTGTTACCGTGTATGTGGAGCCAAGTGGTGATTAGGAAGAGGGCAGATGGGGTCCAACTCAGTTGCTCGACCGTATGTGTGCGATTGCTGGTGACGTGACAGCAGCTGTTGGCGAGGAGGTTGTTGAAGAGGCGGATGAGATAAGGAACAACAACCGTTCGATGGACCAGGCTCCCGATCACGAGTCGTACCAGAACGCAGGCACATGAGCACCCCATATACCGACGTGCCGTACTACGGTACTACCGCAGTGTCCGGTGTCCGTCTTACAAACAAGCCAATACATCGCCGAAAAAGTTCCCATTTTCAGACGTGCCGAAGGTCCGGTTTGCAATGACTTCCGCACGCATGACCTGCATCTGGAAGAATGCGTATATGCCAGGTAGAAAGGCGCGAACAGCAATATCTCTTCCTCCCAGTCGTTCAACGACATGAAGCCCAATACAGTCTTGATCGTGCGTCATCCATGCCCATCTGCAAATTTATCGATAAGCTGTTCGCATATCAGCTAGTGACCTGGATTCAAAGATTCATCGACATACATCGCCTCGCGATAGAGTGAAGCTGTGAACGACAAATAACGTTCATAGAGGGAAACAGAAAACATGCAACACAATTGCGGGTTGGGAACCATTCTGTGCGTGTGGAAGGGTCTTCAGCGGGGACGGATTTATATCATCCTGGAGAAATGGACGCGTGTGTACACTGGTCTGCATGTCGTCAGGAATGTTCAAACCCATACCCTCCGATAACGCCACCTGTCTGGCACTTAGTGTCGTTGTGGTAGTCACTACCTACGAAAGTGATGTAGTGCGTCCATGATGGGCACACTAAGGACCAGTCGTGTGATGTGTCTTTTGTTCTCCTGATCTGAATTAGACGTAGGTCCAGCCGTCTGGCACATACCTTCAATCAAGTAGGGAGAGACGACTTGTTCTATCGCTTCCCTCGCCAGAACACTTAGCACGCTGCCGAGAAGTATCGAAGACAGGGCGGGCAGCCACTGTGGCACGCCAACATGTGGAGAATTATTGTTCCGGGGTGCAACGTGCCAAGTGCTGTGCAGTGCTAAGTCGGTCTTGCATCTGTTTGCGCACGCTCACTACAGCTAACAGAGACATAGCCTGGCTCTTTTACTAGTGTAAGTGGCGTGCGTGTGCCATATCCTTGGTTCCGTGGCGTTTAGGTCCTGTGCTCGCAGCTGGTGCTCGTCGTGGAAACGAGAGCCGCACGATTTTTGACAAGTCGACAAGTGACTAGTGCAAATTTACCGGGCTAGCCCGAACGACCTGGTGGCTTTGCGTCCTGAACATGCTCGCTCATCTTGGACAAGTCGTACTTCATCGAGACGTGCATTGCATCGATGAATGGAATGGACGGTCAGGGTCACATCATTCCTCCTACCGTTTTGTGTATGCCTAACGATATGCTGTTTCATTCGGACAGACACTACACTGTACTCGCGTCCCCCAGCGAGCAGGCGCTGAGGTAGAATCCGCGCAGTTGTCGTGACATGTATTCCCGAGTTCATACTGAACGCCGGTAGGGTTGGACATGCACTAAGCTTTCTTCCTTACGGTAAGGTCTAACTAGATACTGCCTTAGTATACTAAATCAGAAGACACCTACCACGCAGTCACTGTACATTGCTGTTCGTCCAATCAGTAAGTGCTAAGACTGCCGGGTTTGCATACATTGACTGACCAACTCCGAATGTCTGGTACTTTTGACACTGGTGCCCATGCCACTTCAGACACCTGAAACCTTCGTTGACGTTCTTATTATTGGGGTTGATTCTGTTGGACTCATGTATGCCCCTGTCCTCCCCGCCGCAGGAGTGTTCAGCATCCTCCTGGGTTTCTCATGTCTCCTTCCCAGGTAAAGCATCTGTCTGCGCACTCCAGTGGGAGTAAGGGTCGCTCCCTACCGCGTTCTCCGATAACACGTGCGATCGACGAAGTCGATGGAGTCGATGGGGAGTCTTCTTCGTTCACAGTCATCAACGGCGCTTCAAGTACTTTTGGCAACACGACCGACTGCGAGGCATACGAGAGTGATCGTCGCACACCGCGCCGCAAGGGAGTAGATGGAACCTCAACGCCTTGCTAGACAGGCTTCGTTTATACCCGAGGAGTAGTCGTCAGCGTTTGCATGAAGAGTGGATTTCGAGAGTGACTCGCTCTGAGTACCAACCGCACTCCGTGAGTACGCAAATTCCGGGAGGGAAGGGGGTTGGAACTTCGTCTCCACGTGCCAGTCAACACAAGTCTGCGGCTCCGCGCACTCATTCAGCCTCTCACCATCATTAGCAAACCCCAAGAGCCCCCGTCAACCGGTCATCCGTGGGACCTTGTCACTGCGCTGCGGCTCGCGCCACAACAGAAAGAAAGTACTAACGGTTTAGCATCTGTGCCCCTTCGTGGCCATGATTCTGGTTACCACCGACTGTAATCGGGCGGAAAAGCGGCGACGAATCAAAGAAAAGGAAGAAAACGGATAACGGGAAGATTGCTGACGATCCTCAATAGGTGTCGACAAGGCTTCTAGCCGTGATCAGATCAGCCGAAGGAGTGCATTAATGAAGATCGTCGAAGACACCCACGCGGGACCGTGGCACCGTTGTTCTCATCGCATGGAATTCAGCCGACAATCATAGGCTTAGGGATGCTTTCCGGATGGCTCTCTTTCTCTTCGAGAGCAATACCGCCGTTCCCTGCCATACATGCGCCAAATCTACTGTACGTCCATGCATCGACACTCTGCTGACCTCAAGGCCGAACATACCTATCAACAACACTGCGCCATATGCTCCACTTGCACACATCTTCTTCAAGAAAGGAACGAAAAACTTGGTATCGTACAATTGCAATATAAAAATCATCACAACAGTCCACCATCGTTCAAACATCGCAAATCACCCGTCCCTCCAACACCCCTCACCCCAAACGACGACAGCCTGAGGAACCTTCACCTGTCCAACAGCAGCAGCAGCACCGCTCTTCTGGATCTTCCACTCCCCAAAATCGCCAAACGTACCCGGTCTGAGCACCCTCACCGCGGGCGCGTCGATCTTCCTAGATAGACTGTCTCGGAGGTAGTTCCCGTTGTGATTCTGGAGCAAGGCTGGAGTGAGGATGGTGCTGTGACCGCGTTTGTCCCTACGTAAAGAAAGAAACATTTGAGCTTTGATCCACGTGCGTGTCACATGGTTTACGGAGGGAAACCAGGAACTCACCGAGATTTCCTTGTAGTTCGACCAAGAACGCACACCGACCGACGCTCTCGCGATAATCAGGGCAAGCGCAGAATTCAGATACTCCTCCTAACAGGTCCGACGACGCTACGCAGTTGGGTTTCTGGCTTCACCTCGTTTGCAATTCGGATGTGCATGCTAAACAAACAATCGTTCAGCCGTCTTAACGCGTATTGGGGGTTACACCAGAACTCGAGAATACTTACTTCCGGCGCCACGAACAGAAAGAACCGATCGGAATAACAATGGCGGACTGATCGGGAAAGTGTTGAACATACCTCGACATGTCTAACGACAGGCTGCCCATCACGAGGATCAAAACCAAGGACCTCGACGACATCACCAAGACGGTACCGCCAAAATCCGTCTTGTCGTAAGAACCACTTCGTACTGCTTACCCGGGTCCACGTTCCACTGGTACACCCCCCCCCCCCCCAAAAAAAAAAAAAAGGTCAGCGATAAGTCACAGACACACAGACGAAGAGGCAAAAAGAGTGTTTACTGTTTGCGCAAGATATCTCGACTCTTCAGGGTCGTCCACCGGCAAAAACTCGATGACGTCGTCGGAACCCATGACTCTATACAAGTTGAGGTCCCTAGGATCGTACGCCAACGCCAGAAATGCTGCGCTACTCGCAATAGTCAAACTCTCGAGCGACACGTCGGGTCCAATGTAGCGCCTGATCTAGCTTGGTGTGTCGGCATATTCAGCATCCTAAGAACGAGGTGAGTAATGATACATACCTCTGGGATGATGGTGGAAAATGGACCGCTGGCTGCAGCTAGGATAGTGCGTAGCTCGGGCCAGATCTTTCTGAACCATCCCGGCGTTTCAATCGCCTTTCCGATCTCGCGCAGTTCTCCTACACGATCGGGATTTGGTTGAAGGAAACGCTGTTGGGGGTTCGAGGGCAAGGGTTTTAGCATCGTGATTAATAGTTGTACGAGCTCTAGCTGACGAACCTGAAGCGATGCGTCCGCACTGGTACGGAAACCTTGTGCAGAAGTCGACTCATGATCTACAAACTTTACTGCGCCCCTCCTAGCAATAACTCTACGGTTTGATCTTAGGCTGTCGTCGAATGAATCCGCGCTCGGCCTCTCCGCGTGAGGCACACTTGATATGTTGATGATGGAAATGACCTGGAATACCTCGCAACGTACAACACATCCCCATACACCGCTCCGCGAACTCATACTTGACACAGGTTATATATTATATACTATATATTAATAACATTCCGATGCGCGGAGTCCACCAGTCCCAAATGCAACCTCCACGGAGGCCCATCCAAATTATCATCGCCATCATTATGATACGGATATGTTACCCACACGCCCCACCACCACCTCCCCTCCCCAAGACAATCCACCCTCCTCATCCCCTCCCTCCACTCCCAATCCCTTAACGCACCCAAGTCTCTGCGCGTCGTCCGCCGCCTATATGCATCCACCATGGATCGGTAGTTGTCTCGCCCGAGAGACGAGATGCGATCCACTTCCGCACGCGTGACGTGCGTCCGGAAAAATGCATAGATCCCCGCGAGAAGGTCACGAACCGTGATGCTTCTTCCTCCCGATCGTTCGATGACGATCGGGCCCCATAATTGGCCAATAATGCCAATTTGATCGCATGACACCACGATCCTGTCGGATGCAGGGAATGTCACCGGCTCATTGTCTATCCTGGTGCCCGTGCTCCCACCCCCACCACCTCCTACTGCCGAGTCTAGGGGTATGGTAACGTGTGCACCCGTGACACGTCGAGCAGTTGACGGGTGCCTGCTCACATCCCATTCTAGCTGCGGTACATAGGGATCGACGGGGTTGGGGATGAGCCACGGAGCCAGTCGTACAGGCGTGTCCGTCGGCCATGACATTGGTGGCCAAGTGTGGGGACTCCATTGCGGGATGCTACCCGCACCGGGCGTGGGGAAAGGATGACATGTCCTGTAGAACGGCCAACCCCCACCCAATGGATGGGTTGCGGCCGCGGCGGCGGACGGGTCATAAGGTGGCGGCGGCGGCGGACGTTCTGGCATTGACGACGCAGGTGGCGGTGTGGGTGGATGCTGCTGCACTGGCGCTGGCGCCGAAGAAGTCGGTGGCGGTGCAGGTCTTTGCAACTGCCCTGACCTCGGCTCTCGTCCGGATTCGGTATTTCCTGTCCTTCCAGGAGCAGCCGCTGGCACAGAGGGGCATTGTTGTGGAGAGCGTGAGTCTGGAGTCTGGATCAGTGGATGAGTAGGAAAACTGAATGCATATAGTTCGGGAGTGGGAGATGGTCTGGGATCAGGACGGCCAGGCGGCGGAATTCGCGAAGTGTCATCAACGAACGGCAGCGGATGTGAATACTGTGGATGCATATGGTAAGTAGGTATCACCGGCTCTGTAATAATAATAATACGTAAGTACCAAGAACATGTGGCGTCAAAAACACACACATACCTGGATTGATTCGAATGCCTTCGTTTGGGCGTATATGTAAAGGAGACAGGCGAGGGCTGGGTAGAGGGTAGGCGGGGTCCAACTGAGTTGCTCCACCGTATGCGTGTGTATCCGAGCCATGTGGCTGTTGTTGGTGAGGTGACAGCGGACGACGGCGGGGAGTTTGTCGTTGAAGAGGCGGACGAGACGAGATTCCTAATAGGGGACAACCACCATTCGATGGACGTCGAGGCTCCTGATCACAAGTCATACCAGAGGGAATGACAGGGGTCACCTGCTCTTTAGCGGGTACGACCGGTCTCAGAGCATGAGCGTGGTTCGGCATCGGGGCACGGGGATGAGATCGGGACTGGGATTGGTTGCCACGAGGGCAAAGGGACGTTGGGGTGTGAGCACGAGGGATATGTGGCGGAGTGACTGCACGATCGTGGAGGGGATCCTGCGGCATACGTATACTCGATCGAGGTCCGGTTTGCCGACGGTGACCATCGCGGATATCGTCGTGGAGAAGATCGTTCTCGTATATATCTCTTATGGCACTGAGAACACGGTCGGGGTCGAGTTGTTCATGTCCCCGCCGCATCGCGAAGTTACGCCAATATCTCATTTCGTCAGTGTGCGAGTTCATCGTGTCCACGTCCGTCTCGTGAGCAGAGAGATAGAAAGGAGAAAGGGAGAAGAAAAGATGCCACTTAACGAAATCGCAACCACGATTCATCCTTAAATACAGCTCCCTCTTGGACACTGGACAGGCAGTGCTGTCAAAGCGTATACTTTAAGGATGGTTGCACCCCCCTTTGTCCTCTCGAAAATGAACAAAGTACAAGACCGAAACACGGGTGGCGGCGGGCCAGACCTATCTCTAAAAAGCTGATGTTGAACGAATGACGTCGACACACGAAAGGCTGACGGAATGAAAATACGTGTGTGCATGAGGCTCCCTGTCATACGGTCCAGTACTGCTGACTTTGGGAGAAGAGCAGCATGACCAGAATTATGCATCCTCAGGGATCAAAGCGAGCACATCGGTTCTTCCTGATGGAAGTCGCCCACAAGGATACCACGGCTTGTATATTTGACACCTGCGAACAAACAACAGACGTGGCGGGGTGGGCGGGAAGAACAACAGCATGCATCTCGATGATAGACTCACAGCCCCGTATAATGACCCGGCCACCTAGGCATCGAAACTAACGTGAAACTGAGCCTGTACCGCACAGGCTGTGAGTTTTTTTTTTTTTCTGTGGGAGTGAAAACATCGTTAATATTCTGACGGACAAGCATACGAACAAATGCGATATACAAGAGATACCTCTCACAGAGGATGTGTGGGTCCAACATCAGACGTGTTGCATCTTGCTTCGGCATCGGCCGGAAAGGGAGAGCTGATTAATGCTTCCATTTAGAGAGCACAGCCACTTGTTCCCAATATGGTACTCGCGGTACCGGCGGCAGAAGCTCCATAATGCGGAGCGCCGCCGCCGCCGGCTAAACATACATGGCAATTTCCGGTGAGATGCTTTCCACAATTTTTGGGGGTTAAAATGTGTTCAAGATAGCGAGTACCGAGCGCTTTCAAAAGGCAGAACTCCAAGTTACTGACTCAGAAATCATCAGGCAGTCTCCGAGAACCACTCGCCGATCCATTCGCCGTCTCCCTTGACTCGCTGAAATGGTTTCAATGTCCGGTTTGTCTCATATGCCGTATCACGTGCGATCGCACAGGATGCAATGGAACGTCGAATAGGTGCTGTCGAGTACAGCACGCCTACACATTCTGTAACAGCAGACTATGTAGCTCGGGCCGGATCCGTCGGAGTCATCCTGGCGTTTCGACAGCCTTTCCGATCCTGCGCAGTTCCTCTGCACGATCGGAATTGGGTTGAAGGAAATGTTGTGGGGGGGTTCGAGGGCTTTAGCATCGTGATTAATGTTTGTACGAGTTCTAGCTGACAAACCTGAAGATCGTCCTTCACCTGGTCAATCCCTTCGAAGTCGGGTATCACGCCAGTTTCGATGCAGCGAATGAAGTCGTTCCACTGGTCATGTATAGTACGACACAAGTCCCTGCACGTTGTAGTGAACAAGGTGTTGATAGTCTCGAGCTTGGGTACCACCAAAGCGAAGAGAGCGTGCATGAACAGGAATGACTTGTCGTTCTGGATGAAGGAGACGGCAAGGGGCGACGAGCAATTGGGAACTACATACGCGGAAAGGTAAATCACTCAGATGTTAGCTTAATGGCGAAAATCTATGTACCTCACCTTTTATGGTAGAGTAGATAGCGTCTCTTTCGACCACCTGTAAAATACCTGCTCAGAGCTTCAAAAAGGGAACCATAGAACGACTTCTTATCATATCATGGTTCACCCGAATAACGCCGCTCGCCATCATACAAACGAGAATCCGCCCCTCCACATCTCCATCCTCGTTCAACGGAGCCACCGCCTATCAGTATCCCAACGAACACATAATACAATTCTTCCCTCCGCCATTGCTCGTCGGTGGGTTTAACTTTCTCATCGCCTCCGAGGAAGACAGCGACATGTGATCTGGGTGGCGGTATTTCGCGAAGTGTTTCGTCGCGCCTCCCAGCGTACCCGACGAGTGTGCGATGAAGCGGGGGAGGTATGTGGCCATGAGGTTTTCTACCGATGATTTCAAAGAGGACATGGATGAGACTCGCTGTATGACGGACACTCTGGCAGCACAAAAATTCGCTTATATTCTTACTGGACGGATTTTCAAATATGTTTCTGTCACCGATTCGCAGGTATCATAAATGGCAGACGTCATGATGACCTGGATCGTCGTTGACGAGTCTGGATGTTTACCGTCACGTTACTGATCGATTTCTCATGGAGTCATGCTTTGTTTTCTGTGAACTCTTCCTTGCAACGGCATATTCGTTATACGAACTATATTCATGATTAAGTTGTTTATTGCACGCACCGTAACAATTCGAGTCCTCGTTTGCGTTGTACGTAGAAGGGCGACGGAAGAGTTGCAAGTGAAACGCACTTGTTGCTAAATCATAGCTGATGTAATCGAGTCGTCTGAATTTGGACGATGGCGTCGGCTTGAAAAGGAAACAATAGCAAATGAAAACTCCGATGGTCCGTGCGCAGGCTGGTAGAGTATATAAACCCTGGTTGAACACTCTGAATCCTTACCACTCTGGCCTTTTGGCTTAGATCAAGTGTAGTATCTGTTCTTTACAGCATAACCGCTGTAACGGGGGCACCGCCCCCTTTAGTTGGTTAGCAAATTTTTGCCGCCCTTGTCCCCGCGAGCTCTGCTTGCAACTCCGGGGACGCGGTGACCTTGCTATTGCACTACCGGCTTGTGTCGTCAGGGGTTTTATCTCTGCTTTCTTTTTGTTGTGCTACTATTTCTCTGCCATTCGGTAGGGCATGGGGCTCAGCAAATAGAATGCAAGGGTGTCCTTTTCTTTCATGTTTAGTCTTTTTCGTGTTGTACAGGTAATTTGCTCTGTCCATGATCTCGGTCATATGAATGCTGATCACTGCATTTTGTTAAGAAGGTTTTGGCGATGTCTTCAGGTATGCATAGTAACCCGAGCAAAGCATGATTGAGGCGAGTTCAGACGATTTGTGTAGAAATAGGGTTCTGTACGACGATCTCGTGTTTCAAGCAATGCTTATTCACTCTGGAGGGTAATCCGTTACAACTATTGATCTTCTTACAGCCCCCACATTCTGCTGTTGTGGACGAGAGGTGTGGGTGCACTGCGAAAAGTTGGATGGTGTTGATAGACCGGTTGATAAGCGAGTTGCCTTATCCTGGCTTTGGCATTCACATTCACACCTGAAACAATGACGGTGACCAATGCAATTATGCAGCCGTCTAACGGCGTGCTGCCAGCTGATCAATACTCATCAATACAGCCCCGGAACCAGCTAGTCGACACTATCGACCATCCACCATGCCCCTACCTCCTTTCGACCCAACCCATCGTGGACGTTCGCTCAAAAGGTCGAAAACACCGATACTGGGCGGAAATGGTTGGAAGGGAAGAACGAGGATGGAAGGTGATCAATACCGAAGAGGAAGATACTGCGTAAGTTTTCGTCGTCATCTTTGTCGGTTTTGAGCATCGCCGGCGAGTCTGACCGACGAGAGACGTCGTTTCGTAATTTTTTTAGGCGACTATATCCCCTCACGAACAGTGTGATCGTTCCTAGGCCCATAGCGTTCGGTCTTCAGTCTCCACGACTGGAGTAGAGAATCTCGTGCCTTTCAGGTATGATTTGTCAGTTCCGTACATGATACGTCCTTGATCAAAATAGCGACTCCTATCAAATGAAAAGCTGGTTCAACACGGTATGTGTGTTATACGTCTTCGACTTCCCATACATGACCTTATAACACTGGTAAATGTATGCCGTCAAGGTAACCAACAACTCGCCACTCGTTTCGTTCCTGCTGCCGCAACGTTCCGCAAGTCAAAGATACCCCCACCAACGTGAGGAACGGTTTCGGGTTTGCCATCAACATCATCAGCGAGCCGTTCGTCAAGAACGCGAACGTGGCGTCTATCAATGCTCCTTCCAAGTTTGACGAGTGGACTATCAATGGGCTGACGAAGGCACCGAGCGTGAATATGCTCATCTTGGTTGGACCTTTTCTAAAAAATTACTTTCGTAGATTCACGTCAAGGCTCCGCGAGTCAAGGAAAGCGCGTTCAACATGGAATGCGAGGTAAGCTATCCGTGGTATTTTCCTTATGCTCTAACCAATCCACACACGAAAAAAAAGCTCTTCCAAGCGATCGACATCACCCTCCCCGTGAGCGGCCAAATCACGACGACGATGATCCTCGCATACATCAAGTACATCCACGTCCACAACAACGTGCTCAACGAGCGTGGCGTCGTCGATATCACAAAGTACAAGCCGATCGCGCGGTTGGGGGATATTTCGTATGGGAGGGTCGGTGACGTGTTTAGGTTGGCTAGGCCCGTTTGGGATCGGGAGAAGGAGAGGATCGAGAGTGTTTTATAGAATGGAGAAGATTATTGTAATGATGTGAGATTAATGACAGGGATAGAGCTATGTAGGCTCGCGTGTATACCACGTGTCATTTTTTAAATGGTGTTGTCCGCTCTTACAAGATGTGTAGACGTGCTGTACTCCGTACTCACATCGCCTGTTTCAATTGACGTTCCATTGCATCCTGTGTGATTACACGTGACGGGCATGGTGACGATACGACATATATTGATCAGGAGTGTTTCAGAGGGCTCGGAGAGGAGAGGGGGAGATTAATGACATCAGATGGAGCACATAGAGCTGTGTAGGATCGCGTGTATACCATGTGTCATTTTTTAATGGTGTAGTCTGCCCTTACAGAATGTGTAGACGTGCTGTACTTGACATCACCTATCCGACATTCCATTCCATCCTGTGCGATTGCACGTGACAGGGAATGGAGACGACACTGCAGTGACACGGAGAATCGGACATTGAAACCATTTCAGCGAGTCAAGGGACACAGTGAGATCAGCGCGCGGTTCAAAATGGCTGTCCATTTCTGAGTCAGTTCTGTCTTTTGCCGTCTCGAACACGTTACTTATCTTATCTTTCTGTACCCCCGAGGCATCTCACCAGATATTGCCATATATGTTTAGCCGGCGACGGCGGCGCTCTACATTTTTGGAGTTTCTGCCGCCGGTTCGCGAGTTGGGAATGAGTGGCTGTGCTCTCTAAATGGAAGCAATCAGCGTTCCGTTTCCGGCCGATTCCGGAGGTACAAAGCAAGATGCAACACGTCTGATGTTGGACCCACACATCGTCTGTGAGAGGTATCTCTTGTATTTCGCATTTGCAAGCACGTGTGTAGGTGCCAGAATATTATCAATGTTTTTTCAGTCCCACAGAAAAAAAAAACTCGCAGCCTGTGTACAGGCTCGCCACTCGGTTTTACTTTGATTTCGATGCCCAGGTGCGCAGGTTATATACGAGGCTGTGAGTCTATCGTCGAGACGCAGACGTTGTTGTTCTTCCCGCCCACCGCCACTACCTCTGTTATTTGTTCGCAGGTGTCAAACATACAAGCCGCAGTATCCTTGTGGGCGACTTCCATCGGAAAGAATCGACGCGCTCGCTTCGACCCCCGAGGATGTATGAATCTGGTCACGTCACTCTTCCCCCCTAAGTCAATGGTGGCCCGTACGATGGGGAGCATCATGGACGCGCGTACTTTCATTCTGTCGGCACTTTGGCGTGCCGACGTCGTTCGTTCAACATCAGTATTTTTAGAGATAGGTTTGGCCCACCGCCACCCGCATTTCGGCCTTGTACTTTTTTTCACTCTTCGAGAGGTCGAAGCGGCGGCGGGGGAGGTTACAGTCATCCTGACTCTGTGCACAAGCTGTGGGCGCAGAATCGGCATGGGGTGCGTGCCCCCTTAGAGTATACGCTTTGACAGCACTGCCTGTCCAGTGTCCGAGTGTCCGAGAGGGAGCTGTATTTAAGGACGAATCATGGTGGCAATTTCGTTAAGTGGCTCCTTTCGTCTACCCTTTCTCCCTCCTATCTCTCTGCTCACCAGACGGACGTGGACACCATGAGCTCGCACACCAACGAAATGAGATATTGGCGGAACTTCGCGATGCGACGGGGACACGAACAACTCGACCCCGAGCGTGTTTACAATGCTATAAGAGACATCTACGAGAACGATCTTCTTCGCGGCGGTATCCACAACGATCGCCATCGGCAAAGCGGGCCTCAATCGCCTATACATACACTGCAGGATCCCATACACGATCATGTATGTACTCCCCCACATATCCCCCGGGCTCATATTCACGCTTGCTATTACCCTCATGGCGATCAGTCTCACTCTCATCCCCATGCCCCGACATCGAATCCTGCTCACATTCCGAGACCGGTCGTACCCCCTGAGGCGCGGGTGAGCCCCGTCATTCCCTCTGGTATGTGTACTTGTGATCGGGAGCCTCGTCCATTGAACAGTTGTTGTTCCTTATCAGGAACCTCACTTCGTCCACCTCTTCAACAACGGACTCCCCGCCGTCGTCCACTGTCACCTCGCCAACAACAGTCACATGGCTCACATACACCTGCACACAGTCGAGCGACTCAGTTGGACTACGGCTACCCTCTTCCTAATCCCCGCTTAAATGAAGGTAATCGAATCGATTCATGTGTGTGTGTTTTTGTTCTTGGTACTTACGGATTATTATTATCACAGAACCCATAATCCCTGGCTACCATATGAATCCCCAATATGGACATCCTTCACCGTTTCTCCATGAAACCACCCAAATTCCGCCACCCCGCCGTCCTAACTCAAGATCACCACCCACGCCTGAACCATACGCGTTCCGGTTTCCCACTCGCCCACTGGCCTGGACTCCTGACCCCCGCTCTCCACAACAACACCCCCATACACCAGCAGCTGCTGCTGGACGGGCAGGAAATACTGAATCTGGACAAGAGTCTGGGTTAGGGCGGCAGCGAAGACCTGCTGCGCCACCGGCGCCAGTGCAGCATCTGCAGCAGGAGCCTCCACCCACACGTGCACCGCCACCGGCATTGTCGGTGCTGAGACGTCCCGCGCCGCCACCCCAGAGCCGTCCATTTTACGGGACTTTGCCACCTCTGTTTCCTACACCTGGTGTGGGTAGCATCCCACAGTGGAGTCCTGCTACTTGGCCACCGCCGCCATGGCCCACAGACGCACCTGTACGACTGGCGCCACATCTCATACCTAACCCAGTCAACCCCTATGTACCACAGCTGGAATGGGACGTGAGCAGGCACCCGTCGACGGCTCGACGTGTCACCAGTGCACACGTCACTATACCTCTGCACTCCACAGTGGGAGGAGGAGGTGGGGGAGGGGGTAGGGATGGTAGGAGCACGGGCCCGAGAGTAGACGAGCCCGTGACGTACCCCGCGTCCGACAGGATCATTGTATCCTGTGACCAAATTGGCATTATTGGCCAATTATGGGGTCCGATCGTCATCGAACGATCGGGAGGCAGAAGTGTCACAATTCGTGACCTTCTTGCGGGGATCTACGCATTCTTCCAGTCACGCGTCACGCGTGCGGAAGTGGATCGCATCTCGTCTCTCGGGCGAGACAACTACCGATCCATGGTGGATGCGTATAGGCGGCGGACGACTCGGAGAGAGCTGGGTGCGTTGAGGGATTGGGAGTGGAGGGAGGGGATGAGGAGGGTGGACTGTCTCGGGGAGGGGAGGTGGTGGTGGGGTGCATGGCTAATTTATCCGTATTATAATGATGGCGATGATAACCTGGAGGGGACTCCATGGAGGTTGCATTTGGGACTGATGGACTCTGCACATCGGAATGTTATTCACATATAATATAGTATAACCTGTGTTAAGTATGAGTTTGCGGAGAGGTGTAATGGGGATGTGTTGTGTTGAGTGCACTGTCGCGACGTATTCCAGGTCATTGCCATCATCAAAATATCAGGTATGCCTCATGCGGGGGGGCTGAGCGCGGATTCATCTGATGACGACCTACATGATCAGCCTGCGGAATTGAATTATTGCTAGGAGGGACGGATGTGATAAAATTTACAGATCATCATTGAGTCGACTTCTGTACAATGTTCCCGTACCAGTGCAGATCATGGCATATAGCCTTTCGTTGCGCGAGTCGATGGTGCAATGTGATCAACCGGTCATCGCTCAAATTACAGCCAAACGGGAGTCTCGAATTCTTGTCGCTGTTCTTGTCTACTGACCTTGTATGTAGCATACCTTCTGTTCGTCGTGGAAGCAGAACATTGCGTACTGGTTGGTAGCCACATCCGAGGTTCGTGCGTGCGTTCTGTTGATTCTAATAATATAATGGCAAGGCACCGCACCGTCCCTGCGAGTAAAAATAGAACGGAAAATCGTTAATCACTGCCGATAAGTATAGAACGGGTGCGATCATCGACTGACCTCAGTTGCAGCGGAACAAAAAAAACAAAAACAAGTTTACAGCCATTTGAATGCAACCGGACACTTCTACGGATGAACTCGTATAGCCTCGTCGACTTGGTCGCTGGTATAAAAAGAAATGCTTGTGATTCGGACAAGGATCAGAACAACAAAGATCCCTTCCTACTTCACTCCCTCCTCCACCCGACACTTTTTCTGCTTCCTAGATGGACAGCCTACCACCCGCACCGATCACCTCTCTCACACCCGAGCTTGCAGAGCAACTCCGTGCATGCGCGCTGGACGTGCTGTCGTACCTCGTCAAAACCAACTTTGCCACTACCTACTTCAGAGAATCAGACGCTCTCGCACGGTTTCGATCTGCGCTTCGTCCCGGCGATGGCGGTGTCGATCGTTTGTTACAGCAGCGAGATGTGGATGACGTGACTTGTTCTGTCCAGGAGGTGTTCGAGGTTTATCATTGTAACGTGGGACTGAGCATTTACGAGGACTACCTTCCCTTCATCTCGCGTTTCTTCGACCAGCCATGCCGAAAATCGTCGGTAGAGAACCTCATGGCTCCTGCTTCATCGCACACTCATCGGGTACGTCGGGAGGCGCAACGAAACATTTCCCCAAATACCGTCAGCCAGATCACATGTCGTTGTCCACCTCGGAGGCCATGAGAAAGTCGAACCCACCGACGAACAATGGCGGAGGGAAGAACTGTATCATGTATTCGTTGGGATACCGGCAGGTGGTAGCTCCGTTGAACGAGGACGGGGATGTGGAGGGGCGGATACTCGTTTGTTTGATGACGAGCGGCGTCATTCGAGTGAGCAATGGTATGGTAAGAAGCTGTTTTATGGTTCTCGTTTTTGAAGCTCCGAGCCGATGTGTTTTAGAGGTGGTCGAGAGAGACGCTATCCACTCAACCATAAAAGGTGGGTTACACATGGTAATTTCCACACAAACGCCTGAGTGATTTACCTTTGGGCGTATCATAGTCCCCAATTGCTCGTCCCCCCTGGCCGTCTCCTTCATCCAGAACTACAATTCATTCCTGTTCATGCACGCTCTCTTCGCCTTGGTGGAACCCAAGCTCGAGACTATCAGTACCTTGTTCACCACGACGTGCGGGGACCTATGTCGTGCCATACATGACCAATGGGACGACTTCATTCACTGTATCAAAACTGTGTGATACCAGACCTCGAAGGGATTGACCAAGTGAAGGAACACCTTCAGGTTCGTCGGCTAGATAGCGCGTATATGTAACGTCGATCGCGATGCTGAAGCCCTCGAACCCCCACAGCGTTTCCTTCAACCCAATCCCGATCGTGCAGAGGAATTGCGCAAGATCGGAAAGGCGACCGAAACGCCGGGATAGTTCAGACAGATCTGGCCCGAGCTACGTGTTATCCTAGCTACAGCCAGCGGTCCATTTTCCACCGTCATCCCAGAGGTTTGTATCACTGCTCACCTCGTTCTTGGGATGTTAAATATGCCGACACGCCAAACTAGATTAGAGACTACATCGGACCCAACGTTTCGCTCGAGACGTTAACTATTGCCAGTAGCGAAGCGTTCCTGGCGTTGGCGTACATCCCAGGGACCTCAGCTTGTATAAAGTGGTAGGTTCGGACGACGTCATCGAGTTTTTGCCTGTGGACGAACCCGAAGAGTCGAGATATCTTGCGCAAACGGTAAACTCTCTCGTTGCAGGCTCGCGTATGGGTCCGTGACTTATCGCTGACCCTTGTTTTCCCTTGTTTTTTTAAGTACCAGTGGAACGTCGACCAGGGTAAGAAGTATGAAGTGGTTCTTACGACGAGAGACGGATTTTGGCGGTACCGTCTTGGTGATGTCGTCGAGGTCGTCGGTTTTGATCCTCGTGATGGACAGCCCGTCGTTAGATATGTCGAGGTATGTTCAACACTCTTCCGATCAGTCCGTCATTTTTATTCCTAATCGTTCCTTCGTGTTGGTAGCGCCGAAAGTAAGTATTCTCGAGTTCTGCTGTACACATGAAGACGGCTCCATAACAATTTGTTTAGTCTGCATATCCGAATTGCGAACGAAGTGACGACAGAAACGCAACTGCGTAGCGCGGTCGATGCGACGTCGGACCTGTTAGGAGGGGTATCTGAATTCTGCGTTTGCCCTGATTATCGCGAGAGCGTCGGTCGGTATGCGTTTATAGTCGAACTACAAGTAAATCTCGGTGAGTTCTTTTCTCAGAAAACCACAGTAGATTGAGCTGATTTATCTTTACGCAGGAGCAAACGCCGCCACTGCACCATCCTCACTCCACGCCTCGCTCCAGAATCTCAACAAGAACTACCGCCGAGACAGTCTATCAGGGAAGATCGACGTACCCGTGGTGAGGGTGCTCAGACCGGGTACGTTTGGAGAGTTTAGGGAGTGGAAGATCAGGACGAGCGGTGGTGCTGCTGTTGGACGGGTCAAGGTTCCTGTCGTTGTTTGGGATGAGGGAAGTCGGGTGTGGTTGGAGGGACGGGTGGTTTGTGATGTGTGATGGTTGAACGGTGGTGCACTGTATAATTATTATTATTAGTTCTTTGGTTCGTTTGTTCAAGGAATGTTTTGGGACAGTACTTTGGCTGCTGCTTGGACGCTTGGACGTGGTTCTTGCACAGGTGCGCATCGCAGAACAGAATGATCAGTTCGTGGGCTCGGGTATTGGTGACTCTGTGAGTAGACCATACGGCGCAGTTGTGACGTACAAAGCAAGACCGGCCATTCCTCCTCGAGGATGCAGTTGGGGAAATGTGGACGTAGTAGATTCGGTGCATCGTATGGCCGGGAGGCAACAGAATCGGTGGTACACAGCTTCCGATGAGAAAGAGAGTCAACTTTGTGAGTCGAGCAGTTCAGAAAGCACCCTCGATGGTGGCCAACTGCCTTCCATACATTGAGCACGGTACGACCGGCTGCGCGTGTTTTCACGATCCTCCTTATGCACTCCTTCAGCGTGGCTAGAAGCCTTGTCAATACCTGTAGGATCGTCGACACTCTTCCCGTTATCGGTTTTCTTCCACTTCTTTGATTCATCGCTGCTTTATTGCTTCCGCCCAATTACTATCGTTCGTAACCAGAATCATAGACAGGAAGGGGCACAGATGTCAAACGATCAGTACTTTCTTTCTGTTGTGATGCGAGCCGCAGCGCAGACAAGGACCCACGGATGACCGGTTGACGGGAATTTGCCAGAGCTTCAGCTCGTCCGGGGCTCGTGTACCGCCCAGCCTATCCAATCCACAGTGTCACCCGCCTCGCTGTTATGGCTCGCGAGACGACCAGGACACGCAATCGCTGATCGCCGACGAATCAGCGTGGATGTTGGTCCACCCCCTGATACTGTCTGCGCATCGGTTTCGGGATCGACTTGTCAAGAACCGCTCGACGCTGCTGCTGAGGCCGAAGAGGAGTACCAACTGCTGCGACTGGCTGGGATCCCTGAGATGGCCGACAATCTCGAAGACGATACGGTGATGCATCCAGATGATGGCGCTGAGCATACATGCGACATCCCGGATGTCGGCGCCGATAATAACGCGACTGCGACTACGACTACGATTTCCGAGGAGGAACAGAAAGGCGAGAGCTACGACTCCGAAAGCCCAAGCAAAGATGCGGATATCGAGTCGGAGATTGTTCTGTGGGAACTCGGTGGCCATGGTTCATCGACTTTCCCTCCTGAAGAGTGTGCCAAGGGCGACGATAGTTCCGTTCATGAAAGCAGATTATCCCTCTCGTCACGTTCTGCAACGTCGGGGAAGTGTGATTCGTCGGCAGGTCCGAGTGAGGAAAAACAGGCCAGGCCCGACTTTCAAGTCACGGACACTGTTTCGATACCTCTAGCATCGATCGAGGACGAAAACGAGGAAGTCGATCCGCCGCCGGGTACACTGGTAAACGTAACGATACTCGTCCCCACTCATCGCCGGGCCCAAGCTTTTCGTGTGAAGCGTCTGGAAGAATTCGTCGATGGAGAACGGCCTTCCGACGACTTCTCTACAAGTAAACTAATAGCTGCACACGTCATCGATCCTCCTGCGCCGTCGAGAACGCATACGGAGGATGCTCGTCCGAACCTACGACTTTATACAAGTTGAGGTCCCTGGGATCGTACGCCAACGCCAGAAACGCTTCGCTACTCACAATAGGCACGTCGGACCCGACGTAGTGTCTAATCTAGTTAAGTGGACGTTCAGAAAGTCCACGTTACCAGGTTGATCATAGGTCGTCATCAGATGAATCCAGCAACCTACCAGCCGCTCGCCCACTCCGCAAGAAGCATATCTGATATTTTGATGATGGCAGTAACCTGGCATACGTCGCGACCGTGCACTCAACACAACACGTCCCCATAATACACATCTCCGCGATGAACTTCAACACAGCACAGGTCATATGTTAATAACATTCCGATACGCAGGGTTCACCAGTCCCAAGTTCAACCTCCACGGAGTCCCCTCCAAGTTATCATCGCCATCATTATAATACGGGTAAGTTACCCACACGCCCCACCACCACCACCCCTCCCCAAGACAATCCACTCTCCTCATCCCCTCTTTCCACTCCCAATCTCTCAATGCTCCCAACTTTCTCCGCGTTGTCCGCCGTCTATACGCATCTACCATCGACTGGTAGCTGTCTTCCCCGAGAGCGGAGATGCGCTCCACTTCCTTACGCGTGATGCGCATCTGGAAGAATGCATATATTCCCAGCAGTAGGTGCAAGGATACCTGTACGATGCGCTTCGGTGACATGCCGCCCGACGCTCTCCTTATTCATTTGCAACCCGCAGTCTACCCATTGACACTCGAACTTGGTTTTGTCGCTGCCGAAGGTCTCGTGAGCTTCTCTCAAGTGCACGGAGAACGATTCTCCGGGGACGAGCATACCACAAACATTATCGAAAACCACCCAGCCGCACTGATAGTACTTTTTATGAGGGTAGACTGGCGAAGCGCACCAGATTTTGCTGGTCTGGAGTGGGTGTCAATTGGGCGCGCCCTACGGATGAATGTGAATCACCTCGTGGAGCATTGGATGATTGCTGCTCACCGTGCTGAGCCGAATTTACGCCTTCTGAAATCATAGCTGTAAGGAGCCGAGGAGTCTGCCATGGTTTGAGCGAGTGTAAGACGGTAGACGGAGTCCTGCGGAGGGGAGAATCCAGGAGATGTCCCCCCCCTCTTGGAAGGGGACGGATTTACTGTCTATTTCAGGCAACTTGGCCACGTGAGAAAATTGTGTACAAAATCAGACCCCATCTTCGGTCGACCATATCTCGTCAATGAGCCACCAGAATTCCACAAAAACAATACTATTCGACTCGGAAAAATCCAAAGATTACATCCCGTGATGACCGATCGACCCAGAACAAGTTTTGACAATATTCATATTTCAGGGTTCGGGGTTTCCTATCATTAGTTCAATCCTCAGCTCCTGTACTTAGTTCGGTGAAATGCAGTTGAGAATGATGATGTATTGATGATAAGCACTGTGTAGAATAGTGCAACAAGTGATCTAAACTATATCCTTTGGAAAAACCCACTTTCCTGACCTAATTGCTGCTAAATCTTCCTTGGCATATTGCATTATCAAGACAGCAGTTCCGACTTCAATTCCAAGCCAAGTTTGCAGGTCTGACAGTCCGAAGAAATCAAGTGTCAGCTGTGAGAGGCAGAGAAAACCTTTTGCCCTCAAGATAGGTCCATATGGTGCGAAGGTGAGGCCATCCTGGTTATGCTGTTCATGGTGGTCAAGGAATTAGTGATTTGCCAGGCCTGGCCTCAAGCCCTGAGCCGAGCCGAGCCGAGCCCTCTAGGGCCGGGCCCAAGCTGGGCCCCCAGGACGGCCTGTGGGGGCTTCAGGCTCGGCCTGGAGTTTGGCAAAGCCTGAGCCGGGCCCTTAAAAGCCAGGCCCAGCCGCCGAGCCGGGGCTTTGGTGGCTGATCGGGTACGGCAAACACCGGGACCTATAACAGTTATTAATCACCCATGTAAATACATATATGTACCCTTGAACTCTATTTGCAATCACCATACACTGCAATGTCGGACCCTGTGGTTACTAATGGTGACGTTGGTCAGTCGCGCCCTCGGCGTCTGCCAGCCCCCTCTGCGCGAATTACCTCTGCCGAGAATGCTGCCGAGCTGGAGCTCACTTCTCACAGGCAGGCTCAAGCAGCCATACGGAGGACCAAAAATACTTCCAAACGCAAGGCAGAAACGAGTCCTGACCCCTGCGAGGACTCTTCGACTGACAGCAACTCCGACATAGAAAACCTGCCACCAAAAAAAAGGCTTTTAAAAGGTGGGTATTTAGTTTATCTCGGATTGTGCGGTGTAACATATAACATAATCTCTATCGCTTACTAACTTAGGGAAAGCTCGTGATGTGTCAGATTTCATTTCGGATAACGCTCTTACCTCATCCCAAGGCCACCCTGGCCTGCAGGAAGAGAACGTGCCATTCGAACCCACCGACACAGATCCAGACGGAATTCTCCGGGATATCAAAGTAGTTGACTTGGACGAGTCGGAGGGCCCATCAAGGAAACTGCGTGTCGAGCACAGCCAGGACATCGACGCTTTTTTCTCTGCCGCGTTCACGATGGGGGAGAAAAAGTATAGAAATTGTGTGCCCTGCTCGTAAGTATTTCCTGTTTTTATTTACTAGACTATTACTGAGTGTTCTGCAGCAAGTTGAAAGGCAAGAAGGTTTCCATCGTTAACGAAGTGACCACTTTACG
Source organism: Pisolithus microcarpus (assembly GCA_024613185.1). Classification (NCBI taxonomy): domain Eukaryota; kingdom Fungi; phylum Basidiomycota; class Agaricomycetes; order Boletales; family Pisolithaceae; genus Pisolithus; species Pisolithus microcarpus. The sequence goes on along the minus strand of JANFAI010000002.1, from coordinate 683,540 downwards.
CCGGCACATGCAAGCACACCACAAGGTATATATGATCATCTCTGTTTTTTTTCTTTCTTTCACCAGCCACTGACAAAATCATAGGCCGAGTACCTTAAGTGGGCTGCTACCACCAATTTCGCCTCCATGTTGCCTGTGGATACCAAACGGCGCCGGCAAGAAATAGCCTTAAGTACCCAACCCAGCCTCGATGGTCATCTTGCTCCCAAAGACCAGGTTCTTCACTACTCGGAGTTGGCCTTTCGAGAAGTCGCGATCCAATGGCTCATCGAAACTGATCAGGTGCGCACTATATATTATTGTTTAACTCTCCATCGCTAACACACTTTCAGCCCATCGTCGTTTTGCAAAACCCCATGTTCAGACAGATGATCAACCTCGCTTCACGTGCAAAAAACAGTGTCAAGATCCCGAACTACAAGCAGACCCGACAAACAATCATTGATCTCTTCAAATCTCACCTCCGTGAGCTTCGCAAACGACTGCAGGTACGTTGTAGGTTGTATGAACTTGTTCACTCATGAAATTTATCTCAACAGAGCGAAGCTGTTGCAGGCAACGTGAACTTCACCTGTGACGCTTGGCAGGCTTCTAATGTCAATGGGTATTTCACCGTTACTGGATCCTGGGTAGAAGAACCATCATGCGGCATATGGAATATCGAAACCACACTTTTGGGTTTCATGCAGCTCAATAATGCACACAACGGTACTTGCCTTGGGCAGGCACTCTATAAGGTTGTTCAGCGTGTTGGGGTCTCCCATAAGGTGAGTTTAGACGAAGAAAGATTATATCTGATAAGCTGATATATGTACGGTTCCCAGGTTGGCTACGTCACATGCGACAATGCAACCAACAATGATATGATGATGCAAGAGTTTGCTGACCGTATTGTGTCCAACACGGGGGTGTCTTTCGATCCAAAGAAGCGTCGTCTCCGGTGAGAAACATCTCAGGTGCAATCAGACGAAACACTAAACCCATCCCAGCTGCATGGCTCATATTATCAATCTCGCCACTCAGGCATTTCTAGCCGCGCATAGCAAGTCAAAACATTTTGACCCGGCTGACCCCGACACCGACTTAACTGCTGCCGTACGAGATGGCGTCGATTGCGACGAGGTTGGCCTTGTGCGTGCCATCGTTGTCAAGGTGAGTTTGTTATGTACGCAGTACGATGGAGCCAGCTAATAACCTTCTCATTTTTACTCCACAGGAACGCTCTTCTGCAAAGCACAAAGAGTTATTCCGGTGCCTTCAAATGTGCACAGATGATGGCCGTGAACTCCAGAACCCCGGGGTGCCATTGCAACTCCTCCTTGATATGAAGGTCCGATGGTCATCTACATTCTTAATGCTTCGTCGTGCGCTTGATTTAAAGAAGGTCAGTTCCCAACCCGTCGTTGGCGTCGTATGTCATTGTACTGATGACTTCGCAGGATGTTAATCGTTTCGTTCGCCATCTCAGCCTGCAAGAACGTGATGCAGACAAGTGCCGGAAAATTATGGAGCTTGAATTAACAGAGGTTGAGTGGGTTCGCATGCAGCTTTTGCTGTCCCTCCTCAGTGTATGACGTTTTACATATATCACAACTGTCCTGCATATTCACTCAGTCCATAGTATGCTGAGAAGGCCCAGCATGCATTCTCCTCAGAACAGGGCCTGGCACTCCATACAGCACTTCCCGCCTTAGAAGCGCTTCACAAGGCTTGGTCGACCCGCAAGAGTTCAGCAAAATATAGAGACTTTACCAGCGGCCTGAATGCGGGGTTGACCAAAGTCAGTGTGTATTACGAACGGACTGCAACATCCGACGCTCATATCATGGCTATGCATACGCATTTTTTCTTTCTTGACAAAACTGCATATTCACGACACCGTTGACCAGTACTCGATCCCGCACAAAAGTTGAACCACATCTGGACCTACTGGGGGGAAGAACAGCTTGCGAAGGTTATGCAGTATGCCACAGACATAGTGCGTCACCACAACACTAACATTTGATATGCTATCACTGACGCAAAGGAACAGTACAAAGAACGCTACAATTTATTGCACAAGGGCGCTCCGACCTTAGCAACTGCAGCCGCAGGCCAGCGGGTCACGACCGACAACCCGAAGTTACGTGCCCTCCTTAGCGAACTCTCTGACGAAGAAGGGGATGAGGCATCGTCCTTCACAGCTGATGCAGACAGTCAATCCAGTGACCCCTCCCAGCCATGGCTCCAAGGCTTCCATGCCTATCTCAACACGCATGAACATCTGGGTGATCTTTCTATTGTTCGCTGGTGGGGTATCAATGCCCCCTGCTACCCAGTTTGGGGTTCTCTTGCGAGGGACTTCCTCCCCATCATGGCTTCATCGGTTTCTTGTGAGCGCGCATTCTCTTTGGCCGGGATTACTATTAGCAAGCACCGCAACCGTCTGAAGGCCAATATCGTCGAAGCATTGCAATTCTTGAAGTGCCTCGCCAAGAAGAAGCTCCTCTTTCGTGAAGACCCATCCGTTGTCTCAGATGCCAATCTGCTGGATGCCCAGGTATCTACCTCAACTACATGCGCTGACGATGGTTTAGATTTGATTGATGACATGGATCTTGAGGAGGGGCTGGGTGACGAAGACGAGGACGAGGACATCTTTGTTCAATCATTGGCTGACGTTTAGACATTTGGCATTACCACTCCCCACTCCTACTACAGTAACGTTTCCCTACCAAATTTGTCCTGTCGCGTCATGTACCATTAACTCTTTTTTGCTGTGTCCTGTACCACTAGTAAGCCCCAGCTCAGGCCGTCAGGCCGCGGCTTTGGGCCGAGCCGAGCCCTTATATAGGGCTTTTGGCGGCTCAGGGCTCGGCCCAACTATTTTTCAGGCCGTGAGCCCCCACAGGCCGGGCCTAAGCCCCGGCTTTCAGGCCGAGCCGGGCCAGGAAAACACTACAAGGAATGTGAACCAGCTGACAATATCGGGGATGTCAGTGATGGGAATGTTTGGGTGGGGGCTTAGGGAGGGTGTGTTGGATGATGACGGTGTGAGATTGCGAGTGTCGCATGGTGATGTACTTCGAAGCTGAACCTCAGTACTGGTGGAGAGCAAGGGTTGCCCATTGCCAATGCCTTGGTAGCCTGGGGGGACCCATGGTGGCAAGACAATCACAGGGGGAGGGTAGCCATATGACCCTGCTGGCCCAGGAAGTCCCAGATGTGGCATTTGCATGGCAGGATTTGTCACTGAGGATGAGCGGGTACGTGGTCGTGCATTTGGAAGGATGATCTTTGGTGGTTTCTCATCAACAGAGCCATCACCATCCATCTTGGTTTGTTTCGTATCAGTACTAGTATGAATATAGTTGAATAAATGAGTCACTTACGATTTCAAGTGCCCAGAGGGACAAATTACCATGCGTCAGTGCATAGCAGATACCTCCATTCCCAGTGTAGCAGTAAGTTGGGCTTTCAGGACCTTTTGAGTGGATATCACATCGCCACCGTTCCTGGAGCTCAGCAATCAGCTCCTTGTGGCGTACACCACCTTCCAGCTGGCCACTGGCTTGTACAGATGGTTTCTGTTTTCCCTGTGCGACTGCTTGTGAGGTAGCACCCTGCATGAGAAATTTGTCAGTACTAGCCCACTTGAATGCGTTGATTGCTGTAGTACATACTGTTTTATGACTATTATTGGGTGCTGGATCTTCAGTGTCTGCATCTTCAAAGTATATGAGAACATTCTTCAGAGGGCAGTTGGACGGCTTTCCATTGGCAAGTCGTGGTGGCACAATCAGGGACCTCATTCGATCCTTGAACATAGCAAGTTCATCATCGTTCTGTATTGAGATTGTACCAGCCTTTGCCTTGTCAGAGTCCAATCGATATCGCAGTTTGACTAAACCTGGAAAGTGTCCCAACTTCTCAGCGACTGCAATATGAAGTCCATCCAGTGTGATTCCAGAGGGTATTTGCAGTGGGGAATTTGATCCATCTGATTGACGAACAGCACCCTGAATGACAAAAGCTAATGGCATCAAAAGCGTGTTAGCCAACAGGTTTGAATTAGTCTCAATGTACAGGTATGCGACTCACAGCATTTCAGTGGATCATATTCAGAGCAGGTGCTCCCCATGGCCTTTCCCTTGAAGGGTTTGGATACTTGTTCTTTGATAGGTGCACGCACCATGCTCTTTACTGCCCTGGGATGGTATTGCATGAGATCAAGACCAGAGTCCTCAGAGCTCGAGTCGTCATCACTGCTTGCAATGTTATCCAGGTCAAATTCCTCGCCACCTTCTGCAACATTACATGCTGTCACATCTGAGTTTCCCCCACCAATAGCAGTAAGAATCTGCATGGCATCTTGAAGGTTACCGGATGGGAAGTCGGTAGCAGCATAGTTGTCATCATATACCTCATAGTCAAACTCAGGTATCGGTTCCAATGGTGTAGTGACTGCAGGAGGGGGGACATCTGCTTCACATTCACATGACTTTGACTTGCATTGCCGCTTTGCCTGGTGACCACTTGACAAAGTACGTTCCAGTTGATTTTGTTTCTATAAAAATATCAGAGTAGAACCTTATCTGAGGAGACAATGCAGACGCACCTGACACTGGGAGACCTGATGATTATTGGGAGGTGGGATGCTGTTGCCACGTGCAGGAGGTGGGACACTGTTGCCATGGGCAGGAGGTGGGATGCCACCACTGTGGGTGGGATGTGCATGACTCTCTGCTGGGAGACACTCGTTCACGCAACCACTCTCCATGCATCTTTGACATATGTGGGATCCAGCAGGGAACTCACAACGGACCTTGCGGGCCTTACATCTAGGGCATGCTTGAGCGGGTTTCCTGCCTGAGAAATCATGAGCAGAGTGACTCATAGTGTTTGAGCCAGTAAATGGAACTTACCTCGAGTAGGCTGGTTTGGAGCCACCTGTCGAGGATCATCTGCTGCGACAGAATCAGAGTGAGCACGTCGCTTTCTTGCAGGCATGAACGTTCAAGTCCAAGTTGCTTACCATCAGCTGCACGTGCAGCTTCCTGTTTACGTTGCAAATGTACATACACCTCATGTTTGGGACATTTGCTAACTACAAGCAAGTGAGGGGTTTCATATACAGTGTAAAACGACATGTAGAAAACACATGTACTTAGATGTAGCCACAATGTGCATACCAACCGAGAGAATCTTGAGGAGTGATGGTATACAACGACTTGAGGAGCATGACATAAATTTCTTCGTCTGAGAGCATTGTCATTGCCATTCACATATAGTCCCCATTTCGACGAAGGTGGTATTTCATTGCAGAAAAAGCGAGTTCAATTGGATTGAGGTCGGGAGAGTATGGTGGCAAAAATTCACAGCGCATACCACTACATGTACAACGCTCAGCTCATGAATTCGAAAACAAAATCATAGTAATTACCTAGCTTCGATCATGTTTTGGATATCACCATGTTTGTGGATTTGGCAGTTATCCATCACGATCACCGAGTTTGGAGCTGGGAAAGGCTGCATTCTTGTGAGCAGGCCTTCGATAAACTGTGCAAACATTTCAGCACAAAATGATCCCTCGACGACGTCACAGTGAAGAATGCCGTCTTGCAATGAGAGGGCTGGAAGAACAGAAAAGCTTCGTAATGGTCAGCAACAGTCATGATGACAGAAATGGGGACTTACCGCCGTCCCCACACAAAAAATGCTTTACGTTGGGCTTTCATTCCTATGATTGACCAAGCACGCCCACGGTATGTCGTTCTGCGATCAACCGAACTTTCATCGACAAAAACGAGCTGTTCTGCTTCATATTTTCCAATCCTGGCAATATATTCGAGCCGTTTTTGAGCTGACCGTTCTGCAGCAACACGTGTGATCTATTTAGATGAGCAAGGGTGATAAACACTACACATCATAATTTCCTACCTTCTTCATTGTGAATCCGGATCGATGAAGTGTGCGCCACACTGTCGAACGTGAAACCTGAACACCACACGAAGTTGCAAGCATCTCTTGAAGCTCATCGAGGTATAGATCAGGCGTCTTCTGAATCGTTCCAAGGAGAAACTGCTACAGTAGGTAAGTGACCCACAAACAGAAAATTCAAGGCTTACTTCAACATCAACATCTCGTAGATGCCTGTTACCTTTGCGCTCATCCTCAGCTGGTGGCTCTTTTGTGTCAGAAGTTGTCCCATAGGTGTGAAAATGCGACAGCACCCATCTGACAGAATGGGTCGACAGGTCAAGACACATTGCAATTTGTTCATTATTGAGCATCCGGGATAGCTGCACGATGGCCTGTTGCATCTCAGATGAAATTTTCTGGCCTTGGCCCATGTCTGTGAGGGCACCGGAGGTCAATAACTTTTTGCTACATGAATCCCGAACCCCAAAATACCAATACTCTCAGACTGTGTTCTGGGTCAACCAGTCAGCACGGAATGTGTTTGCTGGGCTTGTCCGAGTCGAATGGTATCGTTTTTGTGGGATTTCAGTGGCTCGTTGATGAGATATGGTTGACCGAAGATGGGGTCTGATTTTGTACATAATTTTCTCACGTGGCCAAGTTGCCTGAAATAGACAGTAAATCACCCTGGAGAAATGGACACGTGTGTGCACTGGTCTGCATGGCACCAGGAATGTTCAAACCCATGCCCTCCGACTGTCCAGCACTTAGTGTTGTTGTGGTAGTCACTACCTGCCAAACGTATTGTTGTGTGTCCATGGTCCATGATGGACACACCAAGGTCGGACCTCGTGTAATGTGTCTTTTGTTCTTCTGATCCGAGCTAGATGTAGATTTAGTCATCTTGCACATACCTTCAGTCAATTACAAAGAGATGGCTTGTTCCATCGCTTCCGTCACCAGAAAACTTAGCATTGCCAAGAAATATTGCAGCCAAGGCAGGCAGCCACTGCGGCACGCTAGCATGTGGAGAATTGTGTGCAATGTGCGAAATGCTGTGCAGTGCTAAGTCAGTCTGTAATCTGTTTGTGCACTCTCACTACAGCTAACAGAGAAGTAGCCCGAGTCGCTCCCTTAGAGCTTGTACGGATCGCACAGTTAGCCCAAGTTTGCAACCTGCTGGGATTGTTCATGTTTGATGGGTGGTGGAAAACTCCAGACCAATTCATCGGAGATTGAAGTGTGGTTTTCTTCCCAATGGTAGTATGTCATCCTCACCACACCTTGCCTATGCTAATACTCGTCGGGAACACATCCGGCGAGTGCTCATCGAACTCTACCATATCTTAGAATCAAACTTTGCAGCGCTGATGGCAACAGAAGATCCAGCAGTAGATGCTGAACCCAAGCATGCTGATTGGAGTATCGAGGAAGTTGGTGTGCTTGTGCAATACTTGCATGATCATCATGCAGAATGGGGCGATACCGGCAATTTTCATCAGTCAACATATGCTAATGCTGCAGGACATATCTGCCTGCTCCATGTCTCTGGCAAGATCAAAGATCACAAGAACGTATCGATCAAATGGGGAGCGGTAAGTCCACTACTTCCTACGCAGTGTACTTTACTGACATCCGACATAGATCAAACAAACATACAATGCAATCATAACTTATCGTAGCAAATCAGGCAAACATTGGGACAATGAACATGGCGCTAATATCAGTGGGGCACTTGCAGGGGAGAACTGGAGCAAGTATGTCACCGTGAAGGTATGAATTCCATATTGATACACGATCGGCCTTCCCTGAGTTTTACATAGGGAAATGCACTCATGAGGCCATTCCACAACAAGGGCTGGGAGTACATTGACTTTTTGGAGGATATTTTCCTGCAGGGTGGTGCCACCGGCGTGCACGCATTCCATGCTGGGACATCACAATATACGGTTCCTACTGCAAGCACTGAAGATAGTAGTTCCACCCCTGTCCATTTTCATTCCACTCCTGCAACGTCCCCTGCATCCTTTGGACCTGCAGCCCCCGCTTCTAACCTCCCCATCTCCAATCCTCCCATTTCCAATCCCCCTGCTCTGAATTCCCCTGCTCCGAATCCCCCCACTTCCAATTCTGGTGGAAAGCGCTCGTTTGCTGCAATGTCTTCTGAGGTTGCGGATATGACATCCCCCTCACTCCTCTTCTCGGACAATCGTCCCCCTCAAACTTTGGTTTCCGTTCCCCCCACTGGCAAGCGCAGTCGAACGTCAGCTCAATCGGCAGGCAAGGCAAAGCCTCAAGCACCTCAAGCTTCTCACATGGTTGCAGTCATTGCTGTCGACAATACAATCTGGCGCTTGGGGGATCGGCTTGCAACTATGTTCATGGATCCCCTCATCGCTGTTCAAATGGCCACTACTATACTCTACAAGGATCCTGAGATGCCTGCCATCCACCATTCGTTCATGATGCATCAGTTTACAGGTAACTCCAACTCTGCAGTGGCTTATATCTCTTTACCTGATGACAAAGCGCAGCATGAATACGTTGCAGATATGTATGTCAACTGGAATGAAGTGGGGGCGAGCAGCACTGCCAGCCAAAATTTTATCTTGTAGCTACATCTCATGTTGTTCTAGCTGTTGCCATGTAGTCACTTTGCAATGTCTTGTAGTCTCGTCACAATTCTATCTCTTTGGCTATGCATACTTAGATTGATTCGAAGCGACATGTGATGAATTGAATTGATCATGAAGTGATCATGAACGACAGGTAAAAGCTACAAGACTATAACATAGTGCTAATTTCTTCGATGAGATCTGATTCATCATCAGATACGGCGTCCATATCCCTCTGCACACGTTCCACCAAGATGGACTGATAGTCAGTCCACATTGCAATCACAATATCATCGCGTATACTGCCACATATAGTAGTCACAGTTAGTCACAACATATGAGTAGCCCATGCGCCACATTGCCAACACTTATGGAGAGCCCATGGCGGGCCTGTCAAATTAATTAATACGTGACAAATAGGCGGGCCTGAGTACCCAGAGTGACAATAACAAATGAGCAGGCCCTTCAAAGAGGTGCAGGAGGAATGCCACCACACATGAGCAGGCCCACGACGGTTGGATAAGGCAACATATGGATGGGCCTAGCAGTAAGGGATGGAGTGAATACTTAGAACATATGGACTGGCCAGCCTAGTTGAAACAGCAAAGGCGATACCAACAAATGTACCAGCCCGTCCGCGAAAGCAGATAGGACTGAACAACTCATGGGGCGGCCCATCCATGATGTGAAGGCAAGACCGTGCAATTCATGGATGGGCCTGTCCAGGGTGTCAAGTAGGAGTTCATAGCCCTTGGACAGGCCTGGCCATGCAATGAAGGGTAATAGCGCGCAATTCATAGACGGGCCAGTCCAAGGTATCAGGTATGACTGCATAGCCCTTGGACGGGCCTGGCCATGTAATGAAGGGTAATAGTGCGCAATTCATGGATGGGCCAGTCCAAGGTATCAGGTATGACTGCATAGCCCTTGGACAGGCCTGGCCATGCAATGAAGGGTAATAGTGCGCAATTCATGGATGGGCCAGTCCAAGGTATCAGGTAGGAGCGCATAGCCCATGGATGGGCCTGGCCATGCAATGAAGGGTAATAGCGCGCAATTCATGGATGGGCCAGTCCAAGGTATCAGGTAGGAGCACATAACCCATGGACGGGCCTGGCCATGCAATGAAGGGTAATAGCGCGCAATTCATGGGTGGGCCAGTCCAAGGCACCAGGTAGGAGAGCATAACCCATGGATGGGCCTGGCCATGCAATGAAGGGTAATAGCGCACAATTCATGGACTGGCCAGTCCAAGGTACCAGGTAGGAGAGCATAACCCATGGACAGGACAGCGCAACATATGGACGGGCCCCTCCAAGATATCAGATAGGTTTGCATAACTAATGAATGGGCCCAGCCATGATATGCAGGTAATACTGTGCAACTCATGCACAGGCCCGTCCAAGACATCAGGTAGGAGCGCATACCCCATGGATGGGCCAGGTGGTGATATGAAAGTTATACTGCGCAACTTATGGACAGGCCCGGCCATGACATCAGGTAGAAGTACATAACCCATGGGCGAGCCTGGTCGATCTGTGAGGGCAAGACCACGCAATTCATGGACAGGCCTGTCCAAGAGATCAGGTAGGAATGTGCCGCTGTAGGGAGTCCATACTCCCTAGGACTGAAATCATCAGTTGTTAGCATCATCCTCACCCCCCTAGCCAGCCCCCGCAGGTCCACCGCCCTTCAGAATCCTTGCCGCCGCTCCACTCTCGGCTATCTTGGCTAAGTCGAGCGCTTCCTTCGCTTACTAATGCCGCCGCCGCCTAATCAGGAAGTAGCCCCTATTACTGACACTTACCGCCGCAACGAGTCGCCGCCCACCCCTATTCTCGACTCCACATGACGTCCAACCCCTATCTACGTCGGCCTTCGGCCCTTTGTGCGTATATCACGTGTCTTCTGACCGTCAGCAGCCCCACTCCGACACTTGTGACGTCGGCAACTTGGCCTCTATAGGACCCACTCAAGTCTCCGATGCCCGCCACCGCCAGTAGCACCGCCGCATCGCCCCAGACCGCCACTAAGAGTCCCCGCATCGTCGGTCAGCGGTCTACAGTCACCTAGGCATGTTCTCCTTCGCCGCCTCCCTTTCCTTTTGGCTTTTCTTGCTTTCTCTCCCCCTTCCTTTCGTATCTATGTTCTGTAGTGCCTTATTTCGGCGCTTTTCTTTCATGTTTTCCTTGACATATGACGTCTCCGAAATTCGCCGAAATGTACCTTAGTTACAACCCCTCCTACGCTACAAAACACCGCTGTACTTAGGAAAAATATACCCACCTTTCTGGCGTCACGATCTGTGTGTCTAAGAGTCATCCTGAGTCCCCAGAGTCGCTTTCAGAGTTTTCTTCGAGTCTTCTGAGTCCATTTCGAGTCCCCAGAGTTACCCATCGAGTTCTACCGACGATTTCGAGTCTCCTTGCATCTTAAAAATTCCGCCAGCCCTCTGAGTCATCCCCTTCGCATCTACTGATTTTTACTACAGTCTACAAGAGTCTACTTTCGCTGCCGACCGAGTTCCTAGCTTCCCAACACCGCCTAATCGACTAGAAAAATCCCTCTTCGCCCATTTTGGGGCGGAATTTCGAGTTCTTCGCCACCCACACTTCCCCGACCTCAGGGAAAATTTCCCAGGCCCACCAGTTACCTCCCCTCAGTCTCCTTCCGACTCACGACCCCTTGGGACGAGCCTAGGTCTACCCTACAGCTTTCCCCCTTTTCCCCTTTGCACTCTCGCAAGAAGAGTAGCCCACATCGTTTTGGAGCCCACCGCGAGGGGTCTTCAGATCTGGAAAGGAGATCTCTCCGACCTACCCGTCAAAGAACCGAACTAGAAGAGCTCTTAGAGCCCTTCCGCCGCCTCTCTATTTCGTCTTCTGATTTATTCGTGCCGTCTACTGATCCCAGAGAAATCTCAGAGCTTCATTCCTCAGATACCGAGTTTCCGCTTGAAGAACCCCTTCCCGTACCAGATCCACCATCTACATCGTTCCTTGATATACCAGGTGGCTTTGAGATCGACGAACCCTTCGTCCCGCCACCAGACCGCCAAGAACTATCGCCTTTAACCGACCTCTCGTCCACACCGTCCCCATCAGCCTCCGCCTTCGCAGCGGAACAGCTTCTTATACCATCAGAATCAGTTTCCTTTTCCTGCAGTATATTCCCGCCCCTGGTTCGAATCCCACCACAGACTTCTGCCCCAGTCCCGATTCCAGTTCGAAATCTCGTCTTGCCACCGCCTACCCACATACCGACCGCCATGTCTGCACCTACCGCTCACCGCGAGATGCCGCTGAGGGGTTCTAACAAAGCCCCTAAGTTTTCAGGCAAAACCAAAGATATATGTGCCTACTTCGAAGACGTCAATCAGATCTGCACTGATGCAGGAATCACCGACGAGAAACTTAAAATCAAATGGGCCATTCGTTATGCCGACCGCAACGAGTCTGAGCTCTGGTCGTCCCTCGATTCAGCAGCTAACGACGACTGGGACGCCTTTGCAGCAGAAGTAATGAGTTTCTACCCTGGTGCCGACGTTAAGGGCCGCCAATATACCAAAGCCGACCTCGAAACCCTCCTCCATCACCAAGTTCAGAAGCCCATGTCCTCCCTCGACGACCTCGGCAAATATGTTCGAGAATTCCGCCGCATCGTCGCCCTGATCAACAAAAAGAAGAAGCTGACAGAAGACGTCATCAACGAGAAATTCCTCGAAGGCTTCCCTCCCAGATTCCGCAACACGTTAGCCACCCGCCTCCAACTCAAAGATCTAGACCATGATGTCGACGACCCCTGGCCCTTCGACGAAGTCTACAAGCAAGCCACCTATCTTCTAAGTGGTGCTCGTCGGAATATCGCTCAAGTCGACAGTTCAGCTCTATTCCCCGAGTCCTATTCACAGCCATCTGCTCCACCGACCATCCTTAAACGAGAATACGTCCAAACCGCCGACCAGCAGCAGGCGCCACCGCTTCGTCAGACCCAACCTCAAGAGCAACAGTTTTGCCGCCCTTTCGATCCCCGCTGCTTCTTCTGCGGCAGCACCGATGGCCACAGGACCGCTGAATGCAAACTGTGCCAAGAGTATGTCCGCCAGGGGAAATGCGTGCTGATTGGCGGTAAGGTTTTTATGAAGGATGGTTCTGACATCCCCAGGTCTGCCGCTGGGCGGAATTTCAAAGAAAAGATCGACAACTTCCTAGCCCTTAGAGAGTCCATCATGGCGTCGGCAAATCTAGTCTCCATCCAATCCCCAGGCGCCGCTTCATCGTCTAGAGGTCGAGATACCCCTCCCCACCTCGTCAATACTATGTTCTTCGGCTCTGAGGACTCAGCTGAATTTCAAGTCGAAGTTCACCCCTCATCTTATCTCGTTGACCAGGAGATAGAAGATAATGCCGACGAAGAAGATAAGCGTGCCCTTGCTAGAGCTTATGCTCAGGTCGAGGAGCTCAAAAACGCAATCAAGAGGAAGAAACCTGCCCGCTTCGATGGAGTGGAAATCCCGATGCGTCGTCCTCGTAATCCCGCCCCTTCGAACCCTGCTCCAGTCAACAATACCGCCTCTACTTCCAAAAATCCAACTTCGTCTAACGAAAATGTCGCCAATCCACCACCTAGAAACAATGGCACCGACCCTTCTAACTCTAAACCGCAGTCTAACTCTACCCCTCAGTTTCGCTACCAGAGCGGTTTTGACGAAGCCGCCACCACTAAGCGCCTTGTATCCCAAGTATTAGGAGCCAAGATCGAAATTTCGACTCAAGATCTCCTCGCAGTCAGCCCTGAAATCCGCAAACAAATCAAAGAAATGGCTATGATGAAGAAGATTGCTATCGGCAGTCTCGAGACCACGTCGGACACATCGTCCTCGTCGACCTGGGCATCATACGAGCAATATCTTGTCAAAGATACTGAGGGGAAATGCGTCAGCTTAGCCACCGCCCCTCTTCGTGCCGTCGATGGGATTCTGATGGACAAACTCAGAGTCGAGTGTATTCTCGATAGTGGATGCCAGGTAGTAGCCCTTAGACGCGAGTTGTGGGAGGCCTTGGGTGCCCCCCTGTGTTCTGACATGCGTATGACTCTCGAGGCCGCTAACCAGTCTAAAGAGAGTACCCTAGGTGTCATAGAGAACGCTTCTCTGCGCATCGGTCCGGTAGAAGCTCACCTCCAAATTCAAGTCATAGACCGAGCCCCCTTCGACCTCTTGTTAGGCCGCCCATTCTTTTGCCTACTTAGCAGCATATTACGAGACTTCCCCGATGGTGAACAGTCACTCGAAATTCGCGACCCCAACTCAGGGCGGCAATTATTAATACCGACTCGACCTCGCCATCACCTACATCCCCAACCCCGCTTCGTTAATTCAGAGGACGAGGCCGAATATTTCTCTCGCCAAGAGTACCGCCGACACTTAGAAGGAGTAGAACAGGGTTTTTAATGTCGGTCAATGACTCGCCCAAGGTGCGAGGAGACCAGGACAACGTAGTATCCGTGTGTTCCCTCTATATTTCAGACCCCCCCTCTTCGTCTTCGGATTTCACCTCGTCTCTTCCTACAGACTCGAAAGAAAATACCGCTGCGGCGTTTCTTCTTGACTATACCGCTCCTAGCGCTCCTTCTCTTGATCCTTATGATTCTAGCTTTGTCTCTTCCGAAGATCCTTTCCTGTTCTCTACCAGTACTACCATTTCACCGCTGACACTATCAGTACTTCGATCTACCTTCAAGTTCGACCCAGTCTGTCACGTTTTAAAATACAAACCTGTAGCTAAGAAGGTCCGACCTATCCCGACTGCGATGCCTGTTGAATTCCGGGTTGACCGTCGGGAGGTTGGTAACCCTCTCGCAGATCTTCCTGTATTACCATACTGTCCCCCACCGTTCGTTCCAGGCTCTAGGTTCACGGCGGCGCGAGCAGAAGAGCTCGACCTCGACCCAGCCAAGTTTCTATGGCCTTCGGAATTGGAACTCGTTCGATGGCTAGTTCAAACCCACGAGACCGCTTTCGCATGGGAGACCTCAGAACGAGGTACTTTCTGAGAAGACATGTTTCCCCCCCTTAAAATTCCGACGTTGCCGCACAAGCCCTGGGTCGAGCGCAATATACCTATCCCGCCCGCTATATTTCGTGACGTCGTTCAAATCATCAAGGAGAAAATTGCTGCTGGCGTCTACGAGCCCTCGACTTCGTCATACCGATCAAAGTGGTTCTGCGTAGTCAAGAAAGACGGAAAATCCCTACGTCTTGTCCATGATTTACAGCCTCTAAATGCAGTCTCTATACAGGATTCAGCTGTTCCTCCCTTCGTCAACTCGATTGCCGAAGCCTTCGCGTGCCACTCTGTCTATGGCATTCTAGATCTCATGGTCGGCTACGATCACCGCACTATACACGACGATTACCGCGATCTAACCACCTTCCAAACCCCTATTGGCACTCTCCGACTCACCAAGCTCCCTATGGGCTACACTAATGCCATGCAGATATTCCATGGTGACATTTGCTGGATCCTAAAAGACGAAATACCCGAAGTTACTATCCCCTTCATCGATGACTGCCCTATCAAGGGACCTAAATCTCGCTACCAACAAACCGATGGTACCTTCGAAACAATTCTGCAAAATAGCGGCATTCGTCGCTTCATTTGGGAGCACTTACAAAATACTAATCGTGTTCTTCACCGACTACGACATGCAGGTGCCACCGTCTCTGCCAAGAAATGTGTAATCGCCGCCCCATCTATCGTGGTAGTCGGGCACAAGGTTTCGTACGAGGGGAGAATTCCCGACGAAACTAAAGTTCAGAAAATCAAAGACTGGCCCTATTGCACTAACGTCACTGAAGTCAGGGGCTTCTTAGGTCTATGCTCGTATTGCCGCATATTCATTAAAGACTTCGCCAAACACGCTCGTCCTCTCGTAGAGTTGACCAAGAAAGATGTTCCCTTCGAGTTCGGCGACGAGCATCGAGCGGCAATGGAGTACCTCAAGGCCGCCATCGTCGCGTCCCCGGCACTTCGATCGATCGATTACAATTCCGCCTCGCCAGTAATCCTCGCCGTCGACACTTCAAATATTGCTGTCGGCTATATACTCATGCAAGAGGATGAAGGCGGCAAAAGATATCCCGCTCGTTTCGGCTCAATCACTCTCAACGATCGTGAGCGGCACTACAGTCAAGCCAAACTCGAACTCTTCGGCCTCTTTCGGGCACTTCATGATGTGCGGCTTTACATATTCGGTGTACGAAACTTGGTCGTCGAGGTCGATGCGAGGTATATCAAGGGTATGATTAACAAGCCTGACCTACAGCCTAATGCCACCATCAATTGATGGATCGCTGGCATTCTGCTCTTCGACTTCAAACTTGTCCACGTACCTGCCGCTAAGCACGCTGCCCCTGATGGGCTGTCTAGAAGACCTAAAGCCGAAGGAGATCCCGAGGTTGATGAAGAAGAATATGAGGATTGGGTAGACGAGTGTGGAGCCTTCGCCGTTGAGCTCGTGAATCGCCGCGAACCAAAGTCTCGCTTGCTACGTCCCCCAGAAATCCCACTGTCGGAGTACTACTCACCTTCCAACCTACCTCAGGACGTAGCCATTTTTACCGCCTCAGAAATACCGCTAGAGACTTCCGAGACTGAAATACCACGATCCGAGAAGGCGAGGCAGAGAGACGAGAGGTTAGAAGTTGTGAGAAAGTTTCTAGAGACGAAGAAGCCACCAGAAGGACTGGAGGAGAAGGAACTAGAGAGCCTGGTGCAGCTGGCTACCCGATATTTCGTCAAGGGCGGAGAGTTGTGGAGGAAGGAGCCTCAGGGTTGTCACCAGCTCGTTGTTCGCCGCCACAAGCGGCTCGGCATAATTCGTCAAGCCCACGACGAATTGGGCCATAAGGGTATCTTCTCCACCCGCATACGTTTACTGACTCGCTTCTGGTGGCCTATGCTTGAGCAGGATGTTCGCTGGTACATCAGGACATGTCACGAGTGTCAGATTCGCCGCCTCGATCGAATCCATATTCCCCCTGTCGTCACAATTCCCGAACCTTTATTCTACAAAGCCTATGTCGACACCTTTGTAATGCCGAAGTCGAATGGGTACCGCTATGTCACTCAAGCCCGCTGCTCGCTCACCAGCTATCCCGAGTGGGCCATGCTTCGATCCGAGACTGGCAAGTCGGTCGGCAAATTCTTATTCGAGCAAATCTTATGCCGATGGGGAGCTGTAGCTGAAATAGTCACCGACAATGGCGCTCCCTATGTTCTAGCACTAGACTGGCTTTCGAAGACGTACGGCATTCGGCATATTCGTATCTCGCCTTATAACTCGCAAGCGAATGGTGTCGTAGAGCGGCGGCATTTCGACATCAGAGAGGCAATGGTTAAGAGCTGTGAGGGAGAGGCGTCGAAATGGTCAGAAGTCGCACCGACGGTATTTTGGGCAGAAAGAGTCACCGTCCACAAAGCTACGGGATTCTCTCCATATTATATGGCTCACGGTGTCCATCCCAGACTACCCTTCGACCTCGTCGAAGCGACATTCCTAGCACCCTATGAAGCCGAGTCCTATTCTACCGCAGATCTCATCGCCAATCGAGCTCGCCAACTACAAAAGCGTCCAGAAGATCTCCAGCTCATACACGATCGAGTCTTAAAATCCTGCTTCACATCGGCCAAAGACTTCGTATCCCGCTTCGAGAAAACTATACATGACTTCGACTTCGAACCTGGTACACTAGTCATCGTCAGAAATTCCCACATCGAGAAAGAGCTAGACCGCAAAACCAAACCGCGCTACCTAGGACCTATGGTAGTGGTGCGTCGAACTAAAGGCGGCTCATATCTTCTCGCAGAGCTCGATGGCGCTATTTCGAAATTCCGCTTCGCCGCCTTCCGACTATTCCCCTATTTCCCTCGCAATAAGTCTCGGATTGAGGTCACCCACCTAGTGGGCCTCGACAATCCCACCATCGACCAACTCGAGGATGACTCCCTGCCCGACCCAGAGCTCACTGGTGTCCTTAGGGACGAGTCAGATGAGTAACTATACCTTCCGTTTCATTTTCTCTCTGTTTTTCCTTTCATCTCTTTCGTTTATCTTTATAGACTCCCTACTCATACGAATATTCCGAAAGCAAAACTCACGAACACAAAACCTATAAAACCGAAAAATACATCTACTTCTTTCTCTTCTGTCATCTGACTTCGTAACCGTACTCACTTCTTCCTCTACTTAAAAGATTACCGACAACCAAAACAACGTCAAAAATAAATATAAAATAAAATAAAGAAATACCGCTCGTTCGCTTTCATCTTTTCCTCTGTATCCAGGACGTTTCCTTACTGTCATCTAACTTACGCACTTTCACAGACACTTGATGTCGTACCGAACCCGCAGTAGCGGCGATTTTTTTTTACATACCCTAGCCTACCTTACTGGTTTCTTCGATGTTTCGTCTGTTTGGGACGCGGACACTCGAATAGATTCTGCAGGACAAAAGCACAAGATACAAATACTTCCTATGGACCTTCCACAAAACTATCCCATCGCCACTTCTTCAACGACCGCAGCTGGAGCTTCGCCCTTCGAAGAGCAGTGCTCACCTGCCCCGCGTCGGCGGTCACTTGAGCCATCTGCGAGTATAGGTCGAGCAGGGTCTCCTCCCCCCACTCAACGGATTCCTCGATTGCAGCGATCCTTGCATCTAACTCTTCGAAGGGAGACCGCTCACTTGAATCAGCCCGGTGCTTACCCTTTCGAGCTCTCGGTACGTCTTCTTCGGGAAGCGGCGACGCACGGGGCGTGGTCAAGTCGATCTCCTCGACGTCGGCTGGGGTTTCATCGGTGCCCACGTTACCCTCGTCCAGTATCCCGCCGGGGACAGGTACAAACGCCGCCGAAACGTCGATGGTGTCGTGGTCAACAGGTGAAGGTGGAGGAGTTGGGTCTTGAGGGTTTGGGGTAGGGGTAGGAGTGGTTGGACGACTGGAGGGGAGGAATAGCGGGACGCCAGGTAGAGTCGAAACCGAAGCAGAGGGGATGTCTTGAGGCACGGGTAGGGAAGGAGCAGCCTCTGCGGCTGGTACGGCTCGACTTACGACTCGTGGACGAACCTTTAAAGTGACCTTTGGGGGGGCTGAAGACGATGGAGGGGGGACAGACGTCGTCCTCACCCTTTTGCTCGTCGAGGCCGATGACGCCGGGGGAGCGTCTGGATTCTTTCGCTGCGTGTCCTCGTCACCGCTAACTCACTCGAGAGGTTTTTGTACTACTCACCTTCCTGCCTGGTTTCCCAGCCTTACCGCACCTCTTCTTCCCGATGTGACATGCTTCGCACGCCGCCCCGTCCTTCCATACACACTCGACCCCACGTTTCACGCACCGCTCGCACGCCTCAGTCTCGACTTGCATACCGAGGATAGGCGCTTCCGTACACCCACCCGATCCCTGGGCAGCACTCTCTTCCGGACCGGTGGCAGCTGCTTCGATGGGCGCACGGCCCCCACTCGTTGACAAGTCCTGGAGCACAGAGAATCGTCAGATCGACTCGTTGCAGTGAGACATCATGTGGAACGTACCTTGTCGCCCTTGCTTCCTCTAGCAGCGGCTTTCTCTAGTTGCTGCTGAGACTGCCTCGTCGTCTCACTGCCTGCTTGCGAACCACCGGTTCTTCTTGGTGCTGGTTTGGGTTTCGACTTCGTAGCTCGTCGCGGGAATCGCTTCCGAAGGGGCACCAGCTCCAAGAAGCCGGACCCGATGGCTTCTTGTGTCTCCTCGGGGTAGTCAGGGACTTCAGTGCTCAGGTCGGCGGCAAACTGCCGCAGCCCCTCGATGTGGTCCTGTACTCCGTCTACGGTCGAGACACCCTGGGAACCGCATTAACGACTCACCGATACTTCATAATACTCGTCCATCCACTCCCGAGCTACGTCTTCTGCAGCCGCCTCATCGGGAATCTCCCTCATCAGGGACCCTAGTCTTTCCATGTTAGCGGCCCACATTTTGGGTATCAGCTCGCGTGAGGCGTCGGGGGAGAGGTATCTGGGCTTTGTCGAAGTCTTGGTTGAAGTGGCGGCCTTGGTCGTGGACATGTTGCAGAAGGGTGCAGTGGATAGCGGCAATGGTGGTGAAACTTAGAGAAGAAAGGACGAGTGGCGGCGTTTGTTTGGTATGTTTGGCAGCCCTTTGTTCCCGCGGAATCAATTTTTGCCACAGCACATGACCAAGTTCCCCGTCTCGCTTGCACTTGATCCGAGCACAGCCACATCACGTGTCTCATGGCATCCCGTCACTGCTCCGTGTCACCGCGTACCCCTGACCGAGGACGGTCAGTATTCGAAGACCCCGGGAGGTGTAGGGAGTCCATACTCCCTAGGACTGAAATCATCAGTTGTTAGCATCATCCTCACCCCCCTAGCCAGCCCCCGCAGGTCCACCGCCCTTCAGAATCCTTGCCGCCGCTCCACTCTCGGCTATCTCGGCTAAGTCGAGCGCTTCCTTCGCTTACTAATGCCGCCACCGCCTAATCAGGAAGTAGCCCCTATTACCGACACTTACTGCCGCAACGAGTCGCCGCCCACCCCTATTCTCGACTCCACATGACGTCCAACCCCTATCTACGTCGGCCTTCGGCCCTTTGTGCGTATATCACGTGTCTTCTGACCGTCAGCAGCCCCACTCCGACACTTGTGACGTCGGCAACTCGGCCTCTATAGGACCCACTCGAGTCTCCGACGCCCGCCACCGCCAGTAGCACCGCTGCATCGCCCCAGACCGCCACTAAGAGTCCCCGCATCGTCGGTCAGCGGTCTACAGTCACCTAGGCATGTTCTCCTTCGCCGCCTCCCTTTCCTTTTGGCTTTTCTTGCTTTCTCTCCCCCTTCCTTTCGTATCTACGTTCTGTAGTGCCTTATTTCGGCGCTTTTCTTTCATGTTTTTCTTGACATATGACGTCTCCGAAATTCGCCGAAATGTACCTTAGTTACAACCCCTCCTACGCTACAAAACACCGCTGTACTTAGGAAAAATATACCCACCTTTCTGGCGTCACGATCTGTGTGTCTAAGAGTCATCCTGAGTCCCCAGAGTCGCTTTCAGAGTTTTCTTCGAGTCTTCTGAGTCCATTTCAAGTCCCCAGAGTTACCCATCGAGTTCTACCGACGATTTCGAGTCTCCTTGCATCTTAAAAATTCCGCCAGCCCTCTGAGTCGTCCCCTTCGCATCTACCGATTTTTACTACAGTCTACAAGAGTCTACTTTCGCCGCCGACCGAGTTCCTAGCTTCCCAACACCGCCTAATCGACTAGAAAAATCCCTCTTCGCCCATTTTGGGGCGGAATTTCGAGTTCTTCGCCGCCCACACTTCCCCGACCTCAGGGAAAATTTCCCAGGCCCACCAGTTACCTCCCCTCAGTCTCCTTCCGACTCACGACCCCTTGGGACGAGCCTAGGTCTACCCTACAGCTTTCCCCCTTTTCCCCTTTGCACTCTCACAAGAAGAGTAGCCCACACCGCTAATTAGCAGGCCCGTCCATGATATGAAGTTAATATCGTGCAAATCATGCTCTGGCCAGGCCATGATATGAAGGTCACACCGCACAATTCATGGATGGGCCCATCCACGATATAATATAGGGCGTAATAACTCATAGATGGACCAGTCCATGAGATGAGTTGAGACCACGCAACTGATGGGTGGGCCCATCCTCAATAATGATATGATGGAGGGGATCATTATCACGGCTCATGTCCAAACGGCTTCAAAAACTGATGTTAAACAGTATTGACAGCATCGATCTATAATCATAGCAGATGCAGTAATAAATCCTTGGCCTCCCTATAAATAGCTAGATTACTGGTCAATCGATGCAAAGGACGATCTGCACCAAATGTCATGCGGTAAGGAGAGGACTGTTATCGCGGCTAATGTTTACAAGGATGCGCGGATGGCCATGCTGGTTTTCTGGAGCACGTATACTCAACAAGTATCTGATATTGATCTGGCCGTCTGACACAAGTGGTGAACCACGACAGACATCCATACCACTGAATTATGTTGAAGCATGGTTCAGCCATGTATGTGCACACACTACATACACCTTGGTTGAAGAAATCATTGTACAAGTAGACATTAACATAACAGATTCCATTCAGTAAACCAGTAATGAGCTCAATTAACATTACTTGATGCCTCAGATGTCATGATGCCGGCAATCCGTGGGAAATATTATTTATCACACATTGGCCCATCCGCATCGTGCACAACACTTCGTTTCGTTCATTTCCATCAACACATCACATCCATCCACCACTTTCCACCACCTCCAGCCTCAATCCACTATGAAGTTTGTCCAGACCTCAAAAGCACTCGACGCCGCCATTGACCGTATTCTTGCCATTTTCAACCGGTTGGTTGTTAGCTTGGGTTCACTGGAGTCGGTGGAGAAGCTTCAATGTTGGAGAGAAGCAGTGAAAGAGATATGGAGGGAACTGGTGCGTCGTAACTGAATCATGCTGCTTCAAACCACTAATTCACGTTCTACCAATACAGGAATCTGTCAGGTTGATTGCGAGTCGAACTGACAACGTCCCCCAAATGCTAATTGGGGTAGACAAGTTCATTCACTGGAGGGACGACATTGGTGCCCCAGGAGTCCCCTTCCCTGACTGGCACAACTCCCTCTTCCCCACCCTGGACTCTATCGCAGGCCATCCATGGCTACTCACTGTCGAGAAACGGTACGACACGACCTGCCTAGGTTGGATGGTGCAGCTAGAATCTCCCATGGCCGAGCCAGTGCTAGTAGCAACGGCGACGACACCACCCAGACAAACACCCCCACTAACGACTATTGAGGAGCTGAGCCACGCTGACTCCGTCAATAAAGGTAAGGGAAAAGTCATGCCTGAGGAATCGGATGCCATAGAAAAGGAGTGTACTAGTCGACAAGAGGTGGACAATGATGGAGAGAGTGAGGTGGTAGAGAAGGATGTTGTGATGGACGAGGAAATGTCCGAGCCAATACGAGGAAGGCCCAGAAAACGAGGAAGGTCCCAGTCTGAATCGTGGCCAGCATCGACCAGACGCAAGTCCCAATCATGGACAAAGGGCTCTGGCAGTAAGGATGGAGAAAATATGGGTGAAGGTATGTCTGCGCCCTCAGATCCTCCGATGATGCCAAAACCCAAGTACGGCCGGGCTCAAGTCACTGCTCGCACCACCCCACCCCCTGATCCCAAGGCCTGCAGGACGTGCGTCAACTGCAAGGTTGTATGCACGTGGACTGTTGGAAACATACCCTGCAATCCGTGTAAAAAGCGGATGATTGGTTGTACAAAGGGTAACGTCCGCTGTGCGTCAACGGCTCGTACACCCAAGGCTCCCACAAGACGGCAAGCCACTCAGACACCTCGTAACCCATCTCATCCTCGAAAGCCAGCACCACTGCCCGCCGAGGATGATACCACAGTGCAACCCCCCCAAAAAAAAGCGTGCATTTCTCAGGGTGGCCAGGCCGATCAGAGCGGAGCGGGGGCTTCATCCTCTTCAGCACCCCAACGGCACGTTAGTAAGTATTCAAAAGTATACAAAACTACATCTTCTGACTGCATGAGATGTAGCTCTTGTCGTTCGTCCACCACCAGAGGCTGCCCCAAAACATGCCGTGCCACCCGTGATTCGAGCCAAGCTATCGGCCTATATTCCACTCCCTGCGCCACCCATTCCACCTAGCTGCGCATATTCACCTCCCCCTGAACTGACCCCCCCACGACTATCGCCAGTGGACGCTACAAATATATTGTACCATCGTCGATTGGATGCCATTATCCAGTGGCAAGACCTGATATTTGGCCAAGTTGATGAAATCGACAGGCGGGTGGCACAGTGGGAATGGCGCACATGGGGCTTGTATCAAGATCGCATGCAAGTGTTGGAGGGAGAATTGGCCGATTGCCGGTTGGCAGTGGGAACGCTGACCCGCGAGATAGAAACGTTGAGGGTGAGCATGCACAGTGCTCACCCAGCACAGACCGCTGGACCACCTCCCATTGATGAAGATCTTCTCGATCTTTTTGAACCGTCCAGCAGCAATGCCAAGAATGGGGAGGCAGAAGGATCCATTGCTGCGCAACTTCAGGGATTGGTCTTCGCTGCAACACAGAGTGGCAAGGAAATGGTGGTCAGCGGTTCTCAAGAACGGAGCCTGAACGCTCAAGTAGCAGTGGAGAGTGGTTCCGTGCCGGTGGGGAGTGAAAGCGTGGCTGCGTCAACGGGGAATGATGAGCAAGGTGGGACCGCAGGTTGTGCGGACGATCATTAATAGACATTTGCAACCACATACTGTACGATAAAACCCCATTTAAGTATCTATAATATTGGAAGCGCAGTCGATGCTTCTCATAATTCACTGACATGTCTGAACGTTGCCCCTCAGTGGAACAATCGCGGTGGCTATACTCGCGGAATATTCACACCTGATACATGTGCCATATCAGAGTCGACTATTGATTATGCATATGTTCTATAAGATCTGATAATTACAACCGACATAAAGGCTGCCCGTAATGTAGTCTTCCATGACGTTTGCAAGCCGCAATTGTTGAAAGTCGCGGCACTGGATCTCCTAAAGTGAAGGGCGGTATGACTGCTTGGTACCATCACCACATTTATCTCTCCAACAGAGGAACCTCCTGAAATTCTTTCACAGCCTTACTATCGTTATGTACTGCTGATCCTGGGTAGCCCCGCGATTCCACCTCACATCGACTTGTGGGAGCTGGAGAAGTGGGACGGGCAATACATGTTTCACAGACCACTCATTTGTTTCAGCCCATAGTATATATTTAGAAGTTGTAAATGAATACCATACTTGTACAGTAACCTGGGATCCTGAGCATCCGCGATTGATGATTGCCCGCAGTGATTCAATGCAGGTGAAGCGGTTGATTGTATCACGGAAAGTGAACACAACAAGGGATGCCACAAGTTCTGTCATGTTTAAGAACTACATACCATGATTGAATGCTACATCATCTGGATTCATCCCCTGCCACGTCAATTCACCTTGTTCTGCAAGCTGATCATATACGGCCTGCTGCCTTGCTGCATAACAGGCAGCACCATGGTTGCCTGCTGATTTGTTTTCCATATATGTCCCATTCCATCTCTTCGCTCTGTATTGGAAATAGTTGATGACCCATTGAAATTCGGAGGTTACCAATTCTTCTTCCTCTTGCCAACGATCCTTTGCTGCCTTAGCGCGGAGCCAGTGAATGTGGTAAACTGTTGTTGGGATGCAATTGACAATTCAAAAAAATTACCCTAATAAAAAACATACATTCAGAGAGCCAACTCTTCGAATTTGTATCTTTGGGGATATCAATCGTCCAGAACCATGGAAGTTGGGAGCCGCGATGGTCATGTGCCCTCTGGGTAAAGGCGGCCACGCTTGTTGACAGGTGGGATTTTTGAAGTTCCTGGTAGCGCTCGAGGATGTCCGAGCCAGCTCCAAGTGCAATGATAGATGCCCAGCATCATCTGTAAATCACGGCATATTGTTTGACAGAGCTATTGATGGAATGAATCATTTGCCATGCCCACATTCTCATCAAATAGTTCGTTGCGGGTCTCACAACACCCCTGAATATCACTGCTTTGTCTGCCAATGCAAGACACAACCCATGCAGTGCATCATTTGCCTGTCCTGTGCGCAATTCCAACTCCATTTGTGCCAGTTGATGAAACTTGTTAGCTTTGCAGTGATCAATTCCAAACTTTGATGGAAGTGGCAAGCATGATGATGTGGGGTCATTGAATGAGTCTCTCCCCCACTCCTCATCTGCAGTACTATTGCTATCACCATTGGAAAGTATTTCTTCATCATCAAGAGTATCTGGTCCAGCCACATGGTTGGTCCTTCCATCCCACTCATCGCTCCACTCCATCTCATCGTCCATGCGCAGATAAATTCTTCCATCCGTGATAAATCTCAATCGCTCAGCTGCCAATTTATCTGCGTGACGAGCTATCGCAAGTCTCTTCAGCTCGGATTGGTTCTGTCTGCCATCCTTTCTATTTATGTTTAAAATGATTTCTGCCTCTTCAATTGCTAGGCCGCATGTGATCCAACTTGCGGCTCCATGGTGAACCCCCTGTTGGGTTGATTTCTCCAGTAACTGCAGTTCAAGTGCATGCACTGTTGGAGCTTTGGATAACTTGTAAATATAATTCACACTGTGCGCAATACAAAAACCGCGATACCTTTCTTCAATTGGATTTCAAAGACATCCATGACTGATGGGTCATGGATACGCCGATGGAGAGCAGCCTCCTCTTGCTTGCTCCAACTCATCTCTTGAATTGGTGTGATAGCCTTGTTGAACCTTTCAAAGGCTTCACAGGCCAATACTACAGACACCCACGCTGTCTTGAGCTTCCACGATAAGCTGTCAGCTATGAATATGTCAGAGAGCCCTCAGATGTCATCCTTGGTTTCCCATACCCATTTGGATCATTTTCATGAAGTTGGAGTTGTTCATCTGGAAGTCCAATAGTTCTTGGCGGTGGGGGGAGGTCATGCCACGAGTTGATGCTGACACTATGTTCAATGTGGACCACAAAGTCTCGATAATTTCACCATCGACCCAACCAGAACCTTTGATAAATAGTGGCGAATATTGCGTATAGCATTCCTTTTTGTGGCCATGAACATGCCACATGCCGATTCCTGCCGTGATTTTCATTGATGGTGGAATTTGCAAAACATCACTGCTATCCACACACCTCCGTAGATTTTTCATGTATGCGCAGTTGATGTCATAAAAGCAGAGAACATTATTTATGCCGGTCATGTTGTAGCTCAGCGCATGGGCCAGGGAATAGTCCATGTTCAGCTGCCTTAACTGCCATGAGTGGGTGAAATTTGACAAGATCATTCTCACCTTTCACCCTTTTGAAAGTCAACAACTGAATGGGGGTAAAAGCAGCCGTGCCGTGCGCAGGCTGTTGCGCCCACTCCTGTAGAGTCCAGCCTACCGTGGCCTGTGCTTGCCTGACTGATCGCCTTGTGATTGTTGCAGGCAGATTTCTTTTGCGCGGATCAAGTTCTCAGTCATGCATTAATGATGGTACATACCTCCACAATCTGTGGAGTGGCTTTTAAATATGCTTGATAAGGTGGATTGGTGACCATAAACCCGCATCCATCCATTAACCAAACTTGATCTTCAGGCCGCCTCTCATGCATGTGTTCCACCTTGAAATTTCCATCCATCACTACTGTCCTTGTGTATGTCCAACTGCGAAGTATTAGCGTGATAGGATTCTGCCTATTTGGGTACTTACTGATCCAAATTACTGGTTGTGCTTACGTTGATTCCAGGCTGAGGACATGCCGCACAAAATATTGCAAGATCCCCTTTCTTTGAGCGGTTCTTATTATCTTGGTAACCGCTCCACTTGAGAAGCTTGAGGAGGTGCCATTGCCGCACTACCCGCAGAAGCTCCTGATATCTGTCCTAATCACATAGACGTTCTTAGGGACAATTGGTTTGATTGATGTGACTGAAGTCTTACCACAACCAAGTGCGGAAAAACATTGGAGGTCACCCGGTGAAGTTTGCTGTAATAATTCATGCCAGATGTCCCACATTCCACATTGTCTCTCAAGAAATCATCCAAGACTGAAAATGTGAATGCGGTGCTGGGCTTTTCAAAAGTTGAGGGACATAACTTCGCCTGGAATAGCTGCATGTGAAAGCTATCTGCATTCGGACACTGGCAGGCTCCCACTAGTACGAAATGCACCCCCGTAACATCCACGATTGTCAGATATTTTGAACCGACTGGCGGCCGAAGATGAAGGGGAATGTTGTCCATGTCTTCCCATTCGCCATCATCCACATCTGACGGATCTTGGCTATTATCCTTGGCCTGATCTCTTTCTTTTCCTGCAGTGGCATGCTGCGATTGTCCGCTCAATGACGCTGGCTCATTTGCAGATGCAGATGGGCAGGGCGCTCTGCCATGCCCAAGGTGTACTTGAAGGCCGGTCTGCAGGACATCATGTAGATCTGTATCTTTGATGCCATCTTCACTCACCATGTGGAGGGCAGAGTCCTCAAAGAAGTCCCCAGTCCACTGCTGGATCCTATGGAAAGGGTGGGCTTCATGCATCGCGCGGCAGCAATTAGTGCAAAGAAGGGGCTGATGCATGCAATCTGGGCATCTGTACACCCCATCCTTTTGGCAGATCTTGCAGATCCATGGCACAGGGGGGGCTTCCAACTCCAGCAGGATGTGGAGAAAGTCCTCCTTTTGCGGTAGCCATTTGCGGATATAATCATTCTGCGTCTGAACTTCCGATATGAAGCCATATGTCCAGCCATCAAGTAGCAACATACCTTCTTACGGGGTTTTGGCAAGGGATCTACGGGAGGTTCATTCATATCATAGGCATTCTCAACTCCCTCTTCACCCTGTAACTGGTGTTTGGATGGCGATCGTGAATACTTGGACGGTGATGGGGAGGGAAGTGACTTGGAGTACCCAGGGGTTGTCATGACGGATTCCTTGATCGTAACTTCTACTAGTCTGGATCTATTCTGACCGTTGGCATTTCGTGTCCTTACTTCCAGCTGTTTAACACAATAGCCTGGTGTGGGACCAATCATAGTCATCCCCTTCCTAGCATTTCCTTTGGCCATCTCGAGGGGATCACTGAGGTTAGTTGTTGTAACCGTCTGTTGTCACTTAGTGTGTAGATTGCATTTCCAGGGGTACTACGATAGTGCCGCTTTATTGTCAACCTGTCAATGCTACCCATATGAAGCTAAAATCCCCCAAAATAGGAATAGCCAATTGGCCAAACGCGAGTCCTCAGCCACATGATCAGATCGGGAAACCATATCTCGAGGCTAACAGCTTCCGAACAGCCAATCAGTGCAAGGGATCAGCATCGGCCGGCCCAATCAGTGCACTAAGATCAATTGGCGTCCTGTTTAGCAATGCATGGGAATGATGGTGAATAGAATTTCGGGTCAGAGTGACACATCACAACAACTAGACTGAGAAGTCCTCTTTTTCTTGCAAACTCCCAATTTTCGCCGTCATGCAATTACCCATGGACTCCCACTTTGAAACAGGCTATGGCTACCTGAGCGACGCAGATGCAGAATGTGCTGTGGATGAAGAGGGGGAGGAGTCAGCTATTGGGGAAGAACAGCCAGATGGCCCCTTCAACATAGCAGAATTGGAGATCCTCGCCCGCAGGCAGAGGGAATGGATGCAAGCCAGGAAGAAAGAGAAGCCCGTTATATTGCGGGAAATATATAAGGAGTTTGCTAAACTGGAGAAGAACCACAATTTGAGGCCAGTTGAACGGCAGGAAAAGGAGGAGGTAGGTGTGCATTGTTCAATACATCATTCTGCCGATCAATCATTCCTGCTAGCAAATAACTGCATGGCTTAAGAAGCCCCTTCGAACAAGGAAGCCTTGTATAACAGTTCGGTCTGCTTATAAGTACTCAGTTTGGTCTGTGGTTCAGGAAATATACCATGAGCAGATACAAGAGAAACATGCACATATGAAGAATGAAGACACCTCCCAAGGCAACAACCAACGAATTGACTTGTATCAGCAGGCGTTGACTGCCTTTATACGGGATGACCTCACTGAGGAGCAGTTGCAAGCAGCCCGTGATATCGCGGAAAAGTGGAATGGACCCGAGGGTCCATCCGCTGAGGTCCAAGCGCGGTGAGTTCATCTTCAACTGCAAGGAACAATTTTACTCATTCTTCCAACAGAAATGCAAAGAAGTATGCGCTAAAGTTCATGAAGAATTTTGCAGAGGAGATGTGGAGATATTGCAGAATGAGAATGGTTTCATTGACGGGTTGGAAAGATTCTGATGGGGCCATACAGGCATGCTGGTATATCCAATAAAACTCACTCAATGATGCAGTATTCTCATCAGTTCAAAAGCATGGACTTTAACAGCAACATTGCAGGCGGAAGCACCTTCAACGACGTACACACCCTCGATGCCAACTGGAGGGACTACCTTGGCACTGCCTACAAGAATCCTGATGTTGCTGGAGGAGATGAGGTGCCCAATATAGCGGCGAGCCACCCAAGGGCCAAAAAAGGTGACCCCATAGAGCTGGTTACCAACAATGATGGGGAAATTTGGATTGGGGACCTCAGAGGTCAGAGCCGCGATTCCATTCTTCAAATGGTTCAGGGGTATCTGACCGCTCATTACCGTGAGTCTGTGGATAATAGGCACTTCCCAGGCTTACCGCAATTTATTAGGACAGGCATGTTGAAGATGCTCTGCCACCGTACCATTCAAGAAATTGGGACGGTACCAGGCGGAGATGATTGCATCCCACCACCTGCCCAAGAACTTCAGCTTTACCGTCGACCCAAGCCACATGCGCATCTCAGCTGCCATGGAGTTGCTGAATTTCTGGCATGAGTGACAGATAACCAATCCCAACGACGTCTTCTCTTTTCAAAAATGGCTGGATCAGTCTGGAAATCTACAAGAACCATATGACAGAAGTACTAAGCCTCTTGAGGTTGCCAGGAAAAGGAAACGCCAATCGCGGGAACCCCAAACCTCAGCAGATGGAAGCACGGCAGATGAAGATGGGGATCCAGACAATGAGTATGAGGGTACATCCTCCAGGCCACCTCTTTCCAATGAGTCTATGAGGACCTCTCGGGTTACCAGCTGCCCGCAAAAGAAGACTCCAATGCCGCACAAAGTACCCAGCCACACCACGGATGACAATGGCCAGAACTCCACAGACGGTGAAGATTTAGCGAGCAATGCTAACACCAATCTTCCAGTACTTGCAAAACCACAAAAACAAAACCGACCTGCGATCCAAAAAAAAGGTCATCCACTGCCACGATTCAATGATTTGTACTGACAATTTGCGCTTCATCAGCATTGCCAGTCAAATCAGCATTGGAAGATGCTAGTGAATACCCTGATAGTGATGGGTTTGAAAGTATTCCTTTCACAGATTACCATACTGCCAAACCTGGGCCATCAAGTCAACATCAAATAAATGGGAAGTTAAAATCTGCGCTCAAGCAGATTCCAAGATCAGAACTGCGCCACATGGACCAGGCTCCTGAAAACCAAAGGATCAATGGCGATTCGTCGACTAGCAAGCCTCACCATAGGAAACCTAATCAGACAAAGGGAACAACTTCAGGTGCAGACAATGACCAAGATCGCGTTGGCCTTCCTGCAGAAGAAGGTATGATGATTTAAATATGGAGTCAGCAAACTAACCATTTTCATTGGTATAAAATTCAGGCGGCAAATGGAAATCCCCCCAAGCCCGCCGCCCCCCTATGCCAGCAGATGCCAATGTGCCCTCCCCAAAAACCAAGAAACCACGGAAGGCAGCCAAATCTCGCAGAACACTGATCTGATAGCAATAGGAAGACTGTCATTACATCAAATATTCCTACTGCCGCTATTGTATATAACCTATGCGTCGCCAATATGCTTAGACTAAGCCGCCGCGATTATATATCACATTCCTAGAGAGATGCACACCTTGCCTCGAGGCACACAAACCAATTGCTGTGCCACATTTATTCTCACGGTCGGACTGTCAAAGCGCGTGTCCGGAGTTTCGTCATAATCAATCAATTCTCTCATCACAATCAATCATGTCAGAGCAACAGCAACGCAAA
Organism: Pisolithus microcarpus; assembly: GCA_024613185.1. NCBI lineage: Eukaryota > Fungi > Basidiomycota > Agaricomycetes > Boletales > Pisolithaceae > Pisolithus > Pisolithus microcarpus. Next base: position 652,288 of record JANFAI010000002.1, on the reverse strand, counting down.
GTCAGATTCTATAGTCAGGGTGAGATCCATCTACGAGTACCCTTTTTATAAGCTCATGCTATGCACAGTGGACGTTTTGACAATCTCACCTCAGCAAAAATACGCGTCTTCCTCGGCTCAACCCGAGGAAATGGATAGCTCCAGCTCTCAAACTCGGATGGTGTCCAAAAACTGCCCAAGCATGGAGGCCTTGAGTTTGTATGGGGAGGAGTCGCCCTCACCCCCAAATGAGATGAGTACTGCACTCCAACCCCCCTCCCCAACCTCCCATCTCTCTTTTTTTGAGAGGATGAAGCACGCCCAAGTTCCCAAGCCACCATCTCCGCAACATACAAGGGTCCCCTCAGCCGAACAAGATGTGGTGATGGTGGTGGCTGAGAGCTTGGGGGATACCATGGTCAGACCCCCATTGCCCACGCTCAATCTCTCTCTTTTCGAGAGAATGAATCGCGCTGAAGTTCCGAAGCCACCCTCTCCAGCCGAGGAAAAGGTCCCCTTGCCACAAGAAGTCGTGGCAATGGAGCTGGCGGAGAGCTCGGGCGATACCACGGTCTGCTCTCCATCCCCAACACCCAACCTCTCTCTTTTTGAGAGGATGAAGTGCGCCCAAGTCCCCAAGCCACCGTCTCCAGTCCCGGGTAAGTACTGATCTATTCGTCCGTTATCACCTCATCAACTTACTTTGTGCGGTCGCTAGCTTCCCAAATGGATCTCTTCGAAAGAATGCGACGGGTGCCAGTTCCACCACCCCCATCCCCCTCTGCTGGTCAGCATTTTGTCTGTTTTAATGCAGGGTTAAGCTGATAATAGTCCTTAATTCAAGCCGCCAAAGTGGACGCATTGCAGACACTGCAAAGCATGGAAGTTCCATCGCCACTCTCTCCATTTGAAGGTTAGCATTCACAACATGAACCTACAAACTCAGGCTAAGTGCGGTATCATATCTCCCAGAATTACACATAGAGCAAGGGGGCGAACCTGACCACAGTCGCAGGATTGACTTCGGTGATCCAGATCAGGGGCAGTTATGGGACTTTTTCAAACACGGATTGACGGGTGGGTGGTGTTGCAAATTTCATCCCGGAAATATTGATAACAATGATCCATAGGCCCCCTACTTACAGCCGATGAGCGTCGGGATTTGGAGCACGCTGGATTGGCAAACGCAGATACAGAGGAAGATGGTAGGTAATTTCTAATTATTCTTGCTCTTTCTAACATTGGCGGTTAGTACTGCGGTCACTCCATCACTTCAAATCATGGCACGTTGGTCCCCCATCAGCCAGAAGTTACACTTATAACAAGAACCTGGACTTGCACATCACTCGGGCAATGAAGCAGATTGGGGCTGATATTCAACAGCTCGTCAAAAATAGGGTGAAGTTCATGCACCTTGGACAATATACAATCGACACGATCGACTTGCTGGAGGTATCGCGGTACCCCCATGCAGGGGACGACGTACAGCCGTATACTGGCAGTCCACCATATCCATCCCGACAATCGGTCATTGAGATGGCCATTATATACTGGGGGTTACGAATTGAGTGCACGGTGATTCACTTGTTGGGCATGCCACGAGTATCTGACTGGCCTACACACTGGTTCTACAACCTCTGCCTGGATTTGGTGCGTTCCAATCTACATTACTTTGACTTGGGACTGATGAACACTACTACAGAAGGAACTTGAGCACCTGATTCTAGTGACAGTATCACGGCATAGCTTCACGCCCACACTCCCAGCGTGTTTTCATGCATTCCTCCAATGCCAACAGGATGGGGTTAGATTTCAGGAGGAGATTCACAATATTCCACTTAGCACCTTTCATATGATCGACACCCTCGGTCATTACATTCCTGACTGGACTCCAAGATCACCCAACAAGTATATTGGGTTCATCTTTCCGTGGTGGCTTCATGGGTCTTCACAGTACCCAACAGACTTCGAGCAATTGAGGGGTGGAAGGATTCTCCCTATCGCGGACGAGTACTTCCAGGTAATTTCAGTTATTTTTCAAAGTTTTATTTGCTCACTGTACACCAGTACAAATGGCCCACCGAAAAGTCTTCAATGGGAGACCAGATTGACAACTGGATCGCAGGGCAGGTCCATAACTATATGAGGTCATTGAGGGAAATCACGGAGGAGATTGAAGTTAATGAAAGGAATGTGAACCATTTGTTTTCGTGGTGGGCCACGCTTTCTGGACTTCTTGGCATGCAGGATCTAGCTTAGATACATGGGGTGTATTATGAGATGAATATGAATATTATCTGAGCATGTCCAAGTCAAATATCAATACATGTGGGATTTTGTCCGGGATGGGGTAGGCAGCGTGATTTCGCCATGCGCAGCTGTTGAGCGGTGATTTGAAGTTAATCAAGTTATATTTCGGAGGCGTATTGTGGGTAAGACAGGTTAGGGCTCTGGGGACACAGATCAACTGGTGTTATGGTCGTCTGCTGCGTCTATATACTTTACTAATTATCTAGGAGTTAACAATGACGAGGGGCTCTAGATCTGTGACATTGGGCGGCTGGCACAACTGAACACCAACTGATTGATGCACATTGTGCCGCATATAGTACGCAAGGCATGCATGATTACCCTCCGTATATCCAACCCCGTGTTCTAATGCAGAACCTGACATAGCGATGATGGTGCCTGGATTATAGCGGAATCGTAGATTCAGGGTTGGAATGACGAAATCGAGGGGCAGATAGTCCCCCACTGTGACTAGCATGTCCAGCCATGGCTCCCGTCCATTGACGTCTGTGTGGTAGGGGGTCACGCGGTTAACCATAATAGACACGCTATTATAAATGGAATTCCAACTGGGCAGTATGGAAGACATATCCGTGTCTTCCCGTCGTTTTGCCTCCATGTCGAGGCGGATGAGAGCCTCCCGCCCTGCAGCATACATCTGTGGATGGATAATGGCTAGCGTTCCAGATAGGAGGGCATGAAATTCCGACATTTCATTCACCCATTGCCGCGTGCCATTGCGTTCTTGACCCGACTTTAATAGTCTTGATACTTCAGGGTGGAAGTTAGGGGGCTGGCTGCACGTCCGTGATATATAACCTCAGAGAGTACGATCACCTACCCCATGACCTTGTTGATACCATCCTGGCGAGAGGTCTATGCTTCCCGTGAGATCCGCGGTTTCGCGGAATAGTAGGTGATCGTTTCTCCAGCCATGGTTGCGCGATTTCTTGAGGCTTTCTTCCAGTGGTGCTCTCAGTACATTAAGCGAATCCCATACACATTTCTAGGATGTGTTTAAATATCTGGCAATGTTGGAATCTAGGGAGTTATTCACCTGATGTATGTGGTCTATGGCTCCTGGAAGGTACCATAGCTTGATATTTCCATTTCCATCCAAGACCACAATTGGATCTGTGATTTCATCATATTCCAGCGATGCCACGATATCGCACGTCTTTCCACGCTGAGTTGCATGGACTGTAACTTTGCTGGAATGAGAAGATTGTTCTGCATGGATTCTTTGAACTCACAGGGATGCCTATATGCTTGTACAATTACTCGAATCATGTGATCCGCATGACATACCAATGGAACTGGAATCGATATATCAGGGAGTGTGCGCTGTCCGGTGAACACCTCCTCCCAAAATCAGCTTTGCATATATTCTGTGACCTTGTCCATCAATTGCATCCACCAGCCATGGGGTACTTGAGACATTTGCTGCTCTTGGTGAATTTATGCAGGATATGGGATGATGAGTGAAAATTTGGCTATTGTCTGTCATGTTACATCATGCGATGTCATCAGCTAGTTGCTTTCCATCATTTGCACCATATAATGGCATCCCGGACAGGACCCCCATGTGTCATTCCACCCTACTTCTAATTGCGGAAGTGTGAGCCCTTAAGTTATACCATCCAACATGATACATTGGTTGGGTCCCTAAATGAGTGTTGCAGACCGACCTCAATCACATAAGGCCAAGCACTTGAGTTATGCCTCCCCGCCTGATATCGCAGACAAGCTAATCCATCCTTTGTGTGGCGTGTCCTCATATCACGGATGAGCCAACCCATGACTTATGATGTCTGGCATCCATATGATGGGGACTTGCCTGGGAGTGGATTGCACGGTCTTACCCTCACATCATGGCTGGGCCCATCCATGAATTGCATGGTATTAACTTCATATCATGGCCGGGCACATCCATGGTTATGCACTCATACCTGATACCTTGCACAGGCCCATCCATGAATTGCGCAGTATTAACTTCATATCACGGCCAGGCCCATCCAGGGGTTTTTCCACTCCTATCTGATATCTTGAATGGGCCCGTCCATGAATTTCGTGGTATGACCGTCATATCATGGCTGGGCCCATCCATGAGTTGCGCGGTGCGACTTTCATATCACCACCTGGCCCGTCCATGGGTTATACGCCCCTATCTGATATCTTGGATGGGCCCGTGTATGAGTTGCGCACTATCACCTGCATCTCATGTCCGGGCCCGTTCATTAGCTATGCACTCCTACATGATGTCTTGGACAGGCCCGTCCATAAATTGCACGGTATTACCTGCAAATAATGGCCAGGCCCATTCATTAGTTATGCAATCCTATCTGATATCTTGGACGGGCCCGTCCATAGGTTGCGCTGTCCTACCTTCATCACATGGCCAGGCCTGTCCATGGGTTATGCACTGCTACCTGATTCCTGGGACAGGCCCGTCCATGAATTGCACGCTACTACCTTCATTGCATGGCCAGGCCTGTCCATGGGTTATGCAGTCTACCTGATTCCTTGGATGGGCCCGTCCATGAATTGCGCGCTATTACCCTTCATTGCATGGCCGGGCCCGTCCAAGGGTTATGAACTCCTACTTGACACCCTGGACAGGCCCATCCATGAATTGCACGGTCTTGCCTGCACATCATGGACAGGCCCGTACATTTGTTGGTATTGCCTTTGCTGTTTCAACTAGGCTGGCCAGTCCATATGTTGTACATATTCACTCCATCCCTTACTGCCGGGCCCGTCCATATGTTGCCTTATCCAACCATCATGGGCCCGCTCATGTGTGGTGGCATTCCTCCTGCACCTCTTTGAAGGGCCTGCTCATTTGTTATTGTCACTCTGGATATTCAGGCCCGCCTATTTGTCATGTATTAATTAATTCGACGGGCCCGCCACAGGCTCTTCATAAGTGTTGGCAATGTGGCGCACAGGCTACTCATATGTTGTGACTAATGTGACTACATGGGGTCCAGTAGGTGCCATAGTACGAGTCAGCACATGTCGGAATGATCAGGCGGCATATGCAAGTGAGTTCAATCTCCAATGCACATGGTAGTGAGGTTGTGCACAGCTTCACAAACACAAACAATCTCGGAAGGTTGGAAACTTGGACTAAACTGCGTGATCCGTACAAGCTCTAAGTACACTGACCCTCCCTCTAACTCGGAAGATTGAAGTCAGAGGCAAGAGTGAAGAACCTGAAAAGCTCCTCCAGCACAAATTATATATATTGCATGTACTGTACAGTTATTAGTGGGTATTTTCCACGCATTGACCATTTCCATAAATGGACAAACACAAAGTATTCACCAAATGACATATTCTCTATAGGTGACAGAATATGGGCTTGTCATAACATACCTGGACATAGTATCGTATATGTTGCCAAATTCGGTTTTTGTAAGTACTTACAGTTTGCAGCGGTTTTGCATTGTTGCCTAATACATATATTTGGCTACGATATCATATAATCCAATATCATCCAGCTCGACGTGGGTGCATATGACCAATCAACCACATTCAGTTACAAAAATGATAAGCCTTTTGTATGACTATATTTTACAATATATTTTGATATCTAATTGATATCTCTTGGGAGCAACCAAATCGTCATACCACGCTTCTACGTTCCCAATGATATGACTAGTGCAAATTTACCAGGCTAGCTCGAACGACCTGGTGGCTTTGCATCCTGAACACGCTCAGCGCTCATCTTGGACAAGTCATACATAATCGAGACGTGCATTGCGTCGATGAAATGGGAGGGACGGACCCAGACCTCCTACCGTTTTGTGTATGTCTAACGATATACTGTTTCATTCAGACAGACACTCGTGTCCCCCAGCGAGCAGGCGCTGAAGTCGAATCCGCGCAGTCGTCGCGACGCGTACTCCCAAGTTCATATTGAACGCCGGTAGGCTTGGACAATAAGCAACGTGCACTAAGCTTTCCTCCTTACAGTAAGGTCTAACTAGATGCTGCCTTAGTACACACCAGAAGCCACCTACCACGCAGGTCGCCCCATCGGTAAGTGCTAAGACCGCCGGGTTTGCATACATTGACTGACCAACTCCTAATGTCTGATACTTTTGACGCTGAAGCCCATGCCACTTCAGACACCCGAAACCTTCGTTGACGTTCTTATTATCGGGGGTTGATCCTGCTGGACTCCTGTACGCCACGGTCCTCCCAGCCGTAGGAGTATTCAGTGTCCTCCTGGGTTCCTCATGCGGCACGTTGCACACAATTCTCCACATGCTAGTGTGCCACAGTGGCTGCCTGCCTTGTATTCAATATTTCTTGGCAGTGTGCTAAGTTTTCTGGCAAGGAAAGCAATAGAACAAGCCATCTCTCCTTAAATTGACTGAAGGTATGTGCAAGACGACTAAATCTACGTCTAACTCAGATCAGAAGAACAAAAGACACATCACACGAGGCCCCTGGTGTGTCCATCATGGACGCACTAAAACAGGTTTGGTAGGTAGCGACTACCACAACAACACTAAGTGCCGGACAGGTGGCGCTATCGGAGGGCATGGGTTTGAACATTCCTGACGACATGCAGGCCAATGCACACACGTGTCCATTTCTCCAGGATGATATAAAACCGCCCCCGCCGAAGACTCTTCCAGGCGCACAGAACGGTTCCCAACCCACAATTATGTTTTCTGTTTCTCTCTATGAACGTTCTTCGTCATTCGCAGCTTCGCTCTATCCTAGAATCATGGGATCCATGGTATCTGGGCGAAGCAGTGTATGTTCACGAATCTTTGAATCCAGGTCACTGGCTGATATGCGAACAGTTTATCGACGAACTTGCAGAATCTGAAGGCGCAAAGGCACCGCGACCAGCCACCCAAGTACCCCACACGATCGCTGACTGGTTAGGGAGGAAGTGAGTGGATACGTACCAAATTATGACATCTCAGAGAGGCTAATCAATAGAGACAGTAGTGCGGAGCTTCAAGAGGCTATAAGGTCGATGTGTTCGTGGTATCATCGGTCTTCCTTGACAATTGCTTACCTCTCTGATGTCTCCGGCACTGCTTCACTAGCCAACAGCGGGCGACTGAAGTTCCGGTGTGGCACCTCAAACACTTCTGTCCAGGTAGTGCCGGTCTCGATCGTGCGTCATCTATGGGCATGGACGACACACGATCAAGACTGTTGGGCTTCATGGGAGTGGGCGTGGTGGGAGCATGGGCCTGAGGATAGACAACGAGCCCGTGACGTATCCTGCGTGCGACAGGATCGTGGTATTGTGCGATCAAATATCGGCCAATTATGCCCTGGGCCTGGTCGTCATCGGACGATCGGGAGGACGAAGTGTCACATGTATTGGTGACCTTCTCGCAGGCATATTCGCGTTCTTCCAGGCACAGGTCACGCGTGCGGAAGTCATCGGCCAACTGGACCCGATCAATCGTGTATGCCGCAGAGAACGAACTTGTCCACGGCAATATCCGCGACGATCACCATCGTCAAACCAAAATTCGCTGGTACAACTCGTGACCAGGAGTTGCCAGTCTACCCCCTGATAAAAAGTGCGGCTGGGTGGTTTTCGATAATGGTGTGCTCGGAGTCTCGTCCTTCGAACGGTCGTTGTTCCTTATCAGGAAGGAACTCACACACCGACGAAATGAGATATTGGCGGAACTTCGCGATGCAGCGCGCGGGGACATGCACGACTCGACCCCGACCGCGTTCTCAATGCTATCAGGGACATTTACGAGAACGAACTTGTCCACGGCCATATCCGCGATGACCTACATCGGCAAACGGGGCCTCGATCGTGTACGCCGCAGTGCCCCCTGATCATGCATTCACTTTGCCTCGTCCATGGAACGGTCGTACATGTCCCCTCTCAGGAATCTCGTCTCGTCCGCCTCTTCAACAACAAACTCCCCCCACCGTCCGCTGTCGCCCCACCGACAACAGCCAAACAGCTCACATACAAGCCGCTCGCATACAGTCGAGTGACTGAGTTGGACCGCGGCTACCCTCTGCCTAATCCCCACTTGCCTCCACATACAAAGGTATTCGAATCGATTCATGTATGTGTGTGTTTGTGTTCTTCGTACTTAAGGATTATTATCGTTATAGAACCAATAATACCTATCTGCCATATACATCTATAATATGGACATCCGTTACCCTTTGTCCATGAAACCTCACAAGTTCCGCCGCCTGGCCACCCTAATTCTAGAACCACCACCCACGTCCGAACCATATGCATTCCATTTTCCCACTTGTCTACTGGTCTGGACTCCTGACCCGTGCTCTCCACAACAACGCCCCTATGCGCCACCGGCTGCTGCTGGACGGACAGGAAATGCTGAATTTGGACAAGAATCTGGGTCAGGGCGGCAGCAAAGACCGACGCAGCCTCATCAGCAGCACCCACCTGCGCCTCACTGCCACCTCATGACCCGTACGCAGCAGCAGCAGCCTATTCATCAGGTGGGAGTTGGCCATTTCATAGGATATGTTATCCTTGGCGGCCTCCATTTCCTACACCCCGTGCAGGTAGCATCCCGCAGTGGAGTCCTGTTCTTGGCCACCGATGCCGTGGCCCGCGGACGTGCCTATATGACGAGCCCCATGGCTCATTCCCAATCTCGTCAATCCATATGTACCGCAGCTAGAATGGGACGTGAGTAAGCATCCGTCGATGGCTCGACGTGTCACGGGTGCACACGTACCTCTAGGCTCGGCAGGAGGAAGAGGGGGTGGGAGCATGGGCACGAGAATAGACAACGAGCCCATGACGTTTCCTGCGTCCGATAGGATCGTCGTACCGTGTGATCAGATTGGCATTATCGGCCAACTATGCCATGGGCCCGATCGTTATCGAACGACCGGGAGGAAGAAGTATTACGATTCATGACCTTCTCGCAGGTACCTACGCATTTTTTTCCAGACACACCTCACGCGTGCGGAAGTGGAACGCATCTCCGCTCTCGGGGACGGCGACTACCGGTTACTGGTGGACGCATATAGACAGGACGACGGAGAGAGAGTTGGGGACAGGGAGTGGAGGGAGGAAATGAGGAGGGTGGACTGTCTTGGGCAGGGGAGGTGGTGGTCGGGCGTGTGGGTGACTTATCCTTATCATAATGACGATATTGATGGTGATGGTGATAACTCGGACGCGATGCCGTGGAGGTTGAATTTGGGACTGGTGGACCCTGCGTATCGGAATATTAACATATGACCTGTGCTGCGTTAAACTTCGTCGCGGAGACGTGTATTATGGGGATGTGTTGTGTTGAGTGCACCATCGCGACCATGCCAGGTTACTGCCGTCATCAAGATATCAGGTATGCGTCACGCGGAGAGACTGAGTGGCTGGTAGGTTGCTGGATTCTGGTAATATAGACTTTCTGACACGTCCACTCAACTAGATTTGACATTACGTCGGGTCCGACGTGCCTATTGTGAGTAGCGAAGCGTTTCTGGCGTTGGCGTACGATCCTAGGGAACTCAACTTGAATAAAGTGGTGGGTTCGGACAATGTCATCGAGTTTTTGGCTACGGACGAACCCGAAGAACCGAGATATCTTGCGCAAACGGTAGACTCCCCTTTGCAGCCTCGCGTGTGTGTCCGTGACTTATCGCTGACCTTTGGTTTTCTTTTTTTTTTTTTTTTGGGGGGGGGGGACATGGAAAGTGGACCTGGAGAAGTACGAAGTGGTTTCTTACGACAAGAGACGGATTTTGGCGGTACCGTCTTGGTGATGTCGTCGAGGTCGTCGGTTTTGATCCTCGTGATGGGCAGCCTGTCGTCAGATATGTTGAGGTATGTTCAACATCCTTCCGATCGGTCCGTCACTTTTGTTCTTCGTGTTTGCAGCGGCGGGAGTAAGTATTCTCCAGTTCTGGTGTACACACTAAGACGGCTCAACGATTCTTCGTTTAGCGTGCATATCCGAATTGCGAACGAGGTGACGACAGAAACCCAACTGCGTAGCGTCGTCGATGCGACGTCGGACCTGTTAGGAGTATCTGAATTCTGGGTTTGTCCTGATTATCGCGAGAGCGTCGGTCGGTATGCGTCCTTGGTCGAACTACAAGGAAATCTCGGCGAGTTCCTCGTTTCCCTCTATAAACCATGCGGCACGCGCATGGATCAAAGCTCAAGCTTTTCTTTATGCAGGAGCAAACGCCATCACAGCACCAACCTCATTCCACACCTCGCTCCAAAATTTCAACGAGAACTACCTCCGAGACAGTCTATCCGGGAAGATCGACGTGCCCGCGGTGAGGGTGCTCAGACTGGGCACGTTTGGAAAGTTTAGGGAGTGGAAGATCAGGACGAGCGGTGGTGCCGCTGTTGGACAGATGAACGTTCCGGTCGTTGTTTGTGATGAGGGGTGTCGGACGTGGCTGGAGGGACGAGTGGTTTGCGATGTTTGAAAGATAGTGGACTGTTGTGATGATTTTTATACTGCAACTGTACGATACCAAGTTTTTAGTTCCTTTCTTGAAGGAAGATGTGTGCAAGTAGAGCATACGGCGCAGTGTTGTTGATAAGTATGTTCGACCTTGAGGTCAGCAGAGTGTGGATGCATGGACGTACAGTAGATTTGGCGCATCGTATGGCAAGGAACGGCGGTATTGCTTTCGAAGAAAAAGAGAGCCGTCCAGAAAGCATCCCTAAGCCTATGATTGTCAGCTGAATTCCATGCGACGAGAAACGGTGTGACAGTCCCGCGTGGGTGTCTTCGACGATCTTACGCACTCCTTCGGTTGATCTCATCACGGCTAGAAGCCTTGTCGACACCTACAGAAAATCGTCAGCAATCTTCTCGTTATCCGTTATCTTCCTTTTCTTTGGTTCGTCGCCACTTTACCGCTTCCGCCCGGTCACAGTCGTTCGTAAGCCAGGAAGGGACACAGATGCTAAACCGTTAGTGCTTTCTTTCTGTTATGGTGCAAGTCGCAGCGCAGACAAGAACCCACGGATGGCCGGTTGACGGGAGCTCTTTGGGCTTGCTAATGACGGTGGGAGATTGAATGAGTGCGCGGAGCCGCAAGCTTTGTGTTGACTAGCACGTGGAGACGAATTTCCGACCATCCAGGACCAATGAGACTACCGTTGACTACTAAGATCTGGAATCTAGTAGGTGAGCTACACTGACGCACGCATGACGATACCGCCTTGGCTAATCGCAACTTCGTCGACTCGCGATGTCGAGGGCGAACTTTGTCCAATCGCTTCGTCATCGAAACCGACAGCGGTGTCATCTCGATGGGCGTTGGGGTGTAAACGCAGCCTGTCCAGCAAGGTGTTGAAGATCTATCCGCTTCTTGACGAGGAAGACCCCCCATCGACTTCATCGAACGCGGTAGGGAGCGACTCTTACTGGAGTGCGCAAACAGATGCTTTACCAGGGACAGAGACATGAGGAACCCAGGAGGATGCTGAATACACCTGCGGCGGGGAGGACCGTGGCGTACATGAGTCCAACAGGATCAACCCCGATAATCAGAACGTCAACGAAGGTTTCGGGTGTCTGAAGTGGCATGGGCATCAGCGTCAAAAGTATCAGACATTTGGAGTTGGTCAGTCAATGTATGCAAACCCGGCGGTCTTAGCACTTACCGATGGGGCGACCTGCGTGGTAGGTGGCTTCTGGTGTGTACTAAGGCAGCATCTAGTTAGACCTTACTGTAAGGAGGAAAGCTTAGTGCACGTTGCTTATTGTCCAAGCCTACCGGCGTTCAATATGAACTTGGGGAATACATGTCACGACGACTGCGCAGATTCGACTCCAGCGCCTGCTCGCTGGGGGACACGAGTGTCTGAATGAATGAAACAGCATATCGTTAGACATACACAAAACGGTAGGAGGTCCGGGTCCATCCCTCCCATTTCATCGACGCAATGCACGTCTCGATTATGTATCACTTGTCCAAGATGAACGAGCGTGTTCAGGACGCAAAGCCACCAAGTCGTTCGAGCTAGCCTGGTAAATTTGCACTAGTCACTTGTCAACTTGTCGGAAATCGTGCGGCTCTCATTTCCACGACGGGCACCGGGTGAGCGTAGGACCCAAACGCCACGGAACCAAGATATGGCACATGCACGCCACTTACACTAATAACAGGCTTAGACTATTTCCAGCCGTTAGCTGAGTGAGTCGGAGTGCGCAAACAGATGCAAGACTGACTTTGTGCTCAGTGCACAGCATTCGGCATGTTGCACACAATTCTCCACATGCTGGTCCAGGCATGCCACGGTGGCCGCCCGCCTTGTCTTCAATACTTCTTGGCAGTGTGCTAAGTTTTCTAGCGAGGGAAGCGAAGGAACAAGCCATCTCTCCTTACTTGAAGGTATGTGCAAGACAGTACGTCTAATTCAGAGAGGATCGCGAAAGACGCATCACACGACTGGTCCTTAGTGTGTCCATCATAGGCGCACTACAACACGTTTGGTAGGTAGTGACTACCACAACAACACTAAGTGCCGGACAGGTGGCGTTATCAGAGGGCATGGGTTTGAACATTCCTGACGACATGCGGAATTGTTCACACATGTGTCCATATCTCCAGGATGGTATAAATCCGTCCCCGCTGAAGACCTTTCCACACACACCGAATGGTTCCCAACCCGCAATTGTGTCGCATGTTTTCTGCTTCTCTCTATGAACGTTACTCGTCGTTCACAGCTTCACTCTATCCTAGAATCATGGGATCCGTGGGATTCGGGCGAAGCAATGTATGTCAACGAATCTTCGAATCCAGGTTATTAGCTGATGTGCGGACAGTTTATCGACAAACTTGCGGAACTTGAAGGCGCAAGGGCGCCGCATGGCGTTGGGTCGCATACATGGGACATCAGGGACATCGCAGTAAAGCTACATGATCACTGCGAACATGTGTTTGTAGACACCCCTGGGTTCGAGAACTCTGTTCGACCGGCCATCCAAGTATTCCACACGATCGTTGACTGGTTAGGGAGGAAGTGAGTGGATGCGTACCAAATTATGACATCTCAGAGGCTAGTCAATAGAGACAGCAGTGCGGAGCATCAAGGGGCTATAGAGTCGATGTGTTCGTGGTATCATCGGTCTTCGTTGACAACTTCTTACCTCTTTGATGCCTCCGACGCTGCTTCACTAGCCAACAGCGGGCGACTGGAGTTCCAGTGCGGCACTTCTGTCCAGGTAGTGCCGGTCTCGATTGTGCGTCATCCATGGGCGCGGACGACGCACGATCAAGACTGTTGGGCTTCACGGGAGTGGGGGTGGTGGGAGCATGGGCCCGACAACGAGCCCGTGACATATCCCGCGTCCGACAGGATCATCGTATCCTGTGACCAAATTGGCATTGTCGGCCAATTGTGGGGGCCGATCGTCATCGGACGACCGGGATCACTGTTCGTGACCTTCTCGCGGGAATGTACACATTCTTCCAGTCGCAGGTCACGCGTGCGGAAGTCATCGCAAACTGGACCTCGATCGCGTATGCCGCACTCCCCACATGATCCGTGCTCACGTGCCGAGTCCGGTCGTATCCCCTGAAGAGTGGGTGACCCCTATCATTCCCTCTGGCACGACTCGTGATCGGGAGTCTCGTCCTTCGGACGGTCGTTGTTCCTTATCAGGAGGGAACTCACACACTGACGAAATGAGATATTGGCGTAAGGCCTCGATTGGCCATACCCAATCTACGTGCGAACTTGGCTTGTCGAGACTTCCGTCTCAACAAACATACACGCGAAACGCCCGGTTGGCCAGCTGATGACGTCATCACCATGAGGCGGTACTCAGTACTCAAGTACGAGTCACTCGGGCAGTGCGTGCTCCCCGTCGGGGCGGTGGCCACCAAGCGCTCACCAGAACCCACATAAAAGGCTCGCACATGGTAGTACTCGATAATCACTCATTTCCTTTCTTCATGTCATAATCAGTCCTTCTAATCGACCGCTATGTCAGTTCGCACGGCGCCCATGAATGTCCACTACTATCCCAATCTTGGGGTGCATCGTCATCAAGAGCAGGAGTGGCACTCCCCTGGCTCTATCCCGCTTCCCACTTCTCCCCGGTGGACCTGTGTTGGCTTGCCGCCCGAAGACGCTCCCTGTCCGGGCTGTGCCTTGGACAGAGTGGACCGTCAACTGGGGTTTGGGACACCTGCACATGGACAACCTACGTTCTCCGATCTCTGTAGACCTCCTGGTTCAAGGCAAGCTTGTTACGGTGCAAAAGATGGTTCAACTTCGCCAAGCTCGGCAGCCCCATTGTCGCCCCTCGACGTCCCAGTATCGAGTTGGACACCGATACCGACGTCGCCATCCAAATCAAGTTATACGAATGTCCCACGTTTGCGTCTCAACCTCTCGTCTCCGAGTAGCCGTAACGTAAGCTCGTTGCTGCCCCAAGCATCCCAGGTCTGACTCCTGCTAGACCCCACATCACCACTACACCTTGTTCTGATCAGTGGGCCTTGCCCACCACTCATACGATCCACGCCGAGGGGCGTCCCACGGGTCAAAAATGTCCCTGTGTCATTCGCTACTCGCCAGGCCATCGACCAATCTTCAACCAGGACTGCACAGACTGGATCGAACGGCAAACACTCTCGGGGGCCTGGCAGCAATTATACTGCCGGCAGCGTCCCATTTCAAGTTCAATCTCCTACAGCGGGTGTGCGTAAAGTGCACGGTATGCCGTGTAGTTATGATGCTGGCTCCACTACTTGCATCCAACGAGTTGATCGTTCTTCAAGCTTCACATCCCGTTACCTCTTCCCTGCGGTGCAGCGAAAGGGTGCCAGTTCCAGTGCAGATGTTCCTTCCGTGAAGGGCCGCGACTGAGACTATACCAATGCTAAACAGTGGCTGGGTAACCACGCAGTGATCATTGAGCGAGCCATGAGGTGTGTTTTGCTGCTTTACTCCTGATCTACAGTCCGCGTTCTCAATGCCATAAGAGACATTTACGAGAACAAACTTCACGGCAATATCCACAAGACCATCATCGGCAAACCGGGCCTCGATCACGTATGCCGTATGTGCTCCCCAGATTATGCATTCACATTGCCTCGCCCATCGAACGGTCGTTAGGAGTCCTTTATCAGGAATCTCATCTCATCTGCCTCTTCAACAACAAACTCCCCCCCCCCCCCATCGTCCGCTGTCGCCTCACCAACAACAGCCACACAGCTCGCATACGGTCGAGTGACTGAGTTAGACCGCGACTACCCTCTGCCTAATCCCCACTTGCCTCCATGTACACACTTAAACGAAGGTATTCGAATCGATTCAAGTATGCGTGTGTTTTTGTTCTTCGTACTTACGGATTATTATCGCTACAGAACCAATAATACCTATCTACCATATACATCCACAATATGGGCATCCGTCACCGTTTGTCCATGAAACCTCGCAAATTCTGCCGCCTGGCCACCATAATTCAAGATCACCACTCATGCCCAAACCATATGCATTCCGTTTTCCCACTCGTCCACTGGTCTGGACTCCTGACCCGTGCTCTCCACAACGACGCCCCTGTGTGCCAGCGCCTGTGCAGCATCAGCATCAGCGGCATCCGCCTGCACCTGCACCGTCACCTGCATCGTCGGCGCCGGGACATCCGCCGCCGCCGCCTCATGACCCGTACGCCGCCGCAGCAGGAGCGGCCCACTCATCAGGTGGGTGTTGGCCGTTCTATGGGATATATCATGCTTGGCGGCTACACCCGGTGCAGGTAGCATCCCACCAGAGTCCTGGTACCTGGCCACCAATGCTGTGGCCCACGGACATACCCGTACGACTAGCCCCATGGCTCATTCCTATCCCTATCGATCCATATGTACCGCAGCTAGAATGGGACGTGAGCAAGCATCCGTTGACAGCTCGATATGTTACCGGTGCACACGTTACCATACCTCTAGACTCGGCAGGAGGAGGAGGGGGTGGAGCACGGGCACGAGAATAGCCCAAACTGATCATTTCCCGCCAAAAGTCAGACTGTATACGGTCCCGTTCGCGTTCCGAGCCAACCTCTTCCGATACTTGATCCCACATCGTGGTAACGAGGATGACATTCTTGCAGTAGTCTTTGCCCCACGGTTCCTTGAAGTACATTATAGTTCCTTACTGCCGTTTCCCCGATTCTGTAGACTGAAATCGGATGAAAACACGAGATGCCGTGCAATTTGATGTTATTTTCGTAGCTAGAACGCTCTCAGAATCGAAACCTCTTGAAGCCAAGCAAGCTACTTACACTGTAATCAACCACCATGCAATTTCCACGAGAACATGGGAATCTGTCATGAATGAATTATTGCATCCTGGCGTATCAACCAAAACGATGTTGCGAACACCATCGGAGTCGGGACATTGGACAGTGCGCACTTCCTTTGTAGAGGAAGTCAACCCGCAACCAGCATCGGGATTTCCAACTGCGTGGTCGATATACTGGGTACATCGATTCGAGAGAATTTCTAAAGAGGACGGGGGCGCTCACCGTCGTCTTCCCCGAGCCAGTCGGGCACGTGAGACTATCGTTGACTACTAAGATTTGGAATCTAGTAGGTGAGCTACACTGACGCACGCAATGACGATACCGTCTTGGCTAATCGCAACTTCTTCGACTGACGATGTCGAGGGCGAATATTTCCCAATCGCTTCATCGTCGAAACCGACACTGGTGTCATCTTGGGGGCGTTGAAGTATAAACGAAGCTTGTCCAGCAAGGTGCTGAGGTTCCATTTACTTCTTGGCGGTGGTGTGCGACGATCATTCTCGTATGCCTCGCAGTCAGTCGTGTTGCCCAAAGTACTTGAAGCGCCTCCGAACGAAGAAGCCTCCCCATCGACTTCGTCGATCGCACGTGTTATCGGAGAACGCAGTAGGGAGCGACCCTTACCCCCACTGAAGTGCGCGAATAGATGCTTTACCTGGGAAGGAGACATGAGGAACCCAGGAGGATGCTGAATACTCCTGCGGTGGGGAGGATGGTGGGGTACATGAGTCCAACAGGATCAACCCCAATAATAAGAACCGAAGGTTTCGGGTGTCCGAAGTGGTATGGGCACTAGTGTCAGTTAAAAGTACCAGAAATTTGGACTTGGTCGATGTATGCAAACCCGGCAGTCTTAGGACTTACCGATTGGACGAACAGGAATGTAGAGTGACTGCGTGCTAAGTGGCTTCTGGTGTATACTAAGACAGCATCTACTTGGACCTTACTGTAAGGAGGAAAGCTTAGTGCACGTTGCTTATTGTCCAAGCCTACCGGCGTTCAACGTGAACTTGGGAATACATGTCACGACAACTGCGCGGTCTCGACTTCAACGCCTGCTCTCTGGGGGACACGAGTACCGTGCAGTGTCTGTCCGAATGAAACAGCGTACCGTTAGACATACAGTGACAAAACGGTAGGAGGAATGGGCTTGAGTCTTGACTCTGACCGTCCGTTCCATTTCATCGACGCAATGCACGTCTCGATTAAGTATGACTTGTCCAAGATGAGCGAGCGTGTTCAGGATGCAAAGCCACCAGGTCGTTCGAGCTAGCCTGGTAAGTTTGCACTAGTCACTTGTCGACTTGTCAGAAATTGTGCGGCTCTGGTTTCCACGACGAGCACCAGGTGTGAGCACAGGACCCAAACGCCACGGAACCAAGGACATGGCAAACGCACGCCACTTACACTAGTAAAAGAGCCAGGCTATGTCTCTGTTGGCTGTGGTGAGCGTGCGCAAACGGATGCAAGACCGACTTAGCACTGCACAGCATTTGGCACGTTGCACGCCCGGAACAATTCTCCACATGCCACAGTGGCTGCCCGCCTTGTCTTCAATTCTTCTTGGCAGTGTGCTAAGTTTTCTGGCGAGGGAAGTCATAGAACAAGCCATCTCTCCCTACTTGATTGAAGGTATGCGCAAGACGACTGGACCTACGTCTAACTCAGATCAGGAGAACAAAAGACACATCACACGACTGGTCCTTAGTGTGTCCATCATGGACCATGGACGCACGACAACACGTTTGGTAGGTTGTGACTACCACAACGACACTAAGTGCCAGACAGGTGGCGTTATCGGAGGGCATGGGTTTGAACATTCCTGACTACATGCAGACCAGTGCACACACGTGTCCATTTCTCGAGGATGATTTAAATACGTCCCCGCTGAAGACCCTTCCACACGCACAGAATGGTTCCCAACCCGCAATTGTGTTGCATGTTTTCACCTCACCAGCAGTCACACAGCTCGCATACACATGCATACAGTCGAGCGACTGAGTTGGACCATGGCTACCCTCTGCCTAATCCCCGCTTAAACGAAGGTATTCGAATCGATTCACGTATATGTGCGTGTTTTTGTTCTTGATACTTACGGATTGTTATTACAGAACCCATAATCCCTGTCTACCATATGTATCCCCAATATGGGCATCCGCCACCGTTTGTCCATGAAACCTCGCAAATCCCGCCACCCGGCCGTCCTAATTCAAGATCACCCCCCACGCCCGAACAATATGCATTCCGCTTTCCCACTCGTCCACTGGTCTGGACTCCTGACCCATGCTCTCCACGGCAACGCCCCTATGCGCCAGCGGCTTCTTCGCTGCCAGCGCCAGTGCAGCATCGGCATCAGCAGCATCCACCTGCACCTGCACCGCCACCTGCATCGTCAGTGCCGGGACATCCGCCGCCGCCGCCTCATGACCCGTACGCCGCCGCCGCAGCCCATCCGTTGGGTGGGTGTTGGCCGTTCTATGGAATATGTTATCCTTGGTGGTCTCCGTTTCCTACACCCGGTGCAGGTAGCATCCCGCAATGGAGTCCTGGTACCTGGCCACCGATGCCGTGACACACGGACATACCCGTACGACTAGCCTCATGGCTCATTCCTAACCTTGTCAATCCCTATGTACCGCAGCTAGAATGGGACGTGAGCAGGCATCCATCGATGACTCGACATGTCACGGGTGCACACGTCACCATACTTCGGCAGGAGGAAGAAGGGGTGGGAGCACGGGCACGAGAATAGACCGCGAGCCGGCGACATTCCCTGCGTGCGACGGGATCATCATATTGTGTGATCAAATTGGCGTTATCGGCCAACTATGGAGTTCGATCGTCATCGAACGACCGGGAGGAAGAAGTATCACCGTTCGTGACCTTCTCGCAGGTATCTACGCATTCTTCCAGACGTACCTCACCCGTGTGGAAGTGGAGCAAATCTCCGCTCTCGGGGAAGACAACTACCGATCAATGATGGACGCATATAGACGGAGGACGACGCAGAGAGACTTGGGGGCGTTGAGAGATCGGAAGTGGAGGGCGGGAGTGAGGAGGGTGGATTGTCTTGGAGAGGGGAGGTGGTGGTGGGGTGCATGGGTAACTGATCCTTATCATAATGATGATATCAAGCACCCTCAAATAGTGGCCAGCTGCTTTCCATACTTTGAGCACTGTGTCGCGACGGTCCCGTGTGGGTATCTTCGACGATCTTCCTTTCCTTGTGCGTTCCTTCTGAAAGTCGATCTCATCATGACTAAGCGTGCCTTGTCGACACCTACCATACGGAGGATCGTCAGCACTCTTCCCGTTACCCGTTTTTTTACCATTTCTTTGTTTCGTCGCTACTTATTGCTTCTGCCCGAACCACAGTCGTTCACGTTATAACCAGAATCATAGCCGGGGGGGGGACACAGATGCTAAACCGTTAGTACGATTTAGCAGCAAGTGCGCGTTCATTCTTCCAACTCTTCATCACCCTTCTACGTACAGCGCAAACGAGGATTCGAACTGTTACGGTGCGCGCAATAAACAACTCAATCATGAATATATCTCGTATAACGAATACGCCGTCACAACGAAGAGTTCACACTACAAAAACAAAACATGAGAAATCGATCGGTAAAACTCGTCAACGCTCGTGACATTCTCCATCTATGATACCGACCAATCGGTGATAGAATCATATCCGAAATCCGTCCAAGGAGAATATCGAGTGAATCTCTATATCTGAAAAGAGGGACCAAACGACCGGCACTTCCAGGCTTTCCTTGGTCAATAGGCTTCCGCACAACCACCGAGAGGCGAGCATCCTCCGTACGCGTTCTCGACGGCGCAGGAGGATCGATGACGTGTGCAGCTATGGGAAGGTTGCGACCACCATGTCGAACGCGCTTGCTGACCCAGCATCGGAAGACGTCGTCCGTGCGGAAGTAGTATTCGGTGCCGTCGAAACAGCCACCGCTAAACGCTACGTGGAATCCAAGCTTCGAAAGGACTTTGGACGTGAATCGCCGTAGAGTTATGTCCTCCGGAACGCAAACTTTCCACGTGTCGTCCGTGGCTGGGACGAATACCTTGATGATGATCATCCCGTTGACGGGGGCCCATCTTGACAGAGAATCATCATGACATCTTTCATCGGCGGTTTTACTTGTAGAACAATTGTCGGAAGGCCGTTCTCCACCGACGAATTCTTCCAGGCGCTTCACATGAAAAGCTTGGGTCCGGCGATGAGTGGGGCGAGTATCGTTACGCTTACCAGTGTACCTGGCGGAGGATCGACTTCCTCGTTCTCGTCTTCGATCGATGCTAGAGGTATCGAGACAGTATCCGTGACTTGAAAGTCGGCACCGGCCCGTTTTTCCTCGCTCGGACCTGCCAACGAATCACAGTTCCCCGACGTTGCAGAGCGTGACGAGAGGGATAATCTGCTTTCATGAACAGAACTACCGTCGCCCTTGGCACACTCTTCAGAAGGGAAAGTCGATGAACCGTGGCCAAGTTCCCACAAAACAATCTCCAACTCGATATCGGCATTTTTACTTGGGCTTTCGGAGTCGTAGCTCTCGCCTTTCTGTTCCTCCTCAGAAATCGTAGTCGCAGTCGCGTTATCGTTGCCGATATCCGGGAGGCCGCGCATATGCTCAACGTCATCTGGATGCATCACCGTGTCGTTTTCGAGATTGTCGGCCATTTCGGGGATCCCAGCCAGTCGCTGCAAATGATACTCCTCTTCGGCCTCGGCAACAGCGTCGAGCGGTCCTTGACAAGTCGATCCCAAAACAGATGCGTAGGCAGTGTCAGGCAGTGGACCAACATCCACGCTGGATTCGTCGACGATCGGCGATTGCATGTCCTGGTCATCCGCAGATGTTTGATCCAACAAGGAGATTCCACACGGTGGAGGCATCGGACTGGCAGGACGAGAACAAGGAAGCTGAACCTTGACCGGAGGAGAAAAGAGTGAGCTACACTGACGCACGCGATGACGATATCGTCTTGGCTAATCCCGACTGGCGATGTCAAGGGCGAAATTTGCCCAATCGCTTCATCGTCGAAACCGACTGCGGTGTCATCTCGATGGGCGTTGGAGTGTAAACGAAGCCTACCCAGCAAAGTATTGAAGTTCCATTTATTTTTTGGTGGTGGTGTGTGACGGTCATTCCCGTATGCCTCGCAGTCAGTCGGGCTGCCCAAAGTACTTGAAGCGCCCTTGATGACTTTGAAGACTCCCCATCGACTTCGTCGATCGCACGTGTTACAAGAGAACGCGGTAGGGAGGGACTCTTACTTCCGACGGAGTGCGCAAACAGACGCCGTACCCGGGAAGGAGGCATGAAGAACCCAGGAGGATGCTGAATACACCTGCGGTGGGGAGGACGGTGAGGTACATAAGTCCAACAGGATCAGTTGAACCCCAATAATAAGAACGTCAACGAAGGTTTCGGGTGTCTGAAGTGGCATGGGCACCAGTGTTAAAAGTACCAGACATTTGGAGTTGGTCAGTCAATGTATGCAAACCCGGCAGTCTTGGTACTTACCGATTTGATGAACAGGAATGTAGAGTGACTGTGTGGTATGTGGCTTCTGATTTAGTATACTAAGGCAGGATCTAGTTAGACCTTACTGTAAGGAGGAAAGCTTAGTGAACGTTGCTTATCGTTCAAGCCTACCGGCGTTCAATATGAACTCGGGAATACATGTTACCACAGCTGCGCGGATTCGACTTCAGCGCCTGGGGGATACGAGTATCCGTCTGAATGAAACAGCGTATCGTTAGGCATACACAGAACGGTAAGAGGTATGGTTTCGTCCCTCCCATTTCATCGAAGCAAATTAAATGTACGTCTCGATTATGTAAGTATGACTTGTCCAAGACGAGCGAAATGTTCAGGATTTAAAGCCACCAGGTCGTTCGAGCTAGCATGGTAAATTTGCACTAGTCACTTGTCGACTTGTCAGAAATCGTGCGGCTCTCATTTCCACGACGAACACCAGGTGAGCGTAGGACCTAAACGCCACGGAACCAAGGATATGGCACATGCACGCCACTTACACTAGTAAGGGAGCGACCCAGGCTATTTCTCTGTTAGCTGAGTGCGCAAGACTGACTTTGTGGCTGTCCACCTCGTCTTCAATATTTCTTGGCGGTTTTCTGGCGAAGAGAGCGATTGAAGAAGCCGTCTCTCTTTAATTAACTGAGGGTACGTGCAGGACGACGTCTAACTCAGATCAGGAGAACAAAAGAACATCACACGAGGTCCTTGGTGTATCTATCATGGACGCATTACAACACGTTTGGTAGGTAGCGACTACCACAACAACGCTAAGTGCCGGACAGATGGCGTTATCGGAGGGCATGGGTTTGAACATTCCTGACGACATGCAGACCAATGCACACACGTGTCCATTTCTCCAGGATGATATAAATCCGTCCCCGCTGAAGACTCTTCCACACACACAGAATGGTCCCCAACCCGCAATCGTGTTGCGTGTTTTCTGTTTCTCTCTATGAACACTATTCGTCGTTCACAGCTTCACTCTATCCTAGAATCATGGGATCCGTGGGATCTGGGCGAAGCAGTGTATGTCAACGAATCTTCGAATCCAGGTCACTAGCTGATATGCGAACAGTTTATCGACAAACTTGCAGAACCTGAAGGCGCAAAGGCACCGCATGGCGTTGGGTGCTGTATACCGGACATCAGGGACATCGCAGTAAAGCTATATGGTCCCTGTGAATATGTGCGGCAGCAAAGACCTGCATCGTCGGTGCCGGGACGTCCCCTGCCGCCGCCCCGTAGCCGGCCATTCTACGCAGTTTATCATGACGCTGCATATGGGACAGTTACCAGTAGGAATGGCACTTGGCTATGTGCTGTTTGTCAGTGCAACAGGGGAGGAACATAAGAGATTTAGTGATCAGCGTGCCTCCTTTCAGGTACGGTCTGGCAACATGAAAACACATGATGGGGAAGCTCATAGGGTCCATTTTAGCAACTTCATGACGTGCTCCCTGTCTTGCTGTGTCAGTGTTGGCCAGATGAAGCTGAGCTCCAACAATGGTACATTGACAGAGGCCAATATGATTTTATTATTGCTGATGGCATGATGGTCAATGAACTGACAAGTGGAAGTGATCTTTGGGCAAGAGTTCAGGCTGGGACCAAGATTGTCATGAGAGTGATTACTGAAGAGGTTGTCACCTGCAGTGCTAAGGAACTTATTATCGAGTTTTGTCTTCACTTAAGACTACCTCCCCACCCAAAAGACCGCCGGAGCGAAGCGGAGGCGTGTCTTGTGTGCACCTTTCCAGACACGCGGCACGCGTGCGGAAGTGGAACACATCTCGTCTCTCGGGCGAGACAATTACCGATCCATGGTGGATGCATATAGACGGCGGACGACCCGGAGAGACTTGGGTGCGTTGAGGGACTGGGAGTGGAGGGTGGGGATGAGGAGGGTAGATTGTCTTGGGGGGGAGTGGTGGGGTGCATGGCTAACTTATCCTTATCATACTTGTATTCCTTTCACTCCTGTGCGCATGTTCCATTGCTTGCCCACTGGTAGTAAGCACCCTCAATAGTGGCCAGCTGCTTTCCATACTTTGAGCACTGTGTCGCGACGGTCCCGTGCGGGTATCTTCGACGATCTTCCTTTCCTTATGCTGCTTGGATGTCATCATGGGATAGGTGCACCTTGTGTAAGCGTACGCTCACCAGAACTCACTTCGGGGCACGGAACTGCCTATATGGGATGTTTGCATCTATGTTGGAGGTTGCTCGTATATATAGTCGGCTAGCTGCTCGTGCAGGGGGATCGCTCCTTTTCCCCCTTTTACGATCTCCCCTCACTTATCCTGCTTGTATCATCTCGCTGCGTATACGCGTAATCACACACGCCGATCCACGTTCTCTCGTGTGTTGATCTTGAGTGTTCTCACCGACCGTGGTGAGTTCCACTTTTTTTGAACGTATCGTCGAGCGTGTGTCGACACCTGTAAAAGGGTGTCAAGCTGCCATCCCGCCGTCGTCCCGCTGTAACCACGCCGCCGGTTACTCGGCGTCAACGACGTCAGCACGCTCCACCGGAGCCACTGCCACCGATAGCCCCACCGTCACTGTCACCGATATCAGCTCAGCCCTCGTCGCTGACGCCGTTACTGTCATCTGCCTCATTGTCACCCGCTGACATTCCCCTCCCAATTACTCCCCCTCCACCGTCTCCTTCTACGGATTCTACATCTTCAGGGTCCTTCTACCTTCCAGTTATGTCATCAACCGCACTGTCACACACCGGTCGCTGTGAACAGTCTGTGCCCAGCAAGGCCCCCCCTGTTTTAACAGCCGGGGACGTTACACCTGAAGCTCTCCGTGCATGGGAGCTGGGTTGCATGAATTTCTTTCGACAGAAGGGTGTTGCTGCAGATGACCAGGTTGTCAAGGTAGCCGGGAACCTTTTGGACCCCCGGATTCAGGACTGGTACAGTAATAACGGTGACCACTTGATGTCTCTCTCCTTTGCCGAGTTCATGACAGAAGTACGCAAATACTGGTTGCCCTCTGATTGGGCAGCAACAGTCCGACAGAAGATGCTCTCGTCGACCCAAGGAACCAAGGCTTTCCACCTCTGGGCAGTCGAAGTCGAAAGTTTGAATGTCCTGTTACGTGGTAGTGAATCATACTTGTCTGAAGTACACCTCCACTTCCACCTCGAGTCTCACATGAACTCGGACCTTGCCGCAGAATACCGCATGACAATACTCTCTAAAGAAACGGACTTCTGTGTTTGGCTGGACATGGTCCATTTGCTCGATGAGAAACGGGTCCGAGATGCTGCCAAGATTGAAGCAGCGCTTCGTACTTCAAACAAGAAACCGTTTCAACCTAGCCGCACTGCAAACTCCAGCTTCACTGCTAAAACAGATAGCAAGCCCTGCACTCGCATCCCCCCCCTTACTGTTGATGAATGTCAGCTACTCAAAGATAATTCAGGGTGCTTTAAACGCTGTCGCTTCTTCCAGACTCACACCATGCCCACCTGCCCGAATGATTTCCCAGAGGCAAAGGGATATAAAACCTTGATGACTGAAGATGTAGAGGCTGCTCACAAGAAGCGTGCCAAACCAGTTGCGTCCATCATCGAGGAACCAACTCCGAAACGAGCACGTTTCATGGAGGAAGATACTGATGCCATAGCAGTGGTGATGCCCTCTGCAGCCCTTGGTAGCGGATCTGAGTCTGGTGAAGAGTGCGTGGCTCCGTTCTCTACCACCCATTTTCGCTGGCCCTGTCTATTAGACGGGCCTAATGCCTCTTCCTCCCTCTGTGTCAATGCTCTGATCGACAATGGTTCTCATCTAGTTCTGATTGATGAGAAGCTGGTCAACCAGCTTGGCCTCCAATGCCGACGTCTTTCCAAACCACGTGAGGTTTCTGTCGCAATGTCCACTGGCAGCCGTGAGGTTATGTCCCTCACTGAGTATGTCATACTTTCGTGTCTCTCAGAAGACTGTGTATTTCGTTCACGCACTGTTCGTGCCATCATCGCCCCCCGTCTCTGTACCCCATTGTTGTTAGGAGGCCCCTTTCTCGCACATAATCGCATCGTCATCGATCATGAGTCCCGCACTTGTATAAACAAAGATACTGGCTATGACTTAATGCATCCCTGTAATCATACCCCTTCCAAACCTGCCTCTCCTACAGTTTATGAGGCACACCAACTGAAAGAGGCCATTATGAACAAGTTGCGTTGGTTACTTCCAGAGTACAAGGAACTCGTTGACCAATCATGTGAACCGGTTTGTGGGGTAAACATAATTGCTACAGTACAACAGCGCATCACAGAACTAGCGCTCTTGGAGGATTTCAGAAAACGAGACGCACAATTGAAAAGCGAGTTCATAGACCGCTTTCCAGCAGATATTCCCCCTACAGATAGCCTTCCAAATGATGTCCTTTTTCGAGTTCAACCTAAGGACATGAACAAGGTCATCCAGCTTCACTCGTATGATTGCCCAAAGAAGTATCGGGAGGCATGGAAGACACTCTTACAGGACCCCATGTAGTCACCATTAGTCACAACATATGAGTAGCCTGCGCGCCAAACTGCCAACACATATGGAGAGCCCGTGGCGGGCCCGTCGAATTAATTAATACATGACAAATAGGCGGGCCGGAGTGCCCTGAGTGACAATAACAAATGAGCGGGCCCGTCATATGGATGAAAGAGGAATTCAACCACACATGAACAGGCCCGCGAAGGTTTGGATAATGCAACATATGGATGGGCCCGACAATAAGGGATAGAGTGATTATGTACAACATGTGGACTGGCCCGCCTGTGTGAAACAGCCAAGGCAATACCATCACAAATGTACGGGCCCGTCCATGGTGTGAGGGGAATAGCGCGCAATTTAAGGATGGGCCCGTCCAAGGCATCAGTGAGGAGTGCACAACCCATGTACGGGCCCGTCCATGATGAGAGGGTAATACCGCGCAATTTAAGGACGGGCCCGTCCAAGGCATCAGTGAGGAGTGCACAACCCATGGACGGGCCCGTCCATGATAAGAGGGTAATACCGCGCAATTTAAGGACAGGCCCGTCCAAGGCATCAGGTAGCAGTGCACAACCCATGGATGGGCCCGTCCATGATAAGAGGGTAATACCGCGCAATTTAAGGACGGGCCCGTCCAAGGCATCAGTGTGGAGTGCACAACCCATGGACGGGCCCGTCCATGATAAGAGGGTAATACTGCGCAATTCATGCACGGGCCCGTCCAAGATATCGGGTAGGAGTGCACAACCCATGGACGGGCCCGTCCAAGGCATCGGGTAGGAGTGCATAACTAATTAACGGGCCTGGAAATGATAAGCAGGTAATACTGTGCAATTAAAGGACGGGCCCGTCCAAGGAACCAGGTAGCAGTGCACAGCCCATGAACGGGCCCGGCCACGATAAGAATGTAATACTGCACACGTTAATCCCCCGCAAGTCCCCATAATTTTGGTGCGGAACACCATCAGTCACTGGTAGGCCCATCCAATTAGCTTGGCCGCGATATCAGGTCGGACGGCGTAACTCAAGTGCTCGGCGATGTGTGATATGAGGTTGGTCGGCAGCACTCATTTCGGAACCTAACCAACATATCACGTTGGATGGCATAACTTATGGGCTCGCCCTTCCGCGATTAGAAGTAGGGAGGAATAACACATAGGGGTCCTTTACAGGAGGCTAATATTTGGTGCCAATGACGGCAAGCAAATAGCTGACGACATTTCATGACGTAACACGACAGACAATCGCGAAATTTTCCCTCACCATCCCATATCCCGCGATAGATTCACCAAGAGCAACAAATGTCTCAAGTACCCCATGGCTGGCAGATGCAGTTGACAGAAAAGTTGGCCGAATATATGCAAAGCCGATTTTGGGAGGAGGTGTTCACTGGACAGCGCACCATCCCCGATATATCAATTCCAGTGCCATTGGTATGTCATGCGGATCGCATGATTCAAGTAATTGAACAAGCATATCGGCATCCACGTGAGTTCCAAGGATCCATGAAAAACAATCTGCTCATTATAGGGAAGTTACAGTCCAAGGAACTCAGCGTGGAAAGACGCGCGATATCGCGGCATCACTGGAGTATGATGAAATCACGGATCCAACCGCGTTATTAGATGGAGATGGAAATATAAAGCTATGGTATCTTCCAGGAGCCATAGACCCCATGCATCAGGTGGTTAACTCTGCATAAGTCAACATTGCCGGATATTCAAATGCTTTGCAGAAAAATGTATGGGATTCACTTAATTTATTGAGAGCGCCATTGGAGGAAAGCATCAAGAAATCGCGCAACCATGGCTGGAGAAATGATTGGCTACTATTCCGCGAAACTACAGATCTTGTTGGAAGCATAGACCTCTCACCAGGATGGTATCAACAAGGTCATGGGGTAGGTTATCTTCCTCTCTGAGGTGATATATCACCGACGTTCATGCAGCCCCCTGACTTCCACCCCGAAGTGTCAAGACTATTAAAATCGGGTCGGGAACGCAATGGCGCACGGCAATGGGTGAATGAAATGTCAGAATTTCACGCGCTCCTATCGGGAACGCTGGCCGTCATCCATCCACGGATGTATGCTGCAGGGTGGGAAGCTCTCATCCGACTCGACATGGAGGCGAAACGACGGGAAGACGTGGATATGTCTTCCATACTCCCCAGTTGGAA
Organism: Pisolithus microcarpus; assembly: GCA_024613185.1. NCBI lineage: Eukaryota > Fungi > Basidiomycota > Agaricomycetes > Boletales > Pisolithaceae > Pisolithus > Pisolithus microcarpus. The sequence continues at coordinate 623,506 of JANFAI010000002.1, read as the reverse complement.
TTCCGTTTACAATAGCGTGTCTATTATGGTCAACCGCACAACACCTTACCACACGGACGTAAACGGACGGGAGCTGTGGCTGGACATGCTAGTCACAGTGGGGGACTATCCCCCTCTCGACTTCGTCGTTCCAACGTTGAATCTACGGTTCCGCTATAATCCAGGCACCGTCATCGCTATGTCGGGTTCTGCATTAGAACATGGGGTTGGACATACAAACGGTAATCGCGCATGCCTTGCATACTATATGCGTCACAATGTGCATCAATCGGTTGGCGTTCAGTTATGCCCGCTGCCCAATCTCACAGATCTAGAGCCACTCATCAATGTCAATTCCTAGATAATTAGCGTAATATGTAGACATTGAAGCCGACCATACACCCACCTGATGCTCGTCCCTAAATCTCTTGCCTACCTTACCTGCGATACCCCTGAGAAATAAAGCGCGCTTCACTTCAGCTGTCCGCTTAACGGCTGCACGATGGCAAAGTCGCGCTACCTAACACATCCCCCACAACAACCCCAATGAAATTATATTTGACATACCACAGACAGTGAAAATTATCCATTGGTATGATGTACAACCTGCCACTATCTAAGCTATATCCTCCACGCCAAGAAGTCCAGACAGCGCGGCCCACCGCGAGAACAGGTGATTCACATTCCTCCCATTAACCTCAATGTCCTCTTCAATTTCCCTCACGTATTTCATTTGGTTTTGGACCTGCCCAGCGATCCAGTTGTCGATCTGGTCCCCCATGGAAGGGTTTGCTGCCGGCCATTTGTACTGATGTCTGGTGAGCAAATATAACTTTGCATAAGACTGAAATTACCTGGAAGTACTCCGCCGCGATTGGGAAAATCCTGCCACCCCTCAATTGCTGGAAATCTGTTGGATAATGTGATGATCCATGGAGCCACCATGGGAAGACAAACCCAATATACTTATTGGGCGTTCTTGAAGTCCAGTCAGGGATATAATTCGCCAGAGAGTCAATCATATGAAAGGCGCCAGGTGGAATGTTTCGAATCTCCTCCAAAAATCTATCCTTGTCCTGTTGGCATCGGAGGTATGCATGAAAGCACGCTGGGAGCATGGGTGTGAAGCTATGCCGCGATACTGTCACTAGAATGAGATGGTCAAGTTCCTTCTGTAATGGTGTTCTTCAGTCCCAAATTCAGATAACATAAATGGGAACGAACCAAATCCAGGAGGAGGTTGTAGAACCAGTGCGTGGGCCAGTCAGATACTCGCGGCAAGCCCAACAGATGAACCACCGCGCACTCAATCCGTAACCCCCAATATATAATTGCCATTTCAATTGCTGATTGTCGGGTTGGATAGGGTGGTCCTCCAGTATACGGCTGTATGTTGTGTGCTGTATGGGGGTACCGCGATAGCTCGAGCAGATCGATTGAGTCAATCATATAATGTCCCAGGTGCATGGTCTTCACCCGATTTTCAACGAGCTGTTGAATATCAGCCCCAATCCGCTTCATCACCCGCACAATATACAAGTCCAGGGTCCTTTCATAAGGGTAATTTCCAGCTGACACAGGACCCACATGCCGCGATTTGAAGTCGTGAAGGACCCGCAACACTGACCGCCCATATTAGAAAGCGCAGGAATAAGTAGAAATGACCTACCATCCTCCGCCGTATCTGCCTTAGCCAATCCAGCGCGCTCCAGAGCCCGACACTCATCAACCGAAAGTGGAGGGCCTATGTGATCGTCATTTTTTGTAGTTGCCAAATGGAATCTGCAATGGCACATACCTGTCAATCCAAGCGTGAACAATTCCCGCAACCGGGTCCGATCCGGATCGCCGAAGTCAATCCTGCGACTGCGGTCGGGGTCATCCCCTTGCTCTATTTGTAATCCTGGGAGATACGATATCGCACTTAGTATGAGCTTGCAGGTTCATGTAATGAATGCTAACCTTCAAACTGAGAGGGTGGCGGTGGAGCCTCTGCACTTTGCAATGTTTGCATTGCGTCCACCTCTGCGGCTTGCATTAGGAAGGAAGATTATTAGATTATTCCTACTTTTAAAAAGACAAAATGCTGACCTGCAGCGGGGGATGGCGGTGATGGAACTCGCGCATGTCGCATCCTGTTGAAGAGATCCACGTCCGAGGCTACCGACCATGCAAAGTAAGGTGACCAGGTGATATGGAAAAATATATCAGTACGTACCTGGCACTGGAGATGGTGGCTTGGGGACTGGAGCGCACTTCATTCTCTCGAAGAGAGAGAGGTTGAGTAATGCTGATGGAGATCGGGCAGTGGTATCCCCCGAACTCTCGGCCAACTCCATTTCTGCGTCTTCTTGTGATGAGGGGACCCTTTCTTCGGTGAGGGACGGTGGCGAAGGAACTGGAGCGCGTTTCATTCTCTTGAAAAGAGACAGATTGGGGGTGGGGGATGGGGTTCGGACCGCGATATGCCCCAAGTCCTCAGCATCCGCCATTGCCAAATCTGCTTGGGGCGATGGGGCCCTTGTATATTCTGGAGTTGGTGGCTTGGGAACGTGGGCGCACTTCATTCTCTCAAAAAGAGAGAGATCGCAGGTTGGGGAAGGGGATCGGAGCGCGGTACTCATCTCAGTGGGCGGTGAGGGAGACTCCTCCCCATACAAATTCAACACCTCCATGCTTGGGCAATTTTTGGACACGGTCCGGCTTTGAGAACTGGAAGTATCTATTTCTTCGTCGTGAACCGAGGAAGTCCCCGGTTGTTGCCGAGGTGATATCGGCACAATGTCTACTGTGAATTTTTTGAGCAGATCGAAAGGGCACACATAGATGGATCTCACCTTGGCGACAGAATCTGACTTTGCACTGCTGTTGTTCTGACATGATTGATCACAATGAGAAAATTGGTTGATTACTATGAAACTCTGGACATGCGCTTTGACAGTCCGACCGTGAGAACAAATGCAGCACAGCAATCGGTTCGCGTGCCTCCAGGCATGAGGAGCATCTCTTCAAGAATTTGATTTGTAATCGCGGCAGCTTTGTCCAAACATATTGCGGGCAACATAAAGTATGTACAATCGCAGCGGTAGGTATATTAGATGTAATTACAATGTTCATATCGTATATCAGATGCGTTTTTTACTAGTTTTCACTGCCTTCCGCGATTTCTTGACTTTTGGGGAGGGCACATTGGCGTCTGCTGGTATAGGGGGGCGGCGGGCTCGGGGAGATTTCCACTGGGAACCTTAATTTTCAACCAATGAAAATGGTTAGTTTGCAGACCGTGTATCTCAATCATAGTACCTTCTGCTGCAGGAAGACCAACGAGACCTTGGTCATTGCCTGCCCCTGAAATTGTTCCCTTCTTCTGGGCAGGTTTCCTTGGCCGAGGTTTTCTAGTCGATGAATCGCCAATAACCTTTTGGCTTTCAGGCTGCTGGTCCATGTTCTGCACTTCTGATCTTGGAATCTGTTTGAGCGCAGATTTCAACTTCCCATTTATTCGATGTTGACCCGACGGCCCAGGTTTGGCGGTACGGGCATCCACGAAAGGAATACTTTCAAACCCATCACTATCTGGGTATTCAGTAGTATCTTCCAGAACTGAAGTGGCAGTCAATGCTGATCAAGCGCGAATTGTCAGTACTAGTAAGCTAATCACAGCGGCATATGACCTTTTTTTTGGACCGCAGATCGGTTTCGTTTTGATGGTTTTGCAAGTACTGGCAAATTTGCATTATCATTGCTACTTAAATCTTCCTCGTCCGTGGGGTTCTGGCCATCTTCATCCGTCGTGTGCCTGGATACCTTTCGCGGCATTGGAGTTTTCTTTCGTGGGCGGCTTGTAACCCTAGAGGTCACTGTAGACTCATTGGAAAGAGGGAGCCTGGAGGATGTACCCCCATACTCGTTGTCTGGATCCCTATCTTCATCTGATGTGCTTCCATCTGTTGAGGTTGAGGCTTCCCACGATTGGCGTTTCCTTTTCCTGGCAACCTCGAGGGGCTTAAAACTTCTGTCAGATGGGTCCCGTAGATTTCCAGATTGATCCAGCCATTTTTGGAATGAAAAGACGTCGCTGGGATTGGTTATCTGTCGCTCACGCCAGAAATTCAGCAACTCCCTGGCAGCTGAGAGGTGCATGTGGCTTGGGTCGACTGTAAAGCTGAAATTCTGGGGGAGATGGCGGGATGCAATCATCTCGGCCTGGTACCATCCCAATTTTTTGAATGGTACAGTGGCGGAGCGTCTTCTACATGCCTGCCCTAATAAATCGTGGTAAGCCTGAGAAGCGCATAATGTTCACAAACTCACGGTAATGAGCGGTAAGATACCCGCGAACCATTTGCAGAATGGTATCGTGGCTACGACATATGAGGTCCCCAATCCAAATTTCTCCATCTTCGTTGGTGACCAGCTCTACAGGGGCACCTTTTTTGGCCCTTGGGCAGTGCGCCGCCATATTGGGCACGTCCTCTCCGCCGGCAAAGTCAGGATTCTCGTAGGCAGTGCCCAGGTAGTCCCTCCAGGTGGCATCGAGGGTGTGTATGTCGTTGAAGGCGCTTCCACTTGCAATGTCGCTGTTGAAGTCCATGCTTTGAACTCCTGAGATTGTTGAATCATTGAGAGAGCTTTCTGGGACATACCAGCATGCCTGTATGGCCCCATCCTCATCTTTCCAACCCGTCAAAGACACCATTCTCATTCCGCAATATCTCCACATCTCCTCTGCAAAGTTCTTCATGAACTTAAGCGCATACTTCTTCACATTTCTGTGGAAAAAATTAGTCAAAGTGTTTCTGTCTCTTGCAGTCAGTCTCAGGTGGACTCACCGCGCTTGCACCTCAGCAGATGGACCCTCTGGTCCATTCCACTTTTCCGCGATATCGCGGGCAGCTGCAAGCTGCTCATCGGTGAGGTCGTCCCGTATAAAGGTTGTCAACGCCTGCTGATACAGATCAATGCGTTTGTTGTCTCCTTGCATTGCACCTTCATTCTGCATGAGCGCATGTTTCTCTTGTATTCGCTCGTGGTATATTTCCCGAACAACGGACCGCACTGAGTACTTATATGCAGACCGAATTGTTATACGGGGCTTCCGCGTCCTCAGAGGCTTTTTAAGCCATGCAGTGATTTTCTAGTAGGAATGATTTATTGGCAGGATGATGTATTGAAAAACACAGACCATACCTCCTCCTTTTCCTGACATTCAGCCAGACTCAAATCGCGGTTCCTCCCAATTTTAGTGAACTCTTTGTAGATTTCCCGCAATATAATCGCCTTCTCTTTCTTCCGGGCTTGTGTCCACTCCCTCCTCCTGCGGGCAAGGATCTCCAATTCTGCCAGGTTGAAAGGGCCCTCTGGCTGTTCTTCCCCGATACCTGACTCATCCCCATCCTCATCCACTGCACGTTCTGCATCTGTGTCACTCGCGTACCCAAAGTCGGTTTCAAAGGGGGTGTCCATGGGTATTTGCATGACGGTGAAAATTGGCAGTTTTCAGGAAACGAGGGCTTTTCAGTCTAGCTGTTGCGATGCGTCACTCTATCCCGAAGTTCGATTCACCATCATTCCCACACGTTGGTAAATAGGCCCCCGATTGGATCTTAGCTGCTCTGATTGGGTCTGCCGAAGCTGGTTCCGGTCACTGATTACATCGGCCGATGCTAATCCCTTGCACTGATTGGGTGTTCGGAAGCTGTTAGCCTCTAGATATGATTCCCGATCCGATCATGTGGCTGAGAACTCGTGTTCAGCCATTTGGCTACTCCTATTTTGGATGATTTAACCCTCATTTGGTTACGATTGACAGGTGACAATAAAGCGGGGTTATCCTAGTACCCCTGGAATTGCGATCTACACACTAAGTTACCACAGATGGTTCCAACAACTGACCTCAGTGATCCCCTCGAGATGGCGAAAGGAAGAGCTAGGAAGGGGATGACTATGATCGGTCCCACACCAGGTCATCGGGTTAAACAGCTGGAAGTAAGGACACGCAAAGCCAATGGTCGGAATAGATCTCGACTAGTAGAAGTTGCGATAAAGGAACCAGTCGTGACGACACATGGGCACTCCAAGTCGTTTTCCTCCACATCACCGTCCAAATATTCAAGATCGCCATCCAAGCACCAGTTCCAGACTGAGGATGGAGTTGAAAATGCCTATGATATGAATGATCCCCCTGTACATCCCATGCCAATACCCCATAAGAAGGTATGTTGCTACTCAGTGGCCGGGCGTCCAGCTTCATATCGTCACCTTAGACGCAGAATGATTATATCCGCGAATGGATACCTCAAATGGACGACTTTCTCCAGATCCTGCTGGGCTTGGAAGCCCCCCCTGTGCCACGGATGTGCTATATATGCCAAAAGGATGGGGTGTACAGGTGCCCCGATTGCATGCATCAGCCGCTTCTTTGTACAAATTGCTGCCGCACGACGCATGCATCCCATCCTTTCCATAGGATCCAGCAGTGGACTGGGGACTTCTTCGAGGACTGTGCCCTCCACATGGTGAGTGAAGATGCCATCAAAGATACAGATCCACATGATGACCTGCAGACCGGCCTTCAACTACACCTTGGGCATGGCGGAGCGCCCTGCCCATCTGCATCCGCAAATGAGCCGGCACCATTGAGCGGTCAATCGCGGCATGCCACTGTAGGCAAAGATGGGGATCAGGCGAAGGATGATATACAAGATACACAAGCCATGGATGATGGCGAATGGGAAGATGTGGACAACATTCCCCTTCACCTTCGGCCGCCAGTGGGTTCAAAATATCTGACAATCGTCGATGTTACAGGGGTGCATTTCGTACTAGTGCGACCATGCCAGTGTCTGAATGCAGAAAGATATCATATGCAGCTATTCCTGGCCAAGTTATGTCCATCCACGTTTGATAAGCCCAGCACCGCGTTCACATTTTCAGTCTTGGATGATTTCTTGAGAGACAATGTGGAATGTGGCACATCTGGCATGAATTATTACAGCAAGCTTCGCCGGGTGACCTCCAATGTTTTTCCACACTTGGTTGTGGTAAGGATTCCATTCCACCGATCAAACCAATTGATGTTAAGAACGGCCATGTGATTAGGACAGATATCGGGAACTTCTGCGGGTAGCGCGGCAATGGCGCCTCCTGAAGCTTCTCAAGTGGAGCGGTTTCCAAGATAATAAGAACTGCACTAAGAAAGGGGATCTTGTAATATTTTGCGCAGCATGTCCTCAGCTGGGAATCAACATAGACCCAACAGCTAATTTGGATGAGTAAGTACCCAAATAGGCAGAAACCTATACCGCTAATATCTAGCAGTTGGAAGTACTCAAGGACGGTGGTGATGGATGGGAATTTCAAGGCGGAACACATGCATGAGAGGTGGCCTGACGATCAAGTGTGGTTGATGGATGGACGTGGGTTTATGGTCACCAATCCACCATATCAAGCATATTTGAAAGCTACTCCACATATCACGGAGGTACGTATCATCATTACCCCGAGGATCAGAACTTGAATCGCGCAAAAGAAATCTTCCTGCAACAATCACAAAGCGATCAGTCAGGCAAGTGCAAGCCGCGGTAAACTGAACTCTACGGGAGTGGGTGCAACGGCCTGCGCACGGCACGGCTGCTTTTACCCCCATTCCATTGTTGACTTCCAAAAGGGTGAAAGGTGAGAATGATCTTGCCAAATTATACCCACTCATGGCAGTTAAGGCAACTGAACATGGACTATTCCCTAACCCATGCACTGAGCTACAACATGACCGGCATCAATCACGTCCTCTGCTTCTACGACATCAACTGCGAATACATGAAAAATCTGCGGAGGCGTGTCGATAGCAGTGACCTTTTGCACCTTCCACCATCAATGAGAATCACGGCAGGAATTGGCATGTGGCATGTTCACGGTCACAAACAGGAATGTTATACGCGGTACTCGCCGCTATTTATCAAAGGTTCAGGTTGGGTAGATGGTGAAATCATCGAGACCTTGTGGTCCACGTTGAATATAGTATCCGCATCAACTCGCGGCATGACCACCCCCCATCACCAAGAACTATTGGACTTCCAGATGAATGACTCCAACTTCATGAAAATGATTCGGATGGGTATGGAAATCCAAGGATGACATTTGAGCGCGCTCTGACATATTCATAGCTGACAGCTTATCGCGGAAGCTCAAGACTGCACGGGCGTCTGTAGTGTTGGCCCGTGACGCGTTTGAAAGGTTCAACAAGGCTATCACACCAGATCAACAGAGGAATTGGGGCAGGCAAGAAGAGGCTGCTCTCCTTCGTCGTGTCCATGACCCATCGGTCATGGATGTCTTTGAAATCCAATTAAAGAAAGGTAAGGCGGATTATATACTGCGCACAATGTGAATTAAATGTACATGTCCTCCAAAGCTCCAACGGTGCATGCAGTTGAACTTCAATTACTGGAGAAATTGCCCCAACAGGGGGTTCACCATGAAGCCGCGAGTTGGATCACACGCGGTCTAGCGATTGAACAGGGGGAAATCATTCTGAACATATATAGAAAGGACAGCGGTCCGAACCCATCCGAGCTCAAAAGATTGACCATAGCTCGTCGCGCAGAGAAATTGTTGGCGGAGCGATGTGAGTCGACGTGTGGATCAATGGCAAAAACACCAAAAAAAAAAAAACCCAACACAAAGACAATTGCCGAGTTGGTGGTTTTCCTACGCGGGCTTTGGCTCGAGGGATCTGTTAAAATAAAATGGGGGAGGGGTTCTGTGCACCTAGAGGGGGCTAGGGCAGAGGGTATAGGTGCTCCTGATGAAGGGGGAGCAGGGGAAGACTGAAAATGCGAAGAGAATAGGCTGCTCTGAGCCTAGAAGCAATGTAAGATGATGAAGATAACAGTAAGTAGACCCTTAATGGAGCCTCAAATACTGCAGGAATAGAGATGATGATGAGGGGCTTAAAAGCGACGATGATTGGGCCTAATGATGATGATGATGAGTGAGCAGGTAAGTCTTTACACAGGGGACTGCTTCCTATGCAGGGGACTTGGTAGCTGCTTGATTGCTGTCGACGTATTGGTACTTTATATACAAAAAGGTAGCGTAGCCTGCAGTAAACATGGAGCAACACTTTGTAAGTGATCTGTAAGTGATTGGTAAGGGGATTGGTAAAGGATTGGTAAGGCTTTGTAAGGATGAGTAAGGACAGTAAGCAATTGGTAAGTAAAACCAGTAAGCATGACGAAGATTATCACTAATCAATTTGAAAACAGAATGAGTCATCAAGGAACGGATGAATAATGTGAAAAGGGGAATGAGTAAGCGCACTGGTCACTGCTGATTAAGGGATATGACTGCAAATGAGTCATAGTGACTCCTAGATCTGAGATCTAGATGCATTATGGTAACTTGCTGCGCATCCAAATGAAGAATGGTGGGGGTTTCTGCCAGGGTCCAATTTTGGGGGTCTCCAGGGTAGTCAGGGCATAGGATTTCGCAACTTTCCCCCTTTCCTCCTCTCTGTAAAGCGACCTGCATTAGCTGCAGCTAGTGTTCTGGAGGGTTTGAGGAGGAGGAAGGGCCATCTTCTCCCATAAGAGCAGGGAGAAGTGTCTCAAATTCATCATGAATGCGATCAGATAGACTGGATGACAGTAATTGGTATTGAACCTGTCGCAACTTTGGAAGAACGAAGGATGAGATTGAGAGGTAGACGTTGCAGGGCACAGGGATGAAGGATCCATATGCTTCTTCAACTGGAGAAACTGAAACAACCACATATGATTTTTCAAGCCTGATAACAGACCTGAGACGACCAAAGAAAGTCCTCCTCGATGTCAGACTGACAAGAAGAACTCGCTGTCCCAAAGCGATAGGATGGGAGGTCATGGACAAGGGAGGGATGAACCAGGAGGCTTCAGGGCGAATGCTAGTGGGGATTCCTGGCAAGTACTCGTAGTTATTCTCCCTGGCAAAGGGGATGAGTGAAGAGATCGTCGAAGAGGTGGCCATTACAATAAAAAGTGGCAAAATGGGCGTTTGTTGGCAGAAATGATGCAGAAAATCGTGGAGGGCGAGGATCATTACCAAATTTGGTAGGCAGGATGGCGTGGTCGAGAGCTTTCTGTGAGCGTGGGAATGATGTCGATATCTTTAGAAATGGCTGAGATATTCGAAAAATCGGAATGCCGTAAACTGGCGCTCGAAAACTTTTATTCGGCGCTTGAGCGGTTTCTTCCCTAACGTTAAGGGTGGTTCTTGTGCGACGGATGACTGCTAGACACTTCAGTCATTCTGCGCATTAGGGCTAGGCTTCTCCATTCTTCATCATTCAGCTTTTGGGTCCATGCTCACGTCGCCAAACACCTTTGGTGCATGACAGCGATCGAGATTTATCGCGGATGGGAGGATTTATCTGCAGATGGACGATGAATTTGAGCGGAGCGATGAGTCTGATGGAAGGACCGATCCAATGGTTGGACAAGATACTCTTGATGATGAAGAAATACTATCCAATGACGGTTATAGCAATAGCAGTGTGGTAGAGGTCTTCGGCAGAGCCTCATGCAATGACCCGACCTCATCTTTTGTACCACTTCCATCAAAGTTTGGAAGTGCTTATTGCAAAGCCAACAAGTTTCATCACCTAGCGGAAATGGAGTTGGAATTGTGCATGGGACAGGCAAATGATGCACTTCATGGGTTGCGTCTTGCGTTGGCAGATAAAGCGGTGATATTCAGGGGCGTTGTAAGACCTGCAACGAACTATTCAATGAGAACACGGGCATGGCAAATGATTCATTCCATCGATACCTCCGTCAAGCAATGCGCCGCGATTTACAGACAATGCCGGTTGGCTATGATTGCGCTTGGCGCTGGCTCGGAAATCCTTGACCGCTACCAGGAACTTCAAAAATCCCACCTCTCAACAAGTGCGGCTGCCTTTACCCAGGGCGCACATGACCATTGCGGTTCCCAACTTCCATGGTTCTGGACGATTGATATCCCTAAGGATACAGATTCAAAGAGTTGGCTGTCCGAATGTATGTGTTGTATTGGTGCAATGTTTATGATTTTTCAAGTGTGCTCCAACCACAGTTTACCGCATTCACTGGCTCCGCGCTAAGGCGGCGAAGGATCGTTGGGAAGAGGAAAACGAATTGGTAACCTCCGAATTTCAATGGGTCATGAACTTTTTCCAACACAGAGCAAAGAGATGGAATGAGATATATATGGCAAACAAATCAGCAGGTAACCATGGGGCCGCATGCTATGCAGCAAGGCAGCAGGCCGTGTATGATCGGCTCGCAGAGCAAGCTCAATTGATATGGCAGGAGATGAATCCAGATGATATTGCATGCCATCATGGTACGTAGTGCGTAAACGAAAAAATACAGCGCCCGCCCTTGTTGTAGGCGACTTCTACAATATTATCACCCATTTTGCCCCCCTCGAATCTGTGCAGGCAACTATCAATCGCGGCAGGCCAGGTTATTCGGTTTCTGTAGAGGTATGACATTGAATAACCACTGCACAATATACCGTACATGTTTAAATAAATGGGAGGTCCCCGACACAGGAGTTACCCCTTCCATCTCTCCTGCTTCTGCAAGTCAACATGAGGTGGAATCACGGCACTATGCGATGTCCGGTGGAGATAGCAATGGTATGGCGGTAACAGAATTTCTAGTGGACCCTGTATTAAGGAAGAAACTATCGTTATGTCCCCGGCACCCTTCCCTGTAAAAAATCCCACACCGCGAGTTTCAATATTCGCGGGCCTGCAAACTTCACCGAAGCCAGTACGAACTGGGGACACTTAACAGTTGATGCAATAATCATGTCCTATCGAGCATATTCATGATAAATAGTAGAAGCTGATATGGCGCCTTTGCCAGCATGAGTATTATGCCAGTATGGCTACCGCGATTGTGCCACGAGGGGCAACGTTCAGCCTTGTCAGTGAAGTATGAGAAGAACCAAGATATGCGATTTTGATATTATAGAAATTGAAGATATATCCAGTGCTACTGTATGGACGTTGCAAATTAATGCTTGTCCGCGAAAACTACAGTACCACCTTGCTCCTCATTTCCAGTGGACGCCGCACCACTTCCACTCCCCACTTGCATCAATGAACTGTCCACTTCTACTGGCGCGGCCAGACTAGGATCTTGCCGACCACTCGTCGCCATTTCCTGGCCGCTCGGTGTCGCTGTGAACACCAAACCTTGAAGTTGCGCGGCGATCGATTCTTCGGCCTCCACTGTTGCGGTGTTGTTTGTGGACGGTCCGAACAGGTCGAAAAGATCTGCCTCGACGGGGGGTGGTGCAGTGTTTTGTGCTGGGTGAGCACCGTGCACGCTGGCCCTCAACGTTTCTATCTCGCGGGTCAGCGTTCCTACTGTCAACCGGCAATCAGCCAATTCTCCTTCCAACGCTTGCATGCGATCTTGATATTGGACCAATATTCGACCTGCCACATCTGCCACCCGCCTGTCAACTTCGTCAACTCGTCCGAATATTAGATCTTGGCGCTTGATAATGTCGTCCAGTCGACGATGGTAGGATATATTTGAGGGATCGACTGGCGACAGTCGTAGTGGCATTGGTTCCAGTGGAGGGGAATGGGCATGACTTGGTGGAATGGGTGGCGCTGGGAGTGGAGTATTGGTCGATGGCTCGGCTCGAATCGCGGGTGGAACGGCATGTTTTTGAGGGGCCTCTCGTGGGGGACGAACGACGAGAGCTACAGCACATGCTGTGAGAAGACGTAGTTTTGAGTAATTTTAAAATACTTACTAACTCGCCGTTGGGGTGCTGAAGACGACGATCCTTCCACTTCACTCAGAGGGATCTGGGCACGTTTAGAGATCCGCGCTTTTTTTCGGGGGGGTGGCGCTGTATCATCGTCTGCCTGTGGAGGTACGGGCGTTCGAGGTCGAGGAGAGTTACGGGGGGTGGGAGTGGCTTGACGTTTTGCCGGAGTCTTGGGAGTACGAGCTGTTGATGCACGTCGGACGTTACCCTTCCCACAGCCAATCTTACGCTTTTTACACGGGTCGCACGGTATATTTCCAACTGTCCAAGTGCAAACAACCTTGCGGTTGATGCACGTCCTGCAGGCATGAGGATCGGGGGGTGGGGTGGTGCGGGCAGCGACTTGAGCCCGGCCGTACTTGGGCTTTGGCGTCGTTGGAGGATCTGAAGGCGCAGACATACCTTCACCCTTAGGTTCTCCATCCCTCCTAGATGACCGCTTTGTCCGTGATTGAGACTTGCGTCTCGTCGACGATGGCCGCAATTCGGATTGGGACCTGGCTCGTTTTTTGGACCTTCCACGTACTGGCTCTGACGTCTCCTCGTCCATCTGAACGTCCGGCTCTACCACCTCACTCTCTCCATCTTCGTTTACATCCCCCTGAGTCGTCCGCTCCCGTTCGATTGCCTGCGATTCTGCAGGCAAGGCTTTCCCCTTACCCTTATCGACGGACACGGGGTGGCTTGGTGCCACATTACTTACGGGTCGGTTCTCGGGCTCGGGTGTCGTTGGTACTCTCACAAGTACTGGGTCGGCAGTTGGGGACTCCAGCCGCACCATCCAACCTGCACGGGTCGCATCGAATCGGCTTTCGATGGTGAGTAGCCATGGATGGCCTGCGATGGAGGCTGGGGTGGGGAAGAGGCAACTGTTCCAGTCGGGGAAAGGAACGCCTGGGGTACCGATGTCGTCCGTCCAACGGATGAATTTGTCCACCCCAATTAGCATTGGGGGAACGTTGTCAGTTCTATCGGCAATAGCCCTGATGGATTCCTGTATCGGTCGAACGTGGATTAGCGGTCTGAAGCGGAGTGATGCGGCCACGATGCACCAGTACTTCCCTCATCTCCTTCACGGCTTCCCTCCAACGTTTAAGCTTCACTGCAGACTCCAGTGTACCCGAGCTAATTACCAGCCGTTCATAAATGGAGAGGATACAGTTGACGGCGGCGCCAAGTTCCTTCGAGTTCTTCACAAACTTCATCGTGGATTGATGGTCAAGGTGGGGCGGGTGGTAGATAGATGTGATGCGTCGATGGAAACAAAGAAAACCAAGTGTTGAACACGACGCGTATGTGTCGTCGCGCGAAAACTTATATTTCCCACGGACTGCCGGCATCACTACATCTGACGCATCAAGTACGTTCATCGAGCACATTATTACTGTAGTTTATTAAGTAGCATACGTCTTGTTATTGTCTAGATGTGCGATGGTTTCCTCAACCAATGTGTATGTAGTGCGTGCACCTGCATGGCTGAACCACGTTCCAACATAGTTCAGTGATATGGATGTCTGTCACAGTTCACCACTTGTGTAGGATGGCCAGATACATATCGCATACGTGTCGAGGATACATGATACCTAAAAACAAGCGTGGCCACCCATGCATCCTTGAGAACAGTAGCCGCGATACCAATCCTCTCCTTGCCTTGAAACCATTTGCTGCAGATCGTCCTTTGAATCGGTTGACCAGCAACCTATACTGTTTATAGACAGGCTGCTAGTCCCGTTAGTTATGCATACCTGCCTGATGTCATGTACGGGCCGGCACATGAATTGCGCTGTATTATCTTCATATCACGGCCATGGCCGTCAATAAGCATTGCACTGCTACCTGATACCTGGGGCGTTCCCGTCCATGAATGGCGTTGTATTAACCTCATATCTTGTGCGGGCCCGTCCATGGGTTGCGCGATATTACATTCATACCACGGCCGGGCCTGTCCATGGGTTATGGCTTCCTACCGCATGCCTTGGACGGCCCACGCATGAGTTGCGCGGTATTACCCTCTTATCATGGATGGGCCTGTCCGTGGGTTGTGCACTCCTACCCGAACCCTTGGACGGGCCTGTGCATGAGTTGCGCGATATTACATTCATACCATGGCCGGCCCGTCCATGGGCTGTACGCTCCTACCTGATACCTTGGACGGGCCCGCGTATGAGTTGCGCGGTATTACCATCTTATCATGGACGGGCCCGCGCATGAGTTGCGCGGTATTACCCTCTTATCATGGACGGGCCCGTCCATGGGTTGTGCACTCCTACTCGAACCCTTGGAAGGGCCCGTGCATGAGTTGCGCGATATTACATTCATACCATGGCCGGCCCGTCCATGGGCTGCACGCTCCTACCTGATACCTTGGACGGGCCCACGTATGAGTTGCGCGGTATTACCCTCTTATCATGGATGGGCCCGTCCGTGGGTTGTGCACTCCTACCCGAACCCTTGGACGGGCCTGTGCATGAGTTGCGCGATATTACATTCATACCACGGCCGGGCCAGTCCATGGGTTGCACACTCCTACCTGATACCTTGCACGGGCCCGTACATTTGCGATGGTATTTCCTTGGCTGTTTCACACAGGTGGGCCGGTCCACATGTTGTACATAATCACTCTATCCCTTACTGTCGGGCCCGTCCATATGTTGCATTATCCAAACTTTCGCGGGCCTGTTCATGTGTGGTTGCATTCCTCTTTCACCCATATGACGGGCCTGCTCATTTGTTATTGTCACTCAGGGCACTCAGGCCCGCCTATTTGTCATGTATTAATTAATTCGACGGGCCCGCCACAGGCTCTCCATAAGTGTTGGCAGTGTGGCGCGCAGGCTACTCATATGTTGTGACTAACTGTGACTACTATATGTGCTTACAGCAACATCTCGATGCTGGGCGTCTGCGCCCATCCAACAGCCAACATTCTTCACCGGCCTTCATCATCCCCAAGGCTGACCCAACAGCACTTCCCCACTGGGTGAATGACTTCCGTCAACTCAACTTGAACACTGTGCCTGACAACCACCCCCTTCCACGAATTGATGAAATCCTCCGTGACTGTGCCAAGGGACGTTACTTTGCCAAGCTTGACATGACGAATGCGTTCTTTCAGACCAAGGTACACCTGGACGATGTCAAATGGCTTGCGGTGCACACACCCTGGGGCTTATATGAGTGGACGGTCATGCCTATGGGAGTGCGCAATGCCCCCGCAGTCCACCAGCGTCGTATGACTTCTGCTTTGCGACATCTCATTGGCCGGATTTGTCACGTTTACCTGGATGACATTATCATTTGGTCACAGACCCTGGAAGAACACGAGAGCAATGTTCGCACAGTCCTTGAGGCACTACGCACAGCAAAACTATTCTGCTCCCTCAAGAAGACACAGCTCTTTGCGACGGAGGTACTCTTCCTGGGCCATGTGATATCTGCCAAAGGGATCGCTGCAGACCCCTCAAAGGTCACGAAAATTCTAGACTGGCCAGTTCCCCGTTCCAGTACAGAAATGCATGCGTTTCTTGGCCTGGTCCGCTATGTTGCTGACCATCTGCCAAACCTGGCTGAACACACCCGCATCCTCAACGCCCTTACCACGAAGGACGCTGACAAACACTTCCCACCATGGACACAGGAACATCAGGTCGCTTTTCAAGCAATCAAGGATCTCGTTGTTAGCCCCCACTGTCTAGTAACCATTGACCATGATAATCCAGGCAACAATCACGTTTTCCTTACCTGTGATGCCTCTGACTTCCGTACGGGTGCCATTTTATCCTGGGGACCCTCCTGGGAGACTTCCCGTCCTGTGGCCTTTGATTCTACTCCCCTCCATGGTGCGGAACTGAATTATCCAGTACACGAGAAAGAACTCCTGGCTATTATCCGTAGTCTTAAGAAATGGCGTCTGGAACTCCTTGGGGTTCCAGTCCATGTATATACTGACCACCGTACCCTACAAAGTTTTGCTACACAACGTGATCTCTCACGGCGACAAGCACGTTGGCAAGAGTACCTTGCCCAATTTGACCTCACAATCCATTACCTCCCAGGCGACCGCAATGTTGGGGCCGATGCCTTGTCTCGTCGCTCGGATGACACTCCACCAGTGGCTGCTGTCTCCGCAATCAAGCTTGACAAGTCGCTGACAGCTGAAATCTTGAAGGGTTACCTTGAGGACCCCTTCTGTCGCAAACTCTTCCGTCTGCTGGACTCGCTACCTGGGCTACAGGAACGCAATGGGCTACTCTACCTTGCCAACCGCCTGGTCATTCCCCGAGTTCATGCACTAAGAGAAAAGTTCTTCCACCTAGCACATGATGCCTTAGGACATTTTGGTATGGACAAGACCTACGCTGCACTCCGTCACTCGTTTTACTGGCCACACATGCGACGGGACCTTGCAAGTGCCTACATTCCTGCATGTGTGCACTGCATGCGCAACAAGTCTCCCACGACTGCGCCCGCTGGTCCCTTACACCCACTTCCAGTACCAGACAGTCGGGGCGACTCGGTTGCCATTGACTTCGTTGGTCCCTTACCAGAAGATCAAGGGTTCAACATGCTCGTGACTATGACCGATCGTTTGGGGGCTGACCTTCGTCTCGTCCCATGTCGTTCATCAATCACAGCTCCGCAATTTGCATCCCTCTTCTTTGATCACTGGTACTGCGAGAACGGACTACCCTTGGAAATTATATCCGACCGTGACAAGCTGTTTTTGTCCCGGTTCTGGAAACACCTACACCAACTCACCGGGGTGAAACTCAAAATGTCATCTTCGTATCATCCTCAAACAGATGGCTCCAGTGAACGGACCAATAAAACAGTGAATCAATGTATCCGCTTCCACATAGAACGCAACCAAAAGGGCTGGGTCAAGGCCCTGCCTCGGGTACGCTTCCACATTATGAATAGCATCAACGGTAGTACTGGTTTCACTCCGTTTCAACTGCACCTTGGCCGCTCGCCAAGGTTACTGCCTCCCCTCTCCCTAGAAGATACTCCACCCCCAGAAGGAGCAGAGTCCTTCCTATCCCGTTTACAACTTGACATACTCGAAGCCCAAGACAACTTGCTGGCTGCCAAAGCCTCGCAAGCACATGCAGCGAACCAACACCGCGTCCCTGACCCTCAGTTCCAGGTCGGGGACCAGGTTATGTTATCCACTAAACATCGTCGTCATGAGTATATCACTAATGGTACCAACCGTGTAGCAAAATTCATGCCACGATATGATGGTCCGTACCATGTTGTGGCTGCATCTCCCACGACATCCACGTACACACTCGATATCCCACGTGCAGCAAACACCTGCAAGACGTTCCATGCCAGTCAACTACGTGCCTTTGTACCCAATGACCGTGAGCTATTCCCGGCAAGGGAACTCCCCAGGCCTGGGCCTGTAGTCACGGCAAAGGGTCAGCTAGAAAATTTCGTGGAGCGCATTTTGGATGAAAAGCGCGTAGGACGGACGAAGAAGTATTTGGTCAGGTGGTTGGGTTATGGTGCGGAGGATGATGAGTGGCTGCCGAGGAAAGAACTGGAGGAGTGCGAAGCATTGGATGACTGGGAACGGGAACATCCCCCGTGAAGCAACGCACGCGACCCCTACGCTCTCGGGCTTCCAAGCACACTCATCACACGGAAGTCCAATCACACTCACGACACTCACCGTATCCCCCATCGCTCTTTTTCAAAGGGTGGAGGGGTGTAAGCGTACGCTCACCAGAACTCACTTCGGGGCACGGAACTGCCTATATGGGATGTTTGCATCTATGTTGGAGGTTGCTCGTATATATAGTCGGCTAGCTGCTCGTGCAGGGGGATCGCTCCTTTTCCCCCTTTTACGATCTCCCCTCACTTATCCTGCTTGTATCATCTCGCTGCGTATACGCGTAATCGCACACGCCGATCCACGTTCTCTCGTGTGTTGATCTTGAGTGTTCTCACCGACCGTGGTGAGTTCCACCTTGTCGACGCCTACCACACTGAAGATCGTCAGCACTCTTCCTGTTGTCCTTTTTCTACCATTTATTTGGTTCATCGCTACTTATTGCTTCTGCCCGAACCCCAGTCGTTCACGTAGCCAGAATCATAGTCTATATAGCCAGGAGGGGGCACAGATGCTAAACCGTTACTACGATTTAGCAGCAAGTGCGCATTCATTTTTCCAACTCTTCATCACCCTTTTACGTACAATGCAAACGAGGATTCGAAACTGTTACGGTGCGTGCGATAAACAAGTCAACCATAAATATAGTTCGTATAACGAATACTTATCCGCCGTTACGACGAAGGGTTCACAATACAAAAACAAAACATGAGATGAGAAATCGTTCGGTAACGGTGAACATCCAGACCCGTCGACGATCATGACATCCGCCATCTATGATACCGGCCAATCGGTGACAGAATCATATCCGAAATTCGTCCAAGGAGAATATCGAGCGAATCTCTATATCTGAAAAGAGGGATCGAACGACCGGCACTTCCAGGCTTTCCATTAGCGACAGGCTTCCGCACAACCACGAAGAGGCGAGCATCCTCCGTACGCGTTCTCGAGGGCGCAGGAGGATCGATGACGTGTGCAGCTATGGGAAGGTTACGACCACCACGTCGAATGCGCTTGCTGACCCAGCATCGGAAAACGTCGTCCGTACGGAAGTAGTATTCGGTGCCGTCGAAACAGCTACCGTTAAACGCTACGTGGAATCCAAGCTTCGAAAGGACTTTGGACGTGAACCGTTGTAGAGTGATGTCCTCCGGAACGCGGACTTTCCACGTATCGTCCGTGGCTGGGACGAATACCTTGATGATGATTATCCCGTTGACGGGGGCCCACCTTGATAGAGAATCATCATGACGTCTTTCCTCGGCGGTTTTACTTGTAGAATAGTTGTCGGAAGGCCGTTCTCCACCGACGAATTCTTCCACGCGCTTCACATGAAAAGCTTGGGTCCGGCGATGAGTGGGGACGAGTATCGTTACGTTTACCAGTGTACCTGGCGGCGGATCGACCTCCTCGTTTTCGTCCTCGATCGATACTAGAGATATAGAGACAGTGTCCGTGACTTGAAAGTGGGGACCGGCCTGTTTTCCCTCGCTCGGACCTGCCAATGAATCACACTTCCCCGACGTTGCAGAACGTGACGAGAGGGATAATCTGCTTTCATGAACGGAACTACCGTCGTCCTTGGCACACTCTTCAGAAGGGAAAGTCGATGAACCATGGCAACCCAGTTCCCACAGAACAATCTCCAACTCAATATCGGCGTTTTTGCTTGGGCTTTCGGAGTCGTAGCTCTCGCCTTTCTGTTCCTCCTCGGAAATCGTAGTCGCGGTCGCGTCATTATCGGTGCCGACATCCGGGATGTCGCATGTACGCTCAGCGTCATCATCTGGATGCATCACCGTATCGTCTTCGAGATTGTCGGCCATCTCGGGAATCCCAGCCAGTCGCTGCAGTTGGTACTCTTCGGCTTTAGTCGTGGTTGGGCTTGCTAATGACGGTGGGAGATTGAACAAGTGCGCGGAGCCGCAAGCTTTGTGTTGACGGACACGTGGAGACGACTTTCCGAACCTTCCTCCCAGGGCCCATAAGACTCCCGTTGACCACTAAGATCTGGAATCTAGTAGGTGAGCTACACTGACGCACGCAATGACGATATCGTCTTGACTAATCGCAACTTCGTCGACTGGCAATGTCGAGGGCGAAATTTGCCCAATCGCTTCGTCATCGAAACCGACAGCGGTGTCATCTCGATGGGCGTTGGGGTGTAAACGCAGCCTGTCCGGCAAGGTGTTAAAGGTCTATCTGCTTCTTGATGAGGGAGACCCCCCCATCGACTTCGTCGAACGCGGTAGGGAGCGACTCTTACTTCCGATGGAGTGCGCAAGCAGATGCTTTACCTGGGAAGGAGACATGAGGAACTCAGGAGGATGCTGAATACACCTGCGGTGGGGAGGACGGTGGCGTACATGAGTCCAACAGGATCAACCCCAATAATAAGAACGTCAACGAAGGTTTCGGGTGTCTGAAGTGGCATGGGCACCAGTGTCTGAAGTACCAGACATTTGGAGTTGGTCAGTCGATGTATGCAAACCCGGCAGTCTTAGTACTTATCGATTTGACGAAAAGGAATGTACAGTGACTGTGTGGTAGGTGGCTTCTGGTGTATACTAAGGCAGCATCTAGTTGGACCTTACTGTAAGGAGGAAAGCTTAGTGAACGTTGTTTATTGTCCAAGCCTACCGGCGTTCGATGTGAACTTGGGAATACGTGTCACGACGACTGCGCGAATTCGACTTCAGCGTCTGCTCGCTGGGGACACGAGTACCGTGCAGTGTCTGTCTGAACGAAACAGCGTATCGTTAGGCATACACAAAACGGTAGGAGCAAAGGGCTTGACCCTGACCGTCCGTTCCATTTCGTCGACGCAATGCGCGTCTCGATTAAGTATGACTTGTCCAAGATGAGCGAGCGTGTTCAGGACGCAAAGCCACCAGGTTGTTCGAGCTAGCCTGGTAAATTTGTGCTAGTCACTTATCGACTTGTCAGAAATCGTGCGGCTCTCGTTTCCACGACGAGCACCGGGTGTGAGCACAGGGCCTAAACGCCACGGAACCAAGGATATGGCAGCACGCCACTCACACTAGTAAGGGAGCCAGGCTATTTCTCTGTTAGCTGTAGTGAGAGTGCGCAAACAAAAACTGACTTGGCACCGCACAGCATTTGGCACATTGCACACCCGGAACAACAGTTCTCCACACGTGACCGCGCAGGCTGGCGTGCCACAGTGGCTGTCTTCAATACTTCTTGGCAGTGTGCTAAGTTTTCCGGCGAGGTAATAGAACAAGCCGTCTCTCCTTACTTGATTGAAGGTATGTGCAAGACAGTACGTCTAATTCAGAGGAGCACAAAAGACACATCACACGACTGGTCCTTAGTATTGGACGCACTACAACACGTTCGGTAGGTAATCACTACCACAACAACACTAAGTGCCGCACAGGTGGGGTTATCAGAGGGCATGGGTTTGAACATTCCTGACGACATGCAGACCAGTGCAGACATGTGTCCATTTCTCCAGGCCAATATAAATCCGTCCCCGCTGAAGGCCCTTCCAGGCGCACAGAATGGTTCCCAACCTGCAATTGTGTTGCATGTTTTCTTTTTCTCTCTATGAACGTTATTCGTCGTCCACAGCTTCACTTTATCTTAGAATCGTGGGATCCACGGGATCTGAGCGAAGCAATGTATGTCAACGAATCTTCGAATCCAGGTCACTAGCTGATATGCGAACAGTTTGCCGACAAACTCGCATAACCTGAAGGCGCAAAGGCACCGCATGGCGTTGGGTCCTGTACACGGGACATCAGGGACGTCGCAGTAAAGCTACATGATCACTGCGAATATGTGTCTGTAGACACCCCTGGGTTCAAGGATTCTGATCGACTGGCCATCCAAGTATTCCACTCGATCGTTGACTGGTTAGGGAGGAAGTGAGTGGATGCGTACCAAATTATGACATCTCAGAGGCTAATCAATAGAGACAGCAGTGCGGAGCTTCAAGAGGCTATAGAGTCGATGTGTTCGTGGTATCATCTGTCTTCCTTGACAATTGCTTACCTCTGACATCTCCGACACTGCTTCACTAGCCAACAGCGGGCAACTGGAGTTCCGGTGCGGCACCTCAAGCACTTCTGTCCAGGTAGTGCCGGTCTCGATCGTGCGTCGTCCATGCCCATGGACGACGCACGATCAAGACTGTATTGGACTTCATGTCGTCATCGGACGACCGGGAGGACGAGGTATCACTGTTCGTGACCTTCTCGCAGGTATCTACGCGTTCTTCCAGACGCAGGTCATGCGTGCGGAAGTCATCGGCGAACTGGACCCCGATCGTGTATGCCGCATGTGCCCTCGCACACTGACGAAATGAGATATTGGCGTAACTTCACAATGCAGCGGGGACATGAGCGACTCGACCCCGACCGCGTTCTCAATGCTATAAGGGACATTTACGAGAACGGACTTCTCCACGGCAACATCCGCGACGATCACCATCGGCAAACCGGACCTCGATCGTACATACCGCATGGGCCCCCCCACATATCCCTCGTGCTCATGCTTGCCATTGCCCTCGTGGCGATCAATTGCAATCGCATCCCTGTACCCTGACACCGAACCGTGCTCACATTCCGAGACCGGTCGTATCCCCGGAAGAGTGGGCGACCCCTGTCATTCCCTCTGCTTCGACTCGTGATCGGGAGCCTGGTCCATCGAATGGTAGTTGTCCCTTATCGGGAACCTCGTTTCATCCGCCTCCTCAACAACAAACTCCCCGCCAACAGCCGCTGTCACCTCACCAACAACAGCCGCGTAACTCGCATACACACGCATATAGTCGAGCGACTGAGTTGGACCCCGGCTGCCCTCTACCCAATCCTCACCTGCCTCCTTTGCATACACGCTCAAACGAAGGCATTCGAATCGATTCAGGTATGTGTGCGTGTTTGTGACGCCACATGTTCTCGGTACTGACGGACTATTATTATTACAGAACCGATGATACCTACTTGCCATATGCATCCACAATATTGGCATCCATCGCCGTTTGTCCATGACGCCTCGCGAATTCTGCCGCCTGGCCATCCTAATCCTAGACCACCCACCACCCCCGAACCATATACATTTCCCTTTCCTACTCGTCCACTGATCTGGACTCCTGACTCACGTTCTCCACAACAACGCCCCTATGTGCTGGCGGCTGCGGCTGGAAGGACTGGAAGTACCGAATTTGGACAAGAGTCAGGGTGGCAGCAAAGACCTGCACCGCCACCTGCATCGTCGGCGCCAGCGCCAACGCAACCTCATCAGCAGCACCCGCCTGCGCCTACACCGCCGCCTCATGACCCGTACGCAGCAGCATCAGCAGCAGCAGCCCATCCATTGGGTGGGTGTTGGCCGTTCTATGGGATATTTTATCCTTGGTGGACTCCGTTTCCTACACCCGGTGCGGGTAGCATCCCGCAATGGAGTCCTGGTACCTGGCCACCGATGCCGTGGCCCACGGACGTGCCCGTACGACTAGCCCCATGGCTCATTCCCAACCCCGTAAACCCCTATGTGCCACAGCTAGAATGGGACGTGAGCAAGCATCCGTCGACGGCTCGACGTGTTACCGGTGCACACGTTACCATACCTCTAGACTCGGCAGGAGGAAGAGGGGGTGGGAGCACGGGCACGAGAATAGACGACGAACCGGTGACGTTTCCCGCGTCCGACAGAATCGTCGTATCGTGTGATCAAATTGGCGTTATCGGCCAACTATGGGGTCCGATCGTCATCAAACGACCGGGAGGAAGAAGTATTACGATTCATGACCTTCTCACGGGTATCTACGCATTCTTCCAGAGGCACCTCATGCGTGCAGAAGTGGAGCGCATCTCCGCTCTCGGGGAAGACAATTACCGATCATTGGTCGACGCGTATAGATGGAGGACGACGGAAAGAGAGTTGGGGGTGTTGAGGGATTGGGAGTGGAGGGAAGGAATGAGGAGGGTGGATTGTCTCGGGGAGGGGAGGTGGTGGTGGGGCGTGTGGGTGACTTATCCTTATCATGATGATAATATTGATGGTGATAATTCGGATGGGATGCCGTGGAGGTTGAATTTGGGACTGGTAAGCCCTGCGTATCGGAATATATGACTTGTGCTGTGTTGAAGTTTGTCGCGGAGATGTGTATTATGGAGATGTGTTGCGTTGGGACATATGCCAGGTTACTGCCATCATCAAAATATCAGGTACGTATCATGCGGAGAGGCTGAGCGGCTGGTAGGTTACTGGATTCATCTGAGGACGACCCATGATCAACCTGGTAACATGGACTTTCTGACACGTCCACTTAACTAGATTAGACACTACGTCGGACCCGACATGCCGCTCGAGACATTCACTATTGCGAGTGGCGAAGCGTTTCGGGCATTGGCGTACGATCCCAGGGGCCTCAACTTGTTTAAAGTCGTAGGTTCCGACGACGTCATCGAGTTTTTGCCTGTCACAGTGGACGAACCCGAAGAGTCGAGATATCCTGCGCAAACGGTAAACTCTCTCGTTGCGGGCTTGCATTTGTGTCCCTGACTTACCGCTGACCTTTTGTTTTTGGGCATGTACTAGTGGAACGTCGACTCGGGTAAGATGTACGAAGTAGTCCTTACGGGTTCCGGCGGTACCGTCTTGGTGGTGATAGGTGTGCGCGTTCATTTTTTCAACTCTTCATCACCCTTCTACGTACAACGCAAACGAGGATTCGAACTGTTACGGTGCGTGCAATAGACAAGCCAATCATAAATATAGTTCGTATAACGAATACGCCGTTACAACGAAGAGTTCACACTACAAAAACAAAACATGAGAAATCGATCGGTAAAGCTCGTCAACGCTCATGACATTCTCCATCTATGATACCGACCAATCGGTGATAGAACCATATCCGAAATCCGTCCAAGGAGAATATCGAGTGAATCTCTATATCTGAAAAGAGGGATCGAACGACCGGCACTTCCAGGCTTTCCTTGGTCGACAGGCTTCCGCGCAACTACCGAGAGGCGAGCATCCTCCGTATGCGTTCTCGACGGCGCAGGAGGATCGATGACGTGTGCAGCTATGGGAAGGTTGCGACCACCATGTCGAACGCGCTTGCTGACCCAGCATCGGAAGACGTCGTCCGTGCGGAAGTAGTATTCGGTGCCATCGAAACAGCTACCGCTAAACGCTACGTGGAATCCAAGCTTCGAAAGGACTTTGGACGTGAACCGCTGTAGAGTGATGTCCTCCGGAACGCGGACTTTCCAAGTGTCGTCCGTGGCTGGGACGAATACCTTGATGATGATCATCCCGTTGACGGGAGCCCATCTTGATAGAGAATCATCGTGACGTCTTTCCTCGGCGGTTTTACTTGTAGAGAAGCCGTCGGAAGGCCGTTCTGCACCGACGAATTCTTCCAGACGCTTCACATGAAAAGCTTGGGTCCGGCGATGAGTGGGGACGAGTATCGTTACGTTTACCAGTGTACCTGGCGGCGGATCGGCTTCCTCGTTCTCATCCTCGACGAGCCCGATCGATGCTAGAGGTATAGAAACAGTTTCCTTGACTTGAAAGTCGGGACCGGCCTGTTTTCCCTCGCCCGGACCTGCCAACGAATCACACTTCCCCGACGTTGCAGAACGTGATGAAAGGGATGGTCTGCTTTCATGAACAGAACTACCGTCGCCCTTGGCACACTCTTCAGGAGGGAAAGTCGATGAACTGTGGCCACCGAGTTCCCACAGAACAATCTCCAACTCAATATCGGCGTTTTTGCTTGGGCTTTCGGAGTCGTAGCTCTCGCCTTTCTGTTCCTCCTCGGAAATCGTAGTCGCAGTCGCGTTATTATCGGTGCCGACATCCGGGATGTCGCATGTATGCTCAGCGTCATCATCTGGATGCATCACCGTATCGTCTTCGAGATCGTCGGCCATCTCGGGGATCCCAGCCAGCCGCTGCGGTTGGTACTCTTCGGCTTTAGTCGTGGTCGTGTCATCATTGCTGACATCTGGGATGTCGCGCGTATGCTCAGCATCATCAACTGGATGCATCACCGTGTCGTCTTCGAGATTGTCGGCCATCTCGGGAATCCCAACCAGTCGCAGCAGTCGGTACTCCTCTTCGGCTTCGGCAACGGCGTCGAGCGGTTCTTGACAAGTCGATCCCAGAACCGATGCGCAGACAGTATCAGGGAGTGGACCAACATCCACGCTGGGTTCGTCGACGATCGGTGATTGTATGTCCTGGTCGTCCACACATTCTTGATTCAACAAGGAGATTTCGCACGGTGGCCGCATCGGACTGGCAGGACGATCGCAAGGAAGCTGAACCTTGACCGGAGGAGAAAATGTAACCGCAGGAGGAAACCACGCGGGTCCTGGAATACCAAGGTAAGAGCCGGGGCGATGGGACGAACCGACGAGTTCGAGGGAGAAGTCGTAGCTTCTGTTAACCATATCCTCGTCGTCCTCCTCTTGAAAGCAATACAAGTCAGTAAGGTCACCGAGCGACATAGGAGGACTGATTTGGGGCTCGTTAACCTCAGGAACTGCAGATCGGCCTTGTTCTGCGCTGCGCGAGGATTCCCCAGAATCACTGCCCGACTGGTCTTCGTCATCGCTATCTTCGTCGTCGTCATCGTCGCTGTCTTCTTTATAGTCGGGGTCGCTATCACCGTCATCTGAAAAAGAGGAATGAAGAGACACGACCGCGCTGCCACTATGCTTGTCTCTGCTGGCCTCGTTGGGCTGAAGGACGTCAGATCCATAGGTTCTCGGCCTCACATACTCACTTCGCTATCTACCAAGTGTGTCTCGTCCGTTCCTGTTCGTCGCGTGCTCCTTCTTGACAAGGACGGGGGAAGCTGCACGATAGTGGCGTATGTCAAGTGCACAGCAAAACAACAAAGAAGAGAGAGAAAATACAATGTCTCCGGCTGCATCACGTTCCTTGTCAACTTCATGCCCTATTTGCGCCTCTTGCGACGTTCCGATACTTGCCTACGAGAAGGTTGAGCATGTCCATCAGAAGGGTAGTTTTAAGCACTCCTACCTCACGCGCTAGTGCCGGTGTGGAGGGGTTGCTCTGTGACTCTGACTCTGGTGGTCGAGGTGTCTCGGGTGTCTGGAAAAAAAGGTCAACCGAATGAGAGAGAGGAGTGCAGTTAGCACACGGCACAAAAAACGCGAACGCTAACCCGAACGTCATCCTCGCCGACACCCTCCGTCGTCACGCTTGTCTCCAGAAAGGGTCTTACGTACTTCCCCGGGACACCCCGCCGAACCTGTGAGCGTCGCGTCTTGTTCGAAGGACGACGAGGTTGTCTGTGCGAAGGAAGGTTTCCGAGGAGGTTTGTATTAGAATCGCTGCGCGCCGGCGCGCGTTGATCAGCACCACGACGTCGATGTGGTCTGAGATCACCGTAACAATTCTCGCAGACATGAGGCGAGCCATAACAGCGAGGCGGGTGACACTGGGGATAGGCTGGGCGGTACACGAGCCACGGACGAGCTGAAGCTCTGGGCGGCATGGTGGCGGTCGGGCGCGGATCGGGGTGGTTGACGGTTGGGGTGCGGCGTGGTCCGTTCAAGTTCCGAAAAAGCCGAAGATTTGGAGGCGAGGGCCGCCGCCAGAACGTAGGTCGACGACGACGATTGGGTCCAGGAGTGGACGGCGAGGAGAAGCGGTGCGCTCGGTAGAGGCGACGGGCGATTAAGATGAGAATCCAGATGAGAAGACTGAGGCAGATGACCGCTAGAACGATGACGGCGGCATTCGTGCTCTTGTGTGCACGCTTGACATGACGAATGACATTTGAGCGAGCGGCGGCGGATGTAGATCTGAAGGGGGGGACAGGTAGTGGGATAGGGGACATGGTGAACGAACTGAAGGATTAGGCGGGCGGTGGAGAACTGGGGGGGAGAAACGTTTATATACTATCCCTGTCAGCCTCCACAGAGAAAATATATATGGTGCGTCCAAGGTCAGCCACCCGTGCAAGCTAATGTAAGGGGGAGGAGGGGAACGCACACGGATGCACGCTGCATGATTACGCTCTCCTACTATCCGCAGGCAAGGAGTAAATAGTCCTTGGGACCTCACCGGTACCGATCCTGGGCATCTATAGGGTTCAAGTAGTGGACAATGATGATAGTGATGGTCATGAAGAACCCGCCACGAACAAAACGCACCTGGAACAGCCTGACCCCGAAACTTTCGTATGGGAAATAAAACATACGTACGCAGTGCTTCGACAACGTTTGTATCGAGTAACGTTTTCGCACTTGTCGGTAAGAGTTGGTACTTGACGAGTGTGGACGAGCCGGCGTCACTTCTCACGTACCTCAACCACCATCTGACTTAGATCACGTTCGAAGAGTCAGCACCGAAACCTGAAGCTGAAGCTCCAAGACGATACCCTTCTGAACCCAGTGACTGAATTGTCGAAGTCATGGTCGACCTACGACTGACGGAGTCGAGGTCCGTGCAGTATTATGTAATCACGTCCAGCAAGGTGGAGACAAGCTGCGCACAGATGCACTCAGACGTTAGCATTACGGCCCACGAACGCATTCATAGGATTAAGGTGTAGGGTATGTCAGAGCAATGCTGCGTGCGTAGACCGAAAATAACATTATAAGAACCATTACCACGTTTCACTGACCACCGGTGCACCTTGGATCAATCGTCAGAATGGCTTGCATAGTCAGATACTGGATGCTGGGTCGCAACATCGGGCGGATTCGGTTTTTCTTCTTCTTCCACTCCCTTCACCGGTAACAAGTGCTGTCTCGTCTCCATAGCCCATTCCTTGAAACCGGAGCGACCATTAGACCGCACAAGCAGCCCGAATCGAATCACCGAGTACACGGAGAGGAAGAACACCGTTGCCAATACCGCAACGAGGACGAGCGAGCACATCGTGCATATCCCAATCGAAACTTTTAGGAATGGCGGGTTAAAAGAGAAAAAAAAAACGGTCGAAGAGCTAGGCTCAGCCTGAACATACCAATGATCGACTCGGTCACGAGGCAAGCCATGATTGCAGACACAGCTGCGAGGAATACGATAGACGAAATGATAAAGACGGATATCCCACTGAAGATTTTGTCAGAATCAATAGGGAGTACGAAAGTGTACGCACACGAACGACAATGCTGGCAGAACAGAAAGAATGGAAAGAATGGCAATGAATGTCTGCAGACATTCAGCACACGTCGATGATGGCAGTGACGATGTGGATGAACGGACCATCGTTATAGGTTTCTCTTTGAAGTTTCTAATCCAGAGGGCTAATGCAGGGCGAGCATAACGCTGCTCGATCCTGAGGATGACTCCGTCAGTCACAGTGGGCTAAGGCGGTGTAACGAGAATGAGCCGGTGCTTACACGTCTGCATACTGCCGCACTAGCTCTGCGCATTTTTCAAAGTAAGTCGCCAGGCCCTCTTGAAACTCTTCGGGTTCTTCCCGTCTAGCCATTTCGTGGTGGCAGTGGTCAGGCCGGGGTTGGTGCAACGATGAACGTTGTCACCTGCACGGTCGAATGTGCAGAATTGGCAGCGGACACTCGGTAACTGTCACGTGATTATTTACTCGCTATCTGGGCGGCCAAGTCTCGGTCTGATCTTCACACTACACGCAGCAAAATGAGCAACCGAAAGCTCAGTGCAGACGAGCTTAAGCTCCATCAAGCTGCTCTTTCTGCAAATGACAAGGTCAGCTATTCCCTCGAATGTTCCCCATCACAATTTGTGTCGTGACGACTCCTTCGTTACATAAAGATACTCCCAGTGCAAGAAACTGTAAAGCTCATACCAGATGCGGCGGCTCGCACGGCCGCCATCAACTTTTTGCTTGGGGCGGTAAGTAGTCCTACTCACCGAGGATGTGCATCCGGTTCCCTCCTGATCGGACAGTGCAGGGGATGTTCAAGGCTCTGGCAAATGCTGGAGGAGTAACCGCGCTTCGAGCCGTGGCGAAGAATGAGATAGAGATGTGCGTAGTATCCCACTACCCATGTTTTTCGGTCTCATTCTCTTATCCATTTATATTTCCCACTCAGAAAAAAGGACATGACTCCCGAGGAAGCTATGGTCCTCAGTCATATCCAAGCGTCTGGAAATGAAGGTGCGGTAGATCGAAAGTTCCACGTGAATTACCCCTCTTACGCATCGTGGTTACTACTGCAGGGATATGGACGAAACATCTGAAGGCCAAGACCGAACTGCATCAAACGGTCATCGACCGGTGTCTGAAATCACTAGCCCAAAAGCAACTCGTCAAATCCATCAAAGCCGTCCGAGTGCGTACATGGTCTGGTTCCAAAAAGAATATACGTGATACTGATTGTGCGTTCGTACCCCAGCATCCAACACGCAAGATATATATGCTCGCTCACCTGGAACCGTCGGTAGAACTCACGGGCGGTCCCTGGTACACTGACAACGAACTTGACGCAGAATTCATCAAACTTTTATCTTCCGCATGCCTCCATTATATCCGAGATCGTGTGAGCTTTCTTTCAATATCCTTATGCATCGGAAGAGATTCACATATTCATGTTTTTTAACTAGTCATTCCCGAAGCAGAGCAGCAAACGCGTTGCACAGAACCAAATTCGTTTATACGCGATAGGCGCAGCCCCATCTTACCCATCAGCCCAACAAATACAACATTTCCTGAGTAAAAGTAAGATTACGGAGACGGAGTTGGGAGTCGAGCATGTAGAGATGCTCTTACGAGTATTGGAGCTCGATGGCGAGATCGAAAAGGTGGCACCTCATTCTGCTCCGCCGTTTTCACGTCGACTGAGGATGTCGTCGCAGATTCCGGCATTTAGCGCTAACGCTTGGAGTCCTCCATCGGATTCTGAAGATGGTTCGGACTCGGAATCTGACTCAAGCGACGACGAGCGTTCCCGCGAGAAGAAGCGTAAACGCGGCTCCAGCAAGATGAAAGAGCCGAGAAAGCTCAAACGGCGGAAGACAAAAGACGACTCTGAGAGCGAATCAGATGATCGGTCAAAGACGAAGAAACGAAAGAAGAATTCCAAGAGGGAAGAGGATAGCGACGACGACAGTTCTGCCAAGTCGTCGAGGAAGAGGAAGCGTAGGAGTAAACATAGCGACTCTTCTTCCGAGGACGAATCGGAAGAAGACAGAAAGAAGAAACACAAGCGCAAGTCAAAGAAACGCCGGGATACATCGTCCGACGAGGATTCTGAATCTAGCGAGGAGGACCGTGATCGAAAGTCGACTTCCAAGTCAAAATCATCCAAGTCGAAGAAATCTTCCTCCAAAAAGCTTTCTACTGTTAAACGACAACACTCCCCTTCCCCAGACCTGCGTGACGAGCTTTCGGGTGGTGCTTTCGTATATCGAGCTATCAGACAAGAGCGTGTCGTGCTTGGCTGGTCGCAGGCTCCTTGCGGCCGATGTCCTGTTTTTGACTTTTGTCGGGACAAGGGACCCACGAATCCACAGGAATGTGTATACTTCGAAGACTGGTTCGCTTTGGGTGCGAATTCACAGAAGGACACCGCGACAGCCGCCGTGAAGGTGGAAGTGTAGAGGAAATTTGGTATAGATCTTTGCGTCGAAAGACGACCAGTCGTCTGTCTTGGTGTCGACAGCTCACTTCTCAGACATCACCAGCATCTCTGGACGCCATGCTCTTGTAGTTGTCGTCCTCATTGCTTTCGCTCCACCTACACGGTATACGGTCTGCCACATACGCTGCTCGCTGTCCTCCAAAGCCATCTCCTCCCATCATACTCCCAGGCAATCTGAGGATGTCAGTGATTCCACTGTCTGAGATACCTCCTAATCATGCCAGGCCAACACTCAGGCAACATCGATAGCACTATTCGTTTGAGTACTGTTTCAATCACGCGAGGCTATCGTGTTTGCCGTTCAGTCCCTACGTAGTCTCATTCGAATATCTGTGACCCGAGTAAGTCTCAGCAGACACGAAAATCTCCCGTCGGGCGCCAATCAGCCATCTTGTACATATGTCCCCGTAAGAGCCGCATCAGTTGTCTATCAGTGATTCAGATCCAGCTACATCCGTAAACCTCCTACTGGACCAAGACGATGTCAGACTTCAGGCTGCCCTCCGCCACTCAATGGGGATTACCTTCCTCTACTAAACGAGCTGTGCTGGTACACGGCATGGGTTGTTCATCCCTCACCTGGGAACGTGTTGCGGAAGCCCTCGCACGAGAAGGTTCGGTCGCTATCCCTTGCTCAACAACGACAATAGTGTGATCTTGCGCAGGTTACTTCGTGGTGGCTCCCAACTTGATCGGCCACGGTTTCAGGAAGGGTACCGATTTTCGCATGGCAACGGTGGCGAAAGACCTGCACCGGGCCTACTTGGCTCGCGCTGACTACGATGTCATCATCGCGCATTCTTGGGGATCGGCCGTCGTCGCTACTCTCCTATCATCCTTGCCACGATCCAGGCCTACTTCGCTCGTTCTAGTCGACCCTTCTCTCGAGTTTTCACCTGAATTCGTGAAAGCGATCAAGGAGGAGTGGGCAAACAGAGTTGTGAATATAAAGTCCGTGGAGGAATTTATGGCACAATTTCCCAAATGGACGCGTTTGGATGCAATCACTCGTGTGGTCGGTCTTCAGGCGTGTGCTTCTCCGGATGTCATTCGGGAGATCTTGACGGTGAGTTCTGAAGCATCTTTCTAGTGGCGGTGTATTCAGTAGGCTTTTTTTTTTCGAACCTACCCCTTAAATCAGCAAAATGATCCGTGGGCATTTGGTCACTTGTTGTCTGATTGCCCTCCGAACATCACCATCACTGTTCTCATTGCAGACCCTAAAGTGGAGAAGCACATACCAAAGCACCCCCAGATCACATGCTCGATCATACCTGGAGTGACGCATTGGGTTCAATACGAAGCACCTGAACGGATCGTCAATGCCGCTCTGCGGTCTGTAGGCGAAGGTCAGAAAGCATAAACACGTTACTCTGTACAATGAGATTGGCGTTGTGAATGGTTTCACTTTCTCGAGTTACATTTGTCCTTCGCTGCAAAACTGACAACCTCGCCATCTACCTCAATCAACAGAAGTAATGACGCAAATTGTAAAATGTTGCTTGTGAGCGATCTCAGCAAGAGGATTCTTGGTAGCGCAGTCCAGATTGATCCTGTCACACGGGTGTTGTACCGCGGCAGAGTACTGCGGTGTGCAGTTGGTGATCCATACGAGTCGTAACAGACTTGCTGCATGTTCGTCACCTCACCTCTGCCTGACGAGGTGAACGTGTGGAAGGTAAGTTGCTGAGATCATGTGTTGATGTACCCCTGTGGATAACGAAGGCGTGTGTCGACTCGCAATTCTTTCAGTTCATTACATGGTTCAGTACTCAGTCCCTGTACTCAGTACACAGATCAGTTACTCGGTCGTAGCCTACACTCGTCCAAAAATTAAAAAGGTGGAGAACGTTTCACTTGTTTCGAGACGTCTGCAGCATCCACAAAGAAAAGTTGTGGGATCCGCTGAGAAATTTGTCGCGTGAGGTAACGGTTATTCCTGTGTACAAGGTGTACGAGGTCTTGGATGGCGGAACCGCTGTCTAACGCCAGAATTGTCTTGAGGTACTGTCGGCGTAGATCGGCAAGCTGCCTGCAAACGACAAAGACTCGGCAAACTTGGCATGAGAAAATCGAATGGTGAACGGCGTACCGTAGGTCCCGTACAGATGGACTGCGCTTATCGCTCACTTCCGGCGGTGGCAGCAACAAAATCTCTGCAATCGTCTTGCAGAGGCCCATATCGCGCACATTGTACCCCACTGGAAAAGGTACATAATGTCAGCGGAAATCTCGGAATGGATTCGTGCGGACATACGAATGTAGAGCAATCGGCACCTAGTTGGACGGGTCAGTTTGTTGAACATCATACGGGTTAGCTGATAAGCGCACATTCGAACTAAGGCGATGTCCACGAAGGACTCCCGATGTTTAGGCAAGGCAAATTTCGCTGAACGCAGCGTTAAATTGAGTTAGCAGCTTGCAGCCAAAGGACGTACTATAAACCCTTCCAGAACGAAGAATGTTCATTAAGAGCCGCAAACAGAATAGGAAACTCTGAATTATATCCCTGCCAACCACGGGTTTGTCTGGATTCATCATCCACCTTCTTGGAACCACAAGGTCGTGAAGCGGGCACAAATCTCCGGAGGGATGTAGTGATGAGACCAGTGTACTGCAGATTTCCTCCGCAAAGTCGCATACGACCGCTAGATCCATACCGACACCGTTCTGTAGTAGGAAGCTGCAAGGCAATAAGGTCAGCCGTGCGAAAAGGGAACAATGATTCTGAACTTACCGAAGAGCCGGCACGCCAGCGATTGGATCGAGCTCGACAAGGGATGCAACTATGTCTGCTGAAACGTTATCATCCTCCACTGAGAGGTGTTCACCATAAGACACGCGACAGCTTTCACGCGAGACATATTCCTGCAGCTCGCACTCGCCACCAAGTGCTGTATGAAGACAGGTAACACGGATGACGTTCATCAAGTAGCTGATATCGTCCGTCGGATCGCCGGTGGGCTCCAAGTATTCGATTGTCTTCCGAATCCATTTCCGAGCAGTACCGACACATCCCGCAGCATTATAGAAGGCATTCCAGTTGAGATCAGGGACGGAACCTTCGATGTAAATGGGGCGGTATATGGCTGAATACAAGCGGTCCAACCAGGATGTCATCCTGGGTGACGTGGTGTTAATGACGACGACAGTTGACCAAGGTCGTTACAGTCATATTTACCTTGCGTGCCAGTCTTCATATTTTCCTGCGACGGAAAACAAGTCTAGAATGTGAATTTGCTGCAGATGCAGGTTGACCTTCATGTTATACATCGTCGCATTCAATGACGTCCTCTTCCAGTGTTGATGACCACAGTCTTTCTCGGGGCAATGATGATCGTGCAGAACTAAGTATGGGCATTGAGTAGAAAAAGCTCGAGCGACAGAGATCATATTGTCTTCTTTTAGAACCTTTTGGCGAAGACGTGCTTTCAGTTGGGCGTTCAACAAGAGGTCAATGTCCGCAGACAAGTGTCGATTATGCGCGAACCTCTTGTGTAGAAAAGTGCCCTCCGTGATTGTATAGTGGTGATCGGTCGATGGAACGATACCGAAGACTTTCCGCACATGAGGATCAGCGGGCGGCAGGGGTATGTCGTGAGAGACAACAGAAACCAAGAGGGAAACATAACTTTCAAAGCGCTTCAGGAAAGTATCAATTTGGGCACCGTGTGCGGAGTAAAGGGTTGGCAGTTCCGAGAAGAAAATGTCGAATGCCATGAGTGCCATGGCGTGTTCACCCCAATCAGAGAACTCCTCTCCTAATCGATAAACAGCCTCAGTATAAGGGGACCGCTCGACTGCAAGGAAAAAGCGGATCTGGGAAATGCTGTCAGCCTTTGCTCATTGATGCATTTTACCAACCCACTTGTCTACTATCTGAGGCGTTCAAGCGCCCGAGGGGGACGTCTTTTATGCAGTTCAACACCTTCTGAGCATCAGATTCCTTGTTGCGCAGGATATCGTGGACCGGTATATTGAAGGAACACGCCTGCCATATAACATCCAGTGCGATGTCCACGGCGCGATTGAGATTTCCTCGAACTTCGACTCGGAGCAGGGTTTGGATGGCATCACACGGTCGTCCAAGGCTAAGCTGGACCTCGGCCGCCTCGCGAAACCTCCCGCGCAACTCCAGGAGATCGATGCGCGCCTTATGTAGGCCTTTGTCTTCCAGATATCTCAGTTCTGCCTCGGTCGAGGAGAACAGAGGGAATGCTGGCCTACACAGCCTTCGTCACTCAGCTCTGCAGAAAAGCCATCACGAGACCTACCTCAGATTATCGCGAGAATATTGCACGACACACGCGTAAAGAAGCTCCTGCTTGAGGCTTTCAGTGAGTTTTCCGGGGTGGTAGGCGAGAATCTGCACTGTTTTGTCGAAGCGGCCAGCTTTGCGATACTGCCCAGCAGCTCCGGCGTAATCATCGACATCAATGTAGAATTTCGCTGCGTTGAGGTGATTGTCAGCCGACGCATAGCATTTGGCTGCATCACTGTAAAAGCCAGTTTTTTGGGTGTCAGTGGCCTCGCCCGCACACCGAACAAACGCTTCCGCTGCAGCAAGGAATGCCCCCTGGCGTTCGCTGGTTCGAACGGTCGACGTCGCAACCTGACGCAATTGGTATGCTTGCGCTATGCGAACCCGTCTAGGGAGGTCCGCGCGTTCAAAGCAGTGGATTGCCTCTTGGAATTGTCCGGCGTTGAATAGTTTATAGCCGGACGCAGCCCATTGTTCCGGGCTCGATTTGCCGATGTATCGGCAAATGTCGGTCGGAGGTGCAACCTCGATAAGACCCTCACTTGACCAAAGTTCCTACACTGCATTAGTAAAGGCGGAAGGGATCTGGGCCATGCGCGTACCCTCATCGGTTCACTCTTTTGGGAATGATCCAGGAGGTACAGCTTCTTCTGTGCCCGAGTAATGCCGACATAGAGATTTTTTAACTACCCCGCTTTTCAGCATTTATATCAACGAAGAAAAGGAGAGGATACACACTTCGGTGCACAACACGGAATGCGGACTCCCGCTCACATCGAGTGATGAAGTGGCTTCTCGACTGTTGAATGCCGTCGAGAGAACACGCCATTGGGACAACGGGGCTGCAGAATCTTCGAAGAAGTCATAGAGGAACACCTAGAACCAAGTCAGGCTTCCGGCCAGGTAAGAAGTCGCGGAGATGCTGACATCCTCAAACTCCAACCCCTTGCTCTCTTGCAGAGTCCTGGACGCTGTTTGTTAACATAGGCTTCTAGAGTTCGTTGCGAAACGTACAGTATCACCGCTATATCTCCAAATCTTTCCCTGATCTTTCCACGCACAACACTATCCCTTACGATGATGCCTGAGATCTAACATCAATGTGGAACCGGATGATCGCGGAGGAAACCTGCCGACATTGTTCTGCACCAAGCTCCCGACTGCCCCTTTAACATATTTCAAATCTCAGTGTCAATAAGAGAGGTCATCTCCTGACGCACGTACCCAAGGCCCGAAAAGAATGGCTCATACAGGAGACTTTCATCCTCCGATTCTGCGAAGAAAACGGGTTTGGGTCCGCCCAGCATGGCTTGTTCAGTTTGCAAGATGTCGATCGACTCCGGCCAAAAGTCAGTTATGAGTTTCACGACTGACTGCGCGCAATTGACGATGCCACCATGGGAGCGATAGTTGATGGCAAGCTCAAATAACTCAGGTTTCTTGCAACACTTCTCCACCCCCAGACTTCCTTCTGCCTGAAGCGACGAGTTATGATTCTATCCGATTCTCAAAGAAAGAACGTATGACCATACCTCGGTACGATGGATGAACGACTTTAGGTCTGCAAATCGAAAACTAGACCCAGCTGATATCGTCTGTGCCGTGTCGCCAGCCCAAAAGAGCCCATCTGCATTGTTACAGAGCATTCTCAATACTGTCGAAAGAGAGCATCAACTTTGGACCATTGAATGAATGGAGTGGTAGACGTACGCATGATGTCGATGATCAGGTTATCCTGTACTTCATCAACGTACCTGCTTCGCTTAGTCAAGGAAGAGTGATATTAAATAACACGTACAAACGGTCCACGGGTAGTCCTTTCAACGGATTGCGCGACAACGCCTTCAAAATCGCACATGTCCTGATCAGCGGAATGAGAAAAGGGCGCGTTACAAAGAATCCGACTAGTGACCTGTCTGCCATGTCATAACCGCCTCGTTCACGCTTAAGTTTGGAATACGATTCAAAGGCACTGTACAGTGAATTCCTATCTTCTGCGAATACAGGGAAAGTGCGAGCGGAGAGATTCGTGTATGTTTGTCGGTCTAGGATTCCGCTTGGGCTACGGAACGCTTGCTCGGACCCTTTGATAACGCCTGGCTCCGGGTTCAGCGAGACCGAAAGTAGGCAGTGTGATGTGCGCGTACGTACCCATGAATTCACTGAAAACAAGCCATGGCCCTACGGAAGACTCAGCACGGTGTCAGTTTGAAAAGTGTTTGCTTGCTGACCATAGTATTGTGCCAATGCGCTGCGCAGCCGGGGCCAGTAGTTTGCCGTGAAGATATCGTATGTTATGAATGATGACTCGTCGTTTATCACCCTGCCAAGAATGAAATTGTGACGGTCGTAACAGTTTGGGTCGTCGATATGACTATCCGCCGCAATCATACGTGCAAGCTATAGAAAGCCACTTATTAGTAATCGGACCATACACACAGAGGAACACTCACCTGATCAAATGTGATAAAAAGCGGGAAATCATGGTCACTGAGGTCGCTATATTTCTGTGGTGTCCCGACGCGGTAATTTAGAGCATTCAGGGGGTCCGTCATTTGTGGCTCTTCATTTTTGGCATTTCTATTTTGTGACCTTAAGTTCCTCAGTTCATCCTGGGTACATCCCGCCAACGCCAAAGATTCCACCAGACCAATGAAGAACTCTTCGACCTTGGCGGCAAGTACTGGGTATCTGGTAACGAAAAGTTGGCGTGGCTTTCTGGAACCCGAGAGTTGCTCCCAAGTGCGTTGGATACCCAACATCTTGAAGACCATGGCGGTCGTTTTTCTGATTGAAGGGTATCGTGTACCAAATTTATACTCGAAGACTTATCACATACCCGGTACCGCTCCTTCCAATGACATAGCAGGATGTTGGGCATTGTACGATCTGCCATTCTTTTGCCCTGTACTAGTATTCAATAAAGGGAGACAGACAGACAAAACTACGACAAACGTCAGTTGGAACGGTAACTCCAGTTTGTGTTCAGCGATCAATCCTGCAACCTATATCAGACGTAAACTCCAAACAATGCAGCAAAAAGTACCATTTAGATAAGCCTAACGTGGAGCAGGATCAGTATGGTCTTTTTGCATATACAAGAAAGAACAGCAAACCGTGGACAATTTGACATATTTGTTCGACCTGTTTCGAACTATGCACAACAGATCTAGCGGCAAGGAATGCTCACTTACATCAACCAGCTAAAATCCTGAGAGAGACATCTGAGTGGTAAGCGTAAATGACGGGGATTTACAAACCTCATCTGATCCGTCCTTATGGACAAAAATAGGGGATTCGTCCGTGGTGAACTCCTCAAGTATTGGAGAAAAAATGGCGGGGCGGTAAGCCGCACTGCCAGGTCCAGCGAGTTCCCTAAGTATACACCTAGGCAAGACGAGAATCATCAACGTGCGCGACCACTGGTAAAGTATACGAGCTTACCTTTGTCGATAGACTTCACCGCGCCCATTCAGCAGCTTGCTGAGCCGGGGCCAAATGTGGCCTAGTTGCTTGTGTGAATATATTCCATATACTTTGATGGCTTCCCGGAAATTGAGTATGGGACTAGAAAATGTTGCAATGCCTTACCCTGGCGTTCCGCCTGCAACAGAGTAAGACGGGATACTCAGAAAACGAGAGAGAGAGAGACCGCTTACCTGGCCATCGTCGTCAAGTGTACAGTCAATTTGATACTTGGGACGTTAGCTTTGCCTTGGGTTATCTCGCAGGAAAGGACGTACGACTAATCTCAGGTTACTCAAAACCTCAGCTTGATAAATCGGGATACCATGGGAGGGTCCATGAAGCATCTTGTAGTTGTTCCCTGAGAATTGACCTCTTGAAAGTTGTCTGTGAATGCCAAAGGGTTACATGTTTCTCTCTAGGGAACGCGGAGAAACCTGCCTGATTTTTTTGAGTATACATTCGGCAATTTTGGCATCATCTCGTCTCCAATCGAAAAGATCCTTCGTTGCGCTAGTGGACATCAAGATCGGCCACTCGCCGAATCGATTTATATCTGACGCAGCCAGCGTCGCCTCAAGGTGACGAACTTGCGTGTAAGCTAGTGGCAACACGTCCGCTGTGTCCGCTTCGCTTTCGTCATCCTGCTCGCCACTGCGATCGAAGTAAACCTCCTCGCAGTGGCCCACAAATCGTGGGTCAGATAATAAGCCAAGGTAGAACTGCCCCAAAATGAAAACCGCGTCTAGGTGAGGATATAAGCCTGCCAACGCACTTTTAAAGTCTGGAACAAGATGGCCATTACATTGCCCAAGGTCTCCATGGCGATATCAGAATCGAGAGATGACTGGATGTTCAGCTTGCGAAGAATGGCAGCGTCGTGATTGGGAACAACCGTTTTCTTCTCCTTATAGTTGGTGTTTCCGAAAGGCTTGGTTCCGGCTGCTATGGGCGATAAGATGCCTACTGCGGGCCACACGTCCGCGACATATCGTTTGTACCTGCCAACGGTCCTTGATTCATCGCCTTGGAATACATGAGAAGGCAGGCTAAAGAAAAACGCTGAGGTTTTCGAGAGGAGAGACGGAATGAAAGACTGTTGGAGTGTTAGAGGATCCGTAGGGAAGGCGTCAAGGATCTTCGTGCGCATAGACGTGGCGTTTGGGAAGACTATGGGAATGTTGGTTAGGTTCCACCCGAAGCGCTGTACGGGGCACACACCAGACAGTATGTATACCAAAAGGCCCGGCTTCGAAAGGAGGTCGCGTACCACGTCTTCAATGTGACTGACAGCCAACGCATCGTTCAAATGCTCGAATGCGTCATGCTGTCCTTTCTCAGTTTGAAGTTTAGGAACAGAGAATTTGTCCAGGTCCAGCATTGCAACCATTCTTGCCAATTGGATATCGCGAGCACACTGTTGGCACTAGGGAAGAAGTGGGGCGACTTCTGAAGGGTCCAAGGAGTCATGCGAGGGTTTATGGGGATGAACCGATAACAGCTGCGCCCTTGCAACCCGTCAAGGGTCCTTACCTGTTCCGGGGTAGCCATCCCACTGATAAGAAAACAGCGAAGATTAAAACCACGAGGCCTGTGGTTCTGTGAAAAGCTAATCACTTTTTGTCAGGTTCGACCCGAGTTGCCAGAGTCTCGGGTCTCGACGATGTGTATGGTGTTGCGGACGAAAACCTGAAACGTCAGAGAGCCAACACTATGCTGCCCTCCCCTTGTTGAGATCGAGTGGAGCGTTCAACGTTATACATGGTCAGATGTCGAGCTGTACGAAATGCGCTTCTTTGTTACGTCCACCCTCCATGAGTATGGCAAGCGCACAACCTCAAGTCACGCTCGTACGCAAGACCCAAAGTTGACAACGACGGGGAAGCAAGGATGATATAGGCGATCTCAAGTCGGTATTCATCCACGTCACGCGAGCACATCATTTTTTCTCAAGAACCACCGACTCCACTGCCCCCAGTCTTCGCCGCTGCTGCGTCACGATTGCGAA
Organism: Pisolithus microcarpus; assembly: GCA_024613185.1. Lineage (NCBI taxonomy): Eukaryota > Fungi > Basidiomycota > Agaricomycetes > Boletales > Pisolithaceae > Pisolithus > Pisolithus microcarpus. The sequence goes on along the minus strand of JANFAI010000002.1, from coordinate 581,777 downwards.
AAAAAAACGATAACACCATACGTGTCAGCATGGGCGACCTGGATAGGAACCTAGTGCACGCATTCAGCGATGAGGGAAGCCTTGGTTGTTGGGCAATCACCCTAAAAACTCATGGCTTCCTCTATCACATCCACCGCTTTGGATACACGGATGCCTTGTGCATCAAAGCGTTGCTGGTCAGCTCAACCTAAAGTGAGGTTGGACGGGCGCACGTAGATGTTTGGTACTCAAGTTACAGCCAGTATGGACTGAGGACTCGTACGCCCCATCCTCTTCTCTTCCTTGCATCCTCCAGAACTCAAACTCCTCTTCCGTCGACTCGCACCTCCCAGCATTCTCTTCACGCGCGAGCTATCTCCCTGCAAAAACTACATCCATCCATGCCAGGTTGACTCTCTCGCCTCGCCATCCGCATCCGTACAGGTTCCGCAACTGGACTCGATGCGTCTCAAGGAATAACGTCACCAACCGCTGTCGGAGCGTGTACATCCAGATTGCTTCGGGCGAAGTATATATCCCCATCGGACTTGCCCGAGAACTTCGAAATTGCTACCAGACGTCCAGCCACTGGGTATTGGGGAGACTGATGTCATTTTGAGGCAGTGTGCAGAACAGAGGGACAGACGTGTGTAATGGCAAGGGCCCTTGGCGATGCGAGGTCAGAATCGGAAGATCGTAACAAGGGTCCATGGCCTCACTATGGGACGCAACAGCATTTAAGTGAAGCCATATGGGGTCAAAACCGTTGAGGGACTAGCATCGGAGAATAGAACAGCCCCGGTCAACTGGCTGGACAAACCTGTGTCCAACCACAGGCAGCAAGTTATTTCGTTGGATTACTGGAAAATGGTGATTTGATTTAGGTTATCCTGAAGTCCGTGTCACCGTAACGAACAGGCTTAGATCTGGCCCCGTTTCTAGCAGTACACAGAGCCGTGTCCCTTATCCTCCAATCTGTGCGCATGCGAGGGTCACCGTGCGGTGACAATCGAATGCACACAGGTGGAAGGTCAGCGTCAGCGCTCAGCCCCTCCTTGGTTATATCGATGATTACCTCGACATGATCACGCATCTTACAACTACTTTCGTTGCATGGATCATCTAGACCTCGGAGGGCAGAGAAGTTCTCGCGACGATAATATCGGACTTACATAGTTCTCTCAAATAGCTCGACGAATCTGGTCATCCGTTTCCCACCAAATTGACTACGGAAAATCCAAAAGTAAACCTTTAGAAGACCGCATCCATCGAATCAAAGTCCTAAACTTCGGTGACAGGGAAGTAAGAACGACGCAAAGTATTCATGCACGTCCTCCAGGGCATCGACCAGGGCTACCATCCCGATGTATCCATCCGGTCGTATAATCACGAAGGTGACTGATTCCGTACTGATGCCAAATCTCTTGTAGCCACCACCACCCTTGTTCCCTGTCACATCGGTATCATCGAGTAAGACTCTGCATGCCAGCATGTAAGTCTCACGTCCCAGTGATATTATTCATCGAAACTCACTTGGACCAATGAGGTCGAAAGATCAGAGGCACGGTCAGGTAGTTGAAATTCTCCTTACGACCCGCCACGATAGTTATGAGGTCAAACATAGACGAAGAAGCCTGACCGTCGGTGGAATACTTCCGCAGGAACCCAGTGGGCGAACTCAGCTGGTCAGCTAGCGCATTGATATACACGACTCGGCATTCCTCGTCCATGGACCCGAGAAAAATAAGAATCTTAAACCGGGTGTCAGCGGGTAACAAATCGTGAATTTCCACTGGTCGCGCATCTGCTGCGCGTACGAAGACTTGAGGGAGCATGCGCTGCCCAACGACCAGATTCTCTGCACAGCACTGATGCTTGGCGTTGACGATCACGGAAGGACCATAACGTATGTCCATGCCACTCGTGAAACCGCCGGCGGTCTGGTACGCCCTATAAACGGCCGTGGAACCTCGTCGGTTTGAATAGTGCCCCAGAGTGGGATGAATTTACGCACTTGAAGAATTCTTCGTGAGATATACCGTCTTGGTCGGCTGAAGCCCTAGGCTTTTTCGAAAACAATGCTGCAAATCGTTTATCAAAGTCGATCAAGTCTTGGGCGTACTTCCTCCTCTCTGATTCGTACTGCAAAGTCATGGTGAGCAGGGCATCTATGTATGTCGAGCAACCAATATGCCTACAGTCCTTAGAATCGACGGATTTGCCCAACCCCTGAGGACCTGGGTAATTTTCCATGCTAGGCGACGACGATACGTCAGAGCTGGTCTTTGTAGAGATGGTATGTGAACGTACCAAGGTTGTGCGTATCACTCATACTTGCGTTCATCCCCTGGCCTGTAAACATGTGAGTGACTAACAAGTCTGCCTCACATACTACTACGCAAACCTGCTTTAGGTGAGTGTGTGTGACATGCATCTCCGGCAATGAATACACGGTCTTCGACCGAAAACTTGGAAGCTACACGCTGTCCGACTACCCCGAAGTATCGTAAGATACCGACTTATCGATAGCGAGTGTCAGACAACGTACTCATGTATATCGTCCACCATTCTATGTCTGACAACGGAGATATATGAAAGGGATGAAGTGTCTTCCTTGCAACCTTCACGAGACGCAAAAGTCAACATGTAATAGACGTGGCAAGGCTTTATCCTCACCTCGAGAATGCTCTCCGGACTCGATTTACTTTTGCTAACCCTTCCGGTTGCCGGATCCACGATGTCTTTCTCCGACAATTGAACGTACAGTCGCACCTTTTCACTCTCACGAGGGATGATCATGAGTGAACCGTTCATGGAGTGTATGGCTGACTTGTTTCGTATATCCGGGAAGTTAGTATCCGGAACCATGTCAACGACGCCCCAGACATAATCTACGAAATCCTTTTAAAACTTCGACCAGTATATGCGAACACGGAACGAGTAAATACTTGTCTGATCTCCATCCATGGTAATTCCGAAAGCCTTGCGAACCCACGAATGTGCACCTTCAAAAAAGATATCGTCCCTGCACTCATACGGTAAAGTATCCACGAGTGTTGCTCACCATCTGCACCGATGACGTACTTAGCATAGACAACTTCCAACTTGTCTGCATCAGTAGCTGCGTCCAAGTGTGCGAGCGTTACCTGCAGTTTTATGAGTGTGGGCGTAGTGAGTACATCAAAAACTCCAGCCAACCTTAACTGGGTACGAGGATAGACTACGAAGCTCTTCTCGATCCCGTGAAAGTTCAATGGCCAACGGCTTAACAGGTCGATCCACTTTTAGATTGTGCTGTGCCATTGAGTCGAGGAAGGCAGCTTCGATGGCACCTTGATGAAGTGCAATCTACAATCGCACGAGTTGTTCTAGATGCATCGACATTCCATACGCTTTGAATAGTAGCGTACCTTGAAAGGGTAACGCGCAGTTGGTATGCTCACATCCGGAACACGAGTGGTGAACTGACAGGACATGTAAGTTTTTGGGAACCTGTAGCTGCAATAGGAACAGGCTTGCTGTACCTCGATCCCACCACTTTGACTCGGGTTGTAGTATGCCTATATGCAAGGGCCTAGATACCATGGGGACGTTTGGAGTTGAAGCTGCCTGACGTACACACATGCACATTTGATTTCCCTCATACAGCAGCCGTTCGGCAAGGCCGTAGCTCTAAGAGCATCTTTAGGAATATCTATAGATAGACCGCTACCGCGTGAGCTCACTTGCAGAACCTCAATCGTCCTCGGTTGCAGCCCGTCCGCATGGCCAACAGAAATCTTAGAGGGTCTAGGCAATGATTGAACACATGTCAATATTGCCAGCAGACTCTGACCCCGGAGGTACCTACCTCTGGTCAATGATCCTAACCTCAATGCCACCGGCAATGGCGAGAGCATTGCCGCACATGAGTCCGGCGGGACCAGCTCCAATGATAAGAACATCGACGAAGCTCACAGGCGTCTGAAGTGGCATGGTCATGGGAGCACAAAGACAGAAGGTTCGATACCCTCCAGCCCGGTTCGTCCCATATGCGTACAGACCCGGTGGTCTTATTACTTACCGATTGGTAAGTAACCGGAAACCACAGCGACTGCGTACTTACCGGGTTTCGACACGTAGTGAGGTGGTATCTAGCAAAACCTTACTGAAAAGAGGAATGCTGAATGCATATTGCGTACCTGGCTGGCCTTCCAATATGAACTTAGTTCTGCATCATGTTTTGATTTAGTGCACCCATTCAGGCTCCGTGCCTGACGGCGTGTGATGTCCGTTCAATCGAGACGACTACCAGGAGAGTTGAGAGTCGATCCAATGCCAGTTTTCGTCATGCGTGCGTTTCGTGCGGTCGAGATGACTGTAAGTTGTTGAGTTGTACTACAGCAGGACCGCGGTGCACGGCACGGAACGATCACGTGCCATCACATGTCAAAATGTCTTCTGGTCGTACAACTCGCGAATGCACGACAAGGACAATACAAAACCCAGAGATCGACGACAGGCATGCGATACTAATATATCTAGGTCAGAGGAAACAAGGATTAGGTCCACAAATACGAGCTGACTCCAAGTCCAGTCCAAAATTCCTCCATGATGTCCAGATCAACAACATGTGGTCGACGGCGCTTATCACGCGAGCATGTTCTCGGAGCAACTCATGAGAAACAGAAATGGGCAAGCTGACCTATGCACCGATATCATACTTTCTCCAGAACCGCTGACTTCACTTCCTGATTATGGCTGCGGAAGAAAATACAGATCAGGAGGTGAGCCGGATAGGAACATGATGTGCCATTTGAGCGATGACGTTGAACTGCGACATGCCATGGACCCAAAAAATTCGATGATCGACTTGAATGAGAGGAGAAAGGCAACTGAACTGGAACTGATACTGAACCTCTTGTGGCCACCACCATCCTTGCCCCCTGTAAACATCATCCAGTCAGGTCCGGTTCGCGGCAACACTCAACGTCCTCATGCAGGTAAGTTGTCAAGGTGCGATCACGTTGTCGATGCCTTCCAAATTCTGTGAGAACGAAGGCCGCGCAACTTGCGATCGTCTCAGTGTATGTTACAGCACATATTGCATAGAGCAGTATTCCGTAGCGAGATCTCGTATGATACAAGAGAATGCACATCCAAATGCATTGTACTTCTCACCTCAAAGTCAATCACCTCCACCGTAGCCCATACTCATCCGCCACCAATCACAATGCTGGAGTTCGGTTCATTTTTCGAGCGATATCTACGACATCCTCAAAGACAAGCAGCGGAATCCTTGAGGAAATCGGCGAAGCGGGATAACAACCGTTCTTGTGCACAAGGTGTATGAGGTCTTGGATAGCAGAGTCGTTGTCTAACGCCTTGATTGTCTCCAAACATTGTCGACGCAGATCAACGAGCCACCTGCAAACGGAAAATAATTCAGTAGATTGGTATGAGGACATTGAACGATGAGCACCGTACCACAGAGTCTGTACCGATAGAATGTGTGGGTCGTCCACTTCTAGCGTTGGCAGCAACAGAATCTCTGCAATTGTCTTGCTGAGTGCTACGTCGCGCACGTTGTATCCGACTGGAGAAGGCGATGTCAGCGGAAATCTCGAAATTGATGGTGTAGACACACGAATGCAGAGCATACGGCACCTGATTGGATGGGTCAGTTTGCTGAACGGCATCATGCAAGCTAAGTAGCATACATTCGAGCTAAGATGATGTCCACCAAGGGCTCGTCATGTTGTTGTAAGTGAAATCTCGCTGAACGTATCGAGTCAAAGGAAGTTAGGCTGACAGCTTGCAGACGAGTGACGCACTGTGGGCCCTTCCAGACCGAAGGATATTCACTAGGCGCAACAGACAACGCAGGAAACCCTGAATTGTATCCCTGTGGACCAGGGGTTTGTTTGGATTCATTATCCATCCTCTTGGGACTAGGAGACCGTGGAGCGGGGACGAATTTCCAGACGGATGAAGTGATGAGACAAATGTTCTGCACACTTCCTCTGCAAAATTGGATACGACAAGTAGGTCCATGCGAACACCGTTTTGCAGCAGAAAGCTGCAATGTACAGTGATTTCAGCAATGCACAAAGGCGATTAATGGGACGGAGCCTACCGAAGAGCCTGTAATCCACGGATCGCATTTGACCCGGTAAGGCACGCAACTATGTCTGCTGAAACATTATCGCCTATCACCTTGAAGGGTTGTCCGCCGTAAGACACGCGACAACCTTGACGTAACACATATTCCTGTAGCGGACACACTCCACCAAACGCTGTATGGAGAGAGGTAACGCGGATGACACTCATCAAATAGTTTGTATAATTCGGCGGTTGACCTGTAGGTTTCAGATATTCGATTGTCTTTTCAATCCATTTTCGAACGACGCGGATGCATTCCGCAGCATTGCGGATGAAGTTCCAGTCGAGGTCTGCAATGGAACCTTGGACGAAAATGGGGCAGTATATTGCTGCGTACAAGCAGTTCAGGGCGGCCGTCATGCTGGGTGCAGTAGATCAGAGGTGACATTCACTCGATCTGAGGGTGTGGATATATATATACCTTGAAAGTCGGTCACCGCGACTTCCCACCGCAGAGAACATTAAGTCTGACATGCGTATTTGTTGCAGATGTACGTTGATTATCATGTTGTACGATGCTGCATTCGAGTACAGCCCCCGTTCGTGCTGCTGGTTACACTGTTGCCTGCCGCAGTGACGGTCGTGCATAATGGAATAGGGACATTGGGTGGAAAAAGCCTGTGAGATGCGGGACGCATCATTTTCGTCCTCGAACTTTTTTCGTAGGTGTGCCTGCAACTGGGCTTTCAAGAGGTCGTTAATCTCTGTAGGCAGATATCGATTTTGCTCAAACGGCCTATGCAGAAATGTCCCTGCTATGACTGAGTAGTTATGGTGGGACGATGGGACGATACCGAAAACCTTCATCACCTCGGGGTCGGTGGCCCGGAAGGGTATCTCGTCGGACACGATAGAGATCAATAGGCGAACATATCTTTCGAAGCGTCTCAGGAAATTGTCAAATTCTCCCGCGTCGGCGGAGTGAACGGCAGCCAGTTGTGAGGAGAAGACGTTGAATGCCATGAGTGCCATGGCTTCTTCACCTCGACTGCAGAACTCCTCCCCTAGTTGATAAACCTCTTCAGCAAAGGGAGTCTGCTGCACTGCGCGGAAGAAGCGGATCTGGATCACATTGTCAGCCTTTGCGCTCCGATGCATTGTACTGAACCTACTTGTCCTCTACGTGAGACCTCTAAGCGTTCAAGCGGGATGGCTTGTACACAATTCAACACTTTGTAAGAATCGGATCTCTTGTTTTGCAGGATGGCCTGGACCGGCTGGTCAAAGGAACATTCCTGCCACAGACTTTCCAAGGCAAGGTCGACAGCGCGCTGCAATGCGTCGGGGTTCTGCTGATCTTTGAGAAGGCACTCGATAGCAACACACCACTGTCCGAGACCGAGATGAACCTCTGCAGCCTCCAGAAACCTCCCGACAGATTCCAAAAGATCAATGCGTGCCTCATTTAGACCTTGGCTTTCCAGATACGCTAGTTCATTCTCCGTTGAAGAGAACAACGGGATTGGCGGTCTATGGACAGCCTTCATCACACAGGTTTCTAGACACAACATCACGGAACCCACCTCAGACCGTTGCGAGAGTAGTACACAACGCATATATAAAGCAGCTTGTTCCTGTAGCTTCCGGCGATTTCTGTGGGATGGCGATCGAGAATTTGAACTATCTCGTCGAAGCAACCAGCTTTGCGGTACTGCTCGGCAGCTCCAGCAAAATCACCGGCAGTGATGTAGAATTCTGCTGCCATGGTCGCATTGTCAGCCGATGCATAACACTCGGCGGCTTCTTTATAGAATCCCTTCTTTTTCGTGTCAAGGGCCTCACCCGCGCACTGGACGAATGCCACCGCTGCATCAAGGAACGCCCTTTGGCGTTCGCTGGTCTGGACGGTCGAATTCGCGACCTCATACAGTCCGTATGCCTGTGCTATTCGGAGTTGTTTCGGCAGATTCGCGCGCTCAAAGCAATGAACGGCTTCTTGAAATTGACAAGCATTAAACAGTTTATGGCCAGCCGCGGCCCACTGTTGCGGAGTTGACTTATCGGCATATTGGCAGATGTTGGTTCCCGGAGGCGCAACGTCGATGAGACCCTTCTTTGACCACAACTCCTGCACTGTTTCAGTAGAGGTACGCACAAAAGACGTGAACCATGCGCGTACTCTCATTGGTTCACTGTTTCGGGAATGGTCCAAGAGGTATAGCTTCTTGCGGGCTCGGGTGATACCGACATAAAGATTCTTCAGCTATCCCGTCCGTTAGGACTGATACTTTCTGCATAAGGAGAGTATGCATACTTCGGTACACAGTACGGAATGTGGACTCCCTCCCATACCGCGTGGCAGAGGTATGTCCCTCTCACTATGAGCCATCAAGACCATGCGCCATTGGAGAAACGTAGCAACGGAATCCTCAAAGAAATTATACAAGAATACCTGAAACCGAGTCAACATCATCGCCGGCGGAAAACCGCTGAGAAACTGACATCGTCGAATTCCAATCCCTTGCTCGCTTCCAGAGTCCTGTACGCTATTAGTCGACAGATGTTCAAATAAATCGGGGCCAATCGCACAAAATCACGGCTATATCTCCAAATTGTTTTCTGATTTGCTCCCGTACGGCGTTGTCTCTTACAAGGATGCCTAGGTATCTGAGATCAGTGTGAGAGTGGAGCGGAACAAAAAAGACGCCGACATTGTTCTGCACCGAGCTCTCGACTAGCCCTGCAACACGTTGGAATTTAAGCACCAACGAAGAGTCATTATGTAGCACGCGCACCTAAGGCCGGAAAAGAAATGTTCAAATGGAAAAGTTTCATCCGGCCATCCCGCGAAAAAGACTGGTTTGGGACCACCGAACATCGCACATTCAGGTTGCAGCGTATCAATTGAATCTGGCCAGAAGTCGGTTACGAGCTTCACAACTAACTGCGCACAGTTCACGATGCCACTATGCGAGCGATGGTTGACAGGAAGTTCAAACACTTCGGGTTTTGTACGGGACTTCTGAATTGCCATAGTCCCTGCCGCCTGAGGAAAAGGACCATAGTTCTATCTAATCGCGTTGATGACTATTACACGAACGTACCTCAGTACGATGAATGAATGCTTTTAGGTCTGCAAATCGAAAACTGGATCCAGCTGATATCGTCTGAGCCGTATCGCCGGCCCAGAACAGCCCATCTGCATTTCTGCAGAGGATTCTCAGTACTGCGAGAGTATTAACATTGGACCAGAGAAAGGAGTGGTAGGCGTACGGATAGTGTCGATAATCAGGTTGTCCTGCACTTCGTCCACGTACCTGCACCAGTTAGGAAAGGAAAAAGAATCGAAAAGACAACACATACAAATAGTCCACCGGTTGTCCTTTCAATGGATTACATGATAGCGCTTTCAGAATCGCGTACGTCCTGATCGCTGGAGTCAGAAAACGGCTAATCACAAGGAACCCGACCAAAAATCACCTATCCCCCATGTCGTAACTGTATTTCTTGCACAGCAACCTCGAGTACAACTCGAATGCAGTGTACAGCGAATGCCTGTCTCCTGCAAACACGGGGTAAGCGCGAGTGGAGAGGTCTACATAAGTATGTCGATCGAGGATTCCATTGGGGCTATGGAAAGCTGTCTCGGACCCTTTGATGACACCTGTTTGCAAGCTCAGTCAAAGAGGAAGCACACAGTATGATGTGTACGCCTACCCATGAATTCACTAAAAACGAGCCATGGCCCTGAGAGAGAGTCAGTATGGTTGTGATTCGAGAGAGGCGTCCCACTGCCGACCAAAACTGCGTGCCAACGTGCTCCGGAATGTGTCGCATATCCGGGGCCAATAATGTGTCCTAAAAGCTGAATACGTTACAAACGAAGACTCGTCGCTTATCACCTTGTCCAGTATGAACTTCGGACAGGCGCATTCTTTGGAGTCATCGACCTGGATATCTGCTGCAACCATCCGCGCCAGCTAAAAAAAAGCTACTCAGCGGAAATCATTATCTTGCACTAATGAAGCACCCACTTGATCAAATGTGATGAACAGCGGGAAATCATGGTCAGTCAGTTCACTAAATTTCTGGGGAGTCCCAGGGCGGTAGTTAAGAGCATTCATGGGATTCATCATCGGTGGTTCTTGATGCTCAGCGTTTCGGACTTGAGACCTTAGCTCCCTTAGTTCATCCCGGGTACGTCCCGCCAATGCCAAGGATTCTACCAGACTGGTGAAGAACTCGTTGACTTTGGCGGCAAGCACTGGGAATCTGGTGACAAAAAGTTGGCGTGGCTTTCTAACACCCGAGACTTGCTCCCAGGCACGCTGGATACCCAACATCTTGAAGACCATGGCAGTCGTTTTTCTGATGGAAGACTATCGTATAACTGAATTTTACTCAAGAACATCTCACATACCCTGTGCCGCTCCTTCCAATGACATAGCATGACGTTGGGCATCGCACGACTTGCCATTCTTTTGTCCTGCACTACTGTTCAGTAAAGGGACAGGGTGAGAGAAGAAACTGCAACAAACGTTAGTTGAAAGGGCAATTCCACTTCCTGTTCAGCGATCAATCCTGGAATTCGAGTTATATATAAATTCCGGACAGCACGGTAATACGGACCATTGAGGTAGGCCTAATGGAAAATCGGATCAGCACGTTACACCTTGAAGTAAATAAAGGGAGGATAGAAAGAAACCGCACCTTGGACAATTTAACGAATTTGCTTGATCTGTTGTGGACTATTGGCATCAAAGTTAGCAGCATAACTTTTGACTTACACGAGCCAGCTATGGTCCTGAAACAGGGCATTTGAGTGGCATGCGAAAAGTACAATATACTCCACAGACCTCGTTCGTCTCATCATCATGAACAAAAACAGGAGATTGGTCCACGGCAAATTCCTCATGTCGCGGAGAAAAAATAGCTGGCCGGTACACGCCACCGCCCAGTTCAGCGGACTCCCTAAGCGTACACCTAGGCAAGGCAAGCATTATTGAAGTGCGCAAGTAGCGCCAATGCATGCGAACTTACCTTTGTCGATACACTTTACCACGCCCATTCAGGAGCTGGCTGAGCCAAGGCCAAACGTGGTCCAGTTGTTTGTGTGAATAGATGCCATATATTTTGACGACTTCTGGAAATTGAGTACGGTCTCAGAGAAAATTGTCACTCCTTACCCTGGCGCTCCTCCTGTCACATAGTCAGCCGGCACTTCCACATAGAAATAAATCTCTTACCTGGCCATCATCATCAAGCGCACAGTCAATCTGATACTTGGTGACATCTTCGTTAGCTTTCCCTGGATTCTTTACGGGAAAAAGACGTACAATGATTCTCAGATTACTGAGAACTTCGGCTTGATAAATTGGGATACCGTGCGACGGCCCATGGAACGCTCTGCAATTATTCCCCGAAAAGTTACCTCTCGAAAGTTGTCTGCAAGTGCAAGCTTTGAAAGATCTTCCTGAAGAGGATGTAGAGGTGTATACCTGATTCTCTTCAACACGCATTCAGTCATTTTTGCGTCACGCCGCCTCAATTGCAAAAGATCCTTGGTCGCACTGTTGGCCATTAAGATCGTCCACTCGCCGAAACGATCTATGTCAGAGGCAGCTAGAGTCGCTTCAAGGTGAGGAGTTTGTGTGTAAGCTAGCGGCAGCACGTCCCCTGAGTCTTCTTCATCCCGTTCGCCACCAGCACCGAAGAAAACGTCCTTGCATTGGTCCATAAACCGTGGATCAGACAATAGAGTAAGGTAAAACTACCCCTGAATGTAAACTGTGTGGACGAGAGAATGAGCCTACCACGTACTTTCAGCATCTGCAATACAACAGCAACTACATCTCCCAATGCCTTCATAGCGGTACTAGAATCAGTAGGTGGTTGGATATTCAACTTGCGAAGAGCGGTAACATCGTGAGCCGAAACACTCGTTTTTCTTTCCTTGAAGCGGGCATTCATTGAGTTCCTGGGAGTCACGGTTTCAAAGGCTATGGACGATAGGATGGCCATCGCAGGCCATACGTCCGCGTTGTATCGTTCGTACCTGCCGATGGTGCGTGATTCATCACCATGGAATACGTCAGAAGGTAAGCTAAAGAAAAACGATGATGTTGTTGAGAGCAGAGGTGGAATGAAAGACTGCTGGAGTATTTGAGGATCCGTAGGGAAGGCGTCAAGGATCTTTGCACGCATAGAAGCGGCGTCCGGGAAGACTATGCGGATGACAGTTAGGTTTCACCCAAAGCACCATACGGAGAAGCTCACCAGAAAGTATGTATACAAAGAGCCCCGGTTTCGAGAGAAGGTCGCGTACCACGTCTTCAATGTGACCGACAGCCAACACCTCGTTCAAATGCTCAAATGCATCATGCTGTCCTTCGCCTGTTTGGAGTTTAGGAACAGAGAATGTGTTCAAGTCCAACGACACGGCCATTTCTTGCCAGGATACAGTGTTGGTACTGGGGAAGAAGTGGGGCGACTTTTGAAAGGCTCAAGGGGAGTTTGTGGGCGTGTTGATAACAGCTGCGCCCTCGCAACCTATCAAGGGTCCTTACCTGTAAGGCGTTTTCCGAGAACCTCTTCCATAAGAGAACAGCGAAGATCCAACCGCGAGGCCTGTGGTTCTGTGAAAAGCTAATCACGTTGGTCAGTCCAGTCCGCGATTGTCGTGGAGTATCAAGTCCCAGCGATGTATGGTGTTATGGGCCAAAACCTGCATTGCAAGAAAGCCAACACCGGCCTGTTTCCTTCCGGTGAAAGGGGAAGAACAAGCCTCGCGCGGAGCCTTGCGGACTTACATACCTGCGTTTACGTACGTAGCGTTACGGTCTGCTCCACCCTGAGTGCCAACTTTCATGAAGACGAAAACGTGTAACCTGCACTACAAGATCCAGAGTTTCGCGACGTTGAGTACTACATCGATCACAGGCATACGATGTTACATCTAGTTCAGGGAAATGAAAATTACGACCATCATTGTATCCCAACCGACCCCCAAGTCCAGTTGATATTCATCCACGATACGACATCGACTCGCGGTCAACGCTCATCACGCGTGCATATTCCAGGAGCAACCTACGCGAAACGAGAAGAAAAAAAAGAAACCACTGTCACCTGAAGGAGGCCACGGAAAAAGAAACCGTCAGACTGACCTATACAGATACGCGCTCATATCTTCCTTTCTCCAGAACCTCCGGCTCCACTGCTTACCCGCACCTGCAATCTTCGCCGCCGCCTCGTCATGATTGCGGAAAAAAGCGATAACATCATACAAGTCAGCGTAGGTGACCTGAATGGGAACATAATGCACCCATTCGGCGATGCGAGACGTATACCTGCCAGTTGGTTGTTGGTCAGTTGCCCTGAAAACTCGTGGTTCGCGTCTACCGCACGCACCACTCTGGATATACGGATGCCTTGAGTATCAGAGCGTTGCTAGTCACCAGTCTCTTGAAACGACCAGACCAACCATTGCCGTCAACCTGAACAGTTGCAAGGTCAGGGCGCATTTAATGGGCTATGTAGATGTTTGATGCTCACATCCAGTATGAACTTGTACCTCCCCTCCTCTTCTCTCCCTTGCATCCTCCGGAACTCGAACATCTCTTCCATCAGTTTGCAAGTCCCAGCATTCTCTTCACAAGCGAGGGGTTTTCCTGTGAACGCCACATCCATCCATGCCGGGTTGACTCTCGCCATCCGTAATTGTACAGGTTCTCCAACCGGACTCGATGCGTCCAAAGGTACACACAGGACGCTGATGTTCCCTTCGATCGTACTCGTCGTCGCCACCAACCTCTGCCGGTGTGCGTGCATCCAGAGTGTTTCGGGTGAAGCGTATATGCCCGTCGGACTTCCCCTCCAATCAAGTCGTTCGTCAACTTTTTGAGACCATGGCACATCGCCGAGAAGTTCGGAGTCGTTACCAGACGTCCATCCATAGGGTATTGGTGGACGAATATCATGATGAATTCGGGTACCACAGTGCGAGAACAAAGGGACAAGCGTGTGATGTGGCAAAGGCCCTTGGCGGTGCGCGAGGAATTGTCCATGTGAGACCAGCATCTCGGGGTGATAACAAGGATCCATTGCAGCGCGATGGGACACAATGAAAGATTTGGGTGATACCTCGTTGGATGATCGCACATGGTCGGAACCATTGGGGGATGGGAGCGCCGGAGGATCGACCCGCGCCGGTGAATTTGGTGGACAAGCCCGTATCCAACCGCCTTCGGTTATAGGTGGCAAGTTGCTCTGCTGGATTGCTGGAGAACGGTGATGTGTTGAGTTAGGTCATTCCGAGGTGCGTGCCTCCGTGATGATTAGACCAAAACTGACTTACTGGTCCCGTGTCTAGCAGCACTTAGAGTCATGTGTTTGATTCTCCAATCTGTATGCATGCGAGGGTCATCGCGCGGTGACAACTGAATGCGCATAGGTGGAAGGTCAGCACCAAAGTCCTTGGTCAATTCGATAATTGCCTCGATACGGTCACGCAAAATACGATTACTTCCGGGAACAGTCGAGTTAACGATCTCGAGACCGGAATTTGAAGAGTTTTTCATGACGGTGAAGATATCGTCCCATGTGCCTAGCTCTTCCACTGACCTTGCAAGGTCCGCCGCATCAAGTCCCCAATACGGCTCGAAGTCGTGATAAATTTCATCGTACTCGTCCGGAAGTTGGATGTCATGCCTGATGACATACTCCCACCTGGCACAAGACCGAATGACTGTCAACCCGCCAAGCAGATGAGCATATATGTGTTCTCACCACTTATCAAATCCCAACGGAGGTGCACGCCCGTAGCGACGTCTATACTCGGTAACAGCCTCCTCCAAAGTCTTACTTGCGCGTGAAAGCTTATCATTCCATGCTGCCTCCGCATCCCGCATCAGTTCAAAAATCGGATGTGGCCCGTTTGGATTGACGATCAAGAGGCCGTCGTTCGTGTACGTGTGGTTCCCCAGAGCGAAAAACGGTCTGCCGTTCCGGGGAGCGGAGAGCGCATCGTGGTCTTTCAGTGGGGAGAAATCGATGACAGAGAGCACCTGCACGTATGAGTTTGGCCGTCCCAACAAGGTGGGGAATGTGAGCAGAACGACGACGGCACAACAAACGACGACAGTCCCTGTATATCTGACCATACGACTTCTCGTCCTCCCGACCATAGGCGCTCGATAACTTGATGTTGGTGGGCGAATACAAGGATGACAGTCCAAGTACCAGATCCCCAAGGCAAGTGGATCAAGCCCCTGTCCTGCCTTATGAAATTCTTCTTGTGGGGGTAGGAAGGGCCTATGGCGGGTAAGTCGGGAAGGGGTAGCATAGCATGACGAAACGAAATACTACTCTGTCCATCAAGTTACCTTGTCAGTCGACAAGGCCTGTCGTCATTACTTGGCCGCCGGCAGTGAACCAGGAGTTGGTGTGGGGGACGTCGACTCGTCCTACACGGATCCCACCAATGCAGCTCATCAAGGCAGAAGATGGTCAAGGCCCTTGTCACCTCCTCGAGTCGGTCCCTGTAGTCCCTGTCCGCGTTACTGCGCTCTCTCTTTTACACGTTCGTTCGGGAGGTCTCGCCATCGACAATGTCAAAAGCGAGGGCATATAGTGTTGACAATGCGCCAGCCCGGGAAGAAGACGCCGTAGGTGAGGCAGTGCACAGCGAACCCAACGGAAACCTTGCCAGAGTGTATGGAGCCCCGACAGGGGGGGAAACGGCCGTACGGCCTGGTATGCCCTCAATTACAGGTTAGGGGCTCGGTATGGTTCTGAAGTGTGACGCTGTACCACGCAACTTCAGAGTCTTTTCAAGTAATTCTAAACAACCATGTCCCACCGTTGTCTACGGAAAATTTAGGGATACATCTATCACGACTCGATGCATCGAGTCAGAGGCTCGAACTGCCATGACAGGGGAGTAAGAACGATGCAAAGTATTCATGCACGTCCTGCAGGGCAGCGACCGGGGCTACCATCCCGATGTATCCATCCGGTCGCACAATCACAAAGGTAACCGACTCGGAGCTGATGCCAAGCATCTTGTAGCCATCGCCACCCACCTTCCCTGTGACATCAGTATCATCAAGTAAGACTCTGCATGCAAGCATGTAAGTCTCACGTCCCAGCGGAATAATTACCGAAACTCACTTGGACCAGTGAGGTCGAAAGACCTGCGGTATGCTCAAGTAATTGAAATTCTCCTTATTACCCGCCACGATAGTTATGAGGTCAAACACGGACGCAGAAGGCTGGCCGTCCGCAGAATATCTCTGCAAAAAACTCGTAGGCGAACTCAACTCGTTGGCAAGCGCGTTGATTTCCGCAAGTCGGGATTCCTCGTTTGCGGACCCGAGAAAGATAAGAATCTTGAACAGGGTATCGGCGGGTAATAAATCGTGAATTTCCATTGGTCGCGCATCTGCTGCGCGTACGAAGATTTGAGGGATCATGCGCTGTCCAACGACCAGATTCTCTGCACAGCACTGATGCTTGGCATTGACGATCATGGAAGGACCATAATGTATGCCCATGCCACTCGTGAAACCACTAGCGGTCTTGTACGCCCTACACAACGTTTGTGAAACGTCGTCGGTTTGGGTAGTGCCCCACAACAGGAGGAATTTACGCACTTAAAGAACTCGTCGTGGGATATACCGTCTTGGTCGGCTGAAGTCCTAGCTTTGCCCGAAAACAATGCCGCATACCGTTTATCGAAGTCGATCAAGTCTTGGGCGTACTTCCTCCTCTCTGATTCGTACTGCAAAGTCAAGGTGAGCAGGACGCCTATGTATGTCGAGCAACCAGTATGCCTACAGTCCTCAGAATTGACGGATTTGCCCACCCCCTGAGGACCTGAGTAATTTTCCATGCTGGGCGACGATATATCAGAGAGTTGATTTTTGCAGAGATAATCTGTGAACGCACCAAGGTTGTGCGTGTCATTCATACTTGCGTTCATCCCCTGGCCTGTAAACATGTGAGTGACTACCAAGCCCGCCTCACATACTACTACGCGAACCTGCTTTAGGCGAGTGAGTGTGACATGCATCTCCGGCAATGAATACACGGTCTTCGACTGAAAATTTGGAAGCTACACGCTGTCCGACTACCCCGAAGTATCGTAAGATACCGACTTATAGATAGCGAGTGTCAGAGAACGTACTCATGTATATCGTCCACCATTCTATGTCTGACAGTGGAGATATATGAAAGGGATGAAGTGTTTTTCTTGCAACCTCCACGGGACTCAAAAGTCAATATGAGGTGGACATGAAATGGAGACGGTGCCATCCTCACCTCGAGAATTTTCTCCGGACTCGATTTACTTTTACTAACCCTCCCGGTTCCCGGGTCCACGAAGTCTTCCCCTGACAGTTGAACGTACAGTCGCACTTTCTCACTTTCGCGTGGGATGATCATAAGTGAACCGTTCGTGGAGTGTATCGCCGCTCTGTGTCGTATGTCCGGGAAATCGGTATCTGGAACCATGTCAACGACACCCCAGACGTAATCTATGAGAAAATGTTTAGAATTGACAGAAGATGCGAACACGGGAAGAGCATTCACTTGTCTGATCTCCATCCATGGTAACTCCGAAAGCCTTTCGAACCCACGAATGCGCCCCTTCAGAAGAGGCATCGTCCATGTAATCATGTATAGAACGGTAGATACGAAGGTTGCTTACCATCCGCACCGACCACGTATTTAGCGTGTACGACCTCCAGCTTTTCAGCATCGGTCGCCGCGTCCAAGCGCGCGAGCGTTACCTACAGTTTTAGCATGAGTGTGAGCGAAGTTGCGCGTACACCCTCGAACATGCACCCTGGCTAACCTTGATTGGGTACGAAGACAGACTATGAAGTTGCTCCTGATCCTGTGAAAGTTCAATGGCCAACGGTTTTACAGGCCGATCTACTTTCAAATTGTGCTGCGCCATCGAGTCCAGGAATGCATCTTCGATGGCACCTTGGTGAAGTGCAATCTACAGAGGCACGAATTTTCCAGATACATCAACATTCCAGAATCTTCGGATCGGATAGCAGCGCACCTTAAAAGGGAAACGCGCAGTCGGTACGGTCACGTCTGGAACGCGAGTGGTGAACTTGAAAGATGCGTTAGCCCTAAGAGGCCTGCTATAGTAAGAATTGGGCCTCCTTTACCTCGATCCCACCAGTGTGACTCGGGTTGTAAAATGACTATTTTGTAAAAAATCCAGATGGAGGTCGTTTCCGTACTAAGTTGGAGGATGACGTACACACATGTACATTCGACTTCCCTCACGTAGCATCCGTTCGGCAAGGCCGTAACTCTAGAGGCTCTTTAGAAATCCTACTGTTTAAACTGACGCCACGCGAGCTCACTTGCAGAACCTCGATCGTCCTCGGGTGTAGCCCGTCCGCGTGGCCAACGGAAATCTTCGAAGGCCTACGTAGTGGATAGACTTGTGTGATTATTGCCAGCCAACCCTGGTCCAGGAGGCGCTCACCTTTGGTCAATGATCCTAACCTCGATGCCACCTGCGGCGGCGAGGGCGTTGGCGCACATGAGTCCAGCAGGACCGGCCCCAATGATAAGAACGTCAGCGAAGCTTTCGGGTGTCTGAAGCGGCATGGGTGCACAATGTCAACAGTATCACACGTTTGAAGTCGGTCGGTCAATGTATGCAAACCCGGCAGTCTTAGTACTTACCGATTGGATGAACAGAAATGCACAGCGACTGCGAGGTTGGCGGCTTCTGATGCATACTGAGCCGGTACCTGAGTAGACCTTACTGTAAGGAGGAACGCTTGATGCACCTTGCTTACTGTCCAAGCCCGCCGGCCTTCAATATGAACTTGGGAATACTGTCACGACAACTGCACGGATTCAACTTCAGCGCCTGCTGGCGGGGGGACACCAGTACCGTGCAGTGTCTGTCCGAATGAAACAGCGTACCGGTAGGCATACACAAAACGGTAGGAGGAATGGGTTTGACCATGACCGTTCGTTCCGTTCATCGACGCAATGCACATCTGGATTAAGTATGACTCGTCCAAGATGCGCGAGCGTGTTCAGGACGCAAAGCCAGTAGGTCGTTCGAGCTAGCCCGGTAAATTAATTGCGCTAGTCACTTGTCGACTTGTCAGAGATCATACGCCTCTCATTTCCGCGACGAGCACCTGGTGTGAGCGCGGGACCTCTATATCAGGTCAGATGTTGCACTGCCCTCGTAGCCGTACACGTTGAAACCAATAGCTCGTCTAGGTCGTTTCAAGAGACTAAAGTATCAACCGGGTGGCACTAGATGCCCCTGCATTAGGGTTAGGGTTGGGCATAATATGAACAGGATACAAATACATGCTAGAAATGCGTTTATTATACATGGTGACAGGGCGTCAATGTTAAGGGATCGAGACGAGCAACTCGTTGGATGCAGTGGCTACGGAGTCATGAGGAGACAACGAGGGACGAGATATGAACTTATGCATGAACGTCATACGTGCGAACGGCGAAGATGTACAAACAGTCAACGCCACGGAACCAGGGATGTGGCACACGCACACCGCTTACAGTATGGCATTCAAGGGGAGAACGGTTGTTCTGGCTCTGTGGAAATGCCACAACTACAAATCTCCTAATCGGAAGTCATAAGATGACATGATTGCGAGGCGCGAACAGGAAAGAATACTAACAACATCCAAGCCTCGCTTCAAGGCCCCGAAACCATCATCCATGCTACCGAAATCGTGGTTTATGGAGGATGTCGACTACGAAGTCGTCAACTATGAGTAAAGTGGACGAGACTTTGCACGCACCCGAAGGGCATCACATACGGACCGCATCGAACTCGCACAGGAAGAGATGATACGAACATCTGTCGATCGAAGGATACGTCGTGCTTCGGATGTCCTCTGAGCGAGGTCTTCCATAATTTCTTGCACATCCTTCATTTCCCTGCCACGGCTAATCAAATTATGAATGGGATATCTATCGTCATCTTACTTTGCAAACTTGCTAACTGTGGTCTTAATATCCGCGGATATACGCTCCTCTTTCACCTGTTTCACATGCTCAACTACCACGTTGATGAGTAGCGTAGGGATTTCCACAAGTTGGAAGAATGCGTGATGCGTTCCCGTCATGGGCTGCAGTGAAATTGCAATCAAATCTTTGAAATGTCATGCCACTGACACACGTACCCCAATGGACAGAGCAATATCAAGACAAACGGAGATCGCATCCTTGATGTGGTGCATATGGAGAAGTTCTGGCACGCCTGTAGCGGTCCTCAAAGCACGTGTTACGTGGGCCAGAGCACTCCGGTAAGCCTCCACACTGCAATTTCCGGAACTGCTGAGGCCGATTATTCCTGTCCCAGTAGACCGGGTAGCAGTGGGATCATCGTTGAGTCGGAGGGTGATAGTGACACGCGTAACTCGAGGACTCGTTCTCTTCGAACCCTTGTTTAACCGTTTTAAGTGCGACGCCATGCTGAGAAGCCGGTTTATAATCGTTTTTCCTCCAGCTGTGCAATCAAGTGGTAGGTATTCATCTACCATTTCGCGTTGGATTTGAAGTGGGCGGCGCTCAGCAGTCTGTCCAACAGAAAGGGAGTTGATTATTTTCCAAGCCGATTCCGTGGTCCCTTCGAAACGGTGAGTGGTCGATCCCAAGCTAATCATTGCGAGCCAGAAGTCAGACTGTAGGACCTGTTCACTCCCAGCCAACCTCTTCTGATACTTTGTCCCACATCGTGGTAACGAAAACGACGTGTTTGAAGTTATCTTTTCCGCACGCTTCTTTGAACATATTGAAGTTCCTTAATGTCGTTTCTCTCATTGTGTGCTCTGAAATCGGATGGAAATACAGCATGTCGTCCAGTTTGATGTTCTTTGCGTAGCTAAAACGCTATCAGAACTGAAACCTCTTGGAGTCGGGCAAGCTACTTACATTGCAGTCAACCATCGTGCAATTTCCCCAAGAACCTGGAAGTCTGGTAGCCAATCATTGCATCCCGGCGTATCAACCAAAAGTATGTCGCGAACATCATCAGGGTGTGAATGCCGGACGGGGCGGACTTCCTTTGTAAAGCGGGGTCAACCCGCAACCCGTATCGAGACTTCCTACTGCGTGGTCGATAAACTAGGTTCATTCAATTGGGAGACTTTTCAGAAAGTGGGGCACTCACTGTGGTCTTCCCCGAGCCAAAAGGTCCCATAACACTATCATTGACTACTAAGCGCTGGGAACTATGAGTGAGCTACGCTGACGCACGCGATGACGATATCGTCTTGGCTAATCCGAACTTCGTCGACATCGAAATTGACAGCGGTTTCATCTCGATGGGCGTTGGGATGTAAGCGAAGCCTGTCTAGCAGGGTGTTGAGGTTCCATCTACTTCTTGGCGGTGGTGTGCGACAACCATTCTCGTATGCCTCGCAGTCAGTCGTGTTGCCCACACTAGTACTTGAGGTGCGGCTAACGACTCCAAGTCAGGAAGACTCCCCATTGACTTCGTCGATCGCACGTGTTACCGGAGAATGCGGTGGGGAGCGACTCTTCCACTGGAGTGCGCAAACAGATGCTTTACCTGGGACGGAGACATGAGGAAGCTAGGAGGATGCTGCAAGAATGAAGCAAGCTAGCTGTCACTGGCTTAGCACTGCACTGGTGGTGGGCAGCCACTGGCACGCCATGTGGACTAAAACTGTTTTGGGCATGCACTCCATCCTTGTCAAACTTCTGGGCGGTGTCCCTAATTCTCTTGGGAGGAAAGTGATAGAGAACAAGCTACCTCTCCGTAATTGACTGAAGGTATGTGCAAGACAATTAGATCTACGTCTAACTCAGATCCAGAGAATGGAGGACACGTCACAGCGGGGTCCTTTGTGTGTCCAAGACGCACGACAACACGTTTGGTAGGCAGTGACTACTACAACAACACTAAGTGCGAGACAGGTGGCGTTATCGGAGGGCATGGGTTTGGGTCTAAGTCCTAAAGACTGGCGGACGCACACGTGTCCAGTTCTCGAGGATGACTTAAATTCGTCCCCATTGAGGACCATGCCAGGTGCACAGAATGGCTTCCCAGCCCGCAATTGTACTGTATGTTCTCTGTTTCTCTTTACGAACGTTATTCGTCACTCACACCTTCACCCTATCCTAGAATCATGGGATCCGCGGGATCCGGGCGAACCAGTGTAAGTCCAAGAATCCTTGCATCCCAGTCAGACCCAAGGCGACAGGAGACCCTCCCTGCACTGGACATTTGCCTTCATAAGCGCTTCAGGAGGGAGAGGAGTGTCACGGATTTACAGGAAATCATAACCCTCTGCCAGACAACGGTGGAGTGTACTTCTCCCCCGGATCGCTGCAAACCTCTTTCCCACCTCGCGAATGCCCTTCGCGAAAGATTCCAGGTACTTCGGCTAAAGAGCCATCCGGAGGAGTCTATTGAACTCGCAAATGACGCAATGGCACTCAATCTCCCGCAGCACCCAGATCGTGCACTGGCTCGGGAAGGTCTTGCTCATCGCCTCGCAACCAAGCTCGCGAAAGGAGTTACTCGAGCGACGGATACTTCCAACCGCCATTCCTCCGATGTCCAGGTAATCATGGACATTTTTTCTGAAATCGTCGCAGACATCCCACCACGGCTGTTGCATACGCCAACTGGCACCTTATGTGGCCGGGATGCACAGCTATCCCATTTCCTGAATAGCCCTGAATTCACCGAGCTATGTTCGTTGAATTCTCCTTCGGAGATCCGCGAGAAACTTTCATTTTTCTTTCGGTTTACCATGCTATCCCATAGATGGGGAATCAGCGAGCCATTGCTACGTGATATTGAAGGGAAAGGAATCTATGACTTGGAGGGGGCGGAGGGTCTGGCGAAGCTCCAACAGTTTTGCCACCTTTCTCTCACTCGTGGTTTTTCATGGGCTTGGAGCGATACTTGTTGCATCGACAAAGATAGCGGTGCCGATTTGCAGGAGGCAATTGGATCTATGTTTTTGTGGTATCATCGGTCGTCCCTGACAATCGTATACCTCGCCGATGTCGCCGACACTGGTTCGCTTGCCGATAGTGTTTGGTTCAAGCGAGGTTGGATGCTCCAAGAACTACTGGCGTCAAAGATTGTCTTGTTCTACGCGCGCGACTGGTCACTCTACGTGAAGAGTGACGCTGCAAATCACAAAACAGATCCCTGCTTGCTTGAAGAGCTCTGCGATGCAACTCAGATTTCCGAATGGCACCTTAGAAACTTCGATCCGGGCGTGGAAGACTCACGAACCAGACTCCGCTGGGCATCACACCGTCGCACCACTCGGCCAGAACATGTGGCCTACTCCCTTTTTGGGATCTTCAAGGTTCAACTGCCAATCCTCTATGGCGAAACTGCAGAGGATGCGCTAGGACGTCTTCTGGCAGAGATCATATCACGTTGGGGAGATGTTTCAGTTTTGGATTGGGTTGGGAAGCAATCGTCATTCAATAGTTGTTTTCCTGCCAACCTCGAGCCATACCAGACAACACCCTATACCCAGCTGGTCTCCAATGGTCCAGCCAAAAGGGAGGGCCTAAATCTCGAAAAGGCGCGGAAACTGTACTCTGACTTTGCAAGGTTACCGCTCGCGCGATGTGCCCATAGGAGGATTGTGTTACCCTCTATCATCCACCCGGTCACGGCGGTCACAGTGAAAGGGTCCTTGGCTAGCCCCCTGCGCTACACTTACCAGATTCATGCGTCGCGACTGAACCCGCTGGAGGTCACATCGTCGGTTAAGCTTGATGAAGATGCCGGTAAATATATTCTCGTTCGTCCCTGGTATCCGAGGTCGCTTCGACCGTGGAATGGCAGTGACGACGATGCCGTCTGGAACCTGCTGGAGCAACTGGAGCAGCCGTTCAATGCACTCCTGCTGGAGAGGTTACTGCATAACGAGTACAAGCGAGTCGCATGTGACTGCACGATTACTGCTTGTGTTCAGGACCCGGCCAGGATCCTAGACAGTGAAGTGCTGACTCTGGAAGTCGTATAGGTCGTACTCATTGTCATGCATTCACCTACTGCGCGTCAATGTTCGCTGGACCTCTCCGTTCTGTGTAGCATGTCCAACGCCTCACAGGATATTCGAGTGTCATACTCGCACTGCTTGATAACGAGGTGGGTCTCAGGTCTGAGAAACCAACCTACTGCCCTCATGCTCACAGCATCTCTCTTCCCCCTTCAGCTGTAATGCAACTGTCATTTCACTCACTCCACTGTATATCTGCACTGGATACGAATGATGAACGCCTACTAGGCTACTGCCGTCGTTATGTCGTAAGGGCGCTTCGCGTGCTGACCATCGAGCGCTACTCCCAAAGGCAGTGCTGGCTGTCGTGAGTCCGACGCAGCAGCCAGTCAAACCACAGGACTCTGCATCCGTGTGTTACAATGGCACTTTGGGTATTGGCGGGACCTCGCAAGTACTATAACCTAATTGGCCCTCCGAATGTGTGTGCCACAACTCATGAGTTGAGCAAGTTGGGATTCTCCTTTCTTGCAGACATATTCATCGAGACGTATCATCCTGATTCAGAGTACCCTCCGCAAAATCTCTTATCGCGTGTACCCACTTTCAAAGATCTGACGCTCGAAAATTTCATCGCCACCGATGGTTTTTCGATTGCCAGCTCCACCCAAGACTTTTGAACTAATATTTGAGGAGTACGATCATTACCTTCGTCGTTGCTGTCGCAGATACCCAACGCCTCGTCAAGTACGCTCTGCTTCTTTAGTGGCGCTTACTGACGGCTGGGTGTTTCGGTCAAATAGCATCCACTTCTCGCTTCTCGGGGGACTCGCACTCCAACACACGCATCCCGAACGGTTTCTGGGAGCTGTTATGTATAGCACCAAAGCTTCAACACTGCCGCGTCTTAGGTGACGAGAACAAGTGGGAAGGCTTCCGAAGCTCCGCCTGTCTAGGGCCCGAGTTCGATGATGTCCTCCATCCTCGATCTCACGATCAATGGGGAATCCAATTTCAGCGGAACCTCTCATAGCATGGCTCTTTGTCGGGTTTTTCCTAATACACACCTCGTAGAGTTCTTTTCGTGCTCGAATGACCTTCATTTCGTCTTTACGCTTATCCCCTTTCCCGAGAATCCCGGCGAGCACAAATGGCAGGAAGCAACCGAGAAAGCCAACAAAAGATTGTCGATAGCTGTGTAGATGTGCCAAACCTCATCGCAGGATGTGATCGACTCGTGCAATGGCTGGAAATGCGATGTGAGCTCGGCCTGCCAAATCTGCAGGTCGAATTTGAGGGCCCTCCAGATGCCTGGTTTGTGTAGAAAGTTGGGAGACTGCCGTATTCCGAAACTGGACCACCTACCATTCTCTCTTCCGGTGTACTTTACTAGTATGTCAAATAGTCCTACTTATTTTGTGAACCTTTTCCGCATCAAAAGCTCGAATCTCCAAGAGATTTTGCCCGCGGTAGATTCTACCCTCGCGGATGATATCTGTTAGATTCCTACCAAGCGGTACGGAGTTTCGCAAGGGCGGCGAATGTTTGCACTCGTATCTCGCGAGGGTAACGGACCCTACCTTGGGTAAAAGATGCCGGTCATGATGCAGAAAATTAAGAGTGCATATGGCAGTCGCCTGTCGCCACCAACCTTTCTTGATGAGTTGGGAGGGTACGATTGTATGCCTATGAAACTAGAATCGATTCAGCCTGTAGACATCTCGAAGACACCGCAAGACGGGTATATGAAAAACACAGCTTGACTCGTACAGCGATGGCTAGTGGTGCAGCCAGTCGAAATACTACCCTTGTCTTTCATGAGAGAACCGCTCCGCACGACGTCGCGCTGACCATTCCTTAGCTCTTTCTCTCCTAGCCTTTTGCCGATCCGTCTTGTCGGAGCTGGTACCATCAGACCCTCGAAGTCGCGATTTCGAAAGGTTTACCACTTCATCTTCTACTGCCTCGCCCTCACTAGGCTCATCTCCGCTCCCCTCGCTGTCTCCATATCCAACTATTACACCTTGCGAACTCCCCGAGGGCTTGTCGGGCTGTTCAGATTCTCTCGCACGTCGTTCCTGCCTTGCCAGCTCCTTAGCGACCTTCCATGCTCTGGACCAACGACCGCGCAAGAACGCGAACCGCTTGTCTGCGCCGTGATTTGCCAAGATACGCATCTCCAATTGCGCAGGGTTCGGGGATGATATAATATGCACAGCCGTTCGACGGAGGTGTGCTTTCTGAGTGTCATCCCCTCGCATCTTTTCGTCGCTGCCTCCCTAAACATCCGAGTCGTCCACTACCGCTCCCTCTCTCCTGCGGTCACGTACCAAGATGACTCGCATGCGCTCCTCCCGAACGTGGTCGATAAGTTTCTGGCATTTATCACGACGATAATCCTCGGCTTCCTCCAGGGAAGAGAAGTACGTGTCTTGAAGAGCGAAACCGATTACCCACTCGGAGAGAGGGAGTGCAATCGTTAGGGGCAGCTGGGGCAGATGACGATTTATATCGGGGTGGTTGTGCGCGGCGGGTAGTACGTCCGGTAGTAGTCGAACGCCATACCTGTTGAGAAACGGTTTAGGATGGGTACGCACAGTGAGTGAACACCACCGAGTCCGACGAACGTGCAGTAAGTTCCGTTCGCGCAAACGTGTTCGCAAGATATCGGGAGAAAAAAAAACGAGTCTAGCATGTTCATACCACGTAGCAAGCCATCGCCACCGCCGAGGTTGGACCTCGATCATACACTGTGCGCATGGGTTCTTACAAAATCATGAGCATCAGACAGACGTACCTGTCCACCAGTAAATGGGGATGTCTAGCTCTTTGCAGTCCTTTGACACTACTATCCTCTCCATCGTCGTCATCACCGAAGACAAGGGTAAAATGCTGCAGCTCTAAGCGGATAAGTCACTTCCAGCATTGGTCTTATAGACGCCGTCAGGAAGAACGTCGGGACACTCGAGTGCAAGCACAGCAGAGACAGCTCGAGGGCCACTAACGATTAGTGTGGAATTTGAAATTGGTCTCGATAACCGTCCATGAAACAGACACCGTTAGTTAGATGCGCGACGACTGCCATTCTCATAGTTGTCACCAAGCATGACGCGTTGACGATTGAATATACTGTGAGGCATTGGACATGCTACTTGTTATATACAGAACGGAGAGGTGACAAAACATGAAGGCACGGCAACGAGCACGACCTATACAACTTCCAGAGTCTGCACTTCACTATCTAAGATACTGGCTTGGTCCTGAACGCGAGCGGTAATTGTGCAGTCGCACGCGATTCTCCTATACTCATTATAAAGTAACCTCTCCAGCAGAAGTGCGTTGAACGGCTGCTCCAGTTGCTCCAGCAGGTTCCAGATGGCATCGTCGTCACTGCCATTCCATGGTCGGAGCGACCTTGGATGCCAGGGACGAACGAGGATATATTTACCGGCACCCTCATCAAGCTTAACCGATGATGTGAACTTGAGGGGCTTCAGTCGCGACGCATGAATCTGGTAAGTGTAGCGTGGGGGGCCAGCCGAAGACGCTTGCACTGTGACTGTCATGACCGGATGAATGATGGAGGGTAACGTAATCTTTCTATCGACACTTCGCGCGCGTGCTAACCTTGCAAGGTCAGCATACAGTTTCTGCGCCATGTCGAAATCCAGGCCCTCCCCTCTGACTAGATCACTGGGGTTCAGCTGGATATGGGGTACTATCTGGTACTGCCCAAGGTCGGTAGGGAAACAACTATTGAATGACGATTGCTTCCCAGCCCAATCCAGAACCGAAACATCTCCCGAACGTGATATAATCACTTCCAGAAGGCGTCCTAACGCATTCTGTGCAGTTTCGCCATACATCACTGGCAGGTGAACCTCGAAGATTCCGAAAAGGGAGTAGGCCACATCTTCTGGCCGAGTGGTGCGACGGTGTGATGCCCAGCAGAGCCTGGAACGAGCGTCTTCCATGCCCGGGCGGAAGTTTCTAAGGTGCCGTTCTGAAATCTGAGTTGCCTTGCAGAGCTCTTCGAGAATGGCAGCATCTGTTTTGTGATTTGCAACGTCACCGTTCACATAGAGTGACCAGTCGGGCGCGTAGAACAAGACGGTGTTTGAAGCCAGCAGTTCTTGGAGTGTCCAGCCTCGTTTGAACCAGTCACTATTAACAAGCGAACCGGTGCGAGCGACGTCGGCGAGGTAAACGATTGTCAGCGACGACCGATGATACCATGAAAACATGGACCCGATCGCCTCCTGTAATTCAGTACTGCTATCTTTGTTTATGCAACACGTATCGCTCCACGCCCACTGGAATTTACGTTCTAAAGCACGAACGCAAAAGTTTTGGAGCTTCTCCAGGCTGTGCTTCTCCAGACCGTGGGTGGGGCGCAAGTCATAGATGTTTTTACCTTCAACGTCGCGTAGTAACGGCTCGCCGCTTCCCCACCTGTGAGATAGCGTGGCATATCCAAAGCACTCTGAAACCACAGCTTTGATTTCCGCTTCGAGTTGCTGGTTGTTAGGTGAAGACAGTAACCGTTTGTATTGAGGGCTATTCTTGAATTTGGATAGTTGTGCATCCCGGTTACACAATTCGCCACTTTGTGTATGTAGCAGTCGCGGCGGCATATTTTCAAGTGTTTCGAAAACCACCTTCTCGATCAATTGCTCAATAACGGAAGAACCGGAACTAGATGGATCGGTCTCCAGACCGCCCACGCGAGCAGGTGCAGTCCCTTTTCTGATCTTCGCCTTGAGGTAACGGGCAAGATGTTCTTGAGATAACGCAAGACCTGGGTGGGCGGCAGGGCAGAATTGCGAAGCGGTATGCACGAGTCTAATGGCCTCTTCAATGTCGTCCACAGAACCCAGTTTTTGATATTTTTCGTGAAGAGAATCTGCGAGGTTGAGAAGGGGTTTGCATCGATCCCGAGCCGGAGTCGATTCCGACACAATGCGACGAAGAGATATGATTTCTTCCAGATCCGCTAAAGCACCCCCGCTCCTGAAGCGTTGAGAAAGAGACTCGTCGAGTTTAAGATGAATTGCCCCTCTCTGCTTGTCACCCGGGGACATGCATTCTGACGCATTTCGCTTCAGCGTGATTACTTCATCTAAATCCTCTTTCGCCCATTCCTTATTGAACCGTTCAGATAGGAGATCGGCGAGATTGATGAGCGATAAATGGTGTTGTGGGTGTTCTGGCGGAGTAAATTCCATTGCTGTTCGCCCGATTGTGATTATCGCGTCCAGATTGCCGTTCCTTGAGTTCATCCTGAATTCTCTGAAAAGGAAATCGGCAAGATCTTTCAGGGCTAAAGCATCCAGGAATTTAGGGGCCAAGAACTTTAACACAGGTCCGATCAAGGGGAAGATGGACTCTTTTGCCTAGGTAGGAATCGAAATACGGTTATTGACATGTGAATAGTGTCGTTAAGAGTGATTAGTACCTGAATTTGAGATATACCCTTGAGAAGCAGCAATGCCGCGCTCCATGCTGTTTCTGGCTGACCCTTGAAGACTCCAGGGAACATTGATGCATGCCATGTACAGTTTCCGTGACCGTTCAACGCTTCCATCATAGTGTTGAGCTGTAACAACCGTTGGCCCTGCTTTTCGCTTGGAATAGTAGAGTTCGAATTGCTAGTTGGCACCACATAAACTCGAGACGGAACCTTGAACTCGCTAGGAAACGCCTTTGCAAACGTTTCGAGATGGCGTGACATCAGCGTATCGTCACATGTTGGATCTGAGTCGAGTGAGTGGAGGAAGAGGATCCCGGGATGACATTTTTCGGTAAAGCTGCAACGGTATTTAGAATATCATCACGAAGGAGCATTCGGCACACTCACTTCGACTTTAGCCAATCAGTGATCGTATTACCAACATCGACAGTATCACGAGCGGTATAGAAAGACGGCGTATCGATGACCATGATACCGGCTGGACCGTCATCGAGATTGCACCTCCACGCTTCAACGTTCTGTGTATGAAGATGTCCACCCTGGGTCACGTAACGACTCTTGGACAATTGCCTAGTAAACTAGTGAACAATTAGAAAAGCGCGCGGGTGAAAAAAAAAAGTGGGAGCCTTACCCGGGTCTTGCCTGCCCCTGTTGGACCGACCACACTAGCCAGTCGAGGTTTAACCCAAACACTGCGAGGGAAGTGATAATGCTGCCACTCACAAAATTACATAATCGTTTTCTGCAACCTCCCGTTTCTTTGGTTGTGCACTTTCATCATTTTCTTGACGTCTTGATGAAATGGACATCGCCTTTTCAGACCCACGGGACAAATTGGACGAACCCGTGTGGCGAACGTTAACTGATGACTCCGCGTAGCAACGAGTACAAGGAGTGGTCTCGTTTAAGAGTCCCTGGACGACGTCCCACGCGGTCTCAGGTTTTCCATCGAAAGGTTTTCCATCGGACATGTAATGCAGTAGTACACCTGCAGCATCTGCTTGGCGTCGCAGTTGAGTCGCCAATGGTCCGAGCATTTCGTCGGGCAACCTTGCCCCGTCGGACAAAGTCGGGACGACGTGAATGACGCTCGGAAATAGGTTTGGATGGCAAGTACGCCGAAATGCACCGAGATTATTCGACAGCCTCAAATATGCTTGGTCGGGGTCAAATGCAAGGTTGTGCACGTAAAGCATCCCAGCCCATTTGCACGGCATCGTATAGCTGACCAGATAGGTTATTCACTGCATGCGGTGTGGGCTGGTATGTCTCACTTTGACTCCATCCACATTCGCATTACGTCCTCACCATCATCTGGGTCCCAATAGCTGCCAAAAGTCGGGGTGTCTACAATGACAATGTCACTCTGCATTCCGTCAAAACGGCATCTTTCCGCGTGAACCTCCGTCTGGCCTCTGCCGACCTTAAAGTGAACGTCTGCACTTTGTAAAAGGATGCTCATAAACTGAAATGGCACGCAGGTGATAAGCAATTGCATAGAACAGGATAAAGGTTGAGTTACCCAATTCTTTCCTGAACCAGCGGGACCTACGATGCTGGTACTCTCAGCTCTAACGCATCGCCAAAGATAACATCACCGCACTCACAACACTGCGATGTCCGTTGGTAAAATGGCGGTTGTCCTCTCAGACCCACGGAACCAGTCGAACAGATCCATGGAGTGAACGACAACTGGGGATTCTTCGTGAGCGGCAAAGTTAGGTGGAAAAGGGAGGCTGGGGTTGGGCATGAACGGTGCGACCTCCGGTTCACGCCTTGCAACTTCTGGTTTCTTTGGTTGTGCACTTTCATCATTTTCTTGACGTCTTGATGAAATGGACACCGCCTCTTCGGACCCGTGGAACAAATCGAACGAACCCATGCGGCGCATGGTAACTGATGATTCCGCATTGCAGCAAGGAGTGGTTTCGTTTAAGAATCCCTGGACGACGTCCCACGCTGTCTCAGGTTCTCCATCAAAGAGACGTCCGCCACTCGCAAGACGTGCACCTTCAGCATTTGCTTGACGTTGCAGTTGAGCCGTCAATATTTTGACTCTCGTGTCAGAAAGCCGTGCCCAGTAGGATAAAGTCGGGACGACGTGAATGACGCTCGGAAATAGATTTTGACGGCAGGCACGCCGAAATACACCGAGATGATTCGACAACCTCATATTTGCATCCTCGGGGTTGAATGCAAGGTTATGCATGTAAACCATCATAACCGCTTTGCACCGCCCCGTATAGCTAACCAGATAGGTTATTCACTGCGTGGGGTGTGGGCAGGTATGTCTTACTTTGAGTCCATCCACTCTCGCATCACCTCCTCACCATCTGGATCCGTATAGGTGCAAAAAGAAGGGGTGTCTACAATGACAATGTCACTCTGCGTTCCGTCAAAAATGCATCTTTCCGCGTGAACCTCTGTGGTTCCAGGCCTCTGGGCTTTGTTGACCCGAACGTGAACGTTTGCATGCTGTAGAAGGGTGCTCATAAACTGAAATGGCATGCAGGTTATGAGCGATGGCATGGAACAGGGTAAAAGTTGAGTTTACCCAACTCTTTCCCGAGCCAGTGGGACCGACGATGCTAGTACTCTCAGCTCCAGCGCATCGTCACAGGTAACATCACTGCACTCACAATACTACGATGTCCGTCGGTAAAATGGCGGTCGTCCTCCTAGACCTACTAAGCCAGCCGGAGTGATCCATGTAGCGAACGACAACTAAGAATTCCGCGTGAGTCGAGAAGTTAGATGGAAAGGGGAGACTAGGTTGGACTGAATGGTGCGGCCTCGCGTACACGCCTTATATGTATTTCCCAAAGTGTGCCTAGACTGAATACCTGCAGTCTATCGATGGTGAGTAGGGCGCACGTGTAAGCTGGAGAAGGGTTTCATTTCATATGCTGATGTTGATAACAGAACACACCTGACCTTCTCAGTGTGTACTGTTGCCTCAAAGATCGGTACAGTGATGTAGAACCGGCGCTCCAATCTCGGCAAACAGATGGTTGCTGGGATAAGACTTTATCGATCGGTAGGAATAGTTCCTATTATCCTGCGTTGTGACACGTTCTGATTCCAACGGACTCAACGACTTCTACATCCTGAGCTGAAGTGCTGACTCGTGAGTGTATGCACTATTCAACGAAACTACAGCGACTACTAGGTTTTTTACTCATTTGGTGGGGCGGAACCTCCGAGGGAAGATCGCATTGGTCAAGAGTAGTCTGGACATCCTGAAGAACACAAAATGCAAATACGGTTTGTGATGACTCTGACTCAGACGTCTCGGCTCCTCTGCCAGTGCATGTGGCGAGAAGTTGCGAGCTGGACCGCATGCTGCATGGGAAGTAGACCAGCTTCTCGATACACGAGGCACAGAAAACACCTTCCGGACGTCACGACATGCAATATAAACACCGATGGCTCTCATTCGGGGCATCATTCTTCGGTCACTAGCATTTTGGGATAACCAAGGGCGGCTGGCGTGCGTTCCCCCCGTGCCCACCGTTACACTGACTATCATGATGAACAGTCTTCCATTTGATGTGGGGCAGCTCACGGAAAGCGTTGCAGGTATCACAGTCGGGTTCTTGGTAAGGAATGCCTGATCTAACATGTCACTCCTCGACATGTTCATCCACCCTTCGATGGAGTTCATGGCGTTGGTCCATCGCGTATTCTACGAAACCTGCAAGGGTATTTCCCCTAACCGACGTCGCTGTGTTGATCGGCGGATGAGTTCCACAGCTCAGGTGATGATAGGGAGAGAAATCAGTTTCCGTGCGGGTACCCCCCACGATGCGACAAGTACCCAGGTGCACAACGTGCAGCAGAGATATGAAATTGAATCACCGACGACTTCGCCAGATCGAATCTTAATGTGTTGCACTTGGTACACACCAAGTCACAAATGCTCCCACTCGAAAGCTGATCACGATCCCCCAGTACGCAATGGTCCTCCTGCCTCGGTTACTTGCACCGCAACACGCTGCGCTTTTGCCAGCGCTTTAAATGAGTTCTTCGGCGTTTCTCACACTCCATGTTGAGTCGTGGCCTCTGATAGAATGACGAAACGTTGCGAACTGATCGGCGACACTGGCGAACTGACGTCCAAAATTTGTTCTAGTGCTTCCGTTTTTAGCACTGCATGATAAAGAGGTGGGTCCCAGATCCGAGAAACCAACCCACCGTAGTCGTGCTCAGAGTATCTCTCTTCTCCCAGCTATAATACAACTGTCATTTCATTCACTCGGCCGTATTTCCAAAAGATTGTGGGTATTTGTAGGTCTTCCAAACCTCACCAAAGGATTTGATCAAATCGTGCAACGGCTGGAAACGCGATGTGAGCTTGGTTTATCAAACCTGCATGTCGAGTTTGAGGGCCCTCTAGACGCTTTGCTGGATTCGGTAGAATCATCTTCTGTAGAAGGTTGGGAGACTGCTGCATTCTGGAACTGGACCACCTGCCGTTCTCTCATCCAGCGTACCTTACTAGTATGTCAAATAGTCCTACTTACTTCGTGAATTTTTTTTCGCATCAAAAGCTCGAATCTCCAAGACATTTTGCCCGCGGTGGATTCTACTCTCGTGGATAACATCTTTTAGATTCCTATCAAGCGATACGGAGTTTCGCAAGGGCGGCGAATGTTTGCACTCGCATCTCGCGAGGGCGATTGACCCTTACTAATAATGGTATTCAAAGCTGGCTCAGCTTGGGCTTAGCCAGCAAATCTCGGTGCGAAATTCCACCTGAGCTCATGGGCCATGTGGTAGAATTCAAGCGGAGTTTCAAACTATGCCTCCCCTTCGTCGAGACCTACGACGCTCCGCCCACCTTCAGCTGAAGTCAAGGATCGCTATGCTCC
Source organism: Pisolithus microcarpus (assembly GCA_024613185.1). Lineage (NCBI taxonomy): Eukaryota > Fungi > Basidiomycota > Agaricomycetes > Boletales > Pisolithaceae > Pisolithus > Pisolithus microcarpus. Next base: position 547,359 of record JANFAI010000002.1, on the reverse strand, counting down.
CCTCTGGGGGTGGCAGGGGTTACCCCCAGTATTCTTTCGTCCCTCAACCTGACTTACGGATGGCAACGTCGAAGCCCAAGATGAGGACTACTACAGCCCCACCCGTGGAGCCCACCTCCCGTCCCCCCACGGTAAGATCCCAAGGCAAGCAAGCGAGAAAGCGCCATCAGGAGCCCCAAGAGGGATCCGGAAGCGCTGAGGCCATTCACTGGGAGCCGTACCCCCAACTTACAAGGGATCTGTTATCTTGGATCTTACGACATCCAGCCGATCGCGCTGTCCTCTTCAACGAGACGATGGATCAAAATGTTCAGGGAAAACCTCATTCTTGGAGGAAGAAGGATATTAACGCAGTCATCACCGATGCTATCTTTCGCCAGGACAGGCAATACGGGGAGTCGTATGCCTCCCATCCAGCCAAGTTTGCGTCAGCAGTGGCTAGTCGCCTCGTAACGTACGTCTTTCCTCCACTTTCATAATGATTCTTTACACTCGTTTTACAGATTGAAGAACAAATATTGACAACATGTATCAAGGTTCAAGTCTACTGGCGAGGGCGTCAACCCTAATAACCCAAACTACCGGAACCTCCACGGTAAGTGCCATCCATTCCGTTGTTATCACCCTGCCCACTCACGGTATTCTCTCAAGAGCAAGTTCTCGCAGAATTTCCCTTCTGGGAGGAATGCGATCAGCTATGGCATGGCAACCCTACGTACGATGCGAGAGTATTCAATGCGACTCCTGGGGCCAATCGAACAGGTGACTTTCTTACTATTATCAAAAGTGGCGGCACTACCGCACCACCTGCATGCGATCGTACCCAAGATCAAGATCAAGGCGATGTAGTAGAGTATCCCGGTTCCTCCACAAACGCTGACTGGGATCCTGATCCGAACATTCCGATGGATGCATCTGAGCAAGAGGAGGAGGAGGAAGGTGAAATAGATGAAGGTCGGGAGGGGGAATGGAATGTGGTGTCGGTTCCGGAGTGTCGTGACGATTTCATGCCTGTGGATGAGCAACCACAGACGCTTGGCAATCATCTGCCATCTCAACAGGAGGTATGTACTAACGATTTTTTTTTTTTTCCTCCCTAACAAGAGAATGTAGCCTGGAAATTCTACCAACATGGTTCTGCCCCCAGACAAGCCTCCGAGCGCAACGCACCGTCGTACTGCATCTTCGGATAGTCGATCCGCTTTCCGTGTGGCCCCATACCCAAGGCCACCGGCTTCTACCATCTCTACAACGACTACATCATCTACACCTAGCAGTAGCGCTTGGCGCGCCGGTGCGGTTTCCGAGTCTTCCCGAACCAGCCTGACGAAGGGAAAGAATGTCCTCGCACACATGAAAGCTGACCTCGATGGGCGGCTTACCGGCCTAAATGAGGCTTCCCAAGACCAGCGTTTGCTCCAAGCTACCCTCAAGTACGAGCATAAAGTGGCGAAGACCCAGGCTTACATGCGAGAGAAAGAGATCGCTCATCTGGAGACGGAGCACGAGAGGGAGCGTAATGAGGCGGAGAAGGCGCATATTCGAATGCTGGAGCAGAAGAAATTGGAACTTGAAATGCTCAAGGAGGAATCGGAGCTGATGCGCCTCAGGCTGGAACTGGCGAGACTTCAAAATCAACAAGCAGGTGATGTGTCCGTTCCCTCCATTTCTACTACTGCTCCTCCCACCACACAATCTACTTCTCGCGCCCCGCAATCAGATGGCTTGTAGTAGTTCGGCATCCGGTATCTTTTTTTTTTATACTACCATTTACATCCGTACGATGTCATGTATCCTTCATAGCTCAAAATCTGTATCGTCGTTTGCCTGAGAACAATCTGAATTTGATGCGCAAGTGTTTTTCCTAAGAACCGTTTGAACTACATGCGGAGACCACGCTGTTCGAACAGCCTTTCCATCAAATACCCACGGAAACGCTGTCCCTGCATTCCGTCTCCCTGTTCGCCTCCACTGTCGTCTCCCCCTTCATCGTCCCAGCCTTCCGCCTCACCTATCGCCCACTGTGTGGTTTCTTCGCCTAACCTTTCCTCAAAACGGATGATCATATTGTGGAGAATTATGCACGCGGTGATCCAGTAAGCTGCAATGTGTAAGTCGTTATCTTTGCTCATGTGTAACCTGAGCTCCCGCAGCGACTGAAAACGGCCTTTGAGAGTGGCGAAAGCATGTTCCACCCTGACACGGACCTTCCATACGCTGAGAAGACAAGCAGGTTTTTTTTTTCTAGTACGCACCTTTGACAGATAACGGTTGTAGGTGTTCTGCCTACGTGTTAAGTGTCCCCCGCATGGCTTCTTGAACGGTACCACACACCACGTCTCCGTAGGATAAGCTGAATCTGCCCATACCCAGTGCCGGGCTGGAATCAAGTTAGCCGGGTCCTGCGATATTCGCGTTCCTTGGAATGCATATGCATCGTGTACGCTCCCAGGTTGGCCCAACGCATAGTCGACAATCATCAAGTTATGGGGCATAATAATTGCCTCCAAAGCAAGGTGAGTCTTACTCTTCTGTCTGCTTTCTACGCTTACCTGGCAATTTAACGAGAAACGAGCCTTTCGATCATAGAAGCCATCTCCGAACATTCCAGGCCTGGCATACAGGTTAATCGCAGAACCGTCCGCCGCAAACACTCTGTTCTTCCAAGCGCGACAAGTTTGAGATTTGGTGAATGCTCGTGCACGCCACATTTCCTCTGACTGGGCACCAGGAATGTACACAAACTCGTCATGCTGATCTAGAAGGGCGGCAATCACACGGTGAGTACAGTTCACTACCGTTCCAACGCTAACACCAGCCCATTGGCCGACATCTTCCGGCGAGCACGCATTCCCGTAGTGGCCGGCACGGTAGAGGAATATTGCGAGTTGTATCGAGACGGGTAATTGCTTGTTGTTTGATTGGTTTTGAAAGACTGGATGACCGCTGATTTGATCCAGAATGTCATCAAATACCTCCGGATTGACACGGAGTTTCTTCTGAAATAACGAAGGGCGATGTTCTGCGAAGTGACTAAGAAGAGGGAGTTGCGAGGCCTTAGGTATGGGTTCCCCCAGATCTTCGAGGACGCGCGCAGCCTCAACCTCATCACGTAGTGCCTCAATTGTATCCAGAAGTTGGGTATACGGTGTGATAATCATGTCCGTCGTTGAGACGGTGCTAGTCGACTCGGAATCAACCGACATAGATCCCCAGGAAGAGGCGAGTGAGGACGCTGGAGAGGGGGGGGACAGTACCATGGGGCTCAGTGCAGGGGAAGACATCCCTGAGGTGTCGGACGACGTGTCCGTCCAATCTGTAAGGTCACTATCATCCTCAAGACTCGCGCTGATTTCATCATTCCGCATCCGTGCAGTAGTGAGCGTAGCATCATCAAGCAGTTGAAGTATCTCTGTGCGAAGGGAAGTTCAGGGCATCCTGGTGATCAACGGATGTCGGTATGTGCAGTATCGAGAGCACTGTATTTTTTTCACTGTACTGTTATCTACACTACAATAATGGTATTCAGAGTGGGTTCAGCTGACAAAGCTCAGGCGCTTAACCCTAGCTAACCCTAACTTCGTCTTCAGCTTTTTTTGGAGGGTTGAAGCTCCAACACTTCGTCCGCATATGGAAGTAGATTGATAGTTTCAAAATTGCTTCGAAGGCAAACAAAATGGTAGTATAGATTGTAGTGTAGATAACAGTACAGTGAAAAAAATACAGTGCTCTCGATACTGCACATACCGACATCCGTTGATCACCAGGATGCCCCGAACTTCCCTTTGCACAGAGATACTTCAACTGCTTGATGATGCTACGCTCGCTACTGCACGGATGCGGAATGATGAAATCAGCGCGAGTCTTGAGGATGATAGTGACCTTACAGATTGGACGGACACGTCGTCCGACACCTCAGGGATGTCTTCCCCTGCACTGAGCCCCATGGTACTGTCCCCCCCCTCTCCAGCGTCCTCACTCGCCTCTTCCTGGGGATCTATGTCGGTTGATTCCGAGTCGACTAGCACCGTCTCAACGACGGACATGATTATCGCACCGTATACCCAACTTCTGGATACAATTGAGGCACTACGTGATGAGGTTGAGGCTGCGCGCGTCCTCGAAGATCCGGGGGAACCCATACCTAAGGCCTCGCAACTCCCTCTTCTTAGTCACTTTGCAGAACTTACTTATCCTACCTAGTAACTCTTTTCTTAGGTAGCTAATCTTCAAATGAAGTTTCGAACCACTCGAACTGAGTAACTCTTTTCTTAGTTCCTTCCTTGCTGCACTCGTCAACCTTCATCAGCGTCCTGGTAGAGAGCTTCGCAAGCTTGGAGGTACTGATCTTCATTTACGAGATATGTGACAACTCGACGAATTTCCACATTGAGGCGGATGACTTCTTCCTCAGCCCGGCACAACTTGAAATGAGTGTTTATAGCAAGTCGAGCAGCAGGCGATGCCCATGGCTGAGTCAATATGTCTTGTCGCATGTCCCTGAGCAGGTCAAAGTCGGATAGGAATGCATACTCAATGACCTCGTCAAATTCGAGTGTCCGATGGCTGAGAGCTTTGGCTGCAGTATTGTATTGGGTGAGGGCGGCTCGAATGGCCACTGAGCGTGTTTGCAAGGCCTTCCCAATGTGCTTGCGAAGTTTGTACCCTGCAGCAGTCAGTGCCAAGTAACTCGAAGAGGAATGGACCTACCAGTGCCTGACTGATTCATCTTCAAAAGCTCGAAGATCTGCGACACAACCAGTTGCTCGACGTTATCCAATGCGCACTGATATTTTCGATTGGCAACCAAGCGAGCAGCTGCCTGCCACTCCTCATCCTCCGGTACCCAGCAGCGTGTTATTCCCAGGCAACCCTCCAGCTCCTGCACAGCCTTCAAGTCCTTCTTGTAGTTCTCTTGGGCGTGGCGGCGCATGGTCTCTCTTTTGCTGGTTGCACTGCTATCACTCCAGATGGGTGCCACGTTCTGGGCAGTAATGACGGTCCATGTGGACAGAATTGTCTCGAGATCTTGCCTAGGTTTACTAGTAGTTAGGACAAATACTTCTCATGGTAATGATATTTACCTGCTTGCAGCCAGATTGACAAGCCGTTGCCAATATTCCATTTGCAGAGTTTCTTCCGCAGGCTCCCACAGGAGAGATTTGAGATACACACGCTCCTCGTCCAACCACTGTCTGAAGATCATGGGGTCACTTACTCCGAGCTCGCACATCAGTCGCTCAAGAGTTGCACGACTGTTGGAGAGAAGATTGAGAGCTTGCTTGTAGTTATTCAGTAAAAATTTCACTGCTCAAGATTAGATATGTTGAAATGGGCAGTCGACTACTTACTGAGGTTTGCATATACTTCCATTTCGTCATTGTGTTCAAAGTAACACGCGATGGCTTGCCTTCTGTGAAAAATCGACACATAGCGGGTAGACAGTGCAAGGGCATTGCTCTTCGAAAAAGCGCATTCACAACCTTCGAGATCTTCGAGTCCGAGACCCTCAACATAAGTCATCAGGTTGTCTAGCTGGCACAGCCTGTTATGAGCATGACCGTGGAATGCGTTGACAAGGGAGGTATAGTTGAGGGATCGAGCACGTTCGCCCAAAATGCTGGATGCCAGTGTGGTCTTGAATCGGCAGCTGATGTCGTATCCACCACCAAGGTCTGAACTGAACACATCCAGGAGTTTGGATGTCACCGCGAGCGCATATTTAGACCTGTGTACGAGCATATCAATGCAGGTACGCGTCTCTTTAGTAGGGTACTCACTGTTCGCTGCTTTGTACCATGTCAGTGATGACCAGACAGAAGCCGTGCCGACAAACTGCTATGAAGGCACCAGTTTCATCGAATACGTTCCACATTTTTTGCGTAACACTGTCCTTCATGTTTTTCCAACGCTCCGTGCAGAGGTTCCCATCGCCATGCTATCGAGTGGTAAGAAACCTTGAATACGAATGCAAACTCTCACCTTGTCAATGATGCTGTGTCCAGTCTGTTGATCAGATGCAAATTTCTCGATGAATTCGCGGGTCAGGTATTGTTCATGATGAAAGGCGTGCTCCAGTGTGGGAACAGAAGTGGCGAGCTGGTCGGTATCATCGAGATTACCATCCAGCACCCTGGTCACCACTCTCTTGAGGGAGTCGTTCCCATCCTGAGCAAACAACATCTTGAATTGCATGGCCGGTTTGTCCTGTAATTTGTAAGTGCAAGCAGGACAACAGTGCTTCAACCGCCAGTCAGGCTGGTCACGCTGCAGTGCTCGGTGTACAAGATTCAAGACGAGTGCTAATATTTGCAAGTAAACATCCAGCGTGATGGAAAATTGATGGGAGCAGTGATTGTAAAATGGAACCTGGGTCATGGTGTGAGTAGGTATAATGAAGTACAAACCTTTGATGAACCCTGTGCATGTCACAGAGCGACTTGACGTATGCTTGTATCGAGAGATGGGGGCAACGTTGACAAGCAGTGTGGTATAGGTTGAGAGCGCTCACTGTAACGGCGACCTTTGGGGTAATAGGAGAGCACGGGATCAAACCGTGGCGAACGAGAGCTGAACTTAGGTAACGATCAGTTGGCCCTACAGTAATGGAAGTCTTCTCAGCGCCTGCCATGTCGTGAGTACTTGCACATGCAATTATGACAAGGGTCTACTTGCAGAAGACGTCCAGCACCAATACACTCAGCAGTTTGGTGTCCATGCCATCACACTTCCCCTGCTGTTCTTCCCATGTACGTCGCTCATCTGAATCAAAAAACCCCTTTCTGGCTGCACCTCCCTGATTCAAGGACCAGGCCATGTAAGCCTCCATCATGACATCCAATTGTACACTGAATGTGGCAGTCTGTTTAGCAGAACGATCTTGGAACATACGATAATCTGGACGCTTCACCCTGACCTCCTGAGAAGTGCTGGAAGGTAGTCAGCCATTATCAGTACGTTCCCCTGCTGACTCTGACCTTTTCCAGAAATCACCCAATAACTCGCTGGTGAGCTCTTGAAACTTACCGCCAGCATGACTGACATCAAGTTGCTCTGTTCCATCTAGGACCATTGCACCGTATCCATCAGTTTTGTAGTCGTCATCTGTCAGTTCATTGACCGAGTCATTCGACACTGGATCTCGGAGCGCCTCAAGCACATGTCTCTCTGTGACAGTCATCTCTGTCCAAGGTGAGCATTTTTCTTGACCACACCAAAATCTTACCTCTTAGCCACTCTTTTTTTCATTCTGCCACATGTGCAGACCACTCAGCGATTCTTTTCGGACCTGCCAATTCATGGAGAGTTCTCGTAACTCCCGCAACGCAGTGAACTTTGGTCTGGACACAGCATATTTGTGAGGACGTCAAGCTTCTGCACTTATGCGAGTGACCGTGAACTGCTCCTCCCACCATGATTTGCTTCTGTGTACGATTTCTTTGACTGGAGCCTTTGATCCCGTCCAAAACCACGTGATGTTACCAGACTGTCAAGACTTATTGTGAACTTATCTGCCATCTCCAGCACTCTCATCTTCAAGTATTGCGCTTAGTACTGACCTGCGAAGTTTTTCGACTATGGTAGTATCAAGTGATGAAGGTAGGACGTGAGACTGGATTTTTGATGGGGGGTCTGACATCTAGTCAGATGATGGTAGTTGGCAGGTAACGAGCACTACGGAGGATGATACTGAGGAGACAGTCACGCGCATCAAGACGATCAAGACTACTCGCAAAGGGACCACTGAAACAGTCAAAACCATGGTGAAACATCACACGCATTCTACTAAGACCACGCTCAGGAGCCCTCAAAGATGCAGTCTGTCAGTGTCACGATCACCTGTAGCTATTACCACATATGCCTCTACCTTACCATTGTCCCCAGGCACTCCGCGACCCACTTGCAAACCACAATCCGATTCCAGCCTCATTACCTCTCTCCCTTCAGTATGCTGCTCATCTACGTCTCAAACTGCTGTCATTCCCCACCCTTCGGATGTCCCACGCCCAACCTCCATGCCTGAGGGGTTCTACCTTATTATTGTTGGGCAAGAGGTCGGCATATTTTACACATGGTAATATTTTTGTTTTTCATATCCGTCCTTCTTTCACCCTGATTCCAAATACTTAGGAAAGATGTGGCATTGCAGGTTCTTGAAATCAGTGGCGCAGTATATTATAAGTGTAAGACCTTCCAGCAGGCACTCGCCGACTATACGGCCACCTACGATAAGGGTGAACTCCGTGCAATCCCTACTCCCGGTGGACCCTTTTGGCCCATGGCACCACATACACCCTCTCCTGTTCTTAGTGAAGGTGAACAGTCCTACTGGGCTGCAGTGGACAATTTGTCGGATGTATTTAGCCAAGTCCAACTCAACCCTGCTGAAACCAGGTGGGTCTTTCATCCCTCCATCAAAGTTGTTTATTGATTGTAGCAGTGGCGCTACTTCATCTTTGTCCCGCAATTTGTGATTAGCTACTTGTAATTACTGCTGAAATTGTGTCCACCTTAATCATGAAGAATGCGAGACCGATATTCTTTTTCTTTTGAACCCATGCACCATGCGAGACCGATTTTCTTTTTCTTTTGAACCCGTGCACCTGTACACTAAGAGGTTGGTTTGCATATGTGCGTGCTGCTGCATGCTGCATATGAATGGGTGCAATAGTATTAGTGTCGTAATCGAATATTTGTGGCTGTGTGACACTGTCGAGTTTGACAAACCAAACCGGTACAGTCTAATCACCACAGCATATAATGTAAGATCAAACATCGGACAATGACTACTAGGCAGTAGAGAAGCTAACAATGGCAGTCATGTCTCAAGCATGCTTGCAGGATTTGTTTCAAATGATGCCAGTGGTGTATAGCGACTGATAGCGAACTGATTCACTATGGCGTTCGCTATCGCCAAATCATATACTTGTAAATTCAGTAGTTAGTGGCAACAACGGAGTGTCACACTTCAGATCTAACTTCAAGCTCGAAGTGCAGAATTTGTGTAGATGTTTTTTTAGATATATAGATTGCGTACAAAAAGAACTACACCGTGAAGTAGTAACAAGCTTCGGAAATTTGAGACAGGGGGGAAATGGGGGCATAGTCATCTAATTTGACTTCGAAAAAACAAAGTTCAGTTAACAAGGATGTGAGTAAGTCAAACACCTGTTTGTAAGAGTCCGTAACCCTGTAGCCTACACCCCTGAAGCCTTTGCATGTGATACTCCTCAAAAGCCAAATGAGCTGTCTCCCTTCCTCAACATGGACCTCGCATTGCGAAAAGAACGAGTCAGTCGCAAGCTGGCCCTCTTGCTGTGCACACTTGAGTTGCTCGTGGAACTTCTTTGGCCAGGTCGACTCCGCCCCCCATTCAGATTTCCAATCGGGGATGAGCTGCCTTACTTTTTTGAGTGAGGGAAGTTCGGAACACGCTAAAGGGTGTAAGTATGAGTTGGGGTCTGTGTCGGGGGACACTCAGAGTGCAGTCGATGTTGAGTTGCGGGTGGTAGCCTCATCTTCCACAACGAGTTTCCTAACGACAGAATTAATCTACATACATAGATGGCAGCGGATACTTACCTAGCCCTGTTCCTACAACGATGGATGGATCACAGTAGACAGGATCAACCATTAGCCAACCTACCTGGCGGCACGAAGTCTTGCTTTTTCCCTCTGCTCTTCTCGCACTCTGAAAATTTGGGTCATACTTGGTATCAAAGAGCTAAAAAATATATGCAGTACCCCGGCTTTGATAGCCAGCGTTCAGTGGCTGTGCATTTCTTGTCTTGCTTCATTGGAGTACGTGAAACTCTCATGTATGAGCATCAAAATTCTAGGTGCCACAGTTTGAGTTGGCACTTGTTCCAACAGATACTACAAGGATATGCATCGAACTTACCTGGTGAGACTTGAGAAGAGGGCATTGTAAGGACACTGACTGCCAGAGATACTTAGTACCACTTGGCATCTCACTCAGGAATTTCTCCAGATCACGTGACCACGCCTCGTTGTAAAGAGGTGGAGTAGGGACGGTCTACATCCTGTGTGTCTGTGTGTCCCCGTCTCTTCCATCTCAGTCGTCGGAACTTACATTTTCAAAAGGATTCAGGTATTGTGTTATTTTCCAATGAAGCTGGCTGGGTATTGACAGTCAGTATCTAGGAATCTATTGGATGGGTTTACACACAGTCCTCAATAAGGCTCCCCATCTCTCCAATTCTTGCCCACTGTAATTATAAGGGTAGTATTGTGATAACGAAGGATCTGATTTTTCAGCCTCCAACTAATTTGCAGATACTGCGATACAAAGTCATGTACACCAGTGCTTCGGTTGCACACCCAACGTTGGCATGTAGACAGCATGGTGTCCACTTCAACCATGGTAAGTGTAGTCAATGCCAATCCATAAGCTCTAATATCATATCATACAGTTCCCAAAGGTTTGTGTGCAGTTAGATCAAGCTATCATTATAGCACCCAGTCATCCCGATGGCAGGACAGGCCGATGTCACTCACTCAATATTGCGCCGTCAAAAATTTCTCTTTTTTTCCAGGTTTTGGAGACATGGTGCGACACTGTAGACTTAGCACCTCAACTCTCCACTGATAGTATGGACCACTATGTTTTTACCTTCCCCCTTGTCATGTTTGACTCTGCAGATGATTCTTCTTGTCCAACGCTCCCAGCACTCACCTCATATGACTACCGGAACCCGTCTCACACATCTTTTCCTCCTGATGCCATACAACCCACTCCCCAACTTTTGACACCCCCCGACCCATCCTATGGTTATCCTGCATTGGACCCCGCCCTTTTAGCCATTTCAATTCCTCAGCCCCAGTCTTCTCTGCCTTCAAAGCCTACCCCGCCTATGCCTGCTATCCAAGTAGCAGTACCCATTGGTGACTCCCCCCCCTGTGCCACAGTCGAGTGCCACCCCAATGCCAGCTCATCGAATACACCCTCTACACCTGGCGAGTCCACTCCTTCATCAAACATCACCACTGTACCCAGTGTGATTATGCCCAGTACCCTTCCTGACAATAGTACGCTGGGCAGTTTCGACAGTGGAGTCTTGATAGTTCTACCCACAGGTGACAAGTCCACCTGGGCAGCTCGGAACCCGGGATGGCCCATTATGCAGTCTTGTCAGCCCCTCTCCACTGTGGAGAAGGAGCATCGCAGGGCACATGCAGCATCGAGGCAAATATCTGCAGTGCAACGAAAGGATTGTGACGCGCTTCTGAGCGAAGCAATCCGCTCACTAGCTGATGAATTGGAAGCAAAGGTACAGGTGATAGCTACTACACATAATGTTACGCACAAGAAGGTCAAGAAGCTGCTAGGCGGTCACAAATATTATCAGAACCCACGCAGTACTCAACTAGCGAATGCCATTATTCATGACAAGGCGCACGAGGTTAATGAAGGTGATTTCCTGGTTTATTGTCTTTCAGTTCCAACTTACATATGTCAGGTCGAGCATGTGGGGATAAGCTCTCTCTCCAGCAGATTCGGGACCTAGCGAAGGTTGACCCCAAGTACCAGGAGATGACTCAAGATGAAAAGGACGAGCTACTGCGTTGTAGGGAGAGTAAACTCCCTACTAGGTATTTTACTTTATTTCTTTGTTTTTACTTACATTTTCATTCCTATTACTTTCTTTTATCTTTTACTTAGTATTTCAAGTAATGTTTGGTCGCATTGTGGCTTATGTAAGCCATGTGCGACTTAGAACACTTTGTACTTACTTAGAAGAATAACAACCGTTACCAGAGACGAAGTAAGACGGGATTCGAAGGCCGGAGCTTCGAATCATTAGTTCTCCCTTATCAGACAGTCATCAGCTGCTATCTAAGTCATTCTTGGGACTTTTAGGGTGCGTTTTAGGTCTTTTTCCCCCCTTTTCTTTGACCCTGCCAGGCAACTCCAGTCCCCTTGGGTCGAACTGACCCATTCTTTCACCCCAGGGAGACCTCAGGTATACCCACAGGTCCCCATCACTCATCTTTACAGCATGCTCTCACCGAATATTGAGCTCTAAAGAATGCAAGTGTTCGTGCTACAAACTCAGCAGCGGCATGCAATGTCCAGTTGACGTTGGAGCATGTTTTTAAAATAGTGAGTTGCATGTCTTATTCTAATGATGTTGGACTAACTCATAATAGCTTGACGGACTCACTCTCCGGACTGGACTATATGTGTGCCTCTTCGCTACTCGTGGACATGTCTATGATTCTTCTCAACCGTTCTGGTATGGGATGGATAATGTGATGGACTTTTGGGAGGATGTGATGAATGTCAAGCCTGATGAACTCGTTCGTAAACTGGAGCAGTGGGCATGCATGCAGGGGAAAAGTAAGTGTAGAGTATGCTGAAATAGCCACTAACAATTGCATCGCATCGCTCTTACAGACATCGAGGAGCGCAACTCAGTGGAGGGCATGCAGCGACTATGTGCCCGCATTCTTAATTCTGGTCTTCGTGCGTACTCTTCTACACCATTTAACAGACTATCTCACACGCACACACACAGCAAGCATTTCACAATTTTTCTTCAGAAAACATACTAAAAAAATGGAGGGAAGAGATACTCTTTTATTCTTGGTGTTTGGAAAGAAAAAATGCAAAAATAATATTCTATGTTCTTCCAGAGAACATGAATTGACCCTAATACCAATTAGAGTAGAAGCTAATGGGCATTACCATCAACCCATGTTTTTTGGACAAAAATAAAATATTATTTTTGCATTTTTCCCTTCCAAACATGCCAAATAAAAGAGTATCTCTTCCCTCCATTTTTTCAGCATGATTTCTGAAGAAACATTGTGAAATGCTTGCAGTGACAGGCATCATCACCAAGAAAAAAATTTGAATCAACTTCATCAATTTCGAGGTGGCCATTAAGGAGAAATACGGTATTGATCTACTTGGCTGGCCAGAAGGTGTCCCTTTCCAGTCTCCCCATGCCATAACAAGTGCTGAGCACCTCCGGACTCTTTGTGATGCTTTGAAAGCAGGTACGTGTCATTGGGCATACATGTCTAGGCAGCAGCACCTGGAATATCAAGATCGACTTAAGGAGTGGCAAAGTGCCAGGGAGGTGGTTGGGAACCCTCGCAAGAAGCATTCCGATGTGGGCAGGAAACAATGCTGTACAGGACGAGGGAAAGGTCCAAAAAGCATTGCATTTATCGATTCATCATCGGAGGACAGCAGCTCCACCTGTGAAGAAGACAACATGTGATGTCCCATGAGTTCCGTGAGTTCTTGTTTACCATACGTTGGTACTCAACCATACACCATTACCACAGGATTTACTCGCCGTCAGCCCTTCAATATTACTTAGTCATGTGCCGCATTTCGAATTAAAACATTCGATTCTCATTCGCTCCCCAACTTCTGTGTTACAGCATGATCCTAGTAGTACTCTATGCGGGTACAAGTGTCTTGTTTCTCTACGGTGTACAGTAGCTGTGATATGGGCATTGTGAACATTGGAGGTGACACGAAGTCCAGCGGAGATTGCTGAACGTGTGGGAATTGTGCAGTGCCACTTGGCACAGTGATAGGAATTATAAACTTATTGCATATGCTTATGTAGCAGACCTTGCCAAGAGACATTGGGTAAATGTAAGTACTGCATGACCGTGAAAGTCTGGTTGTCATATGTTGCATAGTTCTCAAGATATGCGAGCTCGCTGTTGTTGACAGTGACGAGAGGTGCTGAAAACGACGTGATAGGGGCGTGGGAAGTGTCGGAAGACAATGATGATTAATCTCCGTCCGCGCAGTACAAGTTGATCACTGAACGTCGAAGTACCAGCAGTATTAGTTAATCATTCATTAAATACGAGTACTGCATGACGAGTACTACACAGCCATGAAGGTCCGGTGGCTGTACATTGCATAGTTATTGAGATATGTGAGCTCGCTGTCACTGACGACGACGCCGGGGACGATGCGTCACGTGTGTGGGAAGTGTTGGGAAACATTGATGACAAATCTCTGCCCACACACTGCGAGTTGATTGTGCTAAGTGTCTAAGTACTCTGCAATAATAATTAAATATTCATTAAAGTACGTTGTACTGTATGGAAATGAAAGTCCGATGTCCGTACATTGCGTAGTTGTTGAGATACGTGAGCTCACTGTCAACGACGGCGACGAGCGGTGTTGGGGACGATGCGGCACGGGCATGGGAAGTGTCGGCGAAGTGTTGATGACAAAGCTATGTTCGCGTGGCGCGACTTGGTGGCTTTGTATTTGTTTAAGTACCCCTCGCTATTCAATAATTATTCATTGAGGGGGAAACCCCTCAAACCAGTCGCCTTAGACAAACATCACAACTGCAACATACTATCTAATTAGAGTAGTTAAGTGGGAGTATCAGGTGGAGTATAGCATGTTCATACCAATAGCAAGCCACCTAAGGCAGCAGTTCTCGGTACCAATAGAGGTCATTCAGATGGGGTTATTATGTTATGACAAATGTATCTAAGAGATGAACCATCTGCACCGGAACTATCCGGCTGGCCTTGAATATTCATTTTGTCGGCTTCCACTTCAGCAGATCCTCCCTCAATATCCCAAATGCGTTGACTGGTCCTCTGCAGATCCTCTTGGAAGTCTTGTTTGACTTCCAAGAGCCTCTTCAGAGGGCTGTTCAGCTCCTGCCAGTAAGACCCTCTATCTCCTCACACCCAACTCTGACTGTCCTGCAAGCATCTTTGCTCTTTGCACTCACCTAGCGTTTTACTATGTCTGCAGGACACCCTTCCTGATCTTCTCTACCCATTATGACTAAAGGAATGGGCAGACACTTCTGCAGCCCTCAAAAGCCAAGGAACAAGAAGAAAACCTCAACAACTGTTCCCATTCATATGCATGCCTTCAAACGCCAGAGGCTCCTCAATGAACTGGCTGATCTACTTTCACCCCTGTCTCCTGAACCTGGGTCACATGTCGGCAGTGCTACTACATCCCCCACTCACCATTTCGCAGAGCTGCTGGAGCCAATAGAACTGGAGGAAGAATTATTTATGCTTGACAGTGAAGAGGAATTGTCTGGCAACGCAACTGTCGAACAGACTTGTACCACCCATCCCACTGAGAAGTCGATTTCTTTGTGCGCGAGTTGGAAGGCTGTCATTCGGACCATAATTGACCCTTTCATCAAGTACACAACCGCAATGCTGGGCAAGCCATTGCCTATTCTCGGTTCGCCTCTTTCCTCATGTACTGCACTTTGCCAGGAAGAAAAGGTCAGTAATATATTGTGTTTGTTTCTTGACCATAAGTCTTTGTGCCCTATCATCATTCTCCAGCTTGACAATGACCTGCCTTAGGTTTTACATCTATCGACGTTCTAAGCTGTCACTGTTCCATGCTCCCTCAAACCCTCATCTCCCATGGGTTATTTCCCACTGCACTGTCCCAGCCCTGGATGGCTGTGTGCATGGAACTTCTTTCTTTCTATCATGCCCTTTTTGAGCGATCATGTGATGCAATCAATGCACTTGCTGCCACTCTCAACACATACTACAATAGGTGAGGTTTCCATATGACGAATCAAAAGGTAGGTGTCATCATGTGCCATCAGCAAAACCGTCTTTTTCGGACAGCCGCCACAGCCACCACAGTAACTTACAGCATGATTACAGCATCACAGTACGACAGCTCGACAGTAGCACAGTCACCCAGCATCACACAGTTCCGCACAGTGCCGCACAGTCTGCCAGACTCACAGTGGCACATTGCCACAGAGCTGCAGAGATAGGCCCTCCCACTACATACATATGATGCCATACAATACCATGCATGTGGCATTTGATAAATGCATGGAAGTCATGGTACTGAGCATTGGAATCGGTGTTGTTGGCGGAGTTGAGCATCACCCAACTCACAGTCCCTGAGACACTGTTGCATAAGGTGCTCACCTGTGTCTCTGTCAGAGAGGAAATACACTATGATATATGACCTAACACACCTGCACAGGGAAAATCGCGTCCGCAGCCATGCCACCATACTGCAGGACCAACTTGGTGGGGCACAATGCTGATGACACACTGATGTGTCACTGCTACCTGCGTCAAGTCAAAGACCCCTCCTCGAATCGACATATAGACATTGTTCGGATTATTCTGGTAAGAATATGAGGCAAGCTCAGATGTGCTGAACACATGGTCGACATCCAGTAAAGGAGAACCCATCGTCTCCGTGCAGATGTCTCCTTGACAATTTCAGTGGTCTCGCCCTCCATGGTCTCCCTGGGCAGCAGGTCCTTCGCCATCAATCCCTCCTTATCCACATGTTGGAACATATTAGAGGGGGGTATGACTCAGTGCCATAGTTCGAATTTGAATCGTCCTGATTGCCTGTCAATCAACTCCTGCCATCGAACCCGTCACTCTGTACTGTCTTGGCTTTGTCATACTCTTCATCATATTCTCTATGGAAGGACGAGCCCTGACCAACAGCGGGGCCTGATCACCGTACATATTCACATATGTGGATTCGTCGACTCCAACTGCAGAGGGAGTCAAATAATGGGCGTATGGATCACTGCCAGGTCAAACATCGAGACCGCTTCGACCTCAGCCTCGTGCATCCAGTTATGTTTCTGTTCTTCAACATCAGCAGCATGCAAATAGTCTTCCATTGCATGGAAGGTGGCTTGTGAAAGGAAGACCTGCATGCATACAATGAGCTTGCCTCCAGTGGGGAAGTGGGAGGTTCTTACCTTGTGCTGCCCCAAAACTACATCAGTCTCTCCAAGGCCCAAAGCCACCCTCATCCTTTCAATTTGTTCTGCCAGAGTCCCATCTCTGCCACCTTGCACATTGGATCCCTGTACCACTGACAAAATTCCTCTGGAGTCCTGCTGACCTCAAACATGCACACACCCCGCTCGGCAACCTCGACCAACCCTGCACTGCGAACCTGTCCCTTGACCGATCATTCCTTGAGCTGGTTCGGGAGTTGGGAGTCATTCAGGTTGATGCAGAAAACGAACCAATTCTGTGTGTCTCCCAATGTATCAAAGAGTGTGTCGAGGGCAGCGCAGAATTCGCCCGCAATGCAGGGTGTACCTGTGTTTTGGGGCATGGCGATGTCCTCGTCCTCGCGCTCTTCTTCAGTGATGGTGGGAGCTGTGCTGGTGGCAGTGTTGTCATGCAGCATATGATGAACGGTATTTTTCTGTCCTGTAGAAGGCACCTGCATAGGCTTTACAGGTTGTTGTGCAGCAACTATCATGTCCTGGATGAGCCTGTGTGGCGATGGCTTTTCCTGAAAAAGAGACCTTGGACAAAGGGATTGATGGATCCCGCTCCTTCTCCTCCATCCACAACGCCAGTACCAACTGCCATACCACGAAGGAGAGCTGTGAAATCAGAGTTGAGAGCATCGAGGTTGCGCTCCAAAAATGCCTCAGAAGAATATGTCACTGGTCCATTGAAGAGGCAAATTGTGAACATCAGAAAACCCGACCTATCCAAGCCACCTCCCAACTTGAAGGAAGAATGGTTGCCCGATCGTTTGGTGAAAGCTTCCACCATCATGTGGTCTGTCTTCTTATGGGACCAGTGAGCTTGATCATCCACGATATGAATGAGACCACCAGGTCTGTTCTGAAAAAGTTGGATGCATTCTGAGTTATCGAAGTAAGAAATGAGGGAGGGAGGGGGGGGACATGTTTGGATATACCCTCAGATTGGTATTCATCGACATGTGATTCAAAGAGACATTGCTGAACGAAATGGTGTAATCATTCATTGGCGAAGTTGATGCAGAACTGGTCAAGCGAGTTGGATCTGCCTGTCATGTTCTGTGGACCGGGGAGATCAAATAAGCTGATGAAAGTGTTGAAGTCGTCTCTGCAGAGACATTGGTTGATGTGCTTGTTGAGCCATGTGAAAAGGAGGGAGTAGAGTGTTTTGGCGAGGTCATTTCTATTGTCAGATGCTCCGTCTGAGTCGAGGAAGACAGTGAAGAGTTCCTTCTTGACCAATTTGGTCTTGTAGGACAATGTGTTCTCGAGTGCAGAAGGTTGGACGCCCAGAGACTCTGCTACGAGGGCAAGGGTATCGACATTGTGCATGACTGTGGCATCGACATCTCTTGAATGGTCGATTGTGAATTTGAGGTTGCCAAGGTGGAGGATGGCAGCAACGACTTGACATGCCTGTATGGCATGTTGTTTGGAGAGACCGACGGTTTTCAATGCCACTTTGAGCTGTTCGAATTGGTGTGCATCGTCGGCCCTGATGGCATTGGGACGAGCACCTGCGCTATGCTGTCCAAGATACCTATAGTGAGCCTTGTCTTGCAGATGAAGATGCTGTCTTACCTCAGGGGATGGGCCTGCGATAAGATAGTAAAAGATATGGAAGTTGCGTTTGCCCAAAGGAAACAGCAGCGACTCTGTTTGTTTCAAGATAGTAATCGAGCATCTTTATGTCACACTGGCGACCTCTCTCGGTGAACTGCAATTCAGTGTACTTGCCAAGCCGAGAAGCATTTGGATTAAAGAGGGAGCATGCATTTCCAAACATTTCGATGACAAACTCTGCGGCAGGGAGAGTTTTGCACCTTTCTTTCTGGGATTCAAGACAGAGAATTTGAGGAAGGTTTTGATGGCAAGACGTCTGTTCTCAGACTTTCCTCTTGTGGTTTCGCCACTGAAAAGAATGGACTGGTCCTGTGCTGTGCACCGCATGTGGTAATAAGCGTTGCTGGCAAGTTGGAATACATGGGGGTGCAGACGAGATTTTCCAGGAGAGGTGTCCCAATACTCTGCAGCATACTTGTGGAGGACGGAGTCAGCGTTTGAAGAGATATACTTGTGTAGTAGCACAGTCACCCAGCATCACAGTGACAATGAGCAAAACCGCCTTTTTGGGATAGCCACCACAGCCACCACAGGAATTTACAGCACAGTGACAGCATCACACTGTGACAGTGACTCAGTGGCACAGTCACCCAGCGTCACACAGTCTGGTACAGTCCACCCAGTTAGCACAGCCACATAAGCGACACAGTCTCACAGTGTCGTACAGGTCGGCACAGAGCTTCCAGAGCTACACAGATGCCTATAGTGGCTACATCCCAACTCCCACACAACATTCAATCATTATCACTCCTGTGCGACTTTCTTGTGGATTACCCAGGTGAATTGCAAGAGCAAGCAGACAAGCATGCGGCCGAGTTCAAAAAAATGGTCAGTGACTCTCGGTCTGCCATAATAATGTATTTCCCTCTGTTCAGTTTCTTGTCATACAGGCCACCGCTGCAATGGATGAATGCTACAGTTTGGAGTATAAGTGGTTGTCCTTGGACATGCCAGCTATCAATCACCGGTATTGTTAACCATGTCATGGTAGCCAACACTCAACAGTTGGCTGATAAGTCGTAAGTTGCTCTCAGAATACATTTTACAGAGGTAAGGACTGTTTACACGCGGTGACATGAGGCTCAGCCAGCCAGCCCACCCAGGATCACACCAGCACTTGCAGCCAGGCTGGTGGCCACCAGCAACTTTCTCGGGTGGGAGGACTTGTCTTGGCCTGGCTCATCAGCCAGTTTCGAGGCGCACTTAGGCATAACGAGAAGGTAAGCCACCCCTGTCTTATCCGAATTTTTGAAATCATGCTCTGCAGACCTCTTGCACTTCAACCTTGACAAGATTCATTGCCCACCTCGCCTAAAATTATCAATCTGTTGCCGATGGGATTATTGCACTCAAATCTGTCACGATTGCCGTTGGGATCACGCATGAAATAGGTGCGTTCCTAGCAGAAAATCCTCCAACTGCTCTGGACAAGGTATGTTATCCACTCCCCCACTTTTTAACATTTCCGGAACAGTGACTGCGAGTGGTGCCATTTGATTGCATTACACAGTCACCGGTTGTTGTCTAATTCATGGAGTAGTTTGTCATTGGGCGTGTTACTATGACAGAGTAAGGAGATGCATTTGAACAAACCTTGCGATAAATTTGTGATGACTCGATCCCCGCCGTCTGGGGATGTTGATATCTTCTGTGTTCACACTAGAGCTTAAACATAGCAGTTGGTGAAAAATTTATGGACTAGACGATAAGAGTACGAGTGAAGGGGCGGGATCATATTGCTTCACAAGTAGTGACACACGAAGTACAAAACAACAAGACATGTCATGCTCAGGAAATATAAAATAGTGGGGAGCATAGGTATGTCAAATGTGACGAATGAATGCCATCTAGGCACTGGGAGAAGTAGAGTGAACTTTTCATGTAAGTGTCAGAGGAGTATAGCGATCAAATGGACTGGACGTACATACATGCGACTGTGCTTTCGGTGAAAGAAGCTCAGCGACGCTTGCATGGGTTGTGCAATATGATGCCACTCTTGCGTATGTCGTGGCAAATGCATCCAACATCAATATTAGCATCCTCGAGCTTACGCTCAGCCGTCTGGGCTCTAAACTGGTATAGGTTACCAAGTGCAATCGTCTCATCAACCTTCACAGCAGCAAGCTGCTGTTCAAGGATACACACGTTGCATTGGGCATGCACAGCTTCAAGGACGAAATTGGCCTCCTCTCGTTCAAGCTCAGTGTCCGAGCCCTCCTCATTGACCTGCAGGTATGCCAACCAGCCAGAACGCCAACCGAGGCGATGCGTAAGTACATTTGAATGAGTCTCGTATTCTGTCAAGACACTTCATCACTTACCACTTTTGTGGGAGTACTATTTATTTGGGGGGAGACGAGATTGAGGTTGTGATTTCGAAAGGGAGTACTGTAAGACTGGAATACAGCAGACTTGTGTAGTCTTAGTGCACCAATAGCTGAGGGTGTCCCTTTTGGGAGGACTGCATTGCTAGAGAGGGTCGGCTGCACTGGAGAGTGTGGATTCGATATAGAGTCAGTGCTAGGATTTTCGGGGTCACTGGCGAAGGAGGCATCTGAAGCAACTCATGTACTGAGGGCACCAGAGCGAACTGCAATGCCTAGTTCACTATGACCCATGGCCTGGTCAACTCGGGGGTCCCAGTCGTCCTCCACTGGAAGATCACTCAAGGCAGGTGAGTGTGACATGAAGTCGAAGGAAGTAAAGAGCGATGGCGGGAATGTTGGGAATTTGGAGGTGGAAGGGTCCAAAACCTATGATAGGTTGATCAAGTTGCTGACATACTCGCTCACCATCGCTTGACTCAACTCATCACACAAATTTGCTTCAATCATGGATATGACCACTCACCTCACGCCAACTCTTCGACTTGCCTCATTTCAGTTGCAGAACAGAATGGTTCAATGTCGTGCGCACAACTAATCAAGTTCCAATAAAACCATCTAATTGTGTGTAAGTCTCGAGGAAATCGATGCTGACTTTATGCCCAAGATCGACTCGTGTTGTCATCAAGGCCATAATGACCTTTCTCCGAGTAAGTATTTATCTAATGATCGTCAAACTTGTTAACTGTTCATATGGTAGGGCTGGCTTGCATAGGCTCGAAATGTGACATGTACCATTCGACGACAGATACATTGATACGTAGGGTCTCGTTTTATTCGCTGTAAGTAGCATTGTCATCTACTGCGTATCATCTGCGGATCGGAATGCCCAACTGTCCTCAGTGTCTCAAGAGTTTTTCATCAGCCCGAAGGGTTACCACTCACCTTGTGCAGCTGAAATCTAAGTGCCATGCTTGGCAGCGAGAATGACTCGGGCTCTCCCTTCATTCGTCACCGTTGACTGTCAACAGTACGCCCAGCTCCTCTCCATCACTAGACGACTTTCACGATCTGCCCACCTACGACGATTTCAATGTCATTCAACCTGACCACAATGCTATCGATACATTTGTCCCCTTCGGTGATTCTGACTTCGATGGGGAGGAAAGAATTTGGAATCCATCTGTAGCTGAATCTGCTGCTCTCCTTGCTGAATTAGGACAAGGCCACCAAATCCAGCCCTTCTCTGGTGCAGGGGTGGTCTTTAACACCGGCAAAATGTTTCTTAAGCGTTTTGAAATGGATCCATTCTCTTCCTTCCGTTGTACCAATCTATATTATCCCTTTGCCAGCCTCAATGATTGGGAAATGGCCAACTTCCTTCTGTGATCAAAAATGAGTATGGCGAAGATAGACGAATTTCTATCGTTGAGCTCGGTATGTCCGACTCACCCATTCCACTCTCAATATATTCCATTCATTGATTGTTTCTCAGGTATGCACTCTGCCACTTTTGTTCTGGACTGCCAAGGAACTGTGAAGCCGAATAGAATTACTTCCAACCGTGCTGCGCTGGAACTACAGAATTATCGCTACATCCTATCCCATGAAGAGTCCAGCTATCCTCTACTTTCATGACTCTCTCGAGTGCATTGAAGCACTGTTCAACCATCCGTACTATGCAGATCATATGATGTACACTCCATTCCGAGTATTTACAAGTGCAGAGAGGGTCGTCAGGGAGTTTAGTGAATGGATGAGTGGGGAAATGGCATGGCGGATGCAGGTAGGACATTATGATCCCAGTCTACTTGTACTGATTTCATCTAGTCCAAACTCCCACTGGGCGCTACGTTGTGCGGCGTTATCCTTTCATCCGACAAAACTCATATAACGAATATGTGTGGTGGAAAAGTCGCTCACCCACTTCTTATCAGCCTTGCAAACATTAAGATGGCCGTGCGGAACAAAGCATCCTCGCATGCCTTCTTACTCAATGCTCTCATGCCCATCGTCGAGTTTATCCACCCCATGCATTGGATGCATTCTGTGTTGGAGGCTCGCCTCTTTCACGAGTGTCTTGACATAGTTCTTCAACCCCTCAAAGTTGCTGCCCAAATTGGATGAATGATGTCTGATCCCACTGGAAATCTCCGCCACTGCTTCACACCGCTTGCTGCATATATTGTGGATACTCCAGAAGCATGTATGCTGGCTTGCGTCTGTGGAAAGACATCTCCAGTGATGATGGCTAGTCACAAGGACTTCAGTGATGCATTTTGGCATGAACGCTGTACTGGAGCGAGGACGCTTTCCCAGCTCTCTCGCATTCAATGCGACCCAAACGACCTCGAGAGGTATTTCGCTCAGTGTAAAGAATTTAGGTTGAGCAGTGTTGCAGAGCCGTTCTGGCGGAATTGGCCATTGACCGATCCTGCTAATTTCTTGACACCGGAACCACTACATCACTGGTACCGGAAATTTTGGGATCACGATGTCCAGTGGTGCAAGAACGCTCTTGGCACACCAGAACTCGACTTCCACTACTCTGTCTTACACCCAATTGTTGGCATGCGCCATTTCAAGGACAGTATCATGGCATTGAAACAGGTTACTGGTCGAGCTCAGAGAGACATGCAGCATTTTATGGTAGCTGTTATTGGTGGGGCTGCATCACGAGAGGTAGTGATCGCAGTTTGTGCCCTCATGGACTTCCAGTACTTGGCTCAAGCTCCTAGGATTACCTCAATCATACAGGACAGGATCAAAGCAACCCTTGCAGAGTTTCATAATCACAAGGATAAAATTACTGATGAAGGTTTGCAGAGAGGGGCAGAGAGGGGCAGCGCTCTAGACCACTGGTTTATTCCCAAGTTGGAATTGATGCAAAGTGTTGCACCAAGCATCAGCGAACTTGGTGCGCCTGTGCAATGGTCAGCTGACACGATGGAACATGCCCACATCGAGGTGATAAAGGAACCTGCATCTACGACGAATCATCAAAACTACGATACACAGATTTGCTGCTACTTAGATCGTGTCGAGAGATGCCGGCTATTCAAGACAGCAACTCATCTCAGTGCACTGAGCGATGCCGACAATACTCATGATCAGGACTTAGCCGCTGAGGACGATGGGGCTGAGGATGGTGACATGAATATGGCAGACGATGAAGATGCCATGGCGATCTTGAAAGATATCTGGTCCTCAAGACGTTCTGTTCCGGATCTCTTCAGCATCGCAGAGAGGCTTAGGACCGCCTTGCCTGGTTCTGTCCCACAGCCAGTCCATACGTTCTCTTTGGGAGCTACTGCCCTCTGCATTAATCATCAGCCATCCATCAAACACATCTCTATTGATAAGGCTGCTGAACTATTTGACATTCCGGACCTCCGAGGAGCCCTTGCAGACTATCTGGGTCGTGAAGGACCACATGCACAGAACTTCCACTCCTTTGGCTGACAGCAGTGCTCACCTCCAGATGCTCACCTCCCATTCAGTGACCTTCAGGTTTGGTACAAGGTTCGTCTTCAACAAAAGTCATACCATGATTCTAGTTCTCTTGAGCCCGTGTTTACAATCAATGCTTGCCCACCCGATCGTACATGGAAATATGGCCACCACAATGCAGCGATTTTGCAGGTGGATGTGCGCCATGAATGGCCTGCCAGTGGCCTCACAGGTATGCCATTTCAGATGCCAAGTGATACTACACTAACGATTGCCTCTGTAGGTCATACTGTGGTAGATGTTTGTCTTATCATGTGCCCCGTCTCTCCCAGAGGGCTCCGGCTTGTCTGGGATGATCGCCTCCTTGTTTATGTTCGGCAGTTTGATATGGTCCCACAACAGCAAGCCGATGTGGACCTGGCAACAAGATTACACGTCCTGAAGCAGGCAACACGTGCATCGGGGGAGTTTTTGGGGGATATCTTTCCTCTGGATCAGATCAAGTCATATGCTCATCTTGTACCTCACTTTGGTGAAGCCACTGATAATCAATTCACGAGTACTAACAGCTTTCATTCTGCACAATCATTCTGGCTAAATAGCTACTTCAATAAGGAGTTTTACTATGCTCTGTCGTTGTAACATACAACTTAGCGCTAGGTAAATAGTGAAAAAGTCATATTCTTGAATCCTCAGTGTGGATTTATACCGGCGAAACTTGCAGACAAGCGAGTGGCATTCAGCTTAATGACAGTCAGGGCACAGTAGTTCCTTTTATATCGATTACTATTACTACCACTCAGATTTTTCCGGTATTACTCATCGTGTGAGTCCTGTGGTTCACTCTTCAATCACTTTCATGTATACAGTGTGTGTGGGGTATCTTTGATGTCATCGTTTGTCTGATTTTGGCTGTGCCATTTCATATGGGTGGTCAGTGCCAATCGGTATTGGCCACGGTGATGTCATGCGTGGTTCTCTCGTTCTCCTTTCTGGATCTTGGCAGGATCATAGTGATGCGTACGTGAATTTGTCTTCGATTTTGTTGCACACACTGGTCTTCACTTGGTGGTGTTGGATCTTCTTCATCCATCATCGGTGTTGACATCTCCACCATCTTTTTTTTTCTTGCTCTAGCCGACAGGGAGTGCCTGAAGACATTCAAGACTGGTATGTTGTCTTTCCTCCCATACAGTCTGAGCTTGGTCCAGGAGTGACTTACAACCCTCAGGTCAGAGCCATGCTTGCATATGTCAATGCTTTGCATGAGGAGATTGTCCTACTGGATCTGTCCACTGTTGTGGACTCTCGTACCCAGCCTTTTTTTGTCTCGCTGAAGACTACAGTCTGCAATGTTGCAAAGCTGATGAAAGAATGCCGTGTAACTGCGATCTGCATTATGGAGAATAGTCCAGCCCCTGAAATAGAAGTAGACTAGCATATCTGATGGCAAAAACAAATGGACTGGAAGACCAGGCTGCGAACATCCTTGAAGCTGCTGGATTGACCGAAGCTGACGTCGATGACGCTCCCTCCTTCGGCCAGTCAACTCCCAAACCCCCACCAATCCTTACCTCCACTCAGAACCTCAATTGGCCCCTTGTACCTGGAACGGAAAGCTTCTGGGACCGAGGCCTTACCAACGGACATCTGGATATTGATGGCAAAATTTCCCATGTTGATACTTCGGGTGGGTGTGCTATCTTCCACTCTTGACGACTGGGCAAAGGAAGAAGAATCCCGTGATGTCATCGGCCCCGAAGGTGGCTGGGAGCTTGATGCCAATGCTGCTGAGACCGAAGAACAGGAGGATGAGTTCGAAGATGCTGTTGGCGACGAGGATGTCTTGGTGGGGGAGCTGCACCTGGTGTGAGCGAGACTGAACTTTGGGTTCGTAACTCCTCATTTGCCACTGACAACGTTGCAGTGGGTTCTTTTGGAACTGCTATACAGGTATGTAATGGTCCAATCAAACTAGTTCTTGCTGTCCTGGCGTGTTGCAGTTACTGAACCATCAATTCAGTATCATAAATTTTGTGCCCCTCAAAGCTCTTTTCCTGTCAACCTACAAATCTTCGCACGTGTACCTATCCTTCATTACTTCCATGCCACCAGTTCAATTGCATGTGAGACATAGCTCTTCTGCAAGTTCCACTAGCCGCGTATTACCTGTGGTGGTCCAGACACTCGCTACAATCCATGCGGAGTTGACCGAGGGCTTCCATTTGGTCTCAGGCAACAAGCTTCAAGATGCCAGGGCCGCATTTAGATCTGTTCTTCAAGCATTGCTCTTGGTAATTGTGTCATCAGATGCAGATGCAGTGGAGGTGGGTTTGTGTTGGCCGTGACTATCATTCACATGCAGTACAGATAAGTGCCATGACTACAGACGTGCCTGGAATAGACTCCTTGCTCGAGTTGTCACTGGACTCACCTCCGCAAAACCTTCTGCACGATGGGAGTTGATTGTTGAATGTGGATCCATTGATGCTCAGCAAGGTTGAAGCTATGGTACGGAAGGACTTCAGAGGGATTGGGCCCTTTCCCTACTTACATACTGCTGTTGACCAAGAAGTCGATGCCTCCTCTGTCCACCAATCCTTTCGCTCTCTCAGTTCCAGCTTCACGCTGTCCCCTCACACACATCGCCATCCCTCTCCTCCACGGTCTGCATATGTTCTCCCGCTGTCGTATTCCACCCCTCTTGAAATTCTGGCTGGACCTTATCGAACTTCTCGGCTTCGTGAGTAGCTTGACTAACACTCTTGGGATCGCAACACTACAAACGACCAGCTACATCCACAAGTCCATAGTACGTATCTCATCGAGTCACTCCTTTCATCTGTCTACTTATGGAATGAGATATTCTCGACGACGACACCAGGACGAAGGTCAAGCAAGAAGTCCTCGTCACCCTTGCATCTCTCCTCTCACCAGCTCATGGGTTCTCCACTCAAGTCGTCGCTCCCATCACTTCTGTAGACCCCCACATGATGGGAGTTAAATGTGGACCCTTTGACACTCGGTGAGTTTGAAGCAATGGTATGGAAGGATTTTGCAGGGATTGGGCCTTTCCCTACTTACATACTGCCCCCAACCATGGAGTCGATACCTACTCTGTCTGCCAATTTCTTCGCTCCCACAGTTCCAACTTCACGAGGTCCCCCCCTCTCCCTCGCACGCATCGCCATCCCTCTCCTCCATGCCCTGCATGTACTCTCCCACCATCATATTTCACCGCTCCAGATATCCCGGCCAGTCTCGTCGAACTTCACCATTTCATGAGTAAGTTATCAGGATCACAATGCTACAATGGTTGGCTGCATCTGCGAGTCCATAGTATGTACCTTGTCCGTTCTACTGCCTTTGTCTGCCCCCGTATAAATGAGATATTGACTACCATCTGTCAAGGTTTACTGACTGGTGTTCTCAGCTTGCAGGCGGAATGCAATCGTAAGATTCAGTGATGTCTCAGCCCTTCCAAGTTGCTCATGTCTTCGGTCCTGACAACAGGCTCTCTTCAGCAAGATACCAACCGGTCATTCAAGGTTGGTTCTAAAGTCAAAGCATTGTATATATATATATGCACGAAAGTTGGTTGCGATGAGAGCATCACGGCAATGAGACCTCTAAGCATGCATTAAGGGCTTTCCAAGAGTAAATTCAGATTTGCAGAAACTTTATAATTAGTATTTACTACAGCTTTACTGCCATTTTCACTAAGGTTGTCACCGTGAGAAAATTACATCAAAAAACACACTCCAACTTCGGTCGACCATAACTTCTCACCACTCACCTGGAATTCGACGAAAATGACACCAATCGACTCGGACGGTCCAGGAGAATCCTTTCTGGCCTGACCGAAAACAAAATTCCAAGTTTCAAAAATTTGGGATTTCGGGGGATTCAGTTCTGCGGTAAGTTCCCCCTTCTGTCGGCTGATTCAATGCTCAAAATGGTGCTATAGCCATGCACCGAGGTCAGCAAACAACTCCTGAAATACAGTGGGCGATCATGTGGTTTTCAAAATTTCTAGATCACGAATGAATTGCCATGTGTCTCGACCTCTCCACTCGCACCATCCAACGTGTCCTTGCTCACTTTTGGACATATGGGACCATCCCCAATCCAGGTGATGGTACTGATGAGGAGATGAGAGTCAGAAAACGGCAGCTTCGTGATGTTGATGTCGAGGTAATGTACAATACCCACGTATACTGTGACTTGTAACTAATCCATTTGTCATCACAGTTTCTTCTAGGTACCGTGCAAAATTCACCCGATCTATACTTGGATGAACTCCAGCAAATGCTGGAAGCATCTTGTGGTGTCTATGTTTCACGTGCCACTGTGTGGAGAACGCTTTGCAGAGGTGGTTTTATGATGAAGAAGGTGAGTTCTGACTCGTATGTTGCCATTGTGACACTCATCCCTTCTTAGGTCATGTGTTTCAGCAGAACATTCAGCAGTAAAATGTGCTGAATACCTTACTCGCATCGGAGCATACAGAGCAGAGCAACTTGTCTTCATTGATGAAAGCTCTGTCAATCACTGAACAACCTATCACGGTCGTGCCTGGTTGATCAGAGGAGCCAGGGCACAATGGAAGGCATTTTTTGTATGTGGTTGCCGGTAAGTAAATTATTGTCTGGTCTTGACCATGCTAAATGTAGTAAAGTTATTCTGTTCTCCCCGCATTCTCCCTTCATGATGGTATTCTACACTGCAACGTAGTGGAAGGCTCATTCTGCACAGAGTCCTTCACACGATTTATCAGGCGACTCCTCGACAACATGCAACCCTTTCCTGCTCCCAACTCCATTATTGTGATGGACAACTGTCCAATTCACAAGCACCCCGATATCCGGCACTCATCAAATCTAGGTAATGTGCTATCATTACTTGACTCGTGTGTGCTGATAACCGTCGTCTAGGGGGATGCGATGTGAATTTTTACCGCCATATTCTCCCGACCTTAACCCGATCAAGCTTGCCTTTTCAGCCATGAAACACCACCTTCGTCACAATGGAGACTACGCGCGACTGGCCATGACGCGGTTGACGAAGCAAGATGTTTATATCACATTACTTAGTGTGCTTTGTATGATCACTCCTGAGGACGCATTCAGTTGGTTCTTGCACTGCGGCTACATATGACAGCCCCTTAGTACTCTGTTGTTCTTTCCCCACAATACTGTTGCTGTGTTCTATGAAAAAAATGCCTTAGATACTATGCACAAGTATATTCTGGTACAGACAGAGGGCAACAACCACAGAACTAAATCCCCCGAGATCCCAAAATCCCGAAAATTTAAAACTTGGATTTTTGTCTTCGGTCATGCCGGAAAGGATTCTCCTGGACCATCCGAGTCGATTGGTGTCGTTTTCATCAAATTCCAGGTGAGTGGTGAGAAGTTATGGTCGACCGAAGTTGGAGTGTGTTTTTTGGTGTAATTTTCTCATGGTGACAACCTTAGTGAAAACGGCAGTAAGTACATAGAGCTGGCTACGTACACTCACTCATGCCCAATCAGGATGTTTCCATAGATGGCTCTGGTCTCGGGTTGATCTAAACGACTCACCACCTCCAACCTTGTTATTTTACCTAGCTATGCTCATGATACCTGCCTATAACACCTTCTGCATGCATTTTCCTGGGCCGTCTTCTGTGGTCAGCATGATTTGATCACCAATTGGGGCCAGTCACAGGTAACTGTTTACCCAATTTCTGCGATTCAATGGTTTCACTTAGGACAGTCCTTTGAGAGTTGCCAAAGTGTGTGCTCTTTCGTGGTGTACCCTCTAGACACTGCATTCGCTCTTCACCGCTGGTTTGTCCTCAAGTATGCCGAGAACAAAGTGCACGAAGGGAATGGCCCAGTGCGACCCAGACAGCATGGGTGATACCGGTGTGCCCTCATCCTTGCATGAACAAACTGCACTGACTTTGCGAAGAACGAAGCAGACCACAGCTGGTCAAGGTGGCGCAATTATGCAACTCGAGAGGGTTGGAGACGTCCTT
The DNA here is from genome assembly GCA_024613185.1 of Pisolithus microcarpus. Lineage (NCBI taxonomy): Eukaryota > Fungi > Basidiomycota > Agaricomycetes > Boletales > Pisolithaceae > Pisolithus > Pisolithus microcarpus. The sequence goes on along the minus strand of JANFAI010000002.1, from coordinate 517,168 downwards.
GCTCAACCTCAGCAAATGCCCAGACAGCGAGTTGTTCTCCCAGATGATGCACCGCAGAACGTTTTGGCTCCAACACCTCGCCACCAGAGGAGGGTCACCCAGGCCTCTCAAAAGCACAAGGTAGTTAACTTCTATGGGTATATCTAGATATCTGCTGATGTATGCTAAACAGACTCGTACTACAGAGAACCGCACTGAAGACTTGGCTGTTGAAATGAATCTCAATTCCGGACCTCTACCTGAGTTTCAGATGGCAGAATCTGGGTCCAGATTTGGGTTCCAAGCACAAACCCCCAGACAACCATCTTTCATTGGGACGCAATCACTGAACGAGTATGAGCAAGATCGAACGAGGCACCAGGCGCCTCAAACCACAAATACTGCTGCCCCTCGAGCACAAGGTCGGGCTGTTACGTCTCAGACAACTTGTGCATCCATTTAATCTGTCCAGCACGTGCACCATCGATCACTTACTCACACCAATGCTAGTCACCACCCAGCTTGTATCCCAGCAGCCTCGCATGCCCCAAGATAGTGTGGCTACTGAGCATAATTCCCAACTTACCTCTAGATTTCGTCTGCAGCCCCTCTCAATGGTCCCAGAGGTTCCGTCAACTTCATCAACACCTGATCCATTCGTGTCCCAGGCTGCATCAACAACTGTCTCTGGTTCGTCAAAGGGGACTACCGAAAAAAGTTACTTTAAGCCTTCCCAAACTGAACAGTAAGTTCTCCGCCCAGTGCAAAGTGACTATCGAATTAATGACAATGCGAGTAATGACCCAAGTGAACCTCGATCTGCATCAGCAAACTAGACATCACCTGGCCAGAACTGGCCAGAGCTGGCCAGACTCCCAGCTCACCCAGAAAGGTCCCCCTCTGGCCAGGACTGGCCAGACAGGGTTCCAGAGTTCCCAGAATCCCAGCCCATCACCTCTGTCCATACTTTTACTATGCTTTTTTGCTAATGCCACTACCATTTTTGCTAATATCACTACTACGCTTTTTTGCTAGTCCCACTACCATTTTTTGCTAATACCACTACTATGCTTTTGTGCTAATCCCACTACCATTTTTTGCTAATACAACTACTACGCTTTTTTGCTAATCCCACTACCATTTTTTGCTAATACAACTACTACGCTTTTTTGCTAATCCCACTACCATTTTTTGCTAATACAACTACTACGCTTTTTTGCTAATCCCACTACCATTTGTTCCTAATACCACTACTACCATTTTTTCCTAATACCACTACTACCATTTTTTCCTAATCCCACTACTGTTTTTTCCTAATACCACTACTATGCTTTTTTCCTAATCCCACTACCATTTTTTGCTAATAACACTACTACGCTTTTTTCCTAATCCCACTACACTTTCAAGCTAATAGGAACTCAGTCACACAGAAATCAAATCAAAAGTAGTAATATATTCAAATTCAAGTACTACCACATAATAGCCTAATACAACTACGCTTTTTTGCTATTAACACTACCTACTACACTTTTTACTAATAGTACTACGCTTTTTGCTAATACTACTACCCCATTTGCTAATACTACTACGCTTTTTGGTACTACTACTACACTTTTTTCTAATACCACTACACTTTTTGGTAATCAAATGTGTGGTAGTAGTGGGCTAATGGCATACACTACCCCATAGTAGGAATTGGCCTTTGTTTGGTCGGCTTTGGCCGCTTGCGTGAAAGGCATGAGTTTTAGTGTCCACTATATCGTGTTTTGGGGTATTTTTGTGACTTTGCAAAATTTCGAGGCATTAGTGGCTGTGCCCACTACACAACAATCCTAATGATGTGGTGAAGAGTTGCACGACTCCAATGATGGTCCATGGTCAAGCCTTGATGATGCAGGGGATGTCCAGGATGCCGAGGATGAAGCTTCCTGTGGTTGTGCAGGTAATGATGGATACTCTGGCAGTAGGATCGACGAGAATTGACTGATGCGCTCCCCTATTGATGAAGGGTCAAATGATGTGCCCGACTCCGACCGTATGTTGGAGAACGCTGGGCCTCACAAACTTGATGCCGGTGAGTACGTAGTATCTCGCATTCAGTCGGTGCTAACTACTTCTTAGAGTTAGGGCAGGGTGGTCAAACTCCCTCGCCCCAGGTGCATTCTCAGCAGTCCTCTTTGCAGCAATGATTCCCCCAGCCACGTGTCCATACTCAGTCTATAGTGTCTTCCCAGCATGCTCCCTCCCAGCAATATATCCCTCGGCGTGCAGTGTCCTCGCAGTCTGGTCCCGCTCCTGCTCAGCGGCCCATGCTCCAACAATCTCGACTGTCCCAACCACAAGTTGCACCTGAATGTGCCCCGGCTCCCCTGCTGCCTCACTGTCCTAACCAACGTGGAGAAAGTATCTCCTCGCACCAGTCCAGTATGCTACAGGATCATGGAGTACGGTCCAATAATGGACCACAAATGCGACATGGCGAAGAGGTGATTAATTATAATATTAATTTATTGCACTCACACTGCGGAAAGGTTGGCATGGACTACGACGTTAATGCAAGGCATCAGTCCCGAAACCGTCGCCCTTGTCCTCCCTCGCCTACATACCTCAAAGACACTGTCAGCGGTGAGAAACATCCCTCCAAGAAGCTGCGTTCCAATGTGGTTAGCCAGGTGCAGGGTAGGCTGCACAGTGAGGAGGACTGCTCGGGCGATAGCATGAGTCTTGTCAGTGAGCACTGCAGTAAGTATTCCAGGATGACCAAGGCAGATGTGGTCATTTGGCCTACTACACTAGCATTTTTCGGTCCGCTGTGGTGCAAACTTTTGGGTGAGGCAAAGGCGAGGATGTGGTTGTATGTTGCAACGGAGGTCCCATTCCTCCGTCATGAAATGGTGATTGATGGTGTTTGCATGGAAATCCTGGTTGAGATGGTTATCGAGTACAAGGACGATGGATTGGAGCTTGAAGCCGGTAAGTTTCTTAATACCTACTAAGTGCTACGTGTCTCAATGATTGCAGGTTTCTATCCAGAGCACAAGAGGTCGATGGCGACAATTGTAAGTGTGCAACATTTTTTTTTTCCCTGCAGTAATGTACATTCTGCAGTTATTCAACGACACGCAAACCTTCCGCAGTGAAATCAAGAAAGTCGCTGTGCATATCGTTCCCTTCGAGTATGGTCTTTACCCCCCTGAAACCATCGATGATAATGCTGAATGGATCGATTTCGTCAAGAAGAAGGCCACACAACTGCTCGAAAGTGCTCAATATCTCCATGGAGACTTAGATTCATTGGTATGTACATCCCCGTTGGCACTGTGCAACTATTGCCAAATAGTACTGCAGGGAAGGACTAGCAATTTTGCCCACTCTGCTCTCAAGAAGACTTGTCTTGCCATCTACTATTGCACCAGCTCCAAGTCTCTCCGCCGGTTTGCTGAATTCCAAGAGTCTGTTCCTGTCAAAGCACTCACCCTTGTCACTGCGATCGTATGTTAGTTTCTGTTGTCGTTGGTAGGATTACTGATGTGAGTTAATCGAGATTTGAAGTGTCCTAACGACATTCAAGAAGCACAGAGTAGCCAAGAACAAAACTCTGTGTGGAGACGAGATTGAAGACCCATGCAATAATATCATGCATTTGATTGATCAAGTGTGGTATGACGACTACCATGGGAGTAAACTCAACAAAATGCTTCGAGAATGGGCCAAGGCTGGAATGTAAGTCAATATCCGTTCTCAGCAATTCTGGGATGGAAGTTAACATGTTTTAAGGATGGGGTACTCAGCAAGAGAAATTGCCAGGCCGGAGACAGAGGAATGGCAGGTTATCCTCGATTAATGTTGCATTGTTTTCCTTCGTACACGCATAATTCTACTTCTTCCGCAATGCTCGCAGTGATTGATAGGGTGAATGATCTGGTGTGAATAATAGTGAAGTCGGTACACTAGCCTACAGAGTGATACATGAGCCCACAGACTCGGGACTGGTGCCCAGTTATGTACAGAGTTGGATGTGCTGCATGGTGCTGCACAGAGTCCAACATAGTGTATAGTTCTGTACAGAACCTAACATACTGTATACCGCTGTACCGAATCTAACATCTGTACTGTACTGTGCAGACTCATGTACACTGTGTGGTGCTGTACGGTCAATTGGTTCTGCATGAGGCTGTGTAGCGACTAGGTAAGCGTGACAGCACTGTTACAGCAATGGACAGGGGGGGACCTTCCTGTAATGGTGTAGCTGCTGTAACACGCTGTAAGAGACTGGACAGTGGTGGACAGTGGGGAATGGTTTTGCTGATGGCCCCTCCACTCCCTCTGATAGCTGTGAACTGGTATCAGGGGACAACTGTGAAAGAGCCATTTCGACGTAGTCTCAGTCAAGCTGCCCAATGTTATGCTGTTCTGCAAGCCGAGGTGGACAAGCAGGTGGACAATATCCTCCAGTGCTGCTGATGTCTTGTCAAGCCGCCAGGTATTGAGTCTTATTCCCTCCATCCTCCTATGTCCTGCTCGCCTCCATCTACCCTGCGGGGGCCTATCTCCCAGGATTCCTGTGCCGAGATTCTTATTCAACATTGTCCAGCCTGTTTCGGTGGTATCTCATTTGGGACATCACTTGATAAAGGTGGTGACATCCATGTTGCAATGGATGGTAATTTTCACCACCGCCATTGCCGTTCAGTGGGCATTTCTCCATCATTTTATGAACCATCTTACTTCCTGCCCAAGGCACAGGTAGATGCTGTCAGACAGCACATTGATCAAGCATGCCAACACCCCTCCAAGAGGTTGCAATCCACAGTACCTGATGAGGCAATTGACCAGTGTGAAGCATCGTACAAAGCTGTGGATGGCCAGAAACAAAAGGCATCTACAGATGGCTTCAATGACACCAGATTAATGGCCCTCATCTGTTGACATGATATTCCGCTTTTTTTTGCAAACATAGACACCCCAGGCAAGCAGCAAAAGTATGGCGTTGCCCTTATTCAGCACCTCTTCTCTCTTCTTCCACCCCAGGCTAGTGTAGTGGTGTTATATGATGTGGGGTGTGTTTTATCTCGTTCACTCTCCTGGGTACGTTGGACAACTAGCTGTAATCATTTTCTAACCACTACCATCCACAGTTTGACATTCTTGACCAAGCCATCATGTCCTGCCTTTGCTTCGCAACCATGGCGATGCACGCATATGGTCATGAATGGGCCTGTCAACTTGTTTATAACCTGCACCTCATTTCAGGCTTAGGGTTATCTGATGGTGAAGGTATGGAATGCTTGTGGTCCCATTTCATTAAACTTATTGGCATCAAACGTGTATCTTCTGTGGGTATATATCATAACCATGTCATATGTTAGCTCATCATTGCTTAGCGTCAATGCCATGTCTGGCTTCTCGATCACCATGCAACAGCAATTGGTTATGAAATGCAGATGGAACTTGGGGATTGGATCAGGTGCCATCTTAAGAAGGGAGTATGTGAACAAGGTTCTGCCACCCAGGAAGTCCTTGACAACTGTGGTGTGAGTATTACGGAACTCCGGAAGCAGTGGGCTAGCCAACGAGCAGTACAATTGTCCATTAGAGCACGTATGTATAAGTTTCTTTGACCCAAAATTTTCTTATCCCTAACTGACTTGATTAGATGCACCTGTAAAGCTCAAGAAGGAACTTGACACTGTGCTTGCATTGCAGGCCGACTTGGATACCACCACTAAGGTCATCCAAGTGACTTGGGCAACCATAGAGAGGGGGAACGTAACTCCTGGCATCCTTGATGCTCTTGCCAGTGTGGAGCGCAGTCATACGAGGCTCATTGTTAAGGCAGAAGCTCTTTAATCTTTCTCTTAACGTTCATGAGCAATTTCCGCAGCTCACTAATGTCAGTCTTGACTTCATGTGTACACTACTCATGGCACGTGACTTGAAAATAAACATCCGCAAGCAAGTGATTGGTAGCTTTTTTGAATGGGACAAACTCGACCATGCAGTTGGCGGCAAAGACAAACCATTAGGTGTGTCCTTTGATACCCGTTCATTATCCACTATCTAAGGTATTGTTAGGGACTAAACTTCATCAGCAAACACGCAAGGCCATTGCGAAATGCCAGCCCACACTCATGTCTGCCATCTGCAAATACAACACCTACTGTGAGCAACTTTCTCAGCTGCACGACCCCTCTTGGGTGATTCCTCTCCCCACCCCCTTGCCTACAAAGCTTGTTGACTTACAAAATGACATGAGCCTCATGGAGGACATCTGGATCACCCCCTCTTCAGGGGAGACTCCCCTGTGGTTACAAGATGCTGATGTGCGAGATGGTATCCAAGCGCTTCTCAAGCACAAACAGTGTCTGGAAGAGCAATGCCATCTTGGTTCAGAAGTGGACAATATGTGCTGATGGTTTGGGCATGAACTCTCTGCCATTCATGCGGCCTTACGACAGCCCGAAAGTGAGTTCAACATCAGAAGTCCGTTCTGTAAATTAATTCCATTGTAGATGGCAACTATCATTTAATACTAAGACAGCACCTCAAAACCATACTCGAGCTGCAGGAGCGATGGCTGACAGTTCTATGCTCATCTTCTCATTACACTTACCAGGCTCAAGTCACTATCCAGCTTGCAGACACTATCATGGGAGCCTCGCTTCCCTCTCTGCATTGGCTTACACCAGTAGTGGTCAATGATCTTGCTAACGATGCTGATGACGAGGACATTTTGGGAGTCACTGACTTGCTAGGGCCTGATCCAATGGACCTCTCCCTTGTGCCAGAACAGATTGCTCTCTCAGATGTCCTTGGAGTTAGTTATGCTGATGATCAGGACAACTTCAAGGGTGACATTGAAACCCTGCTGCGAGTATCGTTCAAGTGGAAGATTCCCCATGTACAATGCATATTCTATCATTAGTTTTTACTATTCACCCTCTGACATTGTTACAGGCACTCAGTATTGATTGTAATATCGACTTGGCACAGGACACTGATGTCCGGGCCATTAAGCTGCCTATAATATGGATGTCCATTGATGGCTTCCCATGGCAGACTTTCCTTTTGGGAGATATCAACATACTAACGTCTCCCCATGCTCAACTCAATGATACCTGTATCAATGGCTGTGCCACTCTCTTATATTCTGCTTTCCTTCCCAATGCCACTTCCTGCGCAATTCTTTCAACCCATGACCTTCCCTGCATCTGCTTTAATGCCGAAGACAATACACTCTGGTGTAACCTTTCATGGACACGATTTTGGGAAAAGTCCATCTGGATCCTCCCAATTCATCGCTCATTGCCTGTGGGGCACTGGGTCCTTTGTACCATTGATTTTCATTCTCGACAGCTCTTCCTGTTCGACAGCCTTGCTGAACAGAAACCTTGGAGGAATGACATTAAGGTGGGTCATCTTTAGAAATTGGTTACATTCTAACTTGTTCACAGGACATTATGTGGCTCATTTGTCGTCTCTCCAGCTTAGCGACCCAAAGGTTGGGAACCACTCATCAAGATCATGGTGACTGGATGGCCTGTCCTGTTTTGGTGAGTTTTTAGAGAATGCTGCTTTATCCTCTAATCGGCATCACAGCTGGAACCACACCAAACTAATGGATACAACTGTGGGGTCTGGGTCTTAGCACAGATGGCTGCCATTTTGAGGGGCTATGAGGTCACTGGTATTGAAGAGTGTAACATCAGCCATTTCTGCCACTATCTCTGTGTTCTTATCCTTTGCATAGCAGCATTGGGTTGATTACATCCATGGATTTTACTTGTTGCTATATACATCTCAGGAATGACAATTACATGTAGCAAGACAGGTGTGAGAGCTGGTAGCAAGACATTGCACCGATCGAGTGTAGTTAACTCGGCATTGAAGCTCATAGCTAGTAGGTGCCTGCAACTTACATTGTGTGTACACTTGTCTCGAGGGATTCATCATTGCCAGCTAGTGGCAAGCTGTGGAGGGAGGGTCACTAGCTAGTTGCTGGTGTGGACTGGAGTTACAAGCAGGTGTTGGAAGGTTCACCTTATTCATAAGTAATATGCATTGCACAGGTAGGTATGCAAAACAAGGTACTGACGGGTTCATTCGAGTATACAGAGAAAGAGATGCCTGCATGACACGGAGGCTCTTTGGTTCCCATCCTGTATCCGAGTCCTATTTTGTGCGATACTCTACAGTTGTGAGGGGCCAAGTATTATAATGGGGTCGCTATATAGTCCCGCAGGTTACAGTAGTCATGACACTCAGTGTCGCACAATTGTCACAAAATCTGGAATGACTACAAATTTATTGTACTCAGACTCTGGGGTTATAATGAAGGCAAGTATTGGCTATAGGCCAGAGCAACGACCTTGCTAATGTGTGCTAAAATGCGCTATCAGTGAAATACCGGGAGTGGCAGATTGTTCCTTTTGTCTACAAGTAGCAACTCACACGTGTACATTGCCTCGCACTCAACCCACATCACTAGAATGCTACTTCGCTGATTCATGTACAGGGAACTACATCTTAATCTTCATCCCACTTTTCTGTATCTAAGATACCACGCAACTAGAATACTACAAAGTCTCCATCGTCATCAATATAGTAACCCGGAGGGATTAGCAACAAGCCCCAGTAGAAGAGATATGGCTACACATGTGACAATGTCAACAGAGTAATTCCTATTCCGGTTGGGGGAATACTAACCTCAAAGGCTGCAGTCCAGTGAAGGATTGCAGCATGTTGGAACGTGGTGTAAGTTGACGTGGATGTATCATACAATCAAACATACATTGGGATAATTATCCATCTCATGAAAAGCAACAGCAGTAAACAGGGGAACGACTGACCAGATGCAAACAAAGGAGCGAGTGATATGGCCAGGGGCCACCTGAAGCCAAGTCGGTACTGGTGTGTCCACATCGCTGACAGGGCTCCAGGTTTGCAGTACTACCAGTGGACTCACCAAGAGATGTGAGTCAAGGTGTCGCCTCTCACTAACCAGTGTGCGTGAAATCCAATAATGAAAACCATGCGGATCCTGTGGCAGTTAAATGAATGAGTGCTTGTAGAGAACGGCTTCATATTTTAAACTAACTTGTGGAAAAAGGTGAACACTCTCACAAAGGAACATATTCCAGGGAATGGTCCTTGGATTCATTGGGTTAGACACCTCATCCGTCCAAAAGATGGATGCTGCAGAAAGAACCTGGTAGGCAAATTAGCATGAGAGATACATGGCTCAACAGACTGCTACCATGGGTGGCACAGCTAATTGTGACATCTCCGCTAACATGTCCAGCCAGTCGGTTAATTCCTCCCAAATAGTGTTGCCGCGACTCGGCTAGGCTCAGCTTCAACTCGGCTATTGCCAACTTGGCGAATGGCTTGACTCCGGAATGGCGTGACTTCATGTGATTCGGCTCGGTCCCTTCCGGCTAGCCGGCCGAGCCGGCTTGAGTCGATGTTTTTATTTGCTAAGCAAATGACCCTAATATGTGTCTAGACTCTAATCTAACTAGCCACATCATTGTTGCAGTGTGAGCCAAATTGTTCTCTGCAATAGTTCTGGTCCCTCTGTTTGTATTGTCACTGTTATAAGCACTTCATAGACCTCTCTCTATAATCAGGTTGTTATTGTTGTACTATTCCTTAGCCTATTCTTGATAAACCACTTCGACACTGTTGGAGGCCACCATGATCTGACATAATCAGCTTTGCTGAGCGCCTTGAGTTGCCTCAAATCCCAGCTGATGGAGTTCAACGTTTCACTCACCTGGACATACAGGACTTCAACATATACTCTCAGAGTCTCAATCTGGCCCTCTTTGCTGAGATGTCCCTTCCTCCCCATGCATTAGAGCAAGCAGTCAGCATTCTACCCATCATTCAATGTCCTGGCATTCCTGCAAGTATGGCAAGCAACTCCGGAAGCTCACCAACATCCTCTGCTGACACCAGCACTACGTCTTGGCCATCAACCCCTGAGCAAGGCTGCAGAGAGGACTTTTCCTACCCTCACACCCTAGATGGGCCCAAAGCCAAGAGAGACCAGTCATCTTTCAATCGCTGCCTTACCATCATCCAAGCCCTTCAAGCTCTGTTAGTTGATTTACAGGTGACTATTGCTACCAGCCAACTCTGCATTCATCTAACCATCCTCAGGTTTTTGACAGTGTTACTTCCACGGATTTCAACAAAATTGTAGCTCTGTCAGCAGAAAATAGAGAATACAGGATATCTGCCAAGTGTGTTTTTCCTGCAGCCATCCTTTGCAGCAGTACTAAGCAGTCAATTTACTGATTAGGCTTGTGCACTTACCCCACCTCAACCAACTTATCGCCATGCCGCCACTCGCGATCCACGAAGTTCCTATACAGCAATTTGCCAGACGCATCAACCTGTTTCTCTGTCAAACCGACCTATCCCTTGAGGATGTTGATCGTGATGATGATCTCATCACCCTCCATACCAACCTCGCAGTCCGGGATGGTGAGGCTACCACCACTATCATCCCAGATCTTCGCCTTGATCTCCGGCCCCCTGGTGGTCTCTCTTTGCCAATCTGGGCAATGGAAAGTGGGTTCAGCTCGACTCCGGTTCAGATGCGCAGTCAACTCAAGGCAGTTGCTGATATCGTCCCTGAGCTGGATGCTGCTTTTCTGGTTTCCATCTGCGAAGCAAAATATACACCTCCCCCCAAATCTATTCCACTGTATACTCTCCAGCCAATCCCTCCATCAGTGTTTGCACCACCCACCCATACCTTGTCATTTGGACCTGTAGTTGTGGAGGGTATAACTTGGATCTCAATCAATTCCATCATGTTCAAGGCTTCCCTCCAGTGCAAGGATGGCCAGCTTAGATTTGGGGAAGGTCCACTATTTGCTAAGGGGGTAAGTTTATTGATGCTGCTGGGATATACAAGAGCTGACCTTCCTTTCAGCACCTATTTCCCGACCTGGAAATGAAGGGGGTTGACAGGTTGCTTGACCTGGCTGCGCAGTGCTTCCTTCAACATGTTGCTGAAATAATGGAAGGTATGCCTGGAGTGGATGCTAGCAGGGTTAGCCAGGTTCAAAGCGCATCACAAACTGCAGCCTTTCCTACACACTGGACCAAGTTCCTACACAAATTGCAGGAAGCTGTCTGGGACACTGCTTATTGTCAATACCATGCATGGCGCTATGACAACAAACCTCAGCGGGACGTGCTGGATTTGGACCCTGGTCCTTCCAGCAAGCGCCTTGCCCTGTCAGAATGAGGGAAAATTGGGCACAGGTGTTCTCTGTGGAAAGGACAGCTAAATGCATAGTGCAGCTTTTTTCATCGTTTCTGTCTTTTCTATTTGAATGAAAAATCACATGGAGTAGCTTATTGCTGGCAAAGGGATATAAGGCTCGCATGCACGGCTCTTTTGCAGTGTACCTTTGACGCCAACTGTATCTCCGAGTCATCAGAGAGTTCCTGCAAGATGTAAGGAAATCTGGATTCAGGGAGGTCAGAGCCGACTTCCCAATATGAGTCCATAAAACCTGGCTACCTGCAATTGAACCTCACAGTTCAGTTCGCTTTGTGGACGCTGTGATAGCGCCTACATCCTGGTACAGACCGTAGATCCCAGCTGTCCCACTGCAAGATAGTGTCAGTTCGCAGCTTCACTGACAAAGTAAAAGAAGACAAACGCGCCCAGTGATGGAAGAGTCGTCAGTTGACGTAGGGTACATCGGCATAGGAGTTAGATTTGTCCCATTGACCTATCCATGTGTAAGCACACCAGACCCTCAAAATGCCTGACAATGGTACGTACCGAGAAGCCTGTCATGCAAATGGCCCAGTAGAAGTATCCCAACGTATTAAATTGTGTGCGAATTAGGGAGAAAGGTACTACTTCATTCCAAACAATATTGCTCGCATTCTGCACGACCGAAACGTCGGTGGCGTGAGGCATGCAAGATCTTGGCTTGCGGCTCCCTGCCATTCTGAGTAGAGAGCGGGTGGTATGAGGATGGATGGTGAATGCATGACCTTGGTGCGAGACTCTATACTGTTAGATGGGAGAGTGACTGATAGGAAGATGGTTGGCACTATGATGATGAATACATGGGACTGACCTTATCGCAAAAGAACACCTGACGTGCAACATGAGGATGCCCGGCACTGCAATGATGAGTGCATGATCTTGACTCTACACCACTGCAAGAAGAGAGATGGATGAGTGACTGGTATGAAGATGGTTGGCACTATGGTGATAAATGCATGGGACTGACCTTGCTGAAGAATGTCCAGTGCCAGCGCAAGACTCTAAGCCATATGGTGCAGGTGTTGAGTAGAGATACAATGCTTGGTGCTATGATGACAAATGCGCGACCTCGGCGAAACTCTGGTATGTACTGTCGCAAGTAGAGAGAGTAAGCAAGCTTGGTACTACGATGACTAGTGACTTCTACTCACAACTTGTGGGTCGCCAAGAGTTGTCCGAGAGTTCCCACGAGACATATGGGTGCAGTGGGAACCCTGGTAATCTGGGGGAGGTCAGCTCCTACTCCTGCTTGGCATGGTTGAAACATTAATCGTTAATCCACGATTCCACAGCAGCCCTTCTTGGATGTAGCGCCGGCAGGTTATGCATAGCAAGCTTGATCTGGCTAGAGTCTTCAACTCCCTGTAGGCGAGCCCAGCAAGGTCGACGGGAAGTGTGAGTTGGGTACTGGGGTGTGCGAATTTCTCACCATTTATAGAAAATGAGTGTTTGGCATTGAGCGCAGAGCTCCACGCACGACGAGCATGCACTGTTCTTCACAGCGCAGGTTCTGTCTGGCCGTCCTGCCTCGTTCAACCCCTCAAATGGATTCTTGCGAGCTGTCTGGATCATCTATCTCCCTATCGATGACAGAAGAAGAAGCATGTACTGTCTACATGGCCCTGGGATGCTTGGAGTCTACTGTGGTGGCTGTGAGCTTGAGAAAAAAGTTGGCCCCACTGCTAAGTATCCAAAGCGGTTCTGAGGAGATTGCTGAGTTTGATAGCTGCATCCCCTGTCAAATGCTGACCGCCGCGCACCCTCCCTCTCCAGACGACAACCCTCCACACCCCGACCCTTCTGTCTGCCCACGAAACGGAAGGGCTTTGCACTTGGATGGACGGTGGAGAGCCAGCAGAGTCTTTGCCAGGACTTCCAATGTGACCTCGCATTCCCTTATCTCTGCCCTAGCCAGCATCCACTACAGTTCCCTCCTGGAAAGTCCAGCATCATGGATTCAATCTGTCAAGGACAATCTGTCCAAGAGCGAGGAGTCTTTTGATGGGAATGACTTAACGTCTATCATCTCGCAATGCCAGGCCTTGAGGGACAAGGAGGTTTCGGGTCAGTTTCTCCAGATGCTGGCATCCATACAGCTTTCCTTCTTGTGTCAAGAGTAAGCAACTTACTTATTCCTCTGACCAGCACTAACTTTAGCAGATTAATCAATGCAGACCCAGGCCCTGAAAAATCCTCAATACTGAAGTTTTATCACTCTCACATTGAGCATTTGAAACACCCCCCAGCCGCTAGGACTTTGCAGGAGTGGCTAGCAGCTGGAGCAAAGTTTACGCGAATCGCTGCTGGAGGGACCATCTACTCCCTACTCATCCTCTCTGGGCTTGGCTTGCGATCGGCTGTAGGCAGGGTGCATGGTTCGGTGCACAGCAATGTGGCTTCAATGTTAAGGCGCCCTCGGTCTGTAGGGGCAGGTGGGTTTCCTTCTATGCTCGTTGCTGCCTTGCTCATCAACTTCCTCAGAGTTGAGCTGTCAAAACTGGTTCTCTATGGTCTCCGAGGGGGTCCGAGATCAGGGGGTGAAGTTAGGTCGAAAGTCCGGAATGTTGGAGTTTAGTACACAACCTTGTATACTAGACTTGCAGAGTTCTGGGGGTCGGATCTATCCAGGAGGTTACTGGAATCAAGTGAGATCGAAGAGTATCTTATTCGATATTCGAACTGAGGTATAACGAAGTATGTACAGGACTTTTATACTACAGAGAACGTTCGAAGGCAATGTCCGGAACAAGCAGACTACCGGAGAGCAATGCGGATGACTGAGGATATTAGTAAGGTATTAGTAAGCTAAGCCGGTAGTCACCGGTCAACCAGAAAGTGGGGCAATTAGTCATCAAGGCTAGAACAGTAACTGAAAACGAAGTGAGGGAAACTATTACTAAACATAGAAACTATAAACGGAACAAAGGGCAAAGAACAAGAATAGGACAGAGTGCCGTCACGGAACGGAGTACCGAAGGCCTAGAACTTAGCTAACACTATCCGGAGTTCAACCCAGACAGTAGTCACGTGTCATGGATGTGACAGTATCCCCCTCTTAGGGCCAAGCCCTTGAGGCATTGAGCTGATTATCATACACATGGAGTTTTCGAAGTCCGTATTGTCTGAGCTTGAAAATTTTCACGGAGTGAAGACTCAATGGAAATCTCTCTAAGTCTAATCCCATAGCTACCCACCCTCCATGTCGTCCTCAGCCATTCGCCCGCAAACGATCGTACCGTGGGAGACGGCTCTCCCGGATGAGCTAGAAGACAAGCCAGGAGATACTGTAGCGGTCAAAATGGTGAAGTTTGACGAAAGACAACGCTGCCAACGTCTTGCTCTCCAAAGAGAGCTCGAGGCCGAAGAACGGAGGATGGCCAAAGAGGCCGAGAGGGTCCATAAGGAGCAGGAGGCCGAGGCAAAACGAATCAGGGAGTTGGAGGCCAAGCGTAGACGGCTTGAAGAAGAGACGAGACGGAATCAACAGGCAGGAGGTTCCTCGGTGAGTAGCACAAAACATTGCACGAAAATCCATATTGACACTTCAGAAATCCCAGCAGGTCCCAGCTTCGACTGGAAAGGCCATTGAAAGGCCTACCAGGTGCAGTATGTGCACCAAAGCCGGTGAGGAGTGTAAACCCGGAACTGGATGCAGCAAGTCTTGCGTCCGGTGTCAAAAATTAAAGGCTAAGTGCGACCTGACTACTCGGACGACGGATATGGAGAAAAGGCCAGTAGAAGTAACGTCCCCCCGTGGTGGAGAGAAACGGAAACAACACCGAAAATCGAAGGCATTGACCGAGGTGATCGTAGATGTGGACGATGGAGATGATGAGGCGATGGAGGACACCCCGGATGTCGAGATGGTGAGTCATCCTCGGGTTCTGAGGACGTTGCCGCCATGGAAGGACTCTGTGGCCGAGGTACTCGATAGGAGACTAGGGGAGGTCGTGAAACTGTTGCAGAAGAATAATACCGCCATCAAGACTCTGGCCAGAGACGTCCAGGATCTGTCAGGAGTTTTGGAGGAGTCATTCGAGGCTCTGAAAACTGCGATGATGGCCTTGGTGAGCCAGGCTCAAAATGCCAAGGAGGTCTAGTATCATTTTGTCATTTGTATTTTTGTTTTTAGCATGTCTTTTCCCCCCCCATCCGAATATATTTGTTTTTTTCTTTTCTGAGTCTTTTTTCTTTTTATGACGGAGTTTGTATGTGTGAACAGATAGTGTGAAGTCTTAAGAAGACCGAGTGACAGATTCCAATGGGCCGGGTTTTTCTGGGTAAGTGTTGTGAAAGTCCGTGATGAGGTCGACGGCATGTTCTAGTTCTGTAGCTACCAGCCAGGACGTTTCTTCGTCCGTGCCTTCGTAGCCTGCCCATTTGACCAAGTATAACAATGGACATTGACGCCTACAACGGTCCAACTTGGAATCTAAGATTTGTTCGATTTCATACTCGGGTTCTCTGTCGACTTCGACAGGTGGGGGTGGTGGCTGGATACGATTAGGAATGACGTTCGGAGTTGCTAACTCCAGTTGGGAAACATGGAAGACAGGGTGTACAGACTTCATAGAGTCGGGTAGACGGATTGTAAACGATAAGGAACCAACACGTGCAATAATGGGATATGGGCCTAAGTTCTTTTCTGAGAGTTTCTTGGATGGTCTGGTAGACCTGAAGTACTTGGCCTTGACATAGACCAAATCTCCGATGTTAAAGTCCAGTGGTGGGGATCTCCTAGCATCAGCTGGACCTTGGTATCTCCTTTGGGCTTCTGCCATTTCTTCACGCAAGTATGCATGCAGCGAATCTAAGTCCACTGTATAGTCCCTTGCTCTAGAAGACGTGAGATCTCTCTCCGGATAAACGGTTACATTGGGGTGATATCCCTTGTTGGCAAAGAAAGGAGAAACTCCGGTAGTGGCACTCGGAGTGTTGTTGTATGAAAACTCCGCGAGTGGTAGCAGTTCAGACCAGTTGTCTTGTTGGTAGTTGCAATATACCCAGAGGTACTGCTCTAGTGTCTGGTTAGTCCATTCTGTTTGACCGTCACCTTCAGGATGATATCCTGATGTGAAGTGGAGCTTCATGTCTAATGCCTTGCCTAGGGATCGGAAGAAATGTGACACAAACTCCGTGCCTTGATCCGAGGTCACATGGGATGGTACTCCGTGCTTGGAGAACACATGGAGCAGAAAGAGTTGTGCCAGCTGTGGGGAAGTGATGGTATCGTTGGTGGGGATGAATATAGCTTGCTTGGAGAGATGATCCACTACAACCAGTATGGAAGTATAGGTTCTGGAGTTTGGTAGTTGTTCGATGAAGTCCATGGATATAGAATTCCACGGTCTTTCCGGAACTGGTAACTGTTTTAGCATACCATACGGTCTGTGTCTTGGAGTCTTAGCTCGTGCGCAAGCTGTGCAGGATTTGATGTAGTCTTTGATGAAGGTATGGACACTTGGCCAGGTATAATCACAACGGACGAGCTCGAGTGTACGATTTTGTCCGAAGTGACCAGCCAAAGGGTGGTTGTGTTTGTACCGGAGTACTCGTAGTCGTAAGTCATCGACATCCGGTGTAGGGAATGGTTTTTCCCTACCAGGGGATTTTATTTTTATTCTTTGTTTCTTATATTTTAACTTGCTTTTCCAGTTATTATATCTTGAAATATAATCTGTAGGCTACCTCAGTAGGCTGTGAACTACTCAGTAGATTACTGTACCTGTAGGCTACTACAGGATGTCAGTAAGGAATATACTGTGAAATAGATGTGCTTACCCTCAGTAGGCTGTGAACTACTGAGGGAATAGTACCAGAATGTACTCTAAGTGTACGCTCTAAGTGCTTATGTAAGCAACCAAAAATGCGCACCATAATAAGTATCACACAGGGGTGATTCAATCTCCAACACACCCCCTGAAGCTCCACTGTGTGATAAGTAGACTGCAGAAAAATATAACTCAAATGAATGTATACTCAATAATAAATCCAATAAACGAGTGTGCAAGCTTCTGCTAGTAGAGCTTCGAGTCCATGTGAGTACGGGCGATGTTTGGTCGTGTTTGATGCGCCGCGTTGTTGCAACTTCCATTTCGGGAATCCGTTTGCTGTGCGCTCGTCCTCTGCCTTGTGCCGCTGCTGCGAGGCAGCCGTTTCGAATAACAAGGGTTTGTCAACACTGCGAGTATGTTCGGGGGGTATCCCATGTCGCCAGTAAGTATTAGCAACATTCCAGAGGGTTCTCGCAAGCTCGCGAGGTGGCAGAATGGGAATGGTGAGTATGGAGGCATTTCTGCCTCTCGCTTCGGCATTGCGGACGTTTCGCAGGTCGGTTTTGATCCTGCCACGTCGGCGTGGGTCCCTGATGGTCCCAGGAGGATGCGAGAAGTCGTTTCGAGTGGGTTTGGATGGCGCAGGTGAGCCGTTTGGTCGTTTTGTTTCTAGCTTTCCCTGCTGACTCCTGATATCAGCTAGCATCGATTTTTTGATTCTATGCGAGTTGGCGAACTCGTCGCTAACTGTGCCATCACCCCCTCCACCGGTTTCCTTGGTCTTACCAGGCTCCTTTGGTCGCATTTCTGAAAGAGGTAGGTTTCCTCGCATTTCGCTCGTTTTGGTGTTAATGGCCCTTATCCCTAGCTTCGTCATCTTCGATTCAACACCAGCACCTTGCTGGGGTCCTCCCGCAGTGAAGGTAATTCGCTTTTTAGATGTCGAGAGAGGTAGAAGAAGCCGCATGGGGCCTGCACGAGTGTGGTAGGCGTTTTGCCTCATACGAGTACCACTGACGCTTTCAGTGCTCGATTTCAATCTTCCACGTCGACGGGGTACCCTGTAGGGTCTAATGACATGCCCAGTACACTTTGGAAGTGGTGTGGGTGGTGCAGGTGAGTGGTCCAGTCGTTTTGCCTTGCACTTGGTATCCTGACCTCTATTTCCAGTCGGCATTGATTTCCTGACTCGGTGTGAGTCGGGGCATCCACCACCAGCTCCATCATCATGCCAATCACCACCCTTCAACTTGTCTGGCTCCTTCGGGGTTGGTTCTGACACGGGTAAGACGAAATCTGTGCTCGTAGCACTATGGGTTCGTGTTGGTGCATACTTCACTGATGTAGGGCTTTCGATTCGCGAGGTAGGAAGTTCGTAGTGAGTGGTGGGCGGATCGGGTACGTTGGCAATGGTCTCGTTGTCCACCACGAGGCACTGACTGTCTTCGATAGGCATTTGCTGTCGTACACCGGCCTGTCCAACAGCATTGCCCACCGAGTCGAGAGTCTTAGAGCTCGACTCAGGTAAGTCTCGGCTCTCCGCAGCCTCGTCACTTGCCCACTGACTGCCCTCACCAGGTGCATCGAGTGCGTTCGTGCACTCATCTAGCATTTCCGAGTCCGCAGCCCCAACTTCAACCAAGGGTAGGTAGTCCACCTGCTGCGCGTCTATGATCTCCGTCTCGGGTTCTAAGTGCCCAGCCGTGATCTCGGCGCAGTCGCTAGGACTGTCCACTAGTTCACTTTGACTACCAGGTGAGTATTCTGGCTCGTCATTGCTGTTGCAAGTGTCCTGAGCAGTCTCGCCAGCTGCGTCTTGCTCGGGCTGTGTGTCGCACCATGGCACAGCTTTGTCAACAACCTTTAGGCTTTCTGGTCTCGGAATTGGGCCATAGCGATTTTCGAGGTAGGCGAAAGTCTCGTGAGGAGTTTCTAAATGCATGATGAGCATTAGAACAGAGTCGGGTATGCCGGAAATGATAAGGTAGTGGGCCATAGCAGCCCGCTGTTGCCATGCGTCGTCAGCAGTTCTCCAGACTGTGACAGCTTCTCGTTCCTTGTCGGTTTGTGGTGTCCAACCATCACCATCTCCCTGTAGTAAACTTGGATGTGTAGGTCGTGTTTCAGACCCTTCGAGGTAACCCATTAAGTCGTCTTCTGAGATAGCCTTCAGCACCCAACTACCATAGGTGTGCCAGTTGCAGCCATCTGCTGCGAGTTCGGGTTCCATAGTATATTCCAGT
Organism: Pisolithus microcarpus; assembly: GCA_024613185.1. Taxonomy (NCBI): domain Eukaryota; kingdom Fungi; phylum Basidiomycota; class Agaricomycetes; order Boletales; family Pisolithaceae; genus Pisolithus; species Pisolithus microcarpus. Next base: position 497,870 of record JANFAI010000002.1, on the reverse strand, counting down.
TACTTTCGAGTACTAGAGTCGTTTCGTAGCAAGTTTGAGTAGTCTCAACTGGGTTATGCCTACAAGGAAAATTTTCCGCGCTAGGCGGGGCTCATAACCTCTTGAAATATAATCTGTAGGCTACCTCAGTAGGCTGTGAACTACTCAGTAGATTACTGTACCTGTAGGCTACTACAGGATGTCAGTAAGGAATATACTGTGAAATAGATGTGCTTACCCTCAGTAGGCTGTGAACTACTGAGGGAATAGTACCAGAATGTACTCTAAGTGTACGCTCTAAGTGCTTATGTAAGCAACCAAAAATGCGCACCATAATAAGTATCACACAGGGGTGATTCAATCTCCAACATTATATGTTTATTACTTTAGTGCGAGGTTTTATTGCTTAGTCAGCCATTTTTATTACCCAGCATGTACTTACCTTTCTAACAACAAGTAACAATGAAGTTCCGAGTGTTAGGGGTTCGAGTTCGAGTTCGAGAAGGCTTCGAGTTGCCTTCTTCAGTGTCCAGACAGTCCCAGACGGCCTCAGACGTCCCCCATCAGACAGCTCTCCCTTCCAGGCTATAGGAGCCCCTTTGGAAGACCTCCCCTTTCAGATCACTGCTCATCCCCAGACTCACTTCAATCTTTCTCTTCATCTGGAGCCCACCGCGAGGGGGCTGTTTGCTTGGTAATCTCCACTTCTCCCCTACCTTCGAGCTTGCACACGCGATTTCTCAAGAACCGACGCGCCTTACCTCTCGCCTTTCGAGACTTTGAATCTACTCGACGAGAGCTTTCGGACGATACCTTTTTCGACGCGTACGCTTCAGCGGTTCTGGAGATATCCCTCTTTTTGTGGAGAAAGGCTCAGTTGGACGAATTTTGGCATAACTCGGGTTTGGGTGCGCGTATCCTCTCGTTTCCTTGATCTCCCAGCACCCCTAGACGTCCTCTACCACGCCCCAAAGTTTCGTAGCATCGCGTCCAGTGGTTCTTCGTCAACGCACTGCTGTCCTCCCCCTCTGCCACAGCCTTGCTCCCTGGCACCTCCCTCGCGTTTTCGAGCCGTTTTGAGTTGTAGGATCCCTTTCTCCGTCCCCTAGAGTCAGTTGAGAGCCCCCTTCGAGACCCCCTAGTCGCTTCGAGATCCCCAGGCGCTTCAAGATCCCCAGACACTTCGAGACCCACAGACGAGTATCGAGCCCCCCTTCGAGACGATTTCGAGACATAGCCGTTCACTTAGACGCATCCACGTTCGTTCGTAGACGTATCCAGACGTATCCAGACGTATATCAGTCGTTTTCTGCGCGTTCTTGCAGTCGAGCGAGGCTGCAAGTTGAGAGTCGAGTCTTCGAGTCACACACGGTGACTAATTTCATTTTTCTCTTCGTTTCAGTGGTCGAGGCCACTTCGTGACGTGTATACAAGACCCCAGTGATACCCTGTGGACGTTTGAGGTCGCATCGAGGCGACCTGACCCTTCGTTTACCCCCTTCGAGGCTACTCACAGACACAAGGGTGTCTGTGGCTCGTTTTCTGTGCCCTACTACCACCTATAGTTGGTTTGTTGCGAAATACATATTCGTTTTTTTTAGTTGCATCCACTGCTCAGTATGGAGAGCACATATCGAAGGTCTCGAAGCCAAGTCAAAGGCCTACGAGCATTCTCGGGATACATGCGAGTTTCGGGAGCCCCATCATCCTTGCCCTCGATCAGGTACCAGTCAAGTTCCCCTGTGGAGTATTCTCGGTCTCGCTCTAGAAGATGCTCCCAGGGAAGCTCGAGCACGAAGCTTCACCCTCGTTTCCCCTTCGAGCCATCCCCTCGAACCTCGAAGTACCCCCCTCACTCGCGCGAGCTCGCCTCGAGCAGCTCATCCCCTCTCCGAGTCACCAATGCAGGCTCGTGGCACCCTGTGGTTCGTCCACATAGGTGTGACCACGGTTGGCAGGCTGGTGACTCGCCTTTGAACCCACTTCGTAGCTCGAGAGAAGATCGAGACTCGTGTTGGCGACCACCTCGTGACCCCAGTTTGATCTCGAAGCAGTGCCTTCGACCTAGTGAGCCTTCAATACCCCCCTCAAACCTCTTTCCTCGCCTCGAAACACCTTCGAAGACCCCCTCGAAGCTTTCCTCCCCCCTTGAGACTCATCCAAAGCCACCCTCGCACCTCAAGTCACCCCAAGGTACCTTGTTCCTCCTTCGAGAAGCCTCGACTTCGACGTCGAAGCCTGCCCCTGCTTCCTTCGAGTCGCGTTCAAGAGCATCAAGTGGTTTGTTCCCTCTTCGAGAGTATGCAGGTTCGAGCGAGCCATCCCCTGGCCTTCGAGAGGCATCGAGGCACCGAGTGCAGCCTCGAAGGTATACCTTTTGTTTCTTCTGTGGTCGAGATGGACATATTCGAGCTCGATGCAGGGTCTGCAGCTCGTATCTAGCTGCAGGCAGGTGTAGGATCGTTCGAGGACGAGTTGTACTACCTACAGGTGACGAGATCCCTCGTGAGGCACTCGGGCGCACCCTACAAGCTCAATTGGATTCCTGGGCTGTCACTCGAGGCCCAGATAGGCTAGCTGAACAGGTACCATTTTCCCCATCGAGCTCCGAGTCAACCCAGCCCCTCATCCGCTCTCGAGTCAATCCCGAGACTATCCTGGAGCGCCTTTGGAGTTTGAGAGCCCCTACATCCCCTTCGAGAGCAAGCCAGTCACCTTCGAGCACCTCCCAGACCCTCGATAGGAAGCTTCGAAGCTTCGAACTGAGCCCAAGTCGAATCCCAAGGCTCATTACAGCCTCTCGAAGGTTCGTTCCACCCTCACGAGCCCCTCCTGTCCCCTTCTAGTCAAGCACCTCCCCCAAGTCACATTTCGAGGCCAGTCCAGTCTCGAGCTCAGTCTCGCCTTCGACCCCCGCTATGCTCGTTGGGGAGCACCCAACCTTCGAGACCTTCGAGGTACCCTCCAACTGCCTCGACCCACCTTCGATGCCCCTTGAGGTACCTTCAGGTGACTTCGAGCCCCTTCGAACCCCTTCGAGACTGCCTCGAGGCTCCTTCGAGCCACTTCCGAGCCACTCTTGGACTTCGAGGACCTTCGGATACCTTCGAACCATGTCCCCCCTTCAGCTGAGTAGTATCTTTTTCTTCTTTTATATGGTCTATTTCGTTTTCGAGTTCGCAATTTTGCATTTCGACTTAGAGTTTTTGTTTCGAGGAAGATACCCCTGCCTCGCTATATGATACAGCTCGGTACGTGATGACTGGGGACAGTCACTGTCTAAAGCCACCCTCGGATGTAGGGAGGGAAGCCTCCCTACTAGGGGAATTGTTTTATTTCACTGTTTTTACCTACTGATTTGTCTTATGTTTTTATTCTACCTTTTACTTACTAAAAAAAAAAACAACCATTACCAGAGACAGAGTAAGACGGAATTCCGAGCCCGAGGGCCTCGGAATATTTGTTCTCCCTTATCAGACAGTTGTTAGATGTTATCTTGGTTTTCCTTGGGACGTCTAGGGCGCGTTTCCAGTCTTTTCTACTCTCCTTGACTCTACCAGGCAACTCCAGTCCCCTTGGGTCGAACTGACCCCACCATTCCAAAGGGAGACCCACAGGCATCTCCCCCCACTCTCATTTACCTGAGTTTACACCGGGACGTAGATGCGACCATCTAGACGTAGTAGTCCGTCTTCATCGACTTGCCAGCAAGGATTGGAATGGTCTGAGAGGTGAAGTTTACTAACAGTGTCTGACTGTAGGGCGGACTTGATGTCAGCATGGAGTTGCTCAACATCCATGATCATGCTAGCGCATAGTACTGGAGTTTCGAGGTATGTGGCCCTTAGCAAATTCAAGAGTTGTTCAGAGGTGAAGACAGGGCAGAGATTCTGGGGATTAGCTTGGGCAAAGTCCTTATCCCCCTCTTTGGGGTAGACGTCCCATCGTCTAGTCAGGGAGTCAGGCTTAGCTCCGAGTTTCCCAGGGCGGAAACGAATGATCATATTGAACTGGGAGAGGTACTCGGACCAGTGTGCTTGATGCCTGGTCAAGACCTTGGAAGTGGAAAAATACTTGAGATTCTTGTGGTCCATGACAACGTCCACTGGGAATGCAGGTCCTTCAAGGTAGTGACGCCAAGTCTGGAAAGCTTCGTGAATTGCCAACAGCTCCTTGTCATGGGTGTCATAGTTCAACTCCGGAGCGGTCAGAGTCCGTGAATAGAAAGCCACTGGATGGATCTCTCCGTCTGGGCATGTGATGGACAAGATGCCAGCTACTGCGTAGTCTGAAGCATCTGTTTTGACCGTGATTGGAACTCCGGGTTGGAAGTGGGTAAGGATAGGGGCTGTGGAGAAAGCTTCCTTGAGGCGATTGAAAGAGGTCCGACAAACTTCAGAGAAGTCCCAAGGGGCATTCTTTCATGTGAGATGAGTAAGGGGCACCACTATATCCGAGTAGTTACTGATAAATCAATGGTAAAAGTTGGCAAAGCCAAGGAAGGACTGAATGTCCTTTACTTTACGAGGTTCAGGCCAATCTCGGATGGCCTTAACCTTATCCTCGGACATTGTTAAACTGTCTGGAGATAAGAAGAATCCGAGGTATTCGATGGACTCGGAGTGAAACTTGCACTTCTCTGGTTTGGCATAGAGACTGTGCTCCCGGAGTCTGTGAAGAACCTCGCGAACATGTTTTTTGTGGTTTTTTATATCGTCAGAGTAGATAAGAATGTCGTCCAGGTAGACAACGACACATACATCCAATAGGTCCGCAAAGATGGAGTTGACAAAGCGTTGAAATGCTGCAGGTGCATTGGTAAGTCCAAATGGCATGACAAGCCACTCATAGGACCCATAACAAGTCCGGAAAGCCGTTTTCCATTCATCTCCATCGGCAATGCGCACTAGATGATAAGCATGGCGCAGGTCGATTTTAGTGTAGACTTTAGCACGGCTAGGAGAGTTGAGTAAGTCTGAGATAAGTGGGAGTGGGTAGCGATCTTTCTTTGTGATTTTATTGAGACCCCTGAAGTCAACACAGAGTCGGAGTGAGCCATCCTTCTTTTTGATGAAAAGGACAGGTGCAGCATGGGAGGAAGATGTGGGGCAGATAAAGCCAGTAGTAAGATTCTCATCGATGAAAGTCCGGAGAGCAGACAGCTCAACCAGTGAAAGGGAGTAGAGGGTTCCCAGCAGTGGGGTAGTTCCTTCCTCTAGTTCTATCTTCAGATTGAATTCCCGGTGAGGTGCAAGGGTAGAAGCCTTGGCTTTACTAAACACATCAGCAAAGTCATGATAGTCCAATGGAACCGATGATAAGTCTGGTGTGTCCTGCACAGAGGCAGCCCGGAGTTTAGGGGAGTCTTGTGGACGAACTTGGAGGGAGAACTGGATTGAGCCATCTAACTTACAAGCACAGACATAAGCTGCTGCGTTGATTAGAGAGATGTGTGGTGCTCGAAGGCCAGGTGGAGTAGAGTAGTCAACCGAATCAAGGGGTGCGGACAAGACAGGTGGAGAGTCCGGAAGGGACTCTTCGGAGTTTCCTGGAGAAGACTCCATGTCAGAGGGTGACGTCGGTGCTGGCAAACGAGGTGCAAGGTCTCAGAATTTAATACTGCTCAATACCCAATCAATCGACAGATTGTAGCAGGTGAGCCAGTTATGCCCAAGTACTATCTTGCACTCCGAATCCAACGGAGTTACATAGCAGGTTATCTCGGTGACATCTCCGGAAGGAAAGTGGGTGATGAGGTTGGAGGCTTTAGTGATTGAAGTCGTAGTCGTACCGTTGAACAGACGAAGAGCGAGAGGCGGAACATCATACGTGGAAAGATTGTGTTTATTGACAAAGTCCGAGTCTATGAAACAATGGGTAGAACCTGAGTCTATTAGGGCTGGAAATCTCGGAGTATCATAGGAGTCAAGAGATACGAAAGGCTTTAGGGATCTTGGGTTTGAAAGAGCGGATGCATTGAGGTGTGCCTCCATAGGTGCACAGTCGGTGTCAACGCAACTCCCAGGCTGTGTGGAGTTCTGAGAGCTGCGCTCTATTTTTTTGCCTCAACAGAGACAGTTGGTTTGGCTTCCGACTCGGTTGCTGTAGCTACACGGACTTTAGCTGCACGAGAAGTCGACCTGGGACACTCCTTAGCCTTATGTCCAGCGTTTCTGCAGAACATACAAAGGTTCTGGTCGAAACGCCTCTTTCTTTCGGCTGGAGTCAACTTTCCATCTTTTCCGAGTTTGTTGGAAAGGCCAGAGGGTTGTCCGGAAGACTGCTGATTCTGAGGTTTAGGAGTCAAGGTAGACGGAGTGGGGGTGTTGGTACTAGCTGGAGTATTTCCACCGGATTTCTGCTTGTCTCCTTTACTGGAGTTTCCTTTATTACCGGTGTTGTTGCTGGAACTTCCTCCAGAAGACTTGGTCTGACGAGCGACCTCATCCTTGCGTTCCCAATAGCGCGCATCAATCTCCTGGGCTAGTGCGTGTAGCCCATACAAAGTATTTGGCTTGCCAACCCTACTGATTTCGTCCTTAATACGATCCGGGAGTCCGGAGTAGAATAAGTGACAAAGGGCACCATCTCCATAGCCTCGGACTTGGGAGGCTAGGCGATTGAAGTCCACCACATAGCGATTGACGTGATGGGTTTCTTTCATGTGGAGGTGGTCTAGTTGGTGTTTGGCATCAGCAACAGGGTCGTGAGGTCCAAAGGTGGTCTGGAGCTCTGCTACGAAATCCAACCAACTGTCCATCCAGAGGGGACGGTCAGCTGGATCTCCGGTGTTTTTAGGAGGTCAGGCTCGAACCATTCAAGGGCCATGCCCTTGAGGTACGACTGAGTGAACGTGACCTTGTTCCTATCTTGGCGGAAGGCTCTGGGACAATCTTGGAAACACAATTCACATTGGACCAAGAAGGTCCGGAGTTTATGTGGTTCAGTGCCATCAAAGGTGTCAGGTTCTCAGACTTTGGCCCTAGAAGACGATGTATCATCAGGGTGTCGAGTGGAGTGTGATAGACAATCAACAGCTGTTGCCAGATTCTGTAAGACTGCCAGCTGGGGGTCTAAGTCTTCTGGTGCATCGACGAAAGGGTCGTTGTTGTCCTCGTCGTCTTCATCGTTGTTATGAGGGTCATCATCGCCGGGGTCATCACCTCCGGGATTATTACCATCGGGTTCGTCTCCTCCGGGAAAGTCTGGGGTTCGATGGATAGTGGTGGCAGAACGTCTGCTGGACGAACCAGCTCTAGGGGTAATTGGGGAAGGGGTTCCTCTGGCGGAGAAACTTCGGAATTGACTGACGGACGGTGGAGGTCGTTGGTTGCTAGCCAGCGCGATACGAGCGCTTGACTGGTGAAGGTCACTTACAGCGGCCTGCTCCAAAGCTTCCGCTGCGAGGGAACGAGAGCAAAGTCGAGTGGTCATGGTCATGGGAATATGAGTGGGTGAACTCGTGCAAGTATGAGTTTGAATATACTGTCAAAACCGGTTTGCTACGGTCTCCGAGGGGGTCCGAGATCAGGGGGTGAAGTTAGGTCGAAAGTCCGGAATGTCGGAGTTTAGTACACAACCTTGTATACTAGACTTGCAGAGTTCTGGGGGTCGGATCTATCCAGGAGGTTACTGGAATCGAGTGAGATCGAAGAGTATCTTATTCGATATTTGAACTGAGGTATAACGAAGTATGTACAGGACTTTTATACTACAGAGAACGTTCGAAGGCAATGTCCAGAACAAGTGGACTACCAGAGAGCAATGCAGATGACTGAGGATATTAGTAAGGTATTAGTAAGCTAAGCCGGTAGTCACCGGTCAACCAGAAAGTGGGGCGATTAGTCATCAAGGCTAGAACAGTAACTGAAAATGAAGTGAGGGAAACTATTACTAAACATAGAAACTATAAACGGAACAAAGGGCAAAGAACAAGAATAGGATGGAGTGCCGTCATGGAACGGAGTACCGAAGGCCTAGAACTTAGCTAACACTATCCGGAGTTTGACCCGGACGGTAGTCACGTGTCACGGATGTGACATGAGCCAGCTAATCCTGCAGCGAGTCATACCGACAGTAGCACGAATGCGAGAAGAGCTACCCCTCCGGCTAGACATAGGGGGCACTTTACTGGACTGTACCTCCCTCAGGGAGTCAGACCTTGCTCTTGGTCGCCTGCAAGCTAAGTAAGTCACCGTGATGTTTTTGAGCAATAGTGAGTCAACAGCCTCAGGGAATTGAAGCTACCTAGCCAGAGCAGTTCTGCATGGCGAATATGCAGTCCTGTTTACCCTGAAGACGGCCAGTGCCTTTCCATCTCCAGAATTGTATCGTCTTACTTGGTACCCAGTGCTACCAGCGATAGCACTTCTGCCCTTCCTGCTATGCCCGACACTCAGCCTCAGCAGGCTTTATTGGCCCCACCCAGCTTCAATGTAGATACCATCAAGACAACTTATAGTCGCTTCCACCCTACCAACACCTACTTTTCTGCTCGACATGACCGACAGGAAAATGCTGTTTGGACTGAGTCTCATCGCCGGAATGCAGAGTTGGGCAGCCCAGCACAAAGTGTCCAAGAACTTAGAAAGCTGGCATGTGTTTCTAAATGCATACGAAGTCTAAATTTGCTGACACGAACTGCAGCTACAAGATTTTTACCCTGGTGGACACAAGTCGCTAGAGGACTTGTACATTCGCATCCCCATGACAGCTGTTGATAGGTGAGAGGTATCATTTTCAGCCAGAAACTTGCCACGTATGCTGATGTGCCTACCGATAGTGGCCTAGAACTGCAGAATGATGACGGCTCTCTGATGGCTTTCGTTTGCACAGCCATGCCCAAGGACTTGAAAGACCTGCTCTATCCTTCGCTGGTTGCTTGCCTTGACAGTCCTGACTTATTCAGCATTTGGCTACCTTCTCCTGCAAACGAGAATCCACCTCAGCCATTTGACTGCCTCCACTTCAGCTGGTATAACAGATACACCACCAAGGTATGCTATTTGTGCTCAACCTAGAGCCCCTTCTTGCTCATGTACACAGGGCAATGACGCTCCAAGCAATGTTCATCCCTATGAGCTCCACCTTGGCAACTCGAGAACTAATGTGTGGCAGATGCTACCCTACACTTCCAGTGACATGGCAGAGTATGGGCAGCTCTTTGACAGACTGGTACAAGCTTTCCAAGATGTTTTTCTGTGGATCGGAAGTGTGGTAAGGCATTTACCCTTTGATACGGCTGAAATAATGCTTGGCATGCTCCATTAGCTCCGGGTGCACCTCCCAGAGGCAGAGTACAGTGCGCTGGTGCAAGTAGCAGAGAGCCTTCCAGGGAACGTCGTTTCTCATGTGGAGCCATTCATCTCACTGGTCATGAATATCAACGTTCAGACTGCAGCACACCGCAATCGCTTCGATAAGAATCTTTGCTTAGCACTGGCCATCGGTGACTTCTCTGGGGGGGGCTTAGTGCTCAAGGAGCAGGGGCTGGTGCTGGAATTACAGAATGGAGACTTCGCAGTTTTTCGCTCCAGTGAGGCAACACACTTCAACCTGGACTATGTTGGAGTGCGGGTGACCTTCATCATGCAAACTGATGTTGGATTTGACAAGTGGACTGTGGAACGAAATGGCTGGGGCCACAGCAGCTATTTCTGTTAACAATTTCAAGTGTGTATTAGGTCTTGCTATAGTCATCTATGGTCAGCACATGCTGGCAGGGATTGAGTTCTAATTATCTGTTGGAGATTGAATCACCCCTGTGTGATACACTATTTTGGTGCGAGTTTCACATGCTTACATAAGCCCTTAGAGCGCACTTTACAGTACACTTTTGGTACTATTCCCTCAGTAGTTGAGTCACTACTGAGGGTAAGCATACATATTCTTCATACTAGACTACTTACTGATACCTTGTAGCTGCCTACAGGTACATTGAATATACTAGTAGTTGAGTCACTACTGAGGCTGCCTACAGGTACATTGAATATACCAGTAGTTGAGTCACTACTGAGGCTGCCTACAGCCCTTTCCAACATTATCTGCCGCTGAGGCACTGGTGGACTACCTGAGGTATTCACAGCCTGCAGCCCTTGCAGCCTAGCGCCAGTTCCAAGCCCCGCCGCAGGCCCGCTGAATCTCCCACGGTTTCTCAACTTGGGCTCGCATCCGCCACAGCCTTGTTCACATCCTGCTGTGTTGCTATGCTGGGCCCAGCTCCAGTCCGAGTGGATGGTCAGTTCAGGCTAGGAAAACATCTGGGCTCAGATTCGTATGGTAAGCCCTTGCAGTGGTTTCACAGGCGATGCTCAAGAGCTCAGGAAAAAAATACTTCTAGCTACTGTATATAGCGCTGTCAACATCATCAACCGCAAGGTGCACGCCATCAAGCTCGAACTATGTGTCAATGGGGAATCGTCTGTTGAAAGAGAGTACTGTATTTTGAAGGAACTCGAGGGAGGGCTGGGAGGAGAGGGCATTCCACACGCACACTGGTTCGGCAGAGAGTCCACCTATGATGCCTTGGTTCTTGATCTCCTGGGGCCGTCGCTGCATGACCTGCTTTTGCAATATCAAACATTTAGTCTGAGCACTGTCATTGCCCTTGCAGATCAGCTGGTATGTGCTAGATATATTGATCTGGATGCCCAACTAATGCTTGCTAGGTGTCTCGTTGTCAAGACCGGTTCTCTACGGTCTCCGAGGGGGTCCGAGGTCAGGGGGCGAGGTTAGGTCGAAAGTCCGGAATGTCGGAGTTTAGTATACAACCTTGTATACTAGACTTGCAGAGTTCTGGTGGTCAGATCTATCCAGGAGGTTACTGGAATCGAGTGAGATCGAAGAGTATCTTATTCGATATTCGAACTGAGGTATAACGAAGTATGTACAGGACTTTTATACTACAGAGAACGTTCGAAGGCAATGTCCGGAACAAGCGGACTACCAGAGAGCAATGCGGATGACTGAGGATATTAGTAAGGTATTAGTAAGCTAAGCCGGTAGTCACCGGTCAACCGGAAAGTGGGACGATTAGTCATCAAAGGCTAGAACGGTAACTGAAACCGAAGTGAGGGAAACTATTACTAATCATAGAAGCCATAAACGGAACAAAAGGCAAAGAACAAGAATAGGACGGAGTGCCGTCACGGAACGGAGTACCGAGGACCTAGAACTTAGCTAACAATATCCGGAGTTCGACCCGGACGGTAGTCACGTGTCACGGATGTGACACTCGTCTTGAATACATCCACTCTCGTGGCTACATTCATGGAGACATCAAGCCCCAGAACATCCTGATGGGACTCGGTGACCAGGGCAGCACAGCATTTCTTGTAGATTTCGGGGTCGCCAAACAGTATCGCAACTCAGCAACTGGAGACCACATCCCTTTCCGCAGCGCTCATCGTCTTACAGGCACCCCTGCATTCGCCTCTGTCAACAGCCATATAGGAGCAGAATTGGGCCGGCGTGATGACCTGGAATCCCTCTGCTACGTGTTGATCTACTTCCTGTGTGGATCCCTTCCATGGCTGGACAACAGTCGCAGGAAGTCAGCCTCACTCATACTGAAGCTGAAACGAACAACCCCAGTTGAAGTGCTGTGCAGAGGGATCCCAGGCGAATTCAGGACCATCCTTGTATATGTGTGTTCACTATCCTTTGCAGAAACACCTGCCTATGACTACATCCAATCTATCCTTTCCTGTCTCTGCAAGGGTGGCTCTCCAGCAGAAACATCATCTGATTTCAGTCGACCACCCATCTCTTCATGCCCCCTTCCAGCTCCCATGCCAGTGCTGGCTGTAGCCAACTCTCCGCTGTCCAAGTCGAGGTCAACAGCCCAGATGAAAACCCCGAGGCGAATGTAAGCTAGTCTTATGATTTGAACTAATCAATAAGCTAATACGTTTCTGCCTATAGAGCAAATATGTAGTATTCATGTACCTGTATATGTATACTTACTCTTGCAATTGAAAAGCAAGCGCGTTGGCTGGCAGCCAACTTTTTCCTCTAGCTACCTGCCAGACGCATAAGGGGCAGAGTCAGACCCAAGATCAGCAGTGCTTCGCGAGTCAGGCCAACTGAATTGTACCTCAACGTTGCTCCAGAGCCTCAGCCATCTGGTGGATTCTCGGAATAGGACAGGCCGGTTCCTTACACGGCACCCTTAAATTCAATGCAAATGATGTAAGGTGCATTGCCGAAAAGCCTCCAGGCTCAAGACCTGCTGAGCAACAGCTCAGAGTTCACCACCCACCATCTTTCCAGCGCAACCATGGCCAGAGGTCGCTGCACAAAACAACCAACTCCAGACTCTCCAGAGCCCCCCCCACCTGCTGCTCTCCGCCACCCAGCGGTTATTCCAGAGCCTGGGCCTGCCCAGCATGTACTCTCAGCCCACCAGCCAAGCCAGCCTGCCACTGAGGCACGTCCCCCTCGTAACCGTTGTCCCCCTGTGCGCTACCGATCGCCATTATTGGTGGATAGTAATATGCAGGAGTCAGAGTACTTCAACATCAATGACATCACTGACGATGGTGAAGATGATGATGAGGAACCTCCAGTCCCCAGGGCTCGTGTGGCGCCAAGCCAGAATACAGTGGACACAGTAAACTCTATGCTTACTGACCCCCTGGCCACTGGAACCCAGCCCAAGCCTTGGAGTGCTCTTGATATCCGTCACTTCTTCAAGAAACGTAAAGGAGAGCATACAGTTTGCATGCCTTGCGAGTAAGAATCTTTGTGTTTCCCACTGGCACAGTATCTCACAAACTACCACAGGAATATGAAAGCACAGAACCCTGGTCAATTCCCACCTGATCGCGTGTACACATACAGTGCAGCTACATCCAACACCTCGCTTCGTTTCCACATCGAGAAGTATCACCTTGAAGAATTCCTGGCTGAAGCAGAGTGCCAGGGGTGGGTAGTACAGATCAACTCTGTCAGGGCCACATTTAGCATTGGCTACAACTATGCCACACTTCGTGAAGTTCTCTCTCACCCCAACATATCCATTCACCTGCTTCCTCCAGCTCCACCACCAAGACCCAGTGACCAGCTACCAGTGTTTAGTGGTCCTCGCCCTCCACCTTTGGGTGCTGGGTTACCACCCTTCTCTATTTCAGCCCTACATTGTTACCTGGTGAGGTTTATTGTGGCTGATGACCAGGTCAGTGACTATCGGTCTTCATTACTTCAGCTGGTGGACGTATTGATGTCTTTGAAAGTCTCTCAACATCATAGAGTGTCCTGAATTCCGTGAGCTAATCCTGCTCCTTCGTCAGGATCTCAGGAATTCAGATATCCCCCACCGCACCAAACTCCGTGAGCTGATTATAGATGCATGGAGGGAGTACTTCACCATTTTAAAGAGGGATATGGCTGTGAGCATGAGTTGCAGTGTATAGCTTAACCATCTAACCTTCTCTACAGAATGTGTTATGATATGTGTTTTCTTTTCTTTTTCTTTTCTTTTCTTTTCTTCGTTTTATCTAATCTTTCTTTATCTTATCTTCTCTTTTATCTATAGACTGGTCTGGACCTTGACCATATGCTTGCCATGTGGACTAGGGCTAGGCTGGCCTGGACTATGATGTCATGGTGATGTCACTATGATGTCGTGCCTTGTGTTGTTCTCATGTATGCCTCACCCTGGCCTCATGTATTCTAGTATATATACCTAGTCCAATAGCCCAGCTAGCTCCAAGCTAGTTCATTTGGGTTTCGACCTTAACTTGCTTCTAAGTTCCTCCTCTCTTCATCGTTTCCTCTTGTCTAGTGTTTGGTGTAGTGAGCCTGTGGCATTAGTCTAAGGCTGTAACAGAATGCAGAAGGAAAGGTCTCAGTCACATTTGATTGCTGGACAGACGAAAACACCTGGCCATTCCTTGCGTTCACTGCCCACTGGATAGGGAAGGGAAGTGGGCTTGATACGCTCCAATTGAAGGCAGGGCTGGTGGCATTTCACTACATCCCAGGAAGCCATACTGGGGTGTTTCTAGGTAGGACCTTGCTTCGTCTTCTGGATTGCGCAGGTATAACAGATAAAGTATGTTGCTATGCTTCTGCTTTGGTCTGAAGTCTGACCTTCATTCCAGCTGGGACATTTCACCATGGATAATGCATCCAACAATGACAGTGCCATGAAAGAACTTTCAGTCCTACTTTCAGAGCATGACATAGATTTTGATCCTGAGGACCGGTGCATCATGTGTTTCCCTCATGTGCTCAACATATGTACGTCACATGTGCTAAAGGCATACACTCAGGCAGACTTCACCAATGTTGCAAGCTCCTGGATTGACATGTTTGGAAAAAATGTTGACAAGGATGCATATATGGAAGCACTGGAAAACGATCCCGTAGCTCTAGGTCGCAACATTGTACGTGTAGTCCATGCATCAAACCTTTGCAGAGAGAGTTTCTGCAATACCATCATCATGGGGAACAAAATGAAATGGTTCACGGATGAAAACAACCAGACGACATCCCTCCCTGTGGTTGAACTTCTATGTGATGTCAGAACACGTTGGGACTCTGTATATTTTATGATCAACAGACTATGGATTCTTGACCAGGTGAGTGAACGGACACAAATGCCATCTGGTGATCATCCACTAACACAATTTCCAGGCTCTTGACTGCTACTTCCAGCTGCCAGCAAACAGAGAGTTACAAGACTACAAGATGAATGACATGGATTGGCAAGTGTTACAAGATGTGGAGGTTGTGCTGGAAGTACGTGCTCTGGTACTGTGAATTCTGGGTATTGACTAACACAAACCTCAGATTCTGCATGCTGCCCAGCAGAGCATGTCAGGTGAGAGCACCCCAAAGCTAGGTGGTGCTGTCCCTGCATTTGAAACATTCGTGGAGGAGTGGAAGAGATTGAGCAATGCTGTTCCCCATTGTGCAGCATATATCAAACCTGGCCTAGTAGTTGCAGACACCTATTATAAGAAGATGGGCAAGACGAAGGCGTATGTCATTGCCATGTGTAAGTCTGACTCATGGCCCACCACTATTAGCACAGCTGACTCTTTGTACCTCTACAGTTGTGGATCCAACTATTTGTATGACCTGGGTCAATGAGCACTGGTCATCACCAAATGCCATGGAGGCAAACCAGGTGATCAAAGATTTGGTATGTGAGCTATCATAAGTATCATATTGCATCTCTGATCGCTGCCACAGATGACTGAGTACAGGGCTAGTGGCACCCTTGCAGGTACAGCTCAAAGTGTACCTGCAGACCAAGTGCCACACACTTTCCCTAAGCCAAAGCTAGCCTCACGCTACTATAGGGTGGCACCAGTGGACACACGGCATGCTAACAACTTGGGTCCACAGACTGTTGATCAAGAGTTCAGTGCTTATGTTACTGCAAGCATCAGTCCCCTGGGGTCGGATCCTCTTTCCTTTTGGCAGGTAAGTCCACATTTTCTGAGACAAGCTATAGACTAAAGGTCTGTTAGCTATCTCGCACAACATACCCCACCATTTTCCACATTGCGATGGACTATCTCCCAATCCAGGCCTTGTCTGTCCCATGTGAACACATCTTCTCCTCCAGCTCTGAAACTACAACCAAGCGCCGGAACGGCATCAGCCCAATTCTTATGGAGGCACTGCAAATGCTCAAATTTTTCCTGAAGAAGGAATGTCTTGACTTCTCAAAAGGATGGGGAGTATTGCAGAAGGACATGCTAGTTGATGAGGATGATGATGATCTTCTGGCAGCAATTGTGGACAAGAATGCCTCAGAAGACTCCCTAGCCCAGGCAGTTGATATTATCATAGGTGCCATTGCAGGAGATGAAGGGGATGAGACTGATGACGTCCCTCTAATTTTTTGATTCTACATACAGTATACTCCCTCCTGGTACCATGTCTGTGCAATCATATCCCCAACTCCGAAGGGGGAGGGTTCTTCCATCGACAGGCATGTACCACTCCAAGCAAACGAACGCGTGTGACTTTTACACCATATATGGTGTAATGTTTGCACTTGTCATCCCCATACGAAGTTGAAAATTTTCATAGAGGACACTGCAGCACATGTCTTCTACCCTCCACATATTGGTTTTCTTTCACCCATGTGAGTCGTGTTTTAAATCCTTTCAGTGAGTGTTCTTGATGCTTGGTCACTAGGTTCATTTACAAACAACCATGTGCTGTGCCGCGCTTATCCTGCCGGCAAGAACGCCTCTATTATTCCATTTTGGCATACATACGAGCCGGGTCACGGTGATCACTATGGATTAGTAGTGACAACAGATGCATTGTTTTTGAATCTTCCACATGTGAACAAGATGGTGGCCCAGAAAATGACGCATGCAGATATTGGCAGTATGTGATGTAGCTTCTATGTAAGCATTTGGATCTCACTAGTTCAAATTGCAGAGTCTACCATTCCTCTCAGTCCGAGTAAGTCTGCAGTGTACAGCATTTATTACTTTGGCTTCAAGCACGTTTCTAGGTAAAGCCTGGGCTGCCACCTTTGCTAAAGCAAATGATGATGCTGTCCCGACATGTGTTGAAGCAGGCCACAAGAATTCCGGTTCCAAAATCCTGAGGATCAGCAACTTGCCAGACCCTCATGGTCGCTATGCAGGACTCCTGAAGACGTACGGTGGACTCACTAATGCAAAAGTTACAACGCTGGACGTGCGCAACACACAGGTGTTCTCATTACTCCTGCGGAATATGATAGCAAAATTTCTGATGGTGACGTTGTCAAGGTTGAAGTCATACTCAAATTGTCAGTCTCCCGCATGTGTTTCTACTTATCGTCATCTAACAGCTACTAGGTGGTCTATTCAGCCAAACCCAAGGGGAAACCCTAACAGCTCTCGCATCTACCAAATGATCCTCCAAAGCATGAAGTTATTGCCGTTCGATAGTTACTCACAACAAAACATTTTGCAGCATACTTACCCTCAGCCCCTGCCAGCAGCCAATAAAGGGAAATGCAAAGCGGATGGCAGTGAAACATTGGCTGGTCAGTCGCCTACCAAGAAATGTGTGCCAGTGCCATGTGTTAGTGCTGCTGCCAAAGAGATGGATATCGGTGGGGAGGAAGAGTAGTATGCAACACGAATTCATCTCAAATCCTACGTGTCGGCTGTGACCATTGAAGAATATATTTTGTTGTGATGTTTGTTTACTTTTTTCTGTGACTGCTCTCTCAGATGAAACATCATAAAGTATTGATTGCATTAAAACACAAACACGAGTACGACAGAGTAGCAATCTAATTCTCATCTGGAGGCAGGGACCTGGCGCATGTGCGCCGTTACCGATTATTTTAGACGAGCGGGCTGAGTCAATTTCCCACTACACAACAAAGATCATGCATGCTGTACCCTGTCACATGTCAGCTAGCCGACTTTGGGTCAGAAGCCACTACTAGCTGAGCCGGTTAAGTCGACCTAATATATTACAGCTTGCCGAGCCGTAGCTCAGCTGAGCCAGGTACTCGGTTCCGACTTGAGTCGGCTACAAGCCAGAGCTGCGGCAACACTACTCCCAAAGTCTGCTGGAGTTGTGGTCACCATCTGCCATTGGGAAAGTCTTCCTTGTTGGCACATGATCTTAGTTAAACCTCTGGTTTTCTGGCCAAGCAGGGGGTTGTTCTACTCACCCTGTATCTCCTATAATCTCGTAAATAATTTGTGTCTATTCAGCTATGCTATTCGATTGACAAGGTACCACCTTGTCCCTGGTCAAATAACACCAATCACTAATAAACATATGAGATGAGGGTTGGGAGATATGAAGGATGTGGATGCATCGAGTTGGAGGCAACGATGAGGCGGGCGGTGGCAAATGCTAGAAAAAACTGCATGAGGGGATGACTGCCATAGAGACATGGAGGATGTACCAAGCCATGAGGCAAATAATAACTGTTAGAGGACGAGATACCATGGCAATGGTACGTCAGGATATCTCCCATAAGGTGGCAGGTGCTAACAAAATGCGTAAGATGGTATTACCAGCATAGAGATATGAAGGATGTACATACCAAGTGGGCCAAAACTGTGAGGCGAATAATGATAGATGTTAACAAAACATGTGAGAATGAATTTTGGCAGTAACTCACCAAAACCTTCTGTGGTGTGCCAAAATGAAGTGTACCATTGCCTTATGTACAGAGGCTGTTAGAAGGCAATATATCGTGACAACAGTACCTTCAGGCATCTTCGATTTAGTCACCTCACTAGGTTTGCGACCACTGCAAGCGAGATAATCCCAGAGTTTATATCATCAAGGTGAGCATGCAGGAGGACACAATTGGTGGTATGATGTACCAGTGTGCTTGCCATGCCTGAGCACACGCGATGTCTGGTGTTGCAGATATTAGGAGCATATGGCAGCCCTGCAAATAATATGAAACAGGGAGCTGTACTAGGGAATGGAAAGACATCCAAGATATGAAGAAAGATATACTAAACTATTATAGGAAAATGCTTGAGGCGGAGGTCATTAGTGTGGTGACCAATGCGACAGATAGTGGGTGGACTTGATGCAGGGGATGGAGACAGGAAGAGCGATGTCAGCATGGGTGACAGGAGTCCACCAATGAGACCAACAATAGGTCAACTCAACACAGGGGATGGAGACAGGAAGAGTGACATCAGCATGGGCAACAGGAGTCCACCAACAAGACCGACAATAGGTCAACTCGACACAGGGTATGATGACAGGAAGACTAGCGTCAGCATGGGCGACAGGAGTCCACCAACGAGACCGACAATAGGTCAACTCAATGCGGGGTATGACGACAGGAAAACTAGTGTCATCATGGGTGACAAGAGTCCACCAACATGACAGACAGCAGGCCAACTCGACGCCAGGGATGATAACAAAAGAAAACCAGAACGAAGCACCTTGGGAAAAATCATAAACACTCGCAGTCATGTGACAGGGTTAAGTTGCATCACGACACAAATTTGCCACCCAACTTAAGTCTTGTAAGTATGGTGCGGACTAAGCAGACAGCTGGCAGGACCATGTCAGGCTATGCTAAGCCTGCTCAACTTTCAGGCCACAAGAGACGTAGGTCGTCTTCGACTGAAATCCTCACATCCAGGTCATCAAGTCCCCTTTCATCTTGCCTGCCCTCCCTGGAACTTCAACTGACAACAATATCCAAGGAATCAAATACAGTGCATATATGGTCTCAATGTGATTCCCTGACTCACATCTTTCACACGTCTATACAGTTCTGCTACCTTTGTCATGACGGTGGTCGCACTTTCATATGTTCTAACAGTGCCTGTCCCTGCATAGTATGTGACGTCTGCATTGACATACCGGAGTCGATCGTGACCCGACTCAGTAACCAAGAAATTTCCTTCAAGTGCCCTGCATGTCACAAGAAGGAGGAGCATGCAGCCCATTCAAAACCCATGCCGTACTTGGTGAGTCTAGTCCAATATTCTGTGCTGCTACTGATGCACATGAAGGCATTCACACAGATTGTGCAGGGAAAATCAGTTCCTGTGTGCAGTATGCCAACATTTGTCAAAGGTGTATGTGAAAGAGCTTCCAAGTCACAGGTACATGGAGGACCTATCCTCATCCTTCACTTCATCTGCATGGGGTTGAATATGAGAGGTGGCATCCCCCATCTCCTTAATGTGGCATTGGAGGAGTACTATACAGAAGCCACTTCGCGGTACTTGGAGGTCGTCTTTGATTTTGGCACATGGCATAAACTTCACCATTGGCAGGCCAAAGCTCAGCGCTTGGCAACTACTATCGGTGAAGACACCTTCCAGCAGAAGATTTTTTTTATTTCCATACACAGCAAAGTGACATGTGGAGACCTATTTGTGGGGAAAGACGAAGGGGGGGATGACATGGCTGTATTGCCCAAGGAGGTTAGTGTGTAACATGGGTGTTTTGTGGACTGACTCTCATTCACACAGTTCATGGACTACTTATTTGCTGGACATCTTCGGCTCCTTGTCAGTGGAGCTACTATGTTTATGTTGTCATGTGGTCTGCTGGTCACATTCCCGCAGTCCATCTGCAGCTTCAAGGAAGCGCTACTTGAGTGTGCCATTTTTTTTCGTGCGGTGGTTATGACATGTCTGAGACTCGGTGATAGGCTGAGACCTGCATACACAATCGCATTCGGTGCAACCTGTTTTATTGGTGCAGTCATTAAATCTTTCATAGTTGCATTTGGTGGTCGGGTCATGATTCAAGGCCACGATCTTGGAGAGGTTTTCACAGACCTTCTCAATGTTTCCATTGAACTCCCCATGCACACTGATGCATATTTATTCCAAGTGGAAGAACAAATGGCTTCTGGCATGCCCAATCCGTCGAGTAGTGCTATTCATATCAAGGGTACATGCTATTTGTGGTACCACACCCACTGCCGCCCATGGGGGTGCCCCCTCCCAATGAGCTGCCTGAAGTGTGGCTCTATCCACTCTTGGTCACCATCCAAGCAAGGCAAAGATAGTTCGGGTGCACGTGGGTGCATCAGCACTTGCCAGTCACCAGCATGTGGCTTCCAAATGTTCTGGTATCAACCCCATTCATATCAGGTTATTAAAGTCAAAGTTGGCGAGGGGATGGGGTGGATTAAACAGGCAGGAATTTAGAATTCGGCTTGGTTTGTTTGTTCACTTCAATCTGGCATTACTGCTGTATATGTCCCCATCTTGCTGCTCTTGTCGCCAACTCATCACTCTTTGTAATCCCATCAATACTACCAAAGGTGATGAAATTGAAACCTATTTCCAGCTATAGGAGCTTGGTGAAACTTGAATTGATGGTATCCATTGCATTTAAGTCTCAGATTCCTGTTGGATGTCTTTCTTATCACCTTATCGCCATGTCCTTTGCATACTCCCCCAGCCCTTGTCACTCTGTGAGATGTAGTCCACACGAGTGCAATAGTGGTGTGTCATTGTACTTTGTCTCATCCACTTTCTGCCTCACCACTCTCCTTTGTAACACTGTAGGTTGGCAGGATGAGTGACTACTCTGCTCAATGTAAGTAAGTGCACCCAACTTAGAATCACCCAATCTAACACTTCTGTAATGATGCCCATGATATCATGCACTAAGTTCATTTTAACCCACAGGAAAACTTGTCTTCTGGGTGATGATCAGGCTTACGATTGTTGATTCAACACTACTCCATTCAAGGTAAGCCTGTTCTTCATTTAGTCTTGATGTTCCACATTTCCCTTTGTCAATTTTTCAACCCATTCTTCAATGTAGGTACTCAGTTAACTCCCTGCCACTGTCTAAATTAGGGCTGAATTTAGGCTGTCAGCTGGACTACTGATATGGAGGACTTGGAATATGATTTTGTCGAAGAACAGGTGGGTGGGGGGGGGGGCGAGCAAATGCATCTCCCCCTCCAGCCCTCACTCCAACTCGCCTTTGGACTACCATCAGAGCAACAAATTGGGATGGTGGTCTCATATCTAAGGTGCAACTTCGTTGCAATCAACAAATTGTCTTACCTGCATCTGGTATAGAAATACATAGCCCATCCACCAGTGATAATCCATTCTTCGCAACCCCTGAAGTTCGATGTGCTTCGGAGTTATTTCTGAGTGGCCATGATCCCAGTGGTTCACTGAGTTTTGACGATGCCATGCATTCTCAGCTTGACACCGGTGCAAAAGGCCATTCTGATTTCCCCCTTTTTTCCTGACTGCCTGCACTCATCTAGGCTGCTGTGATTCACTGACAGGCTCAGGGGAGCACTGTGATGCTGCACATGCTGACCTCCTTGAAACTGGTAGGATTGACTGTCCCTACTTGATGTGTTTGTTTTTTCTTCCTTTCCTTTCTGACTGCATCCACTCGCTTTAGGCTCTCACGATTCTCCAACTCCGAAGAGGAAGCCGCTTGGTCGTGAATGGAGAGGCTCGAAGGAGTATGCTGATGATGGTCATGTATGCCCTGCTACTACAGGGACAGAGGTGTCCACTACTAATTTTACACTTGGTACATCTCAGAGACTGCAAGTTTACAATGGAGGCAGGTTGAATGCCCACATTACAGAGACCATGTGCAGCACCGTCCAAGTGTCGCTGGATGCCCCCCCACCTACTTGCAGTGACGTTCCTTCAGCATTGGGCACTGTTCAAGTGCCCTTGGAGGATCTACCTACCCATGACATTCCTTCAGCATCGGGCACTGTTCAAGTGCCATTGGAGGATCTACCTACCCGTGGTGACATGCCAGTTGTCCAATCCACAAGTATAGCTGGTAGGCCATTTGATTTTCATTGGTGCCTCCTGTGCATCACATCTGAACATGCTGCAGGGGATTCCCTCATATCTACAGCAGTCACTGCAGATGGTGACCCTGTATCTCGGTGTGACAGCCCAGTCACCCCACCACAAGACTTTCACTTCTGTGATGACAGTATTGGTCTAGATGATGTGTTCAATGGCAATACATTCACTGTAGGGAGACCCTTGGAGGCCACTCTGGACATGATCCAGGAGGGTCTTGACCACATCAGCACATACCTTACTGACCTTGCAACACATTCCAGACAACCACCCCAGCAGATTATTGATTGCTTCCTCAAGCAACATGCTCAACTGAACCCCACAAATGACTGGAATAGATACTCGAAATATTTTACCCACTACACAGAGCGAGAACTAGAATGTCTCTGGAAATCTGGATCATTCACTGGCTCATTGATAGTACACCATGTAAGTGCATGTTGGGTGAATGATGTATTGCCATGTTCTAACCAATCTACAGCAGTTACAGTCCACAAAAAGTGCTATGAGCTGTTTAAGAAGGAGTACCATGATACCTGGCATGAGATACTCATCAAATTCGAGGAAAGCATGCAGTATACTGAAGCTGGGAAGACCGTTGCCCAGCAGCAACAACTATTCAATAAATCTGCGAAACAATTTACTCAGTTGGTGAGGCTCTATATGGCGGTGTTACAGGCACTTCTGATTATTGTTTAGCTCGCAGCTCTGTCCAAAGCACATGGTATCGAAACAGCATTCGTAATGGCAGGTAGCATTGTGAACCAAGATGCCTCCCTAGGATATGCATACACTACACCAGGGGCAGAGGATGTAAGTTCACACAACCTACTCTTACAATTAACTCATGGTTCTCTGGTATTGCTAGTTTTTTGTGGAGCGCTGTCATGCTGACACCGATGCGATCATCGGGCACTTCAAGGCTCACATATAGTAAATATGACCCTGCAGCTATACTACCAATCTCATACTTAGTTTGCATCTTCAGCAACTGGTCATCTCTAGCATGTGTGACTGAGGCATTCCACATAGACAAGAAAGGAAAAGCAAAGGAACATAACAACATGGGATGCAATGTTGTCGACCTAACATCTGATAATGATGATCTCACACAGGATAATGGGAGTGATGAACGAGAGGATCACAATTTAGTGAAGAAGCTCATCACCTCTTTAATTGGTTTGTTGTATTCCTTTGTGCAATGTGCATGGTTTTGACCAGGCTTCAGAGAATCATGGTCAATTGTGAGCCTCGGGAAAACTCTTTCCCTGGAAACAACTTCCACAAAAACTTGGCCATAATGCTCTTGTCTGTGTAAATTGGCCAGATGCAGTATTGTTTCCTGGACAAGAGTGCTCATTGCATAGCAAGCCTAAAGGTATCTCAGATCTGACTATGCTCGAATGTACACAGATCATTGCAGCCATACGAGACCATGGACCACTTAGGCTACATTTTAAGCTTGATCCAAACAGCAAACGTGAGTGGAAATGACCTCGTTACTTGTAACTCAAGTTAATCTATGGCTAGTGGACCTCCTCACCTCCAAGAGGCCTGTCATTATTGGTGCGCCTCCACTTCATGATTCGAAGTCATCCAAGGCAAAGAGAATCTTTTACAATGGCAAGACCAACTACGATGGCCCAGCACGCCTTCCTAATCCAGCCATGACATGAATTAAGAGGCAGGTAGGAGGTGGAAAGAGTACTAATAGGACACCCGAAGACGATGAACATTTGAGCTTGTCCCCATCACCTGCCCCAAGGACTCTATGCTCTACACTCCACAAGGGTGCAGTCGAGGACCAGCACTCATCAGTAAAAGGTGCACCAAAATCTAGGAATGACCATAAGAAGGTGGAAGTGGTAATCACTATGATGGCAAATAAAGTAGGGAAGTGGCCACCCAGCATTATCACAGTCAGAGACTCCTCCGAACCCAGTGAAACAAGTATTGGACTTGAAGACAAGGAGGTCCCAAATGACTATGGTGAACTCTTTCTTTCAGAAGACAAGCAAGCCCCATCTACTCGCAAACATAAACTGAAGTCCCAACAGTCACTACACCCCAGAAAACGAGTGGCAACTTCGCTGAACACAAAGAGCACGCAACTCTCTGAACCAAAGGTAATGAAAGCATTGTCACAGACGAAATCAGCGCCCAAGAAAAGACTTCGGATCATTTCACTGTTTGATTCTGATTCATCTAGTGAGGAGAGGCTGCCTGGAACTATTATGACCTGAGACTCCTCTGCAAAACAGCTCGCAACCCCACTGGAAATTGACACCACACAGCCCTCCAGTTCCAAGGCAGTGAAAGATTTGTCGCAATCGAGACCAGCACTCAAGAAAACCAAACTTTGGTTCATTTCACCACTCAGCTCTGAAGAGCTCGAGACCCACGCTCTTGGAGATGAACTGAATGCAACATCATCCAGGGCATGCACCGAACACCAACAACCCTCTGAGGAACTCTACACCAAGCAATGTAAGTTGACATGTACTTGGGATATATACTCAAATGACTTAATGTATGAGTGTCAGCCATGGGATTGCAGGTTGCCCTGTCACCACCTAAGGAAAACCAACTAGCCAATCCGCCTTCTTGTGCATCCAATCCTGACAAACTACCAAACCTGCCTTCCAAAGAACCTCTGCATGATGAGGGTGAGACACTAGCAGTCTACTTCATGTTCTGCTTAATCAAGCTTCCTTAGTGATTCAGTCTCAGTGGTCTTCATCTAGAATCCAAGTGGATCAATGAGGTGGCATAGTCTCACAAGAGCCTGGTTCTGACCGGTTACCAGGTGTGCAGAACCAGGAGCCTCGTCTTGAAGGTGAAACATATCAAGTTCCAAATACACTCTCCACTGAATATATACACTGCATAGCCTCGCACAAGTCTCGTCCTGACCAATCGCCAAGTGTGCCACACCAGGAGCTTCCTGCCCCAGATATTCAAGTATGCAGCTTACCTTCAGAAAATGTTCATAGCACGAAATGTAAGTCACTTACACCCCCAATAGTTGCTGAACTAACTTCTGTATTGTAGCAATGGAGTGTGTAGTTCCTCTTTGTGATACACGTAAGGAATGGTAACAAGGCAATCCCTTCCAAGTACTAACTACTTTATTCCAAAGCACATGAATCTTTGCGAGGACAGCCTGATGTTGCGGTCGCATTGCCTATGGTTGGGGCCATGGAGAGTGGAGGGCATCTCAGAGATATACATCACAACCTGCCACCACATATGTCGTTATGTCTGACATTAACATTGTTGTAAACTAATGCTAGTGTAGATCTACCTATACAACGTTCTCACCTTCAGTCTGGGCGACCAAGGCCACATCCACCACAGGGAGTAGGACGAAATGATGGCCCAGGCGAAGCATTCAACCTACGCCAAAGGATATACCCTGGTACATCCGTAGCTGAGTTCCCGACCCCAAATTCTGCATCCTCTGCTAGATTATTAGCTGCGGAGGAGGGTTCTGTTGGCATTTCTGCTGGGAACAGTGAAGTGGATCTGGATCCCCCCATGGGTGAATTTCTAGGAGAGCCATACATGGGTGAAGCACACCCCCCCCTGCCTCGCCATTGCCATAACCTGCAAGCGAATAGAGATCTTCAGTCGCAGGACCAACCCCCGTATGTGGGCGGTGATGGGTTGTATAGCAGGGATGAGCAGTTCAGCTACAAGGGTATTCCCTACCACCACAGTATCAATCCCAGGTGGTATGACCCTTCAGGTCGAGGCTCAGACATCCACTATGGTGCTTATCACCCACAGTTCATCCTTCCACTGCCATTTCCTCCACATCATTTCCCAGCCCAGGGGTATGCTAATGATCCAACAATACATTGGCCACACAGTGCAAGGGGACCAGGGCACCACGCCCATGCACCACTCCCTTTCCGTGGTGCATGTAATGCTGAATATGCCAATGCCAGTGGTAGCTGCGAGCCTCTTGTGAGCACTCATTGACAGGCCCAGGCTTACAACCTGATGCCATCTGATGGTGGCGTGCTCCTGGGTACTCGAGGTGGACCCGAATATTCTGCAAGAACCAGCCCAGATGCTGTATTGGAACCATCTGACCCACTAGAGGGTGATACTACAACTACCATGGATGTATGAAAAGGTGCGTATGAGCATGCCCCCATTTTTCCCTTTGTTAATCCTGATGCCCATTAATAGGTCCATCAGCGGTAGTTATGATATGTTCATGTCTGCATTTGCATCTCCGAGTACCAAGACTTTGTGCGAGCTATGGGCATGTCTCTGTTTTTCATTTTTATTGTTACTTGTATCTTGCTCGAACCGTAGTCTCTAGATCTCTGTCTCTGGATTCCTTATCCTACTTCGAGTCTATGGAAGCCAGTCCCATTACAAAGCAGACAGTATACATAAGCCGGTGTTGAGTGAAATGTTGTACTACCCTATATATGATACTCCTGTGAGCCTCTCATGCAACTCCAGAAGTTCCATACAATTGGAGTAGATAACCTCGGAAGAGGCTCTGACAGACCTTGAGTGACTAGCTACAGAGACCCTGACAACACTCACATCAGCTAAGAGCCTCAGGGTGATGACCAGGTGTAATCAAAAAGATCCACTGGAGGGAGTCAAAAAACACCCTGTCCAAATCAGGAATTTGGTGGGGAAGATGCCGAGGGAGGGTATCTTTTAGACACATTTCGCCTTACAATGAAACCCTATCTGAAGACTGTGGGAACCTCAAAAAACTGCTGCCAAGGGTGTAGCAAGCCATTGCCGCTGCAGAGGTCAAACCTTGATCATACACTATGTGCATGGGTTCCCACAAAATAATGAGTATAAGAAAGGCATACCTGTCTACCAGTGTTGTGCCCATCACCTGTGAATCCCACATATATCTGCTAATTAGCTTTGGTAATAATGTGTGATGACACTGCTAACATGCAAGGGATATGCCTATATACACACTCCTGCAATATCTCTCAGATATTGTCAGACCTTTGAGCTGAGTTTTTAAAAGTATGTTAGTTATGCTTCCCACATTACTATATTTGTCTGACGTCATTCCTGGCGTGACTTGCCAAAGGACCTATACATCCCGATTATTAAGCCTAATTAGCCACATTCCAATACACCATTGTAATGCCTAATTTGGCTTGTCAACTTGCTTTTCCCAACACCAGCAACAACTCCTGCCCCAAATACCCTCTACCTTCATAGAACTGGAGTACTGAGGTATGATGGCTGGTGGGCACTGCTTGGCTATGTGCTGTCATGCTGCTCCTCCTTTTGGCTTCCTTCTCACACCCCTTCTCCCACTCCATTGTTGTCATTGCTATTGTCGCCACCGTTCTCGGCACTGTATCGTCGATCTCACTGATCTCTACCTACTGACTCACCCCTCTGACGACACAGGTGAGTTTCATTCATTTTCTAATGCCCAATTCCATCTCTAGTTACTTCTCATCATTGTTACTGTCACCACCCTTTCTTGGCGCTGCATCGTCACTCTCACTGACCTCTACCAACCAACTCACCCCTCTGATGACACAGGTAAGTTTCATTCGCTTACAAACATCTGATTCACGCTCACGCCCCTTCTCCTGCTCTCTTATCACTGCCACTGTTGTCGCTGCCATTCTGGCAGCTGCTGCACTCTTCTCACCATTTCCCATCCACTGACTTGTGATCTAAACAATGCAGGCAAACTTCGAGCCCTTTCCAGCGTCCCCTACAACCCAAACACTGCCATTCAGCTTGCCGATGCATGTGTCATGTTCACAACATCACTATGCATCAGCAACATCTTGCAGTGCCACAAAGTCCCCATATGCCTGTGTATCATACATGCTAGTGGCTGACACTGACGTGATTGTAGGAAAAGCTCATTGATGCATCTTCTATCGTGCATCTTCACAGTATGATCAGGTGTGTGATGACTGACCTATCGGGTGAGCTGTGCAGCATCGGTATTCTGTAACTATTGGACTGACAATATGCAGCTGACACCAAGGCACAGATGTTCCATGCTCAACAGGAAGCTGCAGATTGGAGGTACAAGTACAGCTATGAAATCACTCCTGATGCACTGGCGAGGTGAATGGCAAATATCAATCAAGTCTGCGTGCAGTGGGCTGGGATGCGACCATTGGGCATTTGTGTGTATCTTATCTGAGGGTGCCTATAACTGAAGAACAGTACTAATGGTCTACATTGGCACTTCCCTCCCCCTGCTCTAGGGTGTTTGAGCTGGGTACATATTCTTCCGAAGTATGTAATTATCAGGTGCAGATTATGAATCAATGTATTTAGTATGGGGTTCCCAAGGCCACATCAAAGTCCAGTATGGTATCAGCAAAGTTGTCAAGAAACTCCTGCTGTTTGATACCTTCCATATCATCAGTGTCAGGATAGGGACCCAGAGTACCTTGGATGTTTGCACTGTGTGCAGCTGGACTAATGTTTGAGTTGTGGGTTATGGTTTGTGGGATGGGTCGAGTGCTCACAGCGGTGCTGGTCTGCTCTGTAGGATTCATGTTGTTGATCACTTCTGCACTTGCCTGGACATGTGCAGGCTGAAGAGAAGCTGAGGCATTATCATGTGGCTCCCCACTCTCCTCATCATCTTCATCATTGACAGTGGCAGCGCTTTTGTACTTCTTACTTGCAGTGGTGGAGGAATGATTAGTACACTTTTTACCTTTGTCTGAGTGTGTACAGCATGAATGCTCCTCAACCTCCCCATTCTCCAGCCCCTCATTCCTCCTTTGTTGAAGTTGGTTGAGCTCATCGTCCAACAGTGCCTTCCAGTAGGTTGCACCCAGCTCCCATTTTCATAACAAAACCTCAAGTTGTGCAAGTGAACTGGAGGCACTGCTGAGGTTTGCAAAGGGAATCATCTCTGGCCATCCCTCTATGACAACCTGGTAGCGAGTAACGACATTTTGAAAGTATTGTGCCCACTGCATTTTTGCCTTCAGGTCTCCAGTAACATCCCCTGGGTATGAACAAATTTATATTTTACCCATACAAGAGATTTGGAGGGCACCCACACAGTTGACAGTTTATAATGTTGCAAATAGCTGCACAGATGTTTGAAACACATTGTTGATGGTTCTCAGCCACTCCTAATACAATCTAACTTCATGTTTCCTTTGGTAGAAAAGATCTGCATACCTTTTATTCCCCATACAGCAAGCCCCTCCAATTTACTAACAAGATCTTGTGTGTCGATGCCCATCATGGATCCCATGAAGTCTGCGATGCCCTCAGTTGCAAATGCAACACCTTGAAGTGGAAGATTGGTCATCCCCCGTGTTGCATAAAGCACAGTCTCGACACCAGTCTGTGACTTGAGATTATGGAGCTGAAAAAATAGCTATAAATAACAGAGATAGCAAGGGGGGGAATGGGCATACCTCATTCTCGACTGCCTTCAGTGTGTGGGTGATATCATTGATTTTTGACTTTGTGGTGACACAGACCCTGATGGCCTTTGCCTCTCTAAACTCACTGAATTCTTCAATGAGGCGATTCTTGTCTTCAGCTGAAAGCTCATGATACTCCATGCAACTCTCCTGGACTAAGTTGAGCAGCATACCCTTGCTACTGGCCACTGCAATGTGGTTAAGTAAATGGCCCCGTAGAGTAAAATGAAATGACATAAATACATACCACTTTCATTTGACCGATTCATTGTGTGCCCCTTCTTCCAACAAAAGGCATTCCAAGCACTAATCTTGCTGTGCCTGGAGTGGAACTTCATATGGCCTAAATGAAGATCATTTTCGACACACCAAATGCTCTTGTGGTGCTTGGAGGCAGGAGTCTTCGTTACCTTGTCCAGTGATTGCCATGCATCATCTAGGTCCTTTTTAAACCTCTCTGCTTTGTCATGCTGATTCAATTTCAGTGCTGCATGCGCATTCGCACTAAGGATGACCTTGATCCAGGGATGTGCTTTGGGCTGAATGCATTGGGCAGTGGACTTGGAAGAATAGAATGTTTGTATAACCATGAGGAGGAGGGGGAGAAGGTCCCCCGATGTGCAGCAATATTCAACTGTTGGATGCAGGGGGTAAGACCCCGATATATTCAGAACCTAGAGCAACAAATATGCATAAATGTGGAATACGAAGTTCACTAGAATACCATGAGGAATAGAATATAAAGCACACCCAACAGGGTCGCAACACCAAGGATTCTCAGGAGAGCACTGAGGGTCAGGTATGTTGTTTGCTATAGCATTAGTTAGACATCACCAGAGAACTGCACAAGTAAAGGGAAATACCATCATAATATGAAATTTGGGTGTTCCTTTGATATCAGCTAGCAGTGCCCTGGATAGATTGGAAGCTTGCTTGTATGTCAGATTCCACGGCTTGGCCCTCAGAACAACCTCCCAACGGCTGCTGCACACTGTCCCAACCAACACATGCAAGCAAGGAAGTACCTCATCTCCAAGACTGAAATGGTCGAGTACAGCATCTGTGTTGGGTCCAATGCTAATCAATGGGGAACTCAGAGCCAACTGATCTGGAGAAATGGAAAGTGGGGTTGGATCCAAAGAGAGGGTGTTAGCCACATTTAGAAAAGCATCTGCAGGACAATGTTGACAGGTAGAACATTGGCAAAGAGAAGCAGTCGGCGTGCCAGGAGGCTGTGGCTTCTTTATGCTAGGAATGAATTTGATGGTCTCACAAATTGTGGTGGAGTGTGATAGGTGCTGCTCATCCTCCTCCACACCAGGTTTTGCCTCAGGGTTGAATGCCACACATAGAATTCATGAAGAGTCAGGGTTTACAGAAGGGGGAAGGTGATTTGGCCTGCTGAGAGTAATGGAATCTGCACCTGCTGCACTGAAATTAGTGAAACTAAGGGATATACGAGTATGGATTTACAGTGTGGTTTGGGAGCCCTAATCAACTCAATTTTGCACCGCTCCGTGAAGCATTGCAGGTGAGGAACAGCAAACTCCTGACAGAAAGCTTGGATGAGCATGGCAGAGTCACCACAGGCACACTCGTTTTCAAGGATCTCACAAGGGGTAATGTAGATGTCGACTGCCAACTCTTTGGCAGAAATGGTGTCAGAACCTGGGCATCTAACAAGAACAGATAATCTGCCATCTAAATGGTCCTGCAAAGTAATCTGGTATATCATGAGGCTTGAAGAACTTGTAATTCACTGAACGTTAAACTTACTGCATCAAAAACATCGCCAAGCAATGCTTCAATCAAGTCTGTCCTGTGAATGATTTTACCCTCAGTTTTGTTGATGGGATTGAAGGCCACATAAGCTGGATGGAGACCACCCGGTGACTTGATGTGGTGGTGCATACCATCTTCATGCGCACCGTATCTGAGAAGAGCCAGTATGGCTGCCTGGTGCTGGCCAACATTGAAACCTTCAGCAAATGGAGAGGAATACAGTGATGTGATTGCTGCGACCATGAATGGGGTGCACACGCCACGTATCAGGGAGGCGCAGTCGAACAGCCATGGGAGAGATGACTCGTTCTATTTCAAACGGTCCGAAACGTCGGGGGGTGACCTTAGGGGACTGCCCTTGAACACGGAGGTTGCCCGAATCGAGCCAAACTCGATCTCCTTCCTTGAACGGGACATAGCTTCCTTTTGATCGGCGTTTCATAACTTCCTGCGCAGCCTTGTGAGCAAGTATAGCGTTGTCGCAGCAGCTAGCAAGTCGTTCCAGACGTTCGTCAACGCTGGGCGCTGATGTGAGCCGAACTTCGGGATAGGGGGAGGGGTCATAGCTGTAGAGGAGGCTGTACGGCGTTTGCTGATGAACGGAATGGATACGGGAGTTATGCACGAACTCGGCATCCGGTAGTTTGGATGACCAGCTGTTGGGATGTTCGGCGCAGTAACAACGGAGGTAAGTCTCCAATTCCTGGTTGACACGTTCGCTTTCACCATTGGTCTGGGGGTGGTAGGCGGTGGACAGCTTCGACTGGACTCCTAGCGATTTGTAAAGTTTGTGTGTGAACGCGGATGCGAACTGCGGTCCTCAGTCAGAGATGACTGCCTCAGGGAGACCAAAATGAGCATAAACGTGTTTGTGGAAGAGGCGGGCGATACCAAGTGAGTCGACGTCCTTCCGACATGGGATGAACATGGCCGCCTTAGTGAGACCTTGGTCGACAATCGTCAGGACGGTATCGAACGTGTTAGAAACGGGGAGGTCGGTGATCAGATCCATAGAGATCTGCTGGAAAGGGAAAGGGTTCCTTGGAACATCATTGGGAACGACCGGCAGTGTTACGGGATGAGTGATGACCTTAGCGGACTGGCAGATGGCACAACCCTTGACGTAGTCACGGATGTACTTCCACATGCCTGGCCACCACACATCCTTGACCATTTTGCAGGTCATCGCCTTGATTCTGGGATGTCCGGTGGATGGGTGATCGTGATAGGACAGAAGGCACTCCTTACGAGCGCCAGGGGGAATGTAGACGTGGTTTTTGCAACGCTTGGTTCCGTCGGAATGACTGGTGATTTCGGGGTTATCGTTGGAAAGTGTTGAGTCCTTTTGCATTTCGCTCTTGGCACGCTCGTACACTTCCGCAGATAGGGCGTAGACACCGCGCATTCGCTCCTTTGGCTTGTCCTCATGGGGCGGCGAAGCAGGTTTGGTCGAAATCGGGGCCGTTTTCAGGAGAGAAACGGTCGGAACGGTGGGTTTCACCCCCCCCTCAAGCCACGCGCTCGGTGGGAGCAAAGTGGCGACTATAGGTTCAGGGGGAGAGTGGTCACTGCGTCGAGATAGAGTGTCAGGGGCCATCATAAGATGACCCGGAGTGTAAGAAAACCTAAGGGGAAACCCCTGTACATACGAAAACCAGCGGGTTTGCCGCTGCGAGAACTTCTGAGGTTCTTTGTAATACTCGAGGTTTTTGTGATTGGTGAAGACGATGGTGGGTGCGACGGGGGATATGAGGTAATGTCGGAAAGCCTTAATGGCACATATGACCACGAGGAACTCAAGGTCGTACACGGGGTAGTTTTTCTCTGCGCCCTTGAGACTTTCGGATAGATAGGAGCACGGGTGCCACTCGTCGTCTTCGCCTTTCTGGGCTAAAACCGCTCCTGTCGCCGACTGTGACGCATCGGTGAACAGAGCGAATGGTTTGTTGGGGTTGGGGATGTTCAGGACGGGAGAAGATCCTAGAGAGGCTTTTAATCTGTCGAAAGCCTTCTGTTGATCCGGTCCCCAGGTCCAGGAGACATCCTTCTTCGAGAGGTGATGAAGCGGGGCGGATATGGCGGAATAACCGGCTATGAACTTCCGGTAGAAGTTGGTGAACCCTAAGAATGATCAGAGTTGCATCAGATTTTCGGGTTCCTTCCATTCCTGGATGGCATCAGTCTTAACGGCGTGAGTTTTGATCCGTCCATCGCCAATGACGTATCCTAAAAACTCCACTTCTTCGGCCTCGAAGATACACTTGGAGATCTTGAGCCGGAGCTGCTCTCGACGGCATATACTGAGGAACTTGCGTACGCGGTGACGAAGCTCTTCGTGGGTCTTGGCGTGGACTACGACGTCGTCCATATATCCGACCTGCTGGCGCTTCATCAGCTGCTCGCGGAACGTTACGTCCATATACCGCTGGAATGTTGGCAGCGAATTCTTCTGCCCGAAGAACATAACGAGGGGCTCGAATAGTCCGAGGGGCGTAACGAAGGCTCCTTTCCATATGTCGGAGTCCTTGACTCTGACATTGGTGAAGCCCCATCGGATATCGAACTTCATGTAGAAGCGAGACTCGCATAGTTCATCGATGAGTTGCTGAACATTCGGGAGGGGATAGGAGTCATCGACGGTGTGTTCGTTTAGATGATGGTAGTCTTGTATGAGTCGACGCTTTCCATCCTTCTTGCCCACGAAGAATACGGGGGCGGCCTGATCCGATTTAGACTCACGGATCTTCCCACACTTCAGATTTTCGTCAACGAATTCACGGAGCGCCTTCATTTCGTCCTGGGACATCGGGTAGATATGTCCCTTCTGTCGTGGGAAGTCAGGTTTGGTCCTAATCTTGTGATCGAGACCTGGTCGATG
Organism: Pisolithus microcarpus; assembly: GCA_024613185.1. Lineage (NCBI taxonomy): Eukaryota > Fungi > Basidiomycota > Agaricomycetes > Boletales > Pisolithaceae > Pisolithus > Pisolithus microcarpus. Next base: position 463,527 of record JANFAI010000002.1, on the reverse strand, counting down.
AGGGGGTAACAGTATATCTTTCTCGGAAAATACCTCCTCAAACTCCTGGTAGAAGTCCGGGAGTTTGACTTCTTCTTTACCGGCGGAAGCCTTGACCTCGAGATCCATGGAGATGGTCATCTTCCTTACTGCACCCTCCTTACGGGGTGCTCTGGGGATAGACTCCTCATCTTTCCATCCTCGAATTTTACGGGTCTTCCAGTCGATATCGGGTTGGAACTTCTTCAGCCACGGCATTCCTAAAAGGATCAATTCGCGTCAAAGCGGTAGAACGTAAGCTTTGATGCGCATTACTCGATCTTGGATCTTGGTGTGAAGAGTGACTTTTTGTTTAATTTGGAAACCTTCTCCACCGTTATAAGCGGTAACTCTGAGAGGGTACTCGATCGGATAGGTTTTTAGTTTATACTTTTCGACCACGCGGGGGTCGATCGAATTGATCTCCGCACCGGAGTCAATAGTCGTTTGGATGGCCACGTTTTCTCTGTCAACCAAATAAAGAGAGCCAGTTGGGGAATCGGCACACATATCATCTTCATTTGCGATACTAGTACAGGTAGATCTTAGTGACAGAATCTTAGCGTTAGGGCGTACCACAGTGGCGGTGGTTTTCCTGATTAAAAATCCTTCAAGGTCTTCTCTGAAACCTCAAACACCTTTTCTCCAGACTGTTCTCCGGATTGCTTGTGGAGGATTTCTTCGGCTACCTTGGGGTCAATTTCGTAAGTACCGCGTTCGGTACGTTTGATATTGAACTTGGGAACATGTTGTCCCTTCTCTTGGCATTCCCTCTTGACGTGACCTTCCTTGCCACAGTTGTAGCAGGTAATGGCACGGACGTTGGATCGATGCGGAACTCGTCGAGCCTGATCTACGTCCATTGCGTTGGGGTCGTGGTTAGAGTTTGCGCAGGGAAAGGTAAACAGATTGGGACGGTAGTGAGCGTTAGGACCCTTGTTGTAAATGTCCTTCGAGATTTGTGACATATAGACCTCGCCAGCTGCCTTCACCCATTCTCCGACGTTGGTGGGTGGATGCTGCCGGTCTAAGATCCGATCTCGGAGGTTTTGCGACAATCCTTGGGCGAACAAGACGCCTCCTTCGATAGAAGTCGGCAGAAGTCCGGCTTGATTGAAAAGTCCCAGGAACTCGGCAGTATAGTTCTCGAGCGGGCAGTTACCCTGAGTAAGGGCTTTGAGCTTGATGACCGCTTGGGCTTTTTGATCACCGGCTTCGAAGGTCGCGTACAAGGTTTCCTTGAAGCTGTTCCACGTGTCCGGGTAAGTATCTTCCCAGCCATCGACGTACTTGGCAATATAGTTTGATGCGAAGGCTCCAGCTACTCCTGTAGTCATATAGGAGAGCGCCAGCCCGATCTTGACATGATCGCTCGTGTACACGTGAGCATTCAGAGCGAGATAGGCGGCGACTTGGTTAAGCCAGGGGTGGAGTTCGCCTTGTTTGCCTGAAAACGTCGAGGGTTTGTTCACGTTAAATTCCCGGCCTCCATTGACGTCACTGCGGCACGTATCGCGGTCTTCGGGGTGATAGAAGCGATGCCAGTAGTCAGCCTGCTCACGAGTGAGCCGCTGTTGGAGACCGATGGTTGGTTGAGAGACAGGAGCGCTCGGCTGCTCAGACTGTCCGGGATTGGGATTAACTTGGGTGGGAGGAACCGCGCTACTTTGACCTTCTTCTACTGACGTCATAGCTGCGAAGCCTGAAGTGAAACGTTCGACTTCTTCTTCGTGCTGAGGGTCATGGATATCGACGTCCTGATCACCAAGGGCAGATCCTAATTCAGAAGGTAAATCCAGTTCCTGATCGGTATCTGAAACGTCTCCCTCGGTGGGGTTTCTAGTTTGCAGAAAGGCGGGGTTGGATAAGGGAGTCGGAACGTAGTACGGGGGTAGAGCAGATCGAGATCCGGTTCGTTGTTCCGAAGCGTGACGTCGTTTGCGTGTAACTGAGAAAGGACTAGGGGGCAACGGCGGCGGTGGCCGATCTGCACGCTCCTTTCCTTGTCGAGGAGGAACTGGTGGTGTTCCGCGTGGGGACGACGTCTTGTCTTACTTGTGGGGGCATCTAGACCTCGAGCCTAGTCAGGGACTTGCCAGACAGAGTATGGGGAGGTAAGATCTCGATGCAGGGGTAAGGACAATACTCGGACTAGGTACCGGATGGCTGCCTAGTTGGATCCAAGTAGGGTGTCTGTTGACTTGACCTAGTGACGTGCAAAGACAACAATCACGTAGGGTAGAGTCGATAGGGGTGCTTTGCTTTCGCTACATGTGTCAGACAGTGTGCGGGCGGAAGGTAGGCAGAAGATTGGAATGGGGAGCTTTTAGCTTTTGTTAGGCCGCGACGAAAGTCCGTGCCAGACAACGAGACTTGAGTCAAGGCCTAGAAGAAAACCCTCAAGACGAGAGTTAGAGAGACCTGGCCAGCGATAGTACTTTGAGCTGGACTTGGCGAACCCTTACTCGAGTCGGTCGACCAGAGTAGCGATCACGGCGTGTGAGCAAAAAGGAGGTTCGTTGCAAGGTAGCTAAAAGCTGGGGATCACAACGATCCACCAGCCTCTAAATAGTCCTACAATACATGAGGGCGGGCCAGAGAAAGTACTACCAGGCAAGGGAAATGACTCGATGACGAGTCACCTGCACTGGTCTGCACAGTCCCGCAGTAAGTAGGCTGTACCGTAGGAACGAGACCGACCTGTAGCGAAACTCCGATGGGCGCTGCCAAGCGCGAGTCAAGTCGTGACGAGTCATAAACAAGAATAGAACCTAGGACATGACCCGAGCCGGTAGGCTGCGGAAAGTGATGTCCAAGGCAATGGAAACGAGGTCGTCCCGGAAGAGAAAGAGGGGACGACCAATACATAGTATGGTACTCACATATCAGGACAGGGGAAAGGCAGAGTCGTGTCGTGGTCACGTGATCGACGCGACGCATCTCACACGTGATCGGGGGCAGTGCCACCTCGCGCGCTATGATACAAGTATAACGGTAAGGAAAGGAAGAGAGAAAGGAAACATGCTGAGACTAGGTAGAACAGGACTCGAGTGTAGACCGAGTCGCTACGATACGGTGAGGCCCAGCACGGCCACATGGTTAGGCGGTTAGGGCGTAACACAAACATGTCCCCCCCCCCTCCCTCATTTCTTACTTCAATAACTCAGAATGTGTCCGACTTTTTCAGAACAGACCTGGTGGTCTCATTCATATCGTGGATGATCAAGCTCGCTGGTCCCATAAGAAGACAGACCACACAATGGTGGAAGCTTTCGCCAAACGATCGGGCAACCATTCTTCCTTCAAGTTGGGAGGTGGCTTGGATAGGTCGGGTTTTCCGACATTCACAATTTGCCTCTTCAATGGACCGGTGACATATTCTTCTGAGGCGTTTTTGGAGCGCAACCTCGATGCTCTCAACTCTGATTTCGTGGCTCTCCTTCGTGGTACGGCAGTTGGTACTGGCATTGCAGATGGAGGAGAAGGAGCGGGATCCATCAATCCCTTTGTCCAAGGTCTCTTTTTCAGGAAAAGCCGTCACCACACAGGCTCATCCAGGACATGATAGTTGCTGCACAACAACCTGTAAAGCCTATGCGGGCGCCTTCTACAGGATGGAAAAATACTGTTCGTCGTATGCCACACAACAACACCGTCACCGGCACAGCTCCCACCATCACTGAAGAAGAGCGCGAGGACGAGGACATTGCCGCGCCCCAAAACACAGGTACACCCTGTGTCGCGGGCAAATTCTGCGCCGCCCTCGACACACTCTTTGATACATTGGGAGACACACAGAATTGGTTCGTTTTCTGCATCAACCCAAACGACTCCCAACTCCCGAACCAGCTTGAGGAACGATCGGTCAAGGGACAGGTTCGCAGTGCAGGGTTGGTCGAGGTTGCCGAGTGGGGTGTGTGTGTGTTTGAGGTCAGCAGGACTCCAGAGGAATTTTGTCAGTGGTACAGGGATCCAATGTGCAAGGTGGCAGAGACGGGACTCCAGCAGAACAAATTGAAAGGATGAGGGTGGCTTTGGGCCTTGGAGAGACTGATGTAGTTTTGGGGCAGCACAAGGTAAGAACCTCCCACTTCCCCACCGGAGGCAAGCTCATTGTACGCGTGCAGGTCTTCCTTTCACAAGCTGCCTTCCATGCAATGGAAGACTATTTGCGTGCCGCTGATGTTGAAGAACAGAAACGTAACCGGATGCGCGAGGCTGAGGTCGAAGCCGGTCTCGATGTTTGACCCGGCGGTGATCCATACGCCCATTATTTGACTCCCTCTGCAGTTGGAGTCGACGAATCCACGTATGCGAATACGTACAGTGATCAGGCCCCGCCATTGGTCAGGGCTCGTCCTTCCATAGAGAATACAATGAAGAGTATGACGAAGCCAAGACGGTACAGAGTGACGGGTTCGATGGCAGGAGTCGATTGACAGGCGATCGGGACAATTCAAATTCGAACTATGGCACTGAGTCATACCCCCCCTCTAATATGTTCCAACATGTGGATAAGGAGGGATTGATGGCGAAGGACCCGCTGAAGAGAACTAATTTAAGAGAGCCTCAGAGAGGCTAAGAGTGGTGGTACTGCGAGACTTGTTGTGTCCCTAAAGGGAGGTCCTCGAAACCTCGACAGCACAGGAGTGAAAACAACCTCGAAAAAGGGTGTATGTTGCAGAGAAAAATGACAAAAGGCCTCTAGCCCCAGACCTGGGCCCTGACTCTACAAACTCGTATGGTGGTTGTTATGTTATAGTTGACTGCTGCCTGCAGCTGAACTCTTGCACGAGCTTAGTCAGCGCCCGGCAACTCCCGCCACTTCACCTCTCGCTACTAAGTCCCCATAGACCCCCTCGCACCTTCGAAGCCCTCCTCGCACCTGTCAAACCACCTACTTCCGCTTTCGAACACCCTCCTACCAACCCTCGAACCACCCTCGAAACCTCTTGCTACCTCTTCGAACCCTTGAACTACCCTCGAATCCTCGATCTACCTCGTTTCTCGTAGTCGGGGCCTCGCCGCGCCTACACCGCTGCCCGGGGAGACCATGGAGGGCAAGACCACTGAAATTGTCAAGGAGACGTCTGCACGGAGACAATGGGTTCTCCTTTACTGGATGTCGACGATGTGTTCAGCACATCTGAGCTTGCCTCATATTCTTACCAGAATAATCTGAACAACGTCTATACGTCGATTCAAGGAGGGGTCTTTGACTTGATGCAGGTAGCAGCGACACATCAGCATGTTGTCAGCATTGTGCCCCACCAAGTCGGTCCTGCGGTATGGTGGCATGGCTGTGGATGCGATTTTCCCTGTGCAGGTGCATTAGGTTGTATATCATAGTGTATTTCCTCTCTGACAGAGACACAGGTGAGTGCCTTATGCAACAGTGTCTCAGGGACTGTGAGTCGGGTGATGCTCAACTCCACCAACAACACCGATTCCAATGCTCAGTACCACGACTTCCATGCATTTATCAAATGCCACATGCATGGTATCGTATGGCATCATATGTATGTAGTGGGAGGGCCTATCTCTGCAGCTCTGTGGCAATGTGCCACTGTGAGTCTGGCAGACTGTGTGGCACTGTGCAGCACTGTGCAGAACTGTGTGACGCTGGGTGACTGTGCTACTGTCGAGCTGTCGTACTGTGATGCTGTAATCATGCTGTAATTTACTGTGGTGGCTGTGGCGGCTGTCCGAAAAAGACGGTTTTGCTGATGATGTGGGGGCAGCCTTGCATTTTAGATGTGGTGCAGTGCTACTGCCATGTGCAGTTCATGTGGCTGATTGAATTTGCCTGTGGGATGTCAATTCTAGCTTGGCCACATTATTAGTACATGTAGTCCATGCTGATGGGGTGGCAACATGTCGCATGTGTGGCTGTTCAGTGTTGGCACTAATAATGTCAGACATTTTGCAAGGGGTGATTATTATAAGCTACCCCAAGGGTATATACAAGTGTGGAGTACTGTATAGTGGGCCCAGTGATTGCCAGGTATGCACAGCCACCGAAGCCACGGCTCAGGGCTTCACAAAACTCAGGCCAAGCCTTGTACAACACTAAGTATGATGATTGAATATATTGTGAGGCGCCGGACATGCTACTTCGTATATACAGGATGGAAAGGTGACAAAACATGAAGGCACAGTAGGAAAATGCATGACAACGAGCACGACCTATACAACTTCCAAAGTCAGCACTTCACTATCTAAGATACTGGCCAGGTCCTGAACACAAGCGGTAATCCTGCAGTCGCACGCGATTCTCTTATACCGATTGTGAAGTAACCTCTCCAGCAGAAGTGCGTTGAACGGCTGCCCCAGCTGGTCCACCAGGCTCCGGCTAGCATCATCGTCACTCCCAGTCCGCGCTTGGAGCGATTGTGGATGCCAAGGACGAACAAAAATATATTTACCGGCACCCTTATCAAGATCAACCGACGATGTGACCTCGAGGGGGGTCAGTCCCGACGCAAGAATCTGGTAGGTGTAGCGCGAGGGCCCAGCCGAGGATGCTATCACTGTGACCGCCGTGACCGGGTGGATGATAGAGGGTAACATAATCCTCCTATGAACACATTCTGCAAGTGGTAACTCTGCAAGGTCACCGTACAGGTCTCGCGCCTTTTCGAGATCCAGGCGCCCCCTTGTGGCTGGACCACTGGGGATCAGCCGGGTACGGGGTGTTGCCTGGTAGGGCACGAGGTTGGCAGGAAAACAGCTATTGAATGACGATTGCTCCCCAACCCAATCCAGAACCGAGACATCTCCCGAACGTGATATGATCTCTTCCAGAAGACGTCCTAATGCATCCTCTGCAGTTTCGCCATAGAGGACTGGAAGTTGAACCTTGAAGATTCCGAAAAGGGAGTAGGCCATATCTTCTGGTCGAGTGGTGCGACGGAATGATGCCCAGCAGAGCCTGGAACGTGCATCTTCCATTCCCGGTTCGAAGTTTTTAAGGTACCGGTCTGCTATCTGTGTTGCCTTGCGGAGTTCTTCGAGAAGGGCAGGATCCGTTTTGTGATTTGCAACGCAACCGTTTATGCAAAGTGACCAGTCGCGCGCGTAGAAGAGGATGGTATTTGAAGCCAGCAGTTCTTGGAGTGTCCACCCTCGTTTGAACCAGATACTCTTGGCAAGCGAACCAGTGCGGCTGACGTCGGCGAGGTAAACGACTGTCAGGGACGACTGGTGATACCATGAGAACATGGATCCAATCGCCTCCTGCAACTCGGCGCTGCTATCTTTGTTTATGCAACACGTATCGCTCCATGCCCACTGGAAGTTACGTTCAAGAGCATGAGTGCAAAAGGTTTTGAGCTTCACCAGACCGTCAGTGGAGCCCAACTTATAGATATTTTTGCCTTCAACGTCGCGTAGTGAAGGCTCGCCGCGTCCCCACCTGTGAGATAGCGTCGCATATCCAAAGCACTCTGAAACCACAGCTTTGATTTCCACTTCGAGTTGCTGGTTGTTGGGTGAAGACCTTTGTAATCGTTTGTATTGAGGGCTAGTCTTGAATTTGGATAGTTGTGTATCCCGGTTACACAATTCGCCACTCCGTGTATGTAACAGTCGCGGCGGCATACTTTCGAGTGTTTCGAAAACGACCTTCTCGATCAATTGCTCAATAATAGAAGAACCGAAACTCGAAGGATCGGTTCCCAGACCGTTCACATGAGCAGGTACAGTCCCTTGGTTAATCTGCGCTCTAAGATAACGAGCGAGTTGTTCTTGAGATAACGCAAAGTCCAGGTGTTCCGGAGGGCAGAGTTGTGAAGCGGTATGCACGAGTTCAATGGCCTCTTCAATGTCGTCCACAGAACCCAGCTTTTGATATTTTTCGTGAAGGGAATCCGCGAGGCTGAGAAGGGGTTTGTATCGATCTGGAGGCGGAGTGGATTCTGACACAATGCGGCGAAGAGATATGATTTCTTCCAGATCAACCAGAGCACCCCTGCTCCTGAAGCGCTGAAAAAGCGACTTGTCAAGTTCGAGATGAGTTGCCGGTCTCTGCGGGTGGTCCGGAGACAAGCATTCCGACGCATCTCGCCTCAGCGTGATTGCTTCATCTAAATCCTCTTTTGACCCCTCCTTATCAAACCGTTCAGATAGGAGGTCGGCGAGATTGATGAGGGCTGCATAGCGTTGTGGGTCTTTCGGCGGAGCAAACTCCATTGCTGTTCGCCCAAGGGTGATTATCGCGTCCAGGTCACCGTACCCTGGGTCCCTCCTGAACTCCTTGAAAAGGAAATCGGTAAAAGCTAAGCCATCTAGGAATTGTGGGGCCAAGCGCTTCAAGGCATGTCCAATCAGAAGGGGGGTGGACTCGTTTGCCTACGCGGGAACGGAGATACAGTTATTGACATGCAGATAATGTCGTTGAGAGTGGTTAGTACCTGAGTCTGAGATATGTCCCTGAGAAGCAGCAATGCCGCGCTCCATGCTATTTCTTGTTGGTCCTCGAAGAATCCAGGGAACATTGATGCATGCCATTTGCGGTTTTCTTGGTCGTTTAACGCTTCCATCATAGAGCTGAGTTGTAGCAGCCGTTGCCCCAGCTTTTCACTTGGAATAGTAGAGCTCAAATTGCTAGTCGGTACTACATAAACTCGGGACGGAACCGTGAACTTGCTAGGAAACGCCTTTGCAAACATTTCGAGATGGCGCGACATCAGCGTATCGTCACATGTTGGATCCGAGTCGAGTGAAAAGAGAAAGAAGATTCCAGAATGACATTTTTCGGTAAAGCTGCAACGATATTTAGAATATCATCACGAAGGAGCAGTCGACACACCCACTTCGACTTTAACCAATCAGTGATCGTATTACCAGCATTAACATTATCACGACCAGTATGGAAAGACGAGGTATCGATGACGACAATATTGGCTGTCTTTGTGCCAGGATGTCCACTCACGTCGCGAATCTTGGACAATTGTCCAGCAAACTAGTGATCAATTAGAAAAGTGCGCTGGTAAAAAAAGTGGGAGCGTTACCCTGGTCTTGCCTGCCCCCGCTGGGCCGACCACACTAGCCAGTCGAGGTTTAGTCTAAGGCTTGAGGGAAGTGATGCTGCCACCTACAAAATTACGTAATCATTTTCTGCAACTTCTGGTTTCTTTGGTTGTGCGCTTTCATGATTTGCTTGGCGTCCCGGCGACGTGAACACCGCCTTTTCAGACCCGCGGGACAAATCGGACGAGCCCGCGTGGGGTGCGGTAACTGATGATTCCGCGTTGGATAAGAGTCCTTGGACGACGTCCCACGCGGTCTCGGGTTTTCCATCAACCAGTCCGGCAATACTCCGCTGTTGTGATGGACCTGCGTTGCCCGAAGCTAGGCGCGACCCATGGGGGCCACAAATTGTAGATATCAACGCATGGACTGTCCGTCGAGAGGATGCACGACGTTCCTTCAGCGCCTCAGAGTCACACTGTTCCTCACCCAATGTCGTTACGCATGCATGGCCGGCGAAAAGCATACCACATTTTCGGAATTTCTCCTCGTTCCTTGTCCACCAGTTATCCATTTCCCCCCTAGCGTTCTCGAGGCAAGTTACGACCACCACCACAGGAACAGCGCCCTCGCATATCGTAGAATAAAACGTTCGGTAATGTCGGACAAGGGCTTCTGTGGCTCTCGCAGCACGCACGCAGTAGATCAGAAGATCCAACTCTCCCCTCTTGAACAACTGCGATAGAAGTTGCTTCAGGAGCCTTTCTGCAGAGGCAGTGGGTAACCGATTGACAGTGAGGCTATCCAGGCCGACGGTATCCCATATTCTGAACTTCCGATTATCTACGGTCACCTCGTATTCCTGATTACGTTGGGGGCACTCCGCGTCAGAAGACGTTTTTGCTTGGTTCGACCCGATTATCAGGTTAACGAGGGAGCTCTTCCCGACGCCGGCTTCCCCAAATATGATGACGTTGTGGGCGGGCTCGCTGCTTTTCTGGAAGAAAGTGAACACTGCAACTGCATTTCTGGTAGGAACGTAGCTCACCCCACTGGAAGAAATGACGTCGGCTTCTTTGGAAAATGGCGTGAACCGTGCTATTCGATACCACCCTGTAGGTCTCGTTGATCAACCAGCAGTCCACCAACAGAACGAGTTGGTGACCTGATTTGTACATTAACCACTTGTGTGGACCTCGGTGGTACCAGAAAGAAGTGTTGGGTTGAATGTAACGCACTGGTACGATGAGCTGGACAGTGCAGCGGTGGTATACGGGTAAAGCAAAGAGGCTGGAGTCCACATGTTCATGCGACCTATGCCGTATCCCGATTACTAAGCCTCATTAGCCACATTCCAGCACAGCATTCACTGCTGACAAGTCGACAAGCGACTAGTGCAAATTTACCAGGCTATTAGCTCGAACAACTCGCGTCGATGAGCGGAACGGACGGTCAGAGTCAAACCCATTTCCCCTACCGTTTTGTGTATGCTTACCGGTACGCTTTTTCATCCGGACAGACACTGCACGGTATTACATAGTTTCCCCCCGCCAGCAGGCGCTGAAGCCGAATCCGCGCAGTTGTCGTGACAGTATTCCCAAGTTCATATTGAAGGCCGGCGGGCTTGGACAGTAAGCAAGATGCATTAAACTTTCCTCCTTACAGTAAGGTCTACTCAGGTACTGGCTCAGTATGTATCAGAAGCCGCCAACCTCGCAGTCGCCGTGCATTCCTGTTCATCCAATCGGTAAGTACTAAGACTGCCGGGTTTGCATACATTGACAACTTCAAACATGTGATACTGTTGACATTGTGCACCCACGCCGCTTCAGACACCCGAAAGCTTCGTTGACGTTCTTATTATCGGGGCTGGTCCTGCTGGATTCATGTGCGCCAACGCCCTCGCCGCCGCAGGTGGCATCGAGGTTAGGATCATTGACCAAAGGTGAGCGCCTCCGGGACTAAGGATGGCAGGCAATAATCACACAAGTCCGCCCACTGCGTAGGCCTTCGAAGATCTCCGTTGGTCACACGGACTGGCTGCACCCGAGGACGATCGAGGTTCTGCAAGTGAGCTCAAGTGGCGTCAGTTTAAACAGTAGGATTTCTAAAGAGCCTCTAGAGTTAGAGCCTGTTCGGAAGCCAGAAATATTCGGAAGCCAGAAATATTGCGAAAGTCTGACTTTCTTTCTTTGCATATGTTTAGTTTACCCGATGGCATGAGAATGTGCTGAAGCTGGGTTCGAAATACATACAGTCAGCCTCCGTAGATTATCATCATCACTATGGACAATGTCGATGATATTGAGTATGAAGAGCTTTGCCAACAATGCATGCTACAGTACATTGCCCTCATCACCAGCATCATTGTCTGTGCTAGTACCCAGCAAGCCATTCCAGCTAGAAAGATACTGGAACCCTACCATACCTCAGTTCTCACCAGTGAAGCCTGGCTGATCGAGCTCCTTGTTGGTCATCCTGACTGGATCTGATGTGAGCTGGGCATCCATGTGGATATATTTGCACTTCTTGTGGACCATCTTCAGCAGATAGGTCATGAGAACTTGTGATTCATCTCACTTGAAGAACAGCTGGCTATCTTCCTCTATACAAGTGTCACCAGCCTGACTACCAGACACATTGGGGAGCATTTCCAACAATTGAATGACACTATTTCCCAGTATGTTTATCTAGCATATTTCAGAGTTTTATTTGACATTGGAATCTGGCACATACATATAGGTATTTTTGCAAGCTCCTTTTCATCTTTTCCTCATCACCTTTCTACCCAGCACACATTCACATGCCTACTTCCAACAAAATCCAGCCCAGGATCAGAGAGAACTCATGGTTCTGGCTGTTCTTCAGGGATGCCATCAGTGCACTGGACAGTAGTCATATTCATGCAGCACCAGTGGCGAACAACCATGCAGCATACTGAAATCACAAGGGCTATGTGTTGCAGAACTGCCTATTTGGTTGCAATTTTCAGCTCAAATTCATCTATGCAATCACCAGATGGGAAGGGTTGGCAACAGATGCTTGTATATACCAAGATGCACTTTCTAAGGACCTCGCCATCCCTGCAGGAAAGTATTTTCTTGCAGATGCTGGATTCCCCCATCAGCCTGAACTTCTAATCCCCTATCGCGGTGTACGTTACCACCTTGCAGAGTGGCATCGAGCACAGATAAGGTAGGCTACCATGCTTCTCACTGCAGAATTACTATTCACACTGAACTGTGTAGACCCAGGAATAAGGAAGAGCTCTTCAACCTCTGGCACTCCTCTGCACACAATGTCATCAAATGGATTTTTGGCGTCCTCAAGCATCGTTTCCATATCCTGCTTCTTAGTCCTGAGTACAGTATTCTCATACAAGCCTGAATCCCCACCATGCTCTGCATGATCCATAATTTTATCCATGATCACTGAAGGTGCCAATGAGGACCCCACAATCACCACAGGTCTTGATGAGGATCAGCATGGTTCAGAAGGTTTAGATGCATTGGTACCCAACTTGGAGACTGATGCAGAAGCATTGCATGCAGCTTGTGCCCTGCATGATGGGATTGTGGCAGATATGTGGGAGGATTATCAGGAGAGAATTCATGTGGACACTCCAGAGTGGGGGGATAGCGACTGCGAGTCAAATTCTGGCATGTTCTTGTAGTGCACCTTTTTTTTCATGTTCTTTCCATACAACAAATATGTGGTTCATGCTGCTCATATGAATTCCAAAGTGAAGCAGGGAAAACCTTTTGTATAGAAGACAAATTTTCATATGAAAGACATGGTGCGATACACAGATGACAAGCTACAAAAAAAAAGAAGGTACAGCTACCTGGTATGACTCCCACCAGCCCGCCCATACTCGAGCTCCACATACACAATCCTATCCTCCTTGCTAGCCATCTTCAAATACATGTCTGCAAAGCCCACATTTTGGGCAATTGAGGATTGGATGTGTGCTCTCAGATGCCTGGGTAAATCATGGTCCTCTCCATCAAGTTGTTGGATGGCCTGACTTCTTGTGATCAATGCTTGCTCAATGGCAGAGGACATGTGTGTAGTTATTTTGGACATAAGGAAGTTGATTGAACCTTGAAGGCCCACTGCTGCTATGGGTTCCAATACAGCTTGGGAAGTTTGTCGAGAATGGCAGGATCGGGAACCTCTGGTGGAAGTGAGAGCTGCAGAGAGTTCCAACTGCTTGTTTGAAGCAGAAATGGAGGGTGTGAGGTCAGATACATCTGCAAAGGGTAGCACAGACCCAATGTCATCATCAGCAGCCATCTCAGAATGTGAACACTTGCCGAGGCTAGAGCTGGGTGGGGGTGGCATGTTGCTGGATGGCATATCGTATGTTGTGGAGGGTGGAGTGCTATGTATTATCTGATGCCACTCAATGATGCCAGCAGGATGGTTAGATCTGTCAGGTGCAACAGCTTTGGAGGTAAGTGGTCCAGCCCCTCGTTCTCCTCCATCAGATGTAGCTAGTGGGTGCTCAGTGTCGTAGTCCATTGTAGAGGCATGGAAAGTACCTGGAGTGAAGGCGTTGGTGCCATGGGCTGCACCATTTGGCATGATATTGAGCATAAGATCATAAAATTCCCACCCTGAATTTTTGAAGGGTGAAATGAGTGGATGATTCTGGAGGGAAAAATATGCTTGTTAGCTCATCGACCAGGATATCATGGATGTGACATACCTTCACATAGTCCTCAAATACTTCCTTGTCAAACTTCCCCTGTACTCCAGCCCCACAGGTGTTGTCCCAATGGTGTCCAGACTTGGTGTGAAAACCCTCCAGATCTTGATATATCTTTTGAATCTAGACATCAGTAAGATCAGATTGCTGGTGAGGTTGAATGGTGGTGCAACTTACATGTGAGAGCCACTTGTTCCTCACCATGGCAGCAGTTTTCATTGGCCCACTGGTGAGATGCTGGGTGATATGCTGGGCAGCAGAGTGATAAGTGGATGACTTGAAATTTCCATTGTCCCCTGCCTCAGCTCAATGCTGATGGAAGTAGTGGATGAGTGCATGGACTTCAGTATCATTCCAAGATGCTTTCAGACCAGAAGATCTTGGAGGCATTGAATGGGAGAAGGAGTCAAGTGTGTACTGCAATGCAATGACCATGAGTGAGGCTACTGAGACCCAGGTGAGCTGGAGATGATCCAAATCACAATCGATGTAGTTGTACTCCATTGCGGATAGGTGAGAGTTCATTTTTCAAACTCAGTTTTCGGCATATGCCCATGTTGTTGACCTAGTAAAACATATGCAAAGAAAGAAAGTCAGACTTTCGCAATATTTCTGGTTTCTGAACAGGCTCTTATGGCCTTGCCAATCAGCTGCTATGTGATGGAAGTCGAATATACATCACCTAGCCTTCCCAACACCACCTGATGCTCCCACTTATATAATCTAATTAGATAGCATGTAGTTGTTGTGATGTGTGTCCAAGACGAAGGGTTTGACATATTGTTCCCCTTAATGAATAATTATTGAATACTGGGGGGTACTTGGAAAAGACTTGTCACCACCAAATCACACAGCACAGTGGAGATTTGTCATCAGAGCCTCCCCATGCTTCCCATGCATGCGTCACATCACTCCTGACACCCCTCGTTGCTGTTGTTGACAGTGAGCTCACCTATCTCAACAACTGTGCAATGCATGGACCCTGGACTTTCATGGCTATGTTGTATTTATATGTAGCTAGCATTCCATAACATAATAATCAGCATTTTAATTACAGCATTGTGTAGCATGGGCAGAGATTAGTCATCAGTGCTTTCCCTCGCTTCCCATGCATGTGTCATGTCACACCTAACACCTCTCATTGCTGTTGTTGACAGTGAGCTCATATATCTCAACAACCACATAGTGCATGGACTCCAGACTTTCATTATCACACAGTATTTATATATAGTTAGCATGTTGTAGCATAATAATTAGCATTTTAATTTAGAGTGCTGTAGCACAGGCAGAGATTTGTCATCATGGCCCCTGAGGCTTCCCATGCACATGTTGCATTACACCCAACACCTCTCATTGTTGCTGCTGACAACAAGCTCACATTTCTCAACAACCACATAGCACACAGACTCTGGACTTTCATTATCACGCAGTATTTATATGTAGCTAGCGTGATGTAGCATAATAATTAGCATTTTAATTTAGAGTGCTGTAGCACAGGCAGAGATTTGTCATCATGGCCCCTGAGGCTTCCCACACACATGTCACATCATGCCCAACACCTCTCATTGTCGCTGCTGACAACGAGCTCATGATTCTCAACAACCACGTAGTGCATGGACCCTGGACTTTCATTGTCACACAGTATTGATATGTAGCTAGCATTCTGCTGCATAATAGCATTTTCATTTAGAGTGCTATGTAGCTCAGGCAGATATTTGTCATCAAGGCCCCTGAGGGCTTCCTACACATGTCATACTATTAGGATCACACAATCACACAGTTATAGCAAGGGAATGCACTATCAATTGCAGAAACTGAATACAACACATAGCTAGTTAATGTTGAATAGATGGCAACTGGTAAATCTGGTGCTAGGAATGCATGATTGAGTGCCAACATAAGGCAAATAAAACTTACAAGTCATTAAATGTCATCTTCTTCGGTAGAGCTGTTTTCCTTGGAGGATGAGTCAATAATGGCAGTACTCTTTGGACCTTTCCCCTGTGTAGTATGGTGACATTTCTTGCCCACATCGGACTGCTTCTTGCAAGCTTTTCCGACCACCTCCCCAGCAGTTTGCTGCTCCTTGAGTCTGTCTTGATATTCCAGGCATTGCTGCCTAGACATGTATGCCCAACAGCATGTATCTGCTTTCAATGCATCACAAAGGGACTGGAGGTGCTCAGTGTTTATAATTGCATGGGGAGACTGGAAGGGCATGCCCTCTGGCCATCCAAGTAGATCAATACCATGCTTTTCCTTGATGGCCACCTCAAAATTGACAAAGTTGATTCAAATTTTCTTCTTGGTGACAATGCCTGTCTGTGTGTCAGACAGTTATTTAAACACAGAGAAAACACACATGTAGGCTGGAATTAAGAATACAGGCACACATCTGCTGCATGCCTTCAACTGAGTTGTGCTCCTCCATATCTGTACAAGCAATGTGAGTTAACTGTTAGTGGTCATTGCAACATACTCTGCACCCACTTTTTCCATGCACACATGCCCATTGTTCCAGTTTACAAATGATTTCATCAGGCTCAAGATCCATAACATCCTCCCAAAAGTCCATGACATTGTCAGTCCCATACCAGAAAGGCTGAGACGAGTCATAGACATGTCCACATGTGGTGAAGAGGCATACATATATCCCAGTATGGAAGGCAAGTCCATCCAGCTATCAGAAGTCAGTCAAAGGTCATTAGAATACGACATGTGACTCACTATTTTAAAAATATGCTCTAATGTTGACTGGGCATTGCATGCTGCTGCTGAGTTTGTAGCACAAACACTCACATTCTTGAGAGCTCAATACTCAGTGAGGGCATGCAGGAGTTCATCCTTCTCATCTTGAGTCATGTCCTGGTATTTGGGATCGGCCTTGGCTAAGTCTCAAATCTGCTGGAGTGTGAGCTTCTCCCCACAAACATGACCTGCTGTGTGTGAGCTGGACCTGTCAAACAACAGAGTGGGGAATTACCCTCGTTAACTTCATGTGCCTTGTTGTGAATAATAGCATTGGCTAATTGTGTGCTGCACAAGTTTCGATAATATTTGTGGCCCCCCAGGAGCTTCTTGACCTTCTCATCTGTAATGCAGTGAGTAGCCACTATTGCCTGTACTTTTGATTCAACTTCATTGGCAAGTGAATGGATCACATCATTCAGAAGCATATCATGACCTTGATGCTGAGCTGCAGAAATTTTCCTTGATGCCACATAGGCACTATGATGTTCTTTCTCCTGAGCAGAGAGGGGCTGACAAGGCTGCATAACCAGCAATCCAGGGTTTCAGGTAGCCCAAGTAGACTTGTTACCTGCTGCCTTGACCACAGAAATCCCACCATTGGAAATGGCAGGCATATAATTGTCAGCATGAATACTGGGAACTGTCACATTGGGGGTGGAAGTGAAGTTTGGGGAAGGAATGGACTTGCCAGGTGTAGAGGGTGCATTTGATATGCTAGCACTAGGGTGGCAGCCTACTGTGGAGTCATGTATGGGCACTGCTACTTGAACAGTGGGTGAAGGAAGGGCTCTCAAAGTGGGAGATGACTCAAGCTGAGGAATTGAAATGGCTAAGAGGGCAGGGTCTACCGCAGGATAACTGTAGGATGGGTCAGGGGACACCAAAAGTTGTGGAGCGGGCTGCGCAGTGTTGGGAGGGAATGGCATGTGAGATGGGTTCTGGTAGTTGTGTGAAGTGAATGCTAGGGGTGCTGGACACATCAAATCGCCCACAGAGTCGAGTGTGATGGGGGGGAAGGTGAAAATGTATTGGTCCATACTATCAGTAGAGGGTAGAGGTGCAAAGTTCACATTGTTGTGCCTCATCTTCAAAACCTGGAAAAAAAGAGAAAATTTTGACAGTGCAATATTGAACAAGTGACATTGGCCTGTCCTGTCATCTGGATGATCAGGCACTATAGCTATAGCTTGATATAATACCACATGGACCTGTAGGGGCATGGAGGGAATGTCATATCAGTGATGCATGGGTATCGATTACACTTATGATGGTTGAAGCTGACACAGCACTGTCCATGTGCCAGTGTGAAGTAGGCAACTGAAACACTGGCATAGCTAACACCATATTATGGTATCTATGGATTAGTAGGAGGCTGTCTGATCAGAACCTTTCTGTCATAACAATACCAATACAATTACAGTGAACAAGAAATGGATAGATGGGGACTCTTATTGAGGATCATGTCTAAGTCCATCCAGTCAATTCCTGGATACTAAGGTCTCAAGATACAGTTTCATTGGAAAATGATACATGTACCTGAATCTTTTTTGAAAACGTTTAGGATGACAGTTGGAGATTACAGAGGGATGAATGAGACAGAGACAAGCAACAGTAGTATGCACTGATATGTTGTGCCCCATGTTCCAATATTGTGTGACCATGTGACCTGGAGAGTCTAGTAAGTATCCCCTCCCCAGGAGCCAGTATCTTTGTGGTCTCACTAGGTAAGTTTTTTTATACAACCCCACAGTAGCTTTCAGAATAAGGGCAGACTAAGACCATTTCTTTGTAGCTAGAATCTTGATGCCCAGTGAAAAGTGGACATGAGCTGGTGTGACCCAGTGTGATGAGATAGGACCTGCCAGGCAAATCAGATGAGGTCACACTGGCTCGCACCTGGCTAGTAAAATGAGAAAAATGCAGTATGATGGGGCACAACCCCATCTGACATGGTAGGATATTTTTTTCAGAGGTAGTATTTGGTCACATTGGGTCATATCCTCTTGTGCCCAGTGGATCCCATGCAATATGACCATGTGTGAGCACATATGAGATTGCATTACAATTTCACACCTGCTCATATTTTTACACATTTTCAGATCACAATGCTAATGCCACCAAATATGCTTGAATATGATACTGTATTAAACTCTAGGTACAGCAAAAATACCAGCCAGATGCAGGATGCAATGGTATTGATACAGGGTTGTAGGCAATGGAGAAACGATGTGGAGAATACATTTAACATGCCGATGTGGGTGCGGTATTAATAATTGATTGATGCGTCCAATGGCTCGAATGCGGGAATGCATCCAATGGTTCAAATGTGAAATGCGTCCAACGGCTTGAATGCGAAAATGCGAAAATGCATCCAATACTGAAGTGCATGTGCGTGCATCCCAATGGCCTGAATTACATGGAAATCGAGTGATTGTATCAAATAAGGGAGGGGGTGGGCAGACAGAGTGCCAGTGAGGGAAGAGTTGGCATTCAGTGCAAGGTACCTTGCTCGATGATGGCCTTTGTCCAACTATTTGTCTCGACCTAGAGACAGATTAGTACAGCTTTCTCGCATGTTTGTCACTTACAAGTTGCTTGGCTTCTTTATCATAAGCCTAGCTTCTGTTAGTTTGAGACTTTTCCAAAAGAATCGACGAGCCATACCTCGTGTTGAGCTTGCATCAGTGTCTTGTTGTAGTACTCATGGAAGTCATCCCTCTGTCTGTTTCTGTCGACTTGCTTCAGCCATCGTAGCATACAAAGATTTCTAACAAACATGTCATCAACGACAACGTGTCGGCTGCATTGAACTATTCTTACTGTCCGTTTTTCGTGCCCGATGGCCTTAATTTGGCCTTCCCCTTTGTCACCTGATTGTTTTCTTTGGATTCAACGATGCTGGTCGCATCACATGCTGGATGTATGGGGAGCACGACATTGATGCTGTTAAGGGTGGATGGGCTTTTGGTCAACAGTGCCAAGATGGGAGGCAAAGGAGTCATTTCAACTTTGGCCGCAGCCAGTGCGAGTAAACTCCTCCATAATTCAAACAAGAATCAGTGATGTGGATGTTAGACAATAGTCTGAATCCCTACATGGGGTTGTATGGTATGGAAGCTGCGGTGCCAGATATATCTGTAGAATTTGCCACACATGTGTTGGATTTTTCAGCCAAGGCCGGGCCCACTTCTTGTGACTTGTATTGGGCCACAGTGGTCTCTGCCAGTGGCATTGTCAGTGTCACAGTTTCTATCAGTCCGTCAGGTGATTGCATGCCATAAGCAGCGCTAGCATCTACACACATATTAGCAAAATTGATGGAATACCGCTGTACTCGCCGTAGTCTTCTGAGTCAGGTAGCTGCTCTGTGGCTCCCCCATTGGTCCCTTCTGCCTCAGCAGGAAACTCTATGCAAATGTAAGTCAGCGCTGTGAGTAAGTAAAATACAAACCTGGCATCATTGGCTCTACATTTGGTACTGCATCTAGCGATGTTGGCAGAGGTACTGAGCTGGAAGATGAAGAGGACGTGGGTGAGTGTTCGTGGACGGGGGTGGTAGCCTTGAGTTGGGGAGCCAATGCGACATTGTCCACTGCAATGGCTCAAAGTACTAGTCAGCATTTCCAACTAAGCATAGAGTAGAACCGACCTTTTTGTTTCTTGATGGAAGGTCTTGTGGTATCTGGAGGTCCCTTCTGCTTCTTTCTGCAGGGCTTGCAGTCTTCAAGGTCATCGTTGTCATTGAGTCCTTCTTCCTTGATCACATCATGTGTGGTCCTCTTCAGGTTCCCATTGTCGTCCAGATGGTGCTTCCTCCAAGCAGAGTATGTCTTGGTACAAATATATTCAAGTTTCCATCCATTATCCGCCAGCTTGAAGAGGGGGAACTCTTTCTCTGTCTGCAAGCGTATGAATTGCAGTGCACTAGTGCTGGCCTTGCCCCAGGTGTCCAGTGCCATACCACACTGGCCAAGTTCTCGCCATCCTGCTTGTAGAGCCTTGCAAATCTTGCCTAGGGTTTTGGACTTGGGGACGTCACCATTTTCGTCCTCGAGGTACGCATATAGGCCATGGTTGCTGCCTGCAGCCTCTGGAGAGTCCAACCAATTGTCATAGTCCGTCTTCATCCAGAAGTGCACATTTGGGTGTGTCTCGCGTGTTGGATGCTTCTCATCCACACTCGACAGAGTTGGTACAGGTAGGTTACCGCTGAGTAGGAGATTTGGGTCACATGTTGGTAACTTCATCATGTTTGCAAGCTGGTCAAAGAGATTTCTAGGTAAGAGTTCATGATTTAGACATAAATAAGTGAGGAGGAAGGCCGCTTACTTGATTGTATCGTGTTCAGTC
Organism: Pisolithus microcarpus; assembly: GCA_024613185.1. Taxonomy (NCBI): domain Eukaryota; kingdom Fungi; phylum Basidiomycota; class Agaricomycetes; order Boletales; family Pisolithaceae; genus Pisolithus; species Pisolithus microcarpus. Next base: position 442,727 of record JANFAI010000002.1, on the reverse strand, counting down.
ATTACTTTGACCAAGTGCCATTCGAGCGTGTTGCAACAGTCTTGCAGGAAAGTGATTTGTGATGAGTCCTGCATACATGCGCCCTATACAAGTGTTAGCTCCTCAGAACTGACTCATTTTACTTACATTTCCCTGATTGATCAAGTTATGTGTCAAGTATGGCGTGAACGATGGCTGTTGCCTGGGCATGAGACCGAGGGATTTACCCTGTGAAGGTGATGTTGGGCTATCATTGACATGCTCAGTCAGTGAAGGGAGGAAAGAATCGCTTATTGGAGAGCCAGAGCCAGTACTGAAGTTGAAGGAGTCGCTGGTATCAATTGAGTACATCATCCACTTTGGTAGGGACACGAGCAAAGATTTGGCTAAGGTAATTTTCCCATTAGGCTAACAGGTCCTGTTTATTAAACCACACTGCCACCATCTGTCAAAAAAAAATATGTCACATATGCCAACCGAATTAGTCTTCGCTCGCCCTCCAACCATTACCATGGTCAAGGACGTCGTCCTTGTTGACATCGATGGTCTCACTTACTTTTTCTCTCGACATCCTCTCTCCAGGTACTAAGGTAAGTTCAATATGGCTTCATCTCATGTAGCTAATCTCGTATCTGGTTCAGCGAATCATGTTGCGTGTCCAGCACCCAGACTTATATAAGTGCGATCACCCTCAGGTTCAAGAACCATATGTGCAATCTGTGCAACTGGAGAATGTCATGCTAGAATACATCAAGGCTATCAAGTCAGAAGAGTCCACTGAGGTATCCATAGCGGTGTCCGAAGGTGTTGATGAAGCCCACATCAAGCCGGAGCCTCGGGACAACCATGTCAATGTATTGTGAGTAATTTTTTTCATCGATGCACCTCAAGCACACTTACATTCTACAGCATCAAATTGGAAGATCGTGCTGATGCCCATGTCGAGCTGGACTCCAAGGACAATAGTACTAATGTGCTGTAAGTACATCTATTCATCAGTTTTTATTCATCTTATTAATCTCTACCAGGCCATCACACAAGATATCCCCATTCCCCTGCCGTGTCCTTACCAGGTCTACTGGAAACCCAGCTGCCAAGGAGGGTATGCCATCCCAGCCGTGGAAGTATTACGTTTGTTCATTCGACCCTCGCATCCTCCCAGATGAAATCGCGAGCAGGAACAAAGCTATCAGTGCGTGCGAGGAGAGACTTGAGAGGGGGGAAAAACGTCGTAGGGTACTCTAAACATTGTGATACACCTGTAATTCCTTGAAGTCATGTTTCTTAACTCAAATCCAACCCTGCCCTTGAAACAATTCATACGTGCATATCAAACAAATAGAAGTGAGTCAATTCATGTGTAGGGACTCTACTCGACATCCTTGCCATTATCATCATCTTCCACATCAGCGTATACACCATAAGGTACTCCCCAACTTGAGATGTCATAACCTGGTCTCTCCATCATGCAGTAAAACTCTCCTTCTACACCTCTGGGTAATACCATCTGCCTAGGAATCATAGCAATGACCCTGACAATCTGCTTGACTTTAATGACTGATATTGCATTGAGTAAGTGGGAAGCCAAGACAACATGATTCAAAAGTCGAAGCAGGTCTTCGTCAGGTGCAGAGTACATATGGATGACAGCCACGTCGACGAACTCCCAGTTGTCATCTGCAGCGGCAGTCACCAGTCTAGTAAAATATCGCACTTCCCCACAGCATGTCTCTCCATTGCAAAGAAACTACAAAAATATACTTATTGAAATCACAGTACAACTTGATATGAAGATGGACTTACCTTAACATTCCGGGACATGCAGATTTGTTCTGCAGGGCGAAGCGACTCCCTCCAAGCAGAGCGTGCAATCTGACCATTGGGAAGACATAGCTGAGCCCACTTTTTGATGCATGGTACAATGTGTCCAGGGCCGAGGAACTGTGAGATGGCAATTGCTTCACCACTGCAAAGAGTAACTGAGTGCTTGCTGCGTTTACGAAGTAAAGTGTACCCATCACTGAGATCAACAGAACCGTAAGGGAGTCCAGTATTTGATGAATCAAGTTCAGGCATAATGCTAAGAAGTGAGTTGACCTGGCACCATCGGACACCCTTGCATGACAAGTTTGGCAAATTTGTTCGCCAAGATTGCCGATTGTATGTTCCATTGTCCACTGGGCAGTGCAGATAGGAGGCCCCTTGTGAACAGCCTCCGAGACAAGGTGGACGACCTGGTGCACACAAGGGCACACAAAATGAATGCGATCTTCAAGAAGTTGATAGTAGATAAGTTCGAACACACGTTCCCAGCTGCAAAGGAGAGCATGCACGTCGACAAGTTGTGCCATAGTCAATTTACTCTGGCACATGATTTGGAAACCATGGACAAGCTTACAGTAATTTGCCCAGTACGATGTGGGCAGAACGGAATAAAGTAGGATGGGAGCAAGGGTGAAGATGTATATTTGGAACTCCCAGGTCTTGTAGTGGGTATTGATTTTGTCAGCAATATTCCGAGGTTTATGATCATATGAAGTTGGGAGATAGTGACCCGCCTGCTCGACAGCATCTCCATGGGCACGCCACACTTCCTCATCTGCTAGGACTGCCCATGGCCAGCGTTCTGGATCATCAGCAGCAGCGTGATCGATAGTACCTCGCCAAAGGGAGATAAGAAGATCGCTGATGTTGCCAGCGAGGTGCGTGATGTCTGTTGTCATACACAGGGGGATGCCGAGACATCAGGTGGGTTGGAGTGCAAGAAGGAGGGGGGGTTTGGTCAGGCCAGTGTCAGTTTTCTTCTTATCCCATTGAGTCTTGTTGCGAACAGAAACGACGGTGTTGAGATTGTTAGTGTACTCAGTCGATCCACCAAGTGGGAGATTGAAAACGTCAATGTCATTGTGGTCACTCCCAGCAGTGCAACGATCGTGTGGTCTGAGAAGTGCCGGGTAGTAGTGTTTTTTTTGAGTTTTTCGTCTGCTCAGAACACCACAGTACATGCAGCAACCATTCTTGCCACTGTGACCCACCATGCCATTCCAATACACAAGACCGGGCCCATCTGCGGTAGTGAATATAAGATAAAGGTCGGAGAGGTATCATGAATCTGTCTGAGCATTCCAAATCGGAAGTCCCTCAGCTTGAAGTGCAAAAAGATGGTGCATACCAGGAAAAAGAAATGAATCGAGATGTTTTGGCTTGTTTGGGCCTGGAATAAAGCCTCCTGGTCAAACGTGGAGCTTGCAGTAGCGTTTGTCTGGAGGCAAGTTGACAACGATCCATATGTACATCCAACAATCCGACTCCTTACTATCATATAATTGAGCACCATCAAGGGACACCATAAGAATGATGTCCTGTTGCTTGATATCACCGTCCAGAACAGCGCCAAGATAGTCCCAACCCATCACAATATCGTCAATGACAGGGATGTTCCCTGTCTCTTGTAGACCTTGAAGGACCTCCATTGTGCGTGTGTGTAGGTAGTCCATATCGTTAGCACTGTCCTTGTTCTGGTATAGAGCTTGCAGTTGCAGGCTGATCAGAATCATCGTGAACGTTTGAGCTGCAATCTTGGATCTCCTGTGCGTACCCTGCAGCCTTTCTTCCTTCCAGCGAGATGTGTTGCATATGGGACAAGCTTCGAGTTGAGAGAAAGGGCTGGTGAATGCAATGCAGGTGTTGTGGCACATGTCGTGTTCGACAGAGACAACTCCAGTGTACGAAGCGATCAGCTTTTCTACACTATGAAAGGTAAGGATATCATTCGCACCTGGGGAGCCAGAGAAGGTGGTGCGTGCTGCTTGGCAAACATGGCTGTATGCGAGTTGAGAGGTGTTCTCGAGGGCTAGATAAGTTGATATGGAGAAGCGCATTCCTGGGTCGTCGATAGGATCGGCATGGCTGGGTGGGTTCCATATCTTCTCAATAGCATTGGAAGCGAGTTCCTCGTTAAGAGATGCTTTCTTAAGGGCCAATATAAATTGCATGCTGCATTGCATGGATGGAAGAACAGCCAACTCCACTAGTGCTTCAACATCAATGACAGGACCGGGCCTGCACTCATACTCAAGGCTGAACGGGAATGGAGAGTTGCCACGATCCTCCAGCAATAGACGAGTAGGTGCACGTATATCCTGTGGTAGATGTTGGTATGATGGAGATACGGGGGGCGAGATGACTCACCTGGTCATCGGGCACAGGATCGGGAGGGTCGGGTGCATGTATATCCTGTGGTAGATGTTAGTATGATGGAGATACAGAGGGTGAGATGACTCACCTGGTCATTGGGCATGGGATCAGGAGGGTCAGGTGCATGTATATCCTGTGGTAGACGTTAGTATGATGGAGATACAGGGGGTGAGACAACTCACCTGGTCATCAGGCACGGGATCAGGAGGGTCAGGTGCATGTATATCCTGTGGTAGATGTTAGTATGATGGAGATACAGAAGGTGAGACAACTCACCTCATGGTCTAGTACAGGATCGGGAGCGTTGGGCAAACGTATATCCTGTGGTAGATGTTAGCATGATGGAGATATGGATGGCACTGGTAAGATGACTCATGTCATCATCTGGTGTGGAATGAGAGAGATCAGGCATGTGGGAGGGGTTTCCCTATAGTATATATCATGTTTAGTGTGCTACTGACTCGAAGAACGATACTGACCTCATTCTGAACCTGAGCACACTTGTGACGTCCCATTTGGTGACGGACGTCCTCGACTGTTTCAATGTGCCTTTTTGCCATAGCCTGGATAATGGCTGCATGGCCCCTAACACTAACGTTGGGCCCAGTCAGGTGGGGAGTGGCTTGACAGACTCTAGCAGAATGGATGCGTTGTTTTTCTGTCTCAGTGTTGGCTTCATCAATATGGCGGTACCAGGTGGCCAGGGAGACTGTATGTGGTTTTCTGAAGTTATACTTGCTGCAGGAGCATATACACTGAGCGGTCAACTCTTCATCTGCAATGGACACCATGGATGGCAAGGTTGTCATATGTAGAGCTCGATAGAGAGTGGAAAGTAGCGGGAGTGGGTGCTGTGTACACATGTCACGTGAATGTATGTGGACAATGCGTAAGTAGTGCGTAGTGTGAAGTATGCAGTCAGACAGTGCATAGACTAGATGTAGCATAGCACAGACACAGACACAGCACGGACACGGCACGGACGCAGCACACTGTGCAGCCCAAAAAGGAAGGTGTCACATTTATTATCGACCATGTCATATTTTTCACATGTGGATCCTATCTTGTCACACCAGGTCACACCAGCTCATGTCCACTTTTCACTGGGCTTGATGCTCATACATGGGAGCAGCATGAACTGTAACGAAGCAAGACAAGCAATGTGAAGCCACCGAGCACTGGCTATCAAAGCTGGGGTATGTATTTTGTAGATTCCTTGATACTGAACATAACTAGGAACTTTCTTCAGAGTGTGAGAACAGCAGAGGGAAAAGGCAAGACTGCATGCTGCCAGGTAGGTTGACTGATGGTTGATCTTGTCTATTAGTGGTGATTAACCCAAGCTTGTAGGAACAGGATGAGGTAAGTATCCACCAGAGAAATATCCATAGATTAACTCTGCCATTAGGAAGCATGTTAACAAAGATGAAACTGTTGGCTAAGAACAGAGAAAGCTCAGTGGTTTGACAACGTGCTGATCTATACACAACTCTGCTGACCTAGGAACAGAGAAAGCTACCATACACTGTCAGTCCTGTCTGTCATATGATATAAAGTAAACACACCTCAGTGGTTTGACAATGCACTGAGGAAAGAAGGAAAGAAACAAATCTCATATGTATGCATGTCTGTATCTCGTGATGATGATAAGTGTTGGTGCTGTAATGTCCAAAGTAAGTAACACAAGTCCCTACCTAACCAGCTCCAACAGAAACTACCACCCACACCCCAATATCAACTGGTGCATGCAGAGTATCCCCAGACACAGAGCCCGACTCATACCTCCATCCTTCATCACACTCAGAACTGCCCCCACTCGAGGAGATCAGGCAACTCATCACTGAATGGCAATCTGAATGGGGTGCAGAGTCGACCTGGCCCAAGAGGTTCCATGAACAACTAAAGTGTGCACAGGGAAGGGGTCAGCTTGCAACTGACTCATTCTTTTCACAGTGTGAAGCCCATGTTGAAGAGGGGAGGTGGCTCATCTGGCTTTTGAGGAACATTACACACAAAGGTTTCAGGGGTATGGGGTGTAAGGTTGCAGATTCATATGAGCAGGTTTTTGACTTACTCATGTCCTTATTGACTGAACTATGATTTTTTGAAGTTAAATTAGATGAATATGCACCTATATGTATCTCCATTGTCTCAAATCTCTGAAGCCTGTTATTACCTTACCATGTAGTGCTTTCATATACAGTCTGTATCTAAATGTCTGAATTTTGCACTAGTTGAGATCTGAAGTGTAGAACTCCCAAGACTCAACTCCCTGCCTAGAATCATATAGTACTGCCTTACTGTGTAGGACTCCTGTGTACAACCCATGTCTAAACATTATGCATTTGAAATCTGAGTGACACAAGCTATTGACCATACTATCAATTGATATGTATGTATCATGTTTTGATGATAGCAGATCCAATAGTGAATCAGTTCGCTATCTGCTAATATTCACTACCAGCATTGTCAAAAGCAAGCCCTACCAGCATGCTTGCGATGTATTTGCCATCAGTAGTTTACCTACTGCCTAGTGGATGTTGTCTGATACTTTGATCTTACATTGTATACTGTGGTAATTGCAGTGTGCTGATTTCATTTATCAAACTCATCAATGTCACATGGGGAACAAATCCATTGTCACAAGTGTGTAGCAATTTGTGTACATACTGCAAATACATATACCTACAACACTACATACAACCATGCACATTTGTAGACTGGACTCTTATTTAAATCTTGGTGGTCAAGTGCATGCATACAAGTCCAAAGGGACATCAGCCTCGCATTCATCAATGGTAAAGATGAACAAAATTTCGATAGTAACCACTATGTATCTATGCAATATGGGATGAAGATGGAGTAGCACCACTGTTACAATCAACAAAATGACCTTTCATGAAGGACAAGATACCCACCTGTTCCCAGTAGGATTGAGTTGGACTTGGCTAAACACATCCGACAAGTCATCCACTTCAGCCCAGTAGGATTGTTTGCCTTCACTGAGAACAGGCAAGGGCATACATGGAGCTGTAGGCCAGAAGGGACCACCAGGGGTAGGAATTGCATGGAGTTCCCCCTTTCTGTAAGCAGCTGTAGAGTCTGCAAGAGCCTGCTGGAAGGTTTTACACTTGTAGTGAACTGTGCCACTGATTTCGAGAACCTGTGCTGCAGTATCTTTCCTACACATTTGAAGTTGAGTTGAGTAGCAGATAGACACCACAAACAAGAATATTACCAGGTGTAAAATATGCTGACCTCTTTCCCAACGATCATGAGATAAAACCCCTCGGGCTTCGTGGTTGGCCATTGGATATCTGATGGATGGGGAATGACAGCAGTGTGCAATGTAGATGTATGAGGCACTGAGGGCCGGGGGGTGACAAATGCTGAAGTGGACTGTAATTTGTGAGTGGCTTGTGGGGTGCTCGAGGGGGATGCTAAGGTAGTGGGGGACGTGATAGTAGCTACTGATGATGGACTGTGCTTTTGGGGACTCCTGAGAGTGGTTTTGGTGGAATGAATGTGACTTTTCACTACAGTTTTGACCTTCATTTCCATAGTCCCTTCATGAGTAGTCTTGACCATTGTGATGTGCATGACTGTTGTCTCTTCAGTATCATGCTCCATAGTGTTTGTTACCTCCCAGCTACCATTGTCTGACAAGATGTCAACTTCCCATCCAAAATCCAGACTTACGCCCTGCCTTCAACAGTTGATACCATATTCAAATAACATTGCAGGTCAGCACCAAGTGTGATACTTGAGGATAAGTGAGCTAGTGATGGGAGATAAGCATGCAATAAGCCTTGACAGTCCAGTAATGTCATGTGGTCCTAGAGAGGATCAAAGGTCCTGGTCAAAGAAATGGTACACTGAAGAAAGTCATGCCAGGAGTAGCAACACATAGTCACTCCTGCAAGTGTAGAAGCTTGACATCCTTGTGAATACACTGTATCCAGACCAAAGTTCACCAGGTTGCAGGGGTTACAAGGATGGTCCATGAACTGGCAGGTCCAAGGAAAATTGCTGAATGGTCTGCATGTGTGGCAGAATGCAAAGAAGAGCGACTAAGAGGTAAGATTTTGTTGTGGTAAAAAAAAAAGCTCACCTTTGATAGAGATGACTGACCGAGGGACATGCCCTTGAGGTGTTGTGAGACCCAGTGTCAAACAGCTCAGTCAGTAACCCCATAAAAGATGACTATGAAAGTGATGGGTATGGTGCAATGGTCCTAGATGGAATGGAGCTGCTTGACATCAGTCATGCCAGTGGTGATCAAGAACTCACCAAGGGTTTATTGGGTGATATCTGGAAAAGGTCAGAGTTGACAGGGGAAGCTGGTAAAAAAATGGCTGACTGCTTTCAGCACTTCCCAGGGGGTCAGGGAGAAGCATCTGGATTATTGTAAATTCAGGGATTGTTCCAGTAAACACATGGCTGCATTCAGTGTACAACTGGGTGCAATGGTGGAGGCTTACATGACTTGGTCCTTGAACCAGGGAGGTGTGGGTGGAAAGGGTTTCTTTGATTCAGATGGGCAGCACACATGGGAAGAACAGCAGAGGGGGTGTGATGGTGTAGGCACCAAGCTGCTCAGTGTGTTAGTGCTGGATGTCTTCTGTAAGTGAACTCTAATTGGAATTGCATGTATGGGGACTCACAGCATTGTAGGTGCTGAGAAGGCTTCTATTAGTGTAGGGCCTACTGATCGTTATCTCACTTCAGCTCTTGTTTGTCATGGCTTAATTCCATGTTCTCCCATTACCCTGAAGGTCACTGTTATGGTGCATGTGCTTGACCTGTACCACACAGCTCATCAACGCTGTCCCCATCTTTCCATCCAAGCATATGTCAAAACACTTTGCAACATACATGGGGTTTGTCAATGACATACTCAGAGATACCTGAATGCTTACCCCTTGAACTAGGTCCCATTTCATGATCACCGCTCACAACAATTCTCCATTGCACTTGATGTTTATTTGCAAATCTTGACATTCATCTCTAATCTTGTGTGCCAGGCACTGCAGTGAAACCAGCCTGACTGGTGGCTGAAGCACTGTTGTCCTGCTTGTACTTACAAATTACAGGATGAACTGGCCATTTGATTCAAGATGTTATTTGCTCAGGATGGGAATGACTCTCTCAAGAGAGTGGCAACCAGGGTACTCAATGGTGATCCCGATGATACTGGCTCTCTTGCCATGTCTCTTCCCTTGTCTGAGTATACCTTTCATCATGAACAGTACTTGACACATGAATTTGTTGATACATTTGCATCCAGTGTCACACACCAAAGGTGTTTGGTGACGTGAGCATGGACCCAAAAGCTGAATGAGGAAGAATGGAGAAGCCTAGCCCTAATGCACAGAATGACTGGAATGTCTAGCAGTCATCCATTGCACAAGAATTACCCTTAACGTTAGGGAAGAAACCACTCAAGCACCAAATAAAAGTTTTTGAGTGCCAGGTTACAGCATTCTGATTTTTCAAATATCTCAGTCATTTCTAAAGATATTGACATCATTCCCATGCTCACAGAAAGCTCTCGACCATGCCATCCTGCCTACCAAATTTGGTGATGATCCTCACCCTCCATGATTTTCTGCATCATGTCTGCCAACAAATGCCCATTTTGCCACTTTTTATTGTAATGGCCACCTCTTTGATGATCTCTTTGCTTGTCCCCTTTGCCAGAGAGAATAACTACAAGTACTTGCCAGGAATCCCCACTAGCATTTGCCCTGAAGCCTCCTGGTTCATCCCTCCCTCATCCATGACCTCCCATCCTATTGCTTTGGGACAGCAAGTTCTCCTTGTCAGTCTGACATCAAGGAGGACTTCTTTGGTTGTCTCAGGTCTGTTATCAGGCTTGAAAAATCATATGGGGTTATTTCAGTTTCTCCAGTCGAAGAAGCATATGGATCCTTTGTCCCTGTGCCCTGCAACATCTACCTCTCAATCTCATCCTTTGTTCTTCCAAAATTGTGACAGGTCCAATACCAGTTACTATCATCTACACTATCTGATCACATTCATGATGAATTTGAGACACTTCTCCCTGCTCTTATGGGAGAAGACAGCCCTTCCTCCTCCTCAAACCCTCCAGAACACTAGCTGCAGCTAATGCAGGTTGCTTTACAGAGAGAAGGAAAGGGGGAAAGTTGCAAAATCCTATGCCCTGACTACCCTGGAGACCCCCAAAGTCAGCCCCTGGCAGAAATCCCCACCATTCTTCATTTGGATGTGCAGCAAATCACCCTAATCCATCTAGATCTCAGATCTAGGGGTCACTATGACTCATTTGCAGTCATATCCCTTAATGAGCAGTGACCAGTGTGCTTACTCATTCCCCTTTCACATTATTCATCCATTCCTTTGATGATTCATCCCATTTCAAATAGATTAGTGATAATCTTCATCATGCTTACTGATTTTGTTTACTAATCACTTACTGTCCTTACTCATCCCTACAAAGCCTTACCAATCCTTTACCAATCCCCTTACCAATCACTTACAGATCACTTACAAAGTGTTGCTCCACATTTATTGCAGGCTATGCTACCTTTTGTATATAAGTACCAATGCATTGCAGCAAAAAAAAAGGAAGCTACTTGCCCACTTAATTGCCTACTCAACAGTCTACTCAATTGCCTGCCTATTAAGCCCAATCATTGTCACTTCTAAGCTCATCATCATCATCTCTATTCCTGCAGTATCTGAGGCTCCATTAAGGGTCTATTTACTGTCCTCTTCATCATTCTACATCACTTCTAGGCTCAGAGCAGCCTATTCTCTTTGCTTTTTCCATCTTCCCTTGTTCCCCCTTCATCAGGAGCACCCATACCCTCTGCCCTAGCCCCCTCTAGGTGCACAGAACCCCTCCCCCATTTATTTTAAACAGATCCCTCAAGCCAAAGCCCATGTAGGAAAACCACCAACTTGGCATTTGTCTTTGTGTTGGGTTTTTGGTGTTTTTGCCATCGATCCACATGTTGACTCACACTGGTCAGCAGGCAGGCCACAGCATCTTTGACAAGGTGAGAACTTATTCATTTTGTGTTCACTTTCTAGATTTCTTATGACTTGATAGGATGGCAATGGGAACCTTTGTGCGCAGCACTGGAAGAATATGAAAGACAGTGCTACACAAAAAATGTGGAATGTATTTGATGAATTGGGTGCCTTCATAGCAGTCTGTTGGCATGGCTTCTGCCTACTCATCATGGACATGGTACAAAGCAGCAAATGGTGAGTAGACTAATAAGACGACTATGGCTGCAAGTTAATACACACATATGCAGGTCTAAATATGCACTCACAGTGACATCCAAGCTCCTGGACGTGTTCAGTTCAGATCTCAGTGGCAGATATGACATTGGTTGTCAGTTCAAAAGCACTCTGGCATCTAGCACTTTGGGCAAGCATGCATGATCACTCAGCTATATGTCTCTCATTAATGCATTCCATGGCCATGCTCATAACAGGTTATGTCAGCTAGACAACCTCACAACCTATGTCGAAGGTCTTGGGCTCAAAGATCTCAAAGGTTGTGAGCATGCATTTTCAAAGAGCAATGCCCTTGCACCATCTACTCGATATGTGTCAATTTTTCACAGAAGACAGGCCATTGCATGCTACTTTGAACACAATGATGAAATGGAAGTGTACACAAACCTCAGTGGGTGGTTGACAGCACCCATTTCAACATATCTAATCTTGAGTAGGAAAGTTTTTATTGAACAATTACAAACAAGCTCTCAACCTTCTCTGCAATGGCTGCACAACCCTTGAGCAGCTGATGTGTGAGCTTGGAGTAAGTGACCCTGTGACCTTTAAACTTTGGTTGGACAAAGAACATGTTTATCTCAAGTCCCTCCTGTGTGAGCTTGTGGAAGAGACTTTGCAGATGGAGTATTGGCAATGGCTTGTCAGTCTCAAGGGGAGCAGGTACATATATTGCAATGAGAAGTTATTGTACTAACTGCTGGTAAACCTAGGAAGAGCCTGGAGACCATTCTGTCCACATGGACCATAGTTACCACCCACAATGTGGCGTCTATACAGAGTGATGGGAGTGCAACCAGGAAAGTGGAGACTATGCACCACCACATTCAAGAAAACTATGAGAAGGACTTGAAGGCTGTGCAAGAGCTCGAAGGACACCTGGGAATAACATGCCACTGGGTACTGGAGGATAAGGAGTGGCAGGCAGCTGCCCACCTGGTTGCCAATCAAAAGTATCAGCAGGCATTGGATAACATTGAGTGTCTGGTTGTGTCATGGATCTTTGAGCTTTCAAAGATGAACCAGTCCAGCACTGGTAGGTCTATTCTATTTGAATTTACTTCTCATTGACAATTGCAGGTTATAAACTTTTTAAGCACATTGGGAAGGCCTTGCAAGCATGCTTGGCAGCCATCTGCACTGCCCTATTGCAATACAATACTGCAGCCAAAGCCCTCAGTCGTCAAACACTGGATTTTGATGAGGTCATGGAGTATGCATTTCTGGCTGATTTCAACCTCCTCTGGGACACATGACAGGATGTCTCGACTTGCCCATGGGCATCACCTACTGCCCATCTTGCTATAAACATGTATTTCAAGTTGTGCTGGGCTGAGGAGGAAGTCTTTCACTTACAGTGGTTTTCAAAAGTCTGTGGAAAACTTGAAAGTCAGAACTCGCATGGTGGGGATTGCTGGGACAGACCCCAGAAGTAGCCCTAATGAAAATTGTAGTTACTAGTAGTACTTACTTTCGACTAGAATCAAGTATCGTTGAACACAGTACATTTCCTATGACCAATCAACTGCTCACTCTCCTCATGCTGCCATCTGCCTCAGATGATCTGAAGGTGCAGATTCCAATCCTCTATCATGAGGGTTATTCCATGAAGAATATTTGTCATCTACTTGGTCTCAAAAAGTCTTTGGTGTACAGAATCCTCAACTGTTATCAGCAATTTGGCAGCATCTCAAACCCCCATACTTACTCATGCAGAGTGGGCCACCCACATGTCATCAGCCCAGCTGATCTTGCTTTCCTTTCTGCCATCATCAAGCATCATCCATCCATCTACCTCAACAAGTTGCAGAATGAGCTGCTGCTCAAGCACAGCATTCACACTACTCTTCCAACTCTCACTCACACCCTCCAGTGAATAGGCATGAGTTGCAAGGCCATTTCTGCTCTTGCCTATGAACATAACAAACTATCAAGGGCACTATATATGAACCAAGTCACTGAAGAAGTCCCTGATCTGAATATGCTGGTTTTTGTTGATGAGGCAGCAAGGGATGAGTGTACAGTGTCGAGGAGATATGGGTGCTCAGGTAGGGGTGTGCACTGCTCTGTTCAAAGGCCATTCATCCAAGGAATGTGGTACTCGATCATTCCAGTGATCACCCTTGACAGGATTATTGCATATGACATTGTGGAGGGACCCATTGATACTGAGCGATTCCTCAAGTTTCTCAGGGAACAAGTGGTATACATGCAGTAATTTTTTATTGGTTTCGTTGATAGACATGCTAGAGATGGATGCCATTTACAAATCCTTATCCTGGCCCCTGGAGTGTAGTTATAATGGACAACTGCCTCATTCACCATGGCAAAGATGTCTGCCACTTGGTTGAAGACAATCATCATAAGTTTTCAGCGTTAGACCTTAGGATAGCACCTCAACTGATGAACTTACAGTGTGCAAGCTCATATTTCTCCCTCCATACTTGCCTGACTACAATCCTATTGAGCAGGCATTTTCTACCATCAAGATGTACCTCTGATGCCACTCACATGACTTATCTTTGATGTCTATTGCTCATGCATGCCAAAGCATCACACCAGACAAGGCTGAGGGGTACTTTAGGGAAGCTGGATATGTTGTGTAGCCTTAGGTACTATCTCATGTATCTTCATATGTCAAAAACATCTTGCATTTTGTGGACACTTCCATAACACTTTGTGAACGCAATGCAAGGATATGAATACAGCAGATAACTAAACATGAGCATAGATATGATGTAGCTACTCAGCATTTTCATCTATGCAGTACCCACAGGGAACGGGAACCACTGCTTGAATGTCTCACAAAAGTAGATGAGGTCATAGTCCCAATGGGGAGCCATTGTCATTGTCATCCCTCTCCATGGGGGGCGCAGTGAAATGGAAGCCACCTCCAGTGTGATACCTCTTCTTGTAAGCTACTTGTCTTGGGGCCTGTGATACTGATTCATGAGCCTCTGAGGCTGACATATTGTTTTGCTTGGGAGGCAGCTCACAACCTTCTAACACTGAAGAAGAAGTATAGCTTCACTTTTGCTTCACATTGGGTCCATTTGTAAGGAGGGCTAGCCCCTCCTTACCTGTAGATAGGTACTTAATAGTTGAAGTGCGCTTAGCCCCTATGTGAGTCAGGGGCCAGTGCAGAGTCCATTGAGATGGTTGGACTCTGGTACTCTATAGATCATGTAAGGATGAGTACCCATACATAACAGGCACTCGAGATACACAAAAAGTAACTTCTATTCTACCATACTTCACCACTCAATATAACACTGGTCGTGTTTATATTCGAGTGATAAGTAACTAAGTGGAAAAGAAGGATGAACCTTTACAATTTTTTAAACACCCGAACATGTTATGGCACCCAAGTTGAACAAGGGATCCACACTGCAGAAAAAGAATTCTCGCAGTGCATCAAAACCCCTTGAGCCTGATAAGGATCGAGAGGATTTATATGGTGATGATCCACCACCATTGGAGAGGACAGATGGATACCAGCAAGTGCAATCATCTGAGACAATACATGAGAGACTCCTGATGAGGCCAATATCACCATAATCCTAGACAACAGGCCTAGTGCCCTGACTGATCTGACTACTGAAACTGCTCTCATAGAAAATACAAGAGCAGAAGGATCAGGGAAAGGAAAAGAAAAAGAAGGACCTGATACCAGAAAAAAGCCACCCACATTCCCCGAGTTCATCCAAGAACTCAAAGATATCCTGGCTGAGTGCACCTCCCAATGGGAGAACTTCGGTGACCATGCCAAATGGGGTCACCAGGTATGCACCTTCAGAAAGTTATACAACCTTGTGGATATGCCTGACATCGAAAGCGCACACAATGGAACTGGCAAGGAAGGCCAAGCCCCCACATGTGCAATACAAGGGGAAGTCCACTATGAAGACGAGCCTGCAAGGTATGACTGCAAACATGCAGACACTCCATGAGGAGAGAACCCTCATGGAGTGGAGACAGCCAGATATCAACCAGCTAATGACTGGCCAGATTGCGAAATCCCACCTCACATGGGAAGAGGTCTCAAACAAGAAGAAACCTACATCTGGGGAACTGGCACAGGACACCCAGGCAACGACCCAGGTGATGACCCAGATGACGACCCAGATGATGATCCAGATGAGGACTACTGTTGAAGAAATAATCATGACAATCATGATGATGATCACAGGAGAAGAGGACCCCCAGCTCCTCCTTGTTGAAACCAGAGAGATGACAAGGAGGAGGAACGTGATTGCCGATACTGTGGGTGATCACAAGGAGTTCACTCACACCAAGGGCTGACCCCCAGCATGAGTGGCTACATGGAATTGCTCCTAGAAAAATATCATCAGAGAATATACAAAGCAGTAGGCCATCACACAGCTCCTGCAGGACCAGAAGTGAAAGTTATAAAGATCACACAACCTAAATATTATAAAGGCCAAGATGACATCAATGCCTTCAACAAATGGGTCAACCAGACTTTGCACTGGTTGAAGATATACAAGGTGACAGGCCCAGCCCATGATGTGGACCACATCACATATGCTGGGACCTGTCTGGAAGGAATGGCCATGCAATGGTTTGACCAAGAGGTTGATGGCCCAGATTGCACAATCCGTGACTGGATGTTTGAAGACTTCGTATGTGCCATGTTCACCTGATTCATACATGAAGCATCCACACAAAATGCCACTGAACAATGTAAAGTCAAGATAAAAGAGAGTGTGGGGAGATGCCTGTGGGTCTCCCTTTGGAATAGTGGGGTCAGTTCGACCCAAGGGGACTGGAGTTGCCTGGTAGAGGTCAAAGAGAAGTGAAAAGACTAGAAAAACATGCCCAAAAAGATCCAAAGAACGTCAAGATATTGTCTAACGAACATCTGATAATGGAGAAGTGATAATCCGAAGCCTACGGCCTTCGAATTCCATCTGAATCTGTCTCATAGTAAGGTGGTTGTTATTTTTTCTAAGTATGTACAGTATACTCTAAGTACGAGTCTGGCTTACATAAGCCAAACTCGTCCAAACACTAAGTAAAAAGGTAGAATAAAAATATAGAAACAAAAAGTAAGGTAAAGCAATGAAATATAACAAATCACCTGGTAGGGAGGAAGCCCTCCCTACAATGATATGACAACACCAAGTACTCCCCTGCTAAGGGAGTACTTGCCTTCTACAATGACCTGAAGTGCAGGGCATCCAGGATGGTCCAACCACCAGATGAATACTCCATGAAGAGGAAATTCATCAATGGACTCCCTCTGCCCATTGCATAAGGAGTCCTCAAGTCTAGAGGTGTATCAGCAGAACATATGCCAATGGACCAAATCCTGATCAAAGTGCAAAGGATGGAGAGTGCACTGAAGCTCATCAATAATCACACTCGAGTCCAGCAGTCTAAACAAGCTGGGACTCATCCCACCAACTCAGACAGCTGAGTTGGCAATAGGCAGTACACTGATGGGGACTACAGATACACCCAGAAGGGGAATGTGCTGTACAGAAAGGCATTGGATAATGCATGCTTCCAGAGAGGACAATCGTCCAAGCCACAGGGGCAACATGTGACTGGAGCGTCACGAGAGAAGGAACACACCAGTAGGCCAGAGTCTGAGGAAGGACTCCGGCCCACCACACCAAAATGTCAAGTGTTACCACTGCAGAAAGGAGGGGCACTATGCCAACGAGTGCAACCAGAAAGATACCACCTCGAAGGACAGTAAGACTGGCAAGGCCAGGCTATTTGCTGCCAAGGTGATCGAGGACAATAATGCCGACACAACCCCTGAAACCCAGGAAGCCAAAGCACCTTCCCATAGCAAAGAAGACCAGGAGCTACATTCAGGGGAAGAAGCAGATGCCGATGATGAAGTCATCAACATCTACAGCAAGTACTACAATAGTGATGATGATGGGGAACCCATCACATATCTCGGGTCAATGGATGTGCATGGCACCACCAAAGATGAGCCAATTTACTACACACAAATGGACACTGAGGAATCTACTGTGGAAGGTGACCCATCCAAGGAGACCAAGCCAGATGACAAAGAGGCATTGCCTGGCAAGAATGAAGTCAAGGAAATCATGGCCAACCCCTGGGGAATAGTGAATGCGATTGAAAACAAGGCCATGCTGCCTAGGACAGATGACCACACATGGCACTACTTGGAACAATTCAGCCTGACTCACATAGATGACTGTCAGACATGCAGAATTCACAGAGCTCACATCATAAGAGATGAGCTTGTGGAAGTACCCTCCCTGATAGCTGCCTGAGCAGTCCCACATCAACAGAGATGAAGAGCATATGATGAAGGTTGGGATGCATGAGAGGAGGCAGCAGGTGAGACGTTGGCCCCCCATGTAGGATATGTGCTGGCAGAAATGAATGCTGCTGAGAACATAATAAATCTTGCCCTCGAACATTTGGGGGGCATGATGGATGGAAGCTGGCCAATGGTCAGTGTCAATGGGATGCACCAAACCCTGCTCAGCCTAGGATGTCTGGTAGTGAGAATGCACCAGGCAATCCACCCTAGGGAGAATGACACCTCAATGAGTGCACTACCTGCGTCAAGGCAGACAAGGATGGCAAGAACAGACATCAATAGGACAGGGGAACTCCTCCAGGGCATCTGGGGAGCAATGACTCACAATGAACAGCAAATGCAGCAGGCACTGCAGGAGAGTGATCACCTTTGGGGGGACCTGTGAAGGTTGGCTGACAGGCTCTTGTGAGCATGCAAGAGCCTCGGTGGGGAACCATGCTTGTATGTTGATGTGGAGACCCCAGCCATCCCAGATTGACCAACCACCAGTGGGCCACCATGCCCTAGCTCAGATGGAACCCAATGATTGATGGCCCTCCATCCGACAGAAGAAACCACCCATGCATTCTGATACAGAATGCACACCAATAGCACAATTACCCCAAGACCAACAGTTCCCCCACAAGCACATGCTTGTGTTATAGTAAAAGCCCAGGTCAATGGCTGTGAAGTGTTGACCATGATAGACACAGGGAGCATGACCAATTTCATGAGCCCTGCATTTGCAACTGTAGCCAAGTTACCTACATTCACCCTGGCCTCCCAGTTGACATTGCAACTAGGATGTGTCAGAAGTCATTCCAAGATTACACACAGCTCCCAGATGAAGTTGCATCTAGGAGCCTTCACATGCAATGCATACTTCGATGTCATGAATATCGATCAATATGACTGCATACTTGGAATCCCCTTCCTCCGATTACACAGTGTGCAATTGAAGTTTGATACAAATATGATAGAGGTTGGGGGAATATCAGTTCCTGCACACACAGAACTGGATCTGTCCAGTTCTGTGGAAAATTGACCACAAGAGAGGGGACGATGCAAGGATGTGTCATCCTTGACACCAAAGAGCACATGACTGGTGGGTGGGGCTGCACTGACAAGGAACCTTCCTGGCCCCACAATGCCTCAACAAAGTATTGAGTCACCAATGTCGGTAATCGAAGGCAAATGGCAAGCAATGCTTGCACACATGAAGCCTCAAAAATACTCAGACGAGGATGTCCCCCATCTGAGGGAAGAACTCTATAAAAAATATGAGCACTGTATGAAGGGAGTGGTGTCAGAGATGCCACCACTCTGAGAAGTGAATCACCGCATACCCTTGATTGATGAGGGTATGCATTACACCTACCATTTGCCACACTGCCCAGACTTGCTGAAACCTCAGCTGGCAGAAAAAATCCAACTATACATGCAGGCTGGATGGTGGGAGAGAGCAAGTGTGTTGCAAGTGGCACCAATGCTCTGCATCCCAAAGAAGAATGGGAAACTCAGAATGGCTGTTGACTGTCAGAAGCGCAATGACAACATGGTCAAGGATGTTACCCCATTCCCTGACCAAGGCCAGATTCAGATGGACATTGTGCAAGCAAAGTATCGCTCAAAAATCAACCTGTCAAATGCATATGAACAAGTCAGAATTGATCCCAACAACGTCCTGAAGACAGCATTCTCGACTGTCTTCAGCACCTTCCTGAGTCATGTCATGCAGCAAGGAGACTGCAAGGCACCAGCCACCTTCCAGTGGCTAATAATGGTGACATTGCAGGAATATATAGCTAGGATAGTACATGCATACTTAGATGATGCATTCATGTACAGCAATACAATAGAGGAACACATGGAACATGTGTCCCTCATGCTTGACATGCTCGTGAAGGCTGACTTCTATCTTGAGAGGGATAAGGTTGACCTATTCACCAAGAAGCTAGATTGCCTCAGCCATATAATCAATGACAGAGGAATGGTCACCTCTTCCTCTGGCATGAAATTCATGACAGGTGCTTCCAGGTGATCAAGGACCTTGCCTGCAAGTACCCAAACCTATGACCAATAGACCCAAGGTCAGATGAGCCAATCTGGCTTGTCTGTGATGTGTCTCTATATGGCATAGGGGTGCTATATGGCCAAGGACCGACCTGGCAAGGATGCTGACTGGTGGGATTTATGTCAAAAAAGCTTACAGATGCCCAGCACAACTATCAGATGTTCGAGAGGGAAACCCTCACCATACTCGAGGTGCTACTGAAGTGGGAGGACAAGCTTTTGGGATTCCACTTCAAGGTTATCACAGACCATGAAGCCCTCCAATTCCTTCACACACAGCAATGCCTATCCAGTCGCCAGATGCACTGGATGGACTATCTATCATGCTTTGACACCGAGATCATATATGTCAAGGGGTCGGAGAACAAGGTTGCCAACTGCCTGTCTTGGTACTATGAGACAGATGGGGGAGATGAGGCACAAAAGGAGACTGTCAAATGGGCAACAGCTGACATTCGACTCGATCCAGAGGGAGACAACCTTCCAATTGACAGGTTGAGAGTGTTACATCTTGCATCACTGCGAGATGAGACACCAAAAATCAGGGAACCAACAGAGGAGCATTGTGCAGAGGCTGATGCACTAAGGCAACATGCAGAGCAGAGAAGGGAAGAACCCACTCATGCACCCACAAGTGAGGATCCCACTCTTCTCGACTCTGTGGGGGATCCACAGATGCTCATCACCCACTTCCAGGGGGAGCATGGCTTCCTTGACTGCATCAGATGGGGGTACCCAACAGACCTTGTCCTGGCAAAGGTAATCCTACAACCAGATCACCACAAAGGATTCAACATAGGCAATGGGTTGATCTACTTGAAGGTTGCAACAGGAGACAGAGTACCATGTGGACTGGAAAAACGACCAACCAATGGCACAAGTGATCGAGCATGTGCACAAGACACTCAGCCACTTTGGGGCACTGCACACAGCAGACTATATTTGCAGGTGCTTCTGGTGGCCTGGCCTGGGCAAGGACATCAATCAATTCTGCAGATCGTGCCCAGTGTGCCAGACCACCAAGACCGACAATGCACAACCAGCAGGTCTACTTCACTCCCTGCCAATCCCCAAGAGGCCATGGAATTCCATTGCAATGGACTTCATCAGCCCCTTCCCCAAAAGCAGCAGCACCAACTATCTATGGGTTGTCTTGTGTCAACTGACATCCCTAGTCCATCTCATGCTGGTCAACACTACCATACAAGCATCCAAACTCACATGGGTCTTCATTCAGGAGATCATGAGACTACATGGCCTCCCTGACACAATCATGTCCAATCATGATGCCAAGTTCACCTTGCAGTTCTGGTGCAAGGTGCATTGACTACTGGATGTAAAATTGCTAATGTCCATGGCCTTCCACCCCCAGATGGATGGGGCTTCCAAATGAGCAATACGAAACATATTGCAGATCCTACAAGGCCTAGTCTCTCCAGATCAATGAGACTGGGCTGGGAAACTACCGATGGTCAAGTTTGCCATCAACTCGAGCATCAGCAGCTCAATGGGATTTGCACTGTTTGAGCTGACATATGGATACCTGCCATGATCATTACCTAACATTGAGGAGTGGTCAGCCATGACTGCCCCAACCCTTAGCTGCTGTTTTTGACCAAATGATCATGGGTAGTTCCAGGTTACCCACTTGTCAGAAAACATGGATTTTGTCACAGCTGCATTATGAGCCCACAGGGAGGGGGGGGTGTCATACAGTGCCACAGGAGACAGGGGTCAACACAGCCACACAGTGAAAGGGATTGCACAGCCACACAGCCAGGTCCGGAACACAGCCACTGAGATCAGGATGTTGCACAGCCACAAAGTGAAGAGTGATGTACAGCCACAGGGAGAGGGGTTGACACAGCCACACAGTGAAAGGGGTTGCACAGCCACACAGACAGGGGTGGTGCACAGCCACAAGGAGAGGGGTTGACACAGACACACAGTGAAAGGGATTGCACAGCCACATAGACAGGGGTGGTACACAGCCACACTGAAAATCAAAGTTGTAGCCCAGGTTGAGAGGATCACGGGAGTATGCTTACATCAGTGAGATCTTTATTTTTGGATGAGATAAAAGTAGAATACTAAAATTTTCGAGAATCTTCACTTTTTTGCACAGCCACTCCACCTTGAATGTGTGCTTATGTAATCAAAAAAGCGGACCAGATGCCTGGGTTGTTGTTGCTGCCACCACTTGTCCCATCCACTGGATGATATTTCATAGTACTTTAGCATACTATTGACAAGTGATCTACCCATTCCATACACAATTTAGATCCAATCCAATGTTTTTGGATATAAATCTAAATAGGGGTTAAAATGCGAAATCTGCTCCCAATTGTGCAGTTCTTGACATATGGACCTGGAACTTTCACCCTATGTTGCTCTGGCATATATCTACAACCTATCAAAATTCCAGATCATCAGCCTCTGTCCTTGTGGAGGTGCATCTCCTATCTCTCTAAAAATCTTCGCACACTTTCCCACGCTCTCCAGCTCTCATTTTCATTCCAGCTCTTCCAGTTCTCAATGGATGGACTTGAAACTTTGAATGGAGGTAGATGTACTTGTGTAAAATGTGTCTATGGTATTAGCTGGCATGTTACCCCTGGAAGTGTGGTATGGTGGCCATGCACCCAAAAAACCAACAAGGTGGTGTTACACACATTCCACCTGATAAACCTGCAAAGTCCTTGTAAATAGACACTGTGTGTTGTATCCTCCACAGCACCAATGGGTCAAAATACCCAGAAAGCAACAGTATCCATGTGTACAATGGATACACTAGGGAGGAGGGGATCTGACTGCACCTCCACAAGGACAGAGGCTGATGATCTGGAATTTTGATAGGTTGTAGATATATGCCAGAGCAACATAGGGTGAAAGTTCCAGGTCCATATGTCAAGAACTGCACAATTGGGAGCAGATTTCGCATTTTAACCCCTATTTAGATTTATATCCAAAAACATTGGATTGGATCTAAATTGTGTATGGAATGGGTAGATCACTTGTCAATAGTATGCTAAAGTACTATGAAATATCATCCAGTGGATGGGACAAGTGGTGGCAGCAACAACAACCCAGGCATCTGGTCCGCTTTTTTGATTACATAAGCACACATTCAAGGTGGAGTGGCTGTGCAAAAAAGTGAAGATTCTCGAAAATTTTAGTATTCTACTTTTATCTCATCCAAAAATAAAGATCTCACTGATGTAAGCATACTCCCGTGATCCTCTCAACCTGGGCTACAACTTTGATTTTCAGTGTGGCTGTGTACCACCCCTGTCTATGTGGCTGTGCAATCCCTTTCACTGTGTGTCTGTGTCAACCCCTCTCCTTGTGGCTGTGCACCACCCCTGTCTGTGTGGCTGTGCAACATCCTGATCTCAGTGGCTGTGTGGCTGTGCAATCCCTTTCACTGTGTGGCTGTGTTGACCCCTGTCTCTGTGGCTGTTCACTGTGTGGCTGTGCCACACCCCCCATAGCATTTGGACATTGAGTCCCATGGTCAGGATCTGCATTTTTTGACAAGTGGTATATCTGGCACAATCCACGACTTTGGGCAAATCTAGCTGCAATCAGTGGTGCTAGGCAGCTCAGACCTGGAGTGCCAGATGCACATATGCCTGGAGGATTAAATACCTCAATGACATTGGGAAGCAGCACTGAATGAGCTGCAAGAGAGGGAAGAGAGGTTTCCAGAGACTCAATGAGTCCCCTTACTCCTCAGCATACTGAGTTAGATGACTCACAGATGTCTTCTGACCCCATCTTAGTATGGAGGACTCAGAGTCCTCCAATTGAAATATATGAAGAAGGTGAAGCACCTTTGAGAAGGGAGACCAATGAGAGGGATGCCCCAATAGACCCTTGCATGGCCTTTGAAGCCATGAATGACTTTCTTGAAAGTCTGCAGCAACAATGGCTGGAATATGGGTATGGCCCCAAAGGTTTTGATAATCATGGGGTGAACCCCAGTGTGCATCATGCAGAAGAGCTAGAAAGGTACAGATGGGCTCTCACCACCAAAAGTGCAAGTAGGATGACTACCCTGGACATCGAACCTATGTTCAAGAGGGAGGATACAATCCCTCAGTTCTGGCTGGGAATGCCAGTGAGGAGGGAAAACCCTCCAGTTGAAAGAACTGATGCACTTGGTTGAAGGGGTGGATTTGCCCCTAATATGCCGGATCGCCCTGCATACTTCTCGAGATGGGACTGGGATATAATCTGACAGATGTTTGGGAATGAGTGGGGGGCTGCAGTACTCCACCAGATGGCATGAGACCATACCATTGCAGCTAGAAATGCTGCTGCAGGAAACAGGGATAATACCCCTGGAGAAAATAATAGAATCAGAACAGTCGATGATCAATATGGCTGAAGTGAATATGGAGGTAGGCCTCCTGGGAGAGGTGAAGATGGAGGCAGTCCTCCCAAGCAAAACAATTATGGAGGAAACTTCCATGGTCAAGGTTTCCCAGGGGGTGGTCCCCCTGATGGTGGCCCTCCAGGAGGAGGACCACCAGGTGGTGAAGATCCTGAAGAGGAGGATGAAGATGGTCCTTGAGGATATGGGAGAACTCCCATAGTTGGGGGACAATGTTTTGTCCAGGGAAACTGACCGAACTATCTAAGGGGATTTACCCCAGGTAACACGAGGTATATGGACTTTATACAGAACAGATATGCTCAGTGTATCTGGGAACAAGTCGGTCTACCAACAGGACAGGTTGGACCTGAGGTGAAGGCGATGAATCTGCCAAAGCCTGGAAAATATGGAGGCCAGGATGACCTGGATAAATTCAATGACTGGCTGGGCCAGATATTGAAGTACTTCCATACGTTTAAGGTCACTGGCCCTGATTGCGATGAAGATCACATTTTGTACACTGGATTGTACTTGGAGGGTCTAGCCTCCCAATGGTATGATCAAGAAGTTGATTCTCCAAATTGACAGG
Source organism: Pisolithus microcarpus (assembly GCA_024613185.1). Lineage (NCBI taxonomy): Eukaryota > Fungi > Basidiomycota > Agaricomycetes > Boletales > Pisolithaceae > Pisolithus > Pisolithus microcarpus. The sequence continues at coordinate 417,908 of JANFAI010000002.1, read as the reverse complement.
TACAGCATTGGACTTTCGAAGAATTAATCTGTGGACTATTCAAGTGATTTGTCCATGAAGTGTCAGTGCAGAGTGCAGCTGACAAGTATGATCAAACTAGGTTCGAATATGACAAGGGAGCCCTTGCATATTATAACAATTTAAAGCATTGTGCACACTGAATGGTGCAACCTCCCGATGATTACTCATTCAGGAGGAAGTTCTTGCAGGGATTACTGCACTCTATAATCAAATCTATATTTGAAGCTCACAGTATCCCCACAGAACATTCAACAATGGAGGAAATCCTCGAAGAAGTGAGGCGCATGGAGACTGCACAGAAAGCAGTGAACATGCATATGAGAACAAGCCATGCCAGCTCTGGAGGAAAGACCTCCCAGGGATGAAGTGGCTCACACCCACATGGAAATAGGAGCACAGGAAGCTCCATGAATAAAGATAACTTTAAGTATTTCCAAAAAGGAAATACACTATATTGATGTAACATGAATTTTTCATCAAAGGGCACTGAAGTTGGAAAGAAAGGTGGACAGTTCCACTGTAAGGATGGTGACCATAGGTTCCATCACAAAGAGTGAGATGACTTGCAGCAGAAGGGGAAGCAACCCCACAAATTTATGCCAGGCATAAATTGCTTCAATTGCTCAGAGGTGGGCCACATGGCCCCTGATTGTCCTCACCCTCAAAGGGACAAGAACAATGTGGCAGTAAAGCTGCAGTTATATGCAGTAGAAGTCCAAGAAGAAGAGGGACAAGATACCCTCACGAAAGAACAGTCAGAGGAACCCAACGAAGAAAAGATTGTGAGTGGCAATCATGAGCACAAAGAAACTAGCAATCATGAAGAAGGATTGCAATATGATGAAGGAAGTCTCATCGAGAAGTACGAGGTGTACTTGGAGGTTGATGATGACAATGAACCTGTCACATATTTTGGGGCTATGTGCAAAGAAAATGAATCCACTACTTCCAAAGAAGTAGTGTCCTGCGCTATGATGTGCATTATATATGAGGACAAAGGTTTGTCAGAAGAAGAGTGCTGCTCCAAATCAGGGAGTGACACCCTGGAAGTGAATGAAGAAAGTTCAAACGAGGATGAACCTCAAGAAGAAAAATGGGAATGGTCTGGGATATACAGTGCAGTGCATGAAAGAACGTGCAATGAATGTCAACATAGAGTCGACCATGTAGCCGAGGGGCTACTTAGTAGAGATCAATCCCTGATGTGGGCACTCAAAATACCAGAAGATCATGCTAGGCACGAATACCACAGAGGTATGGATGATGGAAACTGAATACAACTGTCAGACACAGGTGGTGGTACAACGCATGTATGGGCTGCCTTACAGGCGATGGCTTTCCATCTCAGGATGTGCGAAGGGTATCATATGAATGCCCTTAGACAAATGATATTGGCACAAGAAAACATGCAATGACTGCCAGGACACAATCAGGTCTTGCATGAATATCTAGACAGTGCTATATTCAACATACACCATCAAGGCATGTCAATCGGAATTTACCCTGACATGGTAGTAGTAAGTACCCTGTGGGGTAAAGTCTGGGTCAACCAAGATAATACAGTGGAATACTGACCAAATGTCATGGAAGGTACAGGAGGTCCCCTATGGAGTGCATCTCTAAGGATAGAGGACAAAGATATGGACTTCTGAATGGAAGATTCCATAGAGACCGAAAGTGCAGTAGATGGTTCATCTACAACAGGCCAATGGACTTGGTCTTCCATCTATGGTGCTATTCATGAGGAAGTCTCATGCTGAGAATGTGCTCAGAGGATAGAGCATGTTTCTGAGTCAGCAATCAACAGAAATACTATGTTGAACATAGCATTACATTATCCAGAGCAACTAGCTTGCAGGGAATATGACCACAGCTGGGATGATTGCGACTGAGCACAAATGGAAGGGCACGGTATGAGTTTAGACCATATGCATTGTGCAATGTGAACCATGGCAGACTGAATATGGTCCATGGAAGCCAATAGGCTTCAGGTGATTGCAGACATCCAAGAAATGCTGGGGGAATGCAGTGGTGTAAGTCCAGAAATGCGAAGAGCACTTGGAATAATGGAGGTTTGCCTCCAATGAGCATATGAAGGCAACAATCATGTCAGGATATACCCCAATGATATGATAGCGGCAACACCCCACAGAGACATGATTGTCAGCAACAATGAAGAACAGCATCCATCAGGGGGGGTTGGAAGTGCTGGTATTCCCAGTTAATTATGGTAAGTAGTTATCTGTCTGATATGAATTGGATAATGATGTATAAGGCATGATCATCTACAAATCATAATGATGATAGTCAGATAATGCATTAGATAACCTGGCAGACATTTTACTATCTGGTCAACTGCATATAGGCCTGATATAAGAATCACAATACTTTTATCATCATGATATAATGATGACAAGAGCTGATATGCCATATATAATAATGCTATGTAGTTGACAGTACATTATAATTGCTCATCAGATAATATCATCATGATATGAATGACAATATTCTTTTCAGTCTGATTTCACTTTGATCATCAACATCTAGTCTTGTCATCTATGCCATTTTATGATCATTTGAACAACTCTTCTCCAGCCACAAGTGTGGGAATGTCTTTGTAATGACTGTATAGTACATGTTATATAAACTCATCCTCTCTCCCCTTCTCTCTCTTCTTCACTCTTGTCTCTGAGTTCTACCTCAGAGCAAGAGTCACTCTAAGACTCTAAGTCTTAGGGTTCATATCCAGGTAAGTGTACCCTTTTGTGAAGTCATCTGTAAGTGTCTTTCTCTGCTTTATTTTCACTTTTTTGGAGGTGTAAGTAGTTCATCATACTTAGTAGTGTACTCAGTAGGTACTCATTATGTAATTGATATTGAATGAAAATGCTCTCTTGTAATATCATGATTGATATGTTCAATTTGAAGGTTGCTATAGCAATTTTTATTTAAGCTGTTGGTGGTGTCAATGACAATTGTTGGTAATGTCTGATAATGAAAGATATATATGATCTACTGTTCACATTCTGATACATATGATCCACTCTACCTGAATGATAACTTTTGACTTATGCTGCCAAGGCTCCCAGAGAATATATAGCATTACCAATGTGTATGTCATTATGGTATAACTTATAGGGCTTTACAGGGTAGATAAAGTCTTATATAACATTATCATTTCATTAAAATTTTCCTGATGTCATCATAACCTACAGCTGGCAGCAATGAATCTCACTGCAAAGATCAAACCAATGACAAGGTCATTAACTTGATCATTTTGGTATGCTATGCATATGAATAACATAATGGGATCTCGTCCCAAAATAAATCCAGAGTTGTGAACATGTGCAATGTTACAGAGTGTTATCAATGGGTGCACAGCATATACAATGATAGACACCGGAAGCACAGGAAACTTCATGAGCCCAGTGTTCACCAAGGTCATGAAGATGAGGGTATTTCCCCTCGAACAGCAGCTAATGCTGCATAGGCAGCCAGTTGAAAATCACTCATGGTGGAACATCCACAATATGGATTGGAAACTATGAAGTGGAAGTATACTTCGATGTAGCAAATATTGATTGCTATGATTGTATAATAGGAATCCCCTTCCTAAGGCAAACAATAGAGATAGCAGGCAAGTGCATGCCTCTTCTCACAGAGCCTGAGGCTCTGACAACAGGTAAATCCCATCATAATAATTGACTATCATGCCCTGCAAGGTCTTGGCCTCGCAAGGGCTCTAAAGGGGGGAGGGGATCTGATGGATCAAAAGAGCCAAGTGGCTCACAAAGCAAGGAGCACCTCGCAATAATAAAACCTAATAAGACACTGTTAAAAAATGAGGATATACCTCAGCTATGAAACCAATGGTTTGATTGGTATAAGCACAGACTTAGCAGGGTAATCCCAAAATTACCCCCACTACGGGAGGTAAATCACAGGATTCCCCTGGTTGATGAGAAGAAGCAGTATGCATATCATCTGCCATGATGCACTGATGTGCTAAAACAACAGTTGTTGGACAAAATCTGACTATATACTGATGCAGAATGGTGGGTGCTGAAAAGTGTCCCACAGGCTGCCCCAATGCTATGCATCCCCAAGAAAAATGGAAAACTGTGGACAGTCATTGACTGCCACAAAAGAAATGAAAATACAGTGAAAGATGTCACCCCCTTCCCAGATCAAGATCAAATACAAATGGACATAGGTTGAGTGAAGTATTGCTCTAAGATTGACTTGTCAAACACATATGAACAAGTTTGTATAGAACCTGAAGGCATCTGGAAGATGGCCTTCTCGACAATATATGGGACTTTCTTAAGTCAAGTTATGCAGCAGGGAGATTGTAACACCCCTGTGATGTTTCAATGTCTAATGACAGTGATCTTTAGAGATCACATAGGATGCTTTGTATATGTCTATCTCAATGACATATTCATCTACAGTGATACGATAGAGGACCACGAACAACACCTCAGAATAGTGTTTGAAGCTCTAGAAAAGGCCAACTTCTACCTTGAGAAGGAGAAGTGCAACCTCTACACAGAAAAGCTTGATTGCCTAGGGCATATCATAGACACCAGGGGCGTACATGCAGATAGAGACAAGATGTCTTGAATTAGGAGCTGGAGGACTCCTAAGAACCTTAATGAGGTCCAACAATTCATTGGACTAGTAGAATACCTGGCACAGTTCTTGCCAGAAATATTGGCATATACTATGCCCCTGACTGGTATTTAGTGGAATGAACATCTGTTTCAGTGGAGAGAAATCCATGATAGGTGTTTCCAAATGATCAAGGATCTTGTGTGCAAGTATCCAATCTTGCAGCCTAATGACCCATGAAAGGAAGAGCCAATCTGGCTCATGTGCAACACATCACTCTATGGAGTAGGTGTGCTGTATGGGCAGGGGCCCAATTGGAAGACCTGTTGGCCAGCTGGGTTTATGTTGAAAAAGTTGAGTGATGCTCAACAAAATTATCAAACATTTGAGTGAGAAACTCTTGCAATAATTGAAGCACTTCTGAAATGGGAGGATAAACTCCTTGGTTTCAAATTTATGATCATTACTGATCATGAGGTGTTGGGGTACCTCAAAACTCAATGAAAATTGTTGAGTCGACAAGTCTGCTGGTTGGACTATATGTCATGATTCGATGCAAACATCGTCTATGCAAAAGGCACTGAGAACTGTGTAGTGGATTGCCTCTCTTGTTACTATGAACAAGAAGGAGGAGACATAGCCTCTGATGATGAAGTCAAATGGGCAGATGCAGATATATGTCTGGACCCAGAGGGAGATGATCTCCCTCAAGACAGGTGGTGAGAACTGAAGTTATCAGTGATGAGAGAGGGAAGTATCCCTCGAAAGAGTAACCATTTGAAAGAGAAGGTCAAAAAGAGACACAAAGAGGCTAGAGAGATGGCCTCAGCCACAGAGCAGAGTAACAAGGAATCCCCTAGTGCAAGTGTGCAGGAAGACCCTATAATACTCAAGTCTGCTGAGGCCAATAGAGCCTCTACCATAATGCTTGGTGAAGCGCCAGGCTTCTTAAGTGCTGTCTGTAAAGGATATAAAATCGATTCTGTACTCGCAAAAGTGATGGCACAGCCGTCACATTATCCCCAATTTGAAGAGGAAGGTGGTCTCCTCTACACAAAAAATCATGGAGGAGAGAAGGTGTTGTGCCTTCTGCACGCAAAGTATGAAGGTGATGACACTATCGCCAAGGTAATCAATCAAGCACATAGGATGCTGGGACACTTCAGGCCCCAGAGAACTGCAGATTATATCCGCAGATGGTATTGGTGGCCGAAACTTGGCCAGGAAGTGGACAAGTTCTGTCGAACATGTCCAATATGTCAGACAACGAAAATCAATAATCAATGACTGAAGGGTCTACTGCACAGTTTACCTGTGCCATGAAGACCCTGGGGATCGATAGTGATGGACTTTGTGGGACCTTTCCCACCAAGTGATGGGCATGACTACCTGTGGGTAGTTTTGTGCCATCTAACATCAATGGTACACCTGGTACCAGTGACTATGACGATACAAGCATCAGAGCTCACAGGAATATTCATAAGAGAAGTCACCCGACTGCACAGACTGCCAGAGACAATAGTCTCAGATCAAGATGCACAAGTTCACATTGGCCTTCTGGCATGAAATGCACAGAATGTTAGGAGCAAAGCTCCTGATGTCATCAGCTTTCCATCCACAGATGGATGGAGTGTCTGAAAGAGCAATAAGGAATGTAGCACAAATGCTACAAGCGATGGTCCAACCAGACCAAACAGATTGGACATTGAAAATGCCAATGGTTGAATTTGTGATCAACCCAAGCATAAGTAGCTCGACAGGGTTCGCACCCTTCGAGCTAAATTACAGGTATATGCCCAAGATGATGCAATGCATCAGAGGGGGAATGCCCTTGACAGCACCAGGAGTGAAGACCTTCATTAGGCAAGCACTAGAAAATCTAGAGATGGCTCATGATGCCATCATTGAGAGCAGAGTGATACAGATGTACCATGCAAATAAGAAACAAAAAGAAGGGTTCAACCTTCGAGAGGGGGACCTCGTGTATCTCTCCACACAGAACTTGAATGTTCCAAAGGGACATGCACAAAAGCTTGTGCCAAAATTCATCGGCCCAATGAAGGTATTGCACTGTGATAGCACAAATGATATGTACACTCTGGAACTACCAGAACAGTTGCAACAACAGCACATACACCCAACGTTCCATGTTGGGTTATTGTGCAAGTACAAACAGAACAATGATGCTATGTTCCCAAGGCATGATGCATGCACATTCTATGATGTCAGTATGACTGATGAAGAAGAATGGTTAGTAGATGAGATAATGGCTCACCGATGGATAAATAACAAGGTCAAATTCCTTGTAAGGTGGAATCTTGGCAACACAACATGGGAGCCAGTGTCTAACTGTAAGGAGCTTGAGGCCCTCAACAGGTACCTTGAGCTCCAGGGCATACAAGATATATGCCAATTGCCCTGAAGGGCAAAAAAGTATGCATAAGCATACGGTAACCACTAAGTGGTTAAACGTAGTACAAAGACTACTATCGGAAGCAAATGGACAAGTCAGAAAGAACAGAAATAAAAACAAACAAAGATAAAAATAAAAATAAAACAAAAATAGAAATAATACTGTTGGCCTCGAGCACAGCATAGTTACCAAATTTAATAAGAGTATATACTTTCTTCTGATCACCTTTTCACCATTTCATGTGCACTGATTTTACTAGTCACATGTTTCTTTTTATTACTCTGTCTCTTTCTTTTTGTTTTCTTTAATGCTCACAACATTCTTGTAGTCTACAATGTCCCATTGCGATCACTGTTGCAAAGTATCCCCAAGCCCAGAAGGCTCTATAAGTCCCAACCCTTTGAGGTCTGCATTGTCTCAACGAGGCAGATCTCCTGCACATTCTGACATGTACTCTGATGGTTTGCCATCATATTCATGTCCCTACTCCCCATCCCCTGTTGACCAACACAGTTTGCATATGGTCAGTAGTGGCCAGAAATGGCCATGATCCCCTTCCACTTCATGCTTGCTGTCCCTCAAGTGTGAATGCTGCAGGGACAAATGTTGCTGCCCATACTGGGAATGCCATCCCCAATTCCCTTTCTTGTGCCATCATGGCGCTTGTGAAACCTGCACGTCATACATGCTTCATCTCTCACAAGGCATGGCCTTATCCGATGCAGGCATCATGCCTGCTATTGTCAACCTTGCTGACGAGACTGCACATCTTGTCAGATGTGTTGAAGTGAGGGCAGCCTGGACCTGTAAGAGGGAGACTCAGACTAATGAAAGGAAGTCTCTATTGTAGTCATCTAACCTGTAAGAGGGAGACTACAAGCAGTTAATAAAAAGACTGTACTGTAATGAGTGAAATGATAGTTACCTCAGACTAATGAAAGGAAGTCTGAGGTACAAAGGGAAAAAATGTTCAACCTAAGTGACGTGCTAGATTATGTAAGGCTGTGCGATGACAGGTAAACATGCTAAGGTAAAAGCATCAAACTCCAACAAGATGTACTCCCTACAACGAGTTACATCATCAGATTAGTTGTCTCAAGTGAGAGCTCAAAGATACATTGCACAACCTTTGTTGTGCCCTTTGCAAGGTTGATGACCTTCAACATGCCCCCGCCCCCGCCCCCACCATCCCCACTCTCACTACGGTTGAGCAAGCTGCATGTGACCTAGAATGTGCTCATATTGCCTCCCTGGGAGGAGGCATTTATGATTACAATCAGGAGGCTGGTTCCTCCAGGGTGGCTCCCCCACCAGCTGCACCACCCTCCTCTTCATCACAGGGGAGGGCACAGGCTAAACCTGCATCGCAGGTTAAACCTGTAGTGTCGAGAAAGGGGAAAGAAAGAGTGCCCCGAGAAGTTGACCAGGTAGTGCCTGGATATGATTTTGCAGTTGTGGAGGATGAGATCACCTCTGCTCAAATATATGACAACATTCCTATGGTTGTCAAAACCACTGCCCAGGGAACACTCTTCCCTGAATTTATGGCACATGAAAACCTGTTTAGAGTACTCTGCCTCAGGCAAGGCAAGGACAGCATGAGGAAGATCCTCTTTGTGAGGGTCAATGACAACCTCTATGCCTACAGTGATGAGAGGTTTGGCACTGCCCTTGCCAACATTCAGCAGGGGACCCCCCCTCCTCTTCCAATCAAACAAGGACAGTTCCCTGTCCCCATCACTAGATGGGACAGAGGGATCATGAGTCCCATTGGACTGGTTAACACTGTGGAGGATATCTGCAAATTGTATGCACAGGTGTATGAAGAGCCTGAGGAAAAGGCTCCTTGCATCCATAGGGCACAAGAGTTGGTTACATATATTAACCTGTGGAAAAAATGCAGGTTAGAAACAAATGAGGTTATGAACTTCGCACTTAAAGAATGGAGGCCACCAGCATGGGCCTCCCAAAAGGCACACCAGAAAAGAGAGGTGCTAAGATAAAAAGAAAAGGCACAGAGGGAGGGGGAAGCCCTCACATCACAGCCCACTGGTGAACAACCAGCTTTACAACAGTGGCTAGAGGGTCACCCTGCCACTCCCTTGCCAGAGATGGGACAGAGGCCCATTGTTCCCCTTTGTGACCATTTAATGGTTGAAAATCCTGGGGGCCCACAAGCCCCTGTTGCTCATCAGAGACCCCCTGCCAGGGGTCAACTGTTTCAACCCAGAGGAGGAGGTCGCCCCTCAGGAAGAAAGACAAAAGGGGGAGTCCCTGATCTACCATGAGAGGCCCCTAGCCTCAATGCCCCAGTCACTGACTGGGTCAGTTTTATCAATATGTACCAGAATAGGTACAGTGGTTCTGACAAGAGCTCTGAGCTCTCAAGAATGTTCCCTGGGGCACTAGGTGTCAGTGAGCACCCTGACGATGATGAGTGGGATATCAGTCCTCCCACTGCCCAACAAGTATGAGGATTCCTCCTCTATGAGTGACTGGCTCCAGTCCCTAGAGGGAGCTATGACCAGATGGTCTGGTTCCAGGAGCTAGTCCATCTTCTCACAGTGAAGGGTCACTTCAGGGCCCTTCTAGACTGGGCAGAGGTGTCCCCTCATGTCAGTCCCTGTGTCCCCTGGGAAGGGGAGTTCACTTGAACAGCCAGTATGGCTGATATTGCTGCCTACCTTGCAGCCAACAGCATCACCCCCCATGATGCCAACAACGCCCTGATCTGGGCTTGAAGAGCAGGTAATGAATATATTACCCACACTGTAAATAATGGAGGGGACTGAGACCCCAATGTTTGAGCTGTGCTTGACCTCCTGAGGATGGTGGTCAACAACCCTCAGTCTTTGGGGGAAAACCATTTGAAGGAGTGGGTTGAGGTTCAGGCTGGGGCCCTCAGGATCTCCACAGAATGCATTGCAGCCTATGAGGCCTGCCTATTTGCTACAGAGGAGCTCCACATCCTCCAGGAGTTTGCCACCACGGCACTCCTATATGACCTACCCCACTATTCAGGGGTGGAAGGTCAAAGTTCAGGGGGGAAGCCCCCAGCTTCAGATGACAAGCCCAAAGAGGGCAAAATGAGAGACAGGCCAGCACCAATGTAGAAGGGATGCTACATCAAGGTGCTGGAATGTTCCCTCGAGGGCCTAACCCCTCAAATCAAGTCGTAGCATGAAGGGTTCAACACCCTTTGTGCTTCAGCATACATTACTGAGATAAGGCATAACCCTCAGCTTGGTAGTGTCATGAGGTTCAACATCTCACTTGAATGTACATAGGATCTTTGCCTATCATTTCATTTCATTTCATTCTTCTCTTTTACTTAGACTGTTCTGAGCCTGAGTCAGCTCTACAGGGGGAGGGTGTTAGGGGCCATGCCCTAAAAGGTAGTTCATAATCACTCACAGGCATGTGATACCCTGGTATCACATGCCTGCATGCCTAGTATATATACTTCATAGTAGTTTTTTAAGGACATTATTGTCTTTAACTTTCACACTGCAAATACCATACAGTACAGTTCATGGGTGTGAACTAAGGCAATACCACAATCTTACACAGGTGCCACATCTTCACCTTCCAATACAGTGAGAATCACAGGGACTTCAGCATGCTGTTGCACAAGGTTGAGGAGTTCACAGTAAACAGTCCACATGGAAGAGCATCCAACAGGAGGTCAACCAATCTGGTCATAGCACAAGTTGATAAGGTTATTGAGAGATGCTGGAACAAGGTCAAATACAATGTGGTTTTGGGTGATGTAGAGTTGTTCAACATAATTGATGGCTCCAGGTGCAACCATGACACAGAAGAGAAAGGAAAACGAAAAATACTTGACATGGGGCCAACATGGAAACAATTACCTTAAAGTCGAGCGCTCCGTAGTCTTCTGCACAATGATAAATGAGGTTGGGAATACCATGAGGAAGAACCTTCAGGATGAGGCATTAGTAGGAATGTGTTGGCATTAATCTTAACACATACCTTTTTCTTGTCACAGTGCTTTTGACTGTGGTTGATGTGGTCTTGATAGTTGTCAAGTTCAGCTTGGAGCCATGGGATAAACACCCAATGGAATATCATGCTGGCAAAATGCATAGTCAGGTATAGTGGATTGATACTGAACAGTGTTCATACCATTGAAGAGTGTTATCCACATCATACCATCTGGCATCCATGCCTTCCTCTAGAAGCGCTTCAAAGCCAGGTGAAAAACAGTGATGTAGTTGAGACCAAGCAATTTCTGGAGCAATGTTTTTTTGGTGCACTGTTATCCCTGTGTATCTCTGTCCAACATTGTTGCAAGAATTGTTGGCAGTGCATGGATCTGAAATCAAAGCCTTGTAAAGTTTCACCAGCTAAACTGCTGATCAAATACCAGGTTTTCACACATGTAGTGGTTTCTGTGAATATCTGATATATTGAGTGATACAGGATAACACAGAATGAGTGGAGGAGTATAGATATGCATTCATTTCAAGCAGTACTGCCTTGCATGTTGTGCTATGATGAGTTTTTCATATGTTATCAAAGCCTCCTAAAAGCTTCGGCCACTTTCCCACGCTCAAAAAAACTCGGCTGCCTTCCAGTGCCTGCAATACTTGCTGGATGGGCATGAAACTTTGAGGAGGGGTCAATATATTTATCGGGAACACTCCCATTCAATAAAAAAACTAGGTTGTCCAGGTAGGTAATTGGTGGTGACCATGTAAAGAGAAAGGTGAAAAAGCGGATTCATACCTTATCTGTCAACTAAACCACCCACAATATTTTACAGGGAGATGGAAGGCTGCAGGAATGATCATTCCAGGGGGTTAAAACTGGACCAGGGGGTCTGTAACCAAGTGTGCATTGGGAGGAGGAGAACTGAACATATCTCCAGAAGGATTGACTGTGGTTACTTGTAGTTGTAATATATTGTAGGCATGTATGAAAGAAGACTGGGTAGAAAGTTTCATCACAATATATGAAGAACTGCAGGAATGGGAAGAGATCTCGCATTTTACCCCTATCTATTTTAATAACCATGTAATGCACTGAATTGCATGAAATTAACATGCAGGATGCAAGAGGTGAATGACCTGAATGTATTGAGATACAGTACAGCATGTTGCAGTGCAAGGAGGAAGTGTAATGAGGCAGAAATGGGGCAGCTGAGGCCGCTTTTTTGCTTACATAATCCAAAAAGCGGAGTGGGAGGAAGTGGCACTAATTAGGCACAATGGGTGACACAGCCACAGTGTGGGGAAGGTGCCATGGGGCAAGCACCCTGACAGGGACCTGCTGACCAATCAAGTAACTGGCACTTTGGCCAGACCACTACACACTGTTACTAATCAACTACACTACACTTTTGGTAGTGCACAACTACATTACCTTTTGGTAGTCAGTTACATATTTTGCTAATCAACTACACTACACTCTGTTGGTAGTCAAAAATGCGGACTACTACACATTTTTCCTAATCAACTACACTACACTTTTGCTAATTGACTACACTACACTGGTAGTCAAAAATGAGGACTACTACACATTTTCCTAATCAACTACACTACACTTTTGCTAATCAACACACTACACTTTGGTAGTCAAAAATGCGGACTACTATGCATTTTCCTAATCAACCACACTACACTTTGGTAGCCAAAAATGCGGACCACTACACATTTTCCTAATCAACTACACTACACTTTGGTAGTCAAAAATGCAGACCGCTACATGTTTTCCTAATCAACTACACTACACTTTGGTAGTCAAAAATGCGGACCACTACTCACTGGGGGCATTATCTAATGGTTGAAGTCCAAACATAGCAGAATCATTGAATTAAGCAGATACTATTTTCATGACATGTTCTTGAATAAAACATTGGTCCTCAATGGATAACATGATTTGGTTTAATGTTCTGGAACTGGAAATGTGATAGAGTCACCTTTAATGTTTTTCATAGGAATATGCAAAGTGTTTACCCTTATGATTAGGGGGTAAACCATTGAAAAAATATTCTCACTGTTGTGTCATATGTTCTAACCATGATCTCAAACAAGACATTTAAAAGTTTCTGCCTTCAGAACATAGGATGTTACCCGATTCAAAACATTATAAGAAAATTCTATATTTTCTACTCTCAATTTTCAGAAATCATTCTGCCATTGGTGGAATGGTTGATTGGCCATTATGGGAATGGGTAATTGGTCCAAATGGAGAATGGGTAATTGGTCCAAGTGGAGAATGGGCTATTGTCAAATACATCCAATGGACAAATGGCACAATTTGTCATGTAGATGAATTGTACCTTGTGCTGGTTTTGTACTTGTGTTGGAGTTGCACTTATGTTGGAGTTGTACTTGTGTTGGAGTTGCACTTATGTTGGAGTTGCACTTATGTTGGAGTTGTACTTGTGTTGGAGTTGCGCTTATGTCGGAGTTGTACTTATGTCGGAGTTGTACTTGTGTCGGAGTTGAAGTTATCCCTCAGTCGGAATTATTCTTACATCGGAGTTATATATCTGTACCCGACTATCTACATACAAAACAACACTGTATACATAACTACACCTGACTGCCAAGTCTGGATCCCACCACCGAGGTCCGAGCCCAGATGTACATGCACTGTCTATGCTTGCAGGACCTCGGGGCAGGGACAGAGTGCGAGTCACAAGTGAACTGCCGAGGGAAGCATCAGGGCCCGGACTCGGAGGTGGTCACTCCAACACGAAGATGAGCTATGAGATTAAAACCAGACTCGTCACCCAGTAACAACGGCCACGATTGGGTTTGATGTGTCTGGCCGCCTGGATGCCTGGATTGGTGGCATGGAACCTGGAATGAGAGTTAGAGGAGTTAGTCCTGCTGTCACCTGCATGAGGCCATACCATAAATCATGTCAAAATGGAGCCTACAAAAACATACATACCCGCCTGTTTCGATAGCATCCTCCCTGAGAGAGCCATGCCCGAGTTTTCCATGCTGCAGTTTGACTTTGTGTAAGAGAAGACTAACCCATGAGTTGGTGCACACCACACAACGCTGCAAGAATGCATCTTTTTCTGTTGTTTCCAATTTCAAGACATCAACAGCTCACGACGGTCCTGGACAAGGCAGGAATATTCTTTGTCAAGCTTCCCTTGCAACCCCAGGGATACCGATCTGTGGGACCCTGGGAAGGAAGCCACCTTAGAATAGGTGGCGGTGGAGCACCCACACGAACAACATGTAGGTTATCTGCTCGTTGGTGACAGCGGTACCAATCCTGTCCGCATCTAAGGCCAAGAGTCGAATAGTGACTCGTGCACCATCCTTTATGTCCTCATTAGCACATTTTTCTCTCCCATTCTCATTCTCGGGCAACACCGTGTGATCGGCATCTACGACTGCTAGTGCAGGACCAGAGGCTGACCTGCCGGTGGCACACTTGTGGAACTGGAAAGCCAACAAGCGTTTCTTGGGTCTGTCTGCATGATTGCTATCACTGGAACTTGATTCTGTCGTCTCAGCTGGACTGGGAGAAATGGATGCTGCAGCTTGGGCAGAGGTAGAAGGCTTGTCGTTTTGGGAGGTCTGCTCGAAACGGCCCAACTCAAGAGTAGCACCTTCGTTCGGTTTTGAAACGTTCCCAAAGCCATGCTTTCGTACACAGGGCACTTTGGTGCATCGCAGACATATTTGAACTCAAGGGCATAATGATCATGAGATTCGGTGTGACTTGGATCGTCATCTGGGGAGATCGCCAAGCTTGGAACTAGATGGAGGGTAGGATGTTTGAGGTTAACGAGCGCCTGTAGCATGGTGGTAGGTTGTGAGGGCTGGCTGAGAGATGAGATTCGAATTTGGGTGGTACATGGAACAGCTCTTCCTACCAGTTTGCTCTTAGCAATCCAGGCCTTGATGATTTCAGGAGATAAGCTATCCTCAGGGGTATGCTTTGTGACAGTTTGTGCCCAAGGGATGGTGTTAAGTGATGATGCCGATGTTGGGCCTGAAGAGTGTGACTTGTTTTGAATCCCTTTCAGGAGCACCCATGTTGATGGCAACAGCCTCTCACATCCCCGTCTGGACCATTGCAGTGGCTGTACGGGGGGTGCGGGTGTCTGTGTGTGCAAGAAATGGAGGCACTGGTAGACGACGTGTGCAGTTCCACATCGAGTACTGATTGTTGTCTGCGAGACTGGTCAGTCATGGAGGAAAGATGTTGTGATCAGGGCAAGGAAAAGTACATGCACCAAGCTGACACAGAGGACATTCTCTCCCACCCCCACCGCTTTGGTTGACACACAAGACAACCAACTCATGCTGTTGTGCCATGTCATCGGATCATGTAATCAACACCACCAAGTGCACCGGTGCTATCATATCATGTGTATTTGCATGGTTGCATGGCATATACAGTAGAAAGAAAAAGAGAAACAAGGGAACGAGAGACATACTCCTATGCAATCAGCTTTACTACTCCACCAGCTTCCTTGATTTTGTCCCTGTTACGTCCAGATAAGCAAATCATTTGAGCTAGTATGAAGGCACTCACTTGGCCCTTTTCAAAACAAACCATACATGCCTGGACAGTGAACGGTAACTTTGGTAGCCTGTAGGAAAAAAAAAAAGGTGGCGAGTTGGGCTGCATACCATCGTGGCCCTCAGAAAACGACTCACTGTCCATTGCCCAGTACTTTTGCATATCCATGTCGGAGGGTGTCAATCACCGGTACAATTTCCGAGTCCTCTGTCAGACCCTGCTTTTCCTCCTCTGGCACGAGTGTCCATAGTTTGTCAAAGTTGATGATTGGTCGCCAGGATGCAAGGGAAACGTTAGCGACACACCATTGTCTGGTGATATGTTACCTTGTTCAGAATACATAAGGTTCATGGCTAAACAGAACATCAGAAATGGTCATGTAAGCATTCGTCAGTAAGGCAGTGGACTTCGCTAAAATGCTGACTCATACCCTTTCTTCAACCCGAAGGAGTGCATCGTGCATCCTGTCCCCGCAATCATCGTTAGTTATAGGCAAGAAAAACAAACAAGTCGCCAAGTTCACCAACAGGTCAGAAGTATTCCGTGAAAGTAACAGGGTTTCCGAGACTGGGTAAAAGAGTATACTTCCAAGGTACATGGGGTTGGGATAGCACCAGACATCCCCGAAGCCGGAACCAGTACCATATGCAAGGGCAGTCCCCAACCCTGATGCAGACAGGTCATCTTTGCATGTCACCCCAGGCCTGTATGATTTTTGTCCTCGGCATGTCTGGCAATAAGCACAGTAGTCTGGGTGATGAAACCCATGGTAGAAGTTGGCATGACATGATATAAAGTCAAAGTACATACATACCGAGAACAATGCAAGCATTCCACCATCTAATCTGGGCCTACGGGCCCATGGTCATCAGCACCATCTTGACTTGCAATGCCTGGGCCCGCTCGTTTAGCTACTACATTCAATCCTTGACAATGAAACGCAACCTCGAACTATGATGACTTGACTGCTGCTTGTCCATGTCAAGAGGAGTGAGGACACATGGAACATGTTGTATCTACAACATCTTGATGAAACAGAGAGATGCCTGGTGTTACAAGACCAGGGTTTAGGAGAGCGTCAAAGTTGAACTTTTTTATTCTGGAAATCATCATCAGCCGGTGGACAATGACGGTCTCACCAGATTCTCCTCACTAGCCACTCCAAAACTTTGTCATCTAGCGCTTCTATAATCCACAAGCAGATGGCCACAATGCATTAGCAGGTGAGCAGGACAACCTAAGAAGTCATGCAGGCTGGAGAACGAATGACAACACGCCTCGCTTTGCTGCGGCGGTCTTTTGCGACACATAATAGTGCAGTGCCATGGCCCAAATTGCTAATTACACCATTACGCACTTACAGAAGGATTTTGTGGGAGACAACCAGCCCACCAGTCTTCCTGACTATCTGTCTTGGTAATGACTTTGATGCGATCTCCGGTCTTGAATGATAGATCACCCTCTGCCTGGAGGAGCATTAGATTGGTCATCAAAGTATGATAAGAGGGGCTTACCAGTGCATCGACATCATACAAAGCAGTAATGTACTCAGGCTCCAGCTTGGGTTTCAGCCTCAGTGGTGGTGGTGGAGGCCACTTTGCCGCCACATGCTAGTATCGTTGCTAGAGGCAGAGGATGTGGAAGGTGTGTGTGGTGGAGGGGCAGTTGGCCAGCTTGCCAGTGGCGGAGGTGGCTTCTTACTGTAGGATGGAGGAGCAATTTCACACCATGATGATGGTAAATTGCGAGTGGCTGTGCTGGCTGTGCTTGATGTAGTCAGCATGCTCAGAGTGCGGCCAACAGATGGGCATGCTGCAGAGCCATTCAGCTGTACGATCTTTGCTGGAATAGGGTCAGTAGGCATACTCAAAACACGTGGCGACAAACAGGTAGAGATGATTCTCTTCACAATATTGAGATCCTCAATTTGGCTCCATGTGTCCATCCATTTTCCTTCAGATTCCGACTGGATTTGGGACCCGGGGGCATTGATGACATCATATCTACCCTCTGCGAGCGAGTCCAGTTTCTCAGGGAGAAGATAGTAGATGTTGGGCCTGGAAGGGGCAGTACACTGGTTGTTAAATCTTCACACCAACAGAATAAACAATAAGCAAACTTACTGCATATAATAAAACAAGTTAATAAAAGGATCGATGTAACATGTGGCAAGTTGCATGAACCGCGGGAGGTCCTCTTTATCTCCTGTACACATGACAACTGTGGGGATGGAACTGTGCAGCTCACCAAAATCAAGATCATTGCTCCGCTGTAACAGATCCGGGTCTTCCAAGTAACGAGGAAGTACAAACTCAAACTCCCACGTGCATTTCTCCCATGAATTGTCTATGCATGGTACCCAACATCTCACTGCATCCGGGGACGAAGGGGCAGTGAATGTGTGAGGAACATGCTGCAACTCATAAGGGGATCTGTGTGACAATTGCAAATGATACTCACATATGGGTGAGCATCTGTGGGAAGCACAGATTGTATGCCATCTATGGGATTTCTCAGACTATAGTCGATATGGACAATGATAGGCATAAACACTGGACCAGCTGTGGTTTGGAAAGAGGGGCCTGGAGTCCGAGGCTCAGGCGTGGCAGCTGTGGGGTTGCTGAGCTTGACAAAACACGACAGAAGGCATTGCTCACTTTTGCTGAAGATGCAACTGGTGGTGGGGTGACTGGATTGGCCAAGTTGCCTCAATGAGATCTCTTTCGGTATTGCAGTGGACAGCTTGCCTTCATCTCCCTCAGCAAGCGCTGAATAGATTTTTCTCTTTAGTTCCGGATATGTGTGACAGTCATCCCCTTTGGTGCTAGCACAGCCGGCGAGCAGCAGCAAGTCACAAAAACACCTCCATTTTTGGGCACATCACGGTTATGAAGGAATGCGAAGAAAGATTGGTGGATGTGGAGCACTCGTCCTTTCCGATTCTGAATGTAACATTAGGTCTTACTTAATACTACCACATGGGCTTCAGGGACAAACCTCTCCTTCGATTTTGCAAACGTTGTCATTAACTCGAAGCTCATGTCCCTCCAAATCAGTGGTGATGGCCCAGAGAGAATCTCGTTGCATCGATATTTGGTGGGGCTGTACAAGTCAAACCTGGCCATTCTGGTCAAGAACTCGGAAGGAATCATGCTCTGTTTTGAAGATGACACTGACTGTTTGCAGGCTAGAGGATACATTGCATGAGCCACCAGTTTGCGTACCACTGCTGTACTCACTCAAGTTGTACCAGATCATGCAGTTCATAGTTGCCAACAATATTGGTACCAGTCCTGACCTCAGCAGCTTCTCTGAGGTCTTTTGAGAAGAGAGATACCTGTAGTCATTTTGAGAAAGGATTTAAAAAAAGGTAGTGGATAACCACCGACCTCCTGCATGGTCATATCCAACATGAAGGTGACCATATTATCTGATACGGAAACCACTAGGCCAGTTTCATCTGTGTTCTGTCCCGTCATGACTTTGACGTGGTCTCTGGGCTTGAATTGTTTCTGAACGCTACAAGCTGGAACGTCGACCTTCTGACCATCAATGTCAATGCCAACAGCCATGATAGTGACTACATCCTGGTTGATCGAATCAACGGCACCATGTACACCAGACTGCTCCCCTTCAAAAACTTCCATGTGGTCTCCTGGTTGAAGCACCGCAATGGCTGCTTTTTGCCAGGCTTCTGCGATGATGGAGAGGTCAATAGGGGTTTCAGCCTTGGCACCATCTTGTCCGCGAGTAAATCGTGTGATCTTGTCCAGAGTCAGGTTCACGTTTTCCAGCTGCAGTGCAGTCAACTTGAAGTCCTTTTCGATAAAGCCATCCTTGTAAGTATCGTTCTGGAAGACATAGACCTGATTCCGTTTTGAAACCTGCTTCCAGCCATATACCTTGACAACTTCCTCGTAGTTGGAAAAATTGTTGTGGAGGTCGCAAGTTTGAAGTCCCTGTGGCTGCCTTTTTGTGTTTCTGGCTGTCAATGCTAGCATCGTCTCTGGGGTTCAGATCTATGTGCAGGATGAACTTGAGTCCGACATCCTCGCCATTTTCAGTAATGTCCATGACTTGTGCCAGATCACCCTGATACTTTCCACACTTTATCCATACCCAACTGCCAGGAGTGACGGTCAAGTCTTGCTTCTTGATTTGCAACAAGCTGGCCATTTCCTTGATGGGGACTAGGAGGATGCCTCTGCTGGGATAGATGCCTAGGAGACCTTTACAGGCCTGATTAACCTGCTGAGCACTCCTAGCCTCGACGTAAATCATGCTGGGTAAAGAGTCTCACTGGAAGGCAGACAGGATTTGCAGAGGTTGGGCAGTATACTCAAGGTCAATTGCCTTGCACATAAGACTGAAAACAATGTCCTTTTCACGACCTGGCTATGGAAAGGACCATTTGTCAGAACCTACAGGTCAGCAACACTGCGACAGGCCTTACTTTAATGTGTATTTGCCACAGACTGGCATCGTGGATGGAGGGCATGAGCAGTCGTTGGGGAACTTTGTTCATGTCCCCTGTGTACTGCACCATCGCACGTCTGTAGCACTCGTGGAGGGTCTGGGCAATTTGTGCAAGGTCATGGTCGTTTAGTTCGCATTCCCACCTGTCAAGTCATGCATTGACAGTGGCCCCACTGTATCGTTGTGTGGTAGACACAATGATATATTGTCCTTGACATGCCCACCTTGATGGTCCTCACATGCTCCCTACTTGTGAGATCCAGAAACCCAATGACAATTGTCAATGACATGGGGATGTGACACACTGAATGCAGAACACGGGCCGTTGTCTATATACGCCTGCACCCACCCCCAACGCAGATCATGCATTACCAACCCCAAAAGGCACGCTATGATGCCGGAACCATGTCACTGTGAACAGGGCAGGAAAGAACACAAACAACTACAGGTGATATGGATAATACATTGGTAATATTGATGTGCCCGCTTGAATCAGGCATCAATACAGACAAGTAGGTATTACTAGCACCAGCGGCGGATGAGAAATGTGTGAAGGGCCATGGGCAGAGAAGGTGTACAAGCGTGAAAGTAAAACAAAATAATTCGAGCATGTTGTCATGGGTATCAGCAGCCACTAGTTAGTAGCTAGGAAAATCTGTTGCAAAATCGTCTAACATGTGGCAGTAATGGCCCATCTGCAGGTCAAGTCCTGGAGGTCGACGCTGCACCTGTATTAGCAGGTAACATGCTGCTAAAATATATGAGCAGTTAATCCTTGTCGATCATTGAAAATCCATACTTCTCTATCTCGTTAGCCAGGGTTCCTATAGCTATCTCCATGCATTCCTCGATGTACTCAACAGTGCACTGTCCAACCATTTCCTGTGTATACAAGAGCATGACCATAGCTTACGATGGCTAAAACGAAGATACATACCAGTCTCTCCTGCGAGATAATCTCATTGGCCTCCAGAGCCTGAAGACTATCGGTAACGTCAGTAGGGGATCATGACGATGCACAAAATCCTCACATCTTCTTTTGCTCTTTGCCTATGGCCTTCACCAATTCAAAGCAATCTTGAATAAATCTAGTCTTGACTCCGAAACCAACAACCACCTATGTCAGGGTTCAGTATGGAGGGCACAAAAGACAAATGATATATGCAGAGCACTGGAGGTACACCATCTCATATGGCTTTTCGAATATCAGGGTAGATAAATTCATTCTGTAAATGGTGGTCAACAGGCATTTCAAAGGGTACATATTGTGTCCTCACTCCATTTGCCACGGGGTTGCCTTCTGCAGTGTGAATGCAAGGAGGAGGAGGAACGACACCACGAGCACCCACAGTGTTACGAAGATGAACCGGAGTCCTCAGAGTAAATGGTGGAGTTGAAAGATCTAACAACGTTTGGTCAGGACCACGAGAGTGCAGGTTATATGGTGCATAATGCCTGATGCCTTTGCAAGCCATACCACGGGTCATGGGAGGCATTGTGTAGAGGTGGAGGGAAGTAGGGTGAGGGTGCAGGCATGTGCGGGGAGACCATCTATTTAAATCAGCGACCAGAAGCACAAAGCAGGCCCACCTTTGTTCGTTGCAGAGAAGGAGGCCTTTGTGCCGGTGAGGCTAGACAGTTAGCATACACCTATGTGCGTCGATATTGCACATTCCCACTAGACACCAGAGCTGTGATAGAGGGTTGCTGAAGACATAGACAGCTTAGTAGACAGCTTACATCCAAACAAATGAGAGAATACTATCGTGAAGGTGGACAAAGAGGTGCTTACCACGATCCTCCAATGCTGGAGTCTTCGGACCTAAGGCACCGCCATTCCCTAACTGTGGCCAGGTGGCACATGTGGGGCTTTCGGTAATGCTTGCGAATGAGAGACTTGCTACAGCAGAAGCCTTTGTCTTTATGAGTTGTCGAACTTCGCTGCTAGCCACGCTGACATTCATCCCAGCCTTTCCCCCGGAGGTATTTCAGACATAATGATAGAGCCTACCCATCCAGTCATATTCAGAGTTTTTTCACCTCCACCATGTGGCTTGCAGCTGGAACGTGATGTGAGTAATCTTATATCCTAATTTATGACAATCCCAACCAACTTACTGCTACAGGATGTCCCGGTATGCCACCAAATGTTCAGACGTCTTGTTCAAGATGCTCGAGAAAGGTAAACTACACTTGCACTTCAATGTATGCCATCGTCTGATATAGGAGAGAAATAGTGGTGCAAGGGGTGAGGAACACAACCCAAATCTGTCATGTAACACATCTGTCATGATGATAGGTGTGCCACTGTACGCTTCTTCCCAGCTCAACTCAAGCATTCATGAAGCTTATCGACTGGTCCACTAGGACAGATGCTAGCAAGATGCATACGAGTAACTCACTTGTCAGAACACTCCCTGCTGAGGTTTATTCTGCCATGCCATGAAGCCAGATGTAAGTTCGATTATTCACCATTCTCATTCAGGTACTGCAGTCTTACTCGGTGTGGATAGTCTCAACTCTGACCCAAACTCAGTACATGATTTACCTGGTGCACCGCCGCCACTGTCTGTCCCCGTGACTGGTCTTGTACCTGCTACATCTGAAGTAAAACACCTACCATGCCACCATCTGTCTAACTCAATGTGCATATGTGTGAAGGAATTTTGCAAGCATCAGAAGGCAATCCGTAGCCGCAATGATCGTGTCTCATGGTTCTCCAGCATGGATTCGGAGCCCATTGGGGCTCCATCATCCTCTCCCAAGTGTTATAGCCATGCATTGCAGGATGGAGATTTGTTCACACACACTCACAGCCATGGATGTCAAGCTTGGATATGGGGAGAACCCGGCTGGATGCCAGTTCAGGAAGGTCAGTCACATCCCTACATCATGGGTTACTATCTTTCAATAGCTGGGAGCGGGGAGCCTAGCTGGGTAATGGGAAAGACAATGTCGACATATCGTGCGAAGAACAGGAAGTGTCGCCCATAGAGTAGCTGTGTACATAGCTGAGCCAGTACCCAACGAGCAGGAACTACTTAACCTAACCGGCCCATTAATCTTTTACATTGGGCGCTGGCCATATCCATAATCCATGGAAAGATGCAGCGAATGGAAGAAAATAGATGATTGGGATCTACGACGTGCATTGGTGGTAAAGGTTTTGATGTGCCACCCGAGCTCACTGGAGCGAATTGGTTCCAGAGGGTCACACCGCACAGTGTGAAGATTAGCGAGTGTCCAAAGTTCGTTTGCCCTTGCCCTTCATTTTTTCCCCAGCCTGCCTCCCACTTCACTACTGTGCTTCAGACTCTCCCGGATGCCACCCATTGGTTATTCACAGCCTTTCGCCCAAGCAGGGCCTTCAGCTTGCTCTGCTTTCAGCCTCCGACATGTCTACTCATTGATTGGGGGATAGCAGGACTCATATATACCGGCTCTGTTGTATGTGCTAAGTAATCATCAACTGTAAAACAGTAGGGAGCAGTACCAAAAAAAAAATCCATGCAGCTGAGGACATAGCAGACCCACTGTTGTTGGTGGGTGGGCCATTGTCCTCTTCAGATCTATAACAGACGAGAGTGGATGAAGACTGGGGTCCCTCCTGTCACCAGAGGGATATCGGCCAATTCAAGACCCTTCGATATGGCTCAGACATGTGTGTCTACACTGCGACAACATCACAATTATCAGTGATATGATGGCTACCAGGTCGAGGACACACTTGCCTGCGGCAACACCTAGATCAACAACTTTGTAACCCATGCCTTCCAACGTGGTCTGCAACGATGGGCAATTGGTATCTCATATCCCTCCCCATTCATCACTGGATATAGGCTTGCACGATTGCAAGTCCAGTAGATCGTTCCCTGTACTGAGGAGGGCAACGACAGGCTTTCGAAATACTTTGACCTGTAAAGGGTCGTCATACTATTTTCTGTGAAGGGGACCAGACCGACCTCTCTGCATCCTAGGAATGCCAATGTTCCACTTCTCCACCGGAACTTGTGATTACTTCCCCTATTTGCATCACAAGCTCTCCCTTGTGCACATCCGATCCTGGCTGGTGTACATTCTCTCCTGGAGATACTTGTGCAAGAGTTTTTACTTGGTCTTCCTCTATATCTTCACCATCGGCATCTTTCGGAGCAGACTCCAACTCGGTATCCTCTACCCTGATGACCGAGTCGGTCCCAGTTGGCAATGGCTGTCCTATGTTGATATGGAAAATGGAACCCTTCGGAAGCTCACTGAAGAGTTTATGGGTCAGGGATGTCAGGACCTGATATATGCCAGGAGGATCAGAGGCTATGAACGATGTGTAACTGTTACCAATGTATTATCCATACATATGAAGACTCACAGTGAATGGCATACCCATCCATGTTGGTCGTCTTGGATGAAGGGATGTCTTCTGGTGCATAAATATCCTCCGCAAGCACATGACCTGCCAAGCTTGAAGTGACCTACCCGGATGTCAGCGGCATCCTCTGGTACTGAAAGCTAATTTACTGGGAGGGTCACCACTCTTGGTGGAATCTTCCAGCTGCAGGAGATGAACACTTTTCCTGAGATTCAATGAGCCATTTTTGTCACCACTCACAAACAGGTCAGATGCCAACGAATCACCCTTATGCTCGCCCAAGGCCGACAAGTCGTAGAAGTGTCTCCGAACTTCAACGTAGTCATTGGTGTACTCCCTGATCTGCAAACAATCACCTTAGCCCAATATCTCCAACATTACCATGAGATAGATACAACCCACCTCAATTTCATCCAGGCCAACAGACTTGCCCTCTGGTGTCATCCTGAGCTGTAAACCGCAGATCATGTCAATGGCTTTGGCAATGATAGCCATCACCATGAAGGTATATCCACTCGCTGCACATATGTAGTCAAATTGGACGTACAGTTGCTTCCAGTTATGGTTGACCCAACCACCATTGACATTAACATTGACACCGTCAAGAGCAATGACCAAGCAGGAAGCAAAGATGCCATTGGAGAGAAGGCTGATGATGCCACCTACGGCATGCACAGCGAAGATATCAAAAGCATTGTTGATCCCCAAGATGAGTTTGACTACACTGCGTGGGTTGTCAATGACAGGAATTGTCGAGGTAACCTTCCATGACCTACCCTTTGTTCCGTAATTACAAACCACACCAGAGATGATGCCCATGATGACTGATGCCCACAGTTGAAGGTAACCGGCAGCTACTGTCGCTGCAACCAAACCAGCGATAGAACCGGAACAGAATCTGACCATACTGTATTTTTGCTCCAATCTGTGGTCAAGCAGACACCACACAATACCAGCAAATGTCAGGGAAAGCATGGCGTTCCAGATCACCATGACAGCACGAAGATTAGCGCCATACGTGCAACCTCTGTTGAAACTGAGCCATCCAAACCAGAGGATGAAGGTGCTGAGGTTCACCATGGCCACGTTGTGGGGTCTGAAGTTAATCAGCTCTTTGTCTTTCTGCCGCCCAAGGACCCAGCCATATGCAAGGCCTCCGAAGCCGCTCCCAAGCTCCATGGGGCTGCCACCTTTGGTCGAAAGAGGAGATCAAGCTTCTCTCAGAATATGGAAGGAAGTGTCCTGTACCTGCAAAATCCAAAACACTCCACCACGCTCAGCAATAGCTCTCACCAGAACGCCGATTGTTACACAGGCAAATTCCAACTGATAAAAGCTGTAAAGTACCTCAGGAATGAGGGGTGAGCCAGCAGTTCTCATAGGATACATTCCAACCCCACGCATAATCGGGGTTCATCTCCTATCGATGTCAAGTGGCATTGCGGCGACGAAGACAATGATACCCAACTAATCTGATCAGATACTTTCGAGCACTCATATATGATATGATGGCTCATCGAGTTAGTAGCTCGCCCACTGCCACCAATGGTTGCATTGGCAACTTCGCCAATTTTGGGCTCCAGAATGTCCTTGGCACAAGTGGTTGTACCTTCATCACAATGATATCCAGAGCATCTTTGAGGCTGATCAAGTGGTAGGGAGATACCTGGAGACGACCTGGAGCTGATTTAATATCTCTTTATGAGTCATGCACCGGGAGCTTAGTGGGTTATCCTACATACCAGGAATGGAAGGATGGTGGTGGCCATGAGTTTGCGGACCCTGTCTTACGGGCATAAGTATGACCAGAAATATCACTGGCTTGTGCAGACGGCTGAGCCCAACCAATAACCATTTCGTCTGTTGAGGTATGCTCATGTAGGTGTGAATCAAGCATCAGGCCACATGAGATATGAAGTACTCTTCACTGGCCGATGTGTCATGCAGCATATCTGGATCTGTGAAGATGACTCAAGGTCAGTATGAACAGGAATCCGAGATGAGCATACTGGGAATTGATGAATCAATGAGGTCCACTAGCTTGTCACATCTCATGTGTGGGGGCTGTCGTTTTGTTGATATACCCGTGGTTATTGAGCCACTCGCAGATGCATCAGCAAACTAGACATCAGCTGGCCAGAACTGGCCAGACACCCAGCAATTCCAGAAAGGTCCCCCCCTAGCCAGGACTGGCCAGAGGGTTCTCCAGAAGTCCAGACTACCAGCTGGGCATCCTGGCTTCTCACTTCTTTGACTTATGCTGGAGACCTGGACCAACTGGAAGCTGGACACCACACACAACCAACTTTTCTGGTAACACCGGAATCCCAACTGGAACCTGGACACTAGACTCAACCAACTCTTCTGGAGACACTGGAATCTCGACACGAATGGAGCTTCAATTGCAAAAAAAAGAGATGACACAATTATGTAAAGATGAAAGCGATGATAAGGCTGTTATATCTAATCGAGATAGGCAGTAAAATTGCGCCACCCACTGGCAGCCACCGTGCCATTACCGATTGCCGGGTTCTTCGCACTGCAGATCTAAATTAGCTAAATGAAAAGTGTAGAACTACAACTTACCATCCTTGGACGGCAATATTTCTCAGTACCCTCCGTAAGCTTCGCAAGCGGTGAGGCACATTCTCGATGTTGCTGATCATGTCCAAAAATTGCTCATTAACTTTTGAGTAGCCTTCATGACGAAACTTGACAGCAACAAAAGAACCAGTCGAGTACTCATCCAGGGCACCGGTAAGCTGACAATAGCTCAGTCGATATTTCAGAAAAAGGAAAGGGAACTAACCGCAGTCATGGCAAAGGCCAATGCACCAGCAGGAAGATCTTTACCAAAAATATCGGGAAACGATGCTGCAAGTGATGATTTGCCAATATAATAACCCATCACGCAAAGATCTCGCAACGCCGCGCTGGAAAAGTTGTCGAACTTGCCCTAAAAAGTCCTTGCGATATTAGATTTTGCTGCGAGTAAAAATGACGCACCTCTTCATCACAGTCACCGTGAATGTATTTCGTTCCCTCCGTTAAGTCATTATATAGTCCCAGGATATGGTCTGCTAACTGTTGAGGATCATCAAAGTCGCTGGGTTCCCAGTCCCAGTGTTTTACGATAACTTGTCGAGCTATCTTCTTAAAGTCTGAGCGATATGTGCCCAGATCTTCGAAAAGCTTGAATAAAGGCATTAGCAGGAGGACGAGAAATTAATGAAAACTTACGAGATCGCTCATGTGATGCTGATGTTTCCTCAGGAATGACTCGTTGGGTTGCACACCATCCTCCTTAAGTTCAGCAATGGCCTGGGTAATGAATTCATGGACTTTCTGGTTGATATATACGTGCCGTTCTGGGAATGCATTGCCAATGACAGCATCAAGACGTGAGAGTAATTTGGCACGATTGAGGATGGCCTTCCACATCGTATCGTAGAACTTGAGGGTCGTGGGGTCATTATTAGTGCCAGTGCGAAGCTCAGTTTTGACAGAGTGCTGAACCTCGTTGATATTAGGATTCTGAACGGCAACAGGGGCTCCCGTGCCCCCGTCGGTCTGGGACTTGCTTGCTAGAGATTCGAGGTAGACGGGGTCAGGAGCGCGTGGCACACCGTTACGGCTATGATGTTTGAAGAGAACATCGTGAGAGGCCTCCGAGTCCGAGTCGTCATGAGGTTCCGATACTTGCCGAGAACGCACAGCAGCGGCACTACCACCATGGCCACGGGATGCGATAGTTGAATACTTCTTAGGTACTTTCCGCTGGATGGTGGTTGGAGGGCTGGCGGGTCATTTGGACGAAAATGGTTTTGAAATATCTTGCTCCACCGGTATTTTAGACGCTACATATGATTTCAAAATCTGAATTAAGGACAACAGGCTGTTTACCTTTCAAGTCAGGTTGACCAACAGTACCATCACGAGTTTGAACATTGGCGTTGCTGCCATGTTGTTTAACTGTCAGAACTGTTAGTTTGTGGGTATGTAAAGCTGTGAAGTCTTACCGGACGGAGTGCTGGAGCGTGTGGTCTCAGGAAGCAACTCACTGCGGGGATGCAGAAAAAGCAAGCCATGATCATCATCCTCTGGAAGTGGTGCTTGAATATCAATGTTGCTACGTTGTTCACCTGTTGGAACCGTTGGGTTTCGGGACCACGGGACTATCTTGAAGTCTCACCATTCGAGCGTGCAGCCTTAGCAAATAACAAGCGGCAGGAGTCATCATCTTTGTCTTCTGAAAATTGAAACCAAGAGGCAGCTTGTTTTTGGAATGTTAGTAGAGAGCGTGTAAGAAAACCTCTACTCACACTGATCGACCGGAGACGGAGCCTGATCAACCCGAGCCTCATGATCCATATTGATATCGTCAGAATCTATAACTAAATAACCCGATGACCAACGTCTCCGAGATGTTGCTTGTACTATATACCTTGCCGTCGTGTACGCCTTCTCTTGCTTAAGACTTCCGGTTTGTCATCAGAGCCATCCACGAGAGCTAAGAGAAAGTTGTAATTAGTTTAAGCAGCCGGATAGGTGTGCAGTACCTGTCTCTGGGTGCCTCCTGGCACCCTGTGCCGAATCGAATTGCTCGCCATCCTCGCCACATCGAGAGTTAACCATTTCTCCATCTTCGGAACTTAGACTAGCAACACCCTTGGCAATACCTTCAACACCGTCGTCATCATCCTGTTCACTAGGTGGGTGACATGACGAAAGTCTATGCGAAGGCTTTTAGTACGGAGGACGTAAATAAGAGGCGTATCACCTGTCTGGTTGGGTGAAAGGAGGGAGTGAAAAGTCTCTGCTATTGTAAAAGCCAAATGACTTCTTGGAACTGGCGGGTTGTTTCCTCGGCAGAACAGAAGAAGGTGGCGCAGGAGGAACGTAGGGGATCTCCATGTCTTCTATCAATTCCTGATCAAGAATAATAGAGCTTCACACACCTGCAGTCCCTTCCCTTTCTTGCATGATGGTTTTGAAGGAGCAAACAAATTTTCTGGCTGTTGGCTGAGTGTGTCCTTGATTCGGCGCATCTCTGCATTCTGAGGCTCACGAGGAGCCATCTGAATACTCTGGATGATCTCCATCTGCAGCAAGGCTCCTCCAATGCCCCGAGAACTACGTTTTGACCTCCGCAGTTCTTTACCTGCAGCATCATTGGTGGGGCAGATATCACTACTGAGCTTGCGTTGAGTTTTGGAGTCCATAATCAACAGATGTCTGAAGTCGTCAGCTGGTCCAGGAAGTGCAGGATAGTCCGCTATAAAAATGGGGGGAGCCGAAGTATGCGTATACGTACGTACCTCGCAAGTAACATGCTTCAAGCCATCGTACGCGATCAACTATAATCATGTGGTGCAAGACCACGATGTGCAAGTGAGGTTGTCGGCTGGTAGTGAAAAATCGATTCGCTGTGACTCGTGGTGACACGTGGTGACTTGCAGCAACTCGCTTTGTACGACAAGGTAAAATACAACAATGGGCACGTAGGTAAAAAGTAACTCCGAACGGAGGTGGATGAAACTACTGTGCGGACTGGATAGGGCCCCGCACATGACGCATAATCCGTCTTCTTTTCAAGTGGCGACCACCCCCGAAGTCCGGGATGTCACTCGAAGCAGTGCCATGCAGAACAGATGTACGTTCCTTCTTGGTAAGGTAAAATGGCTGAAGGAAGTCCCCCGACTCTGGAATCTGCCTGCTGCAAAGATGCAGGCACGTCTGATGAAGAATACTGATTACCGCATCATGATTAAGTGGATCTTGTTCATTGTCTTCGGATCGGGGTCATTTAGACCCAACATAGTAATTGAATTGGGCGATGGCTGGGTCATGCGCACGGCGTTGAGCATACAGCTGGCATCTGATGAGTTCGGAAAGCACGCCAACACATGCGCTAAGGACTCCGTAGTAGGACGTGATGTCCTTAAGATGGCTGGCAGATGCCATACAACCCTCCTTGTTGTTTGCAAAAGCAATCAAATCATTGCCTTCGTACCACCCCTCTATGGCTAACTTGGTTGTGTTCTCGTGGAGCTGACTTTCCGGACCAGCGAAAAATGTGACAATCCAACACAAGAGGTAGACGAATGATTCGAGATCGTGAGCAGCAGTGTGCTTTACGGGTTTATTATCGACAGTGCGGAGGAGCTCGATGGCCATAAATGGAAGTGTACCCTGTTCATATGCATGAAGAATGCTCTGAGGAAAATTTTGGCCAACTGAACTCACCATACAGTCTCCAGGTCCTACTGTGCAATTTGATCCATCCACCTTTGTTGCATAATCAAAATCGATGAGTAAACCTCGTACTCTAACAGTGCCATCCGGGAGTACTTCTTCATACATCATGGCATTGTTGATGCTAATATCTCGATGTAAGATGCCGAGAAGCCATATCTGCTTGTGGGCTGCTTATTGATCAGGAATCATACCACATTATAGCGAAAAATGAATTCCTTACCAATAACGAGGTCAAGCAGACAAGTGACAACCTCTAGGGGACTTGCAGCATGCGTGATCGGCCTCCCAGCAGGAGTAAGAACGAGTCGTCGACGGGTCCGATGATCACACGACCGGTTGAAATGAGACATGAATGCCGCAGGACGGCGAAGCGAGGTCGAGTCATCCTGGCCATCCCGCTGGATGGTCCAAGCTTCCTTCACCTTCGGAACACATTCAACGTCTTTGAGGGCTTCGAAAATCTGCTCTTCCGACAACTGGCGCTCTACGTTCACCCATGAATCCTTGACCACAAAGATATTGTTTGGATCGCTGCCCGCCGGAATTGATTTGGCGACAAACCAGACATTAGTGGCTCGGCCCCGAATGACACTGCTGGAGAAACACTTGGCAATGATGAAATATTGTGTGGTGTCTACAGTGATGACAGGATGGAGTCAGCAGTCAAATGTGTCATCCATTCCCAACCACGAAGCGGGAGCAAATGCGGTGGCACAGAGGATGCAAAGGAGCGCGAGAGGGGATTCATGGAGGTCGTATGAGCGGGAATAGATACCTCCAGCGCGGTCATACATATACAGACGATATTGGCCAGCGTGAAAAGAGAGCGAGTACGAGAATGCTCTGTTGGGCTGTGCATCAAACATTGCTAGCACTTTAAATTCGATTTGTGAGGTAAGTTCCAGAGTCTTTTTTCTGGAGGTCAATTCTGCAGTCATGAGAACATCTGCCCAGTCCAAAGGTTGAGTGGTTCCGTCTGCAGGCCATCGTATCAGAACACTATCCGGTTTGAGGTTGGCTATACCGCCCGACAGAGGTTGCACGGCTGCCGCTGAAGACCAGAGTCGAGGGGGGGTTCCTTGCTGAGATGTGTGAGTGGATCCTCCACCGCAGTCAGAGTGTGGGCCTGAAGATGAGGAATGAATGGGAACAGATATGTCAGGGTTGGTCGTGGCGGGAATAGATGAGGTAGGGATGGATGCTGTGTCATCCGTACTCGAGGACAAAGACGGGTGGTCAGGAGCTGGGTCAGTGGGAGATGATGCCTCTGTCCCTTCAAAAGAAGGGGTTGCAGAGGGATCATTTTTGTCGTGGTAGCGGATCAGAGCATCCATGACAGCAGTCATGATCGTGCTTAGTTCCCTCTCCTCTTTTTCCGGAGGGAGTCTCGGTCGCCCTTGTGGTCCTGCCACTTTATGCAGTATCGGCGGCAGATAGCGCGGATCCCATTGTTTCGTCGATGAGTTATAGAGCAGCTTCCCATCTGGTCCTGTCAGTACAGTGAGTAGCTCAGCATTTGGGACTATCGGTAAAATCCTGTCGGGAAACCAGCAATCTGCGATAATATCCCCATTATACCTGTCACTTGGGAGCATAGCCTCATCGAATATACTGGTGCCCAGTTCTGAATGGAAGTCTTCCTTCAAGCTTGGGGCGTCAAAAACCTTCACTTGACGAGGTATAGACGAAGTTTTCACTTTTCTAGGTGTCTCGGTGAGGAATTTAGGCTGGACTGGCATCATTGGGAGGGAGGGACGGAAATACAAACACAGTCAAAGAAAAGTGGACCATAGGCTAATAAGTACACGAGTAATAATGGGACATTCTATTAAGAGCAGGAATGGAATAGCTCCTTTGTCCAGTACTTGTTCAGCCAAAAACTTGATGAAAGCTCATCCGATGATTGTGAATTGAGTTGAGAGTTGGCCTTCTGGCCAAAGCGTGGGATGAGATGAGCTGGCGCACAAATTTGAAATAGAGGAATAATGTCCCCGACACGTTCTCCAGTGCTTCGCAATGCTCGTTTGAGCACATGCATCCCGGCATGTTGATCTACTGACGTGATAATGAAACGTTGCACATAGGCATAATATATGCTGGACAGCAGTGATTGCGAACCCGAGATTGGTTTAAAAATCATGCGAAGCTGCACAACTTCATGACCTTTTAAGAACAGCACACAGTTAGTAGAAATAGCAGGAGAGTACGTGGCAACCTCACCATGTAGGCCACTGTGCAGCCAGTCCTTGTTCCCATTTCTGGAAATGATAACGCTGTCGTAGCGACCAAATGGCCAATTCACAGTGGACGGAGATACATGGAGACCCTGGGAAGGTAGCAACGTCTTCGAATCATAGCTGGAGTAAGATTGGATGCGAAGTTTAGACCAGATTTGTATATGGTGGAATGGTAATTGACAATCCGGCATTGCTTGCCGTCTGCCTCCGATCGTATGAGTGAGGTTATGATGATGGCGAGCCAAGTAATCCGCGATGGCCGGTTTGAAGTCGGGAAGTCCATACAACTCTGCCGCTCTGTCAATGACTATGTTCATCATTTTTGGTCTGGATGCGAGGTGGAAAGCAATGGTAGATGACACAAATGTTCGATAGGGACGAGGAGCAGTCGGGAAGTCACCCGCACTGAGGGCGTGAGCTCGTTTGAAGTAATCAGTGACTTGCCTTGACCCCAGCGTATTTTCTTCGCCATTGGAGGAATCTGAGTCGTCTGAGTCCCCACGAAGATCGAGATCACGTGCCGTCGTTGCCTGCATAAAGACTTGACACTTCTCTTGACGATCAAGATAACGACAGATTTGTGTGTCAAAGTTTTGGTTGTTGCCAGATCGAGCCGGGTCCTTGATAAGGTCGATGTGAGCATGTTCAGTAACGTCTGCCGACCACTGTCCCAAAGTACCCATGCCCCTGATACTGGGCGCAATGGAGAGCATCATCTCCAACTTCGGGATTCGCCAGTGATCCAATGAGCCGCACGCACCAGCCTCCATGAGGGCAGCCTTGTTATCGTGGAACTCCTGTAAACTTGCGGTAAGCTTGGCGATGTCAGCATCTGTAAGTTTCGGCACTTGAGAACGATAGCGAAAATCAGTCAAGGCCCAAATGGCGGTGAGAGCGCCCTCGGGAATGCCTCCTGCAACTATGCCCACGATATATCGCTGAACTTCCCGGTGCAGCTGCATCGACGTCTGCTTGAGAGTCGTGATCCCATCTGGAAAATGCCGATATCCACTACACGTTCATAGGAGAGAAAACCGGAAATCAAGCTCATCTGCTCCAAGCATTCTGGAGCACCACTTCCGGTCATGGTCCCAAAACATCTTGAAGAAATGGTGCAGGACCTCCAGGTTGAGGAAGGAACTCGGCTCTGCAAGGGCCCAGTCGAGCCAGAAAGGAGACGTGACCCCATTCAGCTGCCGTTTCCGACATGCTTGAAAATATGAGGACAGATTCTGGGCACGCGTTTCCCTCTTGACCGCAATAAGTAATTGACAAGTTTTGGATGCGGTACGGGCTGCACAGCGGAGGGGATCTCCGAATTGCTTGGAGACAGCCATGGAGACGGCCGAGGCATTGTCGGTGACGCATGCGATAATGTGTTGCTCTGGAGTATCGGCGATATAAGTGACAAGTGGAGTGAAACAGTGCTTAAGATTTCTGACAGGGTCACTCATCATACGACCCACTTCAGTGGCCATTTTGAGAGGCTTCACGACGATGGAAATGACTTGATGAAGTAACCGACTTGCTAAAACGCCATGCAGACGCTTGTTCGGGTGGACAAACCGAGGAATGGGGAGCAGGGCAAGGAGAAGGTACGAATTCGTGGATCCCTTTCTGCGGACATTGGCCGAGATGTTGGCTAAACTAATCAGAAGAGGATGAGCCTGGCGGTTCCCGACTTGGGTGATGTGCGTCTTGTCGGATGAAAGAACGATGCCGAGGAGTGTTGCTCCATCGGGTAGAGCATCCTGGAGGAAATGTGAACAAATACATGGCCTTCGTGAGGGTACGTACCTGCAGTTCCCATGCCCGGTCACCAGTGAGCCAATCTGTGTAGATACGCTGCGTGCGGTCCGCGGCACTGTAAATCTTCTTTGGCACAAAATGCACTTGCCCGCTGTTAGATGGCGAATGTATGAGGTGTTGGAGGCATTCGATGGCGTCTCGATAGAACACCTGCAAAGCACGTCGGGTGGGCGACTCGGTTTTGACAGACTGGTACTTCCACTGGGGTCCAGAAGGGAGCAATTCGATAAGTTTCCGAAGCGCTTTCACTGTTTTGAAGGAAAATCGCTGTGATTTGATCTGAAATGTGCAGCATCAGTACTCGTAGTAGATAATGAAAAGAAACCCACAACATCCAGAGAAAGACATTTGTCAATAGTGGCCATGCTCAGACCTGAATTGGCGAGCCACG
Organism: Pisolithus microcarpus; assembly: GCA_024613185.1. Lineage (NCBI taxonomy): Eukaryota > Fungi > Basidiomycota > Agaricomycetes > Boletales > Pisolithaceae > Pisolithus > Pisolithus microcarpus. Next base: position 382,806 of record JANFAI010000002.1, on the reverse strand, counting down.
AAGCAAACTTCCACTCAGCTCCAGATGAAAACGGGTAAAATAAGTTATGCCAGCGCTCCGACGAGAAGGGATCAGCATCGAACATGTCCATGAAAGTATAGCCTCGTCCATAGTTCGCAGACGCACCAGAATAAAGCTCTGTAACTGGTTCGTGACTCCGAGTTTCCATTTCGACGTCGAATACTTCATCAGTGAGGCCATCGACGAGCATGTCGAAACTCGAGTCCATATCTATCCAGTCATCAGCGTTTCCATTGGCACTCGAGAATGGGATTTCGCTAGATTTGATACGAAGTTGACTAGTGATGCAATGTCCGCGTGGTTGATTCATGTGTTGAAGAAGTCGCATATGGTTGGGAAACACTTTGCAGCAACCAGGGCATCTTGAGTTAGGCATGACAAGGACGACAACAACTCTCAGGAGGTGATGATAATTTAGCAGCCCCGGCAACTTCCGAAAAATTCGAGACTACAACGATGAACATGTCGAATCCCACCTCCACAGCTAAACCGCATTCCCCAACACTGTTACCCAGGTGCGTTTATTGCAAATACTTTAGGATCGCAGTGTCCTAAAGGGATGCTTCGCTGTGCACAATAGGCCACTGTCAGTGGTGCCTCCCACGCCGTTGGAGTCTCCTGAAGAGGCGGTCTCTCTACTGCATCTCTTAAGAGCCGATCGTGACGTTTGCCTGGCCGAGTTCAACCTTCTCAATTGCGAAATCGTTCAGTGCACTGCTCGCGTCCAATATTACACACACCAGGCTGAGAAGGCGAGAAAACGGATTGAGCATGCAGAGCACGCAATAGGTCATGGCTGGATGGTCATCACTAGGAGCGGGTACTTATATGAAGCTACGGTTGGATGTTCACATTGCTAAGGTATGTCAGGACCTTTCCATGTCGTCCCTACAATGGACTGATTTTACACAGTAGCACTTCATACTGTTCAGAAATCCCCATCTATACACTGAACGTCCTGATGTATGTATGACCGTTTGTCTGTCATGTAAGGACTAGCTACCACACAGTACCCACATTGCCATTACATGTGCTGATGTTGTATTTTGCTCGGGTTTCATTTGACGTTATTTGGCCATCTGCGGGTGTGATTGGGTGGCCCACCTCATTTGATGTTGTTTGCCTCTAAGTGTTGCAATCGACCTTTGCACGTTGCGGCTGCCACCAACGTCTTTGGTGGGTGTTAGTCACTTATCATTCCGGTGCTGGTGGTCTCTCTGCAGGCTTTGGTGAGTTTTTCACAATTATTGCTCAACAATATCTCTACTAATGGTATCTGGTTCTGGCCGTGTCGTCAGGTCTTGTCGGCGAAGCCTGCTAGGTGAAGAGGACTTTTCGTTGCGTGTATACGAGCACGCTGCATTGTGGTGGTGGGACTTCCGTACCTGGGCTGTTGTGTATCTAGTCGTACGCGATGTTTCCATCAATATTGTCGACAAAGGAGACTGATGTGTCATAGTCGTCTAGTGGTCGGTCCCGTCACCTTTGCTTATCACCCGCACTTCACATATACTGATGCTGTCATTGGGCACTTCTCCAGCTGATGATGCCGCCTCCCACCTGGGTCAAACAGGCACAAGCAGCCAATCCAGGATCCTCCCAGTCGAAATTCCCTCCACAGCCCTCGGAATGCAATGACAAGACTCTATCCATGTGCGTTGTTTACCTCTTCGTAGCGACTGCTTGATCGGAATGTGAACGGAGTGCATTTCACTGCACACAGGAGGAATCAACATATTCTGCTGCCACTTCCGTGTGAGGAACTCAATTTCAATCAAGACCGTTGCTTACCACCACTGTGCCGGACCAATATGAATATCTCCCCCCATGAGAAACAACACGGACTGGTGATCACACATCCATCTCCTGGTCATTTTTCTTATCTGTAGTTTGAACCATTGCACTTGTCTTAGTTGTACACTAGTGTGCGGCAAGCTTCGCTTTGTCTGGGAATCTAGGATACTGGAATTGTGAACTGAAAATTCGACTCCTGGGAAATTCTAAATGTATAGATGAATCTGGAAACTCTAGGATACTGGAATTGTGAACTGAAAATTTGACTCCTGGGAAAGTCTATATATATAGACAAAAAGTTTGAAACTGGAGGGCTGGACAACTGGAATGTGATACATAGAAAGCCTGGAAGGCCTGGGACTCTGGAATAAGGTGTACAAAAAGTCTGGAAGGATCTGGAACTGCTGGGAAGCTGGAAGGGGAATGTCTGGTTTGCTGATGTGTCAGCATCATGCCATGCACTCTGGATGCTGCTGGATCCTTGTCCATGCTGAAGTAGCAATAGTGCTTCATCCGACCGACGAGCGTTTCACAGGGAAGTGATTCATGTGGAGACATGCCAGATGCCATCTTTATGACGATCAATCACAAAATGCCCCACACTACAGGTCGAGATATGGCTATAGCAACTTCGCACTGCAAAAATATTGCAATTTCGTTCAGTGATAAGCAATAAGAGTTCCTAATAGTACAAGAAAATAAATTTGGAGTGGAAGTGGCTCTGGCCCACCAGTGCCTTGTCTCTAGTTATCTCATCTGCCGTGTTTGTTGACTGTATCTCCACCGTGTTTCTGACTCGGATTGTGGTCACCTTTCCCTCTGCCATCCTTGCCTTCCTGTGTAATGTGGGACAATCCTAGTACCATTTCCTCAAGTACTACTATCATCACATTGAGGATCTTGACGATACACCAACCAAGAGAGGACAGCTGTAGTAATGAATGACATCAGAACACCATACTTGCATATCTGCGAGTTGATACTCACCCCAGTCCGTAAAGAATCATTGAGTAGTCCATGGTTGACCCCAGTTGCCAGAAACAAGACCAGGATGGAAAAGAACATAAACAATAATTGACACATGGACAAATGCTACCCCAGTGACAGATGAACACCATCATTCACCATTACACAGCACAGAACATACAGAGACATGAAGGCAAATTGATCAGTACACTCTTCTACACTTCATACCACTATCTGCCCACCAAGATATTAGAGGAAATGGCAAGGATGGTAGCACACTTACCCACCCGCCAGATAGAAATATACATTGCATGCCCTTTCTGGGAGGACCCAAGAGCTATGATACTATTGTGTCGCTGGTTAGATGACTGACCAGTTACCAATTTTGTGAGCCAGTGATTGCACACAATTTGAAGGCTACCAACTCACCACAACAGCTTGGATTATGTCTCCTGTGAAGGAATTTCAGTAACTAACCATGAATGATGTTACCGAGAACATGGACAAACCTTTCTGGTCCAGAACTTGCATGACCTCCTTATTACCAGGCGCCCAGATCACCACCTTGCCAGAATTAGTACCACAGACGAGGGCATTACCCAGAACAAATGCAAGGCTGGTGGGATAACACCAATCTGGTTCATGTGGCAGCGTGAAGCGACTGGAGTGGTGTGATTTCCCAAGATTGTAAACGCAAACATCCGCATGCATTCCCTTTATGGCCAGTAACCTGGGGTGATGGAGAAGCGCAGAACTTGCACTATCTGGTGTGGTCAGTGGCCACATTGCGATGACAGCAGAACCACTTACATCTGTGGAGATGTGGGGTTTGCTTCAATTTGCCAGATTGGAGTTCGGTTCTGCAAATCCCATGCACTATATGCATGCAGGATGGTGAGTGAGTATGAGTTCATAGACTACCACTACTTACATTACTCCATGATTCAGGTATGCAGTGATGCCCTTATTACCCTGATCATAAAAATGGAACGACAATGGCCAGAGTCTGTCATCATATCCCACAGTGTGAACATTCTCTGGAGGGGAGAGTCGGATGCTGTGACAAAAGTCGCCTGTGGGAAGTTGTCAATGCGTGGTGGTTGCATGTATCGAAAGACAACCTCCCTGTGATTGATTCAGAAGAAATGAGAACCAATTGCCCCATACCCACCCCCAGACAGCGAGTGCAAGCATCGTAATCAATGCAATGCACTTGTCCTGTGACACCGAACCATATGGACCTCTGTGAGAACGTTGTCTTTTATATGTTGAGACATTTCAAAGTCATGAACCCATGGGTAGTGCAACTCACGATGCCAAGGCCCTTCAGCCAGGATACAGCTCCATTCTCGCACCCACAATATAATATATGGCTTTGTGAGGTAGGGTGCCATATTAGTGCAGTGACTGGACTTTCGAAAACCAATACATATAGAGATGCTCCATCTGACACCCTCCAGACAATGAGCAACCCATCGTTCCCGCCACTTGCCAAATAGGATCCACAAGGAGAGAAGGCCAGAGTGTTGACGGAGTCGCTATGACCACCCATCAAGTCAAAGGCAAGTCAAAATGTTGACATACCAGCTGTAACAGCAGGAGGTGGGATGTCCACAAGCATGTGGATTCTTGCACACAAAGATTTACATAATGGTCTAGTGTTGCCTTGAGGTGAACGAGAAAGCAATGATCATCATGTCATACCCAAAGGCGAGGTACCCATCTTCATGTCTCACCAACTCGTGTTGGACAGTTCAGTGGCGTTCTGCACAGAGCTGGGAGCACCGTATGCAAGCACTATCAAGAGTTCTTCATTGTCGGTACACCGTAATTGGTGCGAGCAAGCTTCAGCATGTAGTCTAGTCTTTGGCACAAAATTGTACTCTCGTAGAACTGTGTCTAAGGGTCAGGGTGTCTCACAGACATACTTGGGACTTGCTGGAGACCATACAGTAATACTCGATCCTACCAGCTGGATTGCGTGTAGTAGACGAATAATGTGCTACGAAAGGGTTACAAGTGCCTGCCTTGGCCTATATCATCTCTCCCATGTCACAGCTAGTACCAAGGATGGTTGACGGCCATCAGTAACAACAAGATATCTCACAGTACCATCATTTCCTCTGATTTGCTCTCCCTCTCAGGCTGGTATCCAGGTGCCCACCCCACCGACACTCCTCCAAATCCACATTTGGCATTTACTGACACTTTTGACCCAGTAGAGAAAGATATCACCTTCCGCGACATTCTCAACATGAGAAGGTGGAAAGCTGAGGGGGTCATTTCCTTCTGATTTAAACCAATGGAACGCTCCTGTGGTATCACGAAACTTGTAGAGCTTCCAAGGAGACACCTGCTGAAGAATGTGATCTGTCAATACTATGTATGTGTCTAAAATACCAAGACATACCATTATCGAAGGTGTGTGCCCTGATGAGGGCTGACTCACCCCACCAGGGTTACGGGTGGCTGTGTTATCCTCTACCTGTGGTGCTGACGCTTCACATTCCGAATGATGGGAGGATCCATCAGCACTGGAAAAGTGTTTGTTTGGGATTGAAATCGGGCTTTCGATGACTTCCAGAAGATCACTCACTGTGACACGCTTGGGACCAGTGGCGTGAAGCGCTGTAGGATCAGTGGAGTCACATCCTTTCGAACTGCAGCCACAGGTGGGTATATGGGAGATGATGATACGAGTGACTCCATCTTTGTCAATAGGTGAACTTTGATGAAACAGCCACAGCTCCTGGGACATAGCGGTAGACATCTGGTGTTGGGGAACCATGATGAAGGTTGGTATGGAATGCACATGTGACATGTGTCTGCATGGCACGTTGAACAACTCATGGCATGCTACTGGTATGGTGATGTTTTACATAACCCTAATACTGCTTGATGCCTTTCTTATTGGTGTTGGGCTAATGTTTCCTCCTTCGCGATGCCTCTTCAATACAAGTTATACCACTGCCTCGAAGAAGAGCATGAAGACACCATCACCTCCCTTGCATTCAGTGCACATGGCACATTCTTAGCCATTGGAAGTCTAGATGGAAAGTTGTCATTATGGTCAACACTTTCTGGCCTGAAAATTCATGTCATTGTTACTGGGAATAATGCTGTATTGTCGATCATCTGGATAATGCCATCAGAGAATCACTTATTGTGCGGGCTCACTAATGGCATAGTCATCTCGATTCATATACATGACTGTGTTTGTGGTTCACTCCAGAGTAATTTTCAGCACTCCTGACCTCTATGACAGCAGCTTACTGTCACTGGCTTTGCAGCTCATTCTGGCTCCCCAGTTGAATATCTTGCTGCCATGGATTGTGTTGTGGTCACTGGTGCCTGCTCAGAAGTTTTTCTCTGGAGTCATGATGGGACAGGTAGGGCCTTTCTTTACTTCCCCATGGTTTTGGACTGTCATGATCATTAGCTAAATGGACACAACTTGCACAAATTCTCCCTCCTCCATCCATTTCGGTGAATCATGAATCTGAGGTGGTTGTCACATCTTTAGCATGGGCACGTACCAGGTACTCTGAGAGAACACTACTGGTCGCCTACTTGCATCATGGGATACTGTACATTTCCTTCCCTCTTGTGTGGGAGATGACTGACTGTCCATCAGCCTTTGGGATGTGATAAAAGTCAAAATGGCGCATTTTGGCTATGTCAAGACTCTCGTGTATGCTTGATCTCCTCTGTATTAAGGACCTCACTATTGACAAAAAAGTGACAGTGGTTCTATGAGTGTATCTCATGATGGAAGCATGCTGGTTGTTTCCAATCTTACGAGTGGATTTGACATCTACCACCTCAATGACAGTAGTTTGGATGGCTCCGTGCTTCAACCTAGCAATGGGATGCTTGTTCCAGTGGCATTCATACACGGAGGACAGGCTATACTTGGTGGCAGCACGTGTGGGAGGGTGCAAATCTGGGACTCCACAGACAGATCCCTGCTTGGTACACTTATGCATGATGGTGGGATCTTCAGGAAATCTTTCCTGCCATTACTGATGCCCAACAGATGAGGATGTTGTGCTCTCCATTGCAGTTGAGTTTTTTTTTTCACCTTGACTAATAGCAGACAATGCTCACATGCGGTCCCCTAGGTGCATGTCGAAAGTAGGGAAGATAGATTCCTTATTGCTACGGGAATGTGTTCTCTGGAGGGAAGAAGTGGTCACATTCGATTGTGGCACACTGTCGAGGTTGAAGATGTTGGTGAGTGCGATTCTTGCTTAGTCCAGTTTCAAGTGTCTTAGTAGTCCAACCCCTGCAGACACTAATACCCATGGTATCAAACAACAGCAGGGAGTGGTGGAGAGTTTCCATGGATTCAAATGGCGTGAGATCATGATGATCATTCTGGCATCAGTTGGTGCATACATCTTTGGGTCCTGGTTGGCTTGCCATATAAAGGGGCTTAAAAGCCTGTACTCGGGTTGGTCAAATGCATTGCTGATTCAATTCATTACTGCCTAAAATTATTGTATGGTGGTGGTGCTGTGTAAACTAAATGAATGTGGACAGCCTTTTAGACAGGTCTTGGTTGTAATCCCGACCTATGCTCCCCATATATACCAACTCAATATAAGCATGTCAGTTCGCCACCCCAATTGCCCAAGATCTCTAAGACTACTACGCCAAAATCCATGTTCACAGCCATCATGGAATCATGGATGGGAAACAACTGGGTGTGGTTGGTTGCATGGATGTCATAGTCAAAGGAAAGCAAAGGGATGAAAGACATGCCACGCGACAGGGCGGGCGCCATATGAGCTATAAAAAGTTCATGTAGAGTGCCTGTGGCACTGTTACAGAGGAAATGGTACTTGACCAAGTTATCTTCGCCATTGACCATTCCCCACAGCAACAACTTGCGGGGAGCGTTCTCAGTAGCATTGGTAAGCCCAGCCTGGATATGATTGACCATGACATGAGTGACATGGACAACATCCCGAAATGCAACTGCTATCTGTCCATGTCGCTCAGGAAGACGCCAACATGCACCTTCCTGCAAATCATCCTCCAGGGCTGCATAGGCAGACCTTGTTCTGCCCAATAGCCTGTTGACCCAAGAGTTGTATGCATGAAATGATGTTAGGGAGCCCAAAACTATCCCACCATTGTGCTGTGAAGCATAGTCATACAGAGTAAGGGGGGTTGGTTGGTGGTTAATCGGTGTCTTCCAGTGGAGGATGTGGTGAGATTGTTGTATGATTTGTGTGGCAATGATTTGGGTTTGGGTAACATAGGCCTTGGGTGTCGCACAAGCTGCAAGAAGCACAGGTGCCCCGGATGGATAGAGGAAGTGAAGTAGCGACAGTATTACAAGAAAGCCCATGAGGGAAATCGACATAGATCGCAACGCGTGATGACTGGTAAAGCCACTATTCCAGCTAGCGGGGGGAAAACGCCTTCGAGTATTGAATATCTGAGGACTGTCCTGGGTGCTGACTGTGTAGAATGGTTGGCATGTCATTGATGGAAGGTGTAACTGTAGCATACCAGGAGTTACATGCATCTGCAAGATGAGTCTATAGCCAGATCTCCGAGGAAAGTCTGGAGCTCACCATAGGGTGGTCTACGTCTTGGAAAGCAGGCTGAGAAGCCCACTTCTTGACCCGAAATTGGGAGGAGTGGCAAGCTCTGGTGTTGAGATTGTTTCGTTTGAAAAGCATGGGTGTAGGATTGGAGCATAGTAGGTGAATGATAACAAATACTGGGCGTGACTGTTGTTACTTCTGGGTCTGGTCTACCTTCGTAAGAATATATAGTGGGAGCCCAAGACCAGAGCGTACCCAGGTTACGCCGCAGCCACTTCCGAGTGTAATTTGAGCACAAAGGGTAGAGTAATGCAGGGGGATTTAATCGACAAAGCAAGTGGGTAAAAAGAAAGAAGACAAACGATACCAACATCCAAATAGAATCAGTGTACATACTGGTACTCGTGTTTCAGACTTGACTGGCCTTGGCACAGTGAGAAACAGTCACATAGAACGCAAGCAAGTTGTGAAGTGAGATGCCAAACCAGGTGACACAGAGGATGGCAGCTTACTACAGAGAGGATATGCCACTCCGAGGAAACCTCACCCGAGATCTGAGAAGAAAGGGAAGCAGCAAAATGACAAAGGCAAACAAAGCAAAGGGAAGTAAAGGGACGAAGTTAACGACCTCACCACTACTGTCGGCCTCATGGCCAAATGCTATCCTTGTGTATAAAAGACATCACGATGGGAGAAATTTCCAAGACATTGCACAGCTCCATGGCATCCGAAAGAGTGACACGACATGTGTCTGTGAGCGAAGGTGACGAAGCTTATTTTACAGTGGATTCAATTGGGGAGGACGAGGAAGTACGTGTTCTCTCCAGGTGCTGAACATGATCTTGTGGCCAACCTTCAACAGGATAATGAACAAGGCAACAAGACGATCACCTTGATTGCTGCACCTGTAACCTGTCAGTTGTCACACACTTTGGAAGGTGATGATGTGCTCATATTGAGATAGGTTTCCCCCCTTCCTCCATTTCCCTGCCCACTCCGTGTACTCCCAGTATCACGTGCACCTTGCATGCCTTCGGGAATTGTCACCGCCTCCAGCGAAATGTTTAGTACACAGCCAGGTCAAAGCACAAGCAAACATTCTGATGATGTGGAAAAGGTCCATCTGTTTCGGGTGGTGTACACCTGTAGTAACATCCATTCAGAATCCAGTTACTCAGAGCAAACTACAGCTCTTCAAGGAGACAATTCAGCTGGAACTTGATGGTGCAGTCAGTGCCATTAATGAGGCAGCTAACACCGTAAAAGCTCATCTTGGGGGAGTGTCTCTGGGTGCGCATGGAAATGCCGGAGACCAAGAGACACTGCCTTTACTTCGCTGTAAGGTAAAGGGATTACCTGCTCATCGCCAGCCCGCAGATCTGGAATTCCAAGTGCGTCCTCATTTCGCTGTCTGGGGTATATCTGATAGTGATAACGCCAGAAATTGATCTGTGAACATGCTCTAGCACTCATGAAGCACGAGAACAAACACTCTCTTTTTGCTAATGTGCCCAGTAAACTTGAAGTCACAGCTTACACGAAGGGGACCCAGCAACCCTGCTGTACCGCTGATAATTTCCGAGTTGACCTCAACAACACTCCAGCTTCCACCTGGAATATGTCAGCCTCTCACGTGTTTGCTGCTAGCTTTCATGACACACATCCTGGCTGTGGTCGATCATTGAAGACTATTTTCAATGCCTGGGTTGTTCACTTCAACTATTTGTGCCAGGTGTACGTGAAACAGCAAATGGTTGCCCGTGAAGAACAAGCCAGAATTACGAATATTGCATCCAGGTATGCAAACAAGCAGGACCACGAGAGTCCTCTGGCTGGTATTCGCTCTGTGCACAGGTGTCAAGAACGCAAACTGCAGGTTAGTTGCTTTTGACATTGGTTGATGATGTATGATGCTTAGAAGTTACTACAGCTGTATAATCGCCGCCTTCGAACAGCCCAGTGTCATTCGGGATCATACCCTTCGGCGGTTAACGTGGTGCAACAACTAGGACCAGCCAGGATGAGCTCCGATGAGTCAGAACATGATGTTGGACATGGCGAACTTACATACCATATCACACCCAAAGCATGGCAATCACGTAGTGTGATGGAAACCTTGCAGGTGCTTGACACTCTCCATCTCTGGATGAGGTACCAGCAACAATGGAATGTGACCACCGGTGCATGGCCACATCTGTGTGTACCATCTAGCCGGCTCAGCAACAGAGAACCGCTGCTGGGCCTTCCAAAGAACTTCTATGCCCAAGATTACCTTTCTTCTCTGACAGCTGAGGGCTTGGATGGTTTACTTCTCCAGGATGACATCCCCCTGGATATCCCATCAACTATAGCTGCATAGGTCCTCTCACTGATCCTACATGTGGAATGTACTCACCACTATACATTGTACAGCTTGGCTGGACCATATGATGTTTTCGACAGGCAAACCGTTCTCGGTAGTATGGGGAGGTATCGGTCTGCAAACTGAGTATGGTGACAGGATTATTACTACTATTACTATACTGTTATATCGCTTAGTTGAAAGAAACAAAAGCTTTGTTTCCCTTTTGCATTCGTCAGCCACCATCTTCCACAACATCGATGTGACTCACTTTTGAACTCGAGGTCAGTATAGCCAAGTGCCATCTCTAACCCCCAGCTTCCCGGTTGTGGTGGACACCTCGGAGACGGACTCAGGCAGTGGAATCCGAGTGGAGAACATATGCTCAGCAGACAAATCAAGTTGTCCACGCATATATCTGATGGTGATACAGAGCGGTGGGTGGTACACAGAAGATGGAGTTGTGAAATCCGGCTGGGTAGTCTTGACTCGAGGCATGAAATGGCACACAAATAACCGATATTGGAGCCTAGTTCAGCTTCATGGAAGATTGCTCTTGTCAGTGAAAAGCTGAATATTCTTAACCTGGGGAGCCAACTCACCCACACTTGTGTGATTGTTCATCTAATCGTGTGCTTTCACAGCCGGGGGGGAACTTGCCTGATAGGCCCTTTTCTCGCTTAGTCAGTATGTCAGTCTGTCATTCACTTCAACACCGCTGATGCTACATAGTAATTGGCCCTTTCCCTTTGCTCCAAGACATTTAACAAATCAGGGTGTGCACAGGACAAAGTACAGTACATGGGCACAACCTTCTGGTAAAAACCTTTCAAGTAGTTGATAGTTACGCATATGGCAAACAAATGGTGGGTGAATGCTAAGAATGCTCAAGCACGACCACCAAGCAATGGACGTCCCCTGCTATAACCGGTTTCCAGGGCAGAGCCATGGAGTCTCTGAATGCCAATGGTAAGCACATCAATGAGAGTCTCCAGTGGCATGCCTTCTATCAAACCTACACCTGTCGCCAGCGATCTGAGCAGTTCCATAGTTTCCTGAAGTTGTTCAAGCCCAGAGAATGTCCCAGCTAAATATCGTGTGGCAGCTGTGCAGTAACGAGCGACGTCCTTGAGTGCTTGCATCTGACTGTCTAGTCTCGAAATGTACCACCAGTTCAGGCCCACCACTGTAAGGATGTTGGAGAGTGCATCTGATTTCTGGACCTTCAAACCGCTAGCCTCCATCGCTACTAGGTCACAAACAACCTCCAAGTGAGACTTGACGCTATCCAAATTGCCCTGGATCTCGACCACATGCAAGATAAGTAGGGACAACGAATGCTGAAACTGGAACAGGATGCGATCGAATGCTTGACTGATGTGGAACCTTGAGGAAGAGCATTTGTCGGAGTGCAAGCTATTGCCGATAACATAACAATATGCTGCCTTGATAGATAACAGAGGAATCCAGTTCCGAAGCAGGCTAAGCAGGTGATCATTGACTGTCAACATGCTTTCCGTGGTTGTTAGTGGGTGAACTTTTGGGAGCAGCAGATGGAAAAGAAACACACATGTCCACCATGCCATGAACCTGTGCCAAAAGTTTCTGGAGGTTTCGAGATGCCTCCTTCATGTCCATTGATATGGCTGCCAATTCCTCTGCAAGTGCCATGGAAGAGCTCAAGGAACTTGCTCTCACAGCACTGGCAAGGTTGCTGACCAATAGACGAGATTCTGTCAAGGATGAGACAAGTGGAGTGACCTCAGAGGCATCATACAGTAACCCCTCCAAGGCTGAAAACTGAGTCTGAATGGTAGGGGGGAAGAGGGCAGTGGAACCATCAGCTGGCACAATGAACCGACAGAGTGGGCCAGGCAGTAAATCTAACCTGCAAGTTATGCAGGCCATCGACTGGACCATTTGCTGAACTTGGGCAGTGATAGGCCACAGGATGACGCCTAACACTAGGTATCTGAGTGGAAAGAACGAGAAGAGGGACACAAATAAAAGTATCACACGATATGTGAGATGCATGATCTGGTGGATAGAGGACAAGTTCACTCCGAAGTAACGCTGGGCAAAGGTGTACATTTATCTTAAAGCAGACAAAGAACCGGAGCTGCCATGTTCCAGGGTCACTTTTGACAAAGTCGTAAACTCATACTTTGGGGACCCACTGGGAGGGGATGCCTGGCAAATCACAGAAATGTGCCCTTCATTGTCTTCATTGTTGCAAAGCCTAAAATGCACGAGATAATTAGGTTCTACACAAATGCTAGAAAAAGAAGCTTATCATCCCAATACCAAACGAACCCTCTACATTCGACAAAGGAGACAAGCAAACGGTGCTTTGTGACTGCCTATCCCCAATCTAATCACGAGTTGGCAGCTGAATTCTGAGATCTGAGACCTCATTCACTATCACACTGTGTCATGTGATCGGAGTTAAGCACAAGGTACATAATGGTGGGGATGTTGTCATGGCCTGCAAGCATACAGCAGAGGTATGCAGAGTGGGAGAGGGCTCGGCGTAAGAGATAAAAAAAGACTGAGTACGAGGTAAACACACCTAGCATGGGAGTTGTGTTTTCTACCTCGGTAGGGAGGCTCGAGTTCGAGCCAAGTGCTTACAGAAGGTTCACTACCATCAATGATCTCGACTTCCTTCTTTCTCAGTGTTGTCAAGGACTGAAAAATTCCTGACATCAAAGTCCAAAACCTGCGGGTTGAATCACAATGTACCATGTGCCTGGTAGCCTCCGCAATGGCGGACAGAATCTTTATTTACCAATGTAATGCAGCGAGACAGTCCATGCTGAGAGGCAGGTAAATCTGCAAACTATGCTGCAGGGCATTGTGGGGGTCTTCGAATTCTCCCACCCTGCGAGTGATCTTGGCAATATCGCCATCCAAGGGGATAAGATCAGTGGACTCTGTGATATGCGACAGCATCCCTCGTCAGCCTCGAGTGGCAGCTGGCAGAGAAAGCATACAGATATCAAGAGTGACATCAGGACGACCAGAATCTTTAGGCCTTGTCACAGGTCCCACAGGTCCCAGCTCCTCATCGTCTGGTTGGTTGACATCTCTTGTGGGTGGTGGCCCAGGGGGTGTAGCATCCTAAGAGGTTAATGATCAGATTTATAACGACCTGGTCAGCCGAGGCCCAAGGGGACAACGTTGGTGCACATGTGTCTCGCCAGCCAGTCTGTCCATTAATCCCATCAGTTTATCCACCAGTGGTAGCTGTTGAATGAGACATGAGATCTTGAGATACCACACGATCGATCTGATGGTTTGATGAATAAATAGACTGTACGTACGTTTTTGAACCTCGACAAGATGCGACACTGGATGATAACACACCTGCTCGGACCATAAACAAAGTTGTGGCAGGGAAATCTGAAGGCATCTGACTCGCTGTGTATATAGGTGCGACGCTGGACCATTTACTATATCAATGCTACTTCAGACGAATCAAGGAGCATGCTTACTAGGCCTAACCAATGTCCAAATTCTGCCCACTTCCAACCACAAGACACCAGGAGAATCACCATCAACGCCTAGTTTGACTAGTAAAAATCTTCACCGAGAACGATGAAAGCCAAGTGTCTTAGTGGAGTATAAACTTTGTTTGATACTAAGCTAATGGGCCAACAAGGGGCATGATATGCGGGACTTCTCGCCCTGTGCAAGGCATGATCGGGTGGTACTGGTACCCCCCTTCACGTGTCACACTCAGCAAGGTATGGCATCATGCCTCGCTGACTCATATTATCTGGCCAGTGGCAGTTTTGGGGAGTCAGTCTCCTTTCTGACCTGTCACTGCCACATTGCCAGGTGAGTTTTTGTTCGTTTGCTACTCAACCTCCTTTCTGACCTGTTCTGTCGCATCGCCAGCCCATTCCTTAGCCCGGCTTACATCTTGTTGATCCTTGCTTGCATTGAGTCGCCTTCCAAGTCTGCCCCTTTCCTCCTAATTGCCTTCTACCTCAGTTCGCTTGCAGACACCTGCCAACGCATATCTTTCTTGTTGGTTGAAGAACCCCATCAGATTGTGTGGCATGGGCGAAACATAGGAAAGTCAGATTCATCCTTGCTAAGATCCTATCCCTGTGTTCGCCATCTGCAAGGTATGCAGCACATCATGCCTGATATCACTCGATGTCACAGCACTGACTTGTACAACGGTCTCTGGGGATGTGCCCCTGCACGCTGCAAGGCCGGCACTAGTCGTGGAACAGACAACCACATATTGATGTGCAGCCAGAAAGTCAGGGTAGGAAAATGAAAGTGTGCAACCATGCATACAGTCCGCAAGCCATATGTTGATATCCATTTCCAGGTAAATGGACCTGACATGAAACATCCCAGAGATGCAAATCGCTAAGATCGTTCACCCTTGTGCGTCGAGTCTACTGCTCACTGGCTCATGCTTTGCTCTGCCATTCCAGACCCTTGCCTTTACCTGTATTCCAGGGACTCGCAGATATCACCACCACCAACAACCTCCTCAAAGCCATATATTGCCCATATATTCAAAGAATTCTGGTGAGTATGCTCACCAAGACCTGCGAGATCGTCTCCCTTCCTAGCCACCCCCAGCTTGTCCTTTGGCAGTGAACATGCCAAGGTCGGTCATACAGCAAGATATCGGCATCTCCCAATGGAGAAATTGATTGTTGGCCAATAACAGCTGCATGCATGCATTGTGCAACCAAGAGTGGACATGTCTAGTACTTATCCAATCTAAGACCTTTCTGACAAATCGACAACAGGTCATCGTCAAACTTGAGTTGAAGTTCTGATACGTACGACTATCTGAAGGTCCAAAGCAGACTTACGAATGCTCTGGACCCAATTCGATCGAGGAGTGACATAAGAAGCACATAGATTGAAGTTGAGAAGCGAGGTGTCTTGCGAATACAATCAAAGATAGTGGGTATAATCTAACATCGGGCTTTTGATTTACCTTACTGTATGAGATGTAGGTAGACCTTTAGCCATGGACATTCTGTGATATAAACCTCTGTGATATAAACCTTGGGTCATTTGAGCCATGGTGGCAAGGACTGCATATGAAATGGCGTGCACTGGGTTCATGTAAAGTGCTCTGGACACTTCACAACGTTCTTATCACATTCTCCGATGTTTCTACTGTGTTTCCCTTAGCTACCGTCGGGTGTAAAGCTGATTGCACTTTTGGATTTTACTGTGCTCATTCTCTATATATGACTGACATGATCATCTGCTGAGCAAGATTGTCATCCACCTGCTGCATGGAGACACTGAAGTTTATTGATCTCGATTTGCATTATTTTCCAGTCATTCCAACGCTCATTGAATTTGATCAGGACACTTATGGTAATACAAGTGTTCCGATTGCTTAGAGTAGAGATGTAAATCTACAAATGAATACATGTAAGGCAGATATAAGAAGTCAGAGGGCTTGAGTGGCCCAGAGCATGTACCTTATCCAACCAGAAACCCTGTCACCTTGAAGCTCATATTCACCTTGGAGGGGCTCTGAAAATACTTTCCGGCCACGTTCCAAACAAGATGTCACCTGGGCCTTTGCCATCACCCAGTCCTTGGCCGTCACCAGATCTTCGGTAATCACCTGGTCCTTTGCAGGCTTGCCTTCTAGGTTGCGTTTTGATTGGGACCATGAACGAATGGCACCACATCCTGGGCATCCAATGGGCAAGGCATTGCCCCATGGGTGTCGATGACTGTGGTACCAAGAATATCAGTAACCAATGATCGATGGAGAGAGAGCAACAACGTGTGGATGGGCCCTCAGACCAAATGGTGCCTTTGGAGGACATAAACCACTTATATGAATAAAGAGCACGTCAGTGTGCATGTGCAAGTCGAGTGAAACATTCAAGAGGTTGAGCAAGATTTCATGGAAGGTGTGCCCCTGAATGAGAACTTGGATGGAGTATGCGACGGTAAACATTTTGGTGACAGTGCTGATAAAATCAGGAGCAGTGAATAAGATTGTGTATTCTGGCCAGAGACTGGCAGATGTCAGTAAAATTCTCTGAAAACAAATCATGGACAACTCACCACATAATTGCTTGTTTCATTGCCATAAACGATTCCTCAAATGCAACCAAATAGCCACATGTGAGCATGAATAGGGTGGATGCATATACTAACTCATGAAGGGGTGGGGCAAAGATGTAGTGCATGAACTGAAAAATGAAGTGAGAAATGCAAAGGAGATATTTTCTGCACTTACGTCCTCTATTGCTGTGGCAACATCCTCTCCTCCCTCGTTCTTTCCAGCGAATAAGTCACTGCAGGTCACTTCACTGTGAACCGTCACAAAGATTATCTTGTGGCGAAAATCCCAAGCAGCTAGCTTTGCACCCAAGCACCCTGCCTTCCTGATCCATTGAGCAAGCTTGGTGTTCATCCCCAAGTCAAATGTGACTTCTTCATACGTCAGTGAGTCTTCTGTGTGGTACTCTTTGAGAGTCATATGAAGGAGTTGAGGGAGGGATCCCTGATGCTCCATGCCTGCACACACCAGATGAAGGATCAAGATTGAGTCGGCACAAACTTGTGCCTTTGACACCCTTTCACAGACCCCCATCATAAAAACCAGTTCCTTGAGTACCTGAACAGGCACCCCATGCTCATTTTGAGTGAATGCCTGCAATTGACATTACATCAAGCGAGAGAACTCATGGTGAGAAACTCACATAGTAAGGTGACCATTTGGACTTTGCATCACGCTCATCTAGTTCGTGGCAGCCAGGACACTTAAACTTGACATCCAGATCGCAAAGGGTGGGATCGACCTCCGCCAATCCAAGACAGCATTCACAAACCACTCGTGGGCAGGAATCACAGCAGAACAAGTACCTGCTGCCATCATGGCAAAGGTAACAATACTAATCGTGTTAGCCCCTCACTGCAATGCAAGACATATTAGAACTTACTTGATTGATTGTCCATGCAAGCCTCTCTCGGGGAGCAGCTGATGAAATGGTATCACGAGCTGGAGAAGATGGGACTGTAGTCAATGAGCTCAGTGACGAAGTAGTTTCCAGGGATGTGCCCCTAGTTGTTTTGCTGCTGTGGGCTGTTCTTCTGGAGATGCCTTTGCTTGCTTTGCCAGAAGTACTAGCAGGTGGACCAAGTATAAGCCATACTCATGGAGCAATCCCTGACATGGTTTTCTTTGCCATCTGCTTCGTCCTAGCCATTCTCAATGCGTTTAGAAACGAGAAATTGCATTGGCACTTGTGAGAGGTCCAGACGCAAGCGGTACCCAGAACTCAGTTACCTTATTACCTTAAGTACTAGGTTCTCAACCTCAAAAACCGTGAGAATGATAGTGGCAAACCACCAGCAGTTGCTGTTATATCCCACCTGTTGTTGAGTTGAAGTTCCAGGGCCTGCCAGCATCTCTTAGTTCAAATCAAATAATGTATAGTACTTCCTCTCTGTACATTTCTACGATTCTGTGTAATGAAAAGTGTCTGCGGAGCGAGGTTGTAATATGCTAAGTCAGTGAACAAAGTTTCCACCGCAGGCAGCATTTCCCAAGTTTATCCAGCACAGGTAAAATTTTACAACCAATACAAAACTCGGGAAATGCTGCCAGAGGGCGGCTTTCAATCTTGCTTGCACTGCTCGTTTCTGCTTTGTATATGGAATACAGATACTGAGTATGTATGTTGGATTACGACAACCCTGATATACATTTTCTTGGGCGGTCAACTTGTCTCGCTACACTACCATACAGGCACAGTCACAACATTTGGTTTGCTGTGTTCGTTTAATTAGGTTAGGAAGTTGGTGTGGTCACTATGGCAGACTTACTTACTGTATGATTCCCGAGAGCATTCATAGGAGTTGTTTCACTATGCCAACACTAGTTTGCAAGTGTAACATGGGTGAGGAGCATTTACCATTTTCTGTTTTTTTTTTTTTTTTTTTGTATGGTGCAACCACAGCGTCAGGGTCGAGGAACAACTGCATGTGCAGACTGGGGTGAGCACCAAGAATGTTCACTGGAACGAAAGGATACATACTTTCTTCGGATTGTTAGGTGCAGTCCATACGTATCTGTCGTTATGCACGGGCCTAAACAGGACTCCATTAGGTTGCGCATTGTGAGATTGATGGAGAGGAACCATTCCTTGATGGGGGAGGGACCTCTCTACTCTAGCACAGAAAGAAGAGGTGGGATCCCCCGTACCTTGCAACATGCGAGCACACTGCAGCATGATGCACACGATGGACACACTCAACACTGGGGACCACTCCGTCCCAAGAATAGAAGCGCATATCTATACATGCTCAAAAATTGGGATGCTTTCTGATGACAGGTAACAAACACTTACATGTCCATTAGAATATATGTGCTGCACACACAGCATCAGCATGCCACATATAGATGGCCAATTGGGAAAGAAGATTCATGAACTGGAAGGATAGGCACCTCCGCTGTCTGATCTATGACAAACTGTCCGGCTGCTGCTGAAATAGGGTAATTGGCATCGCATGAGCTTGAAAACCTCTCCCTTGTCGCGCACACCCAGAAGGTGGATAAGTAGGAGAGTATGAGGAATGTGTATATACATACCTGGTATAAACTTTCACCCAAGACCTCTATAGAGAACAATCAGGTGTCGAAATTATCTGCGCTAAGGAGCTTGACCTGTGAGCTATCTCAGGTTGAAAACGATGTGGAAGATGGGAAAAACACACCAGCTGGACATCCTTTGACATTCATCTTGCTGAGTTCCTTGCATAGACATCGGGCCGAGATAGATGCCATGCCAGTACTGCTCTAAAAGGGAGAACATGTGAAAGGACTATTGTACTGTGATGGCAAGTAGTAGCCTTGCACAGGGGCATCTGCGGGAACTTTTCCCATACACTTGGCATTTGCCCCATCGTTCAATCATATACAGATCTGTAATTGCGAAGAACTCCTGCTCAGACCAACGTAGACCACTGTAAAAAGTAAAAGCACTATATTTCAGCATCCGTGACGCTGAAATGGACAAAATCAGTGTCTGTGACGCTGAAACAGTGGACACGTCTTTTCAGCGTCATTGTTTGACAGTGATTTTACATGTCACAAAAAATAAATGTTTTGATTTTCAGTGTCAGGGGAGAAAATCAGTGTCATAAACTGACTTAGCATGGTTCATGAGAGATGCTTAGTCAGTAGGTACAAGCATGTCTGAAGTGGGGTACCAAGCGCACAAATTGACTTACCTAATAAAATGAGATTCATGTTTTTTATTTATTTATTTCTCAAGTCCTGGCGAAATTACATAATGCGACGGTGCATTCATGATCAATTCTGTCAAATCCTGTCCCTACTAACAGCATGACGGTCATGCTCATGTGTTTATCGCCAGCTCCTGTTCTTTGCTTCCTCCCATCTCTTTCCTCGACATGCCACTTGCAGCAAGTGCGGACCTATCGCACTCCGGATCTCAAGCACCCGTCCAGGCTGTACTCAGTATATTCAACATGCTGCAGAGCCCCATACCAACAGAAACAAGTTGGTATCTGGTAAGGTTGAACGACTCCTTGCCTTTCTCACAAGATAGGCTATTTTCTCAGGGTTCTCACGTACGTCTCAGGATATCACCATGTTTCTATTAGGCAGGACTGACCGGCTCTATGATATGTGCAATATGAGTCCCTATATGCACTGTTTATGTATGGTATACCGAAGTAAGCGTCACGTTTCAATGGCTTTTCATTGTTTGATTTCGCTGTAGCATGAAGCTGGACAAGAGTGTAGTTCAGCGCTGCGTAGACCTGATGGAAGCCGAGGGTGTCATGAGTAGCTTCCATCACATGTTGATGTGACGATTTGATGATTGCACAGACTTTCGTTCCAAACGCTCATGTAGGTGTCAACGTGGATGCAGTGGCACTCCAATCTGAACACGATGCAGTGGTGGTTTGTACTGGTGCGATGTGACCACGGGATCTCAAGATTCCGAACTGCAACACTGACATTTAGCTGCAACCATACTCAAGTCTGAGGCCAGATCTGGTGGGGCAAGTATGGATTCGAGCTAGAGAACATAAAGGTGAATGTATGTTGTGACCTTTGTCACAACGCTACTCCACTCTGTAGGGTGATGCTCAATAGACAGTCATGATCTTTGTGAAGTGTAAACTTCACCCTCGACGCCTCAAGTTCCCTTCCCTGCTGCTACAGTACTTCGTTGCTGGATGCCCATGCAAGAGATATTTCAAGGTGCGCAATATTCTCGCTTTCGGTGCCTCATATTCCCTGCCCCACCGCTATGTGATTCTGCCTGTAGCCTGCCTGCACATGTGATATTTTGAGCCGCACAGTGTTCTCGTGTTTGACACCCCACATTCCCTGGTCATACTGTTATACATTTTGTGTACCAGACCCCACTACAGCAGATGCCCACACGAGAGATATTTTGAGGTGCGCAATATTCTCACTTTCGGTGCCTCATATTCCCTGCCCCACCACTGTGCGATTCTGCCTGTAGCCTGCCCATATATGCGATATTTTGAGCTGCATGGGGTTCTCATGTTTGACGTCCCACCTTCCCTGGTTGTAGTTCATGTACTGGACCCCGCTATGGCCTGCCACCTGATGCAGGAGTGTGCATGTATCCCCCCACATTGTGTGTAGGATAGTACGCGACCATATTAGATCTGCTTGGAATGGAGCCAGCTGTGAACCAGTCATAACTGTCTGATGCAATGAAAAGCAGTATATAATTCATTTTTATTTGGTGATTGTGACACTCTTCTTCGATGCCCTCGACAGTTTTATTCATTGTCCTTGATGCTGATTTTCAGTAGGCCGCATGTCCACTTCAGCATCATGTTAAGATGCTGAAATTCGATGACGGATGCTGATTTTTAGCTGTTGTGACACTTACTAAAAGTTACCTTGCTTGCAAGGTTTCTTCAACCTCAATATTCGTGAGAATGTAGTACTGGCATTTGCTGCATGCACAAAGCAGACTGAACACCAATATTCATGAGAACGTAGTACCAGCATTTTCCATATGCACAGTGCACACTGTCAATGTTGGTAGTGATGTATGCTTTACAGTCAGTACCTCTTTGTTCATGCACAACATACTCACACAGGGAAGATTTAATCAACTTTGAGTCACTACTATACAGTACGAGAATGGTTATGAATTTGCTGCATGCACGAAGCAGACGGTCAATGTCCATAGTGAAGTACACTTGACAGTTGGTACACAAGCAAGATTTAATAAACTTTCAGTCACTGTTTTACAGCACAAGATTTGGTTAACTATGTTCCACCATTGATGCATTTTGTTGTCTTCTTCCAAATGGTCCTGGTCATCTTCCATCAATAGCTCCACACAATGAGATTTCAGAAAAATATTGTTGTCAAAATTATGTAGTAAACGAATGGAGGTTCTATCAGCACTTCTTGGTAGCATGACGTATAACATCAAGTCCGAATGTATGATAAAGTAGCGAGAGCTTCTCTATTTTCTGTTTGCCATGTCGAAGTACATACTAAAACATAGCCTCGTCCAATGTATCCATTCTCATGAAATGACAATGTTGACTACATAAATAAATGGACCACTACACTCGAAGGATATTCGCAAATCCAAAAACTGCAAGCAAGGTTAAAGGCCGCCAGTGGGCGGCATTTCTTGAGTGTTTTAGACACTTATTTTAAGTGTCCTGACTTTTCATAGTGGACAACTCAAAGAACTATGATGACGAAGTATGTAGCGTTGCATCTGCCAGGACTCTTCCCACACACATGGCATTTGCCAGTACTCTGTTCCCACGAATATTGGGGTTGGAAAACCTCTGTTTGTACGTCTGTCACTGTCCTACCACTGATGCCTGATGCCCATTGGCAGACATCTGTCGCCCACTTCATGTGTCGATGTACTCCACCCTTTTTGGCCACTGGTACTTGTTGGCAGACGTCTGTCGCCCAGTCTCAGTGTTCCAGTACCCGATTCCCCTCCCTCTGGCCACTGACACCTGTTGGTAGACTTCTGTCGCCCGCTTCAGTGTGTCGATGTGTTCCATGCTTTTTGGCCACTGGTGCTTGTTGGTAGATGTCTGTCACCCATCTCAGTGTTCCACCACATGACCCCCTCCCCCAGCCACCAATGCTCGTTGGCAGACTTCTGTCACCCACTTCAGTGTGTCGATGTATTCTGCCCTTTTTGGTCACTGATACTTGTTGGTAGACGTCTGTCGCCCATCTCAGTGTTCCACCACCTGACCCCCTCCCCCTGGCCACTGATGCTTGTTGGCAGACTTCTGTCACCCACTTCAGTGTGTTGATGTATTCCACCCTTTTTGGTCACTGATACTTGTTGCTAGATGTCTGTTTCCCCTTCAGTACTCTGTCAGCTCGCTGGTCTCCCTTATGAGACAGTTCTTCCCCTCTGTTGCCCAACAAAGAGCCTATTGTTTCTGGGCTGGCAGCACATGGAAATATAGCATTATAATGGGAGATACTCTTCGACTGAAACCCTCCCAACATCAAACTGTCCCCAGACGTAGCCCATAACAGTGGGCACTTTTTTGAATGAGGTGGTCATCACTAACTCATATCTATGTGCCTTCAGCTTCTGTCACTGACTGTAGCCAGATCCCAATATTACCTCTGTTAGGGAAGCCTACTAGTGGCACTAGGAGAATGCGGAAGGTCAATTTTGTCTACATCATGACCGGCTCTACACGAACATCTTTCATTGCATGGCTTCCACGGAGGTTTGGGTGGTGCAGAGAGGGATTGGGTGTGTTTCGTTTCCACAGGTGTATCAACCAAAGCTTTCCTTTGTAATGCATAGAAGTACCTCCCAGAGGTAAAGTATCCTTGTCATCACCCACAAATTATCACTTAAGGTCATTTTGTCTGAATACCAGCATACGTCTCCTGTGACCATTTGTAGTCAAAGAGAAATAGATCCACAGCCTATATAATCGTCAATGCCATCTTCAACAATGCATACAGTGTCTCGATGACGAGAACGAAATCAGAATGTGCTCATACTTCCAAACACATCAGGTTTGTACTTTCCATGTTTTGGAATTGTTACTCTTGATAACAACATGGACAGAGGGCGCACACCTTTCACGAAAATTGGATCACCACCCAGGAGGAAACTCACAAGGAAGTATACCTATTGCAAAGCACCCAGAAGATTAAGCCACTCCAGGTTTATGATGTCAATGGACACCTTATCCCCCGGTGGGCCTACCATCGCTGCCTCAAAATGCCACAGTCGAGCTACGGTTCAAGCTAACATGCTGGCCCATTGCTTCGAAATCTGGCGGTCTGGAGAATGGCTCGTATATGGCAGACATACGAGTGTACTGGTATCGCTTCTGCCTCCTGTTACTAACAGTAACCCCAACAAAAGAAGATGAAATTATCGCCCCTGCTAGCCATGCCCAACTTGTCCATTGGCACTGAACAACACCAAAGTCAGAAAGTCGTACACCAAGATATCAGCACCTCCAATGAAGGAATCAATTGGCATCTGATAACAGCTGCATATATGCTTTGTGCAACCAACTACCAAGACCTCTTCAGTAGCATCCTCCCTAAAGAACTCAAAATATCTTCAATGACAACAACACCGTCAGCAACATTCATTCAAGTGATGCCTTTCAACTTATCATGTTCTCATTCTATCATGTTTTCACTGACCTGGTATTATTGTCCTTTTTGCTATCATCTGCCCTCTGGTTTCATGTTCGCATCCTGGATCTGGATGCAGGTATACATATACCTGGTCACACCTAACAATTCTTTGTATGTCTTAGTAGACTTGCAATGTATTCGACATCATAGAACGAAAATTGAGATCTGAGCATATCTGAAATGTCTGATAGATAGTGGGCATATGGACTACCATTAAACTTGGTTTATACTGGTGATTCGCATTTCCTAACCTTGCCAGATACTCGAGCTTGAAACATGGCAATCGATCAGGATACTTCTGACAGTGCAGAGACACCTGACATATGCCATATCTGGTACAGCTGATTTCATAACGATAGACCAGATCCTGAAAAATTCACTCATGCACTTTTGTTTATATGACAAACAAGTCTAGTCTGTATTTGGCACCACTTTGCGCCTTTGTTTGTTTGGCTATGACAAATGAGTCTCACATTTCCGGCGCATGCATGTCTACCAGTGTTGAGTAGAACCACACCGCCATGTCTTACAGAGGACATATGTGTACTAGATGCAAGGCCATCAAAGTACTTACTCATTTATGAGTGCCTTTATAGTGTCTGTTCAATTGTAATCTAAGAGACTTTGACATATTTTACTTCTTGAAGCTCACTCTGCAGCTCAGACAGAAAGATATCTGGAGTGTGCTCCACACAGGCAACAAGGAACTGATCTGTACTTGCCATGCTTGATGGGCTTGTCTGTTGCGCTGTGCACGTGGGTGGGTATCATGGCGACGATGGGATCGAGGTTGACTGTATAGATGTTAGTAGGGGGAATCCCAAGGTATATTGGCCGATGATGGAATGCATGAATGCATGAATGGCTGAAAATATTTCGAGTACACCGGGGGAGCATCATTGAGCTCGTCGTCGTCTTCATCTTCGTCCGGTGGTGGCAGTCCGATGGCATCTTGATCACCGTCCCTGTAATCTAGACCACCATTCAAACTGAAGTCAAGGTCATCTGTATCACCAATTTCCATGCATGCTTCCACCAGACATGCTCACATGGATCAGGTATTGGCTAACTAATCTTCAGCAAGAATTAAAGATGAAGTTGAGATCACGCACCTCGAGCCTCCTCCTGTTGCTTTTCTTGCACTAGCCTTGCCCTCCGAATCTGCGAGATTGATGCAGTGCTCGTAGTGAGAGAGAGAGATGATGATAATACACTCATTCTGATGTGACTCGATGTCGTCCATCGTTTATTCTTCATCATGGTCTGTAAGCAGTTTGGAAAAAAAAAAAAAAAAAAAAAAAAAAAAAAAAAAAAACAAAAAAAAGACAAAAATGGAGCATTACATATGTACCTTATGTGGCTATGTAGGCACTACACCAGAACAATGTCATGACACGAGCATGGTGGGTAGGACAACATTAAAGTAAGTTAGCTTGTTGAGGGGGATGCTTGATGGGGAAAATATGGCTGCTGACAGGGTTGTTGATTCCAGGAACAGGGAAAACGATCTACTGACCTTGTCGTAAGCAAACAGCCAAGGTTTCCGCTAGGGAACCACATCAGCCACGATCGAGTCAAATGTCGTGAATAGTGTATGTTGAGGATAGGATGCAGTTGACAAAGATGAAATGCCCACATTATCTCAACAGCAGTCTTTACTGGTTGTATATGCATGCGTCTCATATGACATGACACGATGATCATATGCCTAGGCAGGGGGTAGCTCTGACAAGTAGGTAGAGTATCTAGCATGCAGATGACCAGTCAGGTAATCATGATGAACAAAAACCAAAATATTAATAGACGTACAACAATGCGCATGCTGGCGCTGAACGTCTGTGGTGGAAGGTTAAAGCTGAATTTTGATTTCACGATGCCTGAATTGCCATGTGGACGAGTGACTATAGATCTTTGACCTTAGACTCCAACTTGAAATGAGTGTAGAGATAATATGTTGCGACACAGAATTATCTTCCACAATTATGATGGTGGCAAGTCTGTCTAAGCTGTGAGCCTTCCATGGTACTACTGTAAGTAATTCAGATACCAGGAGGAAGCCCAGCAGAACAGTAAAACGACGGCACTACAAATGTACTAATGTAAAACCTTTTAACCCTGGAAATTTCGGTCGGACCCACCTTTTGTTGATCTTTCTCAACTTGCAGACTACCATTGTCATCTAGATACTTGATCTGTGCTGCAGATCTTGGATGCGCGAGTGGGAGCAGGGGGGAGACCTGAACGCAGACCTGTTGCTCAGTGAGTTTGAAGCAATGGTATGGAAGGATTTTTCATGAAGAGGAGCTCCTCCAACTTACATATTAACGTTGTCATCACCAACATGCTTGACCTGTGGCGTGGATCATTGGTAGAGAAAAAAAAAAACTTACCAACTTACATACCACCGTAGACTACACACCAGATCTCCACTGCAGACCATTGACGCGCGATCAAAGGAAGCGCACACGGGAGTGGGTGCGTTCGTCATCATTGGTGGGTGGTGGAAATCGGTTCAATGGTGAGTGGAGAGTGGGGGGGGAGGGGGGGGAAGCCTGAATGCAGATCTGTCAATACCCAGTGAGTTTGAAGCAATGGTACGGAAGGATTTTGTGGGAACAGGGCATTTCTCAACTTACATGCTGGTGCCATCGACTTCGGTCGGATCAGTGATGAGGAATCTAGTTGTAACCCCTTGCATCAGCAAACCAGACGTTTCCCCCCCAGCTTTCCAGTGCTCCCAGGACTTTTGAAAAATGATTCCAGACCTCCCAGACCCTCCCAGACCTGCCCAGACCCTCCAACCCTCCAGGTGCACAGCCACAGTGAGAACAAAAGTTGTAGCCCATGATCACAGGACCATGGGAATATGATTACCTCAGCAATATCTCCTTTTTGGGGTGAGATATTTGCAAAGTTCAGTTGGAGTCACAGTTTGTCAAAAACAAAAAGTGGCTGTACAGTGATGATGTCATAACAAAAGTTGTAGGGCTGGATCACAGGATCATGGGAATATGCTTATCTCATTGATATGCCCAAAAATGGGTGAGAAAAATGCAAAATACCGAAAAAATTGGACATC
Organism: Pisolithus microcarpus; assembly: GCA_024613185.1. Classification (NCBI taxonomy): domain Eukaryota; kingdom Fungi; phylum Basidiomycota; class Agaricomycetes; order Boletales; family Pisolithaceae; genus Pisolithus; species Pisolithus microcarpus. Next base: position 355,348 of record JANFAI010000002.1, on the reverse strand, counting down.
TCAAAAATTAAATTTCAAAGATGTCATAATAAAAGTTGTAGTGCCTGACCAGAGGACCCCAGAGGTATGCCTATCCCATCCATACCTGCAAAAATGGTTGAGATACAGGCAAAATACAATTAGTGTAGTGTAGTGTACATTTTATTACCAAAAGTGTAGTGTTGTGGCGTATTTTTGATTACCTAATGAGTGTAGTAAACTCTGCTTCTTTGACTACCAAATAAGTGTAGTGTTGATTAGTAATTGACTAGCAAACACAGCGCAGTTAGCACAATTTAGGCTGGGTGTAAATGTAGTGGGGAATGTGAATAGGAAATTATAAGTTTATTTTGACATTTGCATGTCCATACAATTCCAAGTATTGTTGACTGAAAGAACGATGGTGAAAATTTGATATGTTGGCTGTCGCACTGCTCAAGCATAAATGTTGTCACAAACTCCAAGTTTGGGCACTGAAAGTATGACCGTGAGAACATCAAATTTCGCCTTGAGGTTTGCAACTGGACTAAACTTGAAGTTTGTTCGTAACAAAAACAGGGGCCTGAACCTCAAGTACCGACAAACATTAGGAAGGATTTCCTAATTAGAAGTAAAATTTGTGTAAAGATGTGGGACTATACTTCGAGTGTCCCTACAGAGTAAATAAAGCGCGCAATCGTCGCCCACTGCTCGCGTTGTAGGGAGGGAAGCCTCCCTACTAGGGGAATTGTTTTATTTCACTGTTTTACCTACTGATTTGTCTTATGTTTTTATTCTACCTTTTACTTACTATTTGGACGAGTTTTGGCTTACATAAGCCAGACTCGCACTTAGGATACTTTGTACATAGCATAAAAACAACAACCATTACCAGAGACAGAGTAAGACGGAATTCCGAGCCCGAGGGCCTCGGAATATTTGTTCTCCCTTATCAGACAGTTGTTAGACGTTATCTTGGTTCTCCTTGGGACTTCTAGGGCGCGTTTCCAGTCTTTTCTACTCTCCTTGACCTCTACCAGGCAACTCCAGTCCCCTTGGGTCGAACTGACCCCACCATTCCAAAGGGAGACCCACAGGCATCTCCCCCCACTCTCTTTTAACTGAGTTTACATCTGGAGCCCACCGCGAGGGGGCTGATTGCTTGGTAATCTCCACTTCTCCCCTACCTTCGAGCTCGCACACGCGATTTCTCAAGAACCGACGCGCCTTACCTCTCGCTTTTCGAGACTTTGAATCTACTCGACGAGAGCTTTCGGACGATACCTTTTTCGACGCGTACGCTTCAGCGGTTCCGGAGATATCCCACATTTTGTGGAGAAAGGCTTAGTAGGACGATTTTTGGCATAACTCGCGATTGGGTGCGCGTATTCTCTCGTTTCTTCGATCTCCCAGCGCCCCTAGAGTTCCTCTACCACGCCCCAAAGTTTCATAGCATCGCGTTCAGTGGTTCTTCGTCAACGCACTGCCGTCCTCCCCCTCTGCCACAGCCTTGCTCCCTGGCACCTCCCCTCGCGTTTTCGAGCCGTTTTGAGTCGTAGGATCCATTTCCCCATCCCCTAGAGTCAGTTGAGAGCCCCCTTCGAGACCCCCTGTCGCTTCGAGATCCCAGACGCTTCGAGACCCCCAGACGAGTATCAAGCCCCCCTTCGAGACGCCTTCGAGACGTAGCCGTTCACTTAGACGCATCTGCAGTCGTTCGTAGACGTATCCAGACGTAACCCAGACATATATTATTCGTTTTCTGCGCGTTCTTGCAGTCGAGCGAGGCTGCAAGCTGAGAGTTGAGTCTTCGAGTCACACACGGTGACTATATTTCGTTTTCTCTTCGTTTTCAGTGGTCGAGTCCACTTCGTAACGTGTATACAAGGCTTCCACCAACCCCCCATAGACATTTGAGGTCGCATCGAGGCGACCCCACCCCCCTTCGTATACCCTTCGAGGCCAACCACGGACATTCGAGGCTCGTGCCTACCCTCGATACTACTGTCAATAACCAGCTACGACGTGAAATAAATCCGTTTGAGCTTCGTATATACTGCTCATGATGGAAGAAGCATGCAGACTGTCGCGAGCCCCACTCGAGCCCCACCCAGAGTTCTCAGGGGAGGGATGGGACCTGCCAGCTTACTTCGAAGAGGTGGTGGAGTATGGTAGGGCACAGGGAAGGTCAGGGGACCTGTCCCTAATGACGATCGCAATCGAGGGAGCCCCACCCCTCGACAAGTTGCTCTGGCGCCTCCTCACTGCCAGTTCCCCAGCTGTTAGGCAGTGGGACGGTTTTAAGGCGCTTGTAACACTTCAGTACCCCGAGATCGAACCAGTCGAGGATACCCTCGAGTGCTTCGAGGAGTTCCAGTCCCGCCTCAAGGAGACTCGTTGCAACGAGCTCAGCTCTGTCGAAGCCTTGGGGGACTACCTTCGTGTATTCCGAATCTGGTTCTTGGGCATGGTAAGAGGGAATGCACTTGAGATGAGCCACCAGTCCCAGATGTTTCTTCGAGGCCTCCCACCACGAGTCGAGGTCGAGGTCTCGAGGAGGCTCGAATCGAGATACCCCCTGTTTAGGTCTGGACTGCTATGGCCTATCGAGGTCGTTGTTCGCATTACAAAGGAGGTTATTGAGGATGGGGTAAGCTGCTCATCTCCTCATCTAGCTTCGAAGAAGTCCTCGTCAGCTCTCGAGTCACCCTCTCCGCATTTGCACTCGCCCTCGATCAGCTACCAGTCAAGTTCCCCTGTGGAGTATTCTCGGTCTCGCTCTAGAAGATGCTCCCAGGGAAGCTCGAGCACGAAGCTTCACCCTCGTTTCCCCTTCGAGGCATCCCCTCGAACCTCGAAGTACCCCCCTCACTCGCATGAGCTTGCCTCGAGCAGCTCGTCCCCTCTCCGAGTCACCAATGCAGGCTCGTGGCACCCTGTGGTTCGTCCACATAGGTGTGACCACGGTTGGCAGGCTGGTGACTCAGCTTCAAACCCACTTCGTAGCTCGAGAGATGATCGAGATTCGTGTTGGCGACCATCTCGTGACCCCAGTTCAACCTCGAATCAGTTCCTTCGACATGGTGAGCCTTCAGTTTCCCCCTCGAACCTCTCCCCTCGCCTCGAATCATCTTCGAAGACCCCCTCGAAGCTTTCCTCTCCCCTCGAGACTTGTTCGAAGCCACCCTCGCACCTCAAGTCACCCCAAGGTACCTTGTTCCTCCTTCGAGAAGCCTCGACTTCGACGTCGAAGCCTGCCCCTGCTTCCTTCGAGTCGCGTTCAAGAGCATCAAGTGGTTTGTTCCCTCTTCGAGAGTATGCAGGTTCGAGCGAGCCATCCCCTGGCCTTCGAGAGGCATCGAGGCACCGAGTGCAGCCTCGAAGGTATACCTTTTGTTTCTTCTGTGGTCGAGATGGACATATTCGAGCTCGATGCAGGGTCTGCAGCTCGTATCTAGCTGCAGGCAGGTGTAGGATCGTTCGAGGACGAGTTGTACTACCTACAGGTGACGAGATCCCTCGTGAGGCACTCGGGCGCACCCTACAAGCTCGATTGGATTCCTGGGCTGTCACTCGAGGCCCAGATAGGCTAGCTGAACAGGTACCATTTTCCCCATCGAGCTCCGAGTCAACCCAGCCCCTCATCCGCTCTCGAGTCAATCCCGAGACTATCCTGGAGCGCCTTTGGAGTTTGAGAGCCCCTACATCCCCTTCGAGAGCAAGCCAGTCACCTTCGAGCACCTCCCAGACCCTCGATAGGAAGCTTCGAAGCTTCGAACTGAGCCCAAGTCGAATCCCAAGGCTCATTACAGCCTCTCAAAGGTTCGTTCCACCCTCACGAGCCCCTCCTGTCCCCTTCCAGTCAAGCACCTCCCCCAAGTCACATTTCGAGGCCAGTCCAGGCTCGAGCTCAGTCTCGCCTTCGACCCCCGCTATGCTCGTTGGGGAGCACCCAACCTTCGAGACCTTCGAGGTACCCTCCAACTGCCTCGACCCACCTTCGATGCCCCTTGAGGTACCTTCAGGTGACTTCGAGCCCCTTCGAACCCCTTCGAGACTGCCTCGAGGCTCCTTCGAGCCACTTCCGAGCCACTCTTGGGCTTCGAGGACCTTCGGATACCTTCGAACCATGTCCCCCCTTCAGCTGAGTAGTATCTTTTTCTTCTTTTATATGGTCTATTTCGTTTTCGAGTTCGCAATTTTGCATTTCGACTTAGAGTTTTTGTTTCGAGGAAGATACCCCTGCCTCGCTATATGATACAGCTCGGTACGTGATGACTGGGGACAGTCACTGTCTAAAGCCACCCTCGGATGTAGGGAGGGAAGCCTCCCTACTAGGGGAATTGTTTTATTTCACTGTTTTACCTACTGATTTGTCTTATGTTTTTATTCTACCTTTTACTTACTATTTGGACGAGTTTTGGCTTACATAAGCCAGACTTGCACTTAGGATACTTTGTACATAGCATAAAAACAACAACCATTACCAGAGACAGAGTAAGACGGAATTCCGAGCCCGAGGGCCTCGGAATATTTGTTCTCCCTTATCAGACAGTTGTTAGACGTTATCTTGGTTCTCCTTGGGACTTCTAGGGCGCGTTTCCAGTCTTTTCTACTCTCCTTGACCTCTACCAGGCAACTCCAGTCCCCTTGGGTCGAACTGACCCCACCATTCCAAAGGGAGACCCACAGGCATCTCCCCCCACTCTCTTTTAACTGAGTTTACAGCGTGATCATTGCCCAACTTGGGCCTGCCATGGTGTCCGTCATCCCATCCCCATCACCCCAATGCTAACACTGTTTCCGTCGGATATACTATAGATCTTGCCAATGTTATTGCTAATCCTATTGAGGTGAGCTTAGTTCAAGCCAATCATCCAAGCTAATCATGTCGTAGCCACTTACCTTACATAGTGAAAGTACCACAACATGTTCACTCGAAACAGCCCACCGTGCATAGTGACTTACAACCCAAGACACTCGCACACTTTCTAACCTCTCTTCGAGAACAGAAGAGTAAAGTTTCGCAGGGAAATGTGGATATGCAGCATAGGGATCAGTGCCGATAGTGGCTAATGACCGCTGTCGCTGGACCGCAAAAAGCCACGAACCCTTGGATTCATAGATATATTTGATACTTCCCAGAACAGGGGATAGCGACCGATTTCCTTGTGAGTAGAATAGGATGAGCGAGTTACCGATGTGGGTGGATGACCGGCAATAGTAAACCCCCGGTGCATGTTTGAGCCGAGCTCTTAGCATGACTTTGCATTGTCCAGTGAGGGGGAATAACTCCTCAGGAACGTTCATTGCCTTTGAATTGAGGGTATCGACGTCATCACCGTCATTGTCGGTCTTGTCTGGGGTACCATATGCACGATCAAGGAGAACTTTGCATTCACATATGACAGGTGGACAGTCTGATCGTGACATCCAGCCCCGCAACTTTGCGCCCTTGAGAAAAGATTGGAACATAGTCATCTCTAGTTCTCCTGGAAAGTGTGTTAGTACATTACGCATGATGCAGAGAGCACACTGACCGGATTTATGATTGCTGGGGAGGCGCTGCAGGATTCCAATAAGGCATTCATAAGGGAATGTCCACCATGAATGTACCGGACCAAATAGCAAAAGATAGTCATAAACATGAAAGGCAGCATGGTGGTTTGGTCGTAAGTTGAAGGTCGGGTGGATACACTTCAAGTTCTTTACATAGTCGGCAATGTTCTGGCGATAAGCAGACGCCCGCTCGAGAGTCATCGTCCATGCACAGGCAAGATGGATCGCAGAAACCAGATACATGGTATGATCAAGGATAGACTTCAGCCGAGTCTCGGAACTTGCCCAAAGACTGATGAGAGCAATGGGAATATATACGGTAACAAGCCATCGCCACTCATCAGCTTTGATTGTACCTGCAGAAGCATCTCCAAAATTTTTCGGCACAGGCCCGAGCCATGATGGCACAATGGTGTCACGGATAACACTTCTAATCCACTCGAGAGCCTGCTTCGAGCTGTGGTCACGGTCACGTATATCTTCATCAGTGCCAGTAATCAGTGGTTGTTGAGCACGCTAGACATATAAGTATTAGTGAAAAATCTGTGGATAAAGTGCTTCCTTACCCATTGGACGAGCGCCTTAGCATAATCCATTTTGAAATGCCTGGTTTTCTTTGTGGGTACGCAATCCAGCAATTGGCAGACATAACGCAGTGATAGCTTGTTTTTGTGGAGAAGGGCTTCTCAAAGCCTCTCGAGCGATGCAGCCACCTGGACAGCGTCGCTTGTACATGGTACCTGTGCAACCAGCAGTGCATGAATTGCAGACACTTGCCCGACCTCTTTAGTGGTCATGGAGAGACTGGCAGCCGCCTCCAGGTCCAAAGTCTCAAAATCGTAATGGAAGGCAGGTGGCGTTGAATGAGTAGTTGACGTGATTTCTGTTGTAAGGTTGAGTAAGCTTCACAAGTGGTGCTGCACGAGACCTTCTAGGAGACAATGCATGGAGTCAACCACGAGCTGACGAGCCGGATCCCAGTATGGAAGCTGCCAAAGCTCGGAGTAGCGTACACCATGCTGCTTGAACAGCCTTTCACACTCTGCAGACGTGGGGGCATCTCTCCATTGTTCCCCATAATGGTGCAGCCTGTCCTTATCCCGAAGCACCCAATTCTCGAAATCAACACGACCATAGTTAGTCTTGTGATAGCAATTGCATACAGCACAGAAGAAATGACTCCCCGTTCCAGCAAGAGCAGCGAGGTGGCGAGCAGCAGGAAGATCACAAACGACAAAGGCTATGGCGCTACGCATGACACGGCCATTCGGATGATTCGCAGTACTTGAATACCGAACACCTCGTTCCCATGATGCTATGAGGTTGACTATGAGGGGGCGAATGTAGTGGTTAAGATTCTCCAGAGATGGTTGTTTCGGTCCCGGAATTATGCCCACAAGGTACATATTTTCAGGTTTATACCTAACATCCAGGGGCAAGTTGAGACATGCCATGGAGATGATGCCAGATGATGTCCTTGCCCCACGTTGTGTCATGCCTTCAGGGTTGAAAAAATCAACATGCAAGGCAAAGGCATAGCGTCCCTCGTCGCCTCGATCGACAAAAAGTTTGCCAGCTTCAGGACCACTGAATGTACGGAGGAACTGGGCTTCGAATGGATTCTTGACAAATTGAGGTGGCGGTGAAGAGAGTGATTGCGCAAGATCATCGCATGACTGATCCATCATTGCCTCAATTTCCACTCTTCCTAACAGGTTGGCGAGATAGTCATTGAAGTCGCGGTAAGTAAATGTCTTCTTCGGCCGCCACTCACCATTGGGTAAAACATCCATGAGCGCTTCGCCGCATACGGTCTCCGGTGTCGGATGGTTTGTACAATGTGCAGGGTAGCATGGGGTTTTGGATCCGGGGACATAAGTAGGTTGGTATATGCAATGGCATTTGCAGACCGCATATGGCACCACGTTAGAAGTAAGATTGAACTTCGACAGGGCAATCTCCATGGTTGCTGGAATCTGTCCCAAAACGTTCTCGTGGGAGGTACTCAGTGTCCCATCGTTGCGCTGAAATGCAAGATAGAGGAGCAGTGAGAGGGCGCCCATGATGAAGTTGCCACCTCGTTGGGACATGCCCATAATTACACTGCACACGACACCAATAAGCAGTGCGACCTGTGCAACAATGTCCATGCGCTCAACTGGCGGGCGATGCTGGTCATCTAAATGAACGTGTTGTCAGTGTAGTTCTACTAGTATGAATAGAACTTACCGATTTTGTAAAGGACCGGATCTACAGAACTTTCCAAGGGCTCGTGTAACTTCAGCTCTGCCTCAAGCTTATCCAGACCAGTAACGATGCCCTTCTTGTAAGAGTCAACAGAGTGATGACCGTGCTTGACTCCCTCCGTAGCATGGCGCAGCAGGTCAAGCTCTCGCCTCACCATGGAAGGTATATACTCGTTAGAACCATCCAGTAAAAGGCGAAAACACCACTGGGTGCGAGCCTCAATGTTGGAAAGAATCTTGAGTGCCTTCATGATACACCGGCGGTGGTCCTTCCTTGGGAGTCTGCCCCCAGTTACGACGGAGATAGATGGATCGGGGCTGCTCTGGGGAACAGTCCGAGGCTCGTCGGCCAGCTGAGTGTCATGCGACCGGAGACGGTTAAGGCTATCAACAATGTCAGGTATTTGAAGAGTAGTGAGTGAGCCGGCAATAACGTCGCTGCTAGGTCCTGTTTTCTGATAGTGGGCATGCGATTTCCATAGCTTGTCGGCAGTAGCATTGGGGTCAGGGCCGTCGTCCGTAAGGGTAAGGGCAAAGAGATGGCTGGTAAGGTCCTTTAAAGAGCTGTCTTCACGCCTTGAGCGCTCCACTTGGACTCTCTTCAAATGCACGGGCATGACTCGTGCGTCCATCAGGACGCCATTGGCATTTCCTTCAATGCACTCCTCACATTTACACCGCTTGAACACAGGGCGTGAAGAAGGCATGTCTAAGTAGGGCTTGAATCAGTTGTTTCAAGATTAGCAGGGCAAACGCGAGGCAAACGAGGATTTGGACTGCAAGTAAGACACTGGCGACCTGAAGACAGGTTCTGAGATGGAATTGGCAGACTATGGCCATAAAATGGAGGTTAATATACACATTTCTCAAGGAACTCGAAAAGTACGTACATCAAGGACAAGGCTATTCTGTGTCCCGGGGCATGTCATTGTTTTGACCATGTTTTCGAACAAATGACAATTAGCATTGGTACGATTGCGGAGGGGTTTAACAACAGACCTTAGACCTTATTTTCGGGGGTGGGACGTAACTGCCATAAAGGCCGAACAAAGACAATTAGCTCAAAGCGATCACGGAGGGCATCTCCACAGACCTTAATTTGCCTTAATTTGCACTTCGCAATACAAGGTTGCCCACTTCCTTATCCAAGCATGAGGCAGTAATGGCGAGGCGTTGTTGGAACCGACCGACCAATTCGCACAGAGACTTTGTAAAGTCTATACAACACATCTGAATACAATCACTGGTGACGACAGATTGATGGTCACATGGATATCAAGTAAACTACCGATCGGTCAAATGTTCGCATCCTCCCTCCCTAGAGCTCCCCAGCTCTGCAAAATGGCGATCATGATTGATCCGCAAACTATGACAACTGTGACACCCAAGAAGGAGTCGGGAGGTAGGAGTTGGTGCGCAATGTTGATGACAGTTGCAAGACCGAATAGCATTATCATGCCAAATAAGAGAACGACATGGGACGGCAGTGGATCTGGTGCGCGGTGTAGGGAATGGTATTTCCCTACCAGGGGATTTTTGTTATTTTATTGTTTTTACTTTCTTTTCTGTTTCTTCTGTTCATTTACCTTAGAGCTTATTTTGTGTTTCGAGTTTAGACACATGAGTTGGCTTAAGTAAGCCACTCGCGCACTTACATTACACTGTAACTACTTACAAGGAAGTAAGAAGTCGTGTTCCGAGAGTTTCGAGAGTTTCGAGTTTCGAGTTCGGGTTCGAGAAGGCCTCGAGTTGCCTTCAGTTGCGTTCAGACAGCATCAGACAGCATCAGACGTCTCTAGACAGTCTCTCCAGGCTATAGAAGCCCCTCTGGAAGAATTCCTCCCTCAGATCTCTGCTCATCCCCTGACTTTCTATCAATCTTTCTCTTCAGCGGTACTTCGGTGGATGTTTCTCCTTGTGCGAGTGCAAGGGAGGGGTAACCTATGATATTGTCAAACCTGCGTTCACTGGGATTGCAGAGGACTCACGGCTGGTCTTTGCTGCATAATCTGGAGACTGAGAGATGAGAGACGCTGTAAGCTCCAGCTTGATATCCTGACAAGTATGTGTAGTGATGGCGACGACTTCTTTGTTGTTCAGGTAACAACAATAACAACGGTAACGACAAGCAGCTCTTATATTTATCGGGTATCAAGATGTATCAAGATATTTAGACATGTAGGGAAAAAACAAGCCGAGGAAAAAAGGCATTTAGTCTTACAACTGAGACCGGGATCGCTTCCATGCGCCAGGCATGTGCATGAGGCTGGAGGACGAGTCAGAGTACGTGGCTGTGGGCACGACAATGCGGGGGCTATGCTGGATCTTGAAGTCAATCAAGCAACACTAACAGTCGAAATAACGAAAAACTTCTTACCAGATGGGTCTCTGCAAATGGCCGCTCTATGATGTTCAGTGTGAAGTCGATAGCCTCTGAAAGTCCAACCGCTATCTGGTTGCAAAGGCTAGCCTCTAGTTGAAAAGCATACTTCTTTACGTGGTGTTGGATCGCCTTATGAATGCTCTCCTTCAATCCGGGAGGAATATGCGAACCTGACAGTAGGCACGGAACTGAGACCAGGGAAGTATGTATAAAAAACGAAGGTTTCTCACCTACGGGCTCTGCAGGACAATCCACTACTCCATGTGTGTCCAAAATCACTGCATTTTGACGAGTGAGGCGGGAGGGGCTGGAAGAGCTTGCACTTCGAGGTGTAAGCGACACGACTTCTGGCAAGGAGAATGGGGCTACAGAGTCGGACTTGGTTATGTCATTCCCACCTAAATCACACGGAACTGTAAGATATGGAAGAGAAGGAAGAAATGCTTCATACTTATCGATTGTATATGGTCTACAGCAGTGTAGAAGCTCAAGTCCTATAAACGAGTGTCGTGCCAAAGAACTGTGATCCTGACGGCTCACATACCTCGTTGGTTGAGCCAGATGTGTCCCGAGTCATAGCCCTGCTACGAGTGCGGGGGGTAGATGAAGAGGAGGGGGACTTAGGATCCCCTGACTGGTAAGGTTGAAATCTAGAAACAGTGCGCGGGCGTTTTGCACGAAGGGAGCTGGAATCAGATTTCATGGTGGTCTGGAATTCTGGAATGGAGTGTGGACAAGTTAGCATGTTATAACGTGCAGGAAGACTGGTCAACCACCCACCAGTACCCGTGAAAAAAGACAAAAAAAAAATCAAGTCGTGGCCCGACAATAAGTTCATATGCTGAAATGCCTCGCTGGTCCCGACAATAAGTTTACGCATTGGAATGTGATAAGTCACGGCTGACAATAACTTCATACACCGAAATGCAATGTCTAAATGTTGCTGAAGGTTATGGAGTCGTTACTGGTAACGAATATCCGTCGCCCGACAATAAGTTTATGCACTGAAATGCGGTGAGCCGCAGCCAGATAATAAGTTCATACACTGAAATGCAGTGTCTCGTTTGGGCCTGATCACTGCTGAAGGTTATTGAGTCGTTGGCTGGTAGCGAATAACCATCGCCCGACAATAAGTTCATATGAGGCTGAACGGCTACCTTTATATTAATTAATTTAAGTTGTTGGCTGGCAACGAACAACACTTACTGCAGTATGTCGAGAAAGATTGCCGAGCGACAACAAGGCCCCTCCACTAGCACTGTAATCCGCTGAGTTGATGAAGAGGGCGAATAATTCTGGCTCAAACAAAAGAAAGAACAAGCACCAACGCAACGGCACCTGCACCCTAGCTACCTCTTATCCAGTACACGATAAATAGCCAGCAAAGACAGACCAGGAAAGTATAAGCCATGAGAACCATAATATCGGTCAGGTCAGTCCCAAAGTACACTTTGGAAAGACACCTTTCCTCCCACCAGGACGGCATACTCTGTCTTGCAGTCTCGAACAACAGCAATTTCCTAGCAAGTGGAGGTCAGCAATAATTATATGGCATAAAAAAACACTCACGTCCCTAGGTTTCGACGGACTACGAATGTGGGACTTGCAAAATTCGCTGGAACTCCATAAGCCCTGCCAGACACGAAACACCCGAGACCCAATTACCTGCGCAGTGTGGTTAACTCTCAAAGACGAAAGAAGTGACATACTTTGCTGCGGCACCGGGCTTGGGTACCTCTTATTCTGGAAACAAAATGTGACCTCGGCGAGACCTGAATTTGAAGAAACGCTGGTGAGACGAATAGGGACTGGTCAGGAAGTTATGGCGATCAGCTGGTGCCAAAGAAGTTATCAACTCGTCACTGCAACTTACGACAAACGAGTCCAGGTCTGGGTGGTGGGCGCAAAATATACCTTGACAAATACCTTCAGCGTTGAATTACTGACCACTATTCCACGTGCCGTGTATTTCCATGGCGCTGATGTCCTGGTGTTTGGGATGTATGACGGAGAAATGTGAGTAATGAATGGAATGGTAAATAAGAAACGAAACGACTCACTCGAGTTGTAGACACACGTTACGTGGAAAGGATGGCATGATTCTTGCAACAAAGACTATCGGAAGAATGATGTGAGTGGAGGTTCGTGGTTACCATATGCAAATCTTACAAGAATGTTTTCAGAGGACATGCTGCCATTGATGCAACCCACACTAGCTTTGTCATCCACAACGCCGTAAACGGATTCAGTCTTCATAGGATGGAGGACGGCGTATGTGCTAGAATGTATGATACAACTCCCAGGAAAGGATTTCCGAAGCAAGTAGCAATTGCGGAGGGAGGTTCGATGGTCGTAGGTGGAAGCGACGACGGATTGGTCTACGTCTTCGACAAAGGAACCAGCGAATTGGTTCAAACACTGTGGCACTCCACCAATGGGAGAGTGCAAACCATCACTGTAGGATCAGGATCGGAATTTGACCATGGACAATAACTGATATGCACACCAAGACATACGACGCAGGGAATATTCATTACATCCTCGCAGCAACGTCGAGCAATGACAACAATATCTCTATTTCTATGTGGAGAAAACCAGCATCAAATTCCAGGCGACATCCAAAAAAAGGGGGGGTACCTACAGTTTTATATATTCTGTGGCTAGTCTGGCAAACTATTCCACATCTCACAGCGCTCGCCACTATTGTGATGTTCGCAGTGCAAATGAGGGTCGGTAATAATGAAGCTTCTACAAAAGTACTTACTAACGAGGACACAGAGCGAGAACCGGGCTGTAAATCACTTGTTATGGAAGAGTAGTCCGACACCAATCTACCCCATACAGCCAAACGAAAACGTACACAGAAGCAGGATCCAAGAAACAACTATCACATACTGACATCAAACTCCACAGGGGAAGCAGCATCGGCAAAGGGGGAAGCAGTATCGGCAAAGGGGGAAGCAGTATCGGCAAAGGGGGAAGCAGTATCGGCAAAGGGGGAAGCAGCATCGGCAAAGGGGGCGCAGGGAGCCACAACAACTCAGAGGAGTACAAACACATATGAATCCTTGGACAATCAGAATACGTCGTAGATGTTAAAAAGTTGTAGATGACATACCGCTCTGACAATAGTACAAATGGCATAGCCATACGTATCCCAATGGATCTGGCACTGACGCACATATGAATGAACCGCCTGTAAAAACGATCAGAAAGTGTTTCCATAGATCCAAATTTCAGATAACTTACCGTTGCATATGTGTGTGCACGCATCAATGCATGCACCAGTATATAACTTTGTAGTTGGTGATGACCTGGAGACGATACGGCAATGATTGATTTTCAACCTAGTTTTCATAATGTTGACTGGTAGACTACCAATTCAACTTTATAGATACGCTACTACTACGCTACTACTAGACATGATACGATACACTAATATGGGTCACGAAGTGAAGAAGGTACGAACGAAGGAAGAGAACGAACAGTAGGGAAGGGAAAGAAGAGCGAAGAAGGGAGCTTGATGCCTTATAAACTGAAACGAACTCAGCCAGAAAATGCCGAATTTGCATCAACTCAAACACAGTCACGTGTATGTTGCTAGTGTCGCTGCGAGGTTACATACAAGACACGCCTCTGCTTCGCTCCAGCGGTCTTTTTGGCCGTGGTTGACGCACACAGCTTTTCGTATGAAGTACAGTAGTATTTGTTTACGAAAGGAGTTCATGGGAAGGAATGTCCCAGAATGGGTGGAATTTAGATGGTTCGCTGCTGGATTGCAAGGTACGAGCGAGAGGTGTGTTGGGTTTCGGTGGGAATAAGAGGTATGTAGGGAAAAAAAGTAGGTGTATTTCCGACTGTCGCAGGAGCGATTATCCCATGTATTAGGTGCTCAAGTGGCCACTAGCAATGAGACGATCCACACCTACGTTCGAGCATTGAAGGAATTTTGCATGTGAACCTTTTGAAGTCAAAATTTCAGCTCGACAATTACAGGTCAAGTGGAAAAACAATATATTCACAGACCTTTCCCACAGAGTGAAAGGGGAGCTCTCAAAACTCGTCAATCGCTATCGGGAAAGCCGAGAGACGGGAATCGAACAGCATGTCAGGGATCTCGTCCTGGCTCTGAGTTCACAGCATCCCAGTGACATCGGCATTTTCTGTGCGTTCATGCTCAATCTGGTCGATTTGTAGCGAGGGAGGTGATTATCTTGGGTGCGGGAGAGCCGCATGCCTACGTCTCTGGAGTTATGCAATGTTGGCTTCATCATGATAGAAAGTACTCATCTCTGGCGCGTTTTCTCAAGATATCATAGAGTGCATGGCGAATTGGGACAACGTGATCAGAGCTGGTCTTATGCCAAAATCCAAGGACGTCCCAAATCTCATCAAGTTACTCACATACAGAACCGCCAAGGCTGATAGCCACATGATCAATCCAAAGCCTCTCCCGGGAACTGCGGACACCACCACTTATGTTCCACCGCCACCTGATTTCAGAGTGCTTTCCGCGAAGATCCCCAAAAATGCGACAGAAAGACACGGAAGTTTTGGAGGTGCTTCGATCGCAATCGTCACCCAAAGATCAGGCTTAGTTACATGAGAAGACGCGAATGGTGCTCTGGCATTGTCGGCAGGAAATGTGGTGTTCATTGGAGCGAACGTTAGCGTGTCAGAGTTTGGGACGATGGAATGTCCATCTATAGCGCTGTGAGTCGACGTGTGGATCAATGGCAAAAACACCAAAAAAACCCAACACAAAGACAATTGCTGAGTTGGTGGTTTTCCTACGCGGGCTTTGGCTCGAGGGATCTGTTAAAATAAAATGGGGGAGGGGTTCCGTGCACCTAGAGGGGGCTAGGGCAGAGGGTATAGGTGCTCCTGACGAAGGGGGAGCAGGGGAAGACTGAAAATGCGAAGAGAATAGGCTGCTCTGAGCCTAGAAGTGACATAAGATGATAGGTAGGCAATTGAGTGGGCAAGTAGCTTGGCAAGTAGCTTGGCAAGTAGCTTCCTTTTTTTTTTTTTGCTGTCGACGTATTGGTACTTTATATACAAAAGGTAGCGTAGCCTGCAGTAAACATGGAGCAACACTTTGTAAGTGATCTGTAAGCGATTGGTAAGGGGATTGGTAAAGGATTGGTAAAGGATTGGTAAGGCTGAGTAAGGACAGTAAGCAATTGGTAAGTAAAACCAGTAAGCATGACGAAGATTATCACTAATCAATTTGAAAACAGAATGAGTCATCAAGGAACAGATGAATAATGCGAAAAGGGGAATGAGTAAGCGCACTGGTCACTGCTGATTAAGGGATATGACTGCAAATGAGTCATAGTGACTCCTAGATCTAAGATCTAGATGCATTATGGTAACTTGCTGTGTGTCCAAACGAAGAACAGTGGGGGTTTCTGCCAGGGGCCAATTTTGGGGGTCTCCAGGGTAGTCAGGGCATAGGATTTCGCAACTTTTCCCCCTTTCCTCCTCTCTGTAAAGCGACCTGCATTAGCTGCAGCTAGTGTTCTGGAGGGTTTGAGGAGGAGGAAGGGCCATCTTCTCCCATAAGAGCAGGGAGAAGTGTCTCAAATTCATCATGAATGCGATCAGATAGACTGGATGACAGTAATTGGTATTGAACCTGTCGCAACTTCGGAAGAACGAAGGATGAGATTGAGAGGTAGACGTTGCAGGGCACAGGGATGAAGGATCCATATGCTTCTTCGACTGGAGAAACTGAAACAACCACATATGATTTTTCAAGCCTGATAACAGACCTGAGACGACCAAAGAAAGTCCTCCTTGATGTCAGACTGACAAGGAGAACTCGCTGTCCCAAAGTGATAGGATGGGAGGTCATGGACGAGGGAGGGATGAACCAGGAGGCTTCAGGGCGAATGCTAGTGGGGATTCCTGGCAAGTACTCGTAGTTATTCTCCCTGGCAAAGGGAATGAGCGAAGAGATCGTCGAAGAGGTGGCCATTACAACAAAAAGTGGCGAAATGGGCGTTTGTTGGCAGAAATGACGCAGAAAATTGTGGAGGGCGAGGATTGTCACCAAATTTGGTAGGCAGGATGGCGTGGTCGAGAGCTTTCTGTGAGCGTGGGAATGATGTCGATATCTTTAGAAATGGCTGAGATATTCGAAAAATCGGAATGCCGTAAACTGGTGCTCGAAAACTTTTATTCGGCGCTTGAGCGGTTTCTTCCCTAACGTTAAGGGTGGTTCTTGTGCGACGGATGACTGCTAGACACTCCAGTCATTCTGTGCATTAGGGCTAGGCTTCTCCATTCTTCATCATTCAGCTTTTGGGTCCATGCTCACGTCGCCAAACACCTTTGGTGCGTGACACCGTTTGCAGGACCCATGTTCTTCTAGTATTTGTCACCAGCGATAGCAGCTGCTAGTTGATATGCCAAGAGCAATGCATATATCCTTGAGTTCCCAGCCAGAGTCCCAGAGATGGATCGCACACTCCTTGAGGTCACAACTGATATGGCAATACGGCATGGAGGAGTGCTGTACAAGAGCAATGAGGCAATGGTCAAATGGTAGTACTATTAGCATACTGTACTACTCAATTTCCTACATTTCCTTCTTCAGAACAATGCACATGTGTGAAATATTTTGCTTTTCCCAACCCTTTCACACACAGCTGCAATAGTCTGACTGAATAATTAGCAAATGTGGTGTGTGAAGGATAGTGGGATAAATGTTGAAGAAACATACAAAAAGATACCAGATATACAAGCAAGATCTTCGAAATCAGAAATATTCAACAGTGTTTACCTGTGAACCGACTTGTGACATGCAGCTGAGCATGGGGCAACGGCTTGGGGCTCAGGGGGCATGCTGGGGGTTCTGTCATCTGTGGGCTCGTATTCCTTGTCATTGGAATGAGCATGCTTGATGCCTTGAAACTGGGTGAAGTACCAGTTTTTGTAGTGCAACCAAGCAGTTGAGCATGATGAAATCTTCAGTCCTGATTGTATCTCCCTCCAGTTGAACTCGACTCCAAGTTTGGCCACTTGTAGCCTACATAGTGCAGACTTGGATTTGAATACCTTCATGAGTTTGCATATCTCCTTCACAGCACTTAGTCCCTTTCTGATTAGTCACTCTGCCTCTTCCATTTCAATGCATGGATATATGTACTTCAAAAAAATGCTGAATTAGCAGGTCTTAAAGCAGTCAAATGTGTCACTTATGCCAATTACCCTCTTGCTATTGTCAAGGTCGATCCTCTCTGCTCCATCCTCCCTGATCCAAACATCGAACTTGACATATTTGATTGTGCACCATGTATGATTGGCCACTATGATAGGCTCAATCACCACAGGCTCAGGTTTGAAATCAGCTTTGGAGTCCAAGTCCTGCTCAATGGGGGATGAGGGGTCGAGTCGTGTCAGGGATTCAGCCTCGGGTCTATTGATAGAGCTGGAGTCAGAGGAAGTGGATTCATCAAAGTTCATAGCATATGCCTCAACAGATTGAGGAAGTGCAAGAAAATTATCTTCCAAGACACACACATCACATTGAGAAAAGAAGGACCAGGTGGGTGTCCCCTCCTTTGGGGAGTGGTAGTTGTGATCCTCTGAAACAAAAATCAAGATGATGAGAATGATACTTGGCCAACCCTCGACCTCAGCCCAAACCTTCTTCATCACATCTTCACAGCTTTGGCTGAAGGCACACTCTACTACAGCGAGTAGAATGCCAGGTCCTGCCTCAACAGGGCTCGTGAACAGGGAACAATCAGGGGTTGCAGAGAACCTGGTGTGTGATGATCAGAGGCTGAGGTTTGATTCCAATGTAATGCAAAGGAGATATCAGTTAATTGGAAGGTGGTCCAGTGCAGACTGCACAGCCCTGCCAAAATCAGTAAGACAAAACTCATGTGCGGCCATCAGCATTTCTATGATTGAAAGGCCATTCCAGGGGTTGTGAGACAACCTAATAGCAATGAGTCACATGTCATAGAGTAATGGTCACAAATCCTCTAACTTTGGTTTGCTCTGTGAAAGAGACCACTCTTCCACTGCTCATGCAAGAGATTCAAATACTTGCGCATCAACGTTTTCAAATACCTGTGTAGCAGTGGGTGTCAGCTGTGAAAACTTGCTAGCATATTAAGACCTTGCCTGGACCTCAGCAGTTGGATCAGCATCCATGCTTTGCAAACCAAATTCCTTCAGTAAGTCTTGGAATGATTCTTGACTACAATAAATTCAAGTCACCCTAGAATTTATGGAGACATACTGGGTGATGTAGCTTGTGAAATGATCTGAGAATTGTCACTGGGAGACACCACATTGGGTGCAACAAGCTCAGATCACTTAGCCCCTTTAACATCACTGGCATCACTTCGAGGACTAGGAAGCAAGTGCAGTCTGATTGTAGCCGGGATAGGGTTGACCCTTGCACCATTGTTACATGTTTTGAGTGAGAAAATGGGCAGTAGAGCAGGTGTCTCACAGGGGGACTGGGTTGAGAAGGACTGAGCTGGAGACGACTTCTTCACAGACCTCAGTCCAGTGGCGAAGCAAGGGCCACCTAAGCGTTGAGGCCTTGGTGATTCCAGCATAGAGATCATGCCGGGAAGGGAGCTTGGGGGAACCTTTCCATGAAACCTTTTGTAAACTCCATGGCCTCGTGTATGGCTATGTGACTTATCACCCATTTATTTCAAATGCCAGGAGAATTAACTGGAATGGTTTGTAAGATTCCAGGCGAGCAAAAGAATATAATAGTATGCATGGGGCCATGTGAGTGGGTTCTGGCAACTTGTCACTTTACGACTTAGGAGGTGGGAGGCACTGAGACAGTGGGAAACTTAACCTTGGAACTGAAATCACTATAAGTCATCCTAACCACCAGCCACTTTCAAATATGGAAGTCAATAAGAAGCCAGGTTTGGAAGTCCATTGCCATCACTGGACCCCTTGGAAAACGACCAGCTCTTGCTCCAAGAGTGAGTCCCTTGAACCGATAAAAGTGGGTCACATGCATACTTGAACCTCAAGGTGAGGCTGCAGAGGCATACTCCTTCCTGCTGGTGGATGTGCTGATTCCTGGATCCAAAGGGCCTAAGGCTTCATATTTGCAACTGCAAAGGGCTGCCCAAACTCAGAGAAGAAATCCTGGTGGTAGTCAGGCCACACTATGTCAGATATAGTTCACATTGATGGCAGATATGCACTAAAAGAGCATTTGGGTGCTGGTTCATGTGGTGAGTGAATAATTGTTGAACCTTGAGAGTTGAGTGCATGAAAAAACTTCCATGGTGGGACCATGATTGTCAGCCACAGTTTACCATGCGCAGGACATCATTACAAAGCAGATTGTTGCAGTGAAACTAGAACCAACTGCCCACAAACCAATGTCTCATGAAACCCACCTGGAACATGAATACCAGGTTCTTAGTGAGCTTGGAGGTGCCACTGGACTTCCTCAGCCAATCTGGTTTGGCAGAGAAGGATCTTATCAGGCCATGGTTATTGACAACCTCAGTCTGTCCTTGGATGGGTTACTCAATGCATCTCCTGATGGTGCACTTCCACTACATCATGTTGCTGCCCTGGGACTGCAAATGGTGAGTTCCTTCACTGTTTTACATGTCAAGTTGGCTCATCTGCATTCAGATAACCCAGCTTGAGTATATCCATTCCCACCATTTCATTCATCATGATATTAAACCACAGAATATGCTCATGGGTCTCATGGAATCCAAGGATACAGTCTTTCTTATTGACTTTGGTATCGCAAAGCAATACCAGCATCCATCATCCTGTATCCACATTCCAATGGAGAAAACTGATGAACTAGTTGGTACACTGGCTTTCACATCCCTGAATAGTCATCTTGGACTAGAACTAAGCCAGAGGGATGAATTTGAAGCTCTGGCCTACACATTGTTATTCCTTTGTAATGGGTCATTGCCATGGTTGGTGTCACCAGGTGATCGAAGACATTTACCTCCTTCAACTATTCACAAATTAAAGGCCACATTCATATCAGGATCTCACCCTGAAATGCCAACAGAACTCCTAACCTTCCTCTCATATGCTCGCAACCTTTCATTCATGCAAAAACTGAATTATGAACATCTTCACACCATTCTCCTTCCTGCAACATTGTCGCTGACCCTCATAAAGAGAGAGACGAAAAATATGTTGGTGACACATGTGCAATGTGCTAGTAGGGACAAGGACTGCAATGGCTGCAGTGAGCAAGCTCCTGGCAGGATTGGTATGGGTGTCACACCACAAAGGTAAGCATAGGAACCATACAGTTCTTAGATCAAGTGGGTAACTGAGGTACAAACTCCCAACAAGGCCTCATTCACAGAAGCCTGGACCACAGCAAACTCTGTGTAATGGGCACACACCAGGGTAGCTGGAGTTGTGCCAGCAGTGGGCAGGATGTGGTTTGTGTGTGGGTGCATTGATGTCATCCAGTATTGTGTATCATATGTTGAAAATGCATTGTACTACTGGCCATGTCTGCAATTGGTCCATGTCTGTTGCAGAGCAAAAACCATGTCACCTCAACAACAAGTCTGTCAAATATCATGGCACTGCGTGACCAGTCAGTTTGCCAATGTTCCAGCACCTACCTACATAGACATGTAGCAACAGTAGATAAAAAAGCTGCTGTGATTGACAATAATATGTTGTTGGGTCAACTCAAAGTTGGTCTGAGCTTGTGAATGACTTTAGCTGGCAGTACCAACTAACCAAATTTGGTCTAGTTGGGATTTACATAAAGTCAGGTTGCTGCAAGTCGAGTCACTCGCTTAGTCATGGGCAACCAGGTTGAGCTGGGTTGAGCCGAGTCACAGCAACACTAAGTTAATCTACAGGTGGTCAGTAAATGAAAAGAGCTAAATAAAAGAGTGACTTACTCCCCAGTAACACCAAGCTACTGAGGAGGGAAGGGAGAAATTTTACCCTAGTGTATGTACACATTTTCACTTATGTAAGCAACAAACCTTCGCAACACAGTAAGTACTACTCAGGGGGCAGTTTATACTCAACAAGATCCTTCAAAATGGACCAAGGCTGACCTGGGGTTGCTCTGGGGTCACTGGGGAACCCTAGAGGCAGAGGAGAAGGTGATTGTATCTTTCATCAGTTGCAAAAAGGAGGATGCACCTTTGTCATGGCAGTTCAACAGGAGACCTGTGGGGGGGAGCAGTAAGAAGAGAGAGTGGATGGACCCTGAGGATGACAGTGAAGAGGAAGTAGGTGGGGCAGGGATGCAGTATTCAGATGCAGGGCCCTCCAGGAAGATGACAGACACTGGTGAAGTTGTGAACAAGGGGATGGGAGTGGCTATGGATGCAGGGGACAAGGGCCCTGAAGTGTCTAGTCCTGCTTGGCATGCCAGCAAGGACCACATTGCATTTTTGAGGTCTCTTTCCATCATGCCCAGGTACCAAGTACTTGTGGACCTGGTGGAGGACCTGCCAGAAGAGGTAAGTGGGTGAATTTTGGGGGAACACTTCCTTAACAAAACACCTTTCATAGGAATGTGGAAAGGGGAGAGAGGTAGCCCTTCCCCACTGGGCAACATGGACCTGGGGTGCCAAGTATTTGCCCCAGGAAATTCATTTGGATGGGGGGAGTTTTTGGAAGGCCCTTGGGCAATTGCAAAGTGCAAGGTTTGCTTCCTCCTCATCTGGTTGGGAGGTGGTGCTGGGACTTGGTCTGCTGTTGAGGGAGTGTAGTCATGCCCAGGAAGTTGAAGAGGATGATCCCTTGGTCAGTCACCTCCAATTTTTGCTGAACTGTGAGCTTGGTATCAGGAGGGCAGAGGATGTGATGGATATAGTGGGGTTGATAGTTTCCAGGTTGGAGCAACCCTCTGCAGGCATGAAGGTGCCCAAAGAGGGTGGTGAAGGTGCTGTGATGGGTGGGGGTGATAGAGAGGATGAGGAGAAGGAAGATGAGGAAGCTCCTGCTGTGGTACCTACTCAAAAAAGGAAAAGGGCAGAGAGTGGGATTGTGACTAGGGGAA
Source organism: Pisolithus microcarpus (assembly GCA_024613185.1). Taxonomy (NCBI): domain Eukaryota; kingdom Fungi; phylum Basidiomycota; class Agaricomycetes; order Boletales; family Pisolithaceae; genus Pisolithus; species Pisolithus microcarpus. The sequence goes on along the minus strand of JANFAI010000002.1, from coordinate 333,186 downwards.
AGAAGGTGGCAAAGCAAGATGGGGAGAAGGGAAAGAAGGATGGGGAAAAGGGGAAGAAGGATGGAGAAAATGGGAAGAAGGGGGTGAGAACTCAGAATCAAACCAGGAAAGCCATGAGACTTTGAAGGGTAGAATACAGTGGCTCAAAAAACTGTCTGCATGTTTGTGCATTTTTGAATAATTGCAGTGTAACAGGACACTGATTAGGAATGGTGTCACATGGTAAGTAGGTGGGATATAGCCCTTGGTCTTGGCTTTCCAATGGCATATTTTCCATGACATTTAATCATGATTTGGGGTAGTAATGGCTGAATTGGTTTGGTGATGCAGGCAGACAGTTTTTTGACTTTCAACTATTTCAACATGATTTTGAATTTAACAAAGCATAGAATGCAGTGGGGTGCTGAAAAATGCTTATGTAACATACTACCTGATGCAATGAATGATTTGTCAGCATGCAAACAAGACCAAACATTGAATTTGCACCATAGAGTACCCATCTCCACTACAACTTAATCAACCACTCTCCTGGCTGATTGGGGGCATTTTTGCAGGGAAATCACTGTAGGTACTGGTATCCACCACAGTAGTATTAGGTGTTCTCAGTACCATAACACCAGTAAATAATCTGTTGGCAGTCATCCCTGTACTATTTCCCCCACCTATGCCTGGGCTGTCTCCAACCTAATCAGCACTGGGATGGCTACAGATGCATGGAAGTCAATCAAGCACTTCAAGGCATGAAGACTCATCCAGTACCTTCCCAACCAAGGTATTTTCATGGAAAGGAAGCAGGTATTAAGGCTGGGTTGAAGCAAACTCTGCTCTGGACTCCAGGGGTCATCAGAAGGATGGGCTACTGTACTGCAAAGGGGTAAATTATTGCCTTCCAACTGGCCCTGAACATTTGTCCTGCCCACATGTGACCAATTAGTCCCTTCACAGCCACTCACATATCACCTCATAGTGCAGTTGAGCCAGCCATCCTGTGATGCTTGGAGTGCAAATGCACATTTTGTTTCACCCCAGCCTTAATACCTACTTCCTTTCCATGAAAATACCTTGGTTGGGAAGGTACTGGATGAGTCTTCATGCCTTGAAGTGCTTGATTGACTTCCATGCATTTGTAGCCATCCCAGTGCTGATTAGGTTGGAGACAGCCCAGGCATTGTCAGAAAATCTGTAAAATCATTTAAATGCATTGCAAGCAGTTATAATACTTAAAATGAAATGCTCACTTCTGATGTTAATGCAATGGCAAAGCTTGAATTGGGATTCAATTCATTTTGCCATTGGCATGTCATTGCAATGGTGATTGCATTAGTCATTATGCTATGGTTGTTGGGGTCATGTCACTAAATTTGGGTTGACATCCTCATGTGATAATGGCATTACAATCATCTCACAACATAGTCAGGGTTGATTGCCATCTTTGGCAATATGTAAAACAACCAGACCCCAATGTGACATGGTGCTGTCATGCATGTCATAATTGTTATCACAGTAACATTGCAATGACATTGCAATCAGATAGCAACTAAAATTATAAGAATAGTATAACAGAACTTATCCCATTACATTTATCTTATCTTTATTGCCTTATCATCTGATCACACTTTCTCATCTGATTTTGATCAATCACACTGCATTATCTTATCTTCTAGATATTCACATTACATTTGTATTGGTACTAGTACTAGTGTACTCGTATATACTAATATTATATTAACTACAGTAGTAACTACTTTTTTTTTTGCAGGTGCCCGGATTTGAACTCGTGACTTACTAAGTTTAACTAGCGAACTCAATTAGCAAATTGCATAGTCAAAACTAACAGAACTTACAGCATGCATAGTTTACCGCTAGACCACGTGGCCACATTTACCCTATACAAGTCAAAGCCTCTTATGCGGTTAATTAGGGACTTAGTCAAATTTTCACAACACTACTATGATTTCGATGCTATTGCGTTTGCAAGGAAAGTTGATGAAGTTACACTGCAACTACTTATTACTATGTTTACCATGTCTACTGCCTCTACCCCTGCCAGACTTGGGTACATTTGTCGTCTCAGCCTCCACAGCATTTTCAGTAGGTAGTATAACTGTGGTAAAATGAGAGGTTGTTGTGAGATTGTTAGCAGCAGCTTCAATGGCCATCAGGGTGTTTGTTGGTGGGAGTACTGCCGGCAGGGCCAGGTCACTCAGCTCACCATCATCATCATCCTCTGTCAATGCTGCAGCATCCATTGCAGCCAATGCAGCATCAATCTCAGCTGACAGGTTTTCAATTGCACTGGTTTTAGTTTGAGCCAACCTGATCCCAGATTTTCCGAAAATGAAACTGTTCATCTCACTGATAACATGCTGGATGTGTGCATTGGTCCACTTGATGACAAGAACTTGCTTGTAGGCATGGAAGATGTCATAGTAATCAATCTTTGAGGTGTGCCCAATGCCGTTTCCTGGGAACTCACTGTCTGGAGACAGCAAGAGCATTCACTTTTAATTATGACAATCAGTCTAGATAAACGGCATCACAGTTCACTTATGATGGTAGTGGCCCAGGCAACTGAACCCAGTGTGACTGCAGAAACTTGCCATTTTTGCTCGTTCATTTTTGGTCTGCTGCACCATACAAAACCCTCTGCCAATGATGCCTTTCCCCACAATGCTGCCCTCAAAATCTACAAATACAATCTTAGTTTGTACAAGATATTAGGAACGTCAAATTAGTACCTGTCCGAGGGGGTGCCAGTTCAAGAATGGCTTCCTCATGTCGACTTTCATATCCTTGAAGAGAAGCAGATACCACATTGTGAAGTGTGGGTTGAGAGTACCAACATCTTTGACTCCAAGCATCTTCATGATCTCTGGAACTTCAAGACAAGGGTAGTTAGGGACGAAATGGGCCTTTGGGAGGTCGAATATTACATCTGCATTGTCTCAGAGTTTGTACAGAATATCGGATCTTCCAGACTGCATTGCTTGTGTGAACTAGATGGTTTCATCACTATGTAGTATGATTATTGATAAATTCAGATCACACACCAGATCATGAAAAGAATTCGTGTTTCAGACACAGCACAAGTGTTTGGGAAGGATGGCATCCAGCTCCACCATGAGACAAAGTTCTTCAGTAAGAATCATGGTATAGCGGTCAGAGGATGAGAAGGATGGCACATTTACTGGAGATGACTGTGATACCACATTTGTTGTTGGTGTGCAGGGGAAGAACAGCTCTATAGTGACACTGTACTTCTTCACCAGCATCTTGATCTCACTGTCATATGCTAGTAGTTCAGGTGGGACATTCTTCTTTGAGCATTGCAGCTTGTTAGCTTCCAGGACAATGTTCTTCTCTTTCAGTTCACGATTACAGGTCCATTCAACATTGAGCTGAAGCTGTGCACTTCTGAGGGCCTGTTCAATGCAGTTGATTAGATATGACAGTTTGAATGAAAATTGATCTGTTACCTCTTCAAATCTGGGCTGGGACCTGGACAATGCACTTGGAAGAGCTGAGATCTGAGTGTTAATACTTTCCTCATAATCAGATCCATCCAAATCAGCGAGAGCAGACTGAGAGTGGCCACTCAGAGACATCATAAACAGTTGGTACATGGGGTGTCTGCAAATGCAGGATGCCAGGGCATTGGCCTGCTTCTTCATGCTATTTAAGTATTTGAAACAGTACACATGCTGTCACAGTGATCCGCTGGAGAGCCATATGGATTTGCTGAAAGGATGTCAGAGTGTGTGCTGAAGTTGGTGTGGATCAAGGGTCCTTTGCTTACCAGTGGAGACATGCACTCTCTTGACTTAAAACTCCCTGGGTGGACTCTGCTATTTATGTTCTTGTGTCAATGCAGACTGACTCACCCATGTTTGCTTCCTTAACGAGTTTCAGTCATGCCTTTTTTGCACCAGTATTAGATATCTTTGCCACTGAAGCCAATCAGGAAAGAAGATACAATCATAAAATTGCTGCTTACTGGCTGGATTGTCCTCAGCAGTGATGTGGGTGATACTATCTATTACAAGTGTCAGGACTCTGTTTTTGCAGCATCAAGCTGGTCCTTGAACTCATTCATTGCTATAAGAATAACAACTGACAATCACCAGAAAGTGGGGCATCACAGTAAGAACCTACCCTTTTCGGTGTCAACGCAGACCGATTTGCCTCCTCAATGAGTTCACAGCATGGCTCGTCCACATCAGTGTACTTCTCAGCATCAGCAACCATGCATTCTATGTCTTTGTCACTGGGACCCGATGAGGATGCAATCGTCATTGACTGGTCCTTCCTAGTTGCCTTATCCTTGGCATTAATGTGCACATTACCATCTACAAGCAATCAGTAGACGATACATCAGCAAACCAGATGTTTCCCCCCCAGCTTTCCAGTGCTCCCAGGACTTTTGAAAAATGATTCCAGACCTCCCAGACCCTCCAACCCTCCAGGTGCACAGCCACAGTGAGAACAAAAGTTTGTAGCCCATGATCACAGGACCATGGGAATATGATTACCTCAGCAATATCTCCTTTTGGGGGTGAGATATTTGCAAAGTTCAGTTGGAGTCACAGTTTGTCAAAAACAAAAAGTGGCTGTACAGTGATGATGTCATAACAAAAGTTGTAGGGCTGGATCACAGGATCATGGGAATATGCTTATCTCATTGATATGCCCAAAAATGGGTGAGAAAAATGCAAAATACCGAAAAAATTGGACATCTCAAAAATTAAATTTCAAAGATGTCATAATAAAAGTTGTAGTGCCTGACTAGAGGACCCCAGAGGTATGCCTATCCCATCCATACCTGCAAAAATGGTTGAGATACAGGCAAAATACAATTAGTGTAGTGTAGTGTACATTTTATTACCAAAAGTGTAGTGTTGTGGCGCATTTTTGATTACCTAATGAGTGTAGTAAACTCTGCTTCTCTGACTACCAAATAAGTGTAGTGTTGATTAGTAATTGACTAGCAAAGTGTAGTGTAGACTATTGATTAGCAAAAGTGTAGTAAAGTCCGCTTTTTTGACTACCAAATAAGTGTAGTGTTGATTAGTAATTGATTAGCAAAGTGTAGTGTAGACTATTGATTAGCACAAGTGTAGTAAAGTCCGCATTTTTGACTACCAAGTAAGTGTTGTGTTTGATTAGTAAAGTGTAGTGTAGATTTGTATTACCAAAAATGTAGTAAAGTCCGCATTTTTGACTACCAAATAAGTGTAGTGGTTGATTAGTAATTGACTAGCAAAGTGTAGGGTAGACTATTGATTAGCAAAAGTAGTAAACTCCGCACTTTTGACTACCTAATAAGTGTAGTGCTTTGATTAGTAAAGTGTAGTGTAGATTTGTATTACCAAAAGTGTAGTAAACTCCGCTTTTTTGACTACCAAATAAGTGTTGTGTTTGATTAGTAAAGTGTAGTGTAGACTATTGATTAGCAAAAGTGTAGTAAAGTCCGCATTTTTGACTACCAAATAAGTGTAGTGGTTGATTAGTAATTGACTAGCAAAGTGTAGTAAACTCCGCTTTTTTGACTACCAAATAAGTGTAGAGTCTTGTAGTGTTTGATTAGCAAAGTGTAGTGTACATTTGGATTACCAAAAGTGTAGTGTTGTGGCGCATTTTTGACTACCAAATAAGTGTAGTGTTTTGTAGTGTTTGATTAGCAAAGTGTTGTGTAGATGTGTATTACCAAAAGTGTAGTAAACTCCGCATTTTTGACTACCAAATAAGTGTAGTGTTTTGTAGTGTTTGATTAGCAAAGTGTTGTGTAGATGTGTATTACCAAAAGTGTAGTAAACTCCGCATTTTTGACTACCAAATAAGTGTAGTGTTTTGTAGTGTTTGATTAGCAAAGTGTTGTGTAGATGTGTATTACCAAAAGTGTAGTAAACTCCGCATTTTTGACTACCAAATAAGTGTAGTGTTTTGTAGTGTTTGATTAGCAAAGTGTTGTGTAGACTTTTGATTAGCAAAGTGTAGTGTACATTTGTATTACCAAAAGTGTAGTGTTGTGTAGTTTTTGATTAGCAAAGTGTTGTGTAGATGTGTATTACCAAAAGTGTAGTAAACTCCGCATTTTTGACTACCAAATAAGTGTAGTGTTTTATAGTGTTTGATTAGCAAAGTGTAGTGTACATTTGTATTACCAAAAGTGTAGTGTTTTGTAATGTTTGATTAGCAATGTGTAGTGTGCATTTGTACTACCAAAAGTGTAGTGTTGTGCTGCTTTTTTGACTACCAAATATTTGTAGTGGGACTAGGCATTGTAGTGTAGTGTTGATTAGCAAAAAAGCGTAGTCATGATTAGCTTTGTTGTGTAGTTGGCACAGCCACTAATAGCTCGAAATTTTGCAAAGTCACAAAAATACCCCAAAATGCGATATAGTGGACACCAAAACTCACACCTTTTGCGCAAGCAGCCAAAGCTGACCAAACAAAGCCCAATTCCTACCATGGGGGGGGGTATGCTATTAGTCCACTACTACCAACTATTTCATTAGCAAGAAAGTGTAGTAGTGGGTAGTAGTATTAGCAAAAAAGCGTAGTAGCATTAGGAAAAAGCGTAGTAGGTAGTAGTATTAGCAAAAAAGCGTAGTACTATTAGGTTATCATGTGGTAGTACTTGGATTTGAATATATTACTACTTTGATTTGATTTCTGTGTGATGGAGTGATAGTCCTATTAGTGTGAAAGCATAGTGGGATTAGCAAAAAAGCATAGTAGTTGTATTAGCAAAAAACGGTAGTGGGATTAGCACAAAAGTGTAGTAGTGGTATTAGCAAAAAATGGTAGTGGGACTAGCAAAAAAGCGTAGTAGTGGTATTAGCAAAAAATGGTAGTGGCATTAGCAAAAAAGCATAGTAAAAGTATGGACAGAGGTGATGGGCTGGGATTCTGGGAACTCTGGAACCCTGTCTGGCCAGTCCTGGCCAGAGGGGGACCTTTCTGGGTGAGCTGGCAGTCTGGCCAGGTGATGTCTAGTTTGCTGATGTAAATGTGTGTATGGAGACTTACCGGCATCAATATCGAAAGTGATCTTGATCTGGAGAACACCCTTGGGGGTGGGGGGATTACCAATGAGGTTGGAATTGCCAAGTAGCTTGTTGTCCCCAATAAGCTCACATTTGCCCTGGAAGATCTTGACTTCAATTACAGTCTGAATATCTGCAGCGGTAGAGAAGACTTGCAACTTCTTTGTCGGGATGGTAGTGTTGCAGTTGATAAGTTTCATTGTGATACCACCAAGAGTCTCAATACCAAGAGAAGTGTCATGACATCCAGAGGCAGAATATCGGTGACAGTCTCAGTGTCAACATAGACCAATTCACCCTTGTTTGCTTCCTCAATGAGTTCCCATCATGCCTTGTCTGCATCAGCATATTTCTCAGTGTCAGCGACCATGTGCTCTATGTCCTTGTTGCTGAGACCTGACAAGGAGGCAATGGTCATCAACTGGTCCTTCCCAGTTGCCTTATCCTTGGCGTTGACGTGGACAATACCATCTACAAGCAGTCAGTAAACTACTATCCAGAAGGGTGTATATAGAAACTTACCAGCATTAATGGTGCTCATAACTGTCCCGAATCTGTTCCGAACTACTTGAGGGTGGGCTCTCGAATCCCTTCTCGAACAAACTAAGTTCACCGCATATTGCCATCTGAGTTTGAATGTACTTAGCACAGCATCCTCATGCCTCCCATGCGACGATGAGTGCATACATGCCAGCAGGTTTGCAAGGCCAGCCGTTCGCAGAAGACCACCATGGCAAGTGATGGACCGCCTGCTTTCAACACTCGTGGAGCAAAAGGTGTGGGGAGTAGGGGGAGAGGGAGCAGGGGGGGGAGTGGTCGAGAGAGCTTGGGCAACAATCCAACCTTACGCATCCAATGGGAATCAGGTGGTGTCGAGCGTACATCGAAGATGGTCAAGTGGCTTGTTGATCATCCTGCAGATTGTGTCATGCTTTTCTCAGAGGACAAGAATGCACCCAAGTCCCATGGCAGGCCACACAGCACTAAATTGGACGTTTACGGTGCCATTGCTGATGCCGTCTTCAAGGATGATACCAAGTATGCCACCAGCTACGTGTCTACTCCTAATAAATTCCGTGATTCTGTCACTCACCGTCTTGAGCAGTGAGTCTGCATATCTACGTGATCAGATGATTGTGCTAATTAATTTGCAGCCTCAAGAGCAAGTATCGTGAGTATGCGGCTCGGTTTGTCCAAACTGGAAATGGCATAGATCACCGTGTCCTGGAAACTGGGCCAGCATATGACAATGTCCTGCGTGAGTGCTTTTATCTTTTTCTTTCAAACTTATTGGCTGATGAATGTAACAGAGCGTGTTCTTAGTGAATTTCCATGGTTCTCTGACCTGCATGGCTTGTGGAGGGCAATCCCTTCATATTCAGCAAAGCCAGTCACTTCCGTGCCTGGTGTGTGTCGTGGCACACAGCTCCTGTCCCTCATCCAAAAACCAATGGCTGCGGATACCACCACGGATTCATCTCTATCTGTGACCATTGCCCACTCTGTAGATCCCATTGGATTGCCCCCCTCTAATTACTATGCACTTCCTACATCTACGTTGAGCCAACCAGCTGCTCCCTCATCTACGCATCAGCTGATTGTCCCTTCAATCTATCAGCCGACTCCTCCTTCCTTCGATCCATCAGTCAGTTTCCCCCCTTCTGTGCAAGCATCCACTGTTCAGCTTGATCCCGACTCATTGGTTGGGCAGCCTTCAACTGATCATGTCATCCCCGATCTCCCTGATCTCCCTGATCTCCCCATCCATCAAGCATCTTTCCCCTCCTTCACAGGGGAAGTGTACAGTTCAGCAGTGCCGACTCCCCCACCTTCACAAACCACTTTTTCTGTTGATGGAGGCAAGTCACATGTGCTGCATGACCCTTTCAACTTCGAATTCAACTTTGATGCCGATATGGAGATGCAAGATGGTGGACCTCCTGCATCGGACCTCCAAAATCTTTTGTCCAGTAAGCGACGTGCAAATGTGTGTCCCCCCCCTCTTTTTTTTTTTTCTCTGATCGTTCTGACTTTGACAGTCACCCCCCTCTGTCTCACCTTCACCACCTCGTCCTGCTGTCACCGAGTTTCTCTCGGTGACAACTCCATTCAACAGCTGGCTCTCTTTTCGCAAAGGGGCTCATGCACCACCAATGGTGAAGTCGAAGTCGCAGCCTGCCCAGTTGCCCTCTCAAGGCTCTTCGTCAACATCTACGTCCGCATGGGATGCAAATTCCTCAAGTGCCTTGTCAGATGCACGGTCCAGAAGCTCAAAGAGTGGGAGTAGGAAGCGTATAAAGTCTGATCTTGAAGATCGTGTCAAATCCTTCCACGAGAGTACAGAGGCGTTGCAGCAGAATGCAGCACAAGCCACTGAAGCAAAGACTGAGCGAATCCGGATGAAGCTTGAGTACCAACGTCACGAGCGCGAGTGCAATCTACTTCGTGAACAGCAAATGGTTGAACAAGCCAATGCTGCCATTGTGTTTCAACGTGAGAAGGAGAAGAAGGAGGCAGACATTCGACTTGTTGAGGCTCAGGCTGAGGTCCTGAGGCTCAAGATTGAACTTGCGAAGTTGGAGAAGGCTGGCCAAGTAGAGTAAGGCCATTCATCATTACATTTGCCATGTTACAACTACCTGTATTCATGTACACTCGTGCATGTTGTACATCCTCTACATGCATACACTTACCCTTCCCTATGAGTTGCATCAGTGTGTGGGCTGTCAAACAGCCTGTCTGATAACTGAAGCCTAAACCTTTGCCCAGCAGAACCATAGTATGTTTGGTCCCCCACAACTTCATCACCATCTGGCCCTTCCTCTTCTCTGTCTCTAACTCCCTCTACTTCCCTCCTAGCCCATTCAATAGATTTTGAGTTTCCATAGAGTCTCCCCTCAATATGAATGATCATGTTGTGGAGAATGAGGCAGCAGTTTACCCAATGGGTGATATATTGCAGCTGCTCAGCATTTTGCACTGGATGACGTAGCTCTCGCAGTGACTGGAAGCGACCCTTGAGTGCAGCAAATGCATGCTCAACACGAACACGAATCTAATTGGTTTGTAACATAATGTACAACCCCTAAAAGAAGCATGCACTTACCCTTGACATGTAGTAGTTGAAGGTTTTTTGGTCCCGTGTTAACCGGCCATTCTTGGGCTTCTTGAATGGCACCACACACCAGGTTTCAGAGGGGTAGGCACTATCTGCCCAAATCCAATGATTATCCCCCAGCAGATCACCATGTTCTTGAGCAACTCTAGTCTGTTGGAAGGCATATGCATCATGCACACTGCCAGGCATCCCCACTGCATAATCAGCAATCAGAAGGTTGTGGGGCATCACAACCAGCTTATCACCAGTCAGCAACACACCCATTAAGTTCTGGCAGTGACAACTTACCTGGCAGTTGAGGGAATACTTTGATTTTCTGTCAAAAAAGGTTTCCCCATAAAATCCTGGCTTGGCAGATAGGGGGAAGTGGGATCCATCAGCCACCAAGTACCCATTCATCCATTCTGGGCAGACACATTCTGAAACATAGGCCTTGGCATCCTGGGCATCTGCTGAGGTTGGAGTGGGGAACTGCATAAAACCATCATGCTGGTCCAGCAATGCAACCATTACACGGTTAGTGCAGTTGATCACTGAACCAACACTAACACCTGCCCACTGGCAGACATCCTCAGGGGAAATGGCATTTCCATAGTGGCCTGCCCGGTTGAGAAAAATAGCCAGTTGAATGGCAACAGGAAGCTGAGGGTTGTTGGAATTATTGCTGAAAATGTGGTGGTTGCTTATCTGATCAAGGATAGCATCAAAGACTTGAGGATCAACTCGTAGCTTCTTTTGAAAGAGTTCAGGGCGATGCTGAGCATGATGGTGAAGGAGGGGGAGCTGGGAAATTCTTTCAGGTGGTTCAACAGGCCTGAAGAGCACTCTGGAAGCAAGAACTTCATCTAGTTCTGCCTGGATCCCCTGCAAAACATGAGCACAGTGGTTTAACAATTGCTCAGATGGGCTGGTGCTGTCAGAGTCAGAGGAATCAAAGAGGTCACCAAGATGACCTAGAATTGGTGGGGTGGGAGGTGTTGGGATGAAGGAAAGGGAATCAGATGAGCTGTCATCTGGATCATCCTGGGCAAGTGCAGAGTGAGCTTGCTGCAACACAATCTGGCCAAAGGTCAATAGATTATCTACAAGCTCAGCCCTGATAGACTGCCTAGGCATGGTGTGTGGGAGTTGTAGTAGTTGGTGGTGTCAGAATTGTGTTATCTTGTGTTATCTTGCATATGTGATGTGCTGTGACAAAGTGTGACAATTGCTGTAACACTCTACTGTGGTGTTGACACTCGGCAGTAGCACAGCTGTGGCTGTGTAGTGTGCGGACTCCTGTGTTGACATGCAGTAGCATAGCTGTGGCTGTGTAGCGTGCGGACTTTCTTTTTTCAGCGGAGTTATCAAATGTTGGAATTCCGCCCTTTGGGGCATTTGTTCGGAGTGTTTCCGGCACTGACTTCGGGACTACTCGGCTATGCTTCGAGACTACTCGGCTACACTCTGAGTACCACTATTGATATTGAAAGTGATCTCGATCTGAGGGACACCCTTGGGGGCAGGGGGGATGCCAATGAGGTTGAAATTACTGAGAAGCTTGTTGTCTCTGACAAGCTCATGTTCACCCTGTAAGATCTTGACTTTGATGGCAGTCTGACCATCGGCAGCAGTAGAGAAGACTTGCAACTTCTTTGTTGGGATAGTAGTGTTGCAGTTGATAAGTTTGGTCATAATACCGCCAAGAGTCTCAATACCAAGAGAAGGTGGCATCACATCCAGAAGGAGAATGTCAGCGACATTTCCTGCAAGAACACCACCCTAAATGGCAGCACCAATAGCAATGGCTTCATTGGGGTTGACACCTTTGCTGGGGTTGCAGCTGAAAATTGATTTCATGGTCTCCCCGACCTTTGGCATACAGGTCATACCACCCACCAGGATAACCTTGTTCACCTCACTGGATTTCACACCAGCATTGGACAAGGCCTTCTTGCATGGATCGATGGTACATTAGATGAGGGGGTTGGTAGGGTTCTCGAATTAGGCTCGACTAAGCTTCAGGTTGATGTGTTTGGGACCAGTTGCATCCACAGTAAGGAAGGGCATGCTAATGGTCTGGGTTGTAGCTGACAGCTTGATCCTTGGCCTTTTCAGTGGCCTTGCAAATGCACTGAATAGCCATGTGGTTCTGACCGAGATTGATACTGGACCCCTCCCTGACCTCGTTAAGGATGTGATTGACAAGAGATGTCAAGGTCCTTGCCACCAAGGTGGGTGTCTCCATTAGTTGACTTGACCTTGAAGACTCCCTTATGCATCTCCAAGATGGAAATATCAAATGTACCACCACCAAGATCATACACAGTGATCACGGATGACTCAGCATGATTCAGGCCATATGCTCATGCCACAGCTGTTGGCTCATTGATGACTCAAAGAACCTCAGGGCTAGCAATCCAACCAGGTCCTCAGTGGTCTGCCATTGAGCATCGTTGAAGTAGGCAGGGAAACTGCACATCAGTTAATTGGTAGTAGTCAATGATAGACAAGCTCCAAATAATATGCATCAAACATACTCAACTCTGTCATTGAGGTATTGCTCAGCACATCTTCATCAATGCCAGAGGACTCGTCTGTGCTCTAGAAAGCAGATTAGTTTCATTAGTACTCTAAGCATCTGCATATGAGAACTTACAAATTGTGACCTGATGAGATCCTTGATGCTGATAAGGCACAGAGGAAATTGGTGAAGTTGACATTAATCAAGCAAGAAGGGGGGAGGACTCGCAGGTAGTAGGGATGGTGAGGTATATGATGGGGGGTAGGACACATCCGGACCTTAGCAAAGATTGATGGTAAGATATGTGGGGAGGAGAATGGGACTTAGATGACTCACCAATATTATGAAGAGCATAAGTAGGGAATGGCCCTATCCCTGTGAAATAGAGTGTAAGAGGGCCACCAAAGGGGCTGGTGACAGAGAGATGAACCACCTTTTTTGCCAAGTGTGTAAAAAGAGAGACATTACTTCCTTGTAAAACCAGGATGAAACTCAACCCTTGAAGACTAAGTGTTGGTGAGATATGTTGGGAGAACAGGACTTGGACTCACCATTCTTATGAAGAATGTAAGTAGGGAATGGCCCAATTGCTGTGAAATCAGATGGGAAAGTGCACCTCGAGTAGCGAGGCGGACAGAGTCATCTTTGTCACCAATGTAAGTAGGGAATGGCCCAATCTCTGTGGAATCAGATGGGGAGCACACCTTGAGTAGTGAAGATGGATGGAGAGTCATCTTCGTCGCCACTGTAAGTAGGGAATGGCCCAATCCCTGAGGGATCCATGGGGAGCACACCTTGAGTAGTGAAGATGGATGGAGCTATGGAAAAAAGTCATCTTCTTCATCACCTATGTAAGTAGGGAATGGCCCAAAATCTGTGAAATGAGATGGGAAGCACAACATGAGTAGCAAAGACAGATGGAGAGTCACCCTCATCACCAATGTAAGTAGGGAACAGCCCGATCTCTGTGGAATCAGATGGGGAGTGCACCTCAAGTAGCAAAGATGGATGGAGCTATGGAGAGTCATCCTCTTCCTTACCTATGTAAGTAGGGAGCAGCCCAATCTCTGTGAAATGAGATGGGGAGCACACCTCAAGTAGCAATGATGGATGGAGCTATGAAGAGTCTTCTTCATCACCTATGTAGATAGGGAATGGCCCAGTCCCTATGAAATCAAGTGCAAGCAGGCCACCACAAAGGCTGGTGACAAGCAGAGATGAGCCACCTTTTTGGCTCTGTAAAACCAGGACAAAACTCGAGCCTTAAAGAGTACTGGTGAGATATGTGAGGAGAACGTGACTTGGACTCACCATTCTTATGAAGTATGTAAGTAGGGAACAGGCCAATCTCTGTGAAATCAGATGGGAACTGCACCTTGAGGAGCAAAGACAAATAGAGAGCTTCTTTGTCACCTATGTAAGTAGGGAACAGCCCAATCTCTGTGAAATCGAGTGTAAGCAAGCCACCAAAGAGGCTGGTGACAGACAGAGATGACCCACCTTTTTCACTTTGTAGAACCAGGGCAAAATTCGAGCCTTGAAGAGTACAGGTGAGATAGCGGGGAGTATAGTGGGACTTAGACCCACCTTTCTTATAAAGTATGTAAGTAGGGAACAGGTCAATCCCTGTGAAAACAGACAGGAACCACACTTCGATTAGGGACAGAGGGAAGGTAAGCCTTAAACTGGAAAACAACAGTAAATATTCAACTCAGTGAATGGGGGAATGCAGACTTCAGTGGGGATGGGTGCAAGAAGGTGGCAAACCAACTGCTGGATGAAAAATGATGAGCAAGCGGAAGTGAAGAGGTTTGCAGGCTGGAGAATGACTTACTGTCTCAGTGGTGTCCAGCAGCCTTGTGCATTGTTTGCAGGCAAAGAAACATGTCAGTATCAATAGTATCGATAACAAGGTAGTCACCAATTCATGTATGATCAGGGCATAGAAGTGCACCACAGATGATCGACTGAACAGAAAAAAATTCAGCAGATTCATGGGGTTGTTTGCAGACTCTCCACAAGTTGAGATGAATGTCCTTTGTGAGTTGTGGCCAGGTTGGGGCATCATACAGTTGTACGAGAGCTAAAGGAAAAGTCTCCTCACCAACCATGCACTGGAACATGAAGATTAATTGGCCAAAGATGTCTTGTTGCTGGGTTTTGATGAGAACACAATCATAGCAGCTGCGCCCATGGAAATTAGGGTTACACCACAAATGGTCTGTGTACTGGCACAAGTCCACAACAGACTTGAAATTAACCTTGATATATTTGTATTCCATAATCCTCATCAATGGTTAGGGAGCTTATGACAGTAATAGTATGGAAACAATACTTCAGCATTCAGTGGGAACTGGATGGGATTGCCACCTGGAAGGGGTTTCCCCACAACTGTAAAGTATCTATTGAGGAATTCATTGAGTTTCGCCCAGAATCAAATGAATGCTTTATCAGTAATACTCCTCTGCTCAACGGCTTCAAGAGTCAATGGATGCTTGGTCTTACTGCCTAACTTGACATGGAAGAAATCTTCCTGCTCAGTGTCGTCATTGCCAATGATTTCCTCATTCAAGATATACGTATCATAGTCAGTGATTCTGCAACAGATGAATTCCAAAACCAGCTCAAGATGATCAATGTCAAGAATCTGTTAGCATGTAAACATTGAAATATGTCAGCCTAATAATGATTCTTGGTACACCTGATCAGCAACATTCTTGAAGTTTGTATGTCTTTGATACTTCTCCTTCAAAGGCCCATGCATCTTCTCATTTGGCTTGGTGCTGAAGTTGTGAGTGACACCCTTTGCTTCAATGTCATTGAATGTGTGTGCGCTGTAAAGAATGATGAGGGAGTGTGGGGAGAGGCTAGGAAGTCTCTCTTTGGATGAGGGTGGGGTCAGTTCGACCCAAGGGGACTGGTGTTGCCTGGCAGAGTCAATGAAAGGGGAGAAAACACTTGAAACACACCCTAAAACCCAAAAGAAGGTCAAGATAACATCTAACGAAGGTCTGATAATGGAGAAATAATAGTCCAAGTCCCTTGGGCTCGGATTCTCGTCTTCTTGTCTCTAGTAATGTGGTTATGATTATTCTAAGTATGTACAGTATGTCCTAAGTACGAGTCTGGCTTACATAAGCCAAACTCGTCCAAATACTAAGTCAAAAAGTAGAATAAAAATATATAAAACCAAACAGTAAGTAAAAACAATGAAATAAAGGAATTCACCTAGTTGGGAGGCTTCCCTCCCTACAGCGCACATGTGGTTCTTTGGGAAGTTCCAATTCTTCTTAGTATTCTCGGTCTTCTCAGAAAACTTCTGAAGCATAAACAGCCAGTCAGTATAAACTGAAGCTGTCACGAAGGGACTCACCTGCATCAATGTATTGAAGGTTGCAAGTGCCTCCCAACCCACTGCAAGTATATGCATCATGTGTAACTTGAACACTGTATAGAGGTCAAATTCAATATAAGCACATAGACAATGGAGGAGGAGGTAGCCCTCCTTCTCCGCAGGTAACAAAGTATCATGACATGCAAACACAACTACCTGTGTCAGGGATTTATAGCCATATATTAAATAGACTGTGATATAAACATACCTTAGATAAATCCTCAAATTTTTGACTGTCAGTGTACAATATGGAGAGAGCCTCGTCAAAATGATTCAGACCATGCCAGCAGGGCATCACACTGAAACTAGTAACTTATCAATATATGTGCATCTGCAGGTAGATAACAAGTGCATGATTCAGACAGAGCAAAACGGTCTTACTTCTTCTCAACCTTTGCCATGACTTGACAACCTCCCTTGTCAAGGATCCTGAGAAGCTCTGACCACAAATGATCACCAAACTTTCCCGCAAAATTTGCATGTAGCCAGTCCCATGACAGCACACAATAAACATCCATATTGGCAACAACCAAGAATGCATTCTAGCAAAGATTAAAGTACTACAGTGAATGAAACATGTGAGGAACTCACATCAACATCACGAAGGCCCTGCCATATCAAAATCTGCTCTCCTTTCTCAGCAGTCTCCTGTGAGTGTGCCTCCTGCAACACCTTTACAATGTTGTCACTGGTATGAAGCTCACATTGAGCAGGAAATTTTGAAATGTTGTCATGAGGGATAAGGCATATTGGGCAAGGGAAGTTTGATTTGACTCCATGTACAAGAGCCATGACTGCCCTAGATAATATTAAGAACATCAGTAGATGATTGCATGGTCAATCTAACTACGACTCACTGTTCTTCATAGTCAGCAGATAAAATGAGTACTACCAGGAAAAAACAGTGCACAATACCATCCCAGCAGTTTACCCAGCAGCCTGTCTGTGACTCTTTCTCAATTGTTTCTAGGAGCTTCTTGAAGGAGTGATGCCAGACAGCGTTCTTGAAGTTCACAAATTGAGGTTTCCCAGAATGTTCCTTATCTTCTCTTACCTATGAGAAAGTGTATCAAGATGATAGTAGTGGGATAAGCAAACAACATATGATTGGCAGCCATCCAACAATGTGACCGCCTCTGATGCCTTCGCCATTCTGGATCCAAGTTGGCAGGTTAGCAAGCCATGCGACAACAGGGTATCCTTTCTGCCACCCAAATGAAGACAATTTCGCTTTGTCAGCATACAAAATAAATGGAAGGACTTTCCCATCTGGAGGCAGTCTACTCTGAAAGCATCATGAAAATGATATGTTTCTGGAAATCTACATAGTATACATATGTACTTGTACATTCCAAAACTCAGCAGCTGTCCACAGTTCATCAATGAAGTGAATAAAAGTGGAACTGTCAAACTTGAAAAGGCACACTGCATCAAAAACAAAATGCAGCCCAACACCAGGGTGTTTAAGGAGATCGGTGGCCCAGTCCATAAGTGGATGATAATACATGGGGAATTCATGAGGTTCACTGCCTATACCATCTATACAGACTATCTCCTTCTTGAACTAGACTGATTGTGATTAGGCAGTACTATGGAATTAGTTAGAAACCCACTTACTGCTGTCGTGCGGTGGGAAGCAGCCTGCCATGTGCTGCAAAGATCACTGTATTCATTTAGCATAAATGAATCACTTCCACAGCAGGCTGATTTTATTAACTTGAGAAAATGATTGATTTGTTCCTTGCTAAGAGCAGCTTTGAGAACCAGCTCTGCAAATTCAAAGTCGAGATGAGATCAAAATGGATACCAAGGGTCAGTGGAAGTGTTGGGTTTGTAGGCTTTTGGTCTGTGACCCTGCACAAATTCGACAAATGGAATCTTTTCAGATGGCTGTCCAGCAGATGGATGGTATTCAATAAGAATATCGTCAATGTTATTGGAGTTGATATCGACACCTGCGGTGGGTGATCATTTGGTCATCATTGTGTAAATGTACAGTACATACCATTTGCTTCATCAGCTACATCCATGTATGGGTCGACTTCAGCAGGCATGGACCAAAATTCATTGATATCTGTAATGGGTGAGATCAATTTTTGGAAAACTGGTGAACTGTATTGGCCTTGCCTTGTTGTGGACCTGTGCCAGCACTTGGCTGGGTGGCAAAGTCAGGATCATCAACCCCAGACAGCTGCTGAGAGCCACTCGAGCTAGCTGCAAACTGTAAGATGAGAGTAAAATGAAATCAACAAAGTAACGATGCTTACCTCAATGCAGTAAGCCCAAGTATGCATTATCCTCCTTCTCCCTGCAAGCTCTTTTGATACACAATTTGCAATGAGGACCATACCCAGTCAACTTGAAAACTTTTCCACATGATTCACAGGTTACAGTTTGCTTTTCTGCAGGCATACTTGGCAATTACAAATGGAACAGACATAGAACAATATAGACAGGAAGTGAAGTGATGGGGAGAGGTGAAAAAGCAACAGTAGAGGATGAGGAAAGATATACATGAGGTATACACAAGGTATATGCATGGCAAATCCACTATGATTGTGTGGTGATACAGTCACAACTCTGACCAATCAAGATAATCTGATTGCAATCACATTCTCATCATGTGAAAATCACACATCATTGCAATGGGCCAAACTTTTTTCTGACAATAGGTGGGGGAAATAGCACAGGGATGACTGCCAACAGATTATTTACTGGTGTTATGGTACTGAGAACACATTATACTAATACTACTGTGGTGGATACCAGTACCTACAGTGATTTCCCTGCAAAAATGCCCCCAATCAACCAGGAGAGTGGTTGATTAAGTTGTAGTGGAGTTGGGGTACTCTATGGTGCAAATTCAATGTTTGGTCCTGTTTTCATGCTGACAAATCATTCATTGCATCAGGTAGTATGTTACATAAGCATTTTTCAGCACCCCACTGCATTCTATGCTTTGTTAAATTCAAAATCATGTTGAAATAGTTGAAAGTCAAAAAACTGTCTGCATGCATCACCAAACCAATTCAGCCATTACTACCCCAATTCATGATCAAATTTCATGGAAAATATGCCATTGGAAAGCCAAGACCAAGGACTATATCTCTCCTACTTACCATGTGACCCAGTTCCTAATCAGTGTCCTGTTACACTGCAATTATTCAAAAATGCACAAACATGCAGACAGTTTTTTGAGCCACTGTATATCATCAGACAGGTGTGTGGTGCAGGAGGAATATTGATTTAGTTACATTGCTAGTCACATATCAGATGTAGTTATACAAGGTAACTACATCATTGCCATTTCATCCCATTGAGTGAGAGCAGTATTTATCTATAATTATTTGTGGGGTAAGGAGGATGGCAGGAACATGCACAGCCACACTGGTGACTTGAGGTATCAGGAAATATTCATATGTGATATCAAACTACAGGGGAAATGCCATATTACATCAGCAGAGGGTGAGGGACCAATGGATTATCTAGAATTATTCATGTCAGGTCAGTGGGGTGTGCATGGCCACACCAACATCAATGAAATATCAAAAATTATTCATACTAGAGCTCAGGCCACAGGGGAAATAAGTATTACTAATCAGCAAAGGTCAGGATTTGTCAGATTATCCACAATTATTCATATCATAGGGCAGGATGGGAACCAGTGATGGGCAGGACACACACAGCCACACCATTGGTAGCATTTCTCACATCATGGGCAGCACAATAATTGGTGATTATTGGTACTGGACCAATACACTAAGGACTATGTTTTTTGTACCTATTTTTTTCATATTTATTCATACTAGATGTCAGGTTTTTCCAGATTTATTCATACTGGCAGGGAATGGCATCAAACAGGCCAAATTAGACTGACACACCCATCACAACTGTAAGTCTAATAAAGGCCATTAAGTGGGAACCTCAGGTGCACTGATTATTATGATGAACAATCTTCCACTTGATGTGGGGCAGGCTGGCAGCCCATGGAAAGCAATACCGATATCATTGCCGAAGTTTTGGTAAGGAAAGCCTGGTTTAGCATGTCACTCCTCGATATATTCATCCCCCCTTCGATGGTTTTCACGGTGTTAGCCCATCGAGTATTCCACCAAACCTGTAAGGGTATTTCCCCTAACCTACGTCGCTGTGTTGACCGGTGGATGAGATCCACAGCTCAGGTGGTGACAGGGAGACAAGAGGGTGCCCAACTAGACGATACAGTCACCAGGAATCGCTTCGTCTTGGACATGTCCCCTGTTCGGATGCTGACAGTACAGGAGCACAGGCTCTCATATTTGCTGCACCTCGCATGCATGAGCCCAACACTGCGGTCTGTCAACCATCCCTGTCACTTTTGAGCTACCTCGTCGCTACCCCGTGATGGAACTTTGGGCAGTGGCCGTATGGGAGTATACATGTAATCATATTCTTACCATGCGATACGGAGTTTCGCAAGGGCGGCGAATGTTTGCACTCGCACCTTGCGAGGGCGACGGACCCTATCTTGGGTAAACAGAGGTAGTAGATGCCAGTCATGATGCAGAACATCAAGAGTGCATATGACAGTCGCCTATCACCACCAACCTTTCTTGATGAGTTGGGAGGGTACGAGTGTATGCCTATGAAACTAGCATGAATCCGGCCCGTAGACACCTCGAGGACGGGTATTCAAATAATACAGCTTGACCCGCATAGCGATGGCTAGTGGCGCAGCCAGTCGAAATCCTACCCTTGTCCTTCATGAGAGAACTGCTCCGCACAACGTCGCGCTGACCATTCCCTTGCTCTTTCTCTCCTACCCTTTTGCCGGTCCGTCTCGTCGGAACTGGTACCATCAGATCCTCGAAGTCGCGATTTCGAAACGTCCACCGCTTCATCTTCTGCTGCCTCACCCACGCTAGGCTCATCTCCACTCTCCTCGCTGCCTCCATATCCAACTATTAATCCTTGCAGTGACGAACTCCCCGAGGGCAGCTCCTCTTCCTTTTCAGATTCTCTCGTACGTCGTTCCTGCCTTGCCAGTTCCTTAGCGCCCTTCCATGCCCTCGACCAACGGCCTCGCAAAAATGCGAACCGCTTGTCTGCGCCGTGATTTGCCAGGATACGCATCTCTAGTTGGGCAGGGTTGGGCGACGATATCATATGGACTGCCGTTCGACGGATGAGCTCCTTCTGAGTTTCGTCCGGCTGGTAAAAAAAACCATACGCTCGTCAATCTCAGTGGTGATTTTTGGAAATCAACAGAGAGAGGAGTGGTAAAGGAGTGCGGAAACCATGATCGCATAACGAAACACGTACCTTTTCGTCGCTGCCGCCCCAAACATCCGAATCTTCCACTACCGTTCCACCTCTCTCACGGTCGCGGGCTAAGATGGCTCGCATGCGCTCCTCCCGAGCATAGTCGATAAGTTTTCTGCGTTTATCACGGCGATAATCCTCGGCTTCCTCCGGGGAAAAGAAGAACGTGTCTTCAGTGTCTGAAGGCAGATCCGACCACCCACTCGGAGAGAGAGGGCGGCGAGCAGGGGGGGCATTTGGTGATGAGTCGGAGTGGTCGTGTGCTGTGGGTAGTACGTCGGGTAGTAGTCGAACGTCGTACCTGTTCAGAAATTGTTTAGGATGGGCGATACACAGCGAGCGAACAACACCAAATGCGACGAACAGAGTATACAGCCCCGTTCGCGCAAAAGTATTCGCAAGATATTGGGAGAAAAAAACAACTCAAGTCTAACGTATTTCATACCACAAAGCAGGCCGCCGCTGCCGCCAAGAGACCGAACCTCCATCGTATACTGTTCATACGGGTTCTCACAAAGTCATAAGCATGAGAAAGACGTACCTGTCCACTAGTAAATGGGGAGGACTGGGTTTTTGAAGTGCTTTGACGCTACTACCCTCTCCGTCGTCGTCGTCGTGGTCATCGAAGACAAGGGTATGATTCTGCGGCTCCAGGCGGATAAGGCCACTCCCAGCGTTGGTCTCATCGACACCGTCAGGAAGAACTTCAGGACACTCGAGTGCAAGCGCAGCAGCGACAGCTCGAGGGCCGCTAACGATGTCTGCTTCATGGGCGACTATGTACAAAGATGGGTCGAAATCAGGGGAGGTGGTGTCATCGGCGGATGTCGAGTAGGTATGAAGTTTATCCGTCGCTCGGTCGTGCGTATGTGCAGATTTCCGATGCTTGCGTTTGTACATCCGGACTTACTGTGAGTGCCAGGCTCGAAGACGTTATAGTCCAACATGGAGGAAGCCGCCCGTTCTCACGCATCACGGCGAGTAGCTCTGCTGAGAACTTACTGTGAGCTATGACGAGGCATGGGACTAGCGCATGATTCGGACGGTAATCCAAATCATCTTCCAGCAAGGTATGCTCGGATGGAATATGGAAAAATGTGTAATTGGGCAAAATAGTGTAAGCGCGTCGTGGTATCAAGGTATGTATGGCAGTCTAGTATATATGTGAAGCAGTTGGCCCACTGATAAATCGTCCATCATCGACAACGAAAAAAATTAAGGATAGTCTGGTTTGTCACAGCAGATGACAGCACCTGCTGTCGTCCATCCGCATCAATGAATTAAAAGCCCTCGTACCGGGTCACGCGCAATGGCATCGCCGCGCCATCTTCACCGACTACTCGGGGCCTTGGGAGTATGCCTTGGCACAGTTCAATTTGTGTATTGGGACCGTCTCTCATCTCGAATGCGTAACTCTTCACCAGCACTGACAGCACCGCCTATGCAGAGGTGTTATTAGTATAATATGCCCTGATGAAAGCACACAGCAATCCAAAACCCCACCTTCATTTCGGACACCGCAAAGCCCTTTCCAAGACAATTCCTCGGTCCATCAGCAAAGGTCAAGAGGTGACGATATCCTTGAACATCCTGTGCCTTCTTTGGGATACCATCTTTCTCAAGCCAACGTTCCGGACGGAAGACCTTCGCGTCTGATCCCCAGATGGCAGTGGATCGGTTGATGCATGCCAAGGGCAACCCTATTCTCGTCCCGCGCGCTACAGAGATGCTGTTGATGGGTTGACCGGACTTGGTAATGACTGGTTCCGAGAGAGGGATGACGTCGTCCTCCGCTGCCTGGGAATGTGATATGATGGTCAATGGGAAGGAATGAGACTTCTTTTGCAAGTACACTTACTATGCGGACGAAATCTGTCAGAGGGGGGTGGACGCGGAGGGACTCATGTACCACAGCGTCGAGGTAAGGTAGTGTCAGGCTACTCTGCAACTGGTCGTAGGTCGGCTCAGAGCTAAAGGCCAAAAGCTCGTCCCGCAGCTTGCTTTGAATGTCCGGGTTACGAGCGAGTTCAACCAGCGTCCAAGTCAAGCTATCTGAAAAGACCATTAGGCTGGTCGACAATCCTTATGAAGACAAAAGTCTCACTCGATGTAGTTATGTAACCAGCGAGAAGCAACTCCTTCATCTGGTGATCCCGGGCTGTAAGCGATAACAGATCAAGAAGAGGATAACTATTTGCTCACCGAAGACAGCACTTCGTCGGGGGTTACATGTCGTCCGCCCTCTGCCTCGGTAGCTTTGACTAAAGGACAACCTCTGTAAGTCTAACCTCCAATCGTGATGAAACGACACATACTAAGCACTCCGATGATGGATTTGTCCTCTTTTCCGTCAATAACTCCGTCCTTCTTCTCTTTCTCCATCCTGTCTAGGAGTTTCTTTGCGACACCCGACAGCGTTGCTTGCATATCAGTGAGCGACTGAACACATGATACCGGTATATAGGAAAACACGGGGAAGACTTCTGCGAAGAGGACGACGGCGATATCGATGAACGATTGCTTAGCCGACGTGTCGAAGGCACTGAATACTTTCTGAATCGTGGCTGGTTTACCGTCGAGAGAGCCGAACTCATGGGAGAACCCTGCCATGCCAATCGTGTCTAGACTGGAGCAAAAGCGTTCAGAACAAACCTCAAACAAAATGCAAGCGTATCATTGGCTCACGAGATGTGGTTCATCCAATCTTGGATTTCGATGACAGCACTTTCACCGCCACTTAGGTCGATCAGAGCGTCCCAGCCGGCTTTCGTCTAGACCATCAAAGCTTGGTTTCCGTAACCATGTCAAACATGCTCGATATGGCGTACCTTATGAGCACAATTGTAGAATACATGGGCTAGTTTCCGCAGGGCAGCGTGGCTGAAGGCAGGTGACAACGACTTGCGTTGTCTGTGGAACAATGGTAAGCACATCATTGCGACCTTGAAATATTGAGATTACCTCTTGTGGTCTTCTCCATGCGACCACAGTATCCCTCTTCCGAACTAGATGTCGAGTTGTGAGTGGAAAGCGCAAGGTACTGTTGAGTGGAACATACCCCGCGTTCGAGGAATACCCTTGTCGAGTCGGTTAGTACGTATGTCCAGGTTTCCCGGGCATAGTAATGTGCAAGGGCTCTTGGATCGCACAACATGATCTTCTTCCCGCCGAAACTCGTCGGAACCTCGTAGGCCACACCATATTCTTCGGCCCACGTGTCAAAAATCTCCCCTGTGTCTGGCGCCTCGAAGAGATCTTTGGATGCGCCGAATATGGGATGCGCGCCGGGTGGTCCGCGAAGACTAGTGGTCTTCAGTCTCCTTCGAGCTGCACGTACGGTACCGCGTAGAGCCAAGACACCAGCTATGCCCGCGAGGACGCTGAGGATAGAGGTTTGGTGATAAACTGCCAGCAGATTATCGAAGGCCGCCGTGTACATGGTGGAAGTGGTAGAAGACATGTTGTGTCTGAGTCCGCTGCTGCTTCAATGACGAAACTAGAGGAGGTTATATAGTGTGTCCCAAGACGGTGCGTAACTCGATAGGCTGACGCACACACTGGTGGAACCATGGCAATCTGCTACACTTTGATGATGGCTGAACAGCTGCGGATCAACGGTCGTTTGGAAGCGGTCACTTGATACACTTACCTTGGCTCAATTCGATCCCACAATAGTGCGGGAGGGGTACCTCAGACGGGACACCGACCAGAGCGGCGACCTGACAGCTACGAGGCGATAGCTGACTTCGTTGGAAATCTATCAGTTTCGGGATATGACAGCGATACTTGGGACAGCCTTCCATTCATCGTCGCATGTATATTGAATGTTGTCGTGGTCAGTCCAGGAAACGAGGGTCTGACGAGTTGGATACGCCAATTTCAATAGGAGAGCATCTAGGCTGTCTCCCCTCTTTAGCACCCCTAGTTGTTTGCGTCGTGACATATAGCTCTCGAAGTTCGAGGACCTGACATGCTTTCCGAACGTGAGTGAGAAAATCGTGTCGTGCGCTAGTCAGAACTCCCTGACGCAGCGGAAGTTGCAGCCTGAGATTAGATCAACAAGCCTAGCCGGATCAGTGAGGTCTCCTAAACTATCGGAGGTTCGTTGAACAGCGTCCATCCTTAACGACGTCAGCACCCAACCGGCTAACCGGGAGTAGAGCGAGGCCGGGGATGCTATATCCCCCACCCGTCAGAGTTACATCCACCGTGTTGTCCGGGTTGCACCTATGAAGGCCGTGCGGGGGTCTGTCTGGTCGATAGGATATTTGGTGGCTGTTGGTGTCGTCTTTCTCATGGGCATACCGCATCTTCTGTGCTGTCGTTTCACTTGCGTTCCCACTGGATGAAGAGCCGACTCTGTTTTGCAGGGAGCACCGTAGAGCGTGTTCCTTGGCTCAGTGCCAGCTTCGGCCGATAGTTCCCACAGGCACGTTACCCAGTACTGTGGTGTTTTGCGATCTATCACCAGCTCATAGGACTGAGCGTATCAGATGACTACCTTCCCCTCGTTTCCTCAAGACGCGTGCAACAAGTTTTTGGTGGAGAGCCTTATGGCCCCTAGCCTTCCCGCCTCTAACAAGTTTCTGCGTCGATGCTGAAGTGTACGATGGATGCAGCAAGGAGAACCGTGCCGCAAATCACGCTCGTGAGCAGTGCCATTTTGGGCAGAGCAGGCCTCGTACACACCTCAGTGCATAGGTAAGGAGTTCGAACGTGGGAACTCCCAGCACCAATAATCCTCAAGTTGGGGAGTAAAAACGACGAGGGGGCTCTACGGATTCCTACTTCAACCGGATCGACCATTGAATTCAAAAATGATGATTTCTCGCGCAGAATCTCGGGTTACGACTTACAGCAAGTTACTTCCCATCGCAGGTTAAAAGGACCCATAACCCTACCTTTGGGGCCACTAGTACGACGACCCGCTCGCGAGGTGATGATCGGTCCGAACTTGACAGAGTTGGTGCTGTGATCGAGTAGCATTACACCGACTAGCATATAATGATAAGCAGAGCTATTTAGTGTACGTAGTAAGATCCACAGGTGAAGCGTCCGCTTGCAAGTATAACGCTGTCCAAATTGGTATCGGAAAACACATGTAACAAAAAATAATGGGGCAGTACTCAATGTCGTTGGCCAAACAGAAGGTAATTGACCGTGAACCCGTCCTATATAATCTGAGTTCGCCGTCAGTAATACTGGTTGAATCCTGAACGTGGGCGGTGATTGTAGGGTAGTCTCTGCGGCAGAAGCGCATTGAATGGCTGTTCGAACTGTTCGAGCAACTCCCACGTAGCGTCGGCCTCGTTTTCAGCCCATTTGGGAAGCCAGGGACGAAGGAGAGGAGATGTCGAGGGGTCCCGGTCCTCCTCCAGACAGATCGGCAGTGTGACCACTAGGGGCATCAAGGGCGCGGTGTGAACCTCATGTGTGGCCGAGGGATCCGGTAGCAGCTTGACTTCTGTGACGCGGTAGGCAATGGAAGATAATTTAAGCCTACGGTGGATGAAGTGGGGGTGTGGTAGCTTCGCAAGGGTGCTGTACAATTTCCGTGCACCCCCAGGATGGAGTCCATGGCGTCTGGCAGGGTCTCCTTCCTCCGAACGGGTTCACCAGTCCCGGGTCCAACCTCCACGGCATTCCATCCAAATCTTCATGATCACCATCATTATGATAAGGATAAGTTACCCACACGCCCCGCCACCGTGGCGTCGTCCTCCGTCTATACGCGTCGACCGTTGATCCATAGTTGGCTTCCCCGAGAGCGGGAGATACGCTTTACTTCCACACGCGTGAGGTGCATCTGGAAGAACGCATAGATACCGGCGGGAAGGTCACGAACGGTGACACTTCTTCCTCCCAATCGCTCAATGACGATCGGGTCCCATAGTTGGCCGATAACGCCAATTTGATCACACGATACGACGATTCTGTCTGACGCAGGGTACGTCACGAGCTCGCGGTCAATTCTCGTACCCGTGCTCGCATCCCTTTTCGCGGACGACATGAAGCCCTATACAGTCTTGATCGTGCGCCATCCATGGGCATAGATGATGCACGTTCGAGACCGACACTACCTGGACAGAAGTATTTGAGGTGCCACACCAGAACTCCGGTCACCTTGTGGGCCTCTTCGAGCATAGCGGGATCTGCTTTGTGGTTTTTCGCTTCAGAATGTCGAACAGAGTCCTTGAACCCAGGGGTGTCAACAAACACATATTCACAGTGATCATATAGCCTTACCGCATGTTCCCTGATGTCCCGTGTACGCGATCCAACGCCATGCGGTGCCCTTGCGCCTTCAGGTTCTGCAAGGTTGTCGATAAACTGTTCGCACATCAGCTAGTGACCTGGAATCGAAGATTTGTTGACATACATTGCTTCGCCCAGATCCCGTAGATCCCATGATTCTAGGATAGAATGAAGCTGTGAACGACGAATAACGTTCATAGAAAGAAACAGAAAACATGCAACACAATTGTGGGTTGGGAACCATTCTGTGCGCCTGGATGGGACTTCAGCGGGACAGATTTAAATCATCCTGGAGAAATGGACATGTGTGTGCACTGGTCTGCGTGTCGCCAGGAATGTTCAAACCCATGCCCTCCGACTGTCCGGCACTTAGTGTTGTTGTGGTAGTCACTACCTGCCAAACGTGTTGTTGTGCGTCCATGGTCCACGATGGACACACCAAGGACCTCGTGTGATGTTCTTTTGTTCTCCTGATCTGAGTTAGCCGTAGATTTAGTCGACTTCCACATACCTTCAGTCAATCAAGGAGAGATGGCTTGTTCTATCGCTTCCATCGCCAGAAAACTTAGCACACTGCTAAGAAGTAATGAAGACAAGGCGGGTGCGCAACGTGCCAGCTGGTGCTGTGCAGTGCCAAGTCTGATCCCAGACCAGGTGAATTTTGCATTTGTTTGCGCACTCTCACTAACAGAGAAATAGCCCGGCTCTTTTACTACACAGTGTGAGTGGCGTGCTGCCATATCCTTGGTTCCGTGGTGTTTGGGTCCTGTGCTCACACCTGGTGCTCGTCGTGGAAACGAGAGCCGCACGATTTCTGACAAGTCGACGAGCGACTAGTGCAAATTTACCAGGCTAGCTCGAACGACCTACTGGCTTTTGCGTCCTGAACACGCTCGCTCATCTTGGACGAGTCATACTTAATCGAGACGTGCATTGCGTCGATGAAATGGAACGGACGGTCAGGGTCAAGACTCAAGCCCAATCCTCCTACCGTTTTGTGTATGCCTAACGATACGCTGTTTCATTCGGACAGACTCTGCATGGTACTCGTGTCCCCCAGCGAGCAGGCGCTGAAGTCGAATCTGCGCAGTCGTCGTGACATGCCTCCCAAGTTCATATTGAATGCCGGTAGGCTTGGACAATAAACGACATGGACTAAGCTTTCCTCCTTACAGTAAGGTCTAATTAGATACTGCCTTAGTACACTAAATCAGAAGCCACCTACTACGCAGTCAGTCTACATTCCTGTTCGTCCAATCGGTAAGTGTTAAGACCGCTGGGTTTGCACACTGACCAACTCCGAATGTCTGACACTTTTGACACTGGTACGCACGCCACTTCAAACACCCTAAATCTTCGTTCCCGTTCGTATTATTGGGGTTGATCCTGCTGGACTCATGTACGCCACCGTCCTCCCCGTCGCAGGTGTATTCAGCATCGTCCTGGGTTCCTCATGTCTCCTTCCCAGGTAAAGCACCTGTTTGCGCACTCCAGCGGAAGTAAGAGTCGCTCCCTACCGCGTTCTCTCGTAACACGTGCGATCGACGAAGTCGATGGGGAGTCCTCGTCCGGGGTCGTCAACGGCGCTTCAATTACTTTGGCCGACACGACTGACTGCAAGGCATACGAGAATGATCGTTGCACACCACCGCCAAGAAGTAGATGGAACCTGAACACCTTGCTGGACAGGCTCCGCTTACACCCCAACGCCCATCGAGATGACACCGCTGTCGGTTTCGACGATGAAGCGATTGAGGAAATTTCGCCCTTGACGTCGTCGATCAAAGAAGTTGCGATTAGCCAAGACGATATCGTCATTGCGTGCGTCAGCATAGCTCACCTACTAGATTCCAGATCTTAGTAGTCAATGGTAGTCTCATGGGCCCTACTGGCTCGGGGAAGACGACGGTGAGCGCTCCCGTCATCTTTAGAGATTCTCCTGAATCGATGTACCCAGTTTATTGACCACGCAGTTGGAAATCCCGATGCTGGTCGCGGGTTGACTTCCTTTACAAAGGAAGTACGCACCGTCCGATGTCCCCACTTTGATGGTGTTCGCAACATCGTTTTGGTTGATACGCCAGGATGCAATAATTCATTCATGACAGATTACCAGGTTCTCGCGGAAATTGCATGGTGGTTGATTACAGTGTAAGCAGCTTTCTTGGCTTCAAGAGGTTCCAATTCTGAGGGCGTTGTAGCTTGGAAAAGGACATCAAATTGCACGACATCTTGTATTTTCATCCGATTTCAGTCTACAGAACCAGGGAAACAGCAGCAAGGAACTATAATACTTTCAAGGAGCTGTGGGGGTAAGACTACTGCAAGAATGTCATCCTCGTTACCACGATGTGGGATCGAGCATTGGAAGAGGTTGGCTCAGGACCTACAGTCTGACTTTTGGCGGGAAATGATCAGTTTGGGATCAACCACTCAACCCTTCACAGGGACTACAGAATCAGCTTGGAATATCTTTAATTCCCTCAGGCAGCCGAGCGCTGGCCACTTCAAATCCAACGCGAAATGGTAGATGATTGCCTACCACTTCAGCTAACAGCTGCAGGGAGAGCCATTACAGACAGGTTTCTCAGCCTCGTGTCCGATTTGAAACATTTAAGAAAGGGTCCGAAGAGAAGTTCTCGAACTACGCGTATCACTATCGCCCTCACCGACGATACTACCGCTACCCAGTCGGCTGTTTGGCCTTAGCGGTTCCGGAAATTGCAGTGTGGAAGGTTACCGGAGTGCATTGGCCCACGTAATATGTGCTTTGCGAGCCGCCACCGGCGGGCCGGAACTCGTCATCTGAACTACATCAGGGATGCGATCGGCGTATGTCTTGACGTTGCTCTGTCCGTTGTGGTAAGTGTGTGACGGCGTGACGTTTAAAAAGATTTGATTGCAATTTCACTGCAGCCCACGACGGGAACACATCACGCATTCTTCCAACTTGTAGAAATCGCTACGCTACTCATCAACGTGGTAGTTGAATATGTGAAACAGGTGACACAGGAGTGTATGTCCGTGGATATTAGGATAACAATCAGCGAGTTTGCAAAGTAAGAAGATGACACATATCCCATCCATAAATTGAGTAGCTGTGCCAGGGAAATGAAAGACGTGCAAGAAATCATGGAACACCTTGCTCGAAGGAAATCCGAAGCACGACGTGTCCTTCGATCGACAGATGTTCGTGTTATCTCTTCCTGTGTAAGTTCGATGCGGGCTGTATGTGATACCCTTCGGGTACGTGCGAAGGCTTATCCATTTACTCATACTCGACGACTTCGCAGTCGACATCCTCCGTGAACCACGATTTCGGTAGCACGAATGACGGCTTTGAGGCCTTGAAGCGAGGCTTGGATATTGTTAGTATTTTCTGCCCGTTTGCGCCTCGCAATCGCGTCGTTTTGTGACCTTCGATCAGGAGAATTGTACTTGTGTCATTTCCACAGAGCCAGAACAAACTTTCGCACCTTGAATGCCATACTGTAAGCGGTGTGCGTATGCCGTATCCCTTGTTCCTTTGCGTTTACTGTTTGTGCGTATTCGTTATTCGCACGTATGACGTTCATACACACGGAGTACTGACTGTGGTTCATCTAAGACGGTGACAGACACGAGCTAATGTTTGTTTTTCGTCCCTCATTGCGTTGGTCAAAATCCTTCTGGGCCCCGTTCCCTCTTGCCCACCATGCATGTGTGTTTTGGTTAAGTGCTCATCTTTTGTAGATCGTGGCTCCATAGCCACTGCATCCAATAAGTTGCTTGCTTCGATCCTGGGATGTAAAATAAATACATTTCAAGCATGCATTCGGATCTTATTCAGCTTGATCCACATTACCTGTACTACATAGTCTCAAGGAACGTCCTAGACGAGCTGCCGGCCACAACGCGTACGGCTGCGACGGCAGTGCAACATCTGATGAGGTAGAGGTCCTGTGCTCACACACAGCAGATGCTCGTCGCGGAAATGAGAGGCGCACGATTTCCGACAAGTCGACAAGTGACTACATAGTGAAAATTTACCAGGCTAGCTCGAAGCCTCGAACGACTCACTGGCCTGAACACGCTTGCGCATCTTGGACGAGTCTTACTTAATCCAAACCTGCATTTGCGTCCACCTGATTTCGATCCGTCTCGGTACCATAGTCGCGCATGAAGCAGGCATCATTAGCGGCTGTCAGGCCGTCTCTGCCGTGCTTGCACTTGAATGTCCTGGAGTTCCTCCTCAGTGATAAGACCAACACTGGGAGTGGACTTGTCCGCTTGGAGTTGCGGAATCATGCACTTCTCTCCGATGACGACGATGATGGAGTAGGTAGCAGCGGCAAAGCACCCCCAAAGACTTAGACTTCCCCATTTACTAGTGGATAGCTGGCACGGTGTTGAAAACTCGACACGGTTGACTGGCACGATCAGGTAACGACGATCCACGATTGGATAAGAAAACAGCTCGCTGTCCTAACTTGACAGATGGTTGCTGCGATTGAGCCAAAGGGGTGGTGATTGACCATGAACCCGTCCTATATGATCGCCAGGGATAGGATTTCGCTGTCGGCAATATTGGCCAAATCCTGAATGCAAGCGGTGACCGCACGGTCACTTCCGACCCGCCTGTACTGATTATGGGGTAGTCTCTGCAGCAGAAGTGCATTGAATGGCTGTTCGAGCTGCTCGAGCAACTCCCACGTAGCGTCGGCCTCGTTTTCGGCCCGTTTGGGAAGCCAGGGACGACGGAGAATATATGTCGAGGATTCCTCCTCCAGACAGATCGGCAGTGTGATCACCACAGGTATCAAGGGCTTGTCTTCCGTGACACGATAGGCAATGGAGGATACTTTAAGCCTACGGTGGACGAAGTGGGGGCGTTATGGCTTTGCACGGGCCCCGTACAATTTCCGCGCACCCTCGAGGTGGAGGCTATTGCGTCCGGCATGGTCTCCTGGTTTTGAATGAGTTCACCAGTCCCAAGTTCAACGTTCAACCTCCACGGCGTCCCTTCCAAATTATCATGATCACCATCATTATGATAAGGATAAGTCACCCACACGCCCACCACCACCTCCCCTCCCCAAGACAATCCACCCTCCTCATCCCCTCCCTCTACTCCCAATCCCTCAATGCCCCAACTCTCTCCGTGTCGTCCGCCGTCTATACGCATCCACCGTTGATTAGTAGTTGTCTTGCCCGAGAACGAGATGCGATCCACTTCCGCACGCGTGACCCACGTCTGAAAGAATGCGTATATGCCCGCGAGAAGGTTACGGACCGTGACACTTCTCTCACCCGGTCGTAGCGCTCACCGTGGTCTTCCCAGAGCCAGTAGGGCCCATGGCACTACCGTCGACTACCGAGATCTGGGATGTAGTCGGTGAGCTACACTGACGCACGCGATGACAATATCGCCATTTCTAATCGGAACTTCGTCGACCAGCGATGTCGAGAGCGAAATTTCCCTAATCGCTTCGCGGTCGAAACCGACAGCGGTGTCATCTCGATGGGCGTTGGGGTGTAAACGAAGCCCACCCAGCAAGGCGTTGAAGTTCCATTTACTTATTGGCGGTGGTGTGCGACGATCATTCTCGCATTCCTCGCAGTCAGTCGTGTTGCCCGAAGTACTTGAAGCGCCGTTGACGACTCTGAATGAAGAAGACTCCCCATTGACTTCGTCGATCGCACGTGTTACAAGAGAACGCGATAGGGAGCGACTCTTACTCCCACTGGAGTGCGCAAATAGATACTTTACCTGGGAAAGAGACATGAGGAACCCAGGAGGATGCTGAATACACCGCGACGGGGAGGGCGGTGGCGCACATGAGTCCAGCAGGATCAACCCCAATAATACGAACGGGAACGAAGATTTAGAGTGTTTGAAGTGGCGT
The DNA here is from genome assembly GCA_024613185.1 of Pisolithus microcarpus. Classification (NCBI taxonomy): domain Eukaryota; kingdom Fungi; phylum Basidiomycota; class Agaricomycetes; order Boletales; family Pisolithaceae; genus Pisolithus; species Pisolithus microcarpus. The sequence continues at coordinate 299,684 of JANFAI010000002.1, read as the reverse complement.
GCGTGCCAGTGTCAAAAGTACCAGACATTTGGAGTTAGTCAGTGTGCAAACCCGGCGGTCTTAAAACTTACCGATTGGACGAACAGGAATGTACAGTGACTGCGTAGTGGGTGGTTTCTGATTTAGTATACTAAGGCAGCATCTAGTTAGACCTTACTGTAAGGAGGAAAGCCTAGTCGACGTTGCTTATTGTCCAAGCCTACAGGGGTTCAATATGAACTTGGGAATACATGTCACGACAACTGCGCGGACTCGACTTCAGCACCTGCTCGCTGGGGGACACAAGTACCGTGCAGTGTCTGTCCGAACGAAACAGCGTATCGTTAGGCATACACAAAACGGTAGGAGGAATGGGCTTGACCCTGGCCGTCCGTTCCATTTCATCGACGCAATGCACGTCTCGATTGAGTATGACTTGTCCAAGATGAGTGAGCGTGTTCAGGATGCAAAGCCACCAAGTCGTTAGAGCTAGCGCGCTTGGTAAATTTGCACTAGTCACTCGTCGACTTGTTAGAAATAGTGCGGCTCTCGTTTCCACGACGAGCACCAGGTAGGCCCAAGGGCATAGGAGCTAAGCGCCGCGGAACCAAGGATATGGCACACGCACACCACTTACACTAGTAAAAGAGTAAAAGAGCCAGGCTATTTCTCTGTTAGCTGAGTGAGAGTGCGCATTTAAAACTGATGCAAGACCGACTTTACGTAGCACTGCACAGCATTTGGCACGTCACACAAGGCCCTTGGTGTAGTGTGTCCATAGTAATGCATAATGGACCAAGGACGCACCGTGACAACAACACTAAGTGCCGGACAGTCGGAGGACATGGGTTTGAACATTCCTGGCGACATGCAGACCAGTGCACACACGTGTCCATTTCTCCAGGATGATTTAAATCCGTCCCCGCTGAAGACCCTTCCAGGCGCACAGAATGGTTCCCAACCCGCAATTGTGTTGCATGTTTTCTGCTTCTCTCTACGAACGTTATTCATCATTCACAGCTTCACTCTATCCTGGAATCATGGGATCGACGGGATCTGGGCGAGGCAATGTATGTCAATGAATCTTTGAATCCGGGTCACCAGCTGATATGCGAACAGTTTATCGACAAAATTGCAGAACTTGAAGGCGCAAAGGCACCGCATGGCGTTGGGTCGCATACACAGGACATCAGGGAACACGAGGTAAAGCTATATGATCACTGCGAATATGTGTTTGTGGACATACCTGGGTTCAAGGACTCTGTTCGACCGCCCATCCAAGTACTCCACATGGTCGCCGACTGGTTAGGGAGGAAGTGAGTGGATGCGTACCAAGTTATGACATCTCAGAGGCTAATCAATAGAGACGGCAGTGTGGAGCTTCAACAGGCTATAGAGTCGATCTGTTCGTGGTATCATCGGTCTGCCTTGACAAATGCTTACCTCTTTGATTTCTCCGGCATTGCTGCACTAGCCAACGGTGTTTGGTTCAGTCGGGGATGGACTTTTCAGGAGTTGCTTGCACCGCCGACATCGGTGTTCTGTATGCAGGATTGGTTGTTCGCATTGCACTCTCAAGCGAAAAGGCAAAGAGCAGATCCCGCTATGCTCGCAGAGGTCCAAAAGGCATCTGGTGTCCCGGTGCGGCACCCCAAACACTTCTGTCCAGGTAGTGCCGGTCTCGATCGTGCGTTATCCATGCCCATGGATGACGCACGATCAAGACTGTATTGGGCTTCGTGTAGGAGCCTGGGTCAGGGTGGCTGCAAGGACCTGCACCGCCACCGCTCTTCGGCGCCAGCGACAAATGCGGCATCGGCATCAGGAGCCTCCACCCGCACCTGCACCCCCGCCCAACGTGCAATCTACCCCGTCGGATGCCCGTGCCTGCGTCGTCAGTGCCGGGACGTTCCCCGCCGCCGCCTCACCACCCATATGCAGCAGCAGCCCATTCATCGGGTCAGATTGGCAGCCCTCTTGAGGGGCGGGCACACCAGTTGGGTCCGGTCAGTTGGATTCTCCTCTGATGGCAAGGGGTGTTGGCCATTCTATGAGATATGTTATTCTTTGTGGCCTCCGTTCCATACACCCGGTGCAGGTAGCATCCCGCAATGGAGCCCTGGCACTTGGCCACCGATGCTGTGCCCCACGGACGTGCCCGTACGACTAGCTCCATGGCTCATTCCCAATCCCATCAATCCATATGTGCCACAGCTAAAATGGGACATGAGCAGGCATCCGTCGACGGCACGTGTCACGGGTGCACACGTCACCATACCTCTAGACTCGGCAGGAGGTGGGGACCCTGGGGTGGCGGTGGTGGGAGCACTGGCACGAGAATAGACAACGAGCCGGTGACGTTTCCTGTGTCTGACAGGATCATCGTATCCTGTGACCAAATTGGCATTATTGGCCAACTATGGGGCCCGATTGTCATCTATGCTCCTGTCGCCGCGCCGAGCCCTGACTTGTCTTCGATCACATCCTGTACATCCTCGTCTTCCCCCTCCGCTGAGCCCTTCCCGGTCGATGGTCACGCCGACGACATTAGCTCCAGCGACGAGTCCAGCTCGGGAGTCAGAGTCAGACGCCGAACCCCTCTCTCTGACTTTTGATTTCGACTACACCACTTACGATCAATCGCCGTGTATACCCTTACTTTTGTGAGTAGTTCGTCTGTCGTGGGATCTCAATAACATATGACCGTTCCACGTTCCACAGCCAATCGGATGACTTGACGAGCACTACAGACTCACCGTACTTGCCCCCGGTCGATTTCCCCCAGCCCACCTCAGTTTCGCTTCCGGGATACTACCATCCCGCGCAACCGACTCTGTTCCATGGATCTTCCGATTCCCCACTTCTCCTTCCTCCGACTTCGCCGGTTGTGGGCTCCCGCACTGTGTTCAACGGACGTAACGCGTCAACTAACCAGGCTGACGGACGGGACGATCTAGAAGAACAAACCAATGAAGAGAGTGACGATGATGACGACGAATATCTCCCGTCTCCCACATTTAATTCTAGGAAGCGGCATCGAGCGACTCGGACCCGCGCAACTACTACAACGATCTCTGGTGCCCCTCCCCCACTCGCAGAAAGCGTTGAGACTATCTCTCGTCTGGCGAAACGTTCTCATGGTTCCCCTTCCTCCCGAAATGTACAAGCTGTCCCCGGAACGGTCTCTTCAGTCCCGAGGAGCAACCCCTGGGCGTGTCCCTACTGCAATTGGGTCCAACGCAACCACCGGACGCCTGATCTCAAACGCCACATCCGGACTCACACTCGCTTTGAGCGTCCAGCCCTATGGGTCTGCTGTGGTGTGCCCCTGAGAGACGCTGAGTGGTACACCCTTCCGGAAGGCGCCGAGCCATACAATTGGAAGGGGAAGGTGATGATCGGTGGATGTGAGAATTCAGCAGACGCGATGCTCTCAAATGCCACCTCGACAATGATCATATCATATGTATTGGTGAACTGCACGCTGTTGCCACCTCTTACGACTAGCAGCTCATACGCGCGGGTTTATCAATAATCGCCACGCTAATGACGTTATGGTGAGTGGCAGCTACGTCGGGGAATTATTGGCAAGATGCTAATGATTGACCCATCCTCATGTAGGTGTAATTTTTTTTGTTTGAAGATACGCATCTGTAACCGCTCACATGTTACCGGTTACCTCCCAAGTTTGATGGGTCCGCGGATGCGTACTCGCAATCACATACCTGTCACTCACAAGCACGCACGCCATCTGAATGATATTACAGTAGAATTTGGGCCATCATAAAAGCACCTAGGCATCCGCGGTGATTGTCGACTCTTCCCCGCTTTCATTAATTCCTCGGTCAAACGTCAAAGGCCCTCTGAAGAAATATTTTCGTTAAGTAGACATTATCTGTGACGTCCATAGCTGCACAACACCCGCTCGGGTCCGCACACCTGAAGCCAGGTTGACCATGCGCTAACAACAAAACCTCGGGACTGCTTCCTTACCTGCCAACTGAACGTTCCGTCATAACCGTAGGATACACCTGGCAAGGAAGCACCTGTGATGCGACGAGCTGCGCAGACAACTTACAGACCCCTCACCTCTAGAAGTTCTCCTAAAACACCGTATCTAGTTTATCGACCGCGCAGTCGGAAATCCCGATGCGGGTTACGGGTCGACTTCCTTTACAAAGGAAGTGCGCCCCGTCTGATATCCCCACTTTGATGGTGTTCGCAACATCGTCTTGGCTGATACGCCGGGATGCAATGATTCGATGTCAGATTTCGAGGTTGTTGGTGAAATTGCACTGTGGTTGACTGCAGTGCAAGTACCTTGTTGACTTCAAAGGCTCTAATTCTGACATTGTTTAGCTACGACAAGAACATCGAATTGAACGGCATGCTGTATTTTCATCCGATTTCAGACGACATAATTAGAAAAACGGTGTCATCATACCAGCCTGGTGACACCATGGGAAGCCTTTCTGGCGCACGAGCCGAGCTAGCTCACCCACAATGCAGGGAAGTACAGCTTCTCCAGGAACTCTCGGACGTCCGAAAAGCTCTAGCAGCACAGGGAGTCGTGTTGGATGAGCTTGTCAAAGCGAGTGCCGTACCATATATGGATCGCCTTCCAAACGAGTTGCTTGCAGAGATATTCCTCCTCATCAGGGATGAGCGGAGAAGTCTTGTCAGTGTTTCACGCCGTTGGAGAGCCGTCATCTTCGACACTGGTAGGATGTGGAGCGAGATCGATTTGCAATACGACTTCCTCACGATGCGAAAGTTGTACTTGGAGAGAAGTCGTCAGGCCCCTCTTACCCTCACCATCGATTATATCCAACCAGAACTGGACGTTTTCCTCCCTCACGCAAACCGTTGGCACACTCTCCATGTCCTCGGTTCTACTTGGGTGACCCTTAGCATAATCTCCGAGATAATACTCCCTTCTCTGCGGCATCTTGTCATACATGGAGTGGGCTTCAGTCTTGATGAAATGCCGACAATGCGTTCATGGGTCCCTGCCCTCAAGCATCTAGAATTGATCCACTGGGAGCCACCTTCACCGTATAGGCCCCTTTGTCAAATTCTCCCTGCCGAATCATTAGAAGAACTGTCGATCAAGAGCCACCATGACTGGAAACTCGAGAAGGATAGCGTGCATCTTCCTTCGCTCCGGCGCCTCGCACTCAATCTGAGGGATCCTATACCGTTCTTGGAAGCTATCGTAGCTCCGAAGCTCGCATCCTTCTGCTTTACCCCAGATGATCAGGAAGAACCTATCTCGGAAACATTTGCTGGAACTAGGATGAAATTCAACAACGTCTCTCACCTTACTTGATCTCCCGGACGCGAGGTCGATGAGCAAACTTTGGGTTTGTTCAAGCTCCTCTGTCAAGTATTCTGTGGCATTCGTCACGCAGACATTCACGTGGACTACGTGCAGACGCTGTTCCCCCATAACAGCCAAGGTGCCATTGACCACTGGACATGCATCGAAATACAAAACATCATTCTCGGTTCATCCCAACCGTTCCGGGATCTAATATATTGGTTCGAGAAGCGAACGCGCTTCGGACAAAGAAAACTGCATCTCAAACTCATGGGGGAACCTGCTATGGACAAACTGGTGACGCTTAACACTTCTGACATCCTCTTCCAGAGATTGCAAGAATGCTGTGCATCAGTGGTATTGGATGGTATTCCGGTGTCCCCCCAACTGTGTCTCCCTCCGTCGGCAGGTTCTCTATTGCCGGTGAGCAGGTCACTTTGCATATTGGGGCGGTGGGGTTAAGATGTTAGAATCATAGAGTTCGCCAACTTACACGGCCTTAAATGTCTAACCTGGCATTCCCACAGGGTACAAGTGGCACATGCATAGATCCTTTCGTTACTGTGCCGATAACCACCAGTCAGAGTTCCTGTGACATTGTACTTCGAGCTCTAAGCGGCGTGGTCGCAAAGCTGTGAGATGCAGCGGGACATTCACTCACGCACCGTGGCTCTTCGACCTGACTGAGGACAGCGTAACCGTGCTCAGTGAAACAGGTGAAAGAGACGCGTATTTCCGCAGATTTCAAGACAGCAATCAGCGAGTTTTCAAAGTAAGAAGACGTATCACATCCATAATTTGAATATCCGTGCCAGGGAAAATGAAAGCCGTGCAAAAAATCATCCGAGGTCCAGCTCAAAGGACTCCGGAAGCTCGGCGTGTCCTTCGATCGACAGATGTTCGTATTATCTCTTCCCGTGCAAGTTCAATGCGGGCTATATGTGATGCCTTTCGGGCGCGGATCGAAGCAAGCAATTTGTTGGACGCAGTGGCTACGGAGCCATGATCTACAAAAGATGAGCACTTAACCAAATTACACATGCACGAGGGAACGGGGTCCAGAAAGATTTTGGCCAGCGCAATGGGGGACGAAAAACGAACATTAGCTCAGGTCTGTCCACGCCTTGTAAGAACCACAATCATTACTTCATGTGTATGAACCTCATAGTACGTGCGAATAACGAATATGCACAAACAGTAAATGCCAAGGAACCAGGAAGGTGGCACACGCGACACTTACAATATAGCATTCAATGTGAGAGCGACTGCTCTGGCTCTATGGAAATGTCACAACTGCAATTCTCCTAATCGAGGGTCATGAGATGACATGATTGCGAGTCGGGGTGCTCGCTGATGCGTTCATGGTATGGAGGGAAATGGAACCAATCGGGCGACACCGGGGGCTCCGCCGCGGGGAGAAAGCTTTGCGTAGAAGTGTCCACAGGACGAGCATTAGTAGCACTGTGGACGCGTGGGGGGGGGGGGGGGGGGGGGGTTGTGGGAGAAGGTATATGTGTGCGTGAGTATGCAGAGACGAACAGGGGACGAGACGGTGGACATTGCAGAAGCTTGGCGTAATATGCCGTCAGTTGCACTGGGCCGCGAGGCCAGCGTCGCAGACGCTGATTTGGATGTGTGGGTTCGGATGTCAGGGCTTCCTGTCGTCCTCGAATCACGCGTATATTTGGTTGCGACCCTTTGCGTTCCGAGTCAGAAGGATGACTGTGTGGATCAGTGTCTTCTTGTTCCGGCACAGTCTGGAAAAAGGTCACTAAAGGAAGACTAACATGTCGTGAAGGACGCGCACTTTCAACTCCGACCCGCTCCCCTCCCTCGAACTACTCTGAGGATCAGCGTCCTCTCGCTCTTCCCCTACCTCCTTCCGGAGCTCCCATCCCCTTTCGAGGATGACAGGAAGCCCTATGCAGTCTTGATCGTGCGTCATCCATGGGCATAGATGAAGCACGTTCGAGACCGACACTGCCTGGGCGGGAGCGTTCGAGGTGCCACACCGGAACTCCAGTCACCTTTTGGGCCTCTTCGAGCATAGCGGGATCTGCTCTGTGCCTTTTCGCTTCAGCACGTCGAACGGAGTCCTTGAACCCAGGGGTGTCAACAAACACATATTCGCAGTGATCATATAGCTTTACCGCGAGTTCCCTGGTGTCCCGTGTATGCGACCCAACGCCATGGGGTGCCTGCGCGCCTTCAGGTTCTGCAAGCCTGTCGATAAACTGTTCGCATATCAGTTAATGACCTGGATTCAACGATTCGTTGACATACATTGCTTCGCCCAGACCCCGTGGATCCCATGATTCTAGGATAGAGTGAAGTTGTGAACGACGAATAACGTTCATAGAGAGAAACAGAAAATATGCAACACAATTGCGGGTTGGGAACCATTCTGTGCGCCTGGAAGGGTCTTCAACGGGGACGGATTTATATCATCCTGAAGAAATGGACACGTGTGTGCACTGGTCTGCACGTCCCCAGGAATGTTCAAACCCGTGCCCTCCGACTATCCGGTACTTAGTGTTGTTGTGCGTCCATAGTCCATGATGAACACGCCAAGGACCTCGTGTGACGTTCTTTTGTTCTCCTGATCTGAGTTAGACGTAGGATCCAGTCGTCTTGCAGATACCTTGAGTCAATTAAGGAGAAACGGCTTGTTCTATCGCTTCCATCGCCAGAAAACTTAGCACACTGCTAAGAAGTATTGAAGACAAGGCGGGCGGCCACTGTGGCACGCTAGCATGTGGAGAATCGATCCAGGTGCAGGTAGACTTTGCGTCTGTTTGCGTCTCACCACAGCCAACAGAGAAATAGCCCAGTGGCTCTTTTACTAGTGGAAGCGGCGGGCGTGTGCCATATCAGTTGGTTCCGTGGTGTTTAGACAAGTCGACAACCGACTAGTGCAAAATTTACCAGGCTACAGTAGCTCGAACGACTTGGCGGCTTTGCATCCTGAACAAGCTGGCTCAAGCGCTCATCTTGGACAAGTCATACTTAATCGAGACGTGCATTGCGTCGATGAAATGGAACGGACGGTCAGGGTCAAGACTCAAGCCCATTCCTCCCACCGTTTCATGTATGCCTAACCATATGTTGCTTCATTCGGACAGACACGGTGCCTGTGTCCCCCAGCGAGCAGGTGCTGAAGTCGAATCTGCGCAGTTGTGGTGACATGTATTCCCAACCTCATATTGAACGCCGGTAGGCTTGGACAATAAGCAACGTGCACTAAGCTTTCCTCCTTACGGTAAGGTCTAACTGGATACCACCTTAGTCGAAGCCACTTACCACACAGTCACTGTACGTTCCTGTTCGTCCAATCGGTAAGTACTAAGACTGCCGGGTTTGCGTGCATTGACTAACCAACTCCAAATGTCTGATACTTTTGACACTGGTGCCCTTGCCACTTCGGACACCCGAAACCTTCGTGCTTGTTATTGGGGTTGATCCTGCTGGACTTATGTATGCCACCGCCGTCCCCGTCACAAAGGAAGTGTGGCCCATCCGATATTCCCACCCTGGTGTTCGCGACATAGTTTTGGTTGATACGCCAGGATGCAATGATTCTATGACAGATTTTCAAGGAAAAGATTACTTCAAGAATGTCACCTTCGTTACCACGATGTGGGATCAAGTATCGGAAGAGGTTGGCTGGGAACGCGAACAAGACCTACGGTCTGACTTCTGGCGCGAAATGATTAACCTCGGATCAACCACTCACCGTTTCGAAGGCACCACGGAATTGGCGTGGAAAATAATCAATTTCCTTTCTGTTTCAATTCACGGACGGCCAAGCGCTGCCCACTTCAACAGACAGCTGCAGGAGGAGCCATTATAAACAGGCTTTTCTTCCTCTCGTCCGGTTTGAAAAGGTCGAAAAGAGCACGAAGAGAAGACGTTTTGAGGTTGCGCATCCGACGAGGATCGCTATTACCCTCAGCGATGATCCCATTGCCAACCTGTCTACTGGGACAGAATTATTCGGCCTCAGCAGCTCCGGAAGCTGCAGTGCGGAAGGTTACCGGAGCTCTCTGGCCCAGGTAATAAGTGCTTTGCGTGCCACTACTAGCGTGCCAGAACTTCTCCATTTGCGATACATCAGGGATGCGATCACTGTATGTCTTGTCATTGCTCTGTCCATCGAGGTAAGTCTGTCGGCAGTGTGACAATTAAAAGATCTCGATTGCAATTCACTGCAGCCAATGACGGGAACGCATCGCGGACTCTTCCACGGTTTGGAAGTCGCTACGCTACTCATCAACATGGTAGTTGAACACTTCGACCTCGTCTCTATCGCCACTTTGCGCGTCGTCGTACCCATGATATGAGGTGTTGCCACTTGGTAAGAAGTTGGCAGGGTGAGAGCTCGTGTCAGGTCACGTGCACACCGAAGGAACGGCAGTAATCCACTGAATGAGATGAACCGTTTTAGGCCCTTGCCAATCCCAAGCTTGTGACTTTTTTTGACCTGGACGAGAACTGTAGGGACGCGATCGGAGTCCGTGACCTCTTCTTCACCTTCGCAACTTCAAGTACTGTACAATGTAGTATGATGCTTCCTTTGTGGGTGTTGAGGTTGAGATCCCTTGCGAGCCCGAGCTTGTATTTGTACGTAGAGTCACATTTTCCGGAATGAACTGACTTTATTTCGTTTTTCACCTTTTTATGTAACCCAACGTTGGGCCCTTTTGTCGAACGACCAACATTGAGTAAGTACTACAACGCTCATTGAGTCATTTCTATCACCTCACAGAATTTCAAGCCAACCAATCTTCAGGTACAATTCAATCCTTTGGACCCAGATCTTGCCTTGTTCATTCCGGTACTTTTTTTTTCATACCAGCCTGGTGGCACCATGGGAAGCCTTTCTGGCGCACGAGCCGAGCTAGCTCACCTACAACGCAGGGAACTGCAGCTTCTCCAGGAACTCTCGGACGTCCGAGAAGCTCTAGCAGCACAGAGAGTCGTGTTGGATGAGCTTGTCAAAGCGAGTGCCGTACCATACATGGATCGCCTTCCAAACGAGTTGCTTGCAGAGATATTCCTCCTCCTCAGGGATGAGCGGAAAAGTCTTGTCAGTGTTTCACGCCGTTGGAGAGCCGTCATCTTCGACACTGGTAGGATGTGGAGCGAGATCGATTTGCTATACGACTTCCCCACGATGCGAAAGTTGTACTTGGAGAGAAGTCGTCAAGCCCCTCTTACCCTCACCATCGATTATGTGGAACCAGAACTGGGCCTTTTCCTCCCTCACGCAAACCGTTGGCACACTCTCCATGTCCTCGGTTCTACTTGGATGACCCTCAGCATAATCTCCGAGATAATACTCCCTTCTCTGCGGCATCTTGTCATAGATGGAGGGGGTTCCAGTCTTGATGAAATGCCGATAATGCGTTCATGGGTTCCTGCCCTCAAGCATCTAGAATTGATCCACTGGGAGCCACCCTCACCGCGTAGGCCCCTTTGTCAAATTATCCCTGCCGAATCGTTAGAAGAACTGTCGATCAAGAGCCACCATGACTGGAAACTCGAGAAAGATAGCGTGCATCTTCCTTCGCTCCGGCGCCTCGCACTCAATCTGAGGGATCCTATACCATTCTTGGAAGCTATCGTAGCTCCGAAGCTCGCATCCTTTTGCTTTACCCCAGAATATCACGAAGGACCTATCTCGGAAACATTTGCTGGAACTAGGATGAAATTCAACAACGTCTCTCACCTTACTTTATCTCCCGGACGCGAGGTCGATGAGCAAACTTTGGGTTTGTTCAAGCTCCTCTGCCAAATATTCTGTGGCATTCGTCACGCAGACATTCACGTGGACTACGTGCAGACGCTGTTCCCCTATAACGGCCAAGGTGCCATTGACCACTGGACATGCATCGAAAGCTTGGAAATACAAAACATCATTCTCGGTTCATCCCAACCGTTCCGGGATCTAATATATTGGTTCGAGAAGCGAACGCGCTTCGGTCAAAGAAAACTGCATCTCAAACTCAAGGGGGAACCTGCTAGGGACAAACTGGTGACGCTTAACACTTCTGACATCCTCTTCCAGAGATTGCAGGAATACTGTGCATCAGTGGTATTGGATGGTATTCCGGTGTCCCCCCAATTGTTTCTCCCTACGTCGGCGGGTTCGCTATTGCCGGTGAGCAGGTCACTTTGTATATTGGGGCGGCGGGGTTAAGATGTTATAATCATAGAGTTCGCCAACTTACTCGGCCTTAAATGTCTAACCTGGCATTCCCACAGGGTACAAGTGGCACATGCATAGATCCTTTCGTTACTTTGCCGGTAACCAGCAGTCAGAGTTCCTGTGACATTGTACTTCGAGTTCTAAGCGGCGTGGTCGCAAAGCTATGAGATGCAGCGGGACATTCACTCGCGCACTGTGGCTCATCGACCTGACTGAGGACAGCGTAACCGTGCTCAGTGAAACAGGTGAAAGAGACGCGTATTTCCGCAGATTTCAAGACAGCAGTCAGCGAGTTTTCAAAGTAAGAAGATGTATCACACCCATAATTTGTATATCCGTGCCGGGGAAATGAAAGCCGTGCAAAAATCGTCCGAGGTCCAGCTCAAAGGACGCCGGAAGCTCGACGTGTCCTTCGATCGACAGATGTTCGTATTATCTTTTCCGTGCAAGTTCAATGCGGGCTATAGGTGATGCCCTTCGGGCGCGGGTCGAAGCAAGCAACTTGTTGGACGCAGTGGCTACGGAGCCATGATCTACAAAAGATGAGCACTTAACCAAATTACACATGCATGGGGTGGGCACAAGGGAACGGGGCCCAGAAAGATTTTGACCAGTGCAATGAGGGACGAAAAACGAACATTAGCTCAAGTCTGTCCACGTCTTGTAAGAACCACAATCATTACTCCATGTGTATGAACCTCATAGTACGTGCGAATGACGAATATGCACAAACAGTAAATGCCAAGGAACCAGGAAGGCGGCACACGCGCCGCTTACAATATGGCATTCAATGTGAGAGCGACTGCTCTGCCTCTACGGAAATGTCACAACTGCAATGCTCCTAATCGGGGGTCATGAGGTGACATGATTGCGAGTCGAGGTGCTCGCTGATGCGTTCATGGTGTGGAGGGTAATGGAACCAATCGGGCGACACCGGGGGCTCCGCCGCGGGGAGAAAGCTTTGCGTAGAAGTGTCCACAGGACGAGCGTTAGTAGCACTGTGAACACGTGGGGGGTTGTGGGAGATGGTAGGTGCGTGCGTGAGTATGCAGAGACGATACAGGGGACGAGACGGTGGACATTGCAGAAGCTTGGCGTAATATGCCGTCAGTTGCACTGGGCCGCGAGGCCAGCGTCGCAGACGCTGGTTTGGATGTGTGGGTTCGGATGTCTGCAACTGAGGCTGATGGACAATAAGGCCAGCTTCTGATGCCCAATTGTGGAAGCTAAGCGTGTTGCCTGCGCTAGCATTTGGCGGAGATGGGTCAAGTGGGCGACCGACGTGTGAAGTGCCAAGTGTGGCGAGGTGATCCTACGAAATGCAGAATGAATAATCAATTGAGTCGGACATTCGAACGTTTCACGTCCCTAACCACTGAGAGAGAGGGTAAATTTGTCGCGGGGTGTGGTGGACTTACCCCCTCAACGAATAGAGGTTGGGTTCACAGATTGGAATGTGGCGTTAATCGACATAGGAGAGGGCTTAGCCCATGGTAACGGGGTGAAACCCCCCGGACGGGTCCTGGGTTGCACATTCGTCTGCTTCCGAAGACAATGGATCGGCCACAGCTACTTGATTGTCGCCGTCCTCGTCATCATCATCCTCCTCGTCGCCAAAAAAGCCGACAAACACGCGCATCACAGCCTGCCGTTCCTCGCTAGTCATGTCGTCCCATTGGTCTTCTCGTAATTGTGCAGCCTCGAGGCACCTTTCCCACTCGCTGCGTGCGGGTTCGGCTAGCTGCTTTGCCAAGTTAGAGAGCTTCTTAAAGGCAGACATACTGAAACTTGCCATCACGAGAATAGGTATCAGCCAAACCGGGACCGCCAATTGAGTCGCAGCGGACGACGAGCTCGTAGAGGTGCTGGCTGATGCGTTCATGGTGCGGCGTCCTTGCTGCCGCCCTGACCCAGGCTCCTACATGAGGTCCAATACAGTCTTGATCGTGCGTCATCCGTGGGCATAGATGACGCACGTCCGAGACCGACACTACCTGGGCAGAAGTGTTTGAGGTGCCACACCGGAACTTCACAGTCACCTTTTGGGCCTCTTCGAGCACAGCGGGATCTGCTCTGTGGTTTTTCGCTTCAGAATATCGAGCAGAGTCCTTGAACCCAGGGGTGTCCACAAACACATATCCGCAGTGATCATATAGCTTTACCGCGTGTTCCCTGATGTCCCGTGTACGCGACCCAACGTCATGTGGTGCCCTTGCGCCTTCAGGTTCTGCAAGTTTGTCGATAAACTGTTCGCATATCAGCTAGTGACCTGGATTCGAAGATTCGTTGACATACATTGCCTCGCCCAGATCCCGTGGATCCCATGATTCCAGGGTAGAGTGAAGCTGTGAACGACGAATAACGTTCGTAGAGAGAAACAGAAAACATGCAACACAATTGTGGGTTGGGAACCATTCTGTGCGTCTCGAAGGGTCTTCAGCGGGAACGGATTTAAATCATCCTCGAGAAATGGACACGTATGTGCACTGGTCTGCATGTCGCCAGGAATGTTCAAACCCATGTCCTCCGACTGTCCGGCACTTAGTGTTGTTGTGCGTCCATGGTCCATGATGGACACACCAAGGACCTCGTGTGATGTTCTTTCGCTCTCCCGATCCGAGCTAGACGTAGGGTCCAGTCGTCTTGCACATACCTTCAGTCAATTAAGGAGACGTGGCTTGTTCCATCGCTTCCATCGCCAGAAAACTTAGCACACTGCCAAGAAGTATTGAAGACAAGGCGGGCGCGCAACGTGCCAAATGGTGCTGTGCAGTGCTAATGCCATTTGCGTCCGCTCTCACCACAACCAACAGAGAAATAGCCTGGCTCTTTTACTGCGTGGTGTAAGTGGCGCGCTGCCCTATCCTTGGTTCCGTGACGTTTAGGTCTCGCTAGCTCGAACGACCTAGTGGTTTTGCATCCTGAACACGCTCGCTCATCTTGGACAGGTCATACTCAATCGAGATGTGCATTGCGTCGATGAAACGGAACGGACGGGAACCCTCGCAGTTGTCGTGATATGTATTCCCAAGTTCATATTGAATCCCAGGGGGCTTGGACAATAAACGACGTGGACTAGGCTTTCCTCCTTACAGCAAGGTCTAACTGGATGCTGCCTTAGTATATACCAGAAGCCACCTACCACTCAGGTCGCCCCATCGGTAAGTACTAAGACCGCCGAGTTTTGCACACATTGACCGTCCAACTCCAAATGTCTGATACTTTTGACACTGGTACGCACCCCACTTCAAACTCACTAAATCTTCGTTCCCGTTCTTATTATTGGGGCTGATCTTGCTGGCCTCATGTCCGCCACCGTCCTCCTCGCCGCAGGTGTATTCAGCATCCTCCTGGCTTCCTCATGTCTCCGTCCCTGGTACAGCATCTGTTTGCGCACTCCCGTGGAAGTAAGAGTCGCTCCCTACCGCATTCTCCGGTAACAGGTGCGATCGACGACGTTGATGGGGAGTCTTCCCGGCTTGGAGGTTCAATGCGGGCTGTATGTGATGCTCTTCGGGTGCGTGCAAAGGCTTGTTCCTTTACTGATAGTTGACGTTGATGACTTTGTAGTCGATCTCCTCCATAAACCACGATATCAGTAGCATGGATGACGGTTTTCAGGCCTTGAAGCGGGGCTTGGATATTGTTAGTATTTTCTCCCCGTTCGCGCCTCGCAATCATTTCATCTTCTGACCCTCGATTAGGAGAATTGCAGTTGTGGCATTTTCGTAGAGCCAGAGCAGTCGCTCTCACATTGAATGCCACATGGTAAGCGGCGTGCATGCCACCTTCCTGGTTCCGTGGCATTGACTGTTGGTGCGTATTCGTCATTCGCACGGTTCACCTAAAACAGGGACAGACATGAGCTAATGTTCGTTTTTTGTCCCTCATTACGCTGGTCAAAATCTTTCTCGGCCCCATTCCCTCGTGCCCACCATGCATGTGTAATTTAGTTAAGCTTCTTCGAGTGCTCATCTTTTGTAGATCATGGCTCCATAGCCACTGCGTCCAACGAGTTGCTTGTCTCGATCCCTGGATGTAAAATAAATACATTCAAGCACGTATTTGTATCCCATTCGGCTTGATCCATATTACCTGTACCAGGCAGTCTCAGGGGCCTTGTGAAATGTCGATTCTTTGCGTTCTGCAAATGCACGCATATGTAACGGACAGAGCAAGCACGTCCAACCCTAACCCCAGTGCAGGGGCATCTTCACCAGCACTCTCTTGAGACGTTCTAGACGAGCTGCTGGCCACAACGCGTACGGCTGCGACGGCATTGATTGCAACATCTGGTGAGGTAGAGGTCCCGTGTTCACACACAGCAGATGCTCGTCGCAGAAATGAGGGGCGCACGACTTCCGACAGGTCGACAAGTGACTGGTGAAATTTTACCAGGCTAGCTCGAACGACTCACTGACCTGAACACGCTTGCGCGTCTCGGGCGAGTTCTACTTGATCCAAACCTCCATTTGCATCCACCTGATTTCGATCCGTCTCTGTACATAGTCACCCATGAAGCAGACATCGTTGGCGGCGCTCGGGCTGTCTTTGCCGTGCTTGCACTGGAGTTCTTCCTGATAAGACCAACCTGGAAGTGGACTTGTCTGCTTGGAGTTGCAGAATCGTACACTTGTCTTCGATGACGATGATGACGATGGAGTAGGTATGTAGCGGCGTCAAAGCACCGCGAAAACTTAGACTTCCCCATTTACTAGTGGATAGGTAAGTCTTTCTCATCCTCGTAATTCTGTGAGAACCCTCGTACAGTGTACCATCGAGGTTCTATCTCTCGGCGGCGGCGACGGCTTGCATTATCGTGATGGCATGAATATGTTAGACTTGAGTTCCTTCCCCCTGATAATTTGCGCGAGCGGAGCTTACTCTGCGTTCGTAGCATTTAGTGTCGTTCCGTCGCTGTATGCCCACTGCCTGAACCATTTCTGAACAGGTACGACGTTCGATCACTACTCGACGTACTACCCACTGCGCACGACCATCCAGACCCATCACCGATTTCCCTTTGCCCGCCGCCCTCTCCGAGTGGGTGGTCGGACCTGCCTCAGGAGCTGGCATTGCCACTGAGTAGCACAGTGATCTACAAGAAGAAGAGTTCGGAAACGGAAACACATGCCGCGCACATGGCCCACTTGACATCAGATCGATATTCCCGGAACATCTCCGTAAAGCCTTTCACCTCTGGATATGCGCGCGACGATTACGTTGTGTGTTTCTGAGGCAGTACTTGACAAACTCAGGATTGCCGAGGAGCACCAGCAACACTAGACCATACGGTGAATTCCCTGTGAACAGATTCTCGTTGAGCGGCGGTGTGCAGAGCTGTACTCGAATCAGGTGTGGCGTACCTTGGGTCCCTCACGTCGAGATGCTTGACTCGGGAGATAATTCCGCGACTCGAGCAAACGATGCTTGGCACGGTGTTGAAAACTCGACACGGTTGACTGGCACCATCAGGTAAGGACGATCCACGATTGGATAAGAAAACAGCTCGCTGTCCTAACTTGACAGATGGCCACTGCGATTGAGCCAAAGAGGTGGTAATTGACCATGAACCCGTCTTTATATAACAACCGAAGACTTTAGGACTTCCAGTGTACCAACGACCATCGACAACGGAATGATGGCGAACCAACCGAGGTATGTATATGCTCTTCCCAGACGATGGACTCGAA
This sequence comes from Pisolithus microcarpus, assembly GCA_024613185.1. NCBI lineage: Eukaryota > Fungi > Basidiomycota > Agaricomycetes > Boletales > Pisolithaceae > Pisolithus > Pisolithus microcarpus. Next base: position 282,484 of record JANFAI010000002.1, on the reverse strand, counting down.
GACGATTGGGAGCGAGGAGTTGCACAACGATGAAGTAGTACGGGTATCATGGGGTCATGTACTACTACAGTGGCGAAGAGAAACGTGGTATTAAAGTTACAATTGGTGATGAGGGTGAGTTTGCAGAAGGAGTATGGGCAAAGAGAAGGAGAGAAAAAGAAAAGTGAGCAGAAACGCGACAAAAGCGTGTCACGGATTTCGAAATACGTGGCGCAAAATGGCCGCCAAGTTCGACGCCGTAGAAAGCTCCGCTGCAGGGAAATCCGTCTTCTTGGGACTTTCAGGACTTTTAACAACCTCGTAAAGACAAAAGTCAGGTTTGGCTCCAGGTAGAGTATCGTCCTCTGCCGAATGTTCGCTAGTATCCGTAATCCGAATGATTCAGCGGAGCCTTGTTCAGCGAGCTTGGCATAGGAGAATTGCCCAGGCCTCCCGCATTCGACGGGTGCACGTGTATGGATCCGGTGTCGTACGGAAACCGGTGCTGATGGACTCGGCTCGGCATTCACGTCGGAGGTTCTTGGTCCCCTAGAGGGTACTGTCCTCGACCACGAGATCAATCCCCGGACACGACTGCGACACAGAAGATGCGCACGGACGATGTCTGCCTCCGTTTTGGAAAGCAATATGAGACCATCCAGATTGAGACGATCAATCCAATAAAGCATACTAGCGAACCGGGCATCAGGGCATATGCATAACGAACATGCAACGGACCGTGGACCATGGCAGCAAAGATACTCACCCAAACCCAAGACGATGCCTATGATGGTCGTCGTCTGCATCAGTCCAGCTTCGCCAGTGGATAGTGGTGCCATGTCGTCATATGTATGGACCACCAAATGGGTCGCATCGGACGACGTGCTCGTCGGGGCGCTCGCTGCATCACAATATGACTCGGGCATATGCATAACGAACATTAGCTGCCAGTGGCGGTGCGGGTCCTCGCTGCTGCCCTGACCCAGGCTCCTACGTTCCCTGATGTCCAGTGTACGCGAGTACTTCAACATTATATGCTCTGCCCTTCACGTGAGTGGAATTGCATTGTCGTCGCCACTGCAATAAACCATACCTCCCGACGCTTGTATCAAGACATCCTTCAAATAGTTTATGGTATCATGCGTGAGGGGGAGTGTCGTCGGGAATAACTCGCAATGTTTCCTACACACTGTCAGTTCCATACACGGATACCACACCTCAATCCTCGCTCACCAGTATTGAGCCAAGAGATCTGGGACAGTGTCTTAGTGACAGACCACACCAGCAGGAAAGCAGTGACACGTACTTTTTGACTGAGATGGATTCCGTCGACATTGCCTGGACACACTCCGTACCTTTACCTCGCCATGTTCCACCAACCAGAAAATACGCTGGTCAACATGAGATGAGAGAGTGACAATACTGGGATCACCAGCACGACGATCGTCGAGGACATCCGAATGTGACGTACCGAATGGAAAACACGGGCTGCTGTCTATATAGGCCCCTCCCCCACCAGTGGCGGTGCAGGTCCTTACTGCCGCCCTGACCCAGGCTCCGACGTTCCCTGATGTCCCGTGTACGCGACCCAACGTCATGTGGTGCCCTTGCGCCTTCAGGTTCTGCAAGTTTGTCGATAAACTGTTCGCATATCAGCTAGTGACCTGGATTTGAAGATTCGTTGACATACATTGCCTCGCTCAGATCCCGTGGATCCCATGATACTAGGATAGAGTGAAGCCGTGAATGATGAATAACATTCATAGAGAGGAACGGAAACATGCAACACAATTGCGGGTTGGGAACCGTTCTGTGCGTCTCGAAGGGTCTTCAGCGGGGACAAATTTAAATCATGCTGGAGAAATGGACACGTATGTGCACTGGTCTGCATGTCGCCAGGAATGTTCAAACCCATGTCCTCCGACTGTCCGGCACTTAGTGTTGTTGTGCGTCCATGGTCCATGACGGACACAGTAAGGACCTTGTGTGATGGGTCTTTTGTTCTCCTGATCTGAGTTAGACGTAGGGTCCAGCCGTCTTGCACATACCTTCAGTCAATCAAGGAGAGATGGCTTGTTCCATCGCTTCCATCTCCAGAAACCCTAGCACGCTGCCAAGAGGTTTTGAAGACAAGGCAGGCAGCCATGTAGCACGCTAGCACGTGACGTCACTTGTGAACTGTTGTTTCGGGTGCGCAACGTGCCAAATGCTAGAGTAAGTCCCAGCTCAGGTAAATTTTGGATCTGTTTGCGCATCCTTGCCAGTTCCGTGGCAGGTCCTGTGCTCACACCCGGTGCTCGTCGTGGAAACGAGTGCCGCACGATTTCTGAAAAGTCGACAAGTGACTACTGCAAATTTACCAGGCTAGCTCGAACGACCTTGGACAGGTCATATCTAATGGAGACGTGCATTGCGTCGATGAAATGGAACGGACGGCCAGGGTCAAGACTCAAGCCCATTCCTCCTACCGTTTTGTGTATGCCTAACGATACACTGTTTCATTCGGACAGACACTGCACGGTACTCGTGTCCCCCAGCGAGCAGGCGCTGAAGTCGAACCCGCGCAGTTGTGGTGACATGTATACCCAAGTTCATATTGAATCCCAGGGGGCTTGGACAATAAACGACGTGGACTAGGCTTTCCTCCTTACAGTAAGGTCTAACTAGATGCTGCCTTAGTATACACCAGAAGCCACCTACCACGCAAGTCGCCCCATCGGTAAGTGCTAAGACCGCCGAGTTTTGCACACATCGACCGTCCAACTCCAAATATCTGATACTTTTGACGCTGGTACGTACGCCACTTCAAACACCCTAAATCTTCGTTCCCGCTCTTATTATTGGGGCTGATCTTGCTGGACTCATGTCCGCCACCGTCCTCCTCGCCGCAGGTGTATTCAGCATCCTCCTGGGTTCCTAATGTCTCCTTCCCTGGTAAAGCACCTGTTTGCGCACTCCAGTGGAAGTAAGAGTCGCTCCCTACCGCATTCTCCGGTAACACGTGTGATCGACGAAGTCGATGGGGAGCCTTCCTGGCTTGGAATCGTCAGTGGTGCTTCAAGTACCTTGGGCAACGCGACCGACCGCGACGCATACGAGAATGATCGTCGCACACCACCAAGAAGTAGATGGAACCTCAACACCTGGCTGGACAGCCTTCGCTTACACCCTCGAAATGACACCGCCGTCGATCTCGATGATGAAGCAAATAGGCAAATCTCGCCCTCGACATCGCTGGTCGAGGAAATTCCGATTAACAAAGGCGATATTGTGATCGCGTGCGTCAGTGTAGCTCATCTACCGCATTCCAGATCTCAGTAGTCGACGGTAGTGTCATGGGCCCTACTGGCTCGGGGAAGACCACAGTGAGCGCTCCTTTCATCTCTAGAAATTCTCCTAAACACTATATCTAGTTTATCGACCGTGCAGTTGGAAATCCCGATGCGGGTTACGGGTCGACTTCCTTTACAAAGGAAGTGCGCCCCGTCCAATATCCCCACCCTGATGGTGTTCGCAACATCGTCTTGGTTGATACGCCAGGATGCAATGATTCGATGATGGATTTCCAGGTTCTTGGGGAAATTGCATTGTGGTTGACTGCAATGCAAGTAGCTTACTTGGCTTTAAAGCTTCCGATTCTGACATTGTTTAGTTACGATAAGAACATCGAATTGAACGGCGTGCTGTATTTTCATCCGATTTCAGACGACATAATTATAGAAACGGTGTCAAGGAACTACAATATATTCAAGGAAATGTGTGGAAAAGACTACTTCAAGAATGTCATCTTCGTTACCACGATGTGGGATGAAGTATCGGAAGAGGTTGGCTCGGAACGCGAACAAGACCTACCGGTCTGACTTCTGGCGGGAAATGATTAACCTGGGATCAACCTCTCACCGTTTCGAAGGCACCACGGAATCAGCGTGGAAAATAATCAATTTCCGTTCCGTTTCACGGACGGCTGAACGCTGCCCACTTCAAATCCAACGCGAAATGGTAGATTATTACCTACCACTTCAACTAACAGCTGCAGGAGGAGCCATTATAAACAGGCTTCTCGTCCTCTCGTCCGGTTTGAAAAAGTTAAAAAGGGGCACGAAGAGAAGACGTTCTGAGGTTGCACATCCGACGAGGATTACTATCACCCTCAACGATGATCCCATTGCCAACCTGTCTACTGGGACAGAACTATTCGGCCTCAGCAGCTCTGGAAATTGCAGTGCGGAAGGTTACCGGAGCCCTCTGGCCCAGGTAATAAATGCTTTGCGGGCCGCTACTAGCGTGCCAGAACTTCTCCATATGCGATACATCAGGGATGCAATCACCGTATGTCTTGTCATTGCTCTGTCGATCGAAGTGAGTGTGTCAGCAGCGCGACGTTTAAAAGATTTTGATTGCACTTTTGCTGCAGCCGATGACGGGAACACATCACGCATTCTTCCAAGTTGTGGAAATCGCTACGCTACTGATCAACATGGTACTTGAACATGTGAAACAGGCGAAACAGACTCGTATATCCGCGGATATTAAGACAGCAATTGGCGAGTTTGAAAAGTAAGATGACGATACATACCACATCCATAAAATGAATAGCCGTTCCAGGGAAATGAAAGGCGTGCAAGAAATCGTCCGAGACCCAGCTCAAAGGACACCTGAAGCACGACGTGTCCTTCGATCGACGGATGTTCGTATTATCTCTTCCTGTGCAAGTTCAATGCGGGGTGTATGTGATGCCCTGCGGGTGCGTGCGATCGCTTGTCCACCTTACTCATAGTTGACGTTGACGACTTCGTAGTCGACCTCCTCCATAAACCACGATATCAGTAGCGTGGATGACGTTTTTCAGGCCTTGAAGCGGGGGTTGGGTATTGTTAGTATTTTCTCCCCGTTCGCGCCTCGCAATCATTTCATCTTCTGACCCTCGACTAGGAGAATTGCAGTTGTGGCATTTTCGTAGAGCCAGAGCAGTCGCTCTCACATTGAATGCCACATGGTAAGCGGCGTGCGTGCCACCTTCCTGGTTCCGTGGCGTTTACTGTTGGTGCGTATTCGTCATTCGCACGGTTCACCTAAAACAGGGACAGACATGAGCTAATGTTCATTTTTCGTCCCTCATTGTTCTGGTCGAAATCTTTCTCGGCCCCATTCCCTCGTGCCCACCATGCATGTGTAATTTAGTTAAGCTTCTGCGAGTGCCCATCTCTTGTAGATCATGGCTCCATAGCCACTGCGTCCAACGAGTTGCTTGTCTCGATCCCTGGATGTAAAATAAATGCATTCAAGCATGTATTTGTATCCTATTCGGGTTGATCCATTTTACCTGTGTCGATTCTTTGCGTTCTGCATATGCACGCATGTGTAACGGACAGGGCAAACATGCCCAACCCTAACCCCAGTGTAGGGGCATCTTCACTAGCACTCTCTTGAAAACGTTCTAGACGAGCTGCTGGCCACAACGCGTACGGCTGCGACGGCAGTCCAAAACCTGATGAGGTAGAAGTTCCGTGCTCACACACAACAGATGGTCGTCGCGGAAAAGAGAGGCGCACGATTTCCGACAAGTCGACAAGTGACTAGTGAAATTTTACCAGGCTAGCTCGAACGACTCACTGGCCTGAACACCCTTGCGCATCTTGGACGAGTCCTACTTAATCCAAATCTGCATTTGCGCCCACCTGATTTCGATCCGTCTCCGTACATAGTCGCCCATGAAGGAGACATCATTAGCGGCGCTTGGGCCATCTTTGCCGTGCTTGCACTTGACTGTCCTGGAGTTCCTCCTGATAAGACCAACCCGGAAGTGGATTTGTCCACTTGGAGTTGCAGAATCATGCACTCATCTTCGATGATGATGACGATGGAGTAGGTAGCAGCGTCAAAGCACCGCAAAACTTAGGCTTCCCCAGCTTGGCACGGTGTTGGAAACCCGACACGCTTGACTGGCACGATCAGGTAACGACGATCCACGATTGGATAAGACAACAGCTCGCTGTCCTAACTTGACAGATGGCTGCTGCGATTGAGCCAAAGAAGTGGTAATTGACCATGAACTCGTCCTATATAATCGCCAGGGATAGGACTTCGCTGTCGGCAATATTGGCCAAATCCTGAACGCAAGCGGTGACTGCACAGTCACTTACGATCCGTCTGTACTCATTGTAGGATAGTCTCTGCAGCAGAAGTGCATTGAATGGCTGTTCGAGCTGTTCAAGCAACTTCCACGTAGCGTCATTATCGTTTTCAACCCATTTGGGAAACCAAGGACGAAGGAGAATTTATGTCGGGGGGTCCTCCTCCAGACAGATCGGCAGTGTGATCGCCACGGGCATCAAGGGCGCCACGTGAACCTCATGTGTGGCCGAGGGATCTGGTAGCGATTCCAAGTAGCTTGACTTCCATGACACGATAAGCAATGGAGGATAATTTAAGCCTACGGTGGACGAAGTGGGGGTGTTGTGGCTTTGCAAGGGCCCTGTACAATTTCCGAGCATCCTCGAGGTGGAGGCTATTGCGTCTGGCATGGTCTCCTGGTTTTGAACGAATTCACCAGTCCCAAGTTCAACCCCCACGACGTCCCATCCAAATTACGATGATCACCATCATTATGATAAGGATAAGTCACCCACTCGTCCCACCACCACCTCCCCTCCCCAAGACAATCCACCCTCCTCATCCCCTCCCTCCACTCCCAATCTCTCAATGCCCCCAACTCTCTCTGCGTCGTCCGCCGTCTATACGCATCCACCATTGATTGGTAGTTGTCTTTCCCGAGAGACGACGTGCGATTCACTTCCGCACGCGTGACGCACGTCTGAAAGAATGCGTATATGCCCGCGAGAAGGTTACGGACCCGTGACACTTCTCCCACCGGTCGTTCGATGAGATCGGGCCCCACAGTTGGCCAATAATGCCAATTTGGTCACAGGATACGATGATCCTGTCGGACACAGGAAACGTCACCGGCTCGTTGTCCATTCTCGCACCAGTGCTCCCATCGCCCTCACCCCACCTCCTGCCGAGTCTAGAGGTATGGTGACGTGTGCACCCGTGACATGTCGAGCCGTCAACGGATGCCTGCTCATGTCCCATTCTAGCTGTGGCACACACGGATTGACGGGACTGGGAACGAGCCACGGAGCTAGTCGTACGGGCACGTCCGTGGGCCACAGCATCGGTGGCCAAGCGCCAGGACCCCATCGCAGGATGCTAACTGCACCGGGTGTATGGAACGGAGACCACAAAGGATAACATATCCCGTAGAATGGCCTACTCCCACCCAAGGGATGGGCTGGGAGGCTCACCGATGCCGCACTGGCGCTGGCGCCGAAGAGCCGGTGACGGTGCAGGTCCTTGCTGCCGCCCTGACCCAGGCTACATGAAGCCCAATACAGTCTTGATCGTGCGTCATCCATGGGCATGGATGACGCACGCTCAAGACAGACACTACCTGAACAGAAGTGTTTGGGGTGCCGCACCGGAACTCCAGTCGCCTTTTGGACCTCTTCGAGGATAACGTTGGCTAGTGAAGCAATGTCGGAGACACCAGAGAGGTAAGCAATTGCCAAGGAAGACCGATGATACCACGAACACATCGACTCTATAGCCTCTTGAAACTCCGCACCGCTGTCTCTATTGATTAGCCTCTGAGATGTCATAATTTGGTATGGATCCACTCACTTCCACCCTAACCAGTCAGCGATCGCGTAGAGTACTTGGATGGCCGCTCGAGCAGAGTCCTTGAACACGGGGGTGTCCACAAACACATATTCGCAGTAATCATATAGCTTTACTGCGATGTCCCTGATGTCCTGTGTACACGACCCAACGCCACGCGGTGCCCTTGCGCATTCAGGTTCTGCAAGTTTGTCGATAAACTGTTCGCATATCAACGAGTGACCTGGATTCGAAGATTCGTTGACATACATTGCCTCGCCCAGATCCCGTGGATCCCATGATTCTGGGATAGGGTGAAGTTGTGAACGACGAATAACGTTCATAAAGAGAAACAGAGAACATGCAACACAATTGCGGGTTGGGAACCATTCTGTGCGCCTGGAAGAGTCTTCAGCGAGGGCGGATTTAAATCATCCCGGAGAAATGGACACGTGTGTGCACTGGTCTGCATGTCGCCAGGAATGTTCAAACCCATGCCCTCCGACTGTCCGGCACTTAGTGCTGTTGTGGTAGTCACTACCTGCCAAACGTGTTGTTGTGCGTCCATGGTCCATGATGGACACACCAAGGACCTCGTGTGATGTTCTTTTGTTCTCCTGATCTGAGTTAGACGTAGGGTCCAGTCGTCTTGCACATACCTTCAGTCAATTAAGAAGAGATGGCTTGTTCTATCGCTTCTATCGCCAGAAAACTTAGCACGCTGCCAAGAAGTTTTGAAGACAAGGCAACCAGCCACTGTGGCACGCTAGCACGTCACTTGAAGAATTGTTGTTCCGGGTGTGCAACGTGCCAAATCCTAAGTCCCAGCCCAGGTAAATTTTGCAACTGTTTGCGCACTCTCACTCAGCTAACAGAGAAATAGCCTTTGGCTCCGTTACCGTCTGTGCCGTATCCTTGAGTCCGTAGCGTTTAGGTCCTGTGCTCACACCTGGTGCTCGTCGTGGAAACGGGAGCCGCACGATTTCTGACAAGTGGACAAGTGACTATGTAGTGCAAATTTACCAAGCGCGCTAGCTCTAACGACCTGGTGGCTTTGCATGCTGAACACGCTCGCTCATCTTGGACAAGTCATACTCAATCGAGACGTACATTGCGTCGATGAAATGGAACGGACGGTCGGGGTCACACCCATTCCTCCTACCGTTTTGTGCATGTCTAATAATACGCTGTTTCGTTCGGACAGACACTCGTGTCCCCCAGCGAGCAGGCGCTGAAGTCGAACCCGCGCAGTTGTTGTGACATATATTCCTGAGTTCATATTGAACGCCGGTAGGCTTGGACAATAAGCAACGTGCACTGAGCTTTCCTCCTTACAGTAAGGTCTAACTAGATACTGCCTTAGTATACTAAATCAGAAGCCATGTTTGTTCAATCGGTAAGTACTAAGACCACCGGGTTTGCGTACATTGACTGACCAATTCCAAATGTCTGGTACTTTTGACACTGGTACGCATGCCACTTCAGACACCCGAAACCTTTCTTGACGTTCTTATTAGTTGATCCTGTTGGACTCATGTACGCCACCGTCCTCCCCGCCGCAGGAGTATTCAGCATCCTCCCGGGTTCCTCATGTTTCCTTCCCAGGTAAAGCATCTGTTTACGCATTCCAGTGGGAGTAAGAGTCGCTCCCTACCGCATACTCCAGTAACACGTGTGACCGACGGAGTTGATTGGGAGTCTTCCTCGTTTGGTGTTGTCAGCGGTGCTTCAAGAACTTTGGGCAACACGACTAACTGCGAGGCATACGACGAGGATCGTCGAACACCGCCGTCGAGAAGTAGATGGAACCTGAACACCTTGCTGGACAGGCTTCGCTTACATCCTAACGCCCATCGAGATGACACCGCCATCCATCTTGACGATGAGGCGATTGGGCAAAATTCGCCCTCGACATCGCCAGTGGACGAAGTCCCGATTAGCCAAGACGATATCGTCATCGCGTGCGTCAGTGTAGCTCACTCGTAATTCCTAGATCTTAGTAGTCGATGGTAGTGTCATGGGCCCTGCTGGCTCGGGGAAAACCACAGTGAGTGCCCCTCCCCTTCTGAAAACTCTCCCAAATAAATGTAGCTAGTTTATCAACCATGCAGTTGGAAGTCCCGATGCGGGTCGCGGGTCAACTTCTTTTACAAAGGAAGTGCGCCCTGTCCGATGTCCCCACCCTGATGGTGTTCGCAGCATTATTTTGGTTGATACCCCAGGATGCAATGATTCGATGACAGATTTCCATGTTCTTGGGGAAATTGCATTGTGGTTGGCTGGTGTGTAAGTAGCCTGCTCGGCTTCAAAAGATTTCAGTTCTGACAACTTTTTAGCTACGAAAAGAACATCAAATTGAACGGCATGCTTTATTTCCATCCGATTTCGGACCACGCAATCAGAGAAAGGATGTCAAGGAACTACAACATATTCAAGGAACTGTGTGGAAAAGATAATTGCAAGAATGTTATCTTCGTTACCACGATGTGGGACAACGTATCGGAAGAGGTTGGCTCGGAACGCGAACAGGATTTGCAGTCTGACTTCTGGCGGGCAATGATCGGCTTGGGATCAACCACTCACCGCTTCGAAGATACCACGGAATCGGCCTGGAAAATAATTAATTCCCTTTGTGATTCACGGACGGCTGAGCGCCGCCCACTTCAAATCCAACGCGAAATGGTAGATGCTTACCTACCACTTCACCAAACGGCTGCAGGAGGAGCCATTATAAACAGGCTTTTCTTCCTCTCGTCCGTTCCGCAACAGTCAACGAAGGGCAAGAAGAGATCACGTTCTCAAGCCGCGCATCCGACGCGGATCACTACTACCCTCACCGATAATCCCTTGGCTACTCTATCCGCTGCTCCAGAAATATTTACCCTCAACAGCTCCGGAAGTTGCACTGCGGAAGGTTACCGGAGCGCTTTGGCCCAGGTAATAAGCACTTTGCGGACCGCTACTTGCGTTCCGGAACTTCTCCACATGCGAAACATCAGGGATGCGATCACTGTATGTCTTGTCATTGCTCTGTCCATTGAGGTAAGCGTGTCAGCGGCGTGACAATTAAAAGATCTTGATTGCAATTTCGCTGCAGCCAATGGTGGGAATGCATCACGCATTCTTCCAAATCGTGGAAATCGCCACGCTACTGATCAACATGGTACTTGAACATGTGAAACAGGCGAAACAGACGTGTATATCCGCGGATATTAAGACAGCAATCAGCGAGTTTGAAAAGTAAGATGACGATACATATCACATCCATAAGTTGAATAGCTGTTCCAGGGAAATGAAAGGCGTGCAAGAAATCGTCCGAGACCCAGCTCAAAGGACGCCGGAAGCACGACGTATCCTTCGATCGACAGATGTTCGTATTATCTCTTCCTGTGCAAATTCGATGCGTGCTGTATGCGATTCCCTTCGGGTGCGTGCAATCGCTTGTCCACTTTACTCATAGTTGACGACTTCGTAGTCGACATCCTCCATAAATCACGATTTCGGCAGCATGGATGATGGCTTTGAGGCCTTGAAGCGAGGTTTGGATATTGTTAGTATTCCCTCCTGTTTGCGCCTCGCAATCATGTCATCTCATGACCCTCGATTAGGAGAATTGCAGTTGTGGCATTTCCGTAGAGCCAGAGCAGTCGCTCTCACATTGAATGACATATTGTAAGCGGCGTATGTGCCACCTTCCTGGTTCCTTGGCGTTTACTGTTCGCGCGTATTCGCCATTCGCACGTATGACCTTCATTCAGGATTACTGACTGTGGTTCATCCAAGACGGTGACAGACGTGAGCTAATGTTCATTTTTCGTCCCTCATTGCGCTGGCCAAAATCTTTCTGGGCCTCGTGCCCGCCATGCGTGTGTAGTTTGGCTAAGCTCTTCCAAGCGCCCTTCTTTCGTAGATTCATGTGTCCCTGTAGCTACTGTGTCCAACAAGTTGCTTGTTTCGATCCCTGGGTGTAGAAAAAACGCATTTCTAGCGTGTATTTGTATCCCATTCAACTTGATCCATATCTACACAGTCTGAAGGGCCTCATGAGATGTCGATCTTTTGGGTTCTGCATATGCACGCACATGGAGCACAAAGCAAGCATGCCCAACCCTAACCCCAATGCAGGGGCATCTTCACTCTCTTGAAACGACCAGCTACGACGGCAGTGCAACATCTGATGAGGTAGAGTTCCTGTGCTCACACACTCCAGGTGCTCGTAGCGGAAATGAGAGGCGGACGATTTTCGACAAGTCGACAAGTGACCGGTGAAATTTTACCAGGCTAGCTCGAACGACTCACTGCCACTGGCCTGAACATCTTGGATGAGTCCTACTTAATCCAAACCTGCATTTGCATCCACCTGATCTCGATCCGTCTCTGTACATAGTCGCCCATGAACCAGACATCGTTAGCGGCGCTCGGGCTGTCTTTGCCGTGGTTGTCCTGGAGTTCCTCCCGATAAGACCAACACTGGGAGTGGGCTTGTCCGCTTGGAGTTGCAGAATCACACACTTGTCTTCGATGACGATGATGATGGAGTAGGTAGCAGCGTCAAAGCACCGAAAAAACTTAGACTCCCTCAGCTTGGCACGGTGTTGGAAACTCGACACGCTTGACTGGCACGATCAGGTAACGACGATCCACGATTGGATAAGAAATTAGCTCGTTGTCCTGACTTGACAGATGGCTGCTGCGATTGAGCCAAAGAGGTGGTAATTGACCATGAACCCGTCTTTATATAACAACCGAAGACTTTAGGGGTACATGGTCGATTCGGCCCGACCCACCCCGGACTTCCAGTGTACGGTATGTATATGCTCTTCCCAGACGATGGACTCGAAGCTGATTGGGAGAGAGGAGTTGCACAACGATGAAGTAGTATGGGTATCATGGGGTCAACGTACTGCTACAGTGGCAAAGACAAACGTGGTATCATAGTTACAATTGATGACGAGGGTGAGTTTTGTTGGAGATTGAATCACCCCTGTGTGATACTTATTATGGTGCGCATTTTTGGTTGCTTACATAAGCACTTAGAGCGTACACTTAGAGTACATTCTGGTACTATTCCCTCAGTAGTTCACAGCCTACTGAGGGTAAGCATGTCTGTTTCACAGTATATTCCTTACTGACATCCTGTAGTAGCCTACAGGTACAGTAATCTACTCAGTAGTTCACAGCCTACTGAGGTAGCCTACAGATTATATTTCAACAGGTTATGAGCCCCGCCTAGCGCGGAAAATTTTCCTTGTAGGCATAACCCGGTCGAGACTACTCAATCTTGCTACGAAGTGACTCTACTACTCAAAAGTAACTGGAATATACTATGGAACCCGAACTCGCAGCAGATGGCTGCAACTGGCACACCTATGGTAGTTGGGTGCTGAAGGCCCTCTCAGAAGACGACTTGATGGGTTACCTCGAAGGATCTGAAACACGACCTACACATCCAAGTTTACTACAGGGAGATGGTGATGGTTGGACACCACAAACCGATGAGGAACGAGAAGCTGTCACAGTCTGGAGAACTGCTGACGACGTGTGGCAACAACGGGCTGCTATGGCCCACTACCTTATCATTTCCGGCATACCCGACTCTATCCTAATGCTTGTTATGCATTTAGAAACTCCCCATGAGACTTTCGCCTACCTCGAAAATCGCTATGGCCCAATTCTGAGACCAGAAAGCCTAAAGGTTGTTGACAAAGCTGTGCCACGGTGCGACACACAGCCCGAGCAAGACGCAGCTGGCGAGACTGCTCAGGACACTTGCAACAGCAATGACGAGCCAGAATACTCACCTGGTAGTCAAAGTGAACTAGTGGACAGTCCTAGCGACTGCGCCAAGATCACGGCTGGGCACTTAGAACCCGAGACGGAGATCATAGACGCGCAGCAGGTGGACTACCTACCCTTGGTTGAAGTTGGGGCTGCGGACTCGGAAATGCTAGATGAGTGCACGAACGCACTCGATGCACCTGGTGAGGGCTGTCAGTGTGCTAGTGACAAGATCGAGGAGAGCCAGGACTTGCCAAGGTCAAGCTCGAAGTCTCTCGAGCCCAAAGGTGACACCACCAGACTGGCTGGTGGACACTCTATCGAAAATGGGCCACTACCTTCTATCAAGGGTGATCAGCGCATCTGGACAAACAGCGAGACGATCGTCGACATTCCGGATCCACCCAGCACCCACGCCAAACTTCCTACCCTGCAAATCGAATATCCTACCCTATGGAATGCGCCTAGGACAGTGGGAACAGGACTAGGGGACCCCAGTAAGGTGTCAGAAAGGTCTTCGCAGCTGCGAGAGACCGAGCGACCCCAACCCAATCGAGATCGTACATCCGAAGTAAAATACCCCATCTACGAAGGATGGTATACCTGGGATGTCCCACCTGGTGAGGCTTGGGGTATGGGGGTGCCTAGAACTCCTCGAGTGGGCTTGGGGGATAGCACAGATGTCGAGCTGATAACGACGAGGCTGAAGATAAGCCCTCTTAGCGCCAAAATCGCTGGGATGCGAAACGCCTTACCTAGGCCGCCAGAACCGCCTCCTAACGTCCCCACTCGCACTCCTACACCCTTCAGCGACCCCCATCGACGTGGAAGACTGAAAACGAGAGCTGAAAACATCAGCAACGCACTTATGAGGCGAAACGCCTGTCGTGCACGAGCGGTCCTCATGCGGCCACTTACACCGCTCCTCGTGCTCTCGAAACTGTCTACATACCCTGCGGGAGGGTTATTGACAATGAATTTAGGCTATAACGAGGTCAGATATGCGAAACGAGTTGAAACGAGAGGGGACACGTACCAAACAGCTTGCGTCCTCATGCAGCTGCTTCCACCCTTCTCGATACCCTCAAAACGGCTCGGACACCCTATGGAAGGGTTACAGGTGGTAAACGTATGCTGTAACGAAGTCAGCAGTGCTGGAGAAGTCCAAACGAGACAGTACCCGTACCTGGATGAGCACACACAAGCCTGTGCTGCCATTCCGCCATTTCGAGCACCCAGGAAACGATTGAAACCCCCCTGGGGTGTTCTTAACCCTTATCAGCGGCAGGGGGTGCCTCCCGAACATACACACAGTGTCGACAAACCTTTGTTGTTCCAAGCGGCTGCCTCGCAGCAGCGGCACAAGGCAGAGGATGAGCGCACAGCAAACGGATTCCCGAAATGGAAGTTGCAACAACGCGGCGCGTCAAACACGACCAAACATCGCCCGTACTCACATGGACTCGAAGCTCTACTAGCAGAAGCTTGCACACTCATTTATTGGATTTGTTATTGAGTATACATTCATTTGAGTTATATTTTTCTGCAGTCTACTTATCACACAGTGGAGCTTCAGGGGGTGTGTTGGAGATTGAATCACCCCTGTGTGATACTTATTATGGTGCGCATTTTTGGTTGCTTACATAAGCACTTAGAGCGTACACTTAGAGTACATTCTGGTACTATTCCCTCAGTAGTTCACAGCCTACTGAGGGTAAGCATGTCTGTTTCACAGTATATTCCTTACTGACATCCTGTAGTAGCCTACAGGTACAGTAATCTACTCAGTAGTTCACAGCCTACTGAGGTAGCCTACAGATTATATTTCAACAAGTTTGCAGAAGGAGTATGGGCGAAGGGAAGGAGAGAAAAAGAAAAGTACAGGTAACAGGGATGAGCAACAATCACGAGGAAGTAATTGAAACAGCATAGATAATGGACACCTTCTCACGTGTATACTTGTGACCTAGCGTGCAGATCCAAAAAATGGCTATCAAATTTGATGAGCTCACAGTAGGTATCCGTAGCTTACCAGAAGACCCCTAGACTCTAATTATCCTTTATTTTGACGCGTCGGAAACCATTATGTGCCCTCCAAAAGGGCATCCCAAAAAACTTACGCTCCCACTCCTCACCACAAGCATCACATGCGACAAGCTGATCACTTGGCATGTTGGCGATTCCCTGTAGGCATACAACAGCACATTAAGGGTTAGTAACTAGGCAACACCCCACTGGTGCCACCTACCTCCTGTAGGTATGGGCGAGTCAGACAAGGATCAGCAGATGGTACAAAGACCCGTAGTCACACCATACCATCTGCAATGTCCCAAGTCCTCAATGTTAACCACAATACAAGAATCTACCATATCCCACGCACCACTTGCTTCTTCAAAAAGTTGCGAATGAGGCTCTGTGCTTCCATTGTTGGTACGCCAGGCCTAGATTGTGATTTTTCCTGCTGCTCCATTGATACTCTTTCCCTAGTAATCTGGAATCGTCGCTCGCAGGAGTAACTTTCCATTCATTGTAAGCCCTGCCTCGTTGTACATATCAGGGCATATGCATAACGAACATGCAACGGTCCGTGGACCATGGCAGCAAAGATACTCACTTGAACCCAAGTACGAACAGAGCAAACCGATCCCATAAAATGGCCACCACCCCTTGCCATCAGAGGAGAATCCAACTGACTGGACCCAACTAGCGTGCCCCTCAAGAGGGCTGCCAATCTGACCCCATGAATGGGCTGCTGCTGTGTATGGGTCATGAGGCGACGGCGGGGGACGTCGTAGAGAGAAACAGAGAACATGCAACACAACTGCGGGTTAGGAAGCATTCTGTGCGCCTGGGAGGGTCTTCAGCGGGGACGGATTTATATCATCCTGGAGAAATGGACACATGTGTGCACTGGTCTGTGTGTCGCCGGGAATGTTCAAACCCATGCCCTCCGACTGTCTGGCACTTAGTGTTGTTGTGGTATTCACTAATACCTGCCAAAAGTGTTGTCGTGCCTCCATGGTCCGTGATGGACACACCAAGGACCTCGCGTCATGTGCCTTTTGTTCTCCTGATCTGAGTTAGACGTACTACGGGTCCAGTCGTCTTGGAGAGATGGCTTGTTCGATCGCTTCCATCGCCAGAAAACTTAGCACACTGCTAAGAAGTATTGAAGCCAAGGCGCATCACTGAAACCTCCGTTCCTCGCCATGCCATTTTGATTGTGACTAATCAGCAACGGAATTGTTCGTGCATGGCATGGATTACACTGTCACATACTTGCGTGTTCGGTGGGGGGAAATTACCTTTGTAAAGATATATATAGGTTTACAACGGTCCATGCCATTATAACAATATATAATGGTCTCGCCATAAAAATGCGTTCTCAGCGATGGCCCGCAGTCAGCCACTTTGGCACACTAGCATGTGGAGAATTGTTCCAGGTGCAGGTAGATTTTTTGCATCTGTTTGCGTCTCACTGCAGCTAACAGAGAATGGAATAGTCTGGCTGAGGCTCTTTTACTAGCGTAAGCGGCGTGCGTGTGCGATATCCTTGGTTCCGTGGCGTTTAGGTCCTACTCACACCTAGTGTTCGTCGTGGAAACGAGAGCCGCACGATTTTAGACAAGTCGACAAGTGTGACTAGTGCAAAATTTACCAGGCTAGCTCGAACGACCTGGTGACTTCGCGTCATGAACACGTTCGCTCATCTTGGACGAGTCATACTTAATCGAGACGTACATTGCTTCGATGAAATGGGAGGGACGGACCCAGACCTCCTACCGTTTTGTGTATGTCTAACGATACGCTGTTTCATTCAGACAGACACTCGTGTCCCCCAGCGAGCAGGCGCTGAAGTCGAATCCGCGCAGTTGTCGTGACATGTATCCCCATGTTCATCTTGAACGCTGGTGGGCTTGAACAATGAGCAACGTGCACTAAGCTTTCCTCCTTACAGTAAGGTCTAACTGGCTACTGCCTTAGTATACTAAATCAGAAGCCACCTACCACGTAGTCACTGTACATTCCTGTTCGTCCAATCGGTAAGTACTAAGACCGCCGCATTTGCATACATCGACTGACCAAGTCCAAATGTCTGGTACTTTTTACACTGGTACTCATGCCCCTCAGACACCCGAAACTTCCGTTCCAATTCTTATTATTGGGGTTGTTCCTGTTGGACTCATGTACGCCAGCGTCCTCCCCGCCGCAGGTGTATTCAGCATTCTCCTGGGTTCCTCATGTCTCCTTCCCGGGTAAAGCACCTGTTTGCGCACTCCAGCGGAAGTAAGAGTCGCTCCCTACCACATTCTCCTGTAACACGTGTGATCGACGAAGTCGATGGGGAGCCTTCTTCGTTTAGAGTCGTCGACGGCGCTTCAAGTACTTTGGGCAACACGACTGACTGCGAGGCGTACGAGAATGATCGTCGCACGCCACCGCCAAGAAGTAGATGGAACCTTCGTTCATACCCCAATGCCCCTCGAGATGACACCGCTGTCGGTTTCGACGATGAAGCGATTGGGAAAATTTCGCCCTTGACATCGTCGGTCGAAGACTAGTGGATAGGTAAGTCTTTCTCATTTTCGTAATTCCGTAAGAACCCTCGTACAGTGTACCGTCGATGTTCGATCTCTCGGCGGCGGCAAGGGCTTGCATTATGGCATGAATATGTTGGACTTGAGTTCCTTTCTCTCGATAATTTGCGCGAACGGAGCGTACTCCGTGTTCGTAACATTTAGTGTTGTTCCCCCGCTGTATGCCCATCCTAAACCATTTCTGAACAAGCACGACGTTCCATTACTACTCGACGTACTGCCCACTGCGCATGACCACCCCGACCTATCACCAACTTCCCCCCCTGCTCGTCGCCCACTCTCTCCCAGTGCGTGGTAGGACCTGTTTCAGGAGCTGGCATTCCCACCGAGTAGCACGGTGACCTACAACAGGAAGAACTCGGAAACGGAAACCCATCCCGCGCGAGGCTATTGCGTCCGGCATGGTCTCTTGGTTTTGAACGAGTCGGAGGTGTCATCCGATACGGTACGAGGTCCACAGGGAAGCAGTTGTGAAATGACGATGCTTCCCCAACCCAGTTCAAAACCGAGATGTCTCCTGATTGGGATATGATCTCAACTAGAAGACACCCGAGTGCATTCTCTGCTGATCGTAAGTGGACCTTGAAAATTCCGAGCAGAGAGTAGGCGACATCTTCGGGTGGGTGGTACGACAGTCTTGACCGTGCGTCATCCATGCGCATGGATGACGCACGATCGAGGCCGGCACTACCTGTGCAGAATTTTTTATCTCGGATCGACACTTTTTGGTAAATCTAAAACAGTATTTGAAAGGATACGGAAGAAGAATTTGGGCTTACATCCCTCGACTTCAACCAAGAAGTCATAGAATTTTAAGCGTAGAAGTCACGTTTGGTATGAAACGACGGTGCATCAACAACAAGGATACTACTTGTGCTGTTCTTGATGTTGTATTTCGATACTCTGGGATGCCACTTCGTGCGAGGATGTCGAAAGTCTTCGACTTGAATAATGTCGTTCTGTGACAGCTGTGTGGTGAACTATCGAAGAACTAGGTATGTCGGCTACAACGCAATGTCTGCACTGCGTACCCAAATCTTGCCCGCTCCCTTTGGGCCAACCACACTGTACGTGACGGACTTCAATGGATAACCAGGAAATCGAGTACCCCGCAACTCACAAAATTACAAGCTCAATTTCCGTAACCTCCCGGACCGCGGTATTGGGATTGAACAAGAAACATGACAACCGGCGCCAGTGGGGATGGTGGTGCATCTCCCTTCTTCGCCTTCCTTTCCATGCCATGTGCAGCTGCATTTCAATGTGCTTCCACGGTGCTTCGAGCTCTTTCATTGGCGTCCGGTCTTGCCACCACCTGGAAATCCGCCACGATTGTTCGTCTGAGTGCCGTGCTTCCTGGGAGAGCTTTTGGGATTGAAGGTAGAAAGCATGACCAGCAAATGTCTCGTATCTCTGCTGATTCACCATCAAGGACTGGTAAGTGGACCTTGAAAACTCCGAACAGAGAGTAGGCGACATCTTCGGGTGGGTGGTACGACAGTCTTGACCGTGCGTCATCCATGGGGCATGGACGACGCACGTTCGAGACCGGCACCGCCTAAACAGAAGTGTATGAGGTGCCACACCGGAACTCCAGTTACCTTTTGGACGTCTTCGAGCATTCACCAGCAAGCATATGTTGGCCAGAAGCTATGAATATTGTTGTTCTGCAAAATGCCTGAAGTGATAAATCAGTGTACGAGCATTTTATTTTCATATATTGTGAAAAATTGTGACTCATGTACTAATTACCATCATGTAAACCCAAATTACTAGTATCAGTGGCTGTGATTGACCTGGGTGGTAAGATAAAAGTCGCGCCGTATCTGCTACGTACATTCGCTTCGTTCGTGAGAGGCGAGGAAGGTTTGCTGAGATAGGAAATAATTTCCCGTGTAACACATAGCATTTTGCCGGGAGGCCGCTCCCACGACTTTTGGGTTGGAGAAACCTTGCAGGCAAGGTAATGCGAGCGACCAAGCCTGCATATAGAACACCAATGTCGGCGGTACCAGTGACTGCTGAAGAGTCCATCCCCGACTGAACCAAACACCATTGGCTAGTGAAGCAGTGTCTGAAGCATCAGGGAGGTAAGCAATTGTCAAGGAAGACCGGTGATACTACGAACACATCGACTCTGTAGCCTCTTGAAGCTTTACAGTGTGTTCCCTGATGTCCCGTGTATGCGATCCAACGCCACGCGGTGCCCTTGCGCATTCAGGTTCTGCAAGTTCGTCGATAAACTGTTCGCATATCAGCTGGTGACCTGGATTCGAAGATTCGTTGACATACATTGCTTCGCCCAGATCCCGTGGATCCCATGATACTAGAATAGAGTGAAGCTGTGAACGACGAATAACGTTCATAGAGAGAAACAGAAAACATGCAACACAACTGCGGGTTAGGAAGCATTCTGTGCGCCTGGAAGGGTCTTCAGCGGGGACGAATTTAAATCATCCTGAAGAAATGGACACGTGTGTGAACTGTTCCGCATGTCGCCGGGAATGTTCAAATAAACCCATGCCCTCCGATAACGCCATCTGTCCGGCACTTAGTGTTGTTGTGGTAGTCACGTACCAAACGTGTTGTTGTGCGTTCATGGTGGATACACCAAGGACCTCGTGTGATGTTCTTTTGTTCTCCTGATCTGAGTTAGTTGTAGATTTAGTCATACTCTCGCCAGAAAGCTTAGCACACTGCCAAGAAGTATTGAAGACAAGGCGGACAGCCACTATGGCACGCCAGCATGTGGACTAACAGAGAATGGAATGTTCTGGCTGAGGCTCTTTTACTAGTGTATAAGTGGCATGCGTGTGCCACATCCTTGAATCCGTGGCGTTTAGGTCTTGTGCTCACACTGGCCTGGTGCCACTTGTCGTGGAAACGAGAGCCGTACGATTTCTGACAAGTCGACAAGGGACTAGTGCAAATTTACCACGCTAGCTCCAACGACTTGGTGGCTTTGCGTCCTGAACACCCTCGCGCATCTTGGACAAGTCCTACTTAATCCAGACGTGCATTTGCGTCGATGAACGGAACGGACGGTCAGGGTCAAATCCATTCCTTTGTGTATGCCTAACGATACGCTGTTTCATTCGGACAGACACTGCACAGTACTCGTGTCCCCCAGCGAGCAGGTGCCGAAGTCGAACCCGCGCAGTTGTCGCGACATATATTCCCAAGTTCATATTGGAATGCTGGTGGGCTTGGACAATGAGCAACGCGCACCAAGCTTTCCTCCTTACAGTAAGGTCTAACTACATACTGCCTTAGTATACTAAATCAGAAGCCACCCACCACGCAGTTACCGTACATTCCTGTTCGTCCAATCGGTAAGTGCTAAGACCGCCGGGCATACATTGACTGATCAACTCCAAATGTCTGATACTTTTGACACTGGTACGCACGCCACTTCAAACATCCTAAATCTTCGTACCTGTTCTTATTATTGGGGTTGATCCTGCTGGACTCATGTACGCCACCGCCCTCCCCGCCGCAGGTGTATTCAGCATCCTCCCGGGTTCCTGATGTCTCCTTCCCAGGTAAAGCATCTGTTTGCGCACTCCAGCGGCAGTAAGAGTCGCTTCCTACCGCGTTCTCCGATAACACGTGCGATCGACGAAGTCGATGGGGAGTCTTCCTCGTCTGGGGTCGTCGACGGCGCTTCAAGTACTTTGGGCGACACGACTGACTGCGAGGCACACGACGAGGATCGTCGAACACCACCGCCAAGAAGTAGATGGAACCTCAACACCTTGCTGAACAGACTTCGCTTACGCCCCAACGCCCATCGAGATGACACCGCCGTCGATCTTGACGATGAAGCGATTGGGCAAATCTCGCCCTCGACATCGTCAGTCGACGAAGTTCCGATTAGCCAAGACGATATCGTCATCGCGTGTGTCAGTGTAGCTCACTCATAGTTCCCAGAGCTTAGCAGTCAACAATAGTGTCATGGGCCCTGCTGGCTCGGGGAAGTCCACAGTGAGCGCTCCGCCTTCCTTGAAAACTCTCCCAAATAAATGTGCCTAGTTTATTAACCGTGCAGTCGGAAGTCCGCACGTGGGCCGTGGGTCGACTTCTTTTACGAAGGAGGTGTGCCCTGTCCGGTATCCCCACCCTGATGGTGTTCGCAGCATCATCTTGGTTGATACCCCTGGATGCAATGCTGTAATGACAGATTTCCATGTTCTTGGGGAGATTGCACTGTGGTTGACTCGTGTGTAAGTAGATCGCTTCACTTTCAGAAGTTTCAATTTTGACAGTGTTTTAGCTATGAAAAGAACATCAAATTGAACGGCATGCTTTATTTCCATCCGATTTCAGACTACGGAATCAGAGAAAGGATGTCAAGGAACTACAACATATTCAAAGAACCGTGTGGAAAAGATAACTTCAAGAATGTTATCTTTGTTACCACAATGTGGGACAGAGTATCGGAAGAGGTTGGCTCGGAACGCGAACAAGATTTACAGTCGAACTTCTGGCAGGAAATGATCAGCTTGGGATCAACCATTCACCGCTTCGAAGGGACTACGGAATCGGCGTGGAAAATAATAAACTCCCTTCCTGCTTCACGGATGGCCGAGCGCCGCCCCCTTCAAATCCAACGCGAAATGGTAGATGAGTACCTACCACTTCACGGAACGGCCGCAGGAAGAGCTATTATAGATAGGCTTTTCTTCCTCACATCCGGTTCGAAACAGTTAACGAAGGGCAAGAAGAGATCACGTTCTCAAGCTACGCGTCCGACGAGGATCAGTATCACACTCTCCGATGACCCCTTTGCCACTCTGTCTGCTGGGACAGAGTTATTTACCCTTAGCGGCTCCGGAAGTTGCAGTGAGGAAGGTTACCAGAGTGCATTGGCTCACATAATACGTGCTTTGCGAGCCGCTACTGGCGGGCCGGAACTCGCCCATTTGAACTACGTCAGGGATGCGATCGGCGTGTGTCTCGATATCGCTCTGTCCATTGTGGTAAGTGTGTCGGCAGCGTGACGTTTAAAATTTTGATTGCAATTCCACTGCAGCCAATGACGGGAACGCATCACGTTTTCTGCCGAGTTTTGGAAATCGCCACGCTACTCATCAACGTAGTAGTTGAACATGCGAAACAGGTAAAACGGCCGCGTATATCTGCGGATATTAAGACGGCAATCAGCGAGTTTGCAAAGTAAGAAGATGTCGCATATTCCATCCATAAACTGAGTAGCTGTGCCAGGGAAATGAAAGATGTGCAAGAAATCATGGAAGACCTCGCTCAAAGGACATCCGAAGCACGGCGTGTCCTTTCACCGACAGATGTTCGTATTATCTCTTCCTGTGCAAATTCGATGCGGGCTGTATGCGATACCCTTCGGGTGCGTGCAATCGCTTGTCCACTTTACTCATAGTTGACGACTTCGTAGTCGACATCCTCCATAAACCACGATTTCGGTAGCATGGATGATGGTTTTGAGGCCTTGAAGCGAGGTTTGGATATTGTTAGTATTGCGTGCTGTTCGCGCCTCGCAATCATTTCATCTTATGACCCCCGATTAGGAGAATTGCAGCTGTGGCACTTCCGTAGAGCCAGAGCAGTCGCTCTCACATTGATGTCTGTGTGCTACCTTCCTCGTTCCTTGGTGTTTACTTTTGTGCGTTTTCGTCATTCGGACGGATGACGTTCGTACATGAGCTAATGGTTTTTTCGTCCCCCATTGTGCTGGTCAGAATCTGTCTTGGCCCCATTCCCTCGTGCCCACCTTGCATGTGTAATTTCATTAAGCTCTTCGAAGTGGACATCCTTTGTAGCTTCATGTGTCCCTGCAGCTACTGCGTCCAACAATCTGCTTGTTTTGATCCCTGGATGTGAAATAAATACGTTTCTACCGTGTATTTGCTTGATCCAAATTACCTGTATTACGCGGTCTCAATGGCCTCATGATGTGTCGATCCTCTAGGTTCATCATATGCATGCTCAACCCTAACCCCAATGCAGGGGCACCTTTGCTAGCACTCTCTTGAAACGTCCTACGAGCGTAGGCAAGCTGCTGGCAACAACACGTAGTGGATAGGTAAGTCTTTCTCATCCTCGTAATTCTGTGAGAACCCTCGTACAGTGTACCATCGAGGTTCGATCTCTCGGCGGCTACGGCTGGCATTATGGCATGAATATGTTAGACTTGAGTTCCTTCCCCTCGATAATTTGCGCGAACGGAGCGTACTCCGTGTTCGTAACATTTAGTGTTGTTCCCCCGCTGTATGCCCATCCTAAACCATTTCTGAACAAGCACGACGTTCCATTACTACTCGACGTACTGCCCACTGCGCATGACCACCCCGACCTATCACCAACTTCCCCCCTGCTCGCTGCCCTCTCCAAGTGCGTGGTAGGACCTGTCTCGGGAGCTGGCATTCCCACTGAGTAACACGGTGACCTACAAGAAGAACTCGGAAACGGAAGCACATGCAGCGCGAGGCTATTGCATCCGGCATGGTCTCCGGGTTTTGAACGAGTCGGAGGTGTCATCTGATACTGTACGAGGTCCACAGGGAAGCATCTGTGAAATGATGATGCCTCCCCAACCCAGTTCAAAACCGAGACGTCTCCCGATTGGGATATGATCTCAACTAGAAGACGCCCGAGTGCATTCTCTGCTGATCGTAAGTGGACCTTGAAAACTTCCGAACAGAGGCGACATCTTCGGGTGGGTGGTACGACAGTCTTGACCGTGCGTCATCCATGCGCATGGATGACGCACGATCGAGACCGGCACTACCTGGACAGAAGTGTTTGAGGTGCCGCACCGCAACTCCATTCGCCTTTGGACCTCCTCGAGCATAGCAGGATCTGTTTTGCGGTTGTTGGCGTCAGAGTTCAAAGCGAGTGACCAATCCTGCATATAGAACACCAGTGTCGGCGGTGCCAGTAACTCCTGAAGAGTCCAAACCCGCTTAAACCAAGCACTGCTGGCTAGTGAAGCAGTGTCTGAGACATCAGAGAGGTACGCAATTGTCAATGAAGACCGATGATACCACGAAAACATTGACCCTATAGCCTCTTGCCGCTCCGCGCTGCTGTCTTTGTCGATGCAGCACGTATCGCTCCACGCTCAGATGAAACCACGTCTAAGGGAGAGAAGGCAAAACTTTTGGAGCTTCGCCAATCCCTCCGTGCCGTCCAAGCCGTAGATCCTTCGCCCTTCAGTGTCGCGTAGTAGTGGCTCGCCAATTCCCCATCTACGAGATAGCATAGTAAACCCAAACGATAACGAAACCTTGCTACGGATCTCCGCTTGAGGTCAATGAAGACAGCTTGGAGTATGCAAGGCTCTGCACGAAAAGGCATTGTTGTGCATCTCGATCGCATAATATCCCAGTTGGCGTGTGCAACAGTCATGGTGGCATGCTTACGATGGCTTCGGAGATGATGTTCATTATCGCTTTCTGCATATCGGAAGGATTGTAGTTGAAACCATCTGTCACTGCCCTCGCTGCATGAACTCGGGAAACTCCTTCTCCGACCTCTGTTTCGAGGCAATCCGCCAGACAGTGCACAACCTAAGTGATCGAGGGGATCTAGTGCCAATGCAGCACTCGCGAGCTGGATAGGTTCCTCCAGATCGCTCCTTAAACGAAGCACCTGGTATCTTTCGCGGAGGGCATTGGCGAGGTGGACCAGAGATCTGCAGCAATCTGGCAGGGAAGCACTTTCTAATGCAAGTCGACGAAGAGATATGACTTCTTCCAAGTCCGCAATGCCTCCCCGTCTCTTGAAGCACTTATAAAGGCATTCGTCCAGTGCGGAGAGGGACTTTTGCCGCCTTGGGTCAAGCGGGAACATAGATGCCCAAGCAGCTCGTTTGAGAATAACAAGCTCGTCCAAGTCTGCTCTGCTCTCTTCCTTCTCGTATCGCTCCGAAAGAACATCAGCACAAGCGATAATTGCTGAAACGTGCCCAGGGCGACTCGTGGGAGTGAGGTCCCGTGCGACTCGCCCAAGTACGACTTTTGCGTCCAAACTACAGTCCGTCGCTTTCTCCTTGAACCTTTCGAAGAGGAGATCCGCAAGATTTTTGAGAGTTGAGTGGCCATCTGGGAGTTTCGCAGGGATGCGCTTCAATGTGATTCTTCTGGAACCGGGAAATTCATCGGCCTACATAGCAATGGGGATAAGGTCATGCGGTGAGTTTGCTGAGCGCTGTGGGGGGATGTACCTGAGTAACTACGTCCTTGAGAAGCAACACTGCCGCACTCCATGCTACTTCCGGCTGTCCTTCGAACACTCCAGGGAACACCGATGCATGCCATTTGTGACCACCACTGCGGTACGACGACGACTTCACTACATCGTCCAGCTCTGAGGGTCGTTGCCCTAACCTCGCATCAGCTGAATTCCGTCGGCACAACATAAACGCGGGAGGGAATCATGGACTTCTTTGGAGAACTCGTGGCAAAAATGTCAAGGTGCCGCTGTATCAGCACATCAGGATCCCTTGGATCCATGGAAAGTGGGTGGAGGAAAAGGATCCCGGATCGACACTTTTTGGTAAATCTGAAACAGTATTTGAAAGGATACCGGAGAAGAATTTGGGCTTACATACCTCAACTTCAACCAACTTCTCATAAAATTTTGAGCGTAGAAATCATGTTTGGTATGAAACGACGGCGTATCAACAACAAAGATACTATTTGTGTTGTTCTTGATGTTGCATCTCAATACTCTGGGATGCCACTTCATGCAGGGATGTCGAACGTCCTCGACTTAATAACCTCATTCTGTGAGAGCTGTGTGGTGAACTATCGATGAATTAGGGTATGTCGGCTACAACGCGATGTCTGCACTGCGAACCCAACTCTTGCCCGCTCCCTTTGGGCCAACCATACTGCACATGAGGGGCTTCAATGGATAACCAGGAAATCGAGTACCCCACAACTCACAAAATTACAAGGTCATTTTCCGAAACGTCCGGAACCGCGGTGTTGGGATTGAACAAGAAACATGACAATCGGTGCCAGTGGGGATGGTGGTGCGTCTCCCTTCTTCGTCTTTCTTTTCGTGCCTTGTGCAGCTGCATTTCAATGTGCTTGCACGGTGCTTCGAGCCCTTTCATTGGCATCCGAGTCTTGCCGCCACCTGGAAACCCGCCACGATTGCTCGTCTGGGTGCCGTGCTTCCTGGGAGAGCTTTTGCGATCGAAGGTAGAGAGCATGGCCAGCAAACGTCTCGTATCTCTGCTGATTCGCCGTCGAGGACTAATAAGTGGACCTGAAAATTCCGAACAGAGAGTAGGCGACATCTTCAGGTGGGTGGTACGACAGCATGAAGCCCAATACAGTCTTGACCGTGCGTCATCCATCGGCGTGGATGACGCACGTTCGAGACCGACTCTACCTGGACTGAAGTGTTTGAGGTGCCGCACCGGAGCTCCAGTCGCCTTTTGGACCTCTTCGAGCATAGCAGGATCTGCTTTGTGGTTATTGGCATCAGAGATCAATGAGAGCGACCAATCCTGCATATAGAACACCAATGTCGGCGGTGCCAGTAACTCCTGAAGAGTCCATTCCGACTGAACCAAACACCGTTGGCTAGTGAAGTAGTGTCTGAAACACCAGAGAGGCAAGCGATTGTCAAGGAAGACCGATGATACCACGAACACATCGACTCTAAACCCTCTTGAAGCTCCGCATTGCTGTCTCTATCGATTAGCCTCTGAGATGTCATAATCTAGTACGCATCCACTCACTTCCTTCCTAACCAGTCAGCGATCGTGTGGAGTACTTGGATGGCCGGTCGATCAGAGTCCTTGAACTCATGGGCGTCCACAAACACATATTCGCAGTGATCACCTACCTTTACTGCAATGTCCCTGATGTCCCGTGTACGCGACCCAACGTCATGCGGTGCCTTTGCGCCTTCAGGTCCTGCAAGTTTGTCGATAAACTGTTCGCATATCAGCTAATGATCTGGATTCGAAGATTCGTTGACATACATTACCTCGCCCAGATCCCGTGGATCCCATGATTCTAGGATAGAGTGAAGCTGTGAACGACGGATAACGTTCATAAAGTGGAACAGAGAACATGCAACACAACTGCGGGGGTTAGGAAGCATTCTGTGCGTCTGGAAGGGTCTTCAGCGGGGACGATTTTATATCATCCTCGAGAAATGGACACGTGTGCACTGATCCGCATGTCGCCGGGAATGTTCAAATAAACCCATGCCCTCCGATAACGCCACCTTTCCGGCACTTAGTGTTGTTGTGGTAGTCACTACCTACCAAACGTGTTGTTGTGCGTCCATGATGGACACACCAAGGACCTCGTGTGCATATGATGTCCTTTTGTTCTCCTGATCTGAGTTGGGCGTAGGGTCCAGTCGTCTTGCACATATCCTCGCCAGAAAACCTGGCACACTGGCTCTTTTTACTAGTGTGTGTGGGGTGCGTGTGCCATATCCTTGGTTTCGTGGCGTTTTACTCTTTGTGAATCTTCGCCATTCGCACGCATGACGTTTCATGCGCATGTCCATTTTTCGTCCCTCGTTGTGCTGTACAAAGCCCGTCTGCCCCCCATTCCCTCGTGCCCTTACTAAGGCCATGCCCAACCCTAACCCTAATGCAGGGGCATCTTCGGAAGCAACTAACAGTGCCGCCTGGTTGATATGGACGACCTAGACGAGATGCTGGCATCAAGGTGTATGGTGTGGCTACGAGGGAAGTGCAATGTCTGATCTGAGATAGAGGTCCTGTGCTCACACCTGGTGCTCGTCGCCGAAATGAGAGGCGCACGATTTCTGACGAGTCGACAGGCGACTAGTGCAAATATTTTACCAGGCTAGCTCGAACGACCTACACGCTCGCTCATCTTGGATAAGTCCTACTTAATCCAGAGGTGCATTGCGTCAATGAATGGAACGGACGGTCAGAGTCACACCCATTCTTCCTACCGTTTTGTGTATGCCTAACAATATGTTGTTTCATTCGGATAGACTCTGCACAGTACTCGTATCTCCCGGCGAGCAGGCGCTGAAGTCGAACCCGCGCAGTTGTCGTGACATGTATTCCCAAGTTCATATTGAACCCCGGGGGGCTTGGACAATAAACAACGTGGACTACTAGGCTTTCCTCCTTACAGTAGGGTCTAACTAGATGCTGCCTTATATACACCAGAAGCCACCTACCACACAGTCACTTGTACATTCCTGTTCGCCAAATCAGTAAGTGCTAAGACTGCCGGGTTTGCACACATTGACTGACCGGCTCCAAATGTCTGATACTTTTGACACTGGTACGCACGCCACTTCAAACATCCTAAATCTTCGTACCTGTTCTTATTATTGGGGTTGATCCTGCTGGACTCATGTACGCCACCGCCCTCCCCGCCGCAGGTGTATTCAGCATCCTCCTGGGTTCCTCATGTCTCCTTCCCAGGTAAAGCATCCGTTTGCGCACTCCAGCGGCAGTAAGAGTCGCTTCCTACCGCGTTCTCCGATAACACGTGCGATCGACGAAGTCGATGGGGAGTCCTCCTCGTCTGGGGTCGTCAACGGTGCTTCAAGTACTTTGGGCAACACGACTGACTGTGAGGCATACGAGAATGATCGTCGCACACCACCGCCGAGAAGTAGATGGAGCCTCAACACCTTGCTGGACAGGCTCCGCTTACACCCCAACGCCCATCGAGAAGACACCGCTGTCGATTTCGACGATGAAGCGATTGGGAAAATTTCACCCTCGACATCGCCAGTGGACGAAGTTCCGATTAGCCAAGACGATATCGTCATCGCGTGCGTCAGTGTAGCTCACTCATAGTTCCCAGACCTTAGCAGTCAACGATAGTGTCATGGGCCCTGCTGGCTCAGGGAAGACCACAGTGAGTGCACCACCCTCCCTGAAAACAGCCCCAAATAAATGTACCTAGTTTATCAACCGCGCAGTTGGAAGTCCCGATGTGGGCCGCGGGTCGACTTCCTTTACAAAGGAAGTGTGTCCTGTCCGATATCCCCACCCTGATGGTGTTCGCAGCATCATTTTGGTTGATACCCCAGGATGCAACGATTCGATGACAGATTTCCATGTTCTTGGGGAAATTGCAATGTGGTTGACTCATGTGTAAATAGCTCGCTTGACTTCAGAGGTTTCAATGTTGACGACGTTTTAGCTACGCAAAGAACATCAAATTAAATGGCATGCTTTATTTCCATCCAATTTCAGACCACGAAATCAGAGAAAGGATGTCAAGGAACTACAACATATTCAAAGAACTGTGTGGAAAAGATAACTTCAAGAACGTCATCTTCGTTACCACGATGTGGGACAGAGTATCGGAAGACGTTGGCTCCGAACGCGAACAGGATTTACAGTCGAACTTCTGGCGGGGAATGATCAGCTTGGGATCAACCATTCACCGCTTCGAAGGGACTACGGAATCGGCGTGGAAAATAATAAACTCCCTTCCTGCCTCACGGATGGCTGAGCGCCGACCACTTCAAATCCAACGCGAAATGGTAGATGATTACCTACCACTTCACCAAACGGCTGCAGGAAGAGCTATTATAGATAGGCTTTTCTTCCTCACATCCGGTCCGAAACAGTTAACGAAGGGCAAGAAGGGATCACGTTCTCAAGCTACGCGTCCGACGAAGATCAGTATCACCCTCCCCGATAACCCCTTGGCCACTCCGTCCGCTGGGACAGAACTATTTACCCTTAGCGGCTCCGGAAGTTGCAGTCCGGAAGGTTACCAAACTGCATTGGCTCACATAATACGTGGTTTGCGAGCCGCTACTGGTGGGCCGGAACTCGTCCATTTGAACTACGTCAGGGATGCGATCGGCGTGTGTCTCGACATCGCTCTGTCCATTGTGGTAAGTGTGTCGGCAGCGTGACATTCAAAAATTTGATTGGAATTCCACTGCAGCCGATGACGGGAACGCATCACGTTTTCTGCCAAGTTTTGGAAATTGCTACGCTACTCATCAACGTAGTAGTTGAACATGTGAAACAGGTAAAACGGCCGCGTTTATCTGCCGATATTAAGACGGCCATCAGCGAGTTTGCAAAGTAAGAAGATGTCGCATATTCCATCCATAAACTGAGTAGCTGTGCCAGGGAAATGAAAGATGTGCAAGAAATCATGGAAGACCTCGCTCAAAGGACATCCGAAGCACGGCGTGTCCTTCGACCGACAGATGTTCGTATTATCTCTTCCTGTGCAAATTCGATGCGGGCTGTATGTGATGCCCTTCGGGTGCGTGCAATCGCTTGTCCACTACGCTCATAGTTGACGTCGACGTCGTAGTCGACATCCTCCATAAACCACGATTTCGGTAGCATGGATGATGGTTTTGAGGCCTTGAAGCGAGGTTTGGATATTGTTAGTGTTGCCTCCTGTTCGCGCCTCGCAATCATTTCATCTTATGACCCTCGATTAGGGGAATTGCAGTTGTGGCACTTCCGTAGAGCCAGAGCAGTCGCTCTCACATTGATGCAAGCGGCCTGTGTGCCACCTTCCTCGTTCCTTGGTGTTTACTGTTTGCGCGTTTTCGTCATTCGGACGGATGACGTTCATACACGTGAAATACTGACTGTGGTTCGTCTAAGACGGGGACAGCCATAAGCTAATGGTTTTTTTCGTCCCCCATTGCGTTGCGCTGGTCAGAATCTGTCTGGGCCCCATTCCCTCGTGCCCACCATGCATGTGTAATTTAGTTAAGCTTCTTCGAGCGCTCATCTTTTGTAGATCATGGCTCCGTAGCCACTGCGTCCAACAAGTTGCTTGTCTCGATCCCTGGATGTAAAATAAATACATTCAAGCATGTATTTGTATCCTGTTCGGCTTGATCCAGATTACCTGTACTAAAGAGTCTGAAGGGCCTTGTGAGATGTCGATTTTTTGCGTTCTGCATATGCACGCATATGTAACTAACAGAGCAACCATGTCCAACCCTAACCCCAGTGTAGGGGCATCTTCACTCCTTGAAACGTCCTGGACGAGCGGCTGGCCACAACGCTACGGCTGCGACGGCGGTGCAACATCTATTGAGGTAGAGGTCCTGTGCTCACACACAGCATATGCTCGTCGCGGAAATGAGAGGCGCACGATTTCTGACAAGTCAACAATTGACTAGTGAAAATTTACCAGGCTAGCTCGAACGACTCACTGGCCCGAACACGCTTGCGCATCTTGGATGAGTCCTACTTACTCCAAACCTGCATTTGGATCCGCCTGATTTGGATCCGTCTCTGTACATACATCACTGAAACTGCACTTTTATGACCAGAGCATTATATACTGTTATAATGTGTGTAATCCTCGCCATCTCATACAATGTGGCGAGTTCCGTTGTAAATATGTATACAGCATTACACAGGTACCTCCCGGTTAGCATTGAATAAAAAATGATGGTCACTGACGCCAAAGAGGAATTTTGACATTATGCCGAGAAAGTACCACTTTGGAATTTGCCTTTACTTGACCTTTTGTGGCTACTCCTTTTGGCATTTGAATCGGACAAAATTCAGGCCAAATTTTATTTATTAACAAAGCGAAACATACTGTATGGATATTAGACATACAAGTACTCTAGCTATCGCATATCTGTGGTCAACAAAAAGGGACATAAATGACAACAACGAGATAGTACCGGTGTTTGTGGTACAGGTGGCATACTGTCGAAGTCAGGATACTCAATGCTAGTCTCAGACCTACCATAGACCTACCATACCAGTCGAGAGCACCAACCACTTGTGTTATGTGATACGCACCTCAGTGATTTGGGTGGGAGAAACTCACGGATGATGGTGCAAGGACTACCTGCCAAAACAAGAATGCTTACCTAACTTACAGCCACAGACACCACAGGAGACTGAGAGTGGTTGCGGAAAGAAGGGATAAGTCGGGTGGAGGTTCATGCAAATGCCTGAAACCTTGAGTGCATACGTTGAACGATACGACGGGGCAATCGTGACAAGTCCTGAAAGTCCAGAGGGTCTTGTTATATACGGTGTGAATGCAGTGGCAGTGGTTACAGCTGTTTGCAAAAGTCTGTGGAAAACCCAAAAATCAGTTTCGCACTCAGGGAGTTGCCGAGGGAGGACCCCGGAAGTAGCCCTAGACACATTTGGTAGCTGGTGTTAGTGTTAGTTCTTCCCACAGTAGTCTTCGTTCTTCCTGCAGCCAGTATGTCGAAGTCACCGACACCGGAGGATGACAATGAAATCCTTCAGTCTTTCTCCGTTTCTTTGACTGTCTACACAAAAGTGAAGAAGACGACCCAAGGCAAGGCGACGTCCAAAGAAGAGAAATCTACAAAGACGAAGGAGCTTCTTTTCGCCATCAACGACTCAAATTACTTGGAATTTCTGCGTAGTATCCTCCACAAACATGGTCTGAAAAACTACGAGGTCACTGAGAAGAAGCACTTTCCGCTGAAGTATATTCCACCGAAGGCGAAAGGGTTCTTTTTATTTTTTTTTCGTCCTTCATTGTACTGACATACTTCTGGCAGGCAACGAACAAGCGATGCTATTGATGTCGATAACCTATCTGACTATGGGGAAATGGTGAAGAAAATCTACGATGAGAGTCCACCGGTGGTGAAGGTATTTGTCGATATGTGACACATCGAGAAGCTACGCCGAGTCTCGCATTCTGGAGGGCCTGGTTCTGAGAACGACTCGGAACCTACCACTGATAGCAGCGTGGTGCGTACGTTTATACTTTGGGAACCAGTGCTAACACTCACAACCTCAGGCCAAGTCTGTTCGTGGTAAGAAGGCTGATCTCGACCAACGCCTTGCCCGATGGCGCCTCAAATTGGAAAAAATGTATAAGAACGATCATGATGAAGGGTTGACATATGTGGGTCCTCTTGGAGCCGTCCCGCTGACCCCTGCGATGATCCGTGACTGGTGCATTGCACTCGTAAGTTATCTCTCTAGAACTATGTACAAAAACTGATCGTATCGATAGGAAGATGGACAGGCAACAATCAAAGTCCCACCGAATATTCCATCGTTTGACCTTGCAAATAAGGCTCCCATCCTGCATCCCGCTCGCAAGGCCACGGCTCACTTGCCATCGCCGTCCGTCGACGTCAATTCTTTGACATCGGTCCTTCTGTTACAGACGCTTACTCAGTCCGGTCTTCTCACTGCTGGCCAACAAGGGACCCCTCAAGGATCCACCGTGCCGCACACCCCACAGAAAGGACCTGCCACACCGTGTACTCCAAGTCGCAATCCGGTAGCTGCTCCTTCATCGCCACCCATCCCTTCTCCATCCCAACTGACACGCTTCCTTCAATATGCCGAGACGAACCTTGGTGTGCGCTATGCGATGTCTTACAAGTCCATCTTGGAAATGCATAGGATCGGCCCGGATATCCTTCTGGATGTCGACGACAAATTACTTTCAGAATTTGGCATCTCAGCTGGTGACGCAATCCGTTTGAAGAAAGGCAGTATGGCTTGGTGGAACGGACCCGACGCAAAGCGCAAGCGAAGCGACGCATCTGCATCAGCTGAGGACGCTCAACAGCCGGCCATCAAAAAGCGAGTATCGTACAACAAGAAGTACCATGAGGGAGGTGGCTGTCGTTTCACCGGGCCCCCCATGCGGAAGGATGACAGGAACCCCGACTTTCAACCTGAGCTCGACTACGATTTTTTTTATTATTGCGACACCCAGAAGCAATGGCTCCCAGTTCCTGCTGGGTTCGTTGTCGATGAGGATGAGCCAGCTGATTAGTTGCTATGTAGTGTCACACTCATTTTTTTTTCCACCTCATCCCTACGTCGTCGAGTACTTGCTGTTTTTTTTTTTTTTCCTACATCATACTTGCATCGGATCCAAATAGAAACGTGAACGTGCGCCGTGACACTGAATATTTGAGTATGGCAATGATTCTACATCGAAGACGGATCCTACAACATAGCTAGCTAGATCAAACAATGTAGCCAGAAGCCCTGAAAAATCCCTCGGCTTTCTCTGGCGTGATGCTCTGACACGCGCGGACGATGGACATCAAGGGTGAGTCATGGCTGTGACGACGAAGGTAGGCCTTGAGAGTGGAAAAAGCTTGTTCGATAGGGTTATAATCCGGCGAGTAAGCGGGGAGATAAAAAACTTTGCAAACTAGAAAATGGTGAGTACGACAGTGTCTTTTCAGAATGGATACCACTTACGATTATCCTCTTCGACTAAATGCCGAACTTCTTCACCATGGTGGATGCGGCAATTGTCCATAACTAGGACACTGCGAGGGCCGGGGTAGGGGTTTGTGAACGGCATCTAGTCATAATATGTAGCGACGGAATAGGGAAAAAAAGCTGCTGTACTTACAACCTGCTCTTTGAGGAACTTGACAAACCGCTCAGTATCGACCGGACCCTCAATGATGTCGTATGCAATAATTCCATCGAGAGTGAGTGCGGGAAGGATAGAATAACGTGTACCACGGATGAAGGGCCTCCGAGCTACGCAGCGAAGGCCTCGGTGTGAGCGTCCATACCTCCTGGATATAGTGCGTTCGTCCCTCGCAGCCTCATCGATGAAAACCAACATGTTCGAGTCAGGAACTTCTTCAGCAATTCGATTCATAAATGCCGCACGCAGTAACTCGTTACGCTCCGAGGCACGGGAAGAGACAAGCTTGCGGGTGACGCCTAGATGTTGGAGGGTGCGGGAGAGAGTCGAGAGCGTGGTCTGAACGTTCCGTTTGAGTAGCAGCTCGTTGCGCAACTCGTCAAGGTAGATTGAACTCCGATGATGGATTACAGCAGAGAGGAAGGCATGGTCAGCATGACCAAGAGAACGAGGGCGGCCCACTGCGTACGAGTACTTGTGGGGGTTCGAGACGCTGCCAGATCGCTGATACTGGCTGAGAACTTTATAGACCAGGGATTTACTGAGGCCGAGTAAATGACAGATGGTTTTGATGGAGTAACCCTCATGATAAAGGATCGGAATCCGAGTCTTCAGGTCGTCTGAGGCGGTCTTCAGCATGGCGAGATATCTTGCCAGTCAGCTGCACAAGTTCGTTCAACACAGTGTATTTTGATGTATTTGGAGTAATAGTACAGAATAGTAACACTGGCTAGTAGTGACTAGGGCTACTTCTGGGGTCCTCCCTCGGCAACTCCCTGAGTGCGAAACTGATTTTTGGGTTTTCCACAGACTTTTGCAAACAGCTGTAAGATCCGACTGGCCACATCACATCAACGGCCATGACAGAAGCATATTAGCTCAACCAATAGAAGATGTGCCTCATTCCTACAAGTGCCCGTCCCGCACCACACTAAAATGTTTCAACTCCACTGAGAAAACCTCAACAGTTCTCGGGGTCCCTTAATCATTTTCATTTGTTTGCATCCCTACTGTAAATGGTAATACTACCGCGACGAAGTACACGGCCACCCCGTAGACGCAGTTAGGATTGCGTCTGTAGGGATCCAAGTCTGACACTTGTCAGATTGCGGCCAGACGCCTTGACGTGCAGTTTGCGTTTGACAGAGTTTGATGATAAATACGTCAGTTGCAATGTCACTTGCAGCAGACTTGAGGCTCCAGGAGCTGTCAAGCCGGGCTTTCCGTCGTGCTCCCGATTTCATCCGACTGCAGCAGGTTCACGCGCACTTATGAAAAACACACGATATGCATGTATACGCAACTTAACGCATAGGTTACAACCAAAGCTATAAAGCATAGATAATGATTTGTTAAAAACATCTAGAAATTTGGGCTCAAAAGGTCCTCCAGACTGTCTGAGGTGGGTAGACGGTCGCTACTGCTGCGCGCGGCTTGTGGTATTGTGTCGGACGAGGAAGACTGCCTAGCAAGGGGCTGGCTCGTACGAGATGCGGAGGGGGCTGGTCAGGCTGGGTCGAGGGGCGAAGGACCACGCACGAGGAATTAAGCAATTGAAGCCTCCCCATCCAGGCAGACACTTGCATTGTCCATTGTATTCGTTGCAGCGACCAAACTGGCTGCACGTAAAAGCAGGCAAAAGACAGTTGAAACACGGTGGACATTTGTCTAGTAAGGAGTCAGTCGGACACTCAGATGATGGTGACGCTGAGAATTACCTTACGAGTCTGAGAACATAGTGGACTGATAGAAACACTTATCAGGCTATTCCGACCTCGTAGAGCAAGCAACCACACACCAATAGATCATTAAGAGACAGGGCGGGAGTTGCTGAACCCGCCCGTCACATCACAGTTCCCATATGAGCTGAGACCGTGAAGATCAAGATCACACATCTAAGGGTTCATCTGTCAGTACCACACGTTGTGATGAGAGAGATGGTAGAACCAACAATAGTGGGCAGAGTATGCCACCTCATGGAGACTGCTGTGGTCGTGGCTGAGATGATCAGTGAAAATTTTACCAAGTCCGAATATATAGTTGGTGGGAGTAATGCGACCGATGACATTTACCCGAATAGCTGTAGAACGAACTTGCATTGTCCCTAATTGTCGAGATGCACTTTTTTGTGCCCGCTCCAGCTTTTAAAAAATTGTTGTCTAAGATTGTGTCTGCTGCAAACCGTCGTGAATATGCTGCCCGCCCTAATCAGGAATGTGCCAAACTCAAGTCTCACGTGACTCAACTCGGCTCATATTCTCACCTTAAGTCTGATTGGGCCTCAGGTGTGGCCGTGTACTTGTGTGATTCTTCTCAATTGGCGCACATTTGACACGCCTCGCCACAAGGCTTATAATCCCATTACAAGGCTCACCTCTTATAGCTGCGGTGTGTCCAACTAGCATATCCTTACTTTACCATTACAATGTTTCATAGCATTTTGGAAATGTAACTCATTCCTGTGCTCAGTGACCATGAAACAATCTGTTTGCATTCACCCTACATGACAATATAAATTAATGTAACTCGAGTGTAACTTGAACATTTTTGCTGCTGATTAATCATGGTTAAAATGACATAGCACGAAACTGAAGTTTCAGTGATGTAGTCGCCCATGAAGCAGACATCGTTAGCGGCGCCCGGGCTGTCTTTGCCGTGCTTGCATTTGAGTGTCCTTGGAGTTGCAGAATCATACACTTGTCTTCGATGACGATGATAATGGAGTAGGAAGCAGCGTCAAAGCACCGCAAAAACTTAGACTTCCCCATTCACCAGTGGATAGGTAAGTCTTTCTCATCCTCGTAATACTGTGAGAACCCTCGTACAGTGTACCATCGAGGTTCGATCTCTCGGCGGCGGCGACGGCTTGCATTATGGCATGGATATGTTGTACTTGAGTTCCTTCCCCTCGATAATTTGCGCGAGAGGAGCTTACTCTGTGTTCGTAGCATATAGTGTTGTTCCCTCGCTGTATGCCCGCTGCCTAAACCATTTCTGAACAGGTACGACGTTCGACAACTACTCGACGTACTACCTACCGCGCACGACCATCCAGACCCATCACCGATTGCCCCCTTGCCCGCCGCCCTCTCTCTCCGAGTATTCCCACTGAGTAGCACAGTGATGTACAACAAGAAGAAATCGGAAACGGAAACACATGCCGCGCACATGGCCCAATTGACATCAGATCGATATTCCCGGAACATCTCCCTAAAGCCTTTCACCTCTGGATATGCGCGCGACGATGACGCTGTGTGTTTCTGAGGCAGTACTCGACAAACTCAGGATTGCCGAGGAGCACCAGCAAAACTAGACCATACGGTGAATTCCCTGTGAGCAGATTCTCGTTGAGTGGCGGTGTGCAGAGCAGTACTCGAATCAGGTGTGACGTACCCTGGGTCCCTCACTTCGAGATGCTCGACTTGAGAGATAATTCCGAGACTCGAGCGGACGTTGCTCGGCACAGTGTTGGAAACTCGACACGCTTGACCGGCACCATCAGGCAACGACGATCCACAATTGGATAAGAAAACACCTCGCTGTCCTAACTTGACAGATGGCTGCTGCGATTGAGCCAAAGAGGTGGTAATTGACCATGAACCCGTCCTATATAATCTCCAGGGATAGGATTTCGCTCTCAGCAATACTGGCCAAATCCTGAACGCGAGCGGTGATCGCACAGTCACTCGCAATCCGTCTGTACTGATTGTGGGGTAGTCTCTGCAGCAGTAGCGCATTGAATGGTTGTTCGAGCTGTGCGAGCAACTCCCACGTAGCGTCGGCCTCGTTTTCAGCCCATTTGGGAAGCCAAGGACGAAGGAGGATGTATGTCGAGGGGTCCTCCTCAAGACAGATCGGCAGTGTGACCACCACGGGCATCAAAGGCGCCACTTGAACCTCATACGTGTGGCCAAGGGATCCGGTAGCGATTGCAAGCAGCTTGACTTCCGTGACGCGGTAGGCAATGGAGGATAACTTAAGCCTACGGTGGACGAAGTGGGGGCGTGGTAGCTTTGCAAGGGTCCTGTACAGTTTCCGTGCACCCTCGAGGTGGAGGCTATTGCGTCCGGCATGGTCTCCTAGTTTTGAAGGAGTCAGAGGTGTCATTTGATACGGTACGAGGTCCACAGGGAAGCAGCTGTGAAATGATGACGCTTCCCCAACCCAGTCCAAAACCGAGATGTCTCCTGATTGAGATATGATCTCAACTAGAAGACGTCCAAGTGCATTCTCTGCTGATTCACCGTAGAGGACTGGTAAGTGGACCTTGAAAATCCCAAACAGGGAGTAGGCGACATCTTCGGCTCGGGTGGTACGACGGCATGCAGCCCAATTCAGTCTGGATCGAGCATCGTCCATACCCGGACAGAAATGTTTGAGGTGTCGCACGGCAACTCCAGTCGCCTTTTGGACCTCCTCGAGCATAGTAGGATCTGTTTTGTGGTTATTGGCATCAGAGTTCAATGCGAGTGACCAATCCTGCATGTAGAACACCAATGTCGGCGGTGCCAGTAACTCCTGAAGAGTCCAACCTCGCTTAAACCAAACACTGCTGGCTAGTGAAGCGGTGTCTGAGACATCGGAGAGGTAGGCAATTGTCAACGAAGACCGATGATACCACGAAAACATTGACCCTATAGCCTCTTGCAGCTCCGCGCTGCTGTCTTTGTCGATGCAGCACGTATCGCTCCACGCCCAGATGAAACCGCGTCTAAGGGAGAGAAGGCAGAACTTTTGGAGTTTCGCCAATCCCTCCGTGCCGTCCAAGTCATAGATTTTTCGCCCTTCAATGTCGCGTAATAATGGCTCGCCAGCTCCCCATCTATGGGAAAACATAGTAAACCCAAACGATAACGAAACTTTGCTACGGATCTCCGCTGGAGACGTCAATGAAAACAGCTTGGAATATGCAGGACTTTGCACGAAAAGGCGTTGTTGTGCATCTCGATCGCATAATATCCCAGTTGGCGTGTGCAACAGTCTTGGTGGCATGTGTACGATGGTTTCGGAGATGATGTTCATTATCACTTTCTGCATATCGGAGGGATTGCAGTTGGGAGTATCTGTCCCTACTTTCCATGCGTGAACATCTCCGACCTTTGTTTCGAGGCAATCCGCGAGACATGTCTGAGACAGTGCACGACCTAAGTGATCGGGGGGATCAAGTGCCAATGCAGCACTCGCGAGCTTGGTTGCTTCCTCCAGATCGCTCCTTAAACGAAGCACCTGGTATCTTTCGCGGAGGGCGTTGGAAAGGTGGACCAGAGATCTGCAGCGATCTTGCAGGGAAGCACTTTCTAATGCAAGTCGGCGAAGAGATATGACTTCTTCCAAATCCGCGATGCCTCCCCATCTCTTGAAGCACTTATAAAGGCAATCGTCCAGCGCGGAGAGGGACTTTTGCCACCTTGGGTCAAGCGGGGGCATAGATGCCCAAGCAGCTCGTCTGAGGGTAACAAGCTCGTCCAAGTCTGCTCTGCTCTCTTCCTTTTCGTATCGCTCCGAAAGAACATCAGCACAAGAGATAATCGCTGAAACGTGCCCAGGGTGACTTGTGTGAGTGAGGTCCCGTGCGACTCGCCCGAGAACGACTTTTGCGTCCAAACTACAGTCCGTCGTTTCTTCCTTGAACCTTCCGAAGAGGAGATCCGCAAGATTTTTGAGAGCTAAATGGCTGTCTTGGAGTTTCGCAGGAATGCACTTCAGTGTAATTTTTCTGGAACTGGGAGACTCATCGGCCTACATAGCAATGAGGATAAGGTCATGCGGTGAGGTTGTTGAAACTTGAACGTTGGGGAGGGATGTACCTGAGTAACTACGTCCTTGAGAAGCAACACTGCCGCACTCCATGCTACTTCGGTCTGTCCATCGAAAACTCCAGGGTAAACCGATGCATGCCATTTGCGACCACCATTGCGGTACGACTTCACCGCATTATCCAGCTCTGAGAGTCGTTGGCCTAACCCCGCATCAGCTGAATTTCCAATTGGCACTAAATAAACGCGGGAGGGAACCATTGACTTCTTAGGAAAACAAGTCGCAAATATGTCAAGGTGCCGGTGCATCAGCACGTCGGGACCCCTGGGGTCCTTGGCAAGTGGGTTGAGAAAAAGGATCCCGGATTGACATTTCTTGGTAAACCTGAAGCAGTATAAGAAAGGATACAAGTAGAATAATTCGAGCTTACATACCTCGACTTCAACCAAGAAGTCATCATATTTTTAGCGTAGAAGTCGTGGTTGGTACGAAACGACGGTGTGTCGACAATTAAGATACCACTTTTGCTGTTCTTGAAGTTGCATCTTGATACTCTAAGATGCCACTTCGTGCAGGGATGTCGAATCTCCTCCAGTGGGACAATGTCGTTCTGTGAAAGCGTTTCTGTAAACTATCAACGAATTAGAATATGCCGGCTATAACACGGTGTCTGCACTGCGTACCCAACTCTTGCCTGCTCTCGTTGGGCCAACCACACTAAGCACGAGGGACTTAAACATATGGTAAGGTAAGAAAGTGCCCCACAACTCACAAAATTACAAGGCAATTTTCCGTAAATTCCGGGATTGCAATGTTGGGATTGAACAAGAACAATGATAGCCGGTGCCAGTATGGATGACGACGCATCTTCAATCGTTGCCTTTCTTTCTGTACCTTCCGCAGCTGCTTTTCGATGTGCTTGCACTCTGCCTCGAGTGGCTTCACTGGCCTTCCAACTTGCCCCCACCGGCCACCCCGCCAAAATCGCTTCTTTGGTTGCAATTCCTCCCGGGAGAGCTTTTGGAGTTGAAGATAGAGAGCACGGCCAGCAAACGTCTCGTATAAGTGCTTCTCTGCGTCCACCAACTCTTGCTGGAGCAGAAAGGCCTCTCTTTCTATCCCCAAGTCCTCGATTATGGCCCATGCGGACTGTCTCGAATTTTCAAATCGCATGTGGCGAGCCCCCGCATCAATCAAAGGCTTCCAAAGGTTCGTTTCCAGCTGTAATACGGTATTCTCCGCGAGCCGGGGATTCTCCACTTGATCCCACATAGTAGTTACCAGTCGCACGCGACCGGCGGCTTTGTCTCCGCATATACAGCAAAGTATGTCGAGGCTTTCAGACAGTGAATCGTACATCTGGCTGTCAGTAACGTCATAGGTGAAGATGACGCCCGTGAGAAGAGCTCCCTCTCTATATCTGTACGTTGCTTAGCCTCTGAGATGTCATAATCGGATACACATCCACTCACTTCTCCCCTAGCCAGTCAGCGATCGTGTGGAGTACATCCCTGGCCGGTCGAACAGAGCCTTCGAACCCAGGGGTGTCCACGAACACATATTTGCGGTGATCAGGAAGCTTTACTGCAATGTCCCTAATGTCCTGTGTAGGCGATTCAACACCACGCGGCGCCTGTGGGCTTTCAGCTTCTTTAAGTTTGTCGATGAACTGTGCTCATTCAGCCAATGATCAGCGTGCAGAGATTTGTTGACATACATTGCTTCGTCCAAGTCCCGTGGATCCCATGATTCTAGGACAGAGTAAAGGAGTGAATGACGAATAACGTACGCAAAGAGAAACAGAGAACATACAACACAAATGCGGGCTGAGAGGCCATTCTGTGCGCCTGGCAGGGTCCTTAACGGGGACGAGTTTAAATCATCCTCGAGATATGGGCACGTGTGTGGGTGCGGCGCTGGTCCACATGTTGCCTCAAATTATTCAAACCCATGCCCTCCCATAATGCCACCTGTCTGGCACATAGTGTTGTTGTGGTATTCACTGCCTATCAAACGTGTTGTCGTGCGTCATGGACCCACAAAGGACCTCGTTGCGAAGTGTCGTTCCCTAGATTTGAGGTAGATCCAATCATCGTGCACAAACGTCCAGTCAATTACGGAGAGATTTCGGCTTGTTCTTTGTTGCTTTCTTCCCCCCAGAGAACTTGGGACACCGCCGAGAAGTACTAGAAGCACATATCGAGGACAAGGACAAAGTGCACGCCCGATTAAGTAGTTCTTCACATGGCGTGCCACAGCAGCAGTCCACATGTGGGTTGGGTTAGAAATGCTGTGCAGTGCTAAGCCCCAGCCTCAGAGCTTCATTCTTGCAGAATCCTCCTGGCTTCCTCATGTCTCCGTCCCAGGTAAAGCATCTGTTTGCGAACTCCAGTGGAAGTAAGAGTCGCTCCCTACCGCATACTCCAGTAACACGTGTGATCGATGAAGTCGATGGAGAGTCTTCCTCGTTTGGAGTCGTGAGTGGCCTTTCGACTCCTTTGGGCAACACGACTGACTGCGAAGCATACGAGAATGATCGTCGCACACTACCGCCAAGAAGTAGATGGAATCTCAACACCTGGCTGGACAGGCTTCGCTTACACCCTCGAGATGACACCGCCGTCGATCTCGACGATGAAGCGATTGGGCAAATTTCGCCCTCGACATCGCCAGTCGACGAAGTTCCGATTAGCCAAGACGATATCGTCATCGCGTGCGTCAGTGTAGCTCACTCATAGTTCCCAGACCTTAGCAGTCAACGATAGTGTCATGGGCCCTGCTGGCTCGGGGAAGACCACAGTGAGCGCTCCACCTTCCCTGAAAACTCTCCCAAATAAATGTGCCTAGTTTATTAACCGTGCAGTCGGAAGTCCGCACGTGGGCCGTGGGTCGACTTCTTTTACGAAGGAGGTGTGCCCTGTACGGTATCCCCACCCTGATGGTGTTCGCAGCATCATCTTGGTTGATACCCCTGGATGCAATGCTGTAATGACAGATTTCCATGTTCTTGGGGAGATTGCACTGTGGTTGACTCGTGTGTAAGTAGATCGCTTCACTTTCAGAAGTTTCAATTTTGACAGTGTTTTAGCTATGAAAAGAACATCAAATTGAACGGCATGCTTTATTTCCATCCGATTTCAAACTACGAAATCAGAGAAAGGATGTCAAGGAACTACAACATATTCAAAGAACTGTGCGGAAAAGATAACTTCAAGAACGTCATCTTTGTTACCACGATGTGGGACAGAGTATCGGAGGAGGTTGGCTCGGAACGCGAACAGGATTTACAGTCGAACTTCTGGCGGGAAATGATCAGCTTTGGATCAACCATTCACCGTTTCGAAGGGACTACGGAATCGGCGTGGAAAATAATAAACTCCCTTCCTGCTTCACGGATGGCCGAGCGCCGCCCCCTTCAAATCCAACGCGAAATGGTAGATGAGTACTTACCACTTCACGGAACGGCCGCAGGAAGAGCTATTATAGATA
Organism: Pisolithus microcarpus; assembly: GCA_024613185.1. Taxonomy (NCBI): domain Eukaryota; kingdom Fungi; phylum Basidiomycota; class Agaricomycetes; order Boletales; family Pisolithaceae; genus Pisolithus; species Pisolithus microcarpus. The sequence continues at coordinate 237,873 of JANFAI010000002.1, read as the reverse complement.
GGCTTTTCTTCCTCACATCCAGTTCGAAACAGTTAACGAAGGGCAAGAAGAGATCACGTTCTCAAGCTACGCGTCCGACGAGGATCAGTATCACACTCTCCGATGACCCCTTTGCCACTCTGTCTGCTGGGACAGAGTTATTTACCCTTAGCGGCTCCGGAAGTTGCAGTCCAGAAGGTTACCAAACTGCATTGGCTCACATAATACGTGCTTTGCGAGCCGCTACTGGCGGGCCGGAACTCGCCCATCTGAACTACGTCAGGGATGCAATCGGCGTGTGTCTCGACATCGCTCTGTCCATTGTGGTAAGTGTGTCGGCAGCGTGACGTTCAAAATTTTGATTGGAATTCCACTGCAGCCGATGACGGGAACGCATCACGTTTTCTGCCGAGTTTTGGAAATCGCCACGCTACTCATCAACGTAGTAGTCGAACATGCGAAACAGGTAAAACGGCCGCGTATATCCGCGGATATAAAGACGGCAATCAGCGAGTTCGCAAAGTAAGAAGATGTCGCATATTCCATCCATAAACTGAGTAGCTGTGCTAGGGAAATGAAAGATGTGCAAGAAATCATGGAAGACCTCGCTCAAAGGACATCCGAGGCACGACGTATCCTTCGACCGACAGATGCTAGTATTATCTCTTCCTGTGCAAGTTCGATGCGGGCTGTATGTGATGCCCTTCGGGTGCGTGCAATCGCTTGTCCACTTTACTCATAGTTGACGTCGACGTCGTAGTCGACATCCTCCATAGACCACGATTTCGGTAACGTGGATGATGGCTTTGAGGCCTTGCAACGAGCCTTGGATATTGTCAGTATTTTCTCCTGTTCTCGCCTCGCAATCATGTCGTCTTATGACCCTCGATTAGGAGAATTGCAGCTGTGGCATTTCCGTAGAGCCCGAGCAGTCGCTCTCCCATTGAATGCCATACTGTAAGCGACGCCTGTGCCACCATCCTGGTTCCTCTGCGTTTACTGTTCGCGCGTATGACGTTCATACACATGGAGTACTGACTGTGGTTCATCTAAGACGCAGACAGACATGAGCTAATGTTCGTTTTTCGTCCCCCATTGTACTGGTCAAAATCTGTCTGGGCCCCATTCCCTCGTACCCACCATGCATGTGTAATTTGGTTAAGCTCTTTCAAGTGCTCACCCTTTGTAGATTCATGTGTCCCTGTAGCTACTGCGTCCAACAATCTGCTTGTTTCGGTCCCTGGACGTAGAATAAATACATTTCTAGCATGTATTTATATCCTATTCAGCTTGATCCATATCACCTGTACATACTACGCAGTCTCAAAGGCCTCCTGAGATGTCGATCTTTTGGGTTCATCATATGCCTGCCCAACCCTAACCCTAATGCAGGGGCATCTTCACTAGCGCTCTCTGGAAACGTCCTAGAGGAGCTGCTGACACGTACGGCTACGACGGCAGTGCAACACCTGATGAGGTTCCGGTCCTGTGCTCACGCACACCAGGTGATCGTCGCGGAAATGAGAGGCGCACGATTTCTGACAAGTCAACAAGTGATGGGTGAGATTTTACCAGGCTAGCTCGAACGACTCACTAACCTGAACACGCTTGCGCGTCTTCGGCGAGTCCTATTTAATACAAACCTGCATTTGCGTCGATAAACGGAACGGACGGTCAGGGTCAGATCATTCCTCTACCGTTTTTGTGTATGCGTATGGGTACGTTGTTTTAATCCCGGAGACACTCATGCACGGTACTCGTGTGCCCCAGCGAGCAGGCGCTGAAGTCGAACCCGCGCAGTTATCGTGACATGCAATCCCAAGTTCATATTGAACGCTGGCGGGTTTGGACAATAAACGACGTGGACTAGGCTTTCTCCTTACAGTAAGGTCTAACTAGATGCTGCCTTAGTATACACCAGAAGCCACCTACCACGCAAGTCGCCCCATCAGTAAGTGCTAAGACCGCCGAGTTTTGCACACATTGACCGTCCAACTCCAAATATCTGATACTTTTGACACTGGTACGCACGCCACTTCAAACACCCTAAATCTTCGTTCCCGTTCTTATTATTGGGGCTGATCTTGCTGGACTCATGTACGCCATCACCCTCCCCGCCGCAGGTGTGTTCAGCATCCTACTGGGTGCCTCATGTCTCCTTCCCAGGTAAAGCATCTGTTTGCGCACTCCAGCGGCAGTAACAGTCGCTTCCTACCGCATTCTCCGATAACATGTGCGACCGACGAAGTCGATGGGAAGTCCTCCTCGTCAGGGGTCGTCAACGGCGCTTCAAGAACTTTGGGCAACACGACCGACTGCGAGGCATACGAGAGTGATCGTCGCACACCACCGCCAAGAAGTAGAGGGCTTCTCAGCACCTTGCTGGACAGGCTTCACTTACGTTCCAATGCGGATCGAGATGTCACCGCCGCCGATTTCGACGATGAAGCGATTGGGCAAATTTCCCCCTCGACATCGCCAGTCGACGAAGTTCCGATTAGCCAAGACGATATCGTCATCGCGTGCGTCAGTGTAGCTCACTCATAGTTCCCAGACCTTAGCAGTCAACGATAGTGTCATGGGCCCTGCTGGCTCGGGGAAGACCACAGTGAGCGCTCCACCTTCCTTGAAAACTCTCCCAAATAAATGTGCCTAGTTTATTAACCGTGCAGTCGGAAGTCCGCACGTGGGCCGTGGGTCGACTCCTTTTACGAAGGAGGTGTGCCCTGTACGGTATCCCCACCCTGATGGTGTTCGCAGCATCATCTTGGTTGATACCCCTGGATGCAATGCTGTAATGACAGATTTCCATGTTCTTGGGGAGATTGCACTGTGGTTGACTCGTGTGTAAGTAGATCGCTTCACTTTCAGAAGTTTCAATTTTGACAGTGTTTTAGCTATGAAAAGAACATCAAATTGAACGGCATACTTTATTTCCATCCGATTTCAAACTACGAAATCAGAGAAAGGATGTCAAGGAACTACAACATATTCAAAGAACTGTGCGGAAAAGATAACTTCAAGAACGTCATCTTTGTTACCACGATGTGGGACAGAGTATCGGAAGAGGTTGGCTCGGAACGCGAACAGTATTTGCAATCTGACTTCTGGCGAGCAATGATTAGCTTGGGATCAGCCATTCACCGCTTCGAAGGGACCACAGAGTCGGCCTGGAAAATAATTAACTCTCTTCCTGTCCCACATATGGCTGAGCGCCGCCCACTTCAAATCCAACGCGAAATGGTAGATGATTGCCTACCACTTCACCAAGCGGCTGCAGGAAGGGCTATTATAGACAGGCTTTTCTTCCTCTCATCCGGTTCGAAACAGTTAACGAAGGGCAAGAAGAAATCACGTTCTCAAGCTACGCGTCCGACGAGGATCAGTATCACACTCTCCGATGACCCCTTTGCCACTCTGTCTGCTGGGACAGAGATATTTACCCTCAGCAGCTCCGGTAATTGCAGTGGGGAAGGTTATGGGAGCGCTCTGGCTCGCGTAATACGTGCTTTGAGGGCCGCTACTGGTGCGCCAGAACTTCTCCATATGCACTACATCAAGGATGCGATCACCGTATGTCTTGTCATTGCTTTGTCCATTGGCGTAAGTGTGTCAGCGGCGTGACGTTTACAAGATTTTAATTGCGATCTCACTGTAGCCCACGACGGGAACGCATCACGCATTCCTCCAAATTGTGGAAATCGCCACGCTACTGATCAACATGGTAGTTGAACGTGTGAAGCAGGCGAAACAGACGCGTATATCCGCGGATATTAAGACAGCAATGGGCGAGTTTGAAAAGTAAGATGACGATACATATCATATCCTTAAAATGAATAGCCGTTCCAGGGAAATGAAAGGCGTGCAAGACATCGTCCGAGACCTAGCTCAAAGGACACCGGAAGCACGACGTATCCTTCGATCGACGGATGTTAGTATCATCTCTTCCTGTGCAAGTTCGATGCGGGCTGTATGTGATGCCCTTCGGGTGCGTGCAATCGCTTGTCTACTACACTTTATAGTTGACGTTGACGACTTCGTAGTCGACGTCCTCCATAAGTCACGATTTCGATAGCATGGATGATGGCTTTGAGGCCTTGAAGCGAGGCTTGGATATTGTCAGTATTCCCTCCTGTTTGCGCCTCGCAATCATGTCATCTCATGACCCTCGATTAGGAGAATTGCAGTTGTGGCATTTCCACAGAGCCAGAGCAAGTGCTCTTACATTGAATGCCATATTGTAAGCGGCGTGTGTGCCACCTGTGTAAAACCTTTCTGGCCTCCGTTCCCTCGTGCCCGCCACGCGTGTGTAATTTGGTTAAGCTGCTCCAAGTGTTCATCTTTTGTAGATTCATGTCGTTCCTCCTCATGATGACTTGGTAGCCACTGCATCCAACAAGCTACTTATTTCACTCCCTTGATGTAAAATAAACACATTTCTAGCATGTATTTGTTTCCTAATCAGCTTGATCCCACGGTATTACCAGTAATACACAACAGTCTTGGCAAGGGCCTCCATTGTCGAGCTCCGTACATGTGCACGCACACTTTTTGCTAAAGATAACGGACAAAGCAAACCATCACCGTCGTTAGTTCGCCGGCCCTACCTACTCAACGCGAAGCGCGACATGTTTCAAGTTTCAACCCGACTCGAGAAGATGTACAACGCGCTTACTACTGACGCTGAGGTTGGTCTTCGGTTTAGCTCGAAGGGAAGTACACACAGCACGTGTACCTACCATAAAGTTCCTGTTGTCTCCATACCATCATGTCGGTCGCGGAGGCGCTTTTACGGATCCTCGTTCGCTTGCCAAAGTTATTCATTGCCATCGCCAAACGATATTCCTCGACAACTCTACACTTGTTGCGGTACCTCTTGTCGTTTTGGAACTCGATTATCCCGAAGCAGAAACGAAAGGAGGTACCAGAAAGCGACCTAGGTGGAAACCCTACTTCGACAGCGCACGTAGACACTGTGGAGGACAGTGAGAAAGAAGATGCCAGTACTGGGAGTGCGACCGTCGTATACCCCCGGGCTGGAGGTTCTGTCCTAGATCGTACACCCACACTACTTGGTATCAATACGGTGCGCTACAAGACTGGTTGAGGAATTTAACGGTAACCTGACGTCTCTGTTAAGCCCGCAGCCGGGGCGCCCGGTGAGGGTAGGATTGCAAATTCGAGCACTATGCCATCCCAGGGTCCCAACCTACCAAGTGATACCAATCCCCACTACCCACCAGTGCAAACAAATACTGAGGATCGGTACGTGACACGCGATTCGTTTTGTCACTGCTGCGTTAGTGACTTCCGGATACCGAAGTACGTACCGCTGCAATCCTCCTCTCAAACAATTTCTCTTCACAAGAAACTCGCTGTACTGTCTAATTAACATGCTGATGTTTCTCGATCATCCGGGATTCATCAATCGCTCGCTCAGAGCTACACAGCATCATCGTGAAACAAACGTCGACGAATGGAAAGAGTTTTGGAAAATGTTCCAAAAAGACGTCAGCAACATTAACTTGCTTGTAAGCTATCCAAAACCATAATATACGTATCCGTCATTTTTTTTCCCCTGACAGGCAACCGTACTACTGGCCGGGAATGCCAATTTCCTGAGCATCACCAATCAGCATGGGTTGTCTTACTGGCCGCAGAAGCTGAGCTATGTGTCTCTCGTGGCTGCGCTGGGTAGTATCTTGGTGGGCCTAGCGGTCCGGAATCCGAGAATCTTTGTGAGTGGCCAGTTGTCTTGGCCTTGTGGTTGATCTTGTTATAATGGAATCCAGACTGCTTACTCGGCGGGCTACTTCCAAGTTATGGTACTGGTACTGGGGTTCCCATTCGAGCTCTTCTTATACAGGTGTGTGAAGAACCCTTTATTTAATATCGCTGTTCACGAGCGCCTCTTTGTAGCATCATTCTATTCATTGCTGCACTCATCGTGCACCTTTCCATCAATTCAGCAACGATCCAGATATATGCAGCCGTCGCAATCATGGGCGTCATAATCGTATCCCTATTCTTTTATTGGCTTATTACAGAACCGCTAGATGGCTGGCAGTTTTTGCCTCAAGAGTTTAAGACTCGTAGGGTTGAGAGGGCTTCGCAAACTGCGTGAACGCTTCCAATGGAAGGAGGGATCTTTGCCACAAGGTAGCTGGCTGGGTCGTGCAGTTTTCGTTCGATTTGTCGGTACGGCAACAAGTGATATCTTGTATATGGTTGATACCCTGGATGTTCACATTGTAGGTGCGGTTGGGTCCTTATATACACTACTTCCCGTTGTCAAAGTGGTTTGACCTTGCTCCTCCGAATCTCAAGAGATTTTGGAGATTTGGGACTGGTTGTATTCAAACTTCATACAGTACCTATCAGCCATCTATTTATGTCCTCGATGAGTTTTATCCAACACAAAAAGCATACAAATTCTCCGAGTGAGCTGCATTCCGAGGTACAAGTCCTGTGGAAACACACCGCTCTTCATGGTATGAGAAGGTAAATGAACGGTGCTGTGCAGTCTAGTCTACTTCAACGCCAGGAGGGAGATGACAAAAATGGCCCAGTAACCGCAGCGTCCTTGCCTGGGTATACTACAACTGCGGCAAAGAAAAAAGAAGGCTATAAAAAGTGTTTGTCAGACCGAAGGTAGTAAAAAGACGCCCCTTGTCATACCTGTAAAAGGGGAATTCGAATGGAACATCTAGAATCAATACCATGACTGTGAGTAGAACGGCGAGTGAGCCGTCTGGCATTTTCTTATGTCAACGCGTTGGTTAATCATCGAATTTGCTGAACCTCTTACGAAGAACCTCGGTGTTCGGACGACTACTCCCATCATGATACTACCCAGTGCGTACAACAGAGACACGTAACACAGCCTCTCGGGTCAGTAAGTCAACCCCTGCTGATCGATAGACAGGATACCGAGAAATCTTATATTAGCACCTAGCAGGACGGTCACCTACCACACGGGCTCAGCGGTGGATCATATTCCGGATTGGGACCCCACTTACAAGCAAATTAGCATTCTCGACGTCATTTTGGCACCTGCACCAGAACGCTTTCCAATTTCCTACGTCTGTTTCGTAATGGACTTGATGCAGCGCCCGATAATCCCAGGGAACCCTCGCCGGTACCCACTCGATTGCAGGAGTAAGTCACACATGCAATCGAGCTCCCGCGGGTGGGTACCAGCGAGGGTTAGAAGCTGGCGTAATACCCTCACTTAACGAAGATTGACTTTGGCTCGTGTTCAAGTGATCGCTCGGGAGAGACTGCAAAGCTGCAGACCTGATTGTGGCATCAGGCTACTAAGTTGCGACTGATTCGAGACTGACGCACCGTACTTGCGGGAGTGGGTACGATAGCTTGTGTACGATCCATGGCGGAACCCCCCACCTCGGAACACTGTATGGTGAGACACCTGACAGCGCTGTCTCGTCCCCCACGCACGATGGATCTTATCGGAGTAAGACAACCAAGTGCATCATCCTTCAAGAAATGCTTTCTTTTCCACTTTTCGGTCAACGCCTTCCAGAACGATAAGATGTATCGTAGCCAATGGAAAGTTGTGATGGAAGATCGCTTGACGATGACGACGAATAACTCTGGAAGGTGAAGGACTCTCAGAAGCAGGTCGAAGATCGGTATGGTAGTATGTATCACAATAACCACCGGCTTCATAATGGACGCCAGTGAGATATCGATGACCTGCCCATGTCAGACAACGTGGCTTTGTCTCGGGGCCTGGGTGGTGTCGGTGTGTAGCTCACGCAGTACTGCATAAAGCTGTTTTGTCCTGAATGGCTTCGTATTGAGCGACCAATTTACTTTTCCCACAGCTAGTATGAACCAGACGGGCCTCGCAATGCGCTAAATCGCTTCGTCTGCAGAACAACGCGAGGCAAACGCCTGTGCTAAGGCATCCGCGCTCTGCCATGTTTTTCACTCCATCGTTTCGGCGAGTCTTCAATGAATGCAGGCTCATCCTGAACGAAGTCGCGCGGAAACGCCGGGTCTCTATCATGAAGGTGCCTCGGCGTGAGGTTCAGAGGTCAATTCACCGTCTCTGCTCACAGTACACTCCAGTACAGGCATTATCCCAGCCGAATAATGACCCTGGGGAGACCAATACGGTATTTATGTAAGTCGATAGGACCCACGTTGCAACCATCTTCCAGTACACCATGAGCGAACAAGTTTTCAGGTCGTCGCTACCGCCTGTTCCCCTCCCCCGCAGGTCGGTCTTCACGCATCTTCTCGGGACGTCACCACACACTCCCCATCTTGTCGGTGGCTTCCCTGCATCGTCCCCTGCTTTCATCGACGCGGCTACTGGTGTAACGATTTCCCGTGGACAGCTTCGTTCTCTTACTCTTCAGCTCGCCCATTCTCTTATCCGCCTGCCTGAGCCGCTTCAACAACGGGGAAATGGGGCTACTACTACCCGACCGACGGTTCTCGTTTTCTCTCCTAATAGCATCGTTTGGCCCATAATGCTCCTCGGCGCTTCTGCTGCCGGCTATACCGCCACTCTAGCTAACAGTGGATATAACCCAGAGGAACTCAAGCACCAGTATATTGACGCCGGCGCTCATCTTATTTTCGTCCACCCGTCACTGCTTGACACAGTGAAGAAAATGCTCACTTCGATCGGTTGCTCGGATATGCATGCTAGAGTTATCGTGGCAACCTCAGGTTGGCTCACAGGTGTGCCAGATAATGTGACACCGGATATGTCGGGTTTCATCCGTCTCGAGAACCTTCTTGGTCGCGGGCAGCTTACTTCCGAAGTCAAATTTGGTGGAGAGCGGTCCGAAGAAACGGCCTACCTTTGTTATTCATCAGGAACCACAGGAACACCCAAAGGTGTTCAAACTACCCATTATAATATAACTTCAACGATCGACATGGCCAGACCCTTGTGGCCAAACACGAGACCTTGTCTCGCACCATCCGTAGCGGAGGCGGCTGGACCTGAGCAACCGGACGTTGCCCTTGGACCACTTCCATACTTCCATATCTATGGAATGGTCAAACTTATCCTACTCCCGATTGCTCTTTGCACACCGAGCGTCGTCATTTCTGGGTTCGTTCCGGAAACGTTCCTGAAAGCGGTAGAGAAGTATCGTGCGACCAGCCTGGTCCTGGTCCCTCCGATATTGATTGTATTTGCTCGCCTCGATGGTATGTACCGTCTCCTTTGTGTTTCTGACAGAGACGGAGATGTCCTGGCATTTCACGAAAACCGACGGAACTGACATCCCCACTCACAGCCATCAACAAATACGATCTCAGCTCTGTCCGTACGATAATCAGTGCTGCTGCACCACTCAACCGCAACCTAGTATTTGCCGTCAAGGCTCGCTTTGAGAGGGCTGGCTTCAATGTTGCTGTCGTTCAAGGTATGAGTCAGAGAATTCACATACGAGGACCGTTGGAAACGAGGTTAATTTCTCCCTCGTGGGATGTAGGGTATGGCCTCACTGAGACATCGCCCACCGTGTTTATACTGCCTAACAAATATGCGTACCGTCATGCGGGCTCTGTAGGAGTAGCAATCCCTAACCTAGAGGTTCGACTAGCCCGTGAGGACAGCGGGGAGGTACGTCTTCACGTTAGCAATTATTTTTTGACTAGCTAAGACGTTCGGTGTAGGTTTTGACCGATATCGAAGGCGGCGGCGAGCTGTGGGTAAGAGGACCGAATGTTATGAAGGTGTGTGATTGCTTGCCTCTTCGCTGTTCCCCTGTAAATGGTGGTTATATTCACTGCCTCCAGGGCTACCTCAATAATCCCTCAGCCACCGCTGCGGCTATTACCGACGATGGCTGGTTTAAAACGGGTGATATTGCCGTTTGCAATGCAGACGGATTCTTTACGATTGTCGACAGACGAAAGGAACTGATCAAGTATAAGGTGCGTTCGCGGGAATCCCTCTCGAGTATGTCATTGTGGTAGACCGTGATTCACCCATGGACAGGGGTTCCAAGGTGGGGACGATACTTTTCTCCTCGACGTCGCCCACATTCCCAACAGTGCCACCTGCGGAGCTCGAGTCGCTACTATTGCAACATCCTGATGTGGCCGATGCAGCGGTGATTGGCGTGCCAAGCAAGGAAGCAACCGAACTACCTAGGTACGTATCAGTGCTGCAGGGAGGCTCCGTGTGCATATATCTCACCGATTCCCTTTTTTCTAGGGCTTATGTGGTACCTGCACGAACAATTAAAAAGGAGGAGACAGCGACGTTCGCATTAGGTATTCAAGAATGGGTCGCCCGAAAGGTTGCTCCACACAAGAAGCTACGTGGAGGAGTCGTTCTGGTGCAGCAGATTCCTAAGAGGTATGATACGAAGTTCCGTATCATATCCAAGCGCATCGTCGTGACAGCATTCTTAGTGCCTCTGGAAAGATCTTACGTCGTGAACTTCGTGATCGTGCTGGGTCAGATATGGCACACGGTCAGGTTGGAACTCCTGCTAAACTGTGACGGTGCTAGTAGGATGGGAACGATCTTGAGGGCGAGGACAGTCACTAGAACCTGCAGGTAAACTGATCTTTACTTCCATATTCCCTACTCGCCGGAAAAGAGTATTTCGTTCATATCCACATTACATGAAGAGTCACATATCGATCCACTTACATATGGAGTCAATCTAGAAGCAACCACCTATTCAACCACCCACCTTCCACCTTTACTTCAGATATCATAAGCAACTCGTGCTTCCAACCATGCACGATCGGTCTCGCTCCAGATCACAATGGGCACTTTGATCTGTCCAGAGGCACCACCCTTCGTCCTGACCTTCCATTCTCTGAAGTCGCCAAAAGTTCCCGGTCGGACCACTCGGACGCAGGGCACACCGATTTTCCCTACTCGACTGTCTTTCAGGTAATTCTCATTGTTTTTCTGCAGTTGACCATGCAGCGCAGCGGGTGCCGCTGAAATGTTCGCGCCTGGAAGGGGTTTTTTTTGTATCAGGCTACGCTCAAACCTTGGGGGCGTGACTTCCCACCGAGAAACTCACCGGGATCGCCCTGTAATTCCACCAAGAATGCGTACCGAGCAACCGCCTGACGGTAGTCGGCGGTAACGCAGAACTCAGACACTCCTCCAAACAAGTCCGAGGTGGCATCGACGACGTCGTGCAGTTGCGTTTCTGTCGTCACCTCGTTTGCAAGACGAATGTGCATGCTAAACATGATGACCTTTTAACGCACATATCCGTATACATTGGGATGCCTGAACCCTCACCTTCTCCGCTACAACGAGTAGTCAGATACCCAAAAAAATGATTAGAGATAATGGAAGCATACCTCGATATACCTGACAAGAGGTTGTCCGTCACGAGGATCGAATCCTGCAATCTCAACGACATCGCCAAGACGATACCGCCAAAATCCGTCTCTCGTCGTTAGAACCACTTCGTATTTCCGGCCCGATTCGACGTTCCACTGGTACAAGAGTAAATCAGCATTTCGTGACGCACGGGCGCAAGGGGAAAAAAAAAAATACTAACAGATTGAGCGAGATATTTGGATTCCTCTGGTTGGTCTACAGGTAAAAACTCGACGACATCGTCGGAACCGATAACCTTGTACAGGTTGAGATCCCTTGGATCGTACGCGACGGCCAAATACGCTTCGCTACTTGCGATGGCTACACTTTGAATAGACACGTCTGGACCGATGTAATGCCTGATCTAGTGTCGAATGTATTCAGATGCGACAAGACGCAAGAGTAGGGACAAATGCATACCTCTGGAATGACGGTGGAAAATGGGCCACTGGCATTTGCCAGAATCGCACGCAACTGTGGCCAAACCCGTTTGAACCATCCTGTAATATCAGTTGACCTTTCAATTCTGCGCAACTCCTCGGCGCGTTCCGGGCTCGACTGCAGGTAACGCTATACATAAAACGCAAAGATCAACACACCATGATGGCGCCTTTGATGCAAACGCAGAGACGTACCTGAAGATTATCTTTCACGTGTTCTATTCCATCTATATCTGGTATCACGCCCGTTTCGATGCAGTGAACGAGATCCTCCCAGTGATCGTCAATCGTACGACATAAGTCACGGCACGAGGTGGTGAACACGGTGTTGATGGTCTCAAGCTTTGGTTCCAGCAGTGCAAAGAGGGCATGCATGAAGAGGAACGATTTGTAGTTGGAGATGAAGGACACAGCGATGGGCGACGAGAAATTAGGAACTATGCAAGTGGGTTACTGGGAGCGCTGTGCAGGAGCAGGAATTATACTGACTCTTCAGAGCGGCAGAGGAAGCATCTTCCTCCACAGGCTGCAAGCGGAAGGTATTATGAGTTAAGTTATTAGGATCGCTTCTTCCTAGCACAGCCTACCAAATTGTTTTCTATGCGGCCCATACCACTCGTCAGTAGGCAAACAGGAATGTGTTTGGCTATGTCGCCATCCTCATCCAAGGGGGTTACGACCTGACGACACGCAAGGGAAAATACAATACAATTCTTGCCAGCGTTGTTGCTCGGCGGGTTCGCCATTCGAAGTGTCTCAGCCATCGCCCTCGACATGTGCTCCGGGTGACGATATTTAGGGAAGTACTTTGCTGCGCCCCCTGAGGTGCCCGAGGAGTGAGCAATGAAGACGGGAAGGCCGGGGGCCATAAGATTTTCCACCGAAGACTTGTTGCATGGGTGCTCGAAGAAGCGCGCAATAGTGGGGAGGTAGTCCTTGTAGACGCTTAGTCCTACGTTGTTGTGATAAATATCGAATAACTCTTTCGGGGGATAATCCATAATGCCTGTATGACCGTCATGCGTGAGATGAAGTGCAGCCCGGAACTGCGGTAGAACATCGGATTCCTTGAAGTAGGTAGTAACCGAGTTTGTCGTCACGAGGTACGATAGTACGTCCATTGCCTGTTCACGGAGTCGCTGCACGAGCTCCGGGGTGAGCGAGGTAATCGGCGTAGGGGGTAGGTCGTCCATCTGAGTAGGCAGAATCTGTAGTAGATCAAGTGACGAGTGATGAGAAGAACACGATACAGAGAAGTTGGGTTATTCGGCACTTCCTCCATGATCACTTCACGGTCATCTTATAGTGTATGGCTTTGATGAGATGCCGATGTGATCGAGAACGGGAGAGAAGCCAACGGCAGACCAGTACGACGTGTTGAGACTATCGATGCTGTGCGATTTCGATACTAGGCCGCATATCGCTATCCATAAAGAGCGAGTATTGTTCTGCTGTGTCCCCTGCGACAGACTAAATCGAACGATGCATTTGCACGCTGCACCAAGCATTTAGCTAAATCCTGGTGCACTGCGTACGCTGCAGAGATGTGTGATTAGAGCACGAAATGATCGCATATAGTTTCCCTCCACAGCACCGGTGCTGTTAGTCTTGAAATCATACTAGACCGCGCCAGTGCTCCTCCGAGTGATTTTGGAATCTGTAAAAACAGCGCGTGACGATGCTACCGACGTGCAAAAATAGGTGTTCCAAAAATAGGTGTTCCGGTTACAATTTATCCAAACCGGCGAATGCTGTCCATGTCAATGTGTAAACCTCGCGGCGACCGAGTGCGGGGTAGTCGAATGCCTCGCGATCCTCATGATATACGACGCCGATGGTCTGAGTAGAATACACCCGCGCAACTTGTGGGGAAGAATAGCCACGCTTGAGGCAAAAGGCTGGGCGACGGATACACTACCATGCGAAGTTTCCTGGATGTCGTACATCATTGACCACGTTCCCCACGAGATTGCAGAGCCCGCTTTGGCCCTCATCACGGTGGGCGGTGTCATCAGACCCTGCAGAAACGATCAGAGATGGATGGCAACGGTTCTTCGATCCGATATTTATCAGGAGTGCTGACAACTTATCCCTTCCTTGGACTTCATTTCTGTGGCAAGTGTATTCTGGTATCATATGGACTCGGCCTCCACCTGAAGCACGGCTTCCGGATGTCAGGTTGCTTCCGCCATGTAGAGCTGGATGCGGGGGGTTTGAAGAGTGATCGGTGACTGTTGCATATAGACTTGTAATAATATGGGTATGAGACATTTTGAAAGGATTTGCCTCGGTCTCGGCCGGAGTTCTACCTTCCACTGTTCGACTCCGCTTCGTGTAGGATAGGCGACCGTGTAAGGAGCGGGAATGTAGTTCGACAGGTGTTTCTCGGAAATGATTGTTGAACTGTGTAGGATGAATGATGGGTATGAGAGAAAACCGGTACAGATCAGATCAGCTGGAATCTCCCTAGTATCGTTATATTGAAGCTTGCAGGAGCAGACTCTACTTGCGGCGGGGTGTGCTGAAGCAAAGAGGCGCAGCACACTCCGCTGACTCTACGCATGGACTAAAAGGACTAAGTTAGTTAGCTACGAGGGTGTGCAATGACTCGGGGTGGATTCTTCCCATGGTATTGACTTCTGGAGTTGTCGAGAATGATGCACCTCGCTACCCTACAACGGGAAAAGGAACCTTTAACGGGTGACTTGTTGTGGTATATTCAAGAAGCGCCTAGATGATCAGATAAGTACTGTACACTCCAAGGGTCCGGTGCCGCTTCGAATAGTACGACAATGCGTCAAGAATGACAGTAGGTGTGGTGAAGCTGGAATGGTAGGATAAATCACATCATATAGGTAGAGTATGCAGAGAGATGATTATGATGCACGAAATGCAGGTGCCAAGCGATCATAGTTCGGAAATGACCATAGTGGATTGATTGAGGTACGGAGAGATGGAAACTGAAGAGGTCACTCGAAATTGTAACCGACCGCAGCCTGGCATGCTTCGTGCGCTTGTGGCATGCGAGCGTGTTGGTGTAGGCTTTGTTGTGACAGGAATGGTATACTACAAGCGGGACACTTGTACCCGGTCGGCCTAGAAGTCGTGCGTGGTCGTTTTGAGGGTTTTGCAGGAGAAGCGGATGACTGCGGAGGTAAGTGCGCCCACTGAACACCTCTCCAAGCAGGCATCAGGGGCATTGCAACGGACTCACATTGTCATTGTCATCGTGATAGGAGCTCGTCCTTCGTTTCAAGGGCAATGACTGGGATGATGACATGCCTAAACGCGCAGATGAAATCAGAAACCACCAGACAGTTGCAGAGCGGTAAGGGTACTCTTGATCACAGTGTCCCTCCAAAGGCGCACTCGCTGCATGCGGATGTCATAGGTATCGCCCGACCGTACAGCTTGTTCATGGTCATTGTGTGATGACTTGTCTGGGGAGACCAAAGAGGAGTAGTGAGATGAGCACTCATCGTCAGATTCCCCGCTGGAAGATTGCGTGGCTTCCATTGCGGCCATGACGAGGGTGATGAAAGCACTGGCGATTTTATAGTTCTGAACCTGTTGCATGATTAACATCCTCCGAGTGGTTTCATAGTCATCTTCTTTCTCGTCCTCGTCTTCCTCTTCCTCTACCTCCTCCTCGTCGATGTCAATGTGGTGATTTTCGAGCATAACAGTAGGCTAGGATGGTGGCGACTATCGACTTCGAAGTCCGCCAAATTCTGCACAAACTTGGTTTGCACATGTTATGTACAACCTTGTGGCACACCCGCTAATCTCAACAACCCACATGAACAACAACCAACTACCCACGGGGTGCATTTCTTCTTCCCCCGAAAAGCCTCTATTCAATTGCCATCAGTGAGATAAAGAGCAGCCCTAGACCATCGGAGTCCTCGAGTTAGGTATGTAGTGGGCCGTGGCAGAACTTGTCTCACGCAGTACGTGACGATACGTCCGCTGCAAGGCGCCGGTCGCAAGGCCGCTCTGTGAGCTCTGGAGTGAGCGAGGCGAGCGGCGCGACCCGTGCTAGACAGAATATGTAGTAGTTTATGTAGGAATACGGCGTCTCATGGAAGTTGAGTTGATCATGGCCAGTTCCCGGGTCATCTTGCCAATAGTGTACGACTCTGGTGTATGTGACCCTTTCAATGGGGAAGTCCTGTCGATGTCATGATCGGGAGCGGGAGGGCAATATTACATTGTATTAGCAGATTATAAGACCATTGCTATGTGAGCTTAGCACCTAAGTGACCCATGAGAATGAATTGGTAGTGTACCAAAAGTTCGATATCGGAAACATAACATAATGGTTGTCAGAGTAGTTAAGCGATGGGCTATGATGCCAGCATTCATTCACCCTTCCCGCTTTTCACCTTCGATCAGATATCATACAAAACTCGTTCTTCCAACCACGCACGATCGGCGTCACCCCAGATCACGACGGGTACCTTGACCTGCCCCGAAGCAGCACCCGTCGTCCTCACCTTCCATTCTCTGAAGTCGCTGAAAGTTCCCGGTCGGACCACCCGAATGCAAGGCACACCGATTTTGCCTGCACGACTATCTTTCAAGTAATTCTCGTTGTGTTTCTGCAGTTGGCCATGCAACGCAGCGGGTACCGCAGCAATGTTCGCGCCTGAAAACGGGGTTGTATCAGGTTGCGCTCGTACCCTGCCGGTGTCTTCCTGTTGAGGAGTACCAAGAGACTCACCAGGATCGCCCTGTAATTCTACCAAAAATGTGTACCGAGCAACTGCCTGACGGTAGTCAGCGGTAACGCAGAACTCGGAAACTCCTCCAAACGAGTCTGACGTGGCATCAATGACATCGCGCAATTGTGTTTCTGTCGTCACCTCGTTTGCGAGGCGAATGTGCATGCTGGATATAATATGCATCCTTAATGCGTATACACGTATGCCAGGAATACCCGAACACTTACTTCCGCCGCTGCAACCAGCAGTCAGATACAACGCTCACTGGAGAAGATGGAAACGTACCTCGATATACCTAATGAGGGGTTGTCCATCGCAAGGATCGAATCCCGCAATCTCGACGACATCACCAAGACGATACCGCCAGAATCCGTCTCTCGTTGTTAGAATCACTTCATATTTCCGGCCCTTTTCGACGTTCCGCTGACGAAAAGATGGTCAGCACACCACGGAACAACGCGCGCAACGCAAATGGGACTAACAGATTGAGCGAGATATTTGGATTCTTCTGGTTCGTCCACAGGTAAAAACTCGATGACATCGTCAGAACCTACAACCTTGTACAGGTTGAGATCCCTCGGGTCGTACGCAACGGCTAAATATGCTTCGCTACTAGCGATGGCCAAAGTCTGCACGGACACCTCTGGACCAATATAATGCCGGATCTGAATCGAGAGAGTATGTATCAGAACGCACCAAGACGCTGGACTAAGGATGAATACCTCTGGGATGACGGTGGCGAATGGACCACTGGCATTGGCCAGAATCGCACGCAACTGTGGCCAAATCTGTCTGAACCATCCTGGGGTATCATTGGCCTTCCCGATTCTGCGCAATTCCTCGGCGCGTTCCGGGCTCGACTGAAGGAAACGCTAAACATAAAGCGCAACGATCAACACAAGCATGATGGCGCCTTTGACACAAACGCAGAGACGTACCTGAAGATTATCTTTCACGTGTTCTATTCCATCTATATCAGGTATCACGCCCGTTTCGATGCAGTGAACGAGATCCTCCCAGTGATCGTCAATCGTACGACATAAGTCGCGGCACGAGGTGGCGAACACGGTGTTGATGGTCTCGAGCTTTGGTTCCAACAGTGCAAAGAGGGAATGCATGAAGAGGAACGACTTGTAGTTGGAGATAAAGGACACGGCAATGGGCGATGAGTAATTAGGAACTAAACAAGTGGGTTATTGAAAGCGCTGTGCAGAGCAGGAGTTATACTGACCCTTCAGAGTAGCGGAGAAGGCATCTTTCTCTACGGGCTGCAAGCGCATTAGTATTGTGAGTAAAGCTGTAAGGACTGTTTCTTCCGAGCACAACTTACCAATTTGTTTTCTATGCGACCCAAGCCGCTTGTCAGCAAGCAAACAGGAATGTGCTTGGCTATATCGCCGTCCTCGTCTAGGGGAGTTACGACCTGACGGTATGCAAGGGAAAACGTGATACAGTTCTTCCCTGCGTTGTTGCTCTGCGGGTTTGCAAGGCGGGCTGTCTCAGCCATCGCCCTCGACATGTGCTCCGGGTGACGATACTTTGGGAAATACTTTGCTGCACCTCCTGAGGTGCCTGAAGAGTGAGCGATAAAGAGAGGCAGGCCAGGGGCCATGAGGTTCTCAACCGAAGACTTGTTGCATGGTTGCTTGAAGAAGCACGAGATGACAGGGAGGTAGTCCTCGTAGACGCTCAAGGCTACGTTATTGTGATAGATCTCGAACAACTCTGACGCAGAGTAGTCCAAAGCATCTAGCTGGTTTCCATCAGAGAGACCAAGTGCAGCCCGAAACTGTGGTAGAACGTCGGACTCCTTGAAGTAGGTGGTAGCCGAGTTTGTCTTCACGAGGTACGACAGTACGTCCAGTGCCTGTTCACGGAGTCGCTGCACAAGCTCCGGGGTAAGCGAGGTAATCGGGGCAGGGGGTAGGCTGTCCATTTAGGTAGGTAAAATCTGTAGTAGATCGAACGATGGGTGATGTGAAGGACACGATGCAGAGAGGTAGAGTTGATCAGTGCTTTCTCCATAACCAATCCATGGTCATTTTATAGGCGTACGACCCCGACGTACCCGACTTCATCGTATGCACGAGTCCGGTCGGGACGAAACTCAAGCACCTCGCGGATCGAGACCATTGATGCTGTGCGATTTAAAATGGATATGTCCGATACCTATATACGGCGAGTATTAATCTGGTCTTCTGCTGTGCCCTTTCGACAGACTAAATTGAAGCTTCCACTTCTACATCCTGATGGAGAATGCGCGAAGGTCTCGATTGAATGCCGTATCACTGCACAGACATTTGATTCAGAGAACACACCGAGTTATAGTTTATCTCCGCAATACCGAGGCGGGACGCTGCTGCAACGCGAGCCTAGCAACTGCGTGAGGGGCGTACCAGTGTTCCTATGAGCCAGTAGAAACCGTAAACGAGGCAGCGTTGCCATCAATTCATCAGTGATATGCGGGAAGTTGTTCTGATTACTAAACCCGGAAAAACCTACGAGTGGTGCCCGGCCTTGAACTTGCCCCTCCACCATGCACCATGCGCCATTGGAGCCTCATGGAGGTATGAGATAGTCGGATGGCTCATGATATACGACGCCAGTTCCCCGAGTAGAATACATCACCTGGAGAAGAAGAGCCGGACCTATGAAAAGGCCGGGAGACGTTATGGAGCGTCATGGAATTCAACAGAACATCACGCGTGTCCGCACATTCCCCCTTCTAACCATCGACCACGTACCTCGTGAGTGATTTAGGAACCCACCTTGCCACTCGTCATAATCTCCTTTGGCGTGTGAGATGCGAAAGATGGGCGATGTCATCGGTCATTGGTAGAAACGATCAGCAACAGATCGCAATGCGTCTCCAACGTGCTAACAGGAGCGGTGGCAGCTCGTTCTCCTTGAACCTCCTTCCTGCAGCTGGTGCGAGAAGTACTTTCAGTGTGCCAACTTCCCCAAAGGATTTTGGCTCGAATTCCACCCTGGCCGGATGGGCAGGGAAGTCTGGTCGGTTATCTTCAGCCTGAGACGCTGGCTAAACACAATCATGAGATGCAAACGCATTGCGCAGCGGCAGAACCTCGTTACGTAGGCACAGCGCGAGTCAAAAGGCTCATAGAAACGGTTGGCGAGGGAGGCCCTCACGTCGGTCGAAATCCATAGCGGGGTACATTGTGGGTCTACCTTGCATCACGGAAAGAGGGAATAAAACAGCCTCACTGCCAAAACGACACTCAGGTGGCGGAAGTAATTCCATGCGGAAGGTGTGCTTTCTTGTGTAATGAAGGTACTCAGCTGTACAGGTGCCGGGAAATGCCGACACGCAACTGACCGCGAGAAAGCTGCTGTTGCTATTCCCGACTCTGGCACCTGTCTACGCTGGGTGCTGTCAAGTTGGACATATGGGATGTCTTCACTGTGTGTATTTGCATCCGTGGGGGGTCAGAAATAGTGTCACCAAGAATCCGCAAGGTGCGTTTCGTATCCATAACGCTTATGACAATAGTACACTGTACTGTTATACACGGCACGGCATACGCGTATATCCTCAGAACGACGTCAATGGAGGTGAGCTGACAGTCCGAATCGTCCGAACAGCGTCTCTCCAACACCCAACCCAATAACGAGTGAGAATATGAAAGCTAACTGGAACGTCCTAACAACCCAGACAAGATCAGTCAAATGGACACGAGCCCCCCAAAATAGTCAGACGGTTGACTCACATGACAGTCAACATGAAGAGATAGTTGAGCAGTGCCTGTGCGGCATAGATGACACCTCTCGGCAGGTCGTACGCCGCTACGAACGGTGGTGCCAGTCTTCTAAAAATACGATCGGCCGTATTGCGTTTCGGGATTACAGAGTCGTTCTGCTTAGCAGCGAGCATCCGACTCGCACTGAGTGTTCGGTTGGGCGGGGGGGGGGGGGTCAGAAGGGGAAGAAGGGGAAGAAGGGGAAGAAGGGGAAGAAGGGGAAGAAGAGGAGGAAGAGGAGGAAGGGAGATACCTCTTGTTCCAGTGTACTTCGATGATTGCTTTGCATGCTGCTAGCCATCTCTCCAGGAGAGCTAGCAGGAATAGACCGATACAAGCACCGAGCATTGCACCTCTGTTCTGTGGAACCCATCCGAGAAACCATACTGTGATGTCACATTTCAGTAAACGATCGTGAAAAAGAAGTATCAACTTACGAGTATCTCCGAGTGTGAAGTGGAGGTAGGGGAGCATCTGCCCCGTCGCGAGCTCCATGGAGCCATCCATGGTCATGTTCATTCCATTGTCCGCACAGAAACATCGTTGTGCATGGTACAGCAGACAGGCGACGAGGAGTGTGCTGTGCATCGTGGAGACCACCGGAAGAGCATCTGCCAGGCCAGAGCAACGGTCGGCCGGTAGTGAACCCCTGATTATGTAATCTAACGGGTGGTTTCTCTCGGGGGTTTCACTAGTTACACCGATCACTGAGAGCATCATGGCTGGACTGCCTCCTCAGGTGCCGACCAGCCTACAAGTATACAAGTAAAGCCAACTAGATTAATCACTCGCGACAAATACTCAATCCTCTTATACAGCTCGTATGTTATCGATCCTGAGTGGCAGATCAAATTCACGACCATCTGGTGCACTGCCCTTGGAGCAGCTATCGTAGTCTCCCTCCCAACCCTCATTCGTTCTTTGCGGAATGGCCGTTCTCTAAAGGGATTCTTTGGCGTCTCCGAAAGCCTCCACAAGGGAGAGTACGCTGTTGTCGCTGGCGGGGATAAACCTCCACCTCTTCGGCCGAGACGAGGCGCCGCAGCAGTCTTGCACTCTATCACTTCCGTCCGACATTGGACGCTACCGTATGTAGGATTAAACGTCTTACAGAGTAGGTCTCCCCTTCTGCTGCTCTGGTAACTCTGTTGAATTGACTGCGGGGTTTCAGCGATTATCGTTCTGGCGTACCTCGCCGTCGTTTTGCTCTGCATCATCAAAGATGCACCTCTCGTATCTAACCCCAACCGAGCTGGTAATTCACCTCCGACCTAACTATCTTTTTCTGCCCATCTCTGACAGTCACCACGCAGGATTCCTAGCACTCGCACAGTTCCCGATCGTATTCCTATTTGCAACGAAAAATTCTATTTTGTCGCTCCTTCTTGGTCCGGGGAACGGATACGAGAAACTGAACTATATACACCGCATGGCCGGGAGGTTGATGTTCCTCGGCGCATGCATCCACGGATCACTGTGGATACGCAACCACTTAGAGTACGGACTCCCCATCATCGGTCCACAGAAAGAAACCTCCGGCGTAGCAACTTTTTCCGTGCTCGGAACCATCGTCTTGACCTCGCTTCGCCCAGTAAGAAGGCTTTTCTATCAGGCTTTCTACTTCGTCCAGTGAGTTCCAGGTGGCATCAACCTGTGACGAACGTCTGTCCCTGACCACGCACATAAATAGCGTTTTGACTTTTGTGGCCTTTTTCGTTACCGTTCGTTACCATACGCTCTATGCAGAACCGTGGATATTCCCTGCCCTCGCTTTCTTTGGTGCAGACGCATTCTTGCGGTTTTTCCGCTACCGCATCAAGGATGCCAAACTTAGCGCTCCCGATCAATTGATGACGCTTGTAAGAGTTTATTTCGCCCATCGCGTATATATATACCCATACCTGATCCGCTCTTACCAGGTCCACGTCCAAGATTGCGACGATGGATGGTTGGCTGGCCAACACGTCCAACTGCGCGTCTTTTTTTCTAGTCGTGTCTTCGAAAGCCACCCGTTCACCATTCTCTCCGCTCCTTCGAGTAAGTCTTGCTTCAACCACTCCGGTATGATCCTCGCAGCACGCGTCAACGGCGATTGGACGAGCGAGCTCAACACGTACACGCGTGACAAACAGGACCTATCCGATCCCGTAGCAGAGAAGCAGAGCGGTGACGAGCGTAGCGGCGTACCTGTACATGTCATGATCGATGGTCCATATGGCGGTTCGAGTGTCGACCTTGGACAGTATGAGACGGTGCTGTTGGTTGCAGGTGGATCCGGGGCGACGTTCACGCTTGGGCTTCTGGACGACATCGTCTACAGATGTGCCAAGGCTGGCCGTCCTGACGGCGAACGAACGAAGAGGATCGAGTTCGTATGGTGCATCAAATCGTTTGGTAAGCCCCGATTCTCGGATCCTGATCAAGGCCTTCTCTGACTGCCCTCCCTCCCTACATTTCCCTTATAACATAGGCCACATCGCATGGTTTTCCCAGATGTTGGTGGACATTGGTAACCTTGCCGCAGGAAGCTCCCTCGACATCCATTTCTCCATCTTCGTCACGTGTTTGTGTGATCCAGAAGCGGTACCATTCATCCCGAACTGCAACGTCAAACTGGAGCGACCGTCTGTATATATCCTTCTCCGCGACACGGTGGGACTTTCGCGACCTCCTTCTCTCGAATCCCAGGAAGCAGGGGAGGAAAAGCCGCTCGTAGAGCCACATGGTGGAGGTGGCGTCGCAGTGTGTGCGAGCGGGCCAGAGAGCCTTGTCATCGAAGCTAGGAATGCGGTCGCGAGATTGGGTGTTGGGGACGCTTTGAAGTTGGGTGGAGTTGTCGTGCACGTGGAGAGTTTTGCGCTGTAAATCTTGGATCGTCTAGACGAGGTGTCGCGTGTATGGTTATTTCTGTGTAAAGTCAGTAAGCACGCGTTGGATAACTGCGGTCCTTACAATGTCCAATAGTTATGCCGGTACACATATAAGTAAGTCCTCGGACTTGAATCCAGTGGATGGACACGTCCAACGCCAGTGACTTGTAGCCTATGTTCAGAGATGTCTACGGATTGACATTGTCCGATCCAGAGTCTATCGTTGCAACTTGACACAGCGACCGAGTCTGGAGAGAGACACCCAATCCAGGGGAAGATGGCTAGGACTCACCAAGTGAAAGAAGCTATCTGTGATACAAAGGAACTTCCGATGTACAAATCCGATCGAGTCAACGGTTGTCCATTTGCAACCGTTCAGTATAGCTGCCGTAGTGTATGTTTGTCGGGATACCTTTGATCGTCGTATGAGGCAGAGTGTACGTGTGGGATACAGTTTTCATTCAAACCCGTGTTGGAGCCAGCTTTATACTGGTCATATTAGCGACCGGTTATGTGAATGGGAGACGGGGGGGGGGGGGGGGGGGGATCATGGTGAGGATTCCACACTGCATACCCAGAGTAGATCCGGTATCCCTCCTCCGGTCGATTAGTTAGCCAAATTTGAACGGCACTCAATATCGAGGACGTGGTACATACCTATGGGGGTGTTGTATCCACCAACAAAGTCCGAAGAGCTCGCTGACACCGACTAGGGGAGATCATATCGAGTTCGACGTTCGGATGTCGCAGTTGAAAGAGAATCGAACACTTGTCTCAATGTGCGGTCCAACGGCTACCTGCATCAAGATTCCGATGAAATTCCGATTTTTGACCCATGGAAAAGCGCTCATAGCCGGCCAGTTGGCCTCAGGAACGCGTGTACGCTCTACCACCCGTGTCAAGAAACTTGATACTCCCGGGAGAAGCAAGTGCCAAACTCAAACGGGCCCGGATTCTCTGTTCCTGCTATGATGAGATTCTCTGAGTGTAATGTGTCGCATTTGCTCTCACAGATGTCACTTTACGGGTCTGGAGGAGAAGTTTGCGTACAAATGCTAAGCGCTTCAAAGCTTTGTCCCGTGCGGCATTGAATCGATGACCCGTATGTACGTTTTGTGCCGAGTATTGCGGAGATGTTCACGAGGTTCGAAAGTGGGAGATTACGCCAGTGTGTGTTGTTCACTCTTGTAGGAGGGGTTACCGGTTACCAGAGTTAGACATAGAGAGGATTCAGAGGTACGAGAGGAACATGGGACAGCAAGAGGTATTGTACATACACCATCGAAGAACGGGGGATAGTATGGACCATAGAAGTCAAAAACTAATACAATCAATCCAGCAATTGACCGACAATAAGGGTGGCAGTCAACTCCGTATCTCGTCGCAGTCACCGTCAACCTAATGAGATTCCATATGCTGGCTTGATTCGGGCATTCCTCCCGACGTGTGGTCATGATTTGTGACGTCTACCACCGGTTCTGGCAATGTCAACTGCGATAGAGATCTCTGGATGCTGGCTACTAACGCAGCCAAACCATGGAGAAGGTCGGGTGTGATGAAGCGACAGGCATGGGCATGTCGTTCGGTCTCGTTTGTGGGGTCAACAGGGGGTAGGTAGGTGGTGGCTGGGTGTAAATCTCGGCAAGTAGTATTGTGGAGATCTACGAGGAGTTGGACCTGTGATGGTCTGTAGCTCCCAAACACTGACAACCACCCCCTTGAGAACGACGTAGAGCCCTCCCTAGCACAAGAGGGAAATGCTCTACCCATGACAGCAAGAGTGATCCTGGCATACCAGTAACACTGTCGAATGTAAAGATTGTAGTGCTTAAAGGTGGTAGACGCAGTGCTTGCGATAAAAGCGATATCCAGGAGGCGGGGTGAAGGTTGATGCCACCGAAGTGTGCCCTTGCATATGGGCCTTTGACTGACCTGCCAGTACTCGTGCTGTTCCCTGTATCAGGAGAATCAATCATTGAAAGAGGGCGCCAGAGTCGTAACGATAGTATACCTTTCCCTCATGACGGTGATAGTGTCTCTTGCGATTCCTCCACTCGAGGATATTACTCGAGTCCCATTGTTATTTGGGGCACGCTCGATAATGAGCTTTAGTCCCTCCGCTGTCAATGCAATGTTATCGCGCATGATTATGTAATGATTAACGCACTCACTGTGGACTAGAAGAAATTCATGATATGAGGAAGACCGAGAAGGAATGTAACAGAGATCACATGCAACGACGGTCGCTGCTGCTTGGGATCTCCTTGTGATGCATAGAAAATCTTGAACAGTGTATGACTTTGAGGTCTCATATTCGTGAAGGAAGCCCAGCGTGTGGACTATGTCCATGGTAGAAGCTTGGTGTTAGGCCGAGATGAAGTCCGTGCTGGACAACGAGACTAAGTCAAAGGCCTATGAGAACAACCCTCTAGACGAGAGTTGGGGGACCTGGTCCGTGATGGTACTTTGAGTGGAACTTGGTGAACCCTTACTCAAGTTGGTTGACAAGAGTAGCACTTGACGCAAAGCAAGAAAGTGATGAAGGAGGCTTGTTGCAAGGTAGCTAAAAGCTGGGGATCACAACGATCCCAGCTTGGACTATATACCCCTACGATACATGAGGGCAGGCCAGCGAACATACTGCTGCCAAAGGGAAATGACTCGGTATCGAGTCACTGGCACAGGTATGCACAGCTCTGCAGTAAGTAGGCGGTACCATAGTAACGAGACTGACCTATGGCAAGTGTCCGATCGGTGCTGCCAAGCAGGACGACTCAACCAGAGTCATAAATATAAGAATAGACCCTAGGACATGAGCCAAGCTGTGATGGCTGTGGAAACCAATGTCCAAGGCAACAGGAACAGGCACATGTCTGAAAGGGAAAGAGGATGTGGCTGATACAGAGTACAGTAAGCACATACCAGGATAGGGGAAAGGCAGAGACATGTCAGTCATGTGATCCATGCATCACGTCTCACACGTGACTTGGGGCAGTGCCACCATGCATACTAGTATACAAGTAGAACAGTAAGAAGAGAAGTAAACAAAGGAAACATGCCATGACGGAGTAGAACACGCAGACAGTGTAGTGTGAGTTGCCACAGAAGGGTGACCACCAGCATAGCCACACAGTTAGACAGGAGCGGCATAACATCACCCCCCCCCTCAGGCTCATTGAACAGCTGATCGACCAGGGTTTCTAGATGGCCCAGGAGTTGGGGAGTGGTTGTGAGGGGAGCGAAGTGGATGGGGGCCCAGGGTGTGTGTTCTCGAGTTCTCATCTGCAGGGGGTATGACGGGAGGGGTCCACTTGGATCCTCGACCATTGTGGCATGACCAGTGCGTGATATGGTGGCAGTCATAGCACACATACTGGTAGAGTGGATGGGCGAGGGGGAGGGGAGTGTGCCTGGCAAGGTAGATTCGGAGCATCTCGTTGACGATGACAGGATGGAAGGTAGTGGGCGGAAGGGCTGTGGTAGTGTTGGTTGCATTGTAGAGTGAATGATCTGCCTTGTTCCAAGCTGCTGCATCTAGGAATGAATGCCAGGTAAAGGCAGACACAGCGTTGGGAACAGTCTCAGAGAGAAACTTAGTGGTTTCGCTAAATGAGGCATCTCGCTTCTTGCTATATCTGTCATCAGCCACAAACTCTAATGGCTCCGTAGACCAGGGGTCCGGCTTGGGCTTCTTGGCTTCTATGTCAGGACGCTTCTCAGCCACTGGTGATCTTGCTGCTGCTGGAGTATTCTCACCAGTACTGTCTTGAACTTGGGCCTCGGAATAGTGGTCGACCTCTCGGTTACGAAAGGACCGGCATTCCTCTGGGGACATGATAAGGGCTAGTTCGAGGACGAGACAGTATTGGAGCACAGAGATGTTGATCGTCAGGTCCGAGAGAAGTCGATCAATTGACTCAGCTACAACCTCAGGCATAAGGGAGCGAGTCTTTTTGAGAAGCTTGGGGACACAGTTGAGGGTTATGTCTGTTCCTTGGTAGATCTCAGACAACACCCGAACGCAGTTGTTCTGTTCTTCTGTCTTCCCATCGAGTGGGTTCCTTTGGTCATAGATAACAAGTGTCCAAACATAGTTGAGGTAGTTTGGCAACACGGGTACTGTAAAGGTCTGTCCTTCTGTTCCACTTAAGTACTGATCACTTGATATAAACACGACCGGTGTTATATTCGAGTGTCGAAGTAGGGTAGAATAGAAGTTACTCTTTTTGTATCTCGAGTGCCCGTTATGTACGGGCACTCATCCTTATATAATCTATACAGTACCGGAGTCCAACTGTCCTAATGGACTCTGCACTGGCCCCTGACTCACATAGGGGCTAAGCACACTTCAACTATTAGGTACCTATCTACAGGTAAGGAGGGGCTAGCCCTCCTTACACCCTCCCCCTGAAGAACCCGGATACGGGATCTTCGAAGTCGATACATGGCATCGATGGTGACTATATTTTTTAATTCAAAAATTCACACTTATGTAGAGTACACAAGTGTGAAACAGTGGGGAGACAGGGAATGACTGGAGGACCAGTCCGCAAGGGCGGCGAGTATACAACTACAATAGAAACGAGGGAACGAAAAACAAAAGGAACTGCCTGGACCCCTTAGAGCTCGTACGGAAAGCATAGTTTGCCTGAAGTTTACAAACTGCAGGGCTTGGTCTTGTTTGTGAGCCTCACAATCACATATGTCAGAGATTGAACGTTTGAACCCTGTTCATGTATGCCGCCCGATCAGTATTATGGTGTGCACCGACTCCTTCTACAGCAGATCTGCACACTGCTCCAGGCGCTCCTGGCCTTGTTGGCCGAGCTCCTTGACTCAGGAACTCGTAGTGAACCGACACCATACCACACATCCAGGCTCTCCAGCGAAATGTGGGTCCAGGAACTGCTCAGTGGTCATCCCGGACATATCTGCTGCGAACTTGGTATGTACAAGGAGGACTTCATTCAGCTCATCAGGGAGCTACGAGCCATGGGTCACTGCGACTCCAAGTTTGTCACCTTGGAAGAACAACTCTCGATATTCTTGTACACATGTGTGACTGGCCTGACAAGCAGGCATGTGGCGGAGCGCTTTCAGCGTTCAAATGACACAATATCTCGGTGAGTTCATATGAAAGTTGTATGATATTTGATCTTATTC
Organism: Pisolithus microcarpus; assembly: GCA_024613185.1. Lineage (NCBI taxonomy): Eukaryota > Fungi > Basidiomycota > Agaricomycetes > Boletales > Pisolithaceae > Pisolithus > Pisolithus microcarpus. The sequence continues at coordinate 209,592 of JANFAI010000002.1, read as the reverse complement.
ATGAACAGCTACTTCAAGAAGATGCTTTTTATATTTTCTGATCAGCCATTCTATTCCACCCATGTGCAGTTTCCGGATAATGAATCTGTCCATCCAAAAATACGACACAACCCCAAGTTCTGGCCATATTTCCGGAATGCTATTGGCACCATAGATGGATGTCATATCCCTGTATCCCCCCCAGCAATCATTTGTTCGAACTACCGCAATCGCAAAGGATTTCTTTTGCAAAATGGTCTTTTCATCTGCGACTTTGGTCTGAAGTTCATTTATGCGCTAACAGGGTGGGAAGGGTCTGCGACCGATGCCCGTGTCTATGGTGACGCGATATCTGCCAATCTTCAAATCCCCCCTGGAAAGTATCTTCTTGCCGATGCCGGCTACCCTTCTCGTCGTGAGTTACTTGTCCCCTATCGTGGTGTCCGATATCATCTTGCGGAGTGGGGCCATGCCAACACACGGTAAGACCATGTCTTTCTTTTTCTTTCCATCATTTTTATTTGATTTTCACAGACCCATGACCAAAGAAGAATTATTTAACCTACGGCATGTGTCTGTGTGGAACGTTATAGAAAGAATCTTCGGCATCTTGAAGCGCCGGTTCCGAATACTCCTCCTGGCCCCAGAGTACGACGTCGACGTGCAAGCGCACATCCCCGCGGCGCTATGTGCGTTGCACAATTTCATTTACAGCTGTGATGAGAATGAGGAAGATGATAGTGACATCACACTCGATACCGATGATGAAGATGAGTGTCAGTTGTGGCCGGGCACTCCGGTCGGTCCTCAGGCGGCTGCTGGCAGTGCTACGCAAGTGGACGATCTTGCTGCCAGCAGGCTGCGGGATGATATCACAGTCGCAATGTGGAACGACTATCAAGCTATCTTAGTGGAACGAGCACAGAGAAGTATAGACTCGGACTCAGGATCAGATTTTTTTGAAGAGGAGGTCGCAAGTACGTTGTGGCCATTCACACTGTGTAGTATTTTGTCTTGTCCTCGCATGCTACACAATCTTCAAGAGCTTTTATCGATGCAGTGACTTGAAGCACACCCAAATGTGATAGTAGCCAGGTGCGATACATTGTATACGTACTACACATACATGTTTTTTGGGCTACACGAAACGACACGAAGGGAACAGTGCAAGATGACGTTACAATGCAAAAATATTTCCAGACCCACCACTCACCGGCACTGCTGCTTCATTCGAGTTGGTATACATATCTGCAGCGTACTCACGCCATGCTTCATCGTTGGGTAGTGAAATGAAGACGGCGGCACAGTTGGAGTTAGCTGTGAATTGGCGCACCAGAAATGCACGATGGTGAGCTGGAGAGTCTGCATCCTTGTACAATAGCTGAGTGGCAGTCTGGATGGCGACAAGGGGATCCATGAACGTGGTCGAGAGCTGGTCCCCAAAGCGCCGGATGGTGTTGTTGACTGCAACGACTGCAACAGTTTGAGAACTTGCAGGAGGATTGGCCTTGGCCTTGCTCGACGACATTCGACTGCGCTTGGTCTTGGGAACAGATGACATTGTAGTTGCTGGGGGAAGGTTGTTTGAAAAGAGCGAAGGGGGTGCTGTATCCGTAACATCAGCAGACATTGCATTGAACGATCGCTTTCCACCCGAAGTGGTAGCAGGAGGGTCAGAAGTGGGAGGATTGGCAACGAGAGCTAGACTACCAACAGGCACGACAGAGATGGGAATAGAATCGCCGTGATCACCGATGGATGCAACGGGGGTGGGAGTAGTTCCAGAAACACTGCTACCATCAATATTTGTAGTGAAGACGGGGTTTGATGCCCCAGCATGAAAGGCATGGGCACCGGTGGCACCCCCCTGTGGAAAAATGTCCTCCAAGAACTCCAGATACTCCCAGCCTTTGTTACGGAAGGGCTTCATTTGCGCATTTGCCTGAGTGAGCTTCAGAAAATCTTATCATCCATCGATATGGGTACGTACCTTCACAGCAACATATTTGCTCCAACTCTCTGCTGCAAGCGCCCCACCAATGTTCGCCCCACGTTCATTGTCCCAGTGTTCACCCGATTTGCTGTGATAAGTCACGATTGCGTTATAGGTTTGCTTGAGCTATGTTGGATGTCAGTAAGACAAATTGGAAAGGGAGAGATAAGACGACTTACTGCACCCCATTTGATTGAGACATTCTTGTGATCCTTTACCTTTCCAGAGACAAGCAGTGGGCGAATATGATCGGCAGCGTTGGCATATGTAGATTGATGGAAGCTCCCAGTATCACCTCGTTCCGCACGGTGTCTGTGTAAGTAGCGCACGAGTGCATCAACTTCCTTGGGGGTCCAGTCAGCGCGCTTCGGTTCAGGATCTGCTCCAGGATCCTCTGTCCCCATCAGCGCTGTGACGTTTGACTCTAAGACATGGTAGAGTTTGACTAGTATTTGCCGGATGTGTTCCCATTGAGTATCAGTGTAGGAGAGATGGGGAGGGGAGGACATAGTGTCATCGAGAGTCAACCGCATTTCGATCTCCAATGAATTGACCTGGAATATTCCACTGCCATGTCAAACAAGACCAAGCCCTGCAGTTTGTAAACTTCGGGCAAACTACGCTTTCCATACGAGCTCTTACATAGGGGCTGGGCCCAAGTCATTGACGTCCATCTGCTGGACATTGCTGGCCGTCGGGGCGTCGAGGTCCCAGTTGTCGTCACAGTCGGTGGCAGCGATCACACCCCCGACCACCTCGACCCCACTTAGCGAGTTCACATTGGCGGGGACGGGCTCAACGTCCTGGAAGTCCGAAAGCCCCAACTCCTGAGTGCACTCCAAGTAGTACTCGAGGAGGCGCTGGTCAGCAATGTGGTCCTCGGGTGTGCCTTGCAGGTAGTCACCCCATGTCAGGCTGTCATGGCACTGCTGTCCCTTTTCTTGTAATGCGTCACTCTCGTCTTGGAGGAAACTGATGCCCCAGGAATAGAGATCGTCGGCCTCCTGGAAGCTCAGCCTGTTCCTGGCAAGGTACTGGGCTATGTCTGCCGGGGATGGCACGACATCTTTGGGAGCATCCCAGGTGCCCTTGGCCCCTGGGACGATGGTTAGTCCTTCGCTCTTGATGATGGCCCTGTACCGGCCAGCGACAGTGAAGAGTCGAGCGAAATTACGATGCCAACTGTGATGGTTGGAGTTGTAGCGGAAACGGGGTGTGAAGTACCCCTCCAGTATGAAACCCCTGATTCGTCGAACCAGGGCAGCCTCCTTGTCCTCTGCAAGCTCCTCGAGTGGACCTGGCACACCCAGGAAGTGTGAGGTTTCCTCGACGTCCAAGTACTTCTGGACGTGTTCCCTCCAGTGAGATAGTGGTGCCCCCCAGTGCGGGGCAACCTTTGGGCCTCGGTCCTGGTGCCATCTCTTTTTGTGGTCCCAGCGATCAATCACCAGTGGGACCACAGGGACTGTCAGAGTTGTGACTTGAATGGTCACCACAACAGGAGTGGGTAGTTCGACAACAGGTGGGATTCTTTCCACCTGGGGGGCAGGGTTTGGCTCACGAGTGATGATAGGCTCCTCACGAGCCTCGATAGGACTGGCTTGATGCTCTTCGTAAGCCGGGGGTGGCTGAGGGGCAAGCCCTGTGATGGAGGGCTTGTAGTTCTCGTGCTTGGACTTTCCCTTCGCAGCCATCCAAGCGGGGGGGTGCCATTGCGAGAGCGTGTAGGCAGCAACAGGGTTCTTGGCTGGCTTTTTTCTTGTGTGCTGATCAATGTCGGCCAGATACCTGTTGAATCCAGGTGATGAGGCGTTGGGCCACCTTGGCATTGTGCATGCACCCCTCGTTGTCCTCTCTGGCAGTGCGAGCATAGACTTCGTCTATCTCACAGGGTGTGTTCAACAGGTGTGCTACACCTGGGGGTACTGCTCCGAATAAGGCTGGAGCATAGCCTGCAGATATCGCCCTCTCCACGTCATCGTGGAGAGGGGCTTTGAACTGGTATAGGTTCTGCTGAACTTGGACATGCAAGTACTTCTTGCTGTTCAGCAGAACAAAAGCTTGGTGAGGTCATTCCCCCTGACTGACTGGGAACATGGTGCGTGCCTCTTTGAGGTGGTTGGTCAGAAGGGGGCGTTTGAGACGAGGCTGTGTCTCCACAGGCTCGTCGGTGTTGGTGTTTAGTGTCTTGTGGGGCTCCCCACGAGGTGCAGAGGGGGGCGATTGGGGGGGTGGTGGCGAGACGAGGGGGGGTGGTGGCAAGACGAGGGGGGGTGGTGGCGAGACGAGGGGGAGTGGTGGCAAGATGAGGGGGGTGGTGGCGAGATGAGGGGGGGTGGTGGCAAGACGAGGGGGGGTGGTGGCGAGACAAGGGGGGGTGGTGGCGAGACGAGGGGGGGTTCGAGGTGATTGGTGATACATAGTGGGGGCTTCCCCGTGCCCTCCCCCTGAAAGATGAGCCACGAGGCTCGACAACGAAGGCCCAGCACCGGCAGGCTGGGGTGGGCAGTTGTGGCATGGTTGGGATGCCAGCGAAGCCACACGTGCTCGATCGAAGTCATGGTCCTCCTCGAGATGCTCACACTCGTCTTGGTAGTGGTGAGTGTGGGTCCGCCAGTAGTCTTGGTCAGCCTGAAGATGGTCGACCTCACGTTGTAGGGTGAGGGCATCATTGAGACCGAGTAATCGTGAAAGTACATGCACACAGTTGGATCGTGTGTGTATGAGGTTAGGGGTCCCGAGGACTAGGTCTTGAGCCATATGCAGCGCGTACTGGGAGCACACGCTGCAACCATCCAGCTGGCCACAGTCATCATGAACGACCACACCGAACTCACTGGCGTGCCATTGGCAATGTGGTGGGGATACTGAACGCTCATGACGATGTTTGGCATCACGTGAGTGTGAATGAGAGGGGGAGGGGGACCACGAGTATGAGAATGAATGCCTGCGAAGGGGAGTGTTGTCCCTCACAGGCCATTTGAAAGCACGACGACATGTCCTGTCATCGGGGGACATGGACACGTCCTGTGGGACAGCAGCATCCCCACGAGAGGACTCTGCTGGGGTGTGGGAGGGGTGGGGATGGTGGGACATACCTATTTCTGAGCATGTGGTAACTACATAGTTGTGGGAATCAGGAGGAGAGATGAACGAGAGAAAATTTTGAAAAAGGGAACGATTGCATAATCAGTTTGATAAGGTTTTGTTGTAGCTAAACACTGTAAACAAAGAGCTGGTGGCAAGTCCAAAATGGGCATTGTAGGGAGAGCAAACTCCCTACTAGGTGATTTTCTTTATTTCATTGTTTCTACTTTACTTTTTTGTTACTATATTTTTCTTCTACTTTTTACTTAGTATTTTTGAGTAATGTGTGGTCGTGTTGTGGCTTATGTAAGCCACTCACGACTTTGAGTAGCTTGTACTTACTTAGAAGAATAACAACCGTTACCAGAGACGAAGTAAGACGGGATTCGAAGGCCAGAGCTTCGAATCATTAGTTCTCCCTTATCAGACAGTCATCAGACACTATCTAAGTCATTCTTGGGACTTTAGGGCGCGTTTTAGGTCTTTTTTCCCCCTTTTCTTTGACCCTGCCAGGCAACTCCAGTCCCCTTGGGTCGAACTGACCCATTCTTTCACCCCAGGGAGACCTCAGGTATACCCCCAGGTCCCCATCACTCATCTTTACAGCGTGAGAGGTTCCAAGTCTGTGGGTAGTGTAGTCATGTGCGGGTCACATGTGTGGGACTTCGAGCAAATTGCAAGTCCCTTCGATTCTACACGTTTGCTTCCGTAGTGTGCTGACTGCGTTTAGGCAGTTGGCAGTAGTCGTCCACTCCATGCAGCTCGAGGTACCGATCCAGGGCCTCGAGCTCTTTACAATGTAGGTAAGGTTCCCAAGTGGAGTCACCCAGACTCCACTTGACTAGGAATTCTAGCTGATGGCCCACCCATCAGTGGGCATTTATTTCGTCGACCAGCCATTCTGTGTCATCTGGTATGCCCATGTCATAGAAGGCGTGGGCGTCACATCTGGGGAACATCGCATCATCATTGGGTTCGTGACGATGCAGGAGGTTGGTGTGGAATGTGGGGTGAATGCGTCATTCCTGGAGCTGCTTAGGCAGTTCCAGAGTGTACGTGTCCGTAGATGGGTTTGCTTGAATGATCTTCATGGGGCTGATGTACTTGGGGAGGAGTTTTCTGGCATGTCCCTTGGGCAAGGTGAGATTCTTCATTGATAGATATACCAAATCTCCCTCATCGTACTTCCCCCCTTCCTTCCTTCATTTATTAGTGTGGTGCATCTGCACCATGCGAGCCTCGATAATGGCGTCGTGAGCCATTGCAAGATTCTCTCTCGCCTGATGCACGAAGGATGTCACCCCTGGAGCAGTCGCGGCCAACTGCTCCTCGATGTTGGGTAATGATCGTGGCAGGTACCCGTACATCAGCTCAAATGGTGTGAATCCCGTCAAGCTGCTGATGCTCGAGTTGATAGCAAATTCAACCATCGGTAGCTTCTCAGCCCAGTCTCGTTGATCTGGAGAGACTAGTCCTCGTAGTATTTGCGACACGTTCCATATCGCTCGTTCAGAGGCTCCATCCGTCTGAGGGTGGAAGGCCATGGACATTAGCAGCTTTACGTCCAGGAGTTGGTGGACCTCATGCCAGAACTGCGAGGTGAACTTGGCATCATGATCTGATATGATCATGTCAGGGAGACCATGTAACCTCACGATCTCCCGAATGAAGACCCATGCAAGTTCGGATGCTCGTATGGTGGTGTTGACCGGTACAAGGTGAACCAGAGACATCAGTCAACACAATACGACCCAAAGGTAGTCGGCACCATTGCTTTCAGGGAAGGGGCTGACGAAGTCCATCGCGATGGAATTCCACGGCCTCTTAGGGATCGGCAGGGAGTGAAGTAGACCTGCCGGTCATGCATTGTCAGTCTTGGTGGTCTGGCACACTGGGCATGATCTGCAGAATTGATCGACGTCCTTGCCCAGGCCAGGCCACCAGAAGTGCCTGCGAACATAGTCTGCTGTGCACAGTGCCCCAAAGTGGCTGAGCGTCTTGTGCACATGCTCGATCACTTGTGCCGTTAGTTGGTCGTTTTTCCAGTCCACATGGGGGAGACAGAGTACTCTGTCTCCTGTTGCGACCTTCAAGTAGATCAACCCATTGCCTATGTCAAATCCTTTGTGGTGATCCGGTTGTAGGATCACCTTCACCAGGATGGGGTCTGTCGGGTACCCCCATCTGACACAGTCGAGGAAGCCACACTCCCCCTGGAAGTGGGTGATGAGCATCTGTGGATCCCCTGCAGAGTTGAGAAGAGTGGGATCCTCACTCATGGGTGCGTGAGTGGGTTCTTCCCTTCTCTGCTCTGTGTGTTGCCTTAGCGCATTGGCCTCTGCACGATGCTCCTCTGTTGGTTCCCTGATTTTTGGTGTCTCGTCTCGCATCGCTGCAAGACGCAACTCTCTCAACCTGTCAATTGGGAGGTCGTCTCCCTCCGGATCGAGTCGAATGTCGGCCGTTGCCCATTCAACAGTCTCCTTTTGTGCCTCATCTCCCCCATCTGTCTCATAGTACTGAGACAGGCAGTCGGCAACCTTGTTCTCTGACCCCTTGACGTATATGATCTTGGTGTTGAAGCGTGATAGATAGTCCATCCAGTGCATCTGGCAACTGGATAGGTGTTGCTGTGTGCGAAGGAATTGGAGGGCTTCGTGGTCCGTGATAACCTTGAAGTGGAATCCCAAAAGCTTGTCCTCCCACTTCAGTAGTGCCTCGAGTATGGCGAGGGTTTCCCTCTTGAACGTCTGATAGTTGTGCTGGGCATCTGTGAGCTTTTTCGACATAAATCCCGCCGGTTGGCATCCCTGCCAGGTCGGTCCTTGGCCGTATAGCACCCCTATGCCATATAGAGATGCGTTGCAGACGAGCCAGATTGGCTCATCTGACCTTGGGTCTATTGGTCATAGGATTGGGTACTTGCAGGCGAGGTCCTTGATTGCCTGGAAGCACCTGTCGTGAATTTCACGCCAGAGGAAGGGGTGACTGTTCCTCTGGATTCCCATCAGAGGCGTTGTGTATGTGGACACATCTGGCATGAATGGTGCCAGATATTCAACCAGGCCCATGAACTGTTGTATCTCGTTCAGGTTCATGGGCTTCCTCCAATTGTGGATGTGGGCCATCTTGTCCTCATCTGCATGGACTCCTCTGTCATCAATTATGTGGCCGAGGCAATCTAGCTTCTCGGTGAATAGGTCGACCTTATCCCTCTCAAGATAGAAGTCAGCCTTCACGAGCACGTCAAGCACGAGGGACACATGTTCCACATGTTCCTCTATTGTATCGCTGTACACAAATGCATCGTCTAAGTACGCATGTACTATCCTAGCTATATATTCCTGCAATGTCACCGTTATTAGCTGCTGGAAGGTGGCTGGTGCGTTGCAGTCTCCTTGCTGCATGATGTGACTCAGGAAGGCGCCAAAGACAGTCGAGAATGCTGTCTTTGGGACATTGTTGGGATTGATTCTGACTTGTTCGTATGCGTTTGACAAGTTGATTTTTGAGCGATACTTCACTTGCGCAATGTCCATCCGAATCTGGTCTTGGTCAGGGAATGGGGTAACATCCTTGACTGTGTTGTCATTGCGCTTCCAACAGTCAACAACCATTCTGATCTTCCCATTCTTCTTCGGGATGCAGAGCATTGGTGCCACTTGCGACACACTTGCTCTCTCCCACCATCCAGCCTTCATGTATAGTTGGATTTTTTCTGCCAGCTGAGGTTTCAGTGAGTCCGGGCAGCACGGCAAATGGTAGGTGTAATGCATACCCTCGTCGATCAAGGGTATGCAGTGATTTACTTCTCGGAGTGGTGGCATTTTTGGCACCACTCCCTTCATATGGTGTTCATACTTTTTATAGAGTCCTTCCCTCAGATGGGGGATATCCTCATCTGAGTATTTTTGTGGCTTCATGTGTGCAAGCATGGCTTGCCTTTCGCTTTCGATTACCAACATTGGTGACTCAATACTCTGTTGAGTCATTGTGGGGCCTGGATGGTTCCTTGTCGGTGCGGCCCCACCCACCAGTCATGTGCTCTTTGGTGTCGAGGATGGTGCATCCCTGTGTCGTCCCCTCTCTCGTGGTCGATTTTCCACAGAACTGGACAGATCCAGTTCTGTGTGTGCAGGAACTGATATTCCCCCAACCTCTATTGTATTCATATCAAACTTCAATCACACACCATGCGATCGGAGGAAGGGGATTCTGAGTATGCAGTCATATCGATCGATATTTGCGACATCAAAGTATGTGTCACACGTGAAGGCTCCTAGATGCAACTTCATCTGGGAGCCATGCGTAATCTTGGAACGACTTCTCACACATCCTAGTTGCAATGTCAACTGGGAGGCCAGGGTGAATGTAGGTAACTTGGCTACAGTTGCGAATGCAGGGCTCACGAAATTGGTTGTGCTCCCTGTGTCTATCATGGTCAATGCTTCACAGCCATTGACCTGGGCTTTTACTATAACACAAGCGCATGCTTGTGGGGGGACTGTTGGTCTCGGGGTAATCATGCTATTTGTGCGCATTCCGTATCGGAATGCATGGGTGGTTTCTTCTGTCGGACGGAGGGCCATCAATCGTCGGGTTTCATCTGAACTAGCAGCCATTCAATCTGGAATAGCTGGGGTCTCCACATCAACATACGAACATGGTTCCCCCACCAAGGCTCTCATGTGCTCATGAGAGCCTGTCAGCCAACCTTTGCAGGTCCCCCCGAAGGTGATCACTCTCCTGCAGTGCCTGCTGCATTCGCTGTTCGTTGCGAGTCATTGCTCCCCAGATGCCCTGGAGGAGTTCCCCCGTCCTATCGATGTCTGTTCTCACTGTCCTCATCTGCCTCGACAAGGGTAGTGCACTCATCAAGGCATCGTTCTCCCTAGGGTGGATTGCCTGGCGCGTTCTCACTACCAGACGTCCCAGGCTGAGCAGGGTTTGGTGCATCCTGTCGACGCTGACCATTGGCCAGCTTCCATCCATCGTGCCCCCCAAATGTTCGAGGGTGAGGTTTATTATGTTCTCGGCAGCATTCATTTCTGACAGCACATACCCTACGTGGGGGGCTAGTGCCTCACCTGCCGCCTCTTCTTGTGCATCCCACCCTTCGTCATACGACCTTCATCTTAATTGATGCGGGACCGCTCGGGTGGCTATCAGGGACGGTACCTCAGCAAGCTCATCTCTTATGATGTGAGCTCAATGGATTCGACAGGTCCGACAGTCATCTACGTGAGTCAGGCTGAATCGTTCCGAGTAGTGCCATGCATGGTCATCTGCCCTAGGCGGCATGGCTTCATTCTCGATCGCATTCACTATTCCCCAGGGATTGGCCATTACCTCTTTGGTTTCATTCTCGCCAGATGACGCCTCTTCATTGTCTGGCTCGTCCTCCTTGGTTGGGTCGCCTTCCACAGTGGATTCCTCGACGTCCATTCAAGCGTAGTTTATCTGCTCGTCATCATCGTCGAAATCATGTGCGTCCATTGACCCAAGGTACACGATGGGTTCCCCATCGTCATCACTATCATAGTACTTGCTGTGGATGTCGATGACTTCGTCATCGGCATCTGCTTCTTCCCCTGAATGTAGCTCCTGGTCTTCTTCGCTATGGGAAGGTGCTTCGGCTTCCTGGGTTTCGGGGGTTGTGTCGGCATTATTGTCCTCAATCACCTCGGCAGCAAATAGCCTGGCCTTGCCAGTCTTACTGTCCTTCGAGGTGGTATCTTTCTGGTTGCACTCGTTGGCATAGTGCCCCTCCTTCCTGCAGTGGTAACACTTGATATTTTGGCGTGGCAGGCCAGAGTCCTTCCTCAGACTCTGGCCTACTGGCATGCTCCTTCTCTTGTGACTGGCTCCAGTCATGCATCGCCCCTGTGGCTTGGATGATTCTCCTCTCTGGAAGCACGTGTTATCCAACACCTTTCTGTACAGCACATTCCCCTTCTGGGTGTATCTGTAGTCCCCATCAGTGTACTGCCTATTGCCAACTCGGTTGTCCGAGTTGGCGGGACGAGTCCCAGCTTGTTTAGACTGCTGGACTTGAGTGTGATTATTGATGAGCTTCAGCGCACTCTCCATCCTTTGCACTTCGATCAAGATTTGGTCCATCAGCGTATGTTCTGCCGATACACCTCTAGACTTGAGGACTCCTTCTGCAATGGGCAGAGGGAGTCCGTTGATGAATTTCCTCTTCATGGAGTATTTGTCTGGTGGTTGGACCATCCTGGATGCCCTGCGCTTCAGGTCATTGTAGAAGGCAAGTACTCCCTTAGCGGGGGAGTACTTGGTGTTGTTGTATCGTTGTAGGGAGGGAATCCTCCCTACCAGGTATTTTCTTTTATTTCTTTGTTTTTACCTTACAGTTTTGTGTCTACACTTTACCCTACTATACTTTTACTTAGTATTTGGTCGCATTTTGGCTTATGTAAGCCAACCTTTGCACCTACTGTACATTGTACTTACTTAGAAGAATAACAACTACAGCCACTACAGACGAGAGACGGAAATCCGAGCCCGAGGGGACTTGGAGAATTATTTCTCTGCCATCAGATGATCGTTAGACGATATCTCAACTTATTTTGGGTTTTAGGGCACATTTACAGTCTTTCCACACTCTCTACCACCTACCAGGCAACTCTTGCCCCCTTGGGTCGAACTGACCCAACTATCCAAAGGGAGACCCTCAAGGTATCTCCCCCCACACTCCTTTATTCAATTTTACATCGTTCAGCGGCATTTTGTGCAGACACTTCATGTATGAATTGGGTGAACATGGCGCATACGAAGTCTTTGAATGTCCAGTTGTGGATCGTGCAATCTGGGCCGTCAACCTCTTGGTTGAACCATTGTGTGGCCATTCCTTCCAGACAGGTCCCAGCATACGTGATGCGGTCCACATCACGGCCTGGGCCTGTCACCTTGTATATCTTCAACCAGTGCAAAGTCTGGTTGACCCATTTGTCAAAGGCGTCGATGTCATCTTGGCCTTTATAATATTTGGGTTGTGCGATCTTTATGGCTTTCACTTCTGGTCCTGCAGGAGCCGTGTGACAGCCTACCACTTCATATATTCTCTGATGATATTTTTCTAGGAGCGATTCCATGTAGCCACTCATGCCGGGGGTCAGCCCTCGGTGTGAGTGAATTCCTTGCGATCGCCCTCAGTATCAGCGATCATGTTCCTCCTCCTTGTCATCTCTCTGGTTTTGATGAGGAGGAGCTGGGGGTCCTCTTCTCCTGCGATCATCGTCATGATTGTCACGATTATTTCTTCAATGGTGATCCTTGTCTGGATCGTCGTCTGGGTCGTCGTCTGGGTCATCACCTGGGTCGTTGCCTGGGTGTCCTGTGCCAGTTCCCCAGACGTAGGTTTCTTCTTGTTTGAGACCTCTTCCCATGTGAGGTGGGATATCGTGATCTGGCCAGTTGTTAGCTGGTTGATATCTGGCTGTCTCCACTCCACGAGGGTTCTCTCCTCATGGAGTGTCTTCGTGTCTGCAGGCGTATCTCGCAGGCTCGTCTTCATAGTGGACTTCCCTTCATATTGCACATGCGGGGGCTCAGCCTTCCTCGCCAGTTCCGTCGTGTGCACTTTCGATGTTGGGCATATCCACGAGGTCATATAACTTTCTGAAGGTGCGCCCCATTCAGCATGGTCACCAAAGTTCTCCCATTGGGAGGTGCACTCGGCCAGGATATCTTTGAGTTCTCAAATGAACTTGGGGAAGGTGGGTGGCTTTTTTCTGGTATCAGGTCCTTCTTTTTCTTTTCCTTTCCCTGATCCTTCTGCTCTTGTATTTTCTATGAGAGCAGTTTTGGTAGTCAGCTCGGTCAGGGCACTAGGCCTGTCTTCTAGGATTATGGCGATATCGGCCTCATTGGGAGTCTCTCGTGCGATCGTCTCAGATGATCATGCTTGCTGGTATCCATCTGTCCTCTCCGATGGTGGCGGATCGTCACCATATAAATCCACTCGATCCTTATCGGGCTCGAGGGGTTTTGATGTGCTGCGAGAATTCTTTTTCTGCAGTGTGGATCCCTTGTTTGACTTGGGTGCCATAACACGTTCGGGTGTTTAAAAAATTGTAAAGGTCTGTCCTTCTGTTCCACTTAAGTACTGATCACTCGATATAAACATGACCGGTGTTATATTCGAGTGTTGAAGTAGGGTAGAATAGAAGTTACTCTTTTTGTATCTCGAGTGCCCATTATGTACAGGCACTCATCCTTATATAATCTATACAGTACTGGAGTCCAACTGTCCTAATGGACTCCGCACTGGCCCCTGACTCACATAGGGGCTAAGCGCTGTCACGCACCAAAGGTGTTTGGCGACGTGAGCATGGACCCAAAAGCTGAATGATGAAGAATGGAGAAGCCTAGCCCTAATGCACAGAATGACTGGAGTGTCTAGCAGTCATCCGTCGCACAAGAACCACCCTTAACGTTAGGGAAGAAACCGCTCAAGCGCCGAATAAAAGTTTTCGAGCGCCAGTTTACGGCATTCCGATTTTTCGAATATCTCAGCCATTTCTAAAGATATCGACATCATTCCCACGCTCACAGAAAGCTCTCGACCACGTCATCCTGCCTACCAAATTTGGTGACGATCCTCGCCCTCCACGATTTTCTGCATCATTTCTGCCAACAAACGCCCATTTTGCCACTTTTTATTGTAATGGCCACCTCTTCGACGATCTCTTCACTCATCCCCTTTGCCAGGGAGAATAACTACGAGTACTTGCCAGGAATCCCCACTAGCATTCGCCCTGAAGCCTCCTGGTTCATCCCTCCCTCGTCCATGACCTCCCATCCTATCGCTTTGGGACAGCGAGTTCTCCTTGTCAGTCTGACATCGAGGAGGACTTTCTTTGGTCGTCTCAGGTCTGTTATCAGGCTTGAAAAATCATATGTGGTTGTTTCAGTTTCTCCAGTTGAAGAAGCATATGGATCCTTCATCCCTGTGCCCTGCAATGTCTACCTCTCAATCTCATCCTTCGTTCTTCCAAAATTGCGACAGGTTCAATACCAATTACTGTCATCCAGTCTATCTGATCGCATTCATGATGAATTTGAGACACTTCTCCCTGCTCTTATGGGAGAAGATGGCCCTTCCTCCTCCTCAAACCCTCCAGAACACTAGCTGCAGCTAATGCAGGTCGCTTTACAGAGAGGAGGAAAGGGGGAAAGTTGCGAAATCCTATGCCCTGACTACCCTGGAGACCCCCAAAATTGGCCCCTGGCAGAAACCCCCACCATTCTTCATTTGGACATGCAGCAAGTTACCATAATGCATCTAGATCTCAGATCTAGGAGTCACTATGACTCATTTGCAGTCATATCCCTTAGTCAGCAGTGACCAGTGTGCTTACTCATTCCCCTTTTCGCATTATTCATCTGTTCCTTGATGACTCATTCTGTTTTCAAATTGATTAGTGATAATCTTCGTCATGCTTACTGGTTTTACTTACCAATTGCTTACTGTCCTTACTCATCCTTACAAAGCCTTACCAATCCTTTACCAATCCCCTTACCAATCGCTTACAGATCACTTACAAAGTGTTGCTCCATGTTTACTGCAGGCTACGCTACCTTTTGTATATAAAGTACCAATACGTCGACAGCAAAGAAAAGCTACTAGCAAAGCTACTAGCCAAGCTACTTGCCAAGCTACTTGCCCACTCAATTGCCTACCTATTAGGCCCAATCATCGTCGCTTTTAAGCTCATCATCATCCTCTTCATTCCTGCAGTATTTGAGGCTCCATCAAGGGTCTACTTACTGTCATCATTATCATCATCTTACATTGCTTCTAGGCTCAGAGCAGCCTATTCTCTTCGCATTTTCAGTCTTCCCCTGCTCCCCCTTCGTCAGGAGCACCTATACCCTCTGCCCTAGCCCCCTCTAGGTGCACAGAACCCCTCCCCCATTTTATTTTAACAGATCCCTCGAGCCAAAGCCCATGTAGGAAAACCACCAACTTGGCAATTGTCTTTGTGTTGGGTTTTTTTGGTGTTTTTGCCATTGATCCACACGTCGACTCACAGCGCACTTCAACTATTAGGTACCTATCTACAGGTAAGGAGGGGCTAGCCCTCCTTACAGGTACCAAGTTCCTGTGGATGGGTACTGGACTGGGGGCAACTGGAGAGGAGGGTAGCTCGGCAGGGGTGACACAGATCTGGGGGACCTTGAGAGTAGAACGGGAGGAGAGGCCTTCCAGTCCACGGTCATGGGCTGAATGGGTGGAGGTTGATGAGATACCACCAGGGTGGGAACCATTGGCAAAGAGAATGGATTGGTGAAGTGGGGGACCTTGCTGGGTGTCCTGGCCTTTACTGACCCTGCTACGAAGGTCTCTGGAGGCAGGAACCCTGCAGATCATGAACGACTGACCGGGGAAAGAGCCCGGTGGGGGGATTTGGGGATCGGCATCAAGGGAGGATAAGTCGACTTGGGAAGATAAACTGGAGAGTTCAGTTGATGGGGAGGTGTCATAGGCCAATGAGTTGAATAATGCATCAGGTCATGTGTTAAGTGGGGCATTATATCCATCACATTGCTGGAAGTCAGGTACATCATCGCACATGATGGGGGAGGTTTCAGGTGAGGGGCAGGTGGTGGGAAAGCTTGTACTGCTCAAGTAGCTCATTGGCATGGTCTTTTAACGAGCTCTCGGGTTCCCAAGAATTGTCTGCATGTGTGAAACCTTTCCACTTGACTAGGTAAGTGCAATGTGCCTGACAACCATGACCTGTGTTTTTATGATTTAGTATTGACTCAACTTCCCATTCGACTTCATCATCCACTACTTTGGGTGGCAGTGGAGGATCGGGGATTCCATATTCAGCTGTCTCGTGATAGGGGAGCAACTGACCAGTGTGAAACACCGGGTGCACACGCCACATATCAGGGAGGCACAGTTGGACAGCCACAGGGACATGACTCATTCTATTTCAAACAGTCCAAAATGTCTGGGGGTGACTTTAGGGGACTGCCCTTGAACACGGAGGTTACCTGAATTGAGCCAAACTCGATTGCCTTCTTTAAACGGAACATAGGACCCTTTTGATCAGCATTTCATAACTTCCTGCACAGCCTTGTGAGCGAGTATGGCATTGTCATGGCAGCTGGTAAGTTGTTCCAGGTGTTTGTCTATGCTGGGCAATGATGTGAGCCGAACTTCAGGGTAAGGGGATGGGTCATAGCCATAGAGCAGGCTGTATGGCATTTGTTGATGAACGGAATGTATGTGGCTGTTATGCACGAATTCAGCATCTGGGAGTTTGGATGACCAACTGTTGGGGTGTTCGGTGCAATAGCAATGGAGGTACGTTTCTGATTCTTGATTGACACGTTCGCTTTTGCCATTGGTCTGTGGGTGGTAGGCGGTGGACAGCTTCGACTGGACCCCGAGAGACTTGTAAAGTTCATGGGTAAACATGGAGGTGAACTGCGGTCCTCGATCGGAGATAACTGCCTCAGGGAGACCAAAGTGGGCGTATACGTGTTTGTGGAAAAGGTGGGTGATACCAAGTGAGTCGATGTCCTTCCAACAAGGGATGAACATGGTGGCCTTCGTTAGGCCTTGGTCGACGATGGTGAGGACAGTATCAAATGTGTTGGATACAGGGAGGTCAGTGATCAGATCCATGGAGATCTGTTGGAAGGGGAAGGGGTTCTTCAGAACATCGTTAGGGATGACGGGCGGCGTTACTGGATGCATGATGACTTTGGCAGACTGGCAGATGGCACAGCCCTTGATGTAGTCTTGGATGTGTTTCCACATGCTGGGCCACCACACGTCCTTGACCATTTTGCGGGACATAGCCTTCACACTGGGGTGACCAGCAGAGGGATGATCATGATAGGACACGAGACATTCCTTGCAGGCTTTTGGAGGGATGTAGATGCAGTTTTTGCGATGCTTGGTACCATCAGGATGAGTGTTGATTTCAGGGTTTTCCATGGATAGTGTCAAGTCCTTTGGCATTTCACTCTTGGCATGCTCGTACACTTCTGCAGATAGGGCATAAATACCACGCTTTCGCTCTTTGACTTTGTCCTCAGTGGGCAGCAAAGCGGGTTTAGCTGAAATCAGGGCCATTTTCAGGAGAGAAATGGTCGGAATGGTGGGTTTCACCCCCCCTCAAGCCATGCACTCAGTGGGAGCAAAGTGGTGACTACAGGTTCAGGAGGGGAATGATCACTGCATCGAGATAGAGCATCAGGGGCCATCATAAGATGACCCGGAGTATAGGAAAACTTTAGGGGGAACCCCTGTACATACGAAAACCAATGGGTTTGCTGCTGGGAGAACTTCTGAGGTTCTTTGTAATATTTGAGGTTTTTGTGGTCAGTGAAGATGACGGTGGGTGTGATGGGGGATATTAGGTAGTGTCAGAAAGCCTTGAGGGCTTGGATGATGGTGAGGAATTCCAGGTCATAGACCAGATAGTTCTTCTTGGTGCCCTTGAGACTTTTGGACAGGTAGGAGCATGGGTGCCACTCGTTGTCTTCTCCTTTCTGGGCTAGGACTGCGCCAGTTGCGGATTGCGAGGCATCGGTAAAGAGTGCGAATGGTGTGAGTTGATGTGTGGATCAATGGCAAAAACACCAAAAAAAACCCAACACAAAGACAATTGCTGAGTTGGTGGTTTTCCTACACAGGCTTTGGCTCAAGGGATCTGTTAAAATAAAATGGGGGAGGGGTTCCGTGCACCTAGAGGGGGCTAGGGCAGAGGGTATGGGTGCTCCTGATGAAGGGGGAGCAGGGGAAGACTGAAAAAGCGAAGATAGTAGGCTGCTCTGAGCCTAGAAGTGATGTAAGATGATGATAATGATGACAGTAAGTAGACCCTTAATGGAGCCTCAAATACTGCAGGAATAGAGATGATGATGAGGGGCTCAAAAGCGATGATGATTGGGCCTAATAGGTAGGCAATTGAGTGGGCAAGTAGCTTCCTTTTTTTTGCTGTTGATGTATTGGTACTTTTTATATACAAAAGGTAGCGTAGCCTGCAGTAAATATGGAGCAACACTTTGTAAGTGATCTGTAAGCGATTGGTAAGGGGATTGGTAAAGGATTGGTAAGGCTTTGTAAGGATGAGTAAGGACAGTAAGCAATTGGTAAGTAAAACCAGTAAGCATGACGAAGATTATCACTAATCAATTTGAAAATGGAATGAGTCATCAAGGAATGGATGAATAATGCGAAAAGGGGAATGAGTAAGCACACTGGTCACTGCTGATTAAGGGATATGACTGCAAATGAGTCATAGTGACTCCTAGATCTGAGATCTAGATGCATTATGGTAACTTGCTGCATGTCCAAACGAAGAATGGTGGGGATTTCTGCCAGGGGCCAATTTTGGGGGTCTCCAGGGTAGTCAGGGCATAGGATTTCACAACTTTCCCCCTTTCCTCCTCTCTGTAAAGCGACCTGCATTAGCTGCAGCTAGTGTTCTGGAGGGTTTGAGGAGGAAGAAGGGCCATCTTCTCCCATAAGAGCAGGGAGAAGTGTCTCAAATTCATCATGAATGCGATCAGATAGACTGGATGACAGTAATTGGTATTGAACCTATCGCAATTTTGGAAGAATGAAGGATGGGATTGAGAGGTAGATGTTGCAGGGCACAGGGACAAAGGATCCATATGCTTCTTCGACTGGAGAAACTGAAACAACCACATATGATTTTTCAAGCCTGATAACAGACCTGAGATGACCAAAGAAAGTCCTCCTCGATGTCAGACTGACAAGGAGAACTCGCTGTCCCAAAGTGATAGGATGGGAGGTCATGGACGAGGGAGGGATGAACCAGGAGGCTTCAAGGTGAATGCTAGTGGGGATTCCTGGCAAGTACTCGTAGTTATTCTCCCTGGCAAAGGGGATGAGCGAAGAGATTGTCAAAGAGGTGGCCATTACAACAAAAAGTGGTGAAATGGGCATTTGTTGGCAGAAATGATGCAGAAAACTGTGGAGGGTGAGGATTGTCACCAAATTTGGTAGGCAGGATGGCGTGGTCGAGGGCTTTCTGTGAGCGTGGGAACGATGTCGATATCTTTAGAAATGGCTGAGATATTCGAAAAATCGGAATGCCGTAAACTGGCACTCGAAAACTTTTATTTGGCACTTGAGCAGTTTCTTCCCTAATGTTAAGGGTGGTTCTTGTGTGATGGATGACTGCTAGACACTCCAGTCATTCTGCGCATTAGGGCTAGGCTTCTCTGTTCTTCATCATTCAGCTTTTGGGTCCATGCTCACGTCGCCAAACACCTTTGGTGCATGACAACAGTTTCGCAGGATTGGGGATACTAAGAACCAGGGACGCAGAGAGCATGCTCTTCAACTTGTTGAACACGTCTTGTTGTTCTCGTTCCCACTTCCATGGTACATCCTTCTTCAAGAGATGATGGAGCGGGGTGGATACGGTGGAGTAACCAGCTATAAACTTCCAGTAGAAGTTGGTGAACCCAAGGAATGATCATAGTTGTGTAAGATTTTCGGGTTCCTTCCATTCTTGTATGGCATCGGTCTTAACGGCATGCGTTTTGATCTGTCCACCTCTGATGACATATCCTAGGAACTCCACTTCTTTGGCTTCAAAGACACATTTGGAGATTTTGAGCCAGAGTTGTTCTCAACGGCATATGGAGAGAAACTCACAGATGTGGCAGCGAAGCTCTTCACGGGTTTTGGTGTGGACTACAATGTTGTCCATATATCCAACCTGCTGGTGCTTCATCAGCTGCTCGCAGAATGTTATGTCCATGTACTGCTGGAACGTTGGCAGCAAATTCTTTTGTCTGAAGAACATTATGAGGGGTTCGAATAGTCCTAGGGGCATGATGAAGGCTCCTTTCCATATATCGGAGTCCTTGATGCGGATATTGGTGAAGCCCCATTGGATATCAAACTTTGCATAGAAGTGAGACTCGCATAGTTTGTCGATAAGTTGTTGTATGTTTGGGAGGGGGTAGGAATCGTTGACTGTATGTTTGTTTAGGTGACGGTAGTCTTGTATGAGTCGACGCTTTCCATCCTTCTTCCTGATGAAGAAGACTGGGGCAGCCTGATCAGATTTAGACTCATGGATCTTCCCACACTTTAAGTTTTCATTGACGAATTTGCAGAGCGATTTCATTTCATCCTGGGACATTGGGTAGATATGTCCCTTCTGCTGGGGGAAGTCCGGTTTGGTCTTGATCTTGTGATCGAGCCCTGGTCGATGTGGCGGTAACGGGATATCTTTCTCCGAGAAGACCTTGGCGAAGTCCCTGTACTGATCCAGTAGGATCACTTCTTCTTTTCCTGTGGAAGCCTTCACCTCGAGATCAGTAGAGATTGTGGTCTTCCTTACTGTGCCTTCCAAATGAGGCGCTCTGGGGATAGGTTCCATGTCCTTCCAACCTTTGATTCCACGGGTTTTCCAGTTGATGATTGGCTGGAACTTCTTTAGCCATGGCATGCCGAGTAGGATCGACTCACGGCATAGGGGAATGACATAGGCTTTGATCCACATCACACGATCCTTGATCTTCGCATGTAACATTACTTTGTGTTTGATTTGAAAACCTCCTCCTCTGTTATAGGTGGTAACCCCGAGAGGATACTCGATCGGGTAGGTTTTCAGCTTGTACTTCTCGACCACACGGGGGTTGATCGAATTGAGCTCTGCACCAGAGTCGATGAGAGTCATGATGGCTGCATTTTCTCTGTCAATCAAATAAAGAGAGCCAGTTGGAGAGTTGGCACACATATCATCTTCATTCGCGATACTATTACAAGTAGATCTTAGCGACAGAATTTGTGTGTTGGGGTGTACCACAGTGGCAGTGGTTTGCCTGACTAAAAATCCTTCAAAGCTTTTTCTGACACCTCAAACACCTTATCTGATCTTTCTTCGGCTTGTTTGTGGAGGATTTTTTCGGCTACTTTGGGATCAATTTCATAAGTACCACATTCGGTACACTTGATGCTGAACTTGGGTACGTGCCCCTTCTCCTTGCATTCCCATTTGACATGACCTTCCTTGCCACAGTTGTAGCAGGTGACAGCTTGGATGGATCTCCTCTTGCATGGGGTGCACTGGGCCTGATCGACGTCCATTGCATTAGGGTCACATGCAGGTGCGCACGGGAAAGTGAACAGATTGGGTTGATGAGCAGCGTGGGGGTTCTTGTTATAGATGTCCTTTGAGATCTGCGCAGTGTATACTTCTCCGGCAGCTACCACCCATTGGTTAATGTTAGTAGGCAGGTGTTGCCGATCCAGGATGTGGTCTCGAATTTCACGGGAGAGCCCTTGAGCAAACAGGACACCTCCTTCGATCAAAGTCGGCAGTAGTCTGGCTTGGTTAAAGAGCCCGAGGAACTCAGCAGTATAGCTTTCGAGAGGGTGGTTGCCCTGAGTTAGCGACTTGAGTTTGATTACCACTTGAGCCTTCTGGTCTCCTGCTTCAAAGGTGGTGTAAAGGGTCTCCTTGAAACTTCCCCACATATCGGGGTATGTGTCTTCCCATCCATCGACATACTTGGCAATATAGTTGGAGGCAAATGCTCTGGCAACACCTGTGGTCATATAAGAGAGTGCCAGACCTATCTTGACATGGTCGTTCGTGTAAACATGGGAGTTTAGAGCGAGATAGGCAGCAACTTGATTTAGCCAGGGTCGGAGCTCTCCATACTTGCCTGAAAAGGTTGATGGTTTGTTTACGTTGAACTCCTGGCCTCCGTTTATGGCCTCGGACCTACTGCGCCCACCAACGGGGTGCTCTGAGTTCGGGTGATAGAAATGGTGCCAGTAGTCAGCATCTTCACGTGAGAGGCACAGCTGCATATCCAAATTGGGTTGCATGGGTTGAGGGACAGGAGCGCTCTGCTGCTCAGACTGCCTGGGAAGGGGATTTGGAACACTGGTACTCATACCTTCCTGGAGTGATGTTGTAGTAGGGGAGAGGGGGAGGAGCTAGATATAGAAGGAGCTTAGTCAGCGGGGACATAGCGGGAAGACATGGATGTGTTGTAGATACAGAACAATCTTGCCATGGGTGGCTCTCGAGGAAGCACAAGGAGTGAGGTCCTACTCCAACGTGGTGATGAGAGTACATTTGAACCTCATGACAAAGAGCCACACAACAGCCCACAGACACTATGCAGAGACCACCTGAGGTAACAGTAGGCCAAGCTGCTGACCAGACAAGACCAACCAAGAGACAAGCGGGGACACTTCATCGCGCGTGCAGCACCCATGGCCACAGCGCAGACCCCATCCCCGCTAGGCACTCCATTCAACAACAGTGACCTAGAGTTCATCTCAGACAGAGATCTAGTATCAGACTCGCCACCGGAGTACATGTCGACTAGAGTGATCCCCCCATCACGACTGCAGAGCCCAGAGTTGGACGACAACACACAGTCTGCAATCTTCAGGCCAACAGTACCCATCGTGCTGACAATGTTCAATCCGACAGTATCCATATCCCAGCAAATACTGCCCACACCATCCAACATGCCAGCGCCGCAGTACACGTCAGCACCAATACCTCCACCGGCAGTAGCACCAACAGCTACACAGAGCAGAACACAGCTCAACGTATCACAAGTAACAACAATGGAAATGCTAAAGCCATTCAAGGGGGATGAAGACAAAGTACAAGACCCGCAGACTTTTCTGCACACATTCAACTGCATCATGAGGTTAGCGGGCATCACTGATGCAGGAGAGAAAATCGAGGTGTTACAAGATTACATCATACCACGATCAGAGGCTCAAAAGTGGTACAACAACTTAACGACCTCACAACGAATATCCTGGACAGAGCTCAACAAGGCGTTCAACCAGCAATGGGAGCCAATACCCCGAGCAGAGAAAACACTGGAGAACTATCAGGAGGAGCTGTTGGTGTTAAAACTCAAGGAGAACAAAGTAGGGAAGACAAAGGAGACGAACGGAACAAAGGTGTGGACTCATGTCATTTGGGCGAGAGAAGCGTTACGACTAGCAACAGCGGCAGGAGTAGAGAGTAACATGGGCCTAGTCAGGATCATCCACAAAGGCCTACCAAAAATCATACGGAAGCTGACAATGTGAAAGTATGCAATGTTTGAGGAGCTCACGACAGTGGTAAAAAGTCTGGACATGGAGGACATGCAAAGGGAAAAGGAAGATGTGGACGAGCGGAGGAAGGAGGAGAAGGAGAGAGAAACCCGCATCTTACACCGGCAAAAAACATCCCTCGCAGACCTTACATCGCACCTCCAACGACTCACCATACAACCACCGTCCTCTCGAGGACAAAACCCAGTGCAGCCAATGGGCAGCACAAGTACACGGTACACCATCCAGCAAACCCGAGGTGCGCCAAACGTCCAAAACCCACTTACCGATATGCAGAAAGAAACTGTATGTTGCAACATCAATGCATTACCCCACCATCTGGCAGATGCAGCAGGATGGGGAGCATACCAAGAACAGGTGGCACAGTGGGGAAGGATGCACAGTGAGAGTACATGGATATCAGAAAACACACCATTCCCCCTCAAACTGGGCACAGCAATCATTTGCTCAGGAGAGTGCTATAGGTGTGGAACGCATGGCCATGCAAGCAGAAACTGCCCGGTCATACCAAGAGACCCAATGCAACTGGACCCACGTGAAACAGCCTGGAGAGCATTGTGTGGCAGAGCGCTAGGGCCATACAACAGAACCATTGCCACAGATGTCAGACTGGTGGAGATGGACGAACAGGAAAAAGGGGACAGGTCGTTGTAGTGGATGGAACAACGACCCACATAGGACCAGAAGTATCTCGATTATCGCATACAAACCAACATGTATCAAACAGCAGAGACAACAGCACGTTCGATATATACACCATGTTCGCACAAGCAAACAATGCAATAAATGCTGAGATCAAGGCCATCCCTTTCATAAACAACATCATGATAAAAAGCAGTAACAGCGAACTAGTACAACTATGCACCCTCTTCAACAATGGCGCGATGGTGAACGCCATGTGCACAACAGTTTTTGAAGCAGTCAAACATAGATTAAGGGGGTGGACACACAGTTCTCAGATGTTACGAGTGGTTAATGGCACCGTAATTCCAGCTATGGCCCAGTGGACAGGTACAGTACAGGTTGGAGCAGCCAAAGTGCAAGCGACGTTCATTGTGTTCAACAGTGGAGGGGGATGGGCGTTCCTTGCAGGGAAACTGCTGCTGCAGAAGCTGAGAGCAGTTCATGACTATTCTATGGATTGGCTGACCGTCACAGATGGAAATGACACCATGGTACTAACCAACAGGTACTATGACACAGTCCATGACCAGGTGATGGGAAACAAGTACTGGACCCTAGACGTCAAACAGCAACCACAGCAGCAGATGCAAACAACACTGGTATATGCAATAACGCAACCAAGCAACAACACATTCACGAGGCAAACAGATCCATTCAACCCCCGGCGAGTAGAACACATCATTAACTCGGTCACCATCGGACATGACCTCACTGAAACAGAGAAGGAACAAGTCAAGGGGTTCATAGCGGAATATGCAGATGTCTTTGCGTGCTCAATCAGAGAAGTACTGCCAATCCCAGGAGCATCAATTAACCTCAATGTACTGGTGACAGCATCGTTTACAACAATGGTATGACAACGACTGCTAACGCCGCCGCAAAAAACGTTCATGCACAAATGGGTACAACAAATGATGGACGCTAACATGATAGAACCAGCCAATATAGCTAGCATCAAACATGTAGTGCCCACTGTACTCATGCAAAAAACGCATGACGGAAAAACTGGGCTGTCGCTAGAAGACCTGCAATGCATGCTGAACGAACAGTGTGAACAAGCAGGAGTGGACCCACCATTTCCACACATCAAAACTGCAAAAAGAGAAGTACAAGAAACAAGTATGGACTCTAAGGATGTGAAGTGGAGAGTAACCCAAAACTTCGGCGAAGTAAACAAGGTTACCCAGGTACTGCCACTGTACCAGGGAGACATATGGGCGAAGCAGCAACGACTAAGCGGACACAAGTATGTATCAGTTTTCGACTTTGTGTCAGGTTTCTATGCCATTACAGTACCAGAGGAGTGGAGACCATACCTCGCCTTCTTTGTAGAAGGCAGAGGATACTTTTGGTACAAGCGGATGCCCATGGGACTCATGGGGGCACCAACAACGTTCTCAGCAGTCATAACAGAAAAACTACATGGTCTACTGGCAGACAACACAATCGAATTGTTCATAGATGACAGCAGGTGTGGGTGCGACACGTTCAAGGAGATGCTATTGACACTATGGAAAGTATTCCAATGCTTCCGAGAATGCGATCTGTCAATATCACCAACAAAATGTCGGCTGTTCATGACAGAAACCATGTTTGCAGGTGCAGCGGTGAGCAGGAAAGGGGTGCAGCTGGATATAGCTAAGTTAATGGCCATTGTCAACTGGAAACAACCAGAAGACACACTAAATCTCTATTCATTCCTAGGATTAACAGGACACTTTTGAGACCTCATAAAGGGCTACACAAAACTGGAGGGACCGCTCTGTAACCTAATCAAGCAGGTCAATGTCCCACAGCCAGTAACGAAAACAACATACCGTCAGGCAATGAGCAACTACAAGCTGGCAGACAGGTGGACAGTAGAACACACCAAGGCACTCATGCAGCTCAAGACAGCTCTAACCAGCAAACTGACATTGCATGCACCAAAATACGATGGAAGCCCATTCGTGGTCACAACAGATGGGTGCCAGGAAGGGCTAGGAGCCATACTAACTCAGTGAGTACAAATCCAAATGCCAACTGGTAAAATGGTCAACAAAATGGTGCCAATAGCCTTCACATCAAAGTGAACTTCAACAGCGGAATGCAAGTACAAACCATTTCTACTGGAGTTCACAGCCCTCAAGTATGGCCTCAACCATTTCGGAGACATCATCTGGGGCTACCCGGTAGAAGTAGAAACAGACTGTCAAGTACTCAAAGACGTGCTAACCAACGACAACTTAACAGCGGCACATGCACGTTGGAGGGACGGCATACTGGCACATAACATAGTAGTGGTGAGACATATACCTGGGAAACTAAACATCGTAGCAGATGGACTCAGCTGACAGTGGGACAATACAAGTCATATGGGTAATGACGGTAGTGAATGGACAGTTGACCCGGAACCAAAAGCGCTAACAGAAGTCATCAACGACATCTTCGCAGTCGAACGAATAGATGAGCAGCAGCAAAAGCTACAAGAGCAGTTCACAAACGAACCAATGTTCCTAGAAGTCATCAACGCAATACTCAACGTTGACACAATGATGAACCCAAGGGACCATAGCAAAGCAAGACATAGAGCACTGCAATATACTATTGAAGATGGATGCCTTTGGAGGATACATGGGAAAACAAGTATACAACCCCGGAGCTGTACTGAGTGCATAACACACAAGGAAGCAGAGCAGCAGGTGGATATGCTACACTGCACAGAAGGACACTGGGGACGAGACGCGTTGAAAATAGCGTTAACAGACAAGTATTATTCACCCAAGCTCGACATGTCAGTCATGAATGCAATAACCAAATGCACTAAGTGCAAAAACTTCGGGTCATCACACATACACTCACTCCTAGAACCAGTAACACACAGACACCCATTCAAGTTGCTAGTAGGCGACTACCTCAGTATGCCACAAGGGAAAGGTGGCTATCACACCCTGGGCATGTTCCTAGACACATTCTCACAACACGTGTGGGTCTCGAAGTTCAAGATGGCAGGCACTGCGAAGACGATGACCGACAGTCTGTCAACAATATTCAACACCTACATGGCACCAGAGATGTTCATGACGGATGGAGGAAGACACTTCGACAACCACACAGTAAAAGAGTTCTGCACTAAGTGGTCCTGTAAACATCATGTCGTTGCAGCATACTCACCATGGGTCAACAGTCTCGTCGAAGGCACTAATAAGTTACTCCTACATATACTCAAGAGGCTATGTGCCCCAGATGTGGGAGAAGATGATGACGGCACGAAGCAATGAGAAAACTTACTCTGGACTTGGACTGACCACCTAGATGATGCCATTCAAGCACTCAACAATCGGATACTACCAGCCCTCAAACACACACCAAAAGAACTGCTACTGGGCCTCATAGTAGACACAAAACGCACCAGACCAGAGGAAGGTGTCACGCCAATCGATGCCATCCAGGCATCAGCACACATAGCCTATGTGGAGCAGCAATGCTTAGATGGGTACGATGAAGTGGTAAGACATGCAATCAAATGCAAGCAGGTGTTTGACAAAAGGGTCTTGAAAAAGCATCCAGGAGAAGTGGTTTTTCATAAGGGGCAACTTGTACAAATCTACTGCAGCGATACTGACTACACGTTCAAAACAGAATGAAAACTGGTACCAAAGTGGTCAGTGCCACACCGAGTAACTGAACGACTATGCAATGCATACAAGTTGGAAACCCTAGGAGGTGTACAGCTCCTGGGGGAGTACAGTGCAAGATGGCTACATATGTTCGAACCACGACCAGGCACCAAACTCTACAGTGAACAAGAAATGTACATGGCAAGTGTTAAGTCCGGGCCTACTCCGACGATCTCTGATGCTCACAGAGGCCGGGGAATGGGTACGAAGGTAGACCGACGTTGACCGAGGGTTGGCTGACACAGGCCGACGGAGAGCGACGATGGCCGAAGGGTGGCTGACAGTCACGACGGAGGTTCGGGAGAGGGCGTTGGGTTCAGCTCGTGCGCTGCCCCCTTGTATGAGCCCAGCCCTCGGATTTCGTAGACAGAGGAGAGTTGGTATGAGGCCGATGGGTTTGGAGGGAGGCCAGTCGAAGACCGCAGAGTGGGAACTAAGTTGATCTTCATACTGAGGAACTCTGCCTAAGTACATCGGGATTATATACGGTACATGTGCCATCGAGGCAGTACAGTATCGGAAGGACGGAACTGACATATGGGGTATCATAAATTTTCCAGGGGGACAGACATCAGAAAACTTCACGTAGAATGTAAGTCAAGCAGCGGAGGAGAGGGTCGGGATAAAGGAACCGAGCATAAAAGGAAAGGTGCGGGCGGTATGACTTCAGGGTGCTCAACCGATAGCCAATCAGATAGTGGGCCGAAAGCCTAAAGTGGCAATGACCCTGCGGCGTACCATGCGGTGGGGGTGCTGTGCCATATTGGGACCAGTCCATAGCCTTGATAGAAGATCACCTGACCTCGGGGAGTTGCCGAGGCCTACTGGTAGTAGTCACGTGGAAGGACCGACATATGCCGATGGGTGCCAAAGGTTGCCGACCGATGCCAAAGGGTGCCGACGGTGTTCCGATCGGCGGCATCGTCGGTTGTGGGATAGGGGTGGCAGTCATTGTCGGGAATGGTCGGTAATGGGTCGGGGCTGATTGAAAAGGGCCTAGGGGTGTCAGAGGGTTAGCGGGGAACCAGGACAGAGCATGGGCATGACAGCAAGAGTCCACAGTGAGGACGAGGAAGAACAAGTGGGGCTGGTTGGCATCAAGGATGAGGAAAAGCGAGTAGAGTCAGGTGGCGTCGAGGACGACGCAGTTTTTTTTAGGGGGCCACATGTAGTAGGGGAGAGGGGGAGGAGCTAGATATAGAAGGAGCTTAGTCAGTGGGGACATAGCAGGAAGACACGGACGTGTTGTAGATACAGAACAATCTTGCCATGGGTGGCTCTCGAGGAAGCACGAGGAGTGAGGTCCTACTCCAATGTCATAGCAGCGAAGCCTGAAGCGAAATGTTTGACTTCTTCTTTGTGCAGGGTAGAAGGGATATTAACATCTTGATCGTCAAGGGCAGATCCTAACTCCGAAGGGAGATCTTGTTCCTGATCGGTCTCTGAAACATCGCCCTCGAGGGGGTCCCTAGTTTGCAGAAAGGCAGGGTTTTGTAGAGGCATTGGGCTATATGGATGAGATCCGAGCAACCGACCGGTCTTCTCTGCAAAGGCTTGTTGTCATTTCTTCGAGGAAGCGAAAGGTGTAGGTGGTGGTGGTGGCGCTGCGCATTCCTTTTCTTGTTGTTGGGGCAGTACAGGAGGCCCTTGGTATAAGTCCTCAGAAGATGTGTTGACTAGAGGGGGTTATGTCCTAACCTCGGCCAGGCCAGAGGCTTGACAGACAGAGTATAGCAAGGTGAGGTTGAGATGCAGTGATAGGACAATACTTGGACTAGGTACCGGATGGCTGCCTAGTTGGATCCAAGTAGGGTGTCAGCGACTTGACCTAGTGACGTGCAAAGACAACGATCATGTAGGGTAGAGTCGGTAGGGGTGCTTTGCTTTTGCTACACATGCCAGACAGCGTGTGGGTGGAAGCTAGGTGGAAAGGGGTAAAAGGGAGGTTTTAGCTTTTGTTAGGCCGAGACGAAGTCCATGCCAGACAATGAGACTAAGTTGAAGGCCTACGAGAACAACCCTCTAGACGAGAGTTGGGGGACCTGGTCCACGATGGTACTTTGAGCAGAACTTGGCGAACCCTTACTCAAGTCAGTTGACAAGAGTAGCACTTGATGCAAAGCAAGAAAGTGATGAAGGAGGCTTGTTGCAAGGTAGCTAAAAGCTGGGGATCACAATGATCCTGTTAGGCCACAACGAAAGTCCATGCAGAGACAGTGAGACTGAAGTCAAGGCCTACTAGACAAACCCTCTAGACGAGAGTTAAGGGACCTGGCTAGCGATGGTACTTTGAGCTAGACTTGGCGAACCCTTACTTGAGTTGGCTGACAAGAGTAGCAATCATGGAAGTGAAAGGAATAGGCTCATTGCAAGGTAGCTAAAAGCTGGGGATCACAAACGATCCCCAGCCTCTATATACCCCTACGATACATGAGGGTGGGTCAGCAAACATACTACTGTCAAAGGGAAATGACTCGGGGACGAGTCACTGACACAGGTATGTGCAGCTCCACAGTAAGTAGGCAGTACCATAGAAATGAGACTGACCTATGGCGAGTGTCTGACCAGCACTGCCAAGCGGTGTGAGTCGACATGTGGATCAATGGCAAAAACACCGAAAAAAAACCCAACACAAAGACAATTGCCGAGTTGGTGGTTTTCCTACGTGGGCTTTGGCTCGAGGGATCTGTTAAAATAAAATGGGGGAGGGGTTCCGTGCACCTAGAGGGGGCTAGGGCAGAGGGTATAGGTGCTCCTGATGAAGGGGGAGCAGGGGAAGACTGAAAATGCGAAGAGAATAGGCTGCTCTGAGCCTAGAAGTGACGTAAGATGATGAAGATAACAGTAAGTAGACCCTTATTGGAGCCTCAAATACTGCAAGAATGAAGAGGATGATGATGAGCTTAAAAGCGACGATGATTGGGCCTAATAGGTAGGCAATTGAGTGGGCAAGTAGCTTCTTTTTTTTTGATTGCTGTCGATGTATTGGTACTTTATATACAAAAAGGTAGCGTAGCCTGCAGTAAATATGGAGCAACACTTTGTAAGTGATCTGTAAGCGATTGGTAAGGGGATTGGTAAAGGATTGGTAAGGCTTTGTAAGGATGAGTAAGGACAGTAAGCAATTGGTAAGTAAAACCAGTAAGCATGACGAAGATTATCATGGTCACTGCTGATTAAGGGATATGACTGCAAATGAGTCATAGTGACTCCTAGATCTAAGATCTAGATGCATTATGGTAACTTGCTGCGTGTCCAAATGAAGAACAGTGGGGGTTTCTGCCAGGGGCCAATTTTGGGGGTCTCCAGGGTAGTCAGGGCATAGGATTTCGCAACTTTTCCCCCTTTCCTCCTCTCTGTAAAGCGACCTGCATTAGCTGCAGCTAGTGTTCTGGAGGGTTTGAGGAGGAGGAAGGGCCATCTTCTCCCATAAGAGCAGGGAGAAGTGTCTCAAATTCATCATGAATGCGATCAGATAGACTGGATGACAGTAATTGGTATTGAACCTGTCGCAATTTTGGAAGAATGAAGGATGGGATTGAGAGGTAGACGTTGCAGGGCACAGGGATGAAGGATCCATATGCTTCTTTGACTGGAGAAACTGAAACAACCACATATGATTTTTCAAGCCTGATAACAGACCTGAGACGACCAAAGAAAGTCCTCCTCGATGTCAGACTGACAAGGAGAACTCGCTGTCCCAAAGCGATAGGATGGGAGGTCATGGACGAGGGAGGGATGAACCAGGAGGCTTCAGGGCGAACGCTAGTGGGGATTCCTGGCAAGTACTCGTAGTTATTCTCCCTGGCAAAGGGAATGAGCGAAGAGATCGTCGAAGAGGTGGCCATTACAACAAAAAGTGGCGAAATGGGCATTTGTTGGCAGAAATGACGCAGAAAATTGTGGAGGGCAAGGATTGTCACCAAATTTGGTAGGCAGGATGGCATGGTCGAGAGCTTTCTGTGAGCGTGGGAATGATGTCGATATCTTTAGAAATGGCTGAGATATTCGAAAAATCGGAATGCTGTAAACTGGTGCTCGAAAACTTTTATTCGGCGCTTGAGCGGTTTCTTCCCTAATGTTAAGGGTGGTTCCTGTGCGACGGATGACTGCTAGACACTCCAGTCATTCTGCGCATTAGGGCTAGGCTTCTCCATTCTTCATCATTCAGCTTTTGGGTCCATGCTCACGTCGCCAAACACCTTTGGTGCGTGACAGCGGGATGACTCAACCAGAGTCACAAGTACAAAGACAGATCCAAGGACATGAGCCGAGCTGAGATGGCTTCGGAAACTGATGTCGATGGCAACAGGAACAGGTGCACGTCCGAAGAGGGAAGGAGGACATGACCAATACATAGTGCAGTAACCACATACCGGGACAGGGGAAAGACAGAGACGCATCAGTCACATGATAGATGCGTCATGTCTTACACGTGACTGGGGGCAGTGCCCACACGTGTACTATGGTACAAGTACAACAGTAAGAAAAGAAGAAGGGAAAGGAAACATGCTGCAGTGAAGTAGAACATATACAGGGTGTAGACTGAGTCACTGATGTGCGGTGAGAACCAGATGGGCCACACGGTTAGATGGGCAGGGCGTAACACCACCCCCCCTTCAGGCTTGTCAAACACCTGATCAACCAGTGCTGACAGATGGCCCAGGAGTCAGGGAGCGGTGGCAGGAGCCACGAACTGAACAGGTCGTCGATCAGCGCGATCCCAAGTTCTTGCCCTCAGAGGGTATGCTAGTGGCAGGGGTCCACCTGGAGCCATGGCCGTTATGACAGGACCAGTGTCTGAAGTAGTGGCAGTCGTAGCAGGCATACTGATAGAGGGGATGGGCGAGGGGAACGGGAGCGTGGCCGGCAAGGTAGAGCTGGAGCATCCCATTGACGACAACAGGATGGAAGGTAGCGGGTGGAAGGGGTGTGGTCGTGTTGATGGCATTATGAAGTGAGTGGTCAGCCTTGTTCCAAGCAGCAGCATCTAAGAAAGACCTCCAAGTGAAAGCAGAGGCAGCGAAAGAAGTGGTCTCCAAGAGAAACTTAGCCGCTTCGCTGAAACAGGCATCCCACTTCTTACTATATCCATCGTCAGCTACAAACTCTAATGGTTCCTGGGACCAGGGATCCGGCATTACTTCCTCAACCTTGACGGTTATGTCAGGACACTTCTCAGCCACTGACAATCCTGCTGTTGCTGCAGTATCTTCACTAAGATCACCTTGAACCTTGGCTGTGGTATAATGGTCGACCTCTCGGTTATGAAAGGACCAGCACTCATCGGGGGATATGATGGAGGCCAACTTGAGGACCAACCTGTACTGGACGGCAGAGATACTGATCGTCAGATCAGTGAGGAGTCGATCGATTGATTTGGCTACGACCTCGGGGGTGAGGGAGCAGGATTTGTCAAGGATCTCCAGGACTCTGTCGAGAGTTATGTCTGTTCCTCAGTAGATCTCAGACAGCACCCGAATGTGATTGTTTTGTTTCTCTGTTTTCCCGTTGAGTGGGTTCCTTCTGTCGAAGATTGCAAGCGTCCAAACATAGTTACAGCTATTTGCATAAATAATGGCACCTACTCGAAATAGAAAATATTAGTCAGACATGCGGGACTTGGCGGAATTTTTACAAACTGTAGTACAATCTGTGAACGCCTCACCATGGGCAACAGAAAAATCACCCGAGACCTGAAGCTCGCTGCTATACGGTTCCATGAACAAGGCATCCTCACTACTCATGAGATACTTGAATGCATCGGCTTCTCAAAACGTACGTTCCGGCGTGTCCTAAAGCTTTATCGCGAAACTGGTGATGTCGGCCCAAAACCACGTAGCGAATATGCAGGTCGGCCAAGATCGCTCAACGTTACAGACCTTTTTGGAGTGAGGGCAGTCCGGACCTGTAAGAGGGAGACTCAGACTAATGAAAGGAAGTCTATATTGTAGTCATCTAACCTGTAAGAGGGAGACTACAGATAGTTAGTAAAGGACTGTACTGTAACGAATGGATTAATAGTTACCTCAGACTAATGAAAGGAAGTCTGAGGTTCGAAGGAGAAAATGTTCAACCCAAGTGACGGGCATGATTATGTAAGGCTGTGCGATGATAGGTAAATATGCTAAGGTAAAAGCATCAATCTCCAACAGACCTCCAGTACCTCATAGAGACCATCCGTCATCGCCCTGACTGGTTTCTTGATGAACTTGCCTCCCTGATCCAACGAAACCGCTTCATTTCTGTGCACTATACAATGGTTCATCGCGAGCTCTCTCGAGCTGGTATATCCTTGAAGAAACTCAGGAAGATCGCAAAAGAACGAAACGAAGATCTCCGGGCTAGCTTCATGCGAAAGATGGCACAGTACATGCCCGACGAGCTCATCTTCCTTGATGAGACATCCAAAGATGAGCGCACTCTCTTCAGGTGGTATGGTCGGGCAAAGAGAAGTCAGCGAGCAGCCATGAGGGGCGTCTTCGTATGCAGGCGGCGGCTGACTGCCATTGGCACTATGTCCTGTGATGGTATGATTGCAGGGCATGTCGTCGAGGGTTCCCTCACTCGGGAAGGATACCTCGAGTTTCTGGAGAATGCGGTGGTAAGCACCCTGGCCTATGCTCACATCTTATTGTTCACTCGTTTCTAGCTGCCATTGTGTACAGCATATCCTGGAAAACATAGCGTCCTCATCATGGACAATGCCCGCATCCATCATGGTGACGAGGTTCAGGACCTTGCACAGCAATTTGGTGAGTTCAGCATCGTACACCTCTCCTAGTGCTAATGTCATAATGCAGGTATTCGAATCATCTTTCTACCACCGTATTCACCCGACCTCAACCCCATCGAAGAGGCATTCTCCAAGATCAAAGTGTGGATTTGTTACAACTCAGACGTGTTTACTTCAGACGACGGTATCATATATGATATGCTTGAGGCACTGAATGTCATCACTGTGGATGATGCAAAGGGCTATATCAAACATGCCGGATATTTCTAGCGATGAAAACATGCATGTGTAGTAACAAATGATTGAATCAGATGGTTTCATTTGCAGTTCACTCGAACGAGCGATGAGAGCATCACCGAGACCAAAATATTTGCTTCTGAAGGGCGTGGTATTGTACATTACATGCAATTCTGGTTACAAACGAGTTGTACAATGTATGCATGTATTCAGTTCTCTACCCAACGAGCAATTGCATCACGAAGTTGAGCGATCTCTCCACGAAGAAGGCCGCTAGCAAGAAGGTCATCGATAGTAGCAAAACGGAGAGCGTGCGTAGAATTATAGCCTTGTTCAATCAGTTTCGCCCCGAGGCTTGGTGACAAGTCATACACAGAACCAAATTCTTGAATTGACATTCGCTCTCCAATGGACTGAATTTGTCGGGGGGAAAAGAGTGCATTGGTGGAGGCAGGTGAAAGCAGTGTTTGCATCACGTCTGGAAGGGCCTGAGTGACTGGCGGCACATGTGATCCCTGGAACATCTTGAATAATTCTGGTGGAAAATTGACATTGACGACGGGAGCGGCGGGGACAGTAGGTGTATGAGAAGCAACTCCTGCAGCTTTGATATTCTCTATCTGGAGGCGGCGATCAACCAGGACCGAACGTTGACCAACAAGGTTGTCAGGTAGCATCCGGAAATGCTCGTGATTTGGGGGTGTTTCGAGAGTGGCCATGGCCGGTCCTTTGAGCTGCAGAGAGTTATGTTGGTTGTCACATTAGTAAATAGAACACACCATCGCTGTGGCCCAACAATCAAGACGTGCAAATGTCAGGGGAATGTGGGTGCCGCCATCCAATGGATTGATAAAACAGAACTCGCTTTCGCAGCCGGGTTTCTTGTGACAAACCCAGCGGTCCCACAAAGCACGAATATTCTTGTTCAGTGGCCGGTCAGCTTCATCGATATCAACATCTTTCGGTGCACGGGTTTTCTTCTTCTTCTTTTTCTGCTTCTTCTGGGAATTTTCTGCACCTGATCCGTCTGCACTGCTGCTCAAATCATTGCATTTATGCTGCAATAGTTTTACATGAGCCATTTGTCATGAAGATACGCTCTAATGAAACACGTACCTTATGACCAGTTGTCATCATCTTCTCTTGTACATATACATTAGCTGCAGGCTCTTTCGCCTTCCTCACATGCTCGAGAAGGAAGTTGTAGTCGTCGTCCGTTGTAACAAGAAGCGGTGATGGATAAACGCGTGGAACGGTGAATGAAATGTCGTAATCTTCATATGCGATCTGGCTCGGATTCAACTTCTGTGAAATTCGGACAAGCAGTTGTGCTTTCCAGGTATCATACAGTTTGTCGCTGTCAAGCTTGAAGTAAGATGACAGTCCCTTCCATTTCTTGATGTCGTCCTTCTTCGATTCGGAGGCGGGGAATATCAACACATTATACAGTACCTTGATAGGTACATCGGGAGCATGTTCACTTGCCAGCGCAGCATTCTCTACCTCTGCTAGAGCTCAGATATGCATAAACACACGAATAACTGAATATATGCACCTTTTTTCCTGCTCCTTTGGGCTTTTACAGCCTTGGATTGTGTTTCTTTCGCATGTTCTTCGGCCAGGCTGGTCTTAGGCAGGCTGTCAAGTTCCCGGTCCACACTATCACGGGTGTCCAGCAAGGCAGTGTTGTTGTCGATCACAGCCAGCACTGAAGGGGTGGCTGGGGGTGTAGGCTCCAGGTCGGTCAGCACATCGGAGCTGTCAGTTGGCACGATCTCAGCACTCTTGTATTGTTTCTTTGGTGGCATTGCGATGGTCAGGGAATGGTCACCGACATCGGTCGTGTCAGTACTGTACAATGTGATGAAGATTCCGCAAAGTCCCGCATGTCTGACTAATATTTTCTATTTCGAGTAGGTGCCATTATTTATGCAAACTGCTGTAAGGTAGTCTGGCAATGCAGGTACCAGGTCCCCATGGCCAGCAGGGACGGGGCGGTCTGACTGACAGGGAGAGGTGACACAGACTTGGGGGACCCTGAGCGTAGAACCAGAGGACAGGCCTTCCAATTCACATCCATGGGTGGAACAGGCAGAGGCTGTTGACACACCACTGGGGTGGGAACCGTCAGTGAAGAGAATGGATTGGTGAAGAGGGGGACCCCGCTGGGTCTCCCTTCCCTTGCCGAGTCATCTGCATGTAACCAGGACATGGCGGATGGAGAAGGACTGGCCAGGGAAGGACTGTGGTGGGGGAATTTCATCAAGGGAGTTGAAACTGGATAGGTCGACTTGGGATGATAGACTGGAGAGTTGAGGTGACGGGGTGGGGTCATCGGTCGATGAGTCGAATAAGGCATAGGGGCGCATGTTAAGCGGGGCATTGTAACCATCACATTGCTCGAAGTCAGGTACATCGTTGCACATGATGAGGATGGGAAGATGGCTAGGTGAGGGGCAAATGGCAGGAAAGTTTATACTGGTCAAGAAGCTCGGTGGCATGGTCTTTTAACAAGCTTTCGGGTTCCCAAGAATTGTCCACATGCATAAAACCTTTCCATTTTACGAGGTACATGTGATGCACCTGACGACCATGACCTGTGTTTTTGTGATTTAGTATCGACTCAACTTCCCACTCGACCTCATCATCCACTACCTCAGGAGGCAGTGGAGGATTGGGGATTCCATATTTGGGGGTCTTGTGATAGGGGAGCAACCAACCAGTGTGGAACACTGGGTGCACACACCACATATCAGGGAGGCACAGTCAAACCGCCACGGGGGAGATGACTCGTTCTATTTCAAACGGTCCAAAACATCGGGGCATAACCTTAGGGGACTGGCCCTGCACCTGGAGATTTCCCAAATCAAGCCAAACCTGATCTCCTTCCTTGAACAGAACATAAGACCCCTTTGATTGGCGTTTCATAACTTCCTGCACAGCCTTGTGAGCGAGTACGGCATTGTTGCGGCAGCTGGCAAGACGTTCCAGGCATTCGTTGATGCTGGGTGCTGATGTGAGCCGAACTTCGGGATAGGGGGAAGGGTCATATCCATAGAGGAGGCTATATGGGGTTTGCTGATGGACGGAATGGATACAGCTGTTATGTGCAAACTTGGCATCCAGGAGTCTGGATGACCAACTGTTGGGATGTTTGGCACAGTAGCAGCAGAGGTACATTTCCAATTCCTGATTGACATGTTTGCTCTCTCCATTGGTCTGGGGGTGGTAGGCAGTGGACAGTCTGGACTGGACTCCAAGGTACTTGTAAAGTTCGTGGGTAAAGGCGGAAGCAAACTGGGGTCCTCAGTTGGAGATAACTGCCTCAGGGAGACCAAAGTGGGAGTAGACGTGTTTGTGGAAGAGTCATGCGATACTGAGGGAGTCGATGTCCTTTCGACAGGGGATGAACATAGTGGCCTTTGTCAGGCCCTGGTTGACAACAGTGAGGATGGTATCAAACGTGTTGGAGACAGGTAGGTCAGTGATCAGGTCCATCGAGATCTGCTGGAAAGGGAAGGGGTTTTTTGGAACATCGTTGGGGATGATGGGCGGGGTGACCGGATGTGTAATGACCTTGGCAGACTGGCATACCATGCAGCCCTTGATGTAGTTGCGGATGTACTTCCACATGCCGGGCCACCACACATCCCTGACCATCTTCTGGGTCATTGCCTTGACTCCGGGGTGACCAGCTGACGGGTGATCGTGATAGGATAGAAGGCACTCCCTACAAGCACCAGGGGGAATGTAAATGTGGTTCCTTCGGTGCCTGGTACTGTCAGGATGGGTGGTGATTTCAGGGTTGCTTGCAGAAAGTGTCGAGTCCTTTTGCATTTCGCTCTTGGCGCGCTGTCACGCACCAAAGGTGTTTGGCGACGTGAGCATGGACCCAAAAGCTGAATGATGAAGAATGGAGAAGCCTAGCCCTAATGCGCAGAATGACTGGAGTGTCTAGCAGTCATCCGTCGCACAAGAACCACCCTTAACATTAGGGAAGAAACCACTCAAGTGCCGAATAAAAGTTTTCGAGCACCAGTTTACAGCATTCCGATTTTTCGAATATCTCAGCCATTTCTAAAGATATCGACATCATTCCCACGCTCACAGAAAGCTCTCGACCATGCCATCCTGCCTACCAAATTTGGTGACAATCCTTGCCCTCCACAATTTTCTGCGTCATTTCTGCCAACAAACGCCCATTTCGCCACTTTTTGTTGTAATGGCCACCTCTTCGACGATCTCTTCGCTCATTCCCTTTGCCAGGGAGAATAACTACGAGTACTTGCCAGGAATCCCCACTAGCGTTCGCCCTGAAGCCTCCTGGTTCATCCCTCCCTCGTCCATGACCTCCCATCCTATCGCTTTGGGACAGCAAGTTCTCCTTGTCAGTCTGACATCGAGGAGGACTTTCTTTGGTCGTCTCAGGTCTGTTATCAGGCTTGAAAAATCATATGTGGTTGTTTCAGTTTCTCCAGTCAAAGAAGCATATGGATCCTTCATCCCTGTGCCCTGCAACGTCTACCTCTCAATCCCATCCTTCATTCTTCCAAAATTGTGACAGGTTCAATACCAATTACTGTCATCCAGTCTATCTGATCGCATTCATGATGAATTTGAGACACTTCTCCCTGCTCTTATGGGAGAAGATGGCCCTTCTTCCTCCTCAAACCCTCCAGAACACTAGCTGCAGCTAATGCAGGTCGCTTTACAGAGAGGAGGAAAGGGGGAAAAGTTGCGAAATCCTATGCCCTGACTACCCTGGAGACCCCCAAAATTGGCCCCTGGCAGAAACCCCCACTGTTCTTCATTTGGACACGCAGCAAGTTACCATAATGCATCTAGATCTTAGATCTAGGAGTCACTATGACTCATTTGCAGTCATATCCCTTAATCAGCAGTGACCATGATAATCTTCGTCATGCTTACTGGTTTTACTTACCAATTGCTTACTGTCCTTACTCATCCTTACAAAGCCTTACCAATCCTTTACCAATCCCCTTACCAATCGCTTACAGATCACTTACAAAGTGTTGCTCCATATTTACTGCAGGCTACGCTACCTTTTTGTATATAAAGTACCAATACATCGACAGCAATCAAAAAAAAAGAAGCTACTTGCCCACTCAATTGCCTACCTATTAGGCCCAATCATCGTCGCTTTTAAGCTCATCATCATCCTCTTCATTCTTGCAGTATTTGAGGCTCCAATAAGGGTCTACTTACTGTTATCTTCATCATCTTACGTCACTTCTAGGCTCAGAGCAGCCTATTCTCTTCGCAT
The DNA here is from genome assembly GCA_024613185.1 of Pisolithus microcarpus. Lineage (NCBI taxonomy): Eukaryota > Fungi > Basidiomycota > Agaricomycetes > Boletales > Pisolithaceae > Pisolithus > Pisolithus microcarpus. The sequence continues at coordinate 169,803 of JANFAI010000002.1, read as the reverse complement.
TTTCAGTCTTCCCCTGCTCCCCCTTCGTCAGGAGCACCTATACCCTCTGCCCTAGCCCCCTCTAGGTGCACGGAACCCCTCCCCCATTTTATTTTAACAGATCCCTCGAGCCAAAGCCCGCATAGGAAAACCACCAACTCAGCAATTGTCTTTGTGTTGGGTTTTTTTTCGGTGTTTTTGCCATTGATCCACACGTCGACTCACAGCGCTTGTAGACTTCTGTGGATACCACACAAATGCCATGCTTTCGCTCTTTGATGGGGTCCTCAGTGGGCGGCGAAGCAGGTTTTGCCGAAATTGGGGCTGTTTTTGGGAGAGAAACGGTCGGAATGGTGGGTTTCACCCCCCCCTCAAGCCATGTGCTTGGTGGGAGCAAAGTGGCAACTACAGGTTCAGGAGGGGAATGATCACTGCGTCGAGATAGGTTGTCAGGGGCTGTCATAAGACGACCTGGAGTATAAGAAAACTTGAGGGGAAACCCCTGTACATACGAGAACTAGCGGGTTTGCTGCTGGGAGAACTTCTGAGGCTCTTTGTAATATTTGAGGTTTTTATGGTTGGTGAAGATGATGGTGGGTGTGACAGGGGATATGAGGTAGTGCCAAAAGGCTTTAATGGCGCATATGACCACGAGGAACTCGAGGTCGTACACAGGGTAGTTCTTCTCAGCGCCCTTGAGACTCTTGGAAAGGTAGGAGCACGGGTGCCACTTGTTGTCTTTGCCCTTTTGTGGGGTCAGGGATGCTTAGGATGGGAGAGGAGCCAAGTGAGGCCTTCAGCCTATCAAAGGCTTCCTGCTGCCCTCAGTCCCACTTCCAAGGGACGTCCTTTTTCGAGAGGTGATGAAGCAGGGTGGAGATGGCAGAGTAGCCGGCTATGAACCTCTGGTAGAAGTTGGTAAACCCTAAAAATGATTGAAGTTGCGTCAGGTTTTCAGGTTCTTTCCACTCCTGGACAGCGTCGGTCTTGACTGCATGAGTTTTGATCCGTCTACCACCAATGACGTATCCCAGGAACTCCACTTCCTCAGCTTCGAAGATGCACTTTGAGATTTTAAGCCAGAGCTGCTCTCAACAGCAAACATCTAGGAACTCGCAGACTCAGCTTCGAAGCTCCTCATGGGTCTTGGCGTGAACGACCACATTGTCCATATACCTGACCTGTTGGCACTTCATCAGCTGTTCGCGGAAGGTTACGTCCATATACCGCTGGAACGTTGGCAGCGAGTTTTTCTGCCCAAAGAACATTACAAGTGGTTCAAATGGTCCGAGGGGCATTATGAAAGCTCCTTTCCATATGTCAGAGTCCTTTACATGGATATTCGTAAAGCCCCATTGAATATCGAACTTTGCGTAGAAGTGTGACTCGCAGAGTTCATCAATGAGCTGTTGGACGTCGGGAAGGGGGTAGGAGTCATTGACAGTATGCTCGTTTAGGTGACGGTAGTCCTGTATGAGTCGACGTTTTCCATCCTTTTTCCCGACGAAAAATACTGGGGCAGCTTGGTCAGATTTGGACTCATGGATCTTTCTGCACTTGAGATTTTCATCAATGAAATTGCAGAGCGACTTCATCTCGTCTTGGGACATTGGACAGATATGTCCCTTTTGCCATGGGAAGTCCAGTCTGGTCCTTATCTCGTGGTCGAGGCCCAGTCAACGAGGTGGTAAGGGGATGTCCTTCTCTGAGAATACCTCCTTGAACTCCTGATAAAGGTCTGGGAGTTTGACCTCCTCCTTCCTGGCGGACGCCCTGACCTCTAGTTCAGTGGAGATGGTCGTCTTCCTTACTGCACCCTCCGAATGGGGCGCTCTGGGGACAGACTCCTCATCCCTCCATCCTCGAATACTGTGGGTCTTCCAGTCGATATCCAGCTGGAATTTCCACAGCCATGGCATGCCCAGTAGGATTGTTGCATGCTGTAATGGCAAGACATATGCCTTGACATGCATCATCCTATCCCTGACCCTGGCATGCAACATGACTTTGTGTTTTATCTGAAAACCTTCTCCTCCATTATAGGTGGTAACCCCGAGAGGGTACTCGATCGGGTAGGTTTTTAGTTTATACTTCTCGACCACATGGGGGTCGATAGAATTGATTTCCACACCAGAGTCAATAGTGGTGGAAACAGCCACATTTTCTCTGTCAACCAAATAAAGAGAGCCAGTTGGGGAATCGGCACACATATCATCTTCATTTGCGATACTATTACAAGTAGACTTTAGTGACAGAATTTGTGCCTCAGGGCATACCACAGTGGCGGTGGTTTGCCTGATTAAAAATCCTTCAAGGTTTTCTCCGGCACCTCAAACACCTCTGCAGACTTCTCCCCGGCCTGCCTGTGGAGGATTTCTTTGGCTACCTTAGGATCGATTTCATAGGTACTGTGCTCGGTATGTTTGATATTAAACTTGGGAATGTGCTTCTCCTGGCACTCCTTCTTCATGTGACCTTCCTTACCACAGTTGTAGCAGGTGACGGCGCAGACAGGATGGCCACAGCACAGAGTGCATCGGGCCTGGTCGACATCCATCACATTTGGGTCGCGGAGAGATGCACAGGGAAAGGTGAACGGGTTGGGATGGTGGGGAGCGCTAGGACCCTTGTTGTAGATATCCTTCGAGATCTGCGAGGTATAGACCTCTCTGGTGGCCTTGACCCATTTGTTTACGTTGCTGGGTGGGTGTTGCCAATCCAAGACTCGATCTCGGAGGTTACGGGACAACCCTTGAGCAAATAAGACTCCGCCTTCAATGGAAGACGGGAGAAGTCTGGCTTGATTGAAAAGACCCAGGAACTTGGTGGTATAGTTCTCAAGTGGGTGGTCTCCCTGAGTAAGGGACTTGAGTTTGATGACTGCTTGGGCCTTTTGATCTCCAGCTTCGAAGGTCGCATAGAGGGTTTCCTTGAAGCTGGCCCACATGTCAGGATAAGTATCCTCCCACCCGTTGACGTACTTGGCAATATAGTTGGAGGCAAAGGCTCCGGCTACACCAGTAGTCATGTATGATAGTGCCAGCCTGATCTTGACATGATCGTTTGTATAGACGTGGGAGTTCAGGGCAAGATAGGCGGCAACTTGGTTGAGCCAAGGGCGTAGTTCTCCATACCTTCCAGAGAATGTCACGGCTTTGTTTATGTTAAACTCCCATCCTCCATTGACACCATTAGAGTTCGATCAAGAATGATCTAGCTCGGGATGGTAGAACCGGTGCCAGTAGTCAGCCTGCTCACGGGTGAGCCACTGCTGGAGTCCGATGGTAGGGTGAGAGGCAGGAGCGCTCGGCTGCTCGGACTGCCCAGGATTGGGATTAGGTTCGGGGTTGGGAACCGTGCTGCTCTGTCCTTCGATTGATGTCATAGCCGCAAAGCCTGAAGTGAACTGTTCGACTTCTTCTTCATGACGAGGATTGTTGATATCAATGTCCTGATCGCCCAAGGCAGATCCTAATTCAGAAGGCAAATCCAGTTCCTGATCGGTATCTGAAACATCTCCCTCATGGGGGTTCCTAGTTTGCAGAAAGGCGGGGTTGGATAGTGGGGTCAGAACGTAATATGGGGGTAACATGGATCCTGATCCGGTTCTTCGTTCCGAAGCATACCATTGTTTGCGTGAGGTGGAGAAAGGTGTCAGCGGCAATGGCAGTGCTGCTCGTTCCTTTCCTGCTCAAGGTGGGACTGGTGGTGTTCCACGCGGGGACGATGTCTTGTCTGTCAGTGGGGGCGCCTAGACCTTGGGTCTGGCCAGGGACTCGGCAGACAGAGTATAACGAGGTAAGGTCAAGATGCAGTGGGAGGACAATACTCAGACTAGGTACCAGATGGCTGCCTAGTTGGATCCAAGTAGGGTATCTGTTGACTTGACCTAGTGACGTGCAAGGACAACGATCACATAGGGTAAAGTCGATAGGGGTGCTTTGCTTTCGCTACACGTGAAACAGCAATGCCGGCGAAAGCTAGGCAGTGATTGGGTAAGGGAGAGCTTTTAGCTTTTGTTAGGCTGCAATGAAAGTCCATGCAGAGACAGTGAGACTGAAGTCAAGGCCTACTAGACAAACCCTCTAGACGAGAGTTAAGGGACCTGGCTAGCGATGGTACTTTGAGCTAGACTTGGCGAACCCTTACTCGAGTTGGCTGACAAGAGTAGCAATCATGGAAGTGAAAGGAATAGGCTCGTTGCAAGGTAGCTAAAAGCTGGGGATCACAAACGATCCCCAGCCTCTATATACCCCTACAATACATGAGGGCAGGTCAGCGAACATACTACTGTCAAAGGGAAATGACTTGGGGACAAGTCACTGACACAGGTATGCACAGCTCTGCAGTAAGTAGGCGGTACCATAGAAACAAGACTGACCTATGGTGAGTGTCCGACCGGCACTGCCAAGCGGGACGACTCAACCAGAGTCACGAGTACAAAGACAGATCCAAGGACATGAGCTGAGCTGAGATGGCTTCAGAAACCGATGTCGATGGCAACAGGAACAGGTGCACGTCCAAAGAGGGAAGGAGGATGTGACCAATACATAGTGCAGTAACCACATACCAGGACAGGGGAAAGACAGAGATGCATCACGTCTTACATGTGACTGGGGGCAGTGCCCACACACATACTATGGTACAAGTACAACGGTAAGAAAAGAAGAAGGGAAAGGAAACATGCTGCAGTGAAGTAGAACATATACACAGTGTAGACCGAGTCACTGACGTGTGGTGAGAACCAGACAGGCCACATGGTTAGACGGGCAGGGCATAACAGATCCCAGCTTGGACTATATACCCCTACGATACATGAGGGCGGGCCAGCAAACATACTGCTGCCAAAGGGAAATGACTCGGTATCGAGTCACTGGCACAGGTATGCACAGCTCTGCAGTAAGTAGGCGGTACCATAGTAATGAGACTGACCTATGGCGAGTGTCCAATCGGCACTGCCAAGCGGGACAACTCAACCAGAGTCATAAATATAAGAATAGACCCTAGGACATGAGCCAAGCCGTGATGGCTGCGGAAACCAATGTCCAAGGCAACAGGAACAGGCACATGTCCAAATGGGAAAGAGGACATGGCCGATACAGAGTACAGTAAGCACATACCAGGATAGGGGAAAGGCAGAGACACATCAGTCACATGATCCATGCGCCGCATCTCACACGTGACTTGGGGCAGTGCCACCACACGTACTAGTATACAAGTAGAACAGTAAGAAGAGAAGTAAACAAAGGAAACATGCCATGACAGAGTAGAACATGCAGACGGTGTAGCATGAGTCGCCATGGAAGGGTGACCACCAGCATGGCCACACGGTTAGACAGGAGCGGCATAACACTTGGTAGTGAAGGAAGAACATCAATGTAAGGGAGTGGCAGACAGATAGAGTGGGTTGTGGTAAATCGAAGCTGGTAGGGGGGAAGAGAACACTGACAGTGTATAAGATACCATTGCATTGAAGCTCAACTATAAAACCTCGCCAAGTGCATAAGGATTATGATGAGTGTTACTGCTGTTTCAGTGAGGTTGTCACTGTGGGAAATTTGTAAAAAAAAACATTTGTGATCTTCAGTCAGCCTTAGCACCCCAATGAGTGGCCAGAATTGCAAGAAAAGTATATCGCTGGACTCCAAGAGGTCCAGGGAATGTGTTCCAGGTAGACCAGTCAAGTAAAATTGGATATCTTAGTATCTCAAAATGCTGAGACTGTTAGGCCGAGACGAAAGTCCATGCAAAGACAATGAGACTGAAGTCAAGGCCTATGGGAAAACCCTCAAGACGAGAGTTAGGGACCTGGCTAGTGATGATACTTTGAGCTAGACTTGGCAAACCCTTACTCGAGTCGGTCGACAAGAGTAGTGATCACAGAGAGTGAGCAAAAAGGAGGTTTGTTGCAAGGTAGCTAAAAGCTGGGGATCACAACGATCCGCCAGCCCCTATATACTCCTATGATACATGAGGGCGGGCTAGCGAACATACTACCTGCCAAGGGAAATGACTCGGGTACGAGTCACTGGCACTGGTATGCGCAGCTCCGCAGTAAGTAGGCAGTCCCGTAGCAACAAGACTGACCTGTAGCGAAATCCCGTAGGGCGCTGCCCAGCGGAACAACTCACTACGAGTCATGAGTACATAAATAAAACCAAGGACATGAGCCAAGCCGTGATGGCTGCAGAAACCGATGTCCAAGGTAACAGGAACGTGTGTGCACTCGAAGAGGAGAAGAGTGCACACGATACATAGTACAGTAAGCACATACTGGGACAGGGGAAAGGCAGAGGCGCGTCGGTCACGTGATAAATGCGTCGCGTCTCACACGTGACTGGGGGCAGTGCCTCCACGCGCACTATGGTACAAGTATAACAGTAAGAGAACAAGGAGAGAAAGGAAACATGCTGCAGTGAAGTAGAACAGGAATACAGTGTAGCCTGAGTCACCTATGAAAGGCGAGAACCAGACAGGCCACACAGTTAGACAGGCAGGGCATAACAGAGACCATGGGACTTACTCTGAAGTCAAAAACCCCTCAATGCACATAGCACTTAGAAATCTCAGATTCTGTAACTCAGTCCTACACAGTTGTATTCTACATTTCTGTCCGAGTCAAGTGCTATATTTTTTATTAAATTCTGGTGAGGCAGTGTGGTCAACTGAGGATGGGGTGTGTTTTCTGGTGAGAATTTCTCATGTGGACAAGTTACCTGGAGAGGACAGTAAACAAGCTGTACGGGAAGCTGGAGACAAATGCCGACAAATGCCTCATGCCATGAACAAGTGCCTCATGTGAACAAATGCCTCATGTGAATGTATACCGCCTCATGTGTAAATGAACAATTCTTCAGCATTTAACTCTCTCCTGACCCATGTCAGCATCAGTAAAATCAATAAGTTTAATGGCCGTGGGTCATGGGAGGGTGAGAAGGGCAGTGGGAGGGTGTGAATCACTGATTGCTGACAGGTCCAATGGGTATTTCAAGTATTTCGCTATGGTCACTCCTTTCGCTATTGTCACTACTCTCGCTGTTGTCGGTTGTCTCGCTGTTGTCAGTGGTCTCACTCCTTTTGCTCCTTTTGCTAAAGGCCACATGTATTGCCTTTTTTGAACAACAAAAACCATGTGGCATTTGAAACTCAACCGTTGCCCATTAAATAAGGCCAGCTGAAATGGCAGTGGCCGGACCGTTGTAGGGAATGGTATTTCCCTACCAGGGGATTTTTGTTATTTTATTGTTTTTACTTTCTTTTCTTTTTCTTCTGTTCATTTACCTTAGAGCTTATTTCATGTTTTGAGTTTAGACACGTGAGTTGGCTTAAGTAAGCCACTCGCGCACTTACATTACACTGTACTTACTTAGAAGAAGTAAGAAGTCGTGTTCCGAGAGTTTCGAGAGTTTCAAGTTTCGAGTTCAGGTTCGAGAAGGCCTCGAGTGGCCTTCATTCGTGTTCAGACAGCATCAGACAGCATCAGACGTCTCTAGACAGTCTCTCCAGGCTATAGAAGTTCCTCTGGAAGAATTCCTCCCTCAGATCACTGCTCATCCCCAGACACAATTTAATCCATCTCTTCACCGTGGGAATGATTACAAACCATGACAATGCGAGCACTCAGACAAGTCCTGTGGGCTCATGTGAGGCCCTGGGTCATGCTGCATCATTGCTGGAGGGGCAGCCAAGCTACATTTACATGTTTCCAGCATGGACCTACTACCTTAGCTATGGAAGGGGGTGGATAACAAGCTGTACAAGACAGAAAACACACTGGTAGGCTATTTGTGGCATGACTTCTGTCTCAGAGCATCATGAGGGGTGAGGCCCACTGAGTGATAGCAATGTGATTCTATTGGAGGGTAGCTGAGCTATGCAAAATCAGCTAGCAAGGGGGTGTAACTGAGTATCCAAGTATGGGGTGGTGCTTCAGGGAGATGGGATATTCCAGAAGTCCAGGACAAGAATATGAAAATAGGAGAGGGTCTGATATCAGATTTTCCCAGACAATCAGAGAGCAGCTGATGGATTAGTCTGCACTTCAGGCATGGACATGCATTGCTCTGTTAGTGTTCTGCCATGGTGACAGTCATCTTAATTGAACTCAACAGTAGCCTGATTGTAGATCACAGATAGACAGTAGTGTGTCTACATAGCAAAAAGAGTGAGCAGGAGGATGGACTTCTATACTAAAAAAGTATTGAGTGTTGCCATCAGGTGATAGGCAGCAGTGAGTGAGTAGCCTTAAATAGGTAGTTGTGAGTACCAATGTCAGAAGGAAGACCTTGCAAATGAGATCTAAGGACATCACTGGTGATGAATACTTTGAGCTGGGATCTAGGGGGTCTGACAATGAGAGGAGTTGAGAGGGAGAAGGAGGTGGATTGTAAAGTAGCTAAAGGCTGAGGAGTGCACAGAGCTCCAAGCCAATACATATACCTACTGACTACTGGAGGGCAGGTAAATTTGTAGTCAATAAGCATAGGTGCAATCAATACACAGTTGTTGACCATAGGCACCTATAGTAAATGAGTCAGAGTGAGATATACTCTACTGTGACCATCAGTGAAATAGAGACAAGTCACATGCAGTCAGTGATGAGGCTGCTATGGCAACAGAAACAGCAGTCACCCAGAAGATGAAATAGGGGTGGTTGGAGTACTGGATGAGTCAATTTGGCAGAAACATAGGTTTCCTGATGGTTTCTGGGAGAATGGACTTGCAGCTGGAGAATAAACTGGCAGCCAGAGAATGAATGGCAACTGGAGAACAGACTTGCAGCTGGTAAATGGACTGGAATTGGAGAATGGACTGGCAGCCCAAGAACACACTGGCAGCTGGAGAACAGACTTGCAGCCAGATAGTAAACTGACAGCCATAGAATGAACTGGCAACTGGAGAATAGACTTGCAGCCAGAGAATGAATTGGAAGCCACAGAACAGACTTTCAGCTAGAATGAGTTGGCAGCCACAGGACAGATTTGCAGCTAGAATGAGGTGGCAGCCACAGAACAGATTTGCAGCTAGAATGAGTTGGCAGCCACAGAATAGACTTGCAGCTAGAATGAGTTGGCAGCCACAGAACAGACTTGCAGCTAGAATGAATTGACAGCCACAGACCAGACTTGCACCCATCCCAGGGGGAGTGGGGGAGGTTGAAGGGCTGCAAAGCAGCCCTGAGGCCAAAGGTCATAAGTAGCTTGAAAGCTTCCACACTGGGCAGGTGGAGGAGGCTGAATGGCTGTGAAGCAGCCATGAGGCCTAAGGTCAGAACTATGCCAGTGGTCATACCCCATGCCAGGGGGGCTATGGGGCTGGCTGCGAAGCAGCCGCGAGGCCAAAGGGCTCGTGACTTTTGATGCAGGACTTTCAGACTCCGAACTCGTCCCTCCCCTTTCTTATAACTCATTAGAGCTTGTACGGAAAGCGCAGTTTACCTGAAGTTTACAACCTGCTGAGCTTGGTCTTGTTTGACGTAGTGGTGGAATATTCCGGGTCAATTCATCGGAGATTGAGATGTGGTTTCCTCTCGATGGTAATATGTCCTTGCCTCCACATCTCACCTATGCTGATACTCGACGTGAGCTTATCTGGCGAATACTGGTCGAAGTCTACAACGTTTTGGGATCAAACATCGCAGCACTGATGGCAACAGAGGATCCAGGAGTGGAGACGGAACCAAAGCTTCGCGCTGACTGGACACCCGAAGAAGTCACCGCACTCGTACGCTACTTGCACGAGCATCGCGCGGAACGAGGCGATACCAGGAACTTTCGTCAATCTACATACGCCAACGTTGCCGAGCACCTTCGCCCACTCCATGTCTCTGGAAAGATAAAGGATCACAAGAATGTTTCTATCAAGTGGGGTGCGGTACGTTGTTTTCATCTCTTGCTTCCCGGTTCATCTCACTGACATCCAGCATAGCTCAAACAAACCTACAACGCGATCGTGACTTATTGCAGCAAATCAGGTGAACACTGGGACAATGAGTGTGGGGCAAACATCGGCGGAGCGCTTGCGGCAGAGAGTTGGGGTAAGTACATCGCTGTGAAGGTACGTATTCACTATCAATGGACAATAGGTTTTACTGAAGTTCACTCAGGGAAATGTGCACATGAAGCCCTTCCGCAACAAGGGCTGGGAGTATCTGGAGTACTTGGAGGATATCTTTCCACAGGGGGGTGCTACTGGCACCCATGCTTTCCGTGCTGGGGCATCAAACCCCATCCCCGTTGCAAGTACCGATGGTAGCAACGCATCTGGCACTACTCCCATCCCCCCTCCATCTGTCAGTGATTCTATTCCTGTCTCTGTCGTGTCTGTTGGCAGTCTGGCTATCGCTTCCAACCCTATCACTTCTGATCCCCCCGCTTCCAACCCTCCCACTTCCACTTCGGGTGGAAAGCGTTCATTCAACACGATGTCTGCCGATGTCACAGATACAGCCCCCCCTTCCCTCCTCTTTTCAAACCAGTGTCCCCCAGCAACTTCCGTGACGTCCGCTCCCAAAAGCAAGCGCAGTCGAACCTCGTCAAGCAAGGCCAACCCTCAAGGCAGTTCACACACCGTTGCAGTCGTTTCCGTCGATAACACAATCTGGCGCCTGGGGGACCAGCTCTCAACTACGTTCATGGATCTGCTTATGGCTGTTCAGATGGCCACTCAATCATTGTACAGGGATTCAGAGATACTGCCTCACCACCATGCGTATATGACGTGCCAATTCTCAGCCAATTCCAACACTGCAGCTGTTTTTATATCATTACCGGACGATGAAGCGCGGCGCGCGTATGCTGCAGACATGTATACCAACTCAAGATTAGCACCGGAGAGCAGTGAGGCCAGAAATCAATTTGCGTTGTAACTTCATCTTTTGCTGTTCCTGTCATCGTCGTTTTCTGTAGCCAAAAATCATGTTTGTAGTACCTACAAATTCTATCGCATTTTGGCTAGTCTCACATGTCAGGCGTGCTTCAAAAACGAACTCTGATCCACTCTGGTAATTACGAATACTACGTAGCTATAACACACTTGCGACTTCTTCAAAAAAATCTGATTCCGTGTCTGATGCTGTACCCGTCCCATTTCTCTGCGCTCATTCCTTCAAGACAGTCTGATAATCATTCCACATCGCGACTGCAATATCGTCCTGCAACCTGCTCACAGTGAGATCATCCGCTTCAGTTGCCCTGCCTGCGGCCACCTGAGGACCGACTGGAGTCCCCGGCCACAGCTGGCACTCATCCAAGTCTTCATCGGCATCGACCATGATATCAAGCTCGTCCTCATTCCCATCGCAGCTGTAAATAAAATTGTGCAGTGCGCACAGCGCGGCAGGGATGCATGCTTGCACATCGACATTGTACTCAGGAGCCAGGAGAAGTATTCGGAACCGGCGCTTCAAAATGCTGAAGATTCTTTCAATAACATTCCGGGCAGATGCGTGCTGTAGGTTAAATAATTCCTCCTTAGTCGAGGGTCTGTGAAAATCAAATAAAAATAATGGAAAGAAAAGGAAAAAAAAGCGATCTTACCGGGTGTTGGCGCGGCCCCACTCTGCAAGATGATATCGGACACTGCGATAAGGGACAAGTAACTCACGATGCAAGGGGTAGCCGGCATTGGCGAGGAGATATTTTCCAGGGGGGATTCGAAGATTGGTAGATATGGCATCACCATAGACACGAGCATCGGTTGCCGACCCTTCCCACCCTGTTAGCGTGTATACAAACTTCAGTCCGAAATCGCAGATGAAAAGACCATTTTGAGAGAGAAACCCTTTGCGATTGCGGTAGTTCGAACGTATGATTGCTGGGGGGGATACGGGGATGTGACAGCCGTCTATTGCACCAATAGAGTTCCGAAAGTATGGCCAGAACTTGGGGTTACGTCATATCTTCGGATGGACAGGCTCGTTGGTTGGAAACCGCACGTGGGTGGAATAGAAAGGTCGATCGGAGAATATAAAGAGCATTTTCTTGAAGTAGCTGTTCACCTATAGGGTCAAATATCGTTACAACTTTCATGAAAACTCACCGAGATACTGTGTCGTTTGAACGCTGAAAGCGCTCCGCCACATGCCTGATCGTCAGGCCGGTCACACACGTGTACATGAATATCGAAAGCTGTTCTTCCAGGGTAACAAATTTGGAGTCACGGTGACCCATAGCTCGTAGCTCCTCGATGAGCCAGATGAAATCCTCCTTGTACATGCTGAGCTCACAGCGGATATGTCCAGGATGACCTTTGAGAAGTTCCTGGACCCACGTTTCACCAGAGAGGCTGGAGGTGTGGTACAGTATTGGATCCCTACGAATTCCCGAGTAGAGAAGATCAGCCAACAAGCCCAGAAGCGTCTGGAGAAGAGTGAAGATGTGCTGTACTATGAGTCGGTGCACGTCGTAATGCTGATCGGGCGGCATATGCGAAGGGTGTTCAAATGTTCAATCTCCGACACACTCGATGGTGAGCTCGTGCAAACAAGACCAAGCTCAGCAGGTTGTAAACTTCAGGTAAACTGCGCTTTCCGTACAAGCTCTTAGGCAATTGCAGTTGAATCAAAGTTGGGGTTTACTACGTGCGTGATTTTTCTTTAAAAGTTATTTACATACCTACATGAGCGTGAAGATAAAGGAATTCATGGTATGGATGGAATTTTGGACCCGACTTACCTGGAAGTGTTTTCAACGGTAACGGAAGGTGTGATGTATGAGGCACTCCTAGTTGGTTGTGTACACAACTTCCATTATCGGTGTTGACAATCAGCGCAAAGCGGATCTTACGACGGATTACGATGGACCGGCGGCCTGTCACGGGCGGTGGGGTAGAGTTTCACCCACATACCAGGACTGCCTGGAAAGGAGGGACCAAGACGTGTGTACACCTCGCTGTATCTCGATGACTCGCAGGGCGTGGTCACTGCGGAGCTTCGCCACGGTCATCCGTAAGTACTGAATTTAGCATTCCGGTAGTCAAACGTACTTCGCCCCAGAAGTTGATAAGCATTGCTTCCGTGATTGGCAGTGGTGCACGCAAGCAGACAGGTCACCTCATTCTCACGTTGCCTGGCCATAGTGGGTAGCCCATTAAATTTTGGAAAAAGGTGTGTAGCAGTCGACAACGGACATCCGTATTCCTGGCTGATACGTTAAACTGTCTGTGTGGTAGGTCTGGCTGTGGAAGCTCATGACGTGTTTGTCGCTCGGCGCAATCGTTGTACTGCAGATGACAAGCTCAGTTTGGACATCCACATCGACGGCGAGACCAGCAGCAAGTATGCATATACACTGCAATCTGTGTATGCGTTCTATACCGCCACCGTGGCTGGTCGTGCTGTCTACCAGAAACGTCGTCGGTGCCCATGCTGCGAATACTGACGTATACTCATGATATCGCCCACCTCGCTACCCTCACATCCGTTCCCGCCGCTCTTCTCGCTGCTTCAGCTATCTTCCGACCCTCAGGTCCGGTCAATACAGGTCCCACGCGGAGCATACCGCTCTTACCCTGGCTATTCTATGTCGTCCTGGTGCTTTACTTCATTGCTATGTGCACCACGTTCATGATACCGACAGGGCCTGTTTGCGTTTCCCTCTCGAGAGAGTCTAGACAGAGGAGGTGATGAGGCGCGCTATGAGTGTTGATCGGGACAATGTCTGCGGTGTTGTTGGTGCTTTTCTTCCGAATTACCTTCTATGCAGCTACGACAAAGTCGTAATGCTTGGGAAAACTACTGATTCACTCGAAAATGGCGACTTTCCTATGCTGCCAAGTAATTTACGTGCGTCATGTCTCTTCGCCACAATGAAGAAGGCAATATGCGCTGTTAGATGGTGCTTCAAATGTTGGTAGCCAAAGATCGGTCCACCCAGTCTGCCGATCTTCTTGGCGTACTCTACAATATTACCTTGAAAGCTATGCTTGGAGAGAGGGTAAGTATGTCCCTGGCCGTCGGTTCTTAAAGTTGATGGGATTGGAGTGTTGTATAGGAGTACCTTGCCCTATCATTCTTCTGTATCGCCGAGGCAACTGAAGGGCATATCCTCATTGATGACAATGACATCTTTGAAATCGGCTTGACGGACGTGCGTAGCAGGCTTGCTATTATCACTCGTGAGGTCCTTGCTGTTGACTGGGCAAAACCTGAACATCGTCCGGACGAGCTCGTGCTTCTCAGTGGAACGTTGCGATCTGCCGTCGACTGTCTTAAAGAATACCAAGACGCCGAAACTGTCTATTGACCCAGTTGTAGCTTGAAGCCCCTCGTCACGTACATCTGGTCCGAGCAGAGGAAGAAGGCACAGATTCCATTGATCCCGACGTTTTTTTGATTCCCCCTGTATCTGCGGGCGGTGGGGGCTTTTCAGCTGGGTTGGTGGGGACTGGGGCCTGCTATGACCCGTCCAAGAACGCATCAACCGTATCACTCCGGCGAAAAGTTACTCTTGTCGTTAGCAAGGATCATACTCAAAAGACCCAAAGTCCTGCTCATGGATATGGGCGAGGCATGCCGCCGCCCCACCTCCTCATCCTCGACACCGACCTCACCTCCGTTGTTTGCCACTGCAAGGCAATATTGGCCATTGACTATAGTAAACGAACTGATTGAAGCACTCCGTGCGGTCTCGACTGCGACTGATGCACTCATCAATAAAATGATTCGTAGGCGAGTGCAACACAGGATCATTTTGCCCACTTCTGAGCTAATGCCCACAAGCAGCAAGTTTTCCACCAGCACGGTACTGATGTTTGCACGTCGGCCGCTGACCGCCATCGACTATGTCTCTTTCGTCGCTTCTTTCCATGGTGTCCGAATGACCATGTTCAGGTTGTGATTCTTGACGCAGGCCGCATCTTCGAGCCTGGTCGACTCGCTACTCTCATAGCAGATCGAAATTCAAGGTTCTACAGGATCTGTAAATCCGCCGGGAGAGAGGGAGTTGCGGTACTGAAGAAAAGGGCAGGTGTAGCCTTGCCAACACCGTTTGAGGCATTTTGGCTTTGCCAGATTCGCGATACGATATGCGGTTCCTATCATGCAGTGTAGGATCGACTTGATAGCATCTGTCAGTCTAACTTTATGTATGTGCACGCATTCCTACCCAGCAGCACAGGACGAGACACCTGTTGTGCTAATCCGTGGTACTGGCTTTCAGCCACACATCAATTCAGAGATAAACGTGGAAAACACGCACACGGATATCCGCGTACCAACTAAGCAAACCGAGTCTAAACGCACGCAGAACGTTTATCAGGTAGAAGCTCCTAGGTACTATTTACAGTCTCTACGAGTATTAAAGATAACCATGAACAGCCATCATGAACATAGTCCAACACACATAAGTATCGTCACCATTCCAAGTGATATACTACACCTTCCTCGATACCTCCATCACCCCCCCTTCAGTCCCATTCGTGAAGAGAATCGGTCCCTGGTATGACTGTTTCCTGACGGTCAAAGTAGGCGTCACTTTCCTCTCGTTCAGGGCAAGTTTCGCATGGGAGTAGAACCGTAATGTGTTGCTCGGCGGTCCCAGCGGCCGTGCAGAGGATCACGGAAAGACTTATTGGCGGATGCGAACAGGAATGAAGTGATGAGCAGTGCCAGCACTACTACCCAGCTCACCCACGCGAACGCAAGCATGGCAGTGAGGACGCGGCAGCTAGAGTAGACCCAGCACGAGGAGAGGTTTCCCCAGTGGGTGTCAGGGTCTGGCGGGTTCCCGGTTCGCTGTTTAGAGAAACAATATCGGTGCGAATCAGGGACATGCTAAAACTAGTGGAGACCACGCTTAGGACATACCGTTGCGACGGCGGCACCGACGATCCAAAGAAGGAAGAGGATAAACAGCCCAATAATTTCAGCTGTGAAAGTGTTGATGAAACGGCGTTCGATTCTTTTGTGGATTGTGCGGCCGCTAGGAACGATAAAGCCTGATTAGACACTGATCTGACAACAAGCACTACTTTCATGATCTCACATGAGAAATGACCAAAACATCGAGAAGATGGCCGTTACGAGCAATTCGACGACGATAGGATCTAACATGTACGATGAACGCCGCGGCCAGAGTTCGACACGCGTGTTCACTCACCGTAGAAGCTAACGCCGTAGTTCAGAGGGTCGAGAGGAGACAAGTTGAGTGTGTAGTGCAGCCTAACGGCGCACAACGACATGACAACGGCCGAGAAAATAAACTTCGATTCCAGAGAAATTTAACAAATCTGGCGTCGCAAACTAACCATGAGAACTCACTAGGAGGATGTAGAGAAAGACACGGAATCCATGAATCATCTTGGTGGCGGGTTGGCGCTAATGGATGTGGTGGACTTCTGGTGGGAGGGCGTGGTGATGATGATACTTTTCTCGTACGACGCAGCTGGGTTTTATGTGGGATGACGAAATGCCCACGAGGAATTTGTGCACCTACCACGCCGATTCACGAAATGAAATTCACGCCGCATCTCCGCTTCGTTGAATGTAATACGCACGGATGAGGAACGACACGTGGGCATGAGTTATCAGAAAGCATATAAATACTTGTTGCAAGTGGAGCTGCAGATGGCCCGGCACTTCCTGGAAAGTAGAGGAAGCCGTAGGAATCACCAGACACGAGGCGTTTTGGTTCCTTGGCGTCGTTCCGAGTGCTATGCACTAGCAGGGTCTAAGCAGAGCGTGACCGCAAGAATGGAAGTTGGCAGTGCCTCAGACGTCATTAGCCTCGAGGCAGCGAGGCTCGTTCACGGAGTAACGCTGTACATACATGCCACTGTCGACACCACCTCCACTTACCAGTCTTTGAACCCGTTGATATCAGATGTGTGCGTCGCGGCGGTAAACCAGTAGTGTAGCGGACAAGGAAGTAGTACTGTTGCTTGCATAAGCAAGCGACAAATTTCAGTGGCTCTGGTCCAGTCAGACAACAACGGCGCACTCTTTTCATTCGGCATCATGGCAGCGCCAAGACGCATCGGGAGTGACCCCTCTCGATATCTTCAAGCACACATGCAGGCGGAACTTCGTCATCGCATTGCCCCCGGGTCTCGATGCACGGAACACGCAATTCCCGACGAGTCCTTATGCATCGAGGGAGACCATGCACGGAAGCTATGACATCTCTCCCCCCCCAATGCGACGTTGAAAATGCACGCCGGGCACTCTGACTGAAGACCTCGACGGCCACAGCATATATATCGAAGTTTTTCTCCCTAATTGCTGTGTAAGACGGGACGATGCGACCCTCGTATCTCGTGATGGAGGGCAGTGGCTTTGGGAGGGTCAGGGAGGGGAAATCAATACTGAATGCATTACCGATAAGAGAGGAGGCTTACTGCGTCCTACAATGGGGAATCATGAACCGTGTATCCACAATATTGCCTGCGGCTGGCAATGGAGGGTATTAAAACGTGGTTGGGAACGTTCCAAGTGGCCTGGGCGTGCAGGTAATTTGGCCATCAGCCACTAGCCAACGAAACGCCAGGTCGACTCCCATCCGGTCAACCAGCCCTCCATGATGGGGAAGAGCTGTCGATATGTATTTGCAGTATACTAATATGGCCTACCGCTATCGAGCACGTCGCCACCCAGTAGGCCTCTATCCTGGTTGCAAAAGCATGAGATGCCCCAAGTCCCAGCCCGAAAATCACAAAACCGGAGGCTAGCTGGCTCTGATCTGCAAGATATGTGCAGCCCGCCAACGGTGTTCGGTTTTGTACTCGCGTTATCTCCGTATCAGCATCTTCTGACATTTTCTCCCACAGCAACATTTTAGCCCCTTTGACTAAACGCGGAATTCCTGAGCTTCAGTTGCCTACAGGAATTTTATTTTCTGATCCCCACTCCCTCGGATTGAGGTCTTTGTGCATCGACGTGGGCACGCGTTAGCCTTTCTTGCAAAGTCGGAACACCGCACCCGAGCAGCTCTTGGAGGTTGGGTCGTCCATCAGTGATTTCAGCCATGCATTTATAGAGCGCTGCTTGACAACAACGCGTTGACGCAAGGGAAGAGTTCATAACATCTGGGAGGGCTCATGAACGCGGGGAATTCGACCACATCTGTATGGTGGAGCCTTCCGATTCCCCCGCATTATGGATTGTATTTTAACCAGTGAAGCTGCCTTGGTAACTCCAGTCCTGTTCACTGCCACCCACTCTGCCTGCCTACCTCTCTCCCGGGCCATTGAACTTGTTACTCACTATGTTGGTACACGCGCCATACCTCCTGGGAAGCAACGGGGGTCCTCGAAACTACACTGTTCAGGACTTCCTGCGCGTCGCGGGGAGTATCGACACAGGAATAACGATCGTTGCATGCGATCTTTATCGTGTCCCATCTTTGTCTTCCTGGCGTCACGAATTTCTTCTTGTACACGTTGAATTGGGTGGTAAGTGCATGTGCTAACTAATTACCCGCGTATAATCATGTTGAGATTTCATAGTCAATAGAGAGAAGCTCATGCTCATCATCGAGCGCTTTCCCGGGAACAATGCCATGCGAGCAGCGGTTTCGGACGGTGGAATCGCAAAAGATACCATCACGGTTATGAGAGCCCGGTTGGTTGTTCTTCCAACTCAGGCATACTAGATACGTGACTGATACTTGCGAACCTCCTACACAGGGAGAGTCACGGGTATTGGCAGAAGGCTGGTCAACTTCCCAAATGCAGGGGCACGCTTCGATGGAGCGATCAGCCACCTCACCTGCTGGACGTCATTACGATGGCCGACGCCGCATCTGCAACGTTTAAATATTACAATTGCTACGTTCGTCAATGCTATTGGTATGCCAGGGTCATTCTAGCGTCGATGGCGGAGGCGTTCCCGTCGTGCACTAAGGAGGGAGCTACATACTTCGCAAACAGAAGATTTGCGGTGTTTGGGGCCTATAAGATTTCGCAGGTGCAAGTCCTTGTGAACCTTCAAACTGTCTATGGTGACGGCAAATGCCCGTGCCCACCCCCTCTTATCGTTACACCCGATTCTCTCCGTACCATCCGCTCGGTTCTAGCTGGATACCTTAAAAATTGTTTGGCGCAGCTACCCTGTGCCCAGCCTGCAGCTGCAATCGTAAATCGGTGTCGCGGCCGAACACTAGGACGCGAACCTAGCACCGCGGGCGGATGGACGTGATGGCTGTGATAATGGGACGAATGCTCCAAGACCGTGACTTGGCGATGGTAGAGGTCAAATGGTCTTCCCTCATGCTTTTCGTATGTACACCATTTTCGGAGGTGGACTTCTGCACAAAGAATACATCATACACTCAGTCAGTAATCGGATTACTCTGTTATTCACGTCCATGGGTATTTTTTGGGGGATAATACCTCACGCTGTTTCCGATGCAAATATCAACCAAGTGCTCTCGATTGATGATTGATGTGTTAGGCCTGATCAGTGGAATGGACAATTTCGAAAGGCTCGCCAAGGAGTGTTTGGCCAGGTGATTGAACAGCTCTGTCCCACAACATCCATGCAAAAAAGGCTGCCTCAGAATTGGATCAACTTCATTACCTCCCAGTGTTACCCACGTCACAATTGCATGTTGCACATGCAATTCGTTTATGTAGCGAACTTCCAGATTATTACCAGTTCAGGCACAGATGAGACCGGAAAACAAACACCGAAGTCGTGGTGGACTACATCTCATTTCTATGGCGTGGAATCAGCCTACCATACTACGTTTTCTGCCTCTGAGACGAACTGGCGGTTGCCAATCAGAGAAGGATTTTTGACTATGTAGGGAATATAGCTCACCGTCATCCAATCGTTTCTTGATTGCAGACCAGTGCTTCCCGAGACGTTTTTCGTATGATGCCAGAACTGAGCTAAACAGTGGCTCTGCGTCTGGATGTGTCGATGCGAAGGCGCGTTCGAGGACATAGAGGTCTACTGCTTTGTCCTCCACCAGCGTGGAATGGTAAGCCAACCCAAAGTCGATCAGTACCTGACACAAAAGTAAATGAAATTGAACGATATGGCAGGAGCGTGACATACCAAACCTTTGCTCCCCTTACGGAGCATCATATTCGAGGTGGTCAGGTCACCGTGGATGATATCGGCAAGATGCATCTTCGCTATTTCGACGCCGACCATATTCAACAGATCGTCTACAATGGGGTGGTTCGAGTAAGGCTCACGCTCGTCATATAAAGATCCCTACCTCGCTCGACGCCGAATTCTACAAGAGCAGCATCCCCGCACTTATCAGGTCCAACATCACCAGTTCCATCGGAATTTTGCGCAGCCGAACCTTCCTCTGATCCTCCCGGAAGTAATACTCGCACCGATTTGCCATCAATCCACTCCAAACCCAACACACCCTCGGCCGCATCGACCATCCTGATTCCGGGCACGTTCACTCCGGATCTGTGAGAGGTACTTCGTAGGACTGACGAGATTAATGAGAATGTACATACCGTAGACACCGCATCAACGCACGAGCTTCTCCAGCTGTTCGTTGTCGTGTGAGCGATGCATCGAGGGACGGATGTCGATAACGCTTATTGAATCGGTACTTGAGTAATACCGGAACAACGGCCACGTCTTCTGTCACAGAGCAATCGTCATGATCGGCATGGTTCGTGGTCTGTCGCAGCTCAGAATCCCTGAGGTATGCCTTGTAGACTTTCTGTTATAATACATATATGAAGGTGAGTAAGAAGTACAACCCGAAGATGCAGTGATCCGACTTGCTGCTTCCGCACCCTGGTATATCAGCTGCGAAGAGGCAAGTAAACGCTGCGTCGGCGATGGACGACCGAGGTTTGACGACATCTCTGAAGAGATGTGGTAGAGTGCAGCAGCGAAGTCCGACGCTTACGAATTCCGGCCCGGCCGCCGCCGCCACAATGGACCGACTCTCCACCAACCCAATTAATAATCGTGGGAACACGACTGACCGGAAACTGTCATGCATGTTCAAGTGTTCAAGCGGCGTCTGAATTTTTTTTTGTGTCGTTCCTGTGCTCCTGCGATTGTCAGCTTCCACTCCAATGTTGACTCCCATCTTGAATGCACGGCACACACGCATCAGTGTTCCGTGGAGTGTTCGATGGCCAGCCGGGAATGGCGTGGAGTGCAGCACTGCTGCTTCTCAGTCACATAGTTGCGGCTCAGGTACATCTCTCCAGAATGCTCCATTGGACTCACTGGATCACCGATGATATTAAGAAAACATAGATCCTATGCCTATGTTTTCTTGGTTTCATTTGTAGTCCCTAGCAATTGTGCACCTGTCTGGTGTCCTGGTGCTAGTTCGCTGGCCAACAGTGTCCGATTCAAGCAGGTGTGGACTCTAGCAATTTCTAGCGTTGCCCTGCATCACACAAAGGGCGGATAAAACAGCCTCAATCACCACACCTAGCTGGGCAGGGGCAGAGGTAACTCTCGCATTCAGAAGGTAAAGTACTTCAGGGAAAGGCCCATTGCACTCGGGGGACACTAACATACCCCTCACAGCGGCCTGTTGCCACATGAATGAGGTTTAAGGAAGGGATAAGCTGCCGGTGCTTTTGCTGGGCATCGGAGACGCATTGCCATCTATTTCTGATCGCCTCTACTAAGATCCGATGACATCGACTGTCTTGCGCATCTCACATATCAAAGAGTTACGGTGGGTTTGCAGTCGCACGCGAGGTACGTCAGTGGTTGAAATTCCAGTAGAAGAGAGGTATGAACATGTAAGTATGATATGCGGCTAACCATTTTTGCGTGACAGAGTGTCCATCTCCTCCCCTTTTTTCTCAAGTTTCTCGAGTCGGTGCGTGGCATGGGCGTGTTCTACTTGCGCAACGGTCGTCGTAACCCCGGGGCACCTTACTACACACTCTCATAGCCGCTACACTGCACACATGCAAAACCAGTTTGTAGCGGTCACCGTGAGATCTACATGTTATGCGCACCAAGATTTACCGATTCAGATAATCGGAACACTGCACATTGATGATCGTTAGCATCTTCTCGCGATATCATCGGATTATAAATTGCCCATAGGCGCGCTGACGCGGTCTGTTGTAGCTGCAAGAAGGGCAACAGTAATCCATCCCGTGCTGCGGAGGAAGACTATAGCTCGTCGCGCTCTGTTCGTGCTCCGAATTTCGCATCGCCGTCGGATTCAGTTGGGTTCCTTGCTGCACTACATCATTTGATTTAGCCTGCCGAACCGACACAGCAGGACGACACTCGTTCCACGTGGATATCAGTATACACCCATGACATACTGGTCTGACGTTGACCTCCTTCCATTTTCCGATCGCATTGAGGTGACAAGCTTTTCATCGGAGTCGTACGCTATGAATTTGCTGTGGACTGGCTACGGACGAAGTAGTGATCAACTCAAGCTTCTGTGTTGCGTTTTTCTTATCACTCGTTATTCGATCTACTATACAATCTACCCACCTAGATCGATGGCCTCCGCTCCCTCTGTCACCAGCGCCCCATATTGCCCGTCCCACTTTCCCTGGTTTTCGCTGCACTCCATACTTACAGTGCACGCTTCTCAGCCCCTTCAAGTGATCTGACGGAGACGAGTCTTTGAAACCGCGTGCAAACAGAGCTTGGTTACCGCAGTTTGGGGCAACTTCACGAGTAATGCTTTCTACGCGTTCACTTTCCCTGATCAATTGAAGAGCTGGAACCTAAAGCACAAGCAAGCAACTACTAAAGGACAGCAGGTCTCGTATGCTACATAGTACAACAAACACTCATCGAAATTGCAAGTAGTGACTTGGGCTAGGAAGGCATTACTGATAACCGACACTGGAACGCCACTCTGCATCAAGCTAACTAGCAAGAAATACGACGTCAGCATTCGAACAGTAATCTCCAAAAGCTTCAGACCTTGGGTTACTTCTTGTCTCCAACGTCAAACGTATGGATCTTCCTAATGTGGGTGCTTGACCGTCGGACTAAAAAGTCTGATACCGGCAGAGTGCTCAATGACAGATTTAAAATCTTCAGTAAAGACGGAGTGAAGTTTTGCAAGTGGTTCAGTATAGTCCGGCAGCTCGCCGCTTTCGCTTGCAGAGTAAACCCCTTTAAGGTCCACGCACATGTTTGCAACGATATGAGCTGCGCGATGAAAAGAGGTCGGAAGCGCGCGAAACTTCTTGAAAGCAGAAAATGTAATGAAACGCTCATTGAGTCGTCCAGGGAAGAGTTTGTGAAAGTACTCTGTCTGATCTGGTGATCGCTGGTCACCCTCCTGGTCGACGTGGTAGTAGAGAATCCACGTTGCAATCCACCAGATAGACTCCACGTCATGTAGGGGATTGAACCTAAATGGGACCTGAGTCCAGTCCTCCAACATGTCCATGTCGATTTCTTTGGGAAGCCCAAACAGATAATTTTGGGCTTCGACCTCGCAGGCCATAAAACCCAGTGTCCCCTTTAACACGTCAACGAAAGCGCATCCTAGGGGGCGATATATTTACTTACCGTACGGAGCTCATGCTCGGTATCGGAGTCCATATGTTTTGCGTACTCGAGGTCAGCCAACTCGCATATCTGGCCCGTGGGTAAAACATTGCCAGTACTAACGTCGTGGTACACCCAATCCACATTGCGCAAAAATTGCAAGGCTGCAAATTTTATAAGCCACTATCCACAGGGCACATTGCATCTAAGCAAACCTGTACGGGCATCCTGTAACGTCACCAACAGAGTATCGAGGCTGCGAGGCTCGTATATAGGCTGGCAAGCTTCCTGGAAAACTAAGTCGGAATGGGTCCTGTGACAAACTTTTGACTGCCTGATGGAATTGGGGACGCAGGGGAAATTCGGTGTGAGCCCTTCACTGGTCCTGGTCGGCTTCGGCTTCGGTAAATCATCAACGGGTAGCGGATCGGGTAGCGGATAAGAAGCACAGTTAGCTAGCAGATTGGACCCACGAAGGGGGCTGTCGGTGCCATCGATCTTCCCATCCGCCATCACGTTCCCTTCTGCAAATACAGAAAGGAAGTATTTCCGAGGCTCGCCTTCTTTCTCGATCCCTTGTTTCTTCCGCAACTCGGCAAATATTTGTTTAAGGATTTTATCCTCGCGCTCTCGGTCACAGTCTCTCCAGGAAGCCTTCAACACGACGGGTTCCGCATTCTTGACCAGCTTTCCGTCCTCAGACTTGAGACGTACTTCAAAGACACGAGTGCCACCCCCTCTCAAAGGATCGGCGCTAAAATCGGAAATGACATTCGTGGTCTGGTACACCAACCTTTTCCCCGCACCTGTGCATACTTCAATATCGTATTGTATTTTACCTCCGACACACACTCTCTCTGTATCGTGGAGTTTAACCTGAACTTGTGGTCTTTGGCAAACGCAAGGGAACAGGGGAAGTGGATGAGGTGTTCAGGCTCCTGTTTTGATGGCCGTGAGCAAACAGCAAGGATCCCACGTGGCCACTAACGGTGAGAAGTTGAACGGCTTGCGCACGAGTGTGACTGCCCTGCAAGTAAACCAAATGTCCATTCGCGTGTTCTCGATCGTGACACCGAACGTGGCGCGGCGACAGGGATCGCTACGCATGATGCGGCGTAGACTCCAGATCACCTTATCATCCTGTCATACTCTGTAAGATTAGAGGTGTCCGAACGAAAATAAAGTTGTCAATCACGTCTTTGAGGTCAGCGTCCCCCCCTGTGTCCTTCTTGAACTCAAACGAGACATCGTCTCATGAGTCGGGATCAAAAGTTCTTGCTGACATGGGCTTTCTTGTCTCCGTGGGCGTCAATACCCTTCTTATCCACTGGTGACAGGTACGCATCCGTTAACCTGCACTATGCAGAAGACCTCGGGATTTTCCGAAAACTAAAACATACAGCGCCGGTTTATGGGAATTTGGCCAGGGCAATCTCAGTTCCCCGCTTCCTGAGATCGCCTAAGAGAATCAAGATAGCACTTTCTGATTTAGCTATTAGCTCTCAGTTGGGATCTTCAAGATGAAAGTGTGGGAAGGCTACTGACGTCTTGCCTACTGCATAGCCACGGAGGAAACATGCCGGTGCTGGATTCGAGTGATCGTTTACACTAACATCCATAAAATTTGGTTGCCCTCGACCCGACCAGTCCCACAAACAGGGACATGTCAGGCAATCGGTCCCAGAGCGGTGGTGTCGGAGTTTCATGTACTGTGTGGTTTATGTTTAGCAACGGGTACGCTGACGAGGGGAGGCCGTGAACATGCCAGTGACGGAGACGGGCGATACTGTGAAAGAAGTAGACGCACCATAGACGACCAATCTACCATACGCCCACGGAGTCGAACAATGAAGCGAGGTAAAGCACCATACGAGGAGAACGCCGTGATGCGGTCTTGCTGTTTGAGTGGGTTGTACGGAGTAACGAGCCCGTGCACCTCCAAAGAGCGGGAGTGCGATGCACAGTGTCGGTTAGCGAGCAGGATGCATGGAAAAACGTCATTAATTGTATCGCGAGTAGCTTATCGTAGTTGAAAAGGAATTTTGGTGGGCTTTCGGCGTGGAGCGAAAGCTTCTCACATTAAACGCGAGGGAAATGAGGGTCCTCATCACGTTATGGCAGGTCAAGTCTTGGAGCAAGTGAAGGCATGAGCCAGTTGCTAGTCGACCAGTCGAGCACTTCTGTGGACCATTCATGAAGTAGCACTCACTCGTTGGGCATTTCGTGGAAGCCAAAAAACGTTCCGAGCACTCTGAACGCGTCTCCACCAATCGGCGCCTTGGATCACCAGATCTCGGTGTGTCCGCAGCATCACGTAAGCAGCGCATGCTTGCTCGCGACGAAGCGAAAAAGTTGAGCGACTAAGCACAACCAACAAGCGAACAAACTGTCGTACTTCTCACACCATGACGTCCTATATAATGATGTTCCTTTTATCGCGAGCGACTACTCTCTCTCTCCTGACAACTCTCGATGACCGTCAAGCCCGTTAGGAGTACGGCCCACACGGAGTGCCTCCTGCATGACTACGAGAGCTCTCGGAAGTACGACGTTCGAGATTTTTTGTGCATCTCGAGAAGAATTCAAACGGACGCCGCGATCGTTGCATGCGACCTTTATTATATTCCTTCTCGGGATGCTTGGTATCACGAATTCCTCCTCGTCCACATCGATATAAGTGGTGAGTGCACCGAATGTCTGCATAATATCGTGTTGGTAATGATGAGACGTCGCACTAGGACAGAGGCTCATGCTCATCCTCGAGCGCAACCCCAGCAACGAGGACGTGTGGGTATTATTTAGCGGTGGAGTCGCGAAGGATACTATAACAGTGATACGAGCTTGGTATATCGTCCTTCTAATTCTAGTGTGTCGTTTCAGCCGCTGACCCTCGTCTATTCATACAGCGAGGACCACGAATATTGGACAGGAGTCGATCCGACACCAGTGTGCAAAGGTACCCTTCGATGGCATCACCCTTTACCCCATCTATCGGATATCGGATTTCTTGCTAGCGCCGCAACGATAACTTCCAAGTACTATAACTTTTATATTCGACAATGCTTTTGGTACGCCAGGGTCGTCCTCGCTGCCATGGGGAGGTTATTCCCGCATTGCTCTAGGGAGGGCACCACGCTGTTCTCAAAGAAGAGGTTTGCGATTCTCGGGAGCTACAAGGTGTCACACGTCGAACTCTTAGTGGACCTTCACAAGGATTATTTCCGAGATCTACCTTCACTTACTAGCTGCCTACCTCCCGTTGTCCCCGCAGTCAAAACCAAACGCCGGCGTCTCCCTCACTTGACTGCATCTGATATTCTCCGCGGTTTAACTATGTGTCTCGTAGGGCAGGAGGATAATCTGAATCCAACCAGTATACGAAATCTCTCTAAATGGATGACGATCGTGAGACGCCTCTAAGAGCCTCAGAGCAGAGCTACTCGATGGCGCCAGATCGACTCGGCAGTCCGCTTTCCTGCTTTCAGTTCGTCATAACTAGAGCAATTATGATATCTTTTTGATTTTCACAGTGCTACTTATGCCCTGCGGACACTACATGGCAGCTACACCTCGGGAGCGCCAGTGTGATCTTATCGCTTCCGTGTTCGGCTTCCTGGGTCCGTTGATTGTGCCTTCAGTGGAGTGTTTCGTTAGTTATTCTTATTCCGCAGTCTCTCCGGTCAGTCTGCTATGTGCTTCATTACCCACTGGTCAATTGTTGGCTTCTTTTCCGTAACCTCTTGTAAATTGCTTTCATACAAACACACCCCATTTACCACTTCAGACACCACAATATGCTGGGCGGTGTAATTGGTATGTTGGGATGATCATACATCCTGCCGCTTTCAGGGGCACAGCCACCTCATTGCCTGTAAATTTGCCAGTATGATCGTCCAAGCTGGGGTGGCGAGGGAGTTTCCATCTTCCTCTGGGGATGAGATTACATCGTTCTCGACGTCATTTACAGTGTCTGGGAACTACAAGCTATTGTAATCCTGGTTTCTTGTAGGCTCCTGTGATATCCGCAACGGAGACCAGACGACATATCCAGCCAGTGCTGGACCGAAATTAGGTGCCGTCATTGCAAATCGATGCAGTGACTCTTTCTCGCTGCCGCCGGCATTCCCTCTTCCGCATGTTTCCCACGGATCAGCCACGCAACGGGAGAATAAAACGGACTTGGCGAGACGTGTAGTTGCAATAAGCCATGCTGCACGTCGCCGATTCAACGTTCACTTGCCTCCTCACAGTTGATATACCAGGGCGCAGAAGCACCAAGTCGGATTATATTTCGTCTTCCGATTGTACATCTTACTCACCTCCATCCAGAAAGTCTACAAGGCATACTTCAGGGACTATAAGTTGCGACAGGGGGCGCAACGCGCCAATGACGGCGAATGCTCAGTGATAGGTAACGTGTCCGTGGCTCCGGTATTACTCAAGCCCCAATTCAACCACTGTTATTGACAACCATCCCCTCGACGCGTCTCTCACACGACGACGAGCAGCTGAAGAAGCTCGTGCATTGAGGCGGTGCCTAGTGACTCTAGTTCTGTCTGGCCATGGAGAACGTCTCACAGATAGGGAGTGAACGTGCCTGGCATGAGAGTGGTCGATGTGGCAGAGGGTGTGCTGGGCTTGGAGTGGATCTATGGTAAAGCGGTGCGAGTCTTACTTCCGGGAGGATCGGAGGAAGTTTCGGCAGCCCAGAATTTGAATTGAACTGAGGATATTAGGCCTGCTAGGTGCGGAGAAGAACAGCATTCTGTGCTCACAATAACTGATGGCCGCAGATCGGCTTGACAGTACACTTTGTGTTCTAATGCATCGTAACTAAGCCAGTTTTTGACTTCTACGGTGCTATTCCCTGCGGAGACTACATGATAACCACGCCCTTGCAGCGCCAGCCCGACTCCTCTGGCCTTGCTTCCGTGTTGGACTTCTCTCATCTCTGGGATGGCATCTTTATCGTGACAGTTTCGTGAGCATGCGCATACATGCATGTTCTTGTCATTTGCCTTTTGCTCATCCATACCTGTGGTCTTCTCTAACAGGCCAGGAAAACGTTGGAAGCATGAAGATGCCTCGCAAATAACGTTTGGTGACTTGGTCTAGAAGTACAGGCCGCTCGATCACGCTCCTACAATGTCACCAATGTCATATCCACGATCCCCCCCAACTCCGTGTTCTACGACCCTGCATTCATTGACATCCAGCATCTTATCAGCGGACTGCGACCAACCTGTGGAGTCTGACGAATGACTTTGTCCGAACCATTCAGTACAAAGCCTGTCTGTGTAGTAGAGGCTACTCTTTGCCTCTCCGAGTAGTGGGCGAAATTTCGAACCTGAGCCTAAGTCCCGATGTACACGACAAATATACGTACATCAAAGCTGACCCGTTCACCCCAGGTCGCATTCTGAACTCCCTTTGTGGCTCCGATCAACAGCGTGAATGATCGATCGATCACTTCCCCCGGAGGAATCTTGCATAAAGGTCCTACGATGGCACGTTAGGTACTCAAACCGTTATGCTAAATATCACGTCCGCCTTACACTGCATGAATAACTTCCATCATGGTTGTATTATGGTACAGTGGAGTTTTCCCGAACTTCAAGCTCTTGTCGTATCCAGCATGAAGCTGAACTTCTTTCCCCTCGAGCACATAGACTCGACGACTTCTAATATAATCTGCGTGCAGTTCGAATACTGAACCAGCGCACAACAAAATACACAAGCTATCAAAAGTGTCCACTGGATATATCGCTATGGATCTCTGCCATGCTCTGATCTGGCGGTACGGTACACCCCCAATGCAGTGCCATTACGACGGCCTTTCCCTTCGCCGTTTTCGATCCGGTAACTCGTTCCCCTTTCCTTGCCCCCGCGGTTGACAAACCCTACCTCAGCTGGTTCACACTACAATGGTAGCTCGCATACTCATTCCACATCATCACCTCATGCCCTAATTCGAGACCGAGGGAAATATCCTGGGCACAGGGAAGGGAATAGAAGCGCTCGTCAAGTTCCTCAACAACATGGACGCCTTTAATCAACCAGATAGAACCGATCTCCACCGCACTGACCTGTACCTTATTTGTCTTAACGAGGTAAAGTCATGTGCGGAATGTGGATTTTATTTGAATGTATACTAAAGCTAAATTCGTAGGTGAACGGTAAGTAGATCCGCTATCTGTCCGGTTGAATGATTGGTCAAGCTAAGTTCGAGCGACAGTCAGTATTGTGCACTGCAAAGGAGTCAACGGGGCTTCGGTCGGAAACGTACCACTCGCATCGGTGGCTCCCACGGCTGTGCGAGATTAGCGAGGAGCACTCGAGTTTTTCGATCACATTCTTGTTCGTATGTGGATTCTCTGCTTGGGTTGTTTGAATCCGCCCACGTACTGTACTCTCTCCTCCGTGCGTTCCCTGTATCATCCGTCCATGTCATACATGGCATACGTTAGACATTCACAAGCTAATTCATGCTCTGTCACCGAGATCTCTCCCACACCAACATCTTCAGAATTGCCACATCGTAGATGATCAATCGATTCCTGGACGAAGCACCTGGACATGACGACGGGCTCAATCCGGAGTTGTTTACTCGAATTGGGTCCCAGTGTCTCTGAGACGTCTAAATCTGTCGACACGGCAATGCGAGAGAGTAAACGCACAAGATGATCGGAGAACACGACACCAGGCAACCGACTGCGGGAAGAGACACTCCATCCACCGTGTTACTCTTGGAAAGACCACATCCGCGTGCTTGGCAAACAAGGAAGAACGAGTGAAAGGCGAACGAGTTTGTCTTGGTTCGCCACATGGGCAGGACGAGTCTTCGGCCGGTACAAAGGATGAGTAATATTTCAATTATAAAAGGAATGACCCGTGCGGCATTGAATCTGACGTCCAAATGTCCTGCGATTGGTGTCTTGGAAGTGTTTGCGGGTTTTAGAGAGGGGGATGGGCGGGTGACGGGCAGAGATGCATTGCTTTTTTAGTGGCGTTACCCCCCTCGTCTCAGGGGGAAATATGTCTCTCACGCCGGTCACGGAAAAGGATACGGGCGAGCGCTGGGTGTGACGTTAAGGATCTGAGATCTGAGATTCGGGGAGGAGAGAGTCGACGAGAGAGATGGTTTGTCATGCTGTTTTAGTGATCAAACAGTCTTCGATGGCTCAGATCAGGGAACCGGCGATTGGTCAGGAGTGGTCAGAACCGGTTTGCGACCGGTTCTGACTAGAATCTTGTTCCCTGATCTGAGCCGCCCTGTACTCCCTAGACATCGTAAACCACTGCCTCGAGAACGACGTATTGCCTTGCCCGGAAACGCTCTCGCCACTGCAGCAAGGGTCATCTTGGCGTACCAGTAAACATTGTCGAGCGTAAAGGTTGTACATACTGAAAGTGGTAGATGCAGCGCTTCCAATAAAAGCGATATAGAGCCGTGAGGACCCCCCGACCCGTCACGCGTCAACCATGAGGATATCACCCGTACTCCATGTTAGTAGGGACGCGCTCGATGATGAGCTTGAGCCTGTCACAATATGCAACGACTCGGCATGTCACGAACAAAATAATCATTGCACTTACGACCCGCATCCATGTAACCGAGAGGAATCCGCGCAGGGAAGACGACGAAAGAACGGATATGTTTTTTCTGATTATTTCCATTGAATGTGTTTTGTGAGCCAGTGACGTATGGGTCCGTGGCACGAAAAGAGCTTCAGTCCTTAAAGGGAACTATAAACATCCATCGTTCACACCACAATCACATTTTCTGTGCGTTACGCAAAGTGAAGAATGATGCCATTTATGGTAAAGAGTAACGCGTTAGGGTAATGGTGGTGGTCCTCGCGGTCCTCCCATCACATCGGCGTCAGTGTCTTCAAACTTTGCATTGCCATCCTCTTGCTCCACCCCCGTTTTCTTATCGGTTTCACGCTTATCCTGCCGGCAAGGGTCACACTATACAATAACCGGTTCTCACCGCCGATGAATCCTTCAGTTAAGCACGTTCCAGATAATATTATCATGTGGTTTCCGCGAACCAGACCGGGTCGAATCGAAGTGGTAGCGTTAAGTCGGTCTCTGGCAATGCAACAAATATGGCAATACCTATCATTTTCCCCTCAAAATTGATATGGGTTATTGGGTGTCGGGTATACTCACAAATTCACTGCGAACCAAGCTGGGAGATCCAAAAAGCTATCGGATTTCAAGGAGTATCGGGTATGTAGGGTATGGGTCACAAGAGAGTAGTAACGTCTGATATTTGTGGTCCTAGCGCCCGGATCAATTCTCGGTGGATTCAAAACCTCGTTCTTGGCACGGCCATCAAACTGCACCCAACTCCGCATCGAAATGAACTTACTTCGAGGTGAGCTTGGTTTGATGGCAATACTGCGGCCCACCAATGTTAGTCGATCTATGGCATCTAGGCATGGCGGAAGGCGGAGCGACTTATCGCAGGTCACGAATTAGCGCTCCACAGGTTGGTTCTTCTGATATGCCTACAGAAAACGTTGCTCAGATCAGGATCAGGACACTTTTCCCGACCTCCAATGCCGTCCCCATGGCCGGGGCAGTATAAGTAGAGAGAAACCCGTGACCAATTCCTAAACATCCCACCACCACTTCCTGTCTCCCAGTCAACCTGTGGGCCATGTCCTCTCTCGGCGGCGGAACTCTTGAATATGGTACTGATCCAGCAATCAGGTGAGTTGTCTGCATAGTCAAGTACTTGCTATGGCTGGCCACTTGCTGACGTGGAGACACAGTGCGGCCCATGCCTCAGTCCATCCTATCGAGCTGCCTCCAACGGTAAACAGTTCGGCGGTATGTGTCTTTTAACCATGTATCATGGGGTAAATACTGACGTCTTGGAAAGAATCAATATAACAATTGCCCACGCCATGTGTGCCTTTACGATACGTGTCTGGAGTTCATTACGTGTGGCACAGTGTCCGAACACTTCAGGGCCGTGCATAATATTAGGGACATGACTCGTGATCACGAGATTGCATGCCAATGGCACGGTTGTAATGGCAAGGTTTGGAGGCACAATTTCATGCGTCACCTGCGCGAGGTCCACTTGGGGCATGGACGCAGAAGAGCCCACCAAAGTTGAGTTCTACTATCTCATGGGGAGTGAGCTGTTTGTGTCGAGGAAGTTTGCGGTACCGATGGAATTCGTCGTACAGGTAAATGGTAGTAGCGCCATCATTCTTACCAATTATCGAGTATCTAAACTTGGTTGGAATACCTGATGTGTTTTGCATAAATTGTAGTAAGGGTAACTAAGCAACGGCTGCGTGGACGCTTGCTGGGCTATGTGTGTTGCAGGTGTGGTGGGGCACTTGGGTAAGGAAATGCTACTTTGAGCGAACGCGAACGGGACATGGCCAACGGCCCGGGTCTGGTTCAGGGTATGCCGTACAGGTTTACATTCGTATGCGAGCTCAAAACACGTACTGTCATGCGACGAGCAATGCATAATTTTTGCAAACCCTCGAATAACTTCACAACAACAACACTTTTGGAGCTCGTTCTTGGACAGTATAACGGGGGCAGGTCTTGGCTACAAGCTCCTGCAAAAAAGCTGGACAACTTTTGATAAAATGCGTGAACAAATGAGCTCCGAAATTGCCATGTCTAAAAGTATAGGTAATGCACAATTCTGTCACACTATGTCACACGCGGCAGGCCCGTCGGCATGCAGAAATTGAACCTCCGCACTAAACACTATGAGGCAGGGATGAAGTGCACGGTGACGACAATTTTTATGCCGAGCTTGCCACAGCGGAATCTGAATATGCCGACACATGTGACACCCCTATCCTGGCTTTTTGTCACGTTCTCGCAGCATCTTGAATATTGCTCTTGAGTTTCCCTATGATTCCTTGATTTGATGGAGCCAGGCCATCCATTTCGACATGATGGAGGTCCCCCGAAAATTTGAAGCCCAACGCCCAAATAGATCTCTGGGATCTGGGCCGAAATGCCAGAAAAATGGCAGTTTTCACACCACTCTTTTCAAAACATCCAAGCTAGAAAGTTACCGCAATATATATATTTCTCGTTAAAGTACGGAATCTAGTAGAATAGGCCTCTGGAAACATGACCATGGTGTTAAATCATAAATATCATGTGTGTTGCAAGCGGAAAATGTGATTTTGCATTACCCGTCCATTGTGCACTGCTCGTCGCATAACAGTACCTCCCGATCACAAAGACTTTGTAAAGCCGTCGGATAAAGATACCTCGGAAATGATGTTCGACGACTTGGTCGCGACACACAGGCCAGAAATTACTTCAGATCAAGTCGTCGTTGTCAAAGCACTCATCGCAGGGGACAGAACACATTCGTGCGTGCCATGCACTCTGATAAATCACGTCAGTCACGTTTCTGCCGACGCCGTGCCTAGGTACCGAGAAGCCATTCGCTTTCGAAATCGTAGTGGACGCAAGCGACGTCGAAATTGTCCCTGCAGGCTTATACCTCCCTGAGATCATAATTTGCCGCATGAAGAGTTGACGTACGTACCGCGATAGACCCGCGGACACGTCAATCTGAGATCCGACTGCGGTGATTAATTCAATCATATTGCAATTGAAGAATGAACATAAATGTTGTGGGACGTCAGAGCTGTCCAGCCAGATCTCGATCCCCGTGCACACCAGCGGCGGCATGACAAATCCGCTGTTCTGATCCCTCCTCCTTTTCGCTATGGCAGTCCTTCGCACCACAAGTCACACCGAAAGCACGTTTCCCGCAACGACTGGAACATACCCCCAGTCGGAGTTTGCATCAGCAAGCGTGACCATCTCGTGACACTTATGTGACTATCATTTCACGGGGCGCCGAGTGCGTTGTGAGCGAGAACGGATGTGGGCTGTCCAAAATGCACCCGTTGGGAATGATGCCCACCACAACCAGAGTAAATCCTTTGGATCACGTGACCTCTTTGTTTATCCTTTCTTTCGTCTCCCACATCTCCGTAGACGAAGTGGACGACTCGGTTCCCCCCTACAGACTGTTAGATCATTAGTCACTTCATATTTGTGATCTACTGGCTTCCTTCTGCATATATCTAGCTCACCCGTCTTCGACCTTTCTAAATCTTTTACTGTTTATCACGGCAGTTACAGAGGATACAATGGAATCAAATTTGTTTGCTCCCCCGTCTTCCAACCTTCATGTAGGTTTGACCTGCATCTGCGACGAGAACCTGACCATGGACTCCTCACCATATCCGACTATGGATATGGCTCGCAGGTCAATCCTTCTGCACTACTACGAGAGGTCCTGACAGTACAGTGCTCGAGATTTCCTACGCATTGCAAGATCCCACATGGCAGCAGTCGCTTGATGTGATCTGTACCATATACTCCTTCTCCTTCTTCCTGTTATCATGAATTTCTTCTTGCCCACGGGTCGTAAGTGCGTTGATTATTTCGCTCATGACTGGTCGAGACATTGCATTGACAGGCGAGAGGCTCATGCCCATCATCGGGCGCGTTCCTACTGACAATGGAGTACGGGTAGTATCCTCGAGTGGGGGAGTCGCAAGAGACGCTATTACAGTCACGAGAACCAGGTACATGGTCCTTCCGACTCTATTGCCCACCCTTAATGACTGATGCTTTCAATGTAGGGAGTGCAATGAGTACTGGCAAAACCCCGGTCAAGAGCCTGTATGCAAGGGTACACTTCGGTGGCATCAACGTTCACCCCGCCTCTTGGATATCTCTTTTTTGCAAGTGCCGCATCTACCGCAATCTCTACTTTCGACAGTGTTACTGGTATGCCAGGATTACCCTTGCTGCAATGGCGTGAGTGTTCCCATCTCGTTCCGGGCAAGGCAATACGTCATTTTCGAGGTGGTGGTCCATGATGTCTGGGAGTTACAATCCATCACAAGTTCAACTCCTCGTAGGTCTTTGCACTAGTTGCTGCGAAGACTCACACCCGCCCCTTGGCTATCTAGCTCCTGTTGTCCCCGCATTCGAGGCCCCACACTACGCCTTTCGCTTTGCCGTGCCCAATATTCCACACGGTTTAGCCACGTCTGTGGCCAGCTTTCAAGGGCATCCTGCATGGTCAGTGTTTCCTGAACCTGTGGCTCACATTACAAATCGATATGCGGGATTTCATTACGTGGACGATGACCTTAACAACATTCTCAGGATACGAAGCCAGTTGGCAGTGGATCAACCATTCCCAAAATTATGGTTGATTACTGCGATGCTTATTATGTCATTCTCTGTGCTTTGGTGGTACCTGTATTCCGATGTACACCGCCCGTCGAATATCATTCGACTACACTAGCTACTTCCTACAATTTCTTTGTAGATGGTGTAAAATAGATATTTTCTGACGTTAGGTAGTAAATACTTCACAACTTACTCTATGGGCTCCCGGTGCCAGGGCACCGCGTCTTAGCAGCAGTCTACTCGTTGCAGTATATCAATATAGAAATTCTCGCTCACTGCCTCTCTTTGTAGACAACATCGTTTACCGCGCTCCATGGGCACTCCCGCTTGTCATGCGTACGGGCTCTACCCATTGTTCAACCTGCTCGAACTATGACCTAGCACAACTTCCTAGCAGAATTGCATGCCGGTGAGAGTGTGAACTTCTACATTTCTGTGCTGCAACAAGTCGCCTACTACTAAGACACAGTGCCAACATGGCCTATGAACTTTAGCTGAATCATATCTTCTGCTCTAGTCTCGAAGCCCGCTCGTTTTAGGACGCTTCGGATTTGACACCCCATTTTGCCGCAGCCAAGACAGAAGGTCCCGAGGTTTGGCTGGTTAAAGACCGAAACGTCTAGTACCGAGACTACTTCTGCCCAATGGTAGTTGTAAGTTGTGTCCGCATGCCCGTGACTCTACGTTCGCTTTTGTGTTCGGCTCTGCGCTCGCTTGTACTCTCCCTGGGAGTCTTGCATGTTCCTCATAGATTTCCTTTGCACGTCCCTCGAGCGAGTCGAGTTTCCTCTCTCCTCCGTCCAAGCTCGGTATCATTCGATCGTTTCTTCGGTTGGTACGCCCATCTCACACCGAAATCGTCCCCCTCTGGCCGATTTGCTGATCTGCAGTGATCGATGCAAATCAGCGTCCTGATACAATATGGACAGACCACGTTTAGTAGGTGGATAACCAATTCCAATCTATGTGCTCTGAGGCTTCGGCACCTTTCTCTCGAAGACTTTGACTTTGTAGACGTGACGTAGTAAATGTGACGTCCGTCGAATGACTACTTTTCCAACCCAGAGCTCCGGAGCCTTAGCCAACTGCAAGCTTATTGATTCTGAGAAAAAACCCACATGACACATCCTGGCACTGTCAAGAAGCGTAGAAATCGGATAGTGGTTAGACCTCGGTGAGTTAGTTTCCGACTTTAGCACGCCAGCGCAATGTCTTCCTCCACTGCGACATACACAACTTGTTATTGACTCGCAGCTTTCTCCGACTCGTTCAGGCACCATACTTACCACAATCCTCCTAGGTATGACACTTATCCAAGATCCGGTTCTTAGCTGCGATAAGCTGGTGCGGACCCTTATTTTGCTCGCGTCTGATGAGAGAAGCTCTCACTCGACGCCAAAAGCCCATCGAAAAACGCTTTCAACTGTGGCAAGTACTCAGAATTAGTTAATGACATTTTGCAAGCATCTTGCTCGTTAACGGACTACATACAGGTTTTCAAGGCCATCGCGATGCTTCTTCTTACCCATACGTCGTGCACCGCAAGCCCGCTCATCGGACGTGAGCGGGCTCGACTATCAGTACAACGCTACAACCTGCTCAACAGCAAGACCCGTTACGGCGTTCTCTTCGCGCCTGGACCGGTGACCCGTACAGGATCCCGACAATTTTCTGTTTGAATCCGTGGAGTGCTGTAGATTGGTTGTCTATGGTGCGTCTTCTTACCTCACATTATCACCCATCTCACTCACTCGCATGTTCACAACTTCCTCTTGTCAGTATACATGTCGCTCCAAATAAACCATACATAGACAGAGGAGCTCCGACAGTACCCCCCCGGAGCCGACATCCTGACGGGCCTAGTCGGGCCGAGAGCAAGTAATTTCCATGAGCCGGTTCCGCAATCCAAAACTGATAGATGAATGGACGTAGGCGTAAACATTCACTCGAGTCCAACACTGGTATGTTTCCTCTCCGGCTGTGTAGTAGGCACGACGCCAATGGCGTTCCCACACTTTCAGATACGGACTGATTAGCTGGCTCGGAGTGTGACACCTTGATCTTATAGGCAACCCCGGGAAGCATGGAAGCGAAACTGCCCCGTATCATGGCCTTTCTCCACGAGCAGGTGCTGGATCACGCTATGAGACTCATAATCCCCGCCTCTCTGTGTTCTGCGGGTCGTCTTCTGTTCATTGACATCCAGCGTCTTTATCGCTCCGTGGGTGACCTAACTTCCAAACCTGAGCCCCAACTCCGATGTACATAGCAAACATATAAAAGCTGACTCGCTTACCTGGGGTTGCTTTTTGTACCCCATTTGAGGCTCCAGTCAACAGCGCGAATGATCACTTCTCCAGGGGAACTTTGCACTGTGGCAGTCTGCACAACGGGTAGGTACTCGAATCCTTAAGCCAAATAATACATCCAACTGACGTTGCATGCATAATCCCATCGTAGCATGAAGTTTTATATGTTCGAGATTCCCCGAACTTCCGTTTACGGATCTGGCTCTTGTCGTGCCCAATGTGCAGTCAAACATCAGTACGTTGACTCGACAACCTCTGATATAATCTATGGCTTAACAGAATACATAAACAACTTCGAAAAGCTGTTCTCCAGATATACATACTATCACAAAACTGGCACAATAAACTCCCCGATGCAGCACAGGATTGCGTGGTCAGACCGAGACGTGTCATAGTTTCTAATACAATGCAATAAAATTGGGGTGTTCTTGCTCGTCCCCAGTCTGTTTCCCAGTGTGATTCACTCTAGCTTGATAGCTTGCAAATTCATTCCCCTTTTACTCGTTCTCCTATCTTGGCCACTCACGGATGCGGTCTTTAGGACTCGGAGGGGGACAAACCGAAGTCAAGTAATAGATGAGGGATTCTCTTCACGCTGTTATATCGAAGAGTGTTCTATGTCCGGCCAGGTACATCGTGGAGTAGTCTATGTTGAAAAATTTGCAGATGGTCAGGTAAAGAAATTGCTACTAGTGCGTAGTTCGTTGTCCACTCACGTTTGACGATGCTGGACATGATCAGAGTTCCAGTTTCAAGAGAGGTCTAACGACTTATTCTCTGAGCCGTGCAGTACATGAGTGAACGTAGTCGCCGGTCTCCGCCCTGGAAATGTGGGGATGGTGTTCGTGCTTCGTCACGTCAACAGATTGGACATCTCAGAAACACTGGGACCGAACTCGAGTAGGTTAAACTCACTTCATGTGTTAGGACTGCCTAGAACAACCTCGGATTCCACAGCCATTCTTTCCCAGTGAGCACTGTCGTGTCGGCGTGCTTCGTGCAGGAATCGATTGCTCATCTGCAACGTGGCGATTCTGAGGATGTTGTTAGAGTGTGAGAGATCCTGGTGACAGAGCCTGTGAATATCGAACGGATGCCATGTACGACAAAGACACCGAGGATACAGGGGCGCATGAGGGAGGACGAGATGTTACGTATGACGCATGAGAGGATCCGAACCAGGCACTCGAGCGAAGTCGAGCTAAAAAGTAAGTGCTGTAACAAACGAACAAGAATAACCCGGGCCGAGGCAGCTGAGGCATGCCTGCTCCTCGCTAATCCTCTACAGCTGTGGGAGCCACCGCTGCGCTGGAACCAATTGCAGCGCGCATTGAGCGTTCTTCCATGACTGTGGGAGAGAACTGCTGTATGCCACCGGTGCGATCAGCGAGGAGACTTTCAAGCGGTATGTCTCTGACTGAAGAGTGTCGCTCGAATTTGACCAATCATCTGACCGAACAGATAATGTATGGGTTATCGATTTATCCGCAGTGTGCGGCGCGGAGTTCCACCATCGCAATTGAATTTAGGCGCACTTCCCCCGGCCTCCCTTTCTCCCAAGTAGCCGCTAAGCATATCCAGTACGAAGTCAGCTTCGATGTACATTCGAATAAAATGCACATTTCGCACACAACTCTACCTCGATAGGACAGCTAAGGGTATCTCGACGAACATCCATATGGTAGTCATACCAAATATTCACTCTAACTCGAATGGTCATTCTTCCACCAGTACTCTCTTCCCCTCGATGAGTCCCATCTGTCTACCACCGGTTTCGGATATTGGTCCTGGAACATGGTCACCATGTCGATTTGAAACGTGAGGCACAGGTTCAGGAAATGTTAACCATGCAAGAGACCTCCGAAAGCTAGCTATAGACGCGGCTACACCATGCAAAATATCGGGTGTGGCAAAGTGGAAGGCTTGGGGCTGGTTCTCGAACGCGGGGACAACAGGAGGTGGATAACAAGCAGGTGAGTATAGATCCCGGCAACCGATAGTGTGAAGCTCCGCGAGGAGCTCAACTTGTGATAACTTGTACCTCCCAAGCATCGTAAACCACCGCCTAGAGAACGACGTACTGCCTTGTCTGGAGCAAGACGGGAAGCTCCCGCCATAGCGGCAAGAGTGATCCTAGTATACCAGTAACATTGTCGAACGTGAAGATTGTAGTGCCGGAAAGTGGCGGATGCGGTGCTTGCAATGAACACGATATCCAAGAGACGGGGCGAAGGGTGGTCCCAACGAAGTGTACCCTTGCGTACGGGGTATTGACCGGCCTCTGTCAGTACTCGTAGCACTGCCTACGTCAGAGGCATCAATCATCGAATGAGGATGCTAGAGTCAGAAGGACGATGTACCTGACTCGCACCACCGTGATAGTGTCTCTTGCGACTCCCCCACTCGAGGAGATTACCCGTACGCCATTGTTAGCAGGGACACGCCCGATGATGAGCATGAGCTTCTCGTCTGTCAATACAACATCTCGGTATGTCACGAACGAAATAATCGACGGGCTTACGACCTGCATCCACGTCGACAAGAAAGAATTCATGATAGCAGGAAGACTGAGAAGGAATGTAGTACAAATCGCACGCACAGACTGCTGCTGTTTGCAATCTTGCGATGCGAGGGAAATCACGGGCACTGTACTGTCGAGAGCTTTCGTAGCAGTACAGAAGGCTCGTCCTGTGAATCATATCCACAGTTGGAGGATGGTGAGGAGTCCGTGGTCAGATTAGGGCTGGCGCCGGAGATCAATGAGTGACTTTCGGATAGACTACAGCTCCTGCCTGGAACACGCAGATGTGAAATCAACGATACGAAGGTTGGAGGACTGGGGAGAGCAGAGAGGAGAAATACATACATTGCCTCGTGTTGTGACAGTAGTTTACATTAACCTTGCTGTGTGTAAAGACCAGCTGACGTGTTCTCAGCCAGAGTGCGGCACCCACATGGCCCGGATCGACACGAAAAAGCTGGGCATCCAGCCAATTTTATTGCCTTGCGTTCATGACGGGAAGTTCTACCACGCTGTGCCACGTTTGTCATGGGAATTTTTTAGGGGCGTCAGGTTCGAGGAGAGGCACCGAACAGTGAAATAAGTGGTAAAGTCAACACTTCGGATAGTGGGCTTAGGTATCCAGCGAATGTGCGGGGGGTGATGAACGGCGGCTCCCCTTATATGTCTCTGGTCGTTTCATAATCTTCTCTGTTGGGAGTGGATGAAGTCACTCTAGAGGTTTCGTCCCTCGCAGTGGAGGATACCTTACCTCCCGAGTGATTGGCTTCTTGGGATATGAATGCGGTTGCCGAGTCCGTCATCTTAAGCGTTGGAGTTTCGTAATCTCATCAAAGTGTACCCCACGTACAGGGTCTTCACCGGCCCTCTGCCAGTACTCATGGCGCTCTGCACTAAAAGCATCAGTCAATGAAGGAGGGTGCTAGAGTTAGAAAGGCAATGTACCTGGTTCGCACGACTGCGATAGAGTCTCTTTCAGCCCCTCCACCGGAGGACATTACCCGCATTCCAGTAATCAGTAGGGATGCGCCTGATGATTAGCATGAACCTCTCTCCCGTTGATACAATATCACAAAAAATTAGTCGATGCACTTACGACTTACAAAAATATGGCCAAAAAGATATTCACGATAACGGAAAGACCAGGAAGGAATTGAAATTATGCCGGCACTTGAGACCTTGGGATGCAGGAGATCACCAGCACTGTATTGTCAAGAGCAGGCTCCCATAGCAATGGAGATGACCTGAGTCATGAAGTGTGAACCAGATTCATACTAGTAGTGGCAGGATGGTGAGAAGCTTGTGGATATGTAGGTAGAGCGGGTTGCGAGTGACGATTAGGCTGGTTCTGCGGGAAATTTGGACGCCAACGATACGTATGTGGGATGTATTTAGTCACGTGGCCCAAGCCGAGCCTTTCATCAACACGCTCGCAGGTGGAGTCCTCGCTTTCACTTATGTAGGGTGCTACGCCTGCGCCTGAACACAGTTGCTAATGCCTATTCGGCGTCCGAATGAAGCCAACGTTGGTGTGTATTCCGTGCCTGCTGGTGATGCATATTATGCTTCTGAAATGAAGCTATCCATGCTGATGCTGCATCTAAATGAAGTCGTCTGCGTTTGAATAAAGCCGTCAGTGCATGTTCTACATCTAAAATGAAGTCGCTGATAGCGTTCTCAGTACTAAATGAAACATTCTGCGAGTAATGCAGCTGGTTTTGTATTACTAGATCTGCAAAATGGCTTGCACCTTCCTCTTTGTACAGTTCCTGAATTCCTCGAGTGTTCGGCGAGCACTGCTATGGCACGTTGTTGCCCCACTCTCCTTTGCGGTCCCTTGTGCTCCTGCTAATCTTGCAGGTTGGTAAATG
This sequence comes from Pisolithus microcarpus, assembly GCA_024613185.1. Lineage (NCBI taxonomy): Eukaryota > Fungi > Basidiomycota > Agaricomycetes > Boletales > Pisolithaceae > Pisolithus > Pisolithus microcarpus. The sequence goes on along the minus strand of JANFAI010000002.1, from coordinate 127,488 downwards.
AAGCCTGTGTAGCCTGTGCCATGCCAAAACGGACCCAGCGAAGCGTGTAACCCGTGGGATGAAACTGGTAAAGTGCGTCAGTGCTACATCCAAACGAAGCTCCGGAAATGTGTCAGCATCTACGACGGTATCCTATCATTGGTGTCCTATCCCCCAGTACCGGCCCTAATTCGCGCAAGCTACTCTAGCTGCCTACAGACTCGTCGCTGCCATGTTATTGTGGATATGGTTCATATGTCAAGCCTTCTCCACTGCTACGAGAGCTCTTGACAGTACAACGCTTGGGATTTCTTACGCTTACGCATCGCAAGATCTCAAGCTACAGCATCAGTGGGTGCATGTAATTTGTATTATATCCCTTCTTGGTCTTCGTGCTATCATGAGTTTCTTCCCGTCCATATCGGTATGGTCGTGATGCCATGCTCTAGTGACAGGAGAGACGTTCACACTCGTCATCGGGCGCCTCCCTAGGAACAACGGACGGGAGTAATATCCTTGAATGGATGACCGTAACGACACTCAGGATATGGAGCTAGCGGATAGCAGTGGATCGGCTTGATTTCCCACCTTGTTTTCTAGGACAATTGTAATAGTTTTTGATTTCTACAATCCCCTACTACGTATGTAATACTTTGTGCTCTAATGGTATATGTATATACTGACTATTGTACATGCCTCGTACTTCCGCTCGTTGTATGCGCAAAGGCTCGCTTTCGTATTCGGCTTCGCGCGTTTGCGTCCACTTTCCCAGTCATCTAATCTCCCTGGGAATATTCGGCATCTCTTCATGTTCCTCGAGCTAGTCGATCGATTTTTAACCCCCCACCCTCACAGTAAGTATCGTTGGGTCATTTCTCGGATCAGTATTTCCGTCTCACACCGGGATCGTCTCCTACTGGCCTATTTCAGTCTTGATCCGCATCGACTGACGCAAATCAGTCTCCTAATACAAAATGGACAGACGATGTTTAGCAGGTGGACAACCAAACTAACCTATGTGTTCTGATGCGCTGGGCACTTGTCTCTCCAAAATCTTGATGATGACTATGTAGACGTGAGGTAGTAGGTGAGACGTCCCTCAAATGACAACTTTTCTGAGGCCCAAGGCAGAGCTCCGGCCAACTGAGAGCTGATTGATTCCTCAGAAAACTGACACGCCACATCTCCTTGGCGATTTCAAGAGACGGAGAAATTGGATAGTGCTTATTTTTTGGTTTCTGACCTTAGCACGATAGCACAATGTCCTTCTCCTCTGCAATGCGCACAACTTGTTACTCCCTCGCAGCGTTCCCGAATTTGACTGGGCACCCTACTCACACCTGATCGGTGAAGGGAATGCAACAGAACAGTTGTGTGCGTAGTAATCCCTGTTATCCAGCGGTAAATGTAACAATTGCACTCGAACATGGAGCCCGTCATTCCCCTCAGCTTTTTACCGCTTCCTGTGCCATCCCCTCTCGCCCTCCGCGCCACTGCAATCCATTTACAGCCGCCCGACAACAAACAACTCCCACATGAAGAAAGCTGACCTCACAATACTCGTCTCAATGTCACCAACGCGAACTGCCTGGACGACAAATGAGGGGACGACAGAAGCAACAAGGAAGGTCACAAACCCGGGAGTATAAGGAATGAACGGAAGTGATAGGGAGGCAGGAAGAGGGATAGGATGCACCACCCAATCAAGCATAGATATGCAGGTGAGTCAGTGGAGGGGTGTTTCGCATGTGACTAGTTCGCGGGCCATCTTCCCTGTCCTGGAACATGGGTAGAATGGCCCGAGTTGCGATGTATGGGGAGATGGAGGGCAACAGTGAGCAGTGTGATGGAGCTGAAACATGGCTTCGATTTGCCACGCGTGAAAGGTCATGTGGACGGATTAACAACTCCCAGCCTCCCAGGAACTCTTGAACCCGACCTCCACCGCGTTACCATTCTCAGTAGCCACAAATACCAGCTATGCAATCCTCGACGTGTACGATGAAGATGGTTTCGGCATCTCTGAAACATGAAGTATAAATACATGTGCCTGTCTCGGGACACCCGGTCGCATGACTTGTCCATACTTGGGACTAGGACAGCAGTTGAACGCAGGGAAGGCAAACAGTGAATAAGAGATCCCTCACTGCCGAATGGACTCACGAAAGGGCTTCTCGGAAGATTTGAAGGTTGTAAGTGCGCCAGGGGGTTCGCGGCGTGATGATGGGTCCAAGCCCGCGGTGGATGAATTCAAAAAGGGCTACGTGAGGCCCTAAGAGCACCGATGACAACAAGTGTGTCACTCGGCATCCGAGGTGTTATCCAGAGTTTTCCTGTCAACGTTCCCGGGATTGCACCCCACTTTTCACGCTGAATCAAACCATTCATACTTGGTTCATTGACCTCCCGCGGAAAAATCTGGTCCTGCGAGTTTCTTACTTACAGTAAGTCACACAAGGCACTCCCTTCGAATGGTCCGGCATCAATGTGCAGTGTCGAAACAGACGTGGAGCACCCGAAGCGGCAACCGTTCTCCGGTACGTGTGGATTTCGACCTTTGCTCATCTCCAAAAGGCCGTAGGCACTCCATCCGAGACTGATCATCAAGGTCCGCGCGAAAAGACAGACCAAACACTGCGAGATTTTATCTATATAAGGCACACCGCGTCGGTTTGCACCTGTTTGCACGCATTGAACAACCTTGCACATCATTGCAGTCGCCGACGAGTGACGGCAGCCGAGGTTGCGACCATCTGCAGTATGTATGTATTTCGACCTTGGTTCAGCTCTGCGTCTGATGCTAATCATCAGCATTCTTGTTGATGGTGGTTACCCCGTCAGGCCGGGAGCTACCTCCCAAATTCTGGGGCTGCAAGTCATAATGGGTCGATTAATTTATCATATGTCGGCCCCGGTACCAGGCGCCACTGATGGGGTACCATGCCATTGGCCTCAAGGACGCCTCTTTGTGCCGCTGGACGTCCGAGTGGCCAGCGTGACCCACACGACCCTACTGAAATTCTCTTGCTAGATTGCTGAAACACGCTCGGGACTGGTGACATGAGAAACCCACTCAAAATAAAACGTGGAGGAGTTGTATGTCATGGTCGCATCTTCGTAAGGCTTGTTTCCCTCCCATGGTGTCTTGTCTTGTAATAGCCAGAAACTCAGCGTGAATGCGTGGCGATTGTCAATAACAACAGTAAATGTCTTCTTGTCTTCATCCTCAAGTCGCAGCCCCGTCCTCGCACGTTCGCATATTACCGTGATTGACCTCGACCGAGAATAGGAAACGAAAACACACAAATTTGCAAATACTACCATCCAGACATGCAGTGACGTTGGAGGGCTGCAACATGGCCTTATTGTCACCTTCAACAGCCTACTGATGGTCCGGATACATTGAGCCCCCTTTCCCCCGGCGAATACGGACGATCCGTTCTGATCCTGTTTACACTTCCACTGTTTTGGGACCTAGTTACCTGAACGCCAACGCCCCTCCACCAACTCCACCGGTTATCTTCTAGTACACCGTCATCGCATGAAGTGAATGTCAGAGCGATTAGGTCAGTTGGGTCACAACATCGTGTTCGAATACTTACCCGACGCGACAGCGGAACCTAAATGTTGTGCAAAGCATTAAATAAATGATCAGAATATAGCCGGAGGCAGAACTGACGTTTCGCTTCCATTCACAAAAGAGTACTTCAAGTTGGGTATGCAAACAGTGAGTTCACCCTCAGATTAAACAGAATATTATATCTCAAGTTTTGCACTACATTTAGGGCACGCCCCAAATTCCGTTAACCACGTTGCATTAACAGTTGTACTAGTCCTTTTTCAGTATCCCCTTGTTCCCATGGGTGCAGTGTTTGAATTTGGAGGGGAGTGTCTTTCACCTAGCGATACGGATGAACACCTATCTTGCACCTGTGTGAGAGCCCTCCGGAGCCCTCCAGCCAGTCACCACACCGCCTGTTGATTCCCACGACGTCTAAATGATGCCGAATATCTGGCGGAAGAACTTCATCTATCTCCCTCTCGGACTCTGTCAGCCTGAAGCGAAGTTTTGGGCGGCTGGAATGATCGAACACTTCCTTGCCACACGCTACGGTCCTCCCAATACGCCGCGATCGATCCATAACCAAGTCAGGCGTGCTACCAAAGTAGCTGCGAGATCGGAATATACCAGAGCACGGCTGCGTGCCCCTTCAACGACCTGCAACCTTCTGTTCGAGATAACAGGTGTGGGTAAGGCACCTATACGAGTTCCGCTCCAAAGCTTGCTCGTAGGATTTGGAAATCGTCCATTACTTCGCTGGTTATTTTCTATCCACACCATCCTTGTCACAGCCTATGATACGCTGTGGATCGGCACTGTACCTCAATCTGTACCGATCCCCCCACCTATCATCTTCTGGCTTTCAATCTTCCACCCAAACCTCCCACTTGCCGCCCTCCGACATCCCATTTGCTGACTACAAACCTCCCACTCGCCGCCCTCCGACCTCCCATTCGCTGACTTCAAACCTCCCATTCGCCGCCCTCCGACATCCCATTCGCTGACTTCAGACCTCCCGGCTTCCCTCATCTCTACATCCGTTGTATCGTATAATAGAACAGCATGGCTTGGCCCTGCACGTCGACCTCCACCATCCTGCGCCCACTGTCCTGCGCCCTTCCAGGTGGTAAAACATGTCTTTGGAGGATGACCAGACGCCCCAGCACTTTTTGGGTCCTGCAACGAGGTGTGTGATATCTCTGTGGGTCAAACACCTCTGGCTGAAACGACCGTCACTAGTGTATCCAGTCTAGCCGGTGCTCTCGGTCCAACCCAACCCGCAGTCGTATGTGTCTTCTGAGCCGTGCATGTTGGGAAAATGTTGACGTCTCTGGAAGGCACAGAACCAGTACAGTAATTGTCCAGCCCAACCTTGCCGTTACCCGCGAGATGATGGCAATGAGTGCGGGGTGACTATCACATGCGGCAATGCGCCAAAGCACTTCAGCGACGTGCACAACATCAAGGGCATGGGGCGTGATGTCATGATTGTCTGTCAGTGGCCCAAATGTAACGTCAAGATTCAGAGACACAATTTCACGCGGCACCTGCGCAACATCCACATGGGACACCCGCGGGACTAGGACACGGGAACTGAATTCTGGTACCTTGAAGGAGTGAGGAGGTGCCAGAACGAGTCGTTGCGTTCCGTGCAGACTAGAAGATGGTGTCGGTGCCCGTAGTGTATTGATAGACGATGTGGCGAGGAACCCTTTTGAAGATGACCGGTGACCACCAGTAATACGTACATACATAATTGTCGTCCTCTAACATCACTACTCAATCGACATCATCATGTAGACATCGTCGTTCTCTGTGCCGCCTGTACTGTACTTATCTCATCGCCCCATGCGTACATCCGCATTTTCTTATTCCGAACCAGACTTGTAGACGTATCATGTACAAACCCATACTAGCAAGACAGGGGCGTCAGGCCAAAACCTACGTCGTTGGTCATTTCTTGGCTTAGAGAAGCCGCACGGTAAAAACAGAGATTCAATCTGAGATACGTCACTAAGAGAGGGGAAAAGGGGGACGCGGAGAAGCGCGGTAATGCTGGGAACGAGTCATTCAATTCCATGTAAAAAAAATATACAAAAACGCTAACGTGGCTTACATAAGCTTCTTCTGGTCAAGATCATCACAGAATCCGCAGTGTTGCCAAAATAAATACTAACATTGGACCAGTGTTGCAAAATGCTCGAAAATTTTCTAAACAGCTCGGTGTAAAAAGTGAAAAGTGCTCCCGGAGGCATACGGAGTGTTGTCGCGGGCGTGTCACACTTGCAAAGTCCAACTCCGACGTCAAGCGAGTCCTCATATGCACTTGACGTGTTCAGTTGCCGTGACTTGCCGAGCCCTCTACTACGACTCCGTTCAAATCTGTCATACATGAGAGTCCAAGGACTGCAACAAATGCAAGGCTCATGATGACAATATGTCTCATGTTATTGACTTGTATATGCGTGCAGAGGCTAGGGAAGAGTAGATAGCATCTTCAAAAAAAATTACAATCTTTTTTGATTATGATTTTGTTCGTGTACTGAATGATTTGTGTCAGAAAGTGGTAGTTAGTACGGTAGACTCAGAGCTGGGAGCTGTTCAAGTGCTTATAAATATGTACAACACAGTGCTATCAGTCTACTATAAGTCTTCATACATGCAACAGCATGAGATCATGGCGATGTTGTGTGGTGTGCTACAATGGATTTTGCAACACTGGTCCAATAATGTTAGTACAAACTGACTTGGTTGGAATGCAAATCGAAGTGCATATCCCGGCTTTTTAACAGTTAATTCTGTTCCTAATTCAATCGATGCAAAGACAGGGGGGAAATGCGAGATCCAACGTACACACACAGCGCATAAACGAAAAGAAAATTACAACTGAAGGATGTGTCATAGGCAGGGCCAACACGTCAAACATATATCACACCTATCACACCTCCAACGAAACGCGACCATTACTCGATCTCACAGACGTCGATCCACGGGGGCCCCGCACTCCCGGACCCCAGGATACCGTTCCGGAAGTTACGTTCCCCGTCCTGTGCTGCGCGACCACACGCTGCCGTCCGCGCCCCGCAGGGTCCTCGTCTCCACGTCTCACCTTCAGCGAAGATGACGAGTTCGATGTGGTCAGCTCAAACGAGCCTTCGAATGTACGGTGCATTTTGACACATGCGTCGCTATTGGAGGTGACGGCACTCGACGCAAGGAAAGAGTCAAGAGGTGCGTCGGCATATCGGAGGGAAATGGGAGAATTGGACGTGCGTGCAGAAACTTCGAATGCACCACCTGTATTTGATAGAGTGCTCAACGTTAATTCTGACTGGATGATGCTAACGATAGAGTCAGCGAGTTTCTGTGAGCGGGTAGTGGATGGCCTGGCACGTACCTGTTACTTGTCTGCATGTCCAGTTCCGTTGCTTGATCGTGCTCGTTCAAGAGGCAGACCGTAGCTTTGATTTTTCCGTTAGAGGTCGCGAGCTTGAGGGAGCCTGACGCATTGTAGTGGCCGGCAATATAGCCATTGCTCGACGTGAACGATCCGTGCTTTAATGCGATAGACTGTATGCAAAGAAGATGTGCATCGTTCCCTGTTTTACGGGACATCGAAGGGCAACTTACCGTGATGTTGATGTGTGAATTCGACGTTCTCAGTACGACATCGTCGAATAACATCGTCTCCCACAAATCGCCAGCCGAGTACGAAAACTGGCTCGTATCTGCATCAAAGCGTTTGATGCGCAGAGGTGTTCCGGGAACGAGAGCAACCGGGAAGGTGAAAGTGACGAAGAATTGAACCTGATCCTTGTAATTATACGTCCAACCCATTCGCGGTGTCTACAGCAGAGTTACTTAGCCCACTTGCTCTGGCGAGCCTTAACAGAGAAAAAGGCACCGAAAGATAGATACGCACGTAGATACCGACACCATGCTCGTTGTCTGGTCGGTTGAACCTACACAACGTCACCCGAGCCAGGGCTCTCTGATCGTAATACGCTGCTCTCACATCCACTCGAACGCTTCCTGATTCGATGTTGTCCGACTGTCTCAGTCTGACCCGGCCATGCTGATACGCACCCCTCGCGATGAGGTACAAAGAATCGGCATCGACGGGGAGTGTGAAAGTAGTCTGAGCACCGTACGGGTAGTTGAGCTGTGGCCTCGGTAGTGTTGGCCACGTTGGATTGGACTCGTAGTGTGCCCAGTTCGCGGCGTCGACACGATGGAGAACTGTTCCGTCTTCAGGATTGGGTACTCCCACCGTTGGTCCTGAGTACTGATGCTGGTGCTGGTATGATACATATCGATCATGGCACAACGGTCTCACGAAGAATACCAAACACCTACCGAGCGAAACGCCATACGTACGGTGCTTCTCGCTGCCACGACAATCAAGAGATAAAGAACAAAGGCTGTGGCGAATGCCTTTATAAACCGACAAAAAGGCGATCGACGATACGCTGGTGTCGCTGGGGTGCCCGTCAATGGACTACGACTGTAATGGTGTGGGTACGGGCTGTACGCTGGAGGGGGCTGCGGTGGACCTGATGCTGAGTGGCTCGAGACGGCGTCAGCTGTTTCCCTAATCTGCATGACGGGGTTCTGGGCGTTGGCTGCGGCACCTGCTGCTGTGATAGCAGCGGACACTTGCAGTTGGTTGCTAGTACTGGGCTCCTGCTTCGCGTCGGATACGATGATCATCGTACAGTCGAGTTGCCCGAATCATCGTCTTTGCTGCTGCCTTGAAATGCGGGTTTTACCCATGGTCGGGGCGTCTGAATTCCGCAGTCATGCCAGTTTATGCCAGCTCATCTGACTCGTTCAGCACAGCCTGGTCCGTTCACAGAGCTTCACACACACGTGGCCATAAGTCAAACACTCAGTGGACTGTGCCCTTCAACCCAACCCACAGAGAGCTCGTTGCAGCGGGAGGCACTGCGGTCGAATATCAATCAAGTGATATTTGCTCTCTCGTAGCGCCCAAGTAAGAAGCTAACCTCGAACCGAGGTCGGCTTGCGGTCGAAGCCGTCGAACACCATTGTTTCGCCCTTGGCTCTGGTATCGTTTGGGTATCCTTCTTGGTCCGATATACTACAGGTCTGTCTGCTGCAGCTCGTACACGAATCGCATGCGCTGCAATTTTTCAAAGATTATTATATAGGGTCACTGGAAATACATAAGGGCAATCTCGCAGCCTTCTCCGTCCCCGTCCTGAGACATGGCGATGATCTATGCAAGAGGATTCTTCAATCGCTACGAGAGAGGTTTGTGACACTAACCTGCATCTCATAATTTCTCTCTACTCAGGTAATCAAATGACCCGAGGTAATATCGCGATACATGCTCGCCCAACAATATTTACCTTCGCGCCATATGATAATAAAGGCGTGTTCGATGCCCAACGTCGGATCATACTCCTATATCTCTTGTTACATTCGCAAGACTCCTCGAATCCCTACTCCTCAACTTCAATCTACATATTTACCATGCTTCTTATGCCACACCTCGATCGATTCGGGGCCATAGTGCTGGTAGGTTTGCTTCGGACCTTCAGGTAGCCGTACGTATCCGGGCTTCGAGCCTAGTTTGACAATGACCTGCACAGAACGCGTCGATTTGTCAGAAACGGTTTGGTATGAATACTAGTAAGTATTGTTGTTGTTGTTACGGGTGGGTGGGAAGCGGGCGAACGAACCATCTCTTCGGGTTCTTTGAGCTCTGGCTTGTCGATCGCAGATGCGAAGGGGTGTAACAGGTCCGGCCTAAGAAGGTGAGTATCATCAAGGCAGTGTCGTGGAGGCGTTGTCCGAATAAAGAGAACCAACAAGGGCAGCTGGGCCCAGGACTGTGGAAAATGTATGTATGTATGTATGTATGTACCTACCAGCTTTCATCGTAAAGCCAGAGCATGGCCGAACATTTCTTGCAAAAGGTGCGCTCGGAAGAAGCAACAGATTCATGGGGCGTGTCGCGGTCCAGAATGGCTTTGTAGACGCTGTCTCACGATCGAAGCGATGAGTTTTCCGTCCCTCACCAAAGCCAACACAGAATGTGCATACTGAGGGGATGCGTGGCAGCTCGTTCTTAAACCTGAACTTACCCGATATACCTCTTCCCCTGAGTTATGTTCAACGTCTTCGCATGGGCGCCTAGATTGACAGAACCGCCTACACCCCCAACCTTGCGGCATATAGAACAAACACAAAGCTATATAGATCGTTCCCCAGAAACAGGAGCGTGCACGCCGCACGAGAGAAGGGATCATAAGACTTGCTATTGTCAATGCAATTGGAGACAGACCTGGTACGGTACGGGTGTACTGCTCAGTACGTCGAAACGGACAGTTCCGCAGTGACAACTTCCTTCGAGTTTGATTGGCATGATTCCAATGAGAAGTGATACGTACGATGATGGTGTGGAGTTGGACTCCTTTGTAAGCCGAGGACCTCCGATTCAGGATTATGCAGCTAAGAACATACGTCACCGGTATGAAATGCGATCATTCCAAGTTTTATGCGATATGGTATGTGCGACAATGGTATCCGTCACATGCGTACTAGTGTTGATGATGGTAACCTTTACTCAGTCAGGCAGGGTATGAATGCATGAGAAAACGGCAACGGAACAGAACAGAACACAGCAAGGCATCAAGAAAGTCACCAGCTTTCAGTCGTCGGTCAAGGTAATTCATTCATTCGAGAATGAACGCTCCCCGATTCAATTTGTCTCCACTCCATCGATCCGGCTCTTCTTCGCGGGCACACTGCCGTCTTCTTCACCCTCTCTCGCACGTTTACTCCTTGGCTTCCTCGAAGGTGACACGTCCCTGAAATTCGGGGGAACGGTCGTGAACGCGTTATCCGAAAAACTTGGGTTTCGACCAAAGGTGCGGCCACGTCGATTAGTGCCTATGGTGTTGGATGTCAGAGGTGTGGATGGACGGTGGACCACTTGTTCGCCACCTGGGTTTGGACCGGGCGCAGGAGGCGAGTCTGTGCTTGGAGATGGGCCCACACCAGGGCTGGGGCGATGTTCAGCCAGAAAACCCGCACTTGGGCTCCGCTGGGACGTGGGAGGCGGAGGTGAGGGTGAGTCAAGAGGAGTTGAAGGTGTCCACAATTTTACCATTACTTCGAGGTTGTCTGGTTCCTCGGGTGCAACTTCATCCGCAGGCTGCTGCTCGACAGATGCGGCTTCGCTTTCAGATGGCGGCAGCATTTTGAGAATTTGCCGGTACGCAGTTTGAATCAATCAGAAGAATTGACAGTCTTTGGTGTACACCCGGAGCCAGACCCCCGCAAAAACGGAAGGCGTAAGAAGAGAGATGTCACTACGGTCTGCCTTGCGACCAACTGTGCACGTACTATGGAGCTCAGTTGCCGACGGTTATCATTGAAAGGAGTATGGGGACGCGTACTTACCGTCAGGTTGTTGCTTCGAGTAAAATGTCACGTCATCTAACGGGTTACGTGGGCCTTTTCCATAGTGCAGCACCGACACGTTCACTGCTACATACTCCTCCGTGAGCTGTAACACCAACTCTTTGTCTACACCTTCCAGCGATCCAGATTTCGCGACTTCGACGATACGGGCAGGGGTAACGTTTTGGCTGACCATGCCGAAGTCGGCGTATAAGAAAACTTTGTAGTCGACAAGTCGGTAGAGATCGCGGGTATGTATGCGTTCTGTAATAGCGCGTGCGGGTTCGAGCTCCTGTTTGGTAGTATGAAATTGGACTCGTCACTTAGTGCAATCTATGAAAAGGCCAACCTTCTCGCTCGACTCTTGAATTTTGTTGAGAAGGTTGTCCGTGAGGAAGACGTATTTATCGGGTTTATCGACCATATTCGCCAATTTGAGGTAGGGCTCTGCAGCGAGGAGGGCATCCGTGACCATATACTCAATGGCTTTAGCTAGATGGTGTGTTCATCATAACAAAGTCTTGGATACGTATGCGTGAAGTTGGAACTCACTGGTCTTGTGGTTATATACACGCTTGTGCAGAGAGAAGCGAGTGTAGTACAGCTCGTATATTTGGTTGGCATCTTTGATGTCATAGCATATCTTGTTATCGATAACACGTGCAGAGGAAATGAGTCTGTCAATAAAGATGGAAGTGAAGGCCTCCGTATCGTTGAAGTAGGGAAAAGGGCTTGCCTTGAAATGGACAGACTCCCTCTATCACCTACAGCGTGACAATCCCTCGCGATATAATCGAACCTAGGGAGCCTAAACCAACGCGCTCGTGAGCACGAGCTTTTCTGCTCACTTGTCGACATCTAAGCCGTTACGCGCGTTCGCTACGATTTCGAAAAGAAAGGGCTTTTCGGTACCTAGGCTAGGTAATACAAGCGCGGCGTCAGCGGAAACGTAGCCGACGTGATATACCAGAGTGCACGGTACGTACGAACAACGGTAACGCCTAAACCATACCACACCATGACCATTGGACTGGCATGACCGGGGATTGTCGTGATCGATTATTCACTACTTGCTGTTGCCTGACAGCCTGCATCCATGATAAGACGCTTCACTCGGTTATTACCGCTGCTGTCTCGTCGAACCTCAGGGATAGTTGCGTCGCCACAAAACTATTTCGGAGATCAGTGACCTTTTTCTTTCCCGCAGGTTTGAACACGCAGCACACGTTCCATCACATGCAAATATGTGCGGCACCACCTTCTCACGGTTCTGAATCAGAGCATGGAGTTTCGACTTATATCCTGTGTTATACTGACAAAGCGAGCCTTTGTAGGAAAATAATGGTTGTACTAGTAGTGTGTTTACCTCTTCTGAGGAGCAGTGAAGGGGTAGTACGGTTTAGATGGTCTATCTACAATTGGTGACTACATACTTGTCTTTGTCTATCGTCAGGGTCGTTCCACCGTCAACGGTGGCTTACTTGGTCATGCAGATCAGATAGGTGTGTCCCTTCAGCAGACGAGGTGAGTGGATGAAGAAGTGATCGTCCCTGGTCCTAATACGCAACCATAGTTACATGGCCAAACGAGTAATATAACATGACGAGGAAGGTAGTACACACGCGCAGGGCCACATGAGAATATCTACTAGGGAGTGGACCTTCACGCTGGATTCTTGTAGCGGTTCAATCCCTGAAAGCACCCACAGTGTCCTAAGGCATGTCTGTCTGCCTTTGCATAACCACCGATCCCATCTGATCCAGGTCGGAACGCAATGAAACCCTCTGCCTTTCCCTGGCTGCTGCATCGCTGGAAGGCATCTGCGACCGTAGTTTGCTGGGTGTCACGGATCCATTCTGTCCCAGAGAACCAAATGGTGGCACACAAGACACCAATGACACTGACGTAGTTGTTTGTTAGCAAAACCATAGTTCCCGTTGCAAACGAATGACTTGTTGTGATGCAAACAATCTGTCCGATGTTCAGAAAGAGGGGAAAGACAAAGTTAGCGACAGATATGAAAACTATTTGCCGGATCTGCGTCCCAATGCGACCAGCTTATGTTGATAGATGATAAGATAACCCTCCCTTGGTATTGCGGAGACATACTCACAATATTTCATCTTGGAGGTTCTAACATGGAAGTTGTATAGGAAAATGCTGACGGAATACCTAAATCAACGCTTCGCGTAAGAGATACCTGAGAAGCGAGAATGTAACACGACCTTACAAATTGTCTAATATCTGCATCGTCCATTCCGCGGTGATGTATGGATTCCGATACCACGTAGCCTGCGCGTGTTGTTCCAGTGACAGTAATAACCTCGTAGACTGAACGAATTCGTGGAGGTACAAGGACTATTTGGTGCTGGTCAGGGATGGAGCCGAATACAACCGTTGCACACTTACCAACACGATGAGACGACCGCATTTAATACATATTGGGAATGTGAATATCTTGAAGAGGGTGGATCTTGGGGTTACGTTGACGGGGTATAGAACAAGGAAACGAGCGAGCAGTATGGAGTCATAAAACACAGGAGGGAAAAGCGCAAAGAAAATCGTTGCAGTGTAAATCCCTTCTCCCGTGGGACTGAATGGGTCGAGGATGGCTCTACCACTCGTGATGCCGCTTAGAACACCCAGAACCACAGCAGTAGATATAGCTATGATATTCAGGTAAAATGCGGGTCGCCTGCGTGACTCCTGCGTCGAAAAGGCAGACAAGACGACCAGCAAAGTGACAAGACATGCAGATAACGCAGTCACTCCGAGGATAAAATTGAATGGAGGGCGGATAGTGTCGATGAAGTTCGAGATTATCAGCTGAGAGTTAGAAGTCTGAGACATATTGACCGACTGACTGTGACGGTACAGAGTTAGTGAACGTTCAAGGGGTTAAAAGTGTCCGCGTTCTATGTACCCGCCGCACCTCTCGAGGTGCTCAGTTCGCGTACTGCCACACCAGTTGCCATACAGCAACCGCATTTGGTCGACGTTCGACCGTAGATGAGGACATCAGACCATTCTAGTCAGTGGTACGCCAGTACTTCGGAGAAGCGATGATCAGTGCCGATGGTATTTCCGGATTTGAGACGACAGAGCGATCAACCAGATGGGGTCGAACACCTGATTGTACCGCGAGCAGCTGCGAATGTGGGATTCTGAGTTGCAAAGCAGAAGGTGAAGGTATACGTACATAGGTAACGAATTGAACTGAGGAAAAATTGCGAGCCATTTGCCAATGAGAGAGGATTCTGACGAAAAGGCATTATCGCCAGCCACGCACGTTTCGACAGATGGTGAGATCATGTTCCGCATTCACCCGCCCCAGCGTCCTCACTCAGGCTATTTCGTTCCTTCGTTCATTGCCAGGGCATGTACTAAATAATCCCCCGCGGGTGGAGCTGCCCTGCATCAAAAAGAGATTAAAGGGTGCATCAATAGTCTGCAATCTCTGATAAAGTCCGACCCACCGCATCGCTTCAAGTTGAATTCGGTCAATTACGGATGTCACTGTACGATGCTTTGGGGAAGTAATCAAGGATTGACGTGCAGGAACCGTTCTTTTGGGAGGAGCCACGTTGTTATTTGATCCGGAACAAGATTTGCCTCCGCACATCGGGTACGGTCAGATTTGTAACGGTTACCGTTGCCAGCCTAAGCGCATTGGATTGAACCGCGCGTAGATTCGTCTGTGGAACGTTGTTCGCTGCTAAATAGAAGCACGCACTGACTCTGGTTTACATTTATGTGTGTGCTGGGCACCGAAGTGCAAAACGGATGTGGCAAAAACTGCTAACCTGCCAATTGTAACATGGCGTGCGTTTATGCCATTGTGCGATGATGCAATGGATCAGTTGCTTATATACCTGGTCAGTCAGTGACTTAGTTTTAGTACGTATGGACTCTCAATTAATGAAGTTTCTTGCTGCTAGGCCATAGAGCAGCTTACATAAGCATTAGTCCACTTGTCCCCGTGACTTCGCATCTGCAGGTTTTTGTGCGTCCGAATATCTATTCATACCCTGCGATCTACTGTCTCTTGCTAGCCGCAACACTGTGCCCTCACGGTTGGGGTCTATGACCGAAGTCAAACACAACGCGCCTGGTCTCTTCAACGCCTGTCGGATTATTACATTGCTGAGCTCCATTCTCGTCGCCCTCGGCTCAGGAACAAACTATGTTTGGATTCGGTGGTGATCCTAGTTAGTCCATTCCTGATACTCTTTCCACAGATCTTTTCTGGTGGGTAGACAATAGAGCTTGAACGGTCACGGAATGTCTTGAACACCCGCCATACTTAGCCTACGCGCCTCAGCTAGGCGCTCGTCTTCACATTTCGCACACTCAGATCAACATCGTCGGGCTCGCTGGAAATGGTGTGTTCCATTTCTTCTTCGAAGTCAGACTTATGTTTCGCCCCAGCTGGTGTTTCTGTATCTGGGCCTATCTGGGGCCGTATTGTAGATTTCAGAGGCCCCCAGATCCCACTCATTGGGGCTTTCGTGTTTTCCCTCGTTGGATACGCAGGGATGAAACGCATGTATGACGAGGGCACTGACTCCGGGGTATCCATATCCTCGGCACACTTTGTTCTATTGATTGTATGTAGCCTCTTAACTGGCTTGGGTGCGCACGCCGGTGTAGTTGCGGCTGTCAACACCACCGCCAGAAGTTTCCCGGAATCAGCGGTATGTCGTGCCTTTCTATCTTCTAATTCTTGGTTGTCTCACCGGATGACCATGTCTCATGACAAACTCTAAAGCGCGCCACAACCACAGGTCTAGTTCTGTCTGGTTTTGGTCTTTCTGCATTCTTTTTTTCGACTATTGCGCACATTTTATTCCCTGGAGACACATCGGCTCTCCTGCTTCTTCTCTCCCTCGCTACCTCTATACCCATGCTTGTTGCATTATTTACCATGCGGCCGGTACCTCTTCCTCAGACCCATCCAGGTCCGAAGGATGATGTAAATGGAGAATATGAGCTTTTACCCAGCGAAGAAGTGGCGCCACCCACTACTGGCCCCAATATCGATACTGTGAGTGTGGTGGGAGATAGTTACGTTGGTTCTCATGAATATCCAGCCTGAGAACGGATTATCGTCTACTTCACAGATGGATTACAACCACAGTCACTTAAGGCCAGGTAACTTACCAGATGTCCACGGGAAGATGTTATGGAAAACCCCGGACTTTTATCTCCTCTGCGTGATTTTGTCGCTCTGTGAGTGTGGTGGGACTCGTCTTGTTGTATCACATCTAACTGTATTGTGAAGTGGGTGGAACAGGGGTTATGTGTCAGTTCAGATTCACTGATTTACTTGTCCGACTTCGACACTCTGCCCAGATATTAACAATGTGGGCTCAATCTCCCTCGCCCTCTTTGCCAAGTCCAACCCGAACTATGAAGAAGAAGAAGCTTCCAAACTGCAAGCGGCGCAAGTATCGACGTTGAGTGTAGGCAACTTTGCTGGTCGAATATTAATCGGTGATACGTATCTCATCGGTCCACTCTGCGTGACTAACGCAATTGGCAGGCCTCATCTCGGACTTTACACGCAGCCAGTTTCAGCTCCCTCGTGCCTACTCCCTGTGTATCGTATCCTCGCTTTTCATCATCTCCCAGGCATTTGCAATCGGAATTTCGAGCGTTGGTACGCTGTGGATGGCAACTGCCTTCCTGGGATTTGCGTACGGCAGTCTTTTTGGGTGCCTTCCTGCAATCGCAATTGATTGGTTTGGTTTAGGTGGGTGAAGATCTAGTCCTCCTCTGCTTGTTGTGGACTGCATGGTCATACATGAAATGAACGCATTGAATCCGTTATCTAATGATACGCACATGTTACAGCTCACTTATCCGAGAACCTGGGATACCTCTCGCTCGCGCCGCTTATCGGTGGTAATGTCTTCTCAATCATATTTGGTAAGAACATAGATGCGCATACGCCACGCGGGGATACGAACACGTCCCGTGGTGTGGCTCGTGCTGCAAATACTGTGGACCGAGGTGTGCTTCGGGACGTTTTGTCAGAGCGTCGATGCTTCACTGGTCGGGAGTGTTACGTGTCGAGCCTGCAGGTCACCCTGATAGCCTGCATGGTCGCGCTTGTTCTGAGTACGTGGGCTGCGAGGCGGGACAAGCATCGTCAGAAGGCGAGGAAAGGGTGAGCGGAGGAGGATGTGACGATCTAGTATGGTGGACGGTTATGGTTTATGAGTGTGTGCTGGGAAGTAGCAGTATACGGGCCAAGTGATCCCCTTGCCAAAACGTGTAACCTTACACATGCAATTTATTCTGAGAAACAGCCAGCAGAGCCCACAGTTGAAACCGAAACCGCTGGAGAATGCTGGGTAACATTCCTAGAAGTCCACCGTATTTATGCATGTGTACGGTAGTATCTAAAGTAACACAGAAGATTCAGTGGTTTCTGACTCTCTTTGGGAACATATATCAACATCTTGCGGTTGTGGATTACATGGTGGTAGGTGCACTCAGAAGGAAGTCAATTTATGAGAAGGGACAGTGAAATTTCGGAGATTTATTGTGCAATACATAGGGTAAGCTTACTACCATTGACTATAGACATACCATGTAGAGTACATCATGCGGGTATTCGGAAGGTCGAGTTAGGACGTAAAGGTATGTACTAGAGATACTCGGTTGGATGTATTCCCTTGTTGGCAATCTTGCTAGCTTCGCTTTGAATTACATGGTTGTGATCGTCTCTGCTCGTATACATCCGCGTGTTTGGTGCAGCGTTTCTCGTGACAACGCCAGAACACTAGTCCGGCTGGGGCGGAAATACAGTAAAATAAGATGCCACTCGCGAAATAAGAAAACAACGCGTAATGTTCTACACAGGGTATGCATCTCGACAAAGCGTCCACTGTGCTCTGAAGGTATAGTACAAGCACTCAAGAGTGCTATATGAACGGGCGTGGTGACGTATGGTATACCTCCCCCCCCTCTCCCAACACCACCTGCGACTACACACTAACAGCACCGTCACGATTATCTTTTCCCTCGCTACCCCCTGGGCTTTCCTCATACACGACATCGTGTACCACGTCCCGCACACGCTCCCGCTCCCTTTCATCCGATGCGCGGGGACTTGCTACTCCATCTAATCCACGCAACCCAAGACCGGCAACGACGTCCACCGAAGACAAACCGCGATCGTCACGATCATGGTCGTACATACCAGGAGCTGGCTCCGGTTCGCTTTCATGTGCGTCGTCTTCGCGGGTGCGCTTCCAGTCTTTCTCTCGGTCATTCACCCTGCCTCGCCGCCTCTCGCGTCCCCTTCCTCTCTCTCCCCCCCTCTCCCCCTCCCTCCCTGCCTCTCTTCCATCCCTCACCTCTCTTATGGCATCCCTCGTTTCCCTCACCGTCTCGGTCTCCCCCGTCCCGCTGTTCACCCTCCCGTACCCCTGCAACGTCTTCACGATCGCGCCGAAATAAATAATGCCCAAGATGAAAAAGACCGAAACGAGCACTCTAGGACCGATCGCTGCGCTGGGGCTGAGTGGAGAAGGAGTGGTTGGATCGGTTGTGGATCCGGAGCGCCATACGAAGGCAAGGATGGAGGCAATAAAGAAGATCATGGACCTACGTCTGAGAATGAGGAAGGGAGAAGGGTTAGAGAGCATGAACACGCACCAAGCCAACCAGACTCCGGGCAATGCCAGCATCACCCACACGTTCCACAGTATGAATGTGGTGGTTCTCTGCGTCTCCTGTGCCCACCTTGTTGCCTTGTACATGCTTTTCATCGTCGCAAATCGGACGATATATACGCACCCGTACAGGAGGGACATGAGTGCGCAGGTGAGGGAAAGGAGCGCCGTCGTGCGCACGAGGGGGTCGTATGCCATTTCTTGGTTTTGGAACATGGACAAGATGGCTCTGAAATGGAAGAATGTGATGAAATGGGTATGACAGGTGACGGTTGCTTACGAGAGTAGTAGTGCGGAGACGATGTTCAGCGTCTTCCATTCTCGAAGGAGAGAGTCGATGAACAGCTCCCACGAATTCTTGAATCTGACCAGTGCAGGACCCACGTTTGTGGTGTTCCAGTCTTCGGAAAAAGGTAGGCCGTGATCATGATGATAGACACCGGTCGTCTGCGGAATGGGGCTCATTCGTGCACGCCGATCCCTCGCACGGTTGCTGGTTTGACAGGCGCGGAGTAACCTGTCGATATCTGGCTGACTAACATCGGCATCTTCGAACAGCCTCGCGATCCTCGAGAAGTACAGGGAGGGAAGTCTCAGCATCAAGTGTAAATATACCTGTCTCGGGAGCGTGTCTGTGAGAAAATCCCTCGCGCGTTGAATGTGTTTACGAATGCGGTCTTTCGGATTCGGGCAGGGGAAGCAAAAGAGGGATTCTTCGCACTTGACTGGATCGACGAGTGGGGCGCCGTGTTCGATGTCTGGGCTGCTATATATCGAGAACCTGCGTAGCCGCCTGCTGAAGGGGTCTACCGGCACGAAAGGTGTTTCGCGTTCACGTTCCTGACGGTGAATGCCCCACTGGAGGATTCCGCGAATGGGCGAGGTGGGTCTCGAGCGGGCGGGCTGAGAATGCGCTGATCTCGGCGGCGAGTCGATCGCGCTACTGGGGGGTTTGCGCGGTGAAGAGGTGGTGGCTGTGGTTGGAACGTTGACGCGTAGAGCAGCTAAGGCGGAAGGGGGACGAATTGGATCGGATGAACGCGTGTCTCTGAGGAGCGGATGGTGGACTTGGGATTGGGGCGTGCGTCGGGGGGTGCTGGCAGGGTGTCTGTTGGGCGAGTTTGAACCTGTAGACGGAAAGGGGGTCGACGAGGCCATCGTAGCGGGGGTATATACTGACAGGTCCTAGTGAATGGTATTCCTGGAGGGTATTCTCACCTGTCCTGTCCTGGCGGGTATCCTGTTTCTTTGCGAGTTCGGTTGGCCTTATAAGAGGCGGCTGAACCACGCCGACCAAATATATCCGTCTAGGGGAAGAGGACGTGACAGTGTCACGGTGTGACCTGTCCTCGTCCCGTGGCGGGGTGTGTTAATCCGACCTTCAGTCGATGGTCTTATAGAAAACCAGTCAAATAAAACGAAAAAGAGCACTTGCAACGCTTGGATCCGTACCACGACAGCCCCACGAAGTCATCCTCACACTACTCATTTCCTTTTTTTTTATCCAGTTGATCACGGTGGGATGGGCATACGTGACTCATCGCTGCAGCACCATATCACTACTATTCGTATTTGTGGACGGGCATGGATCGACTTGGAGAACGACGGCCCAGCAGGACTGAGGGAGGGAGGAGGAGGGGTGGAGGCGGGACGAAGGGAGTGTGGAAAGGGAGGGAACAGCCACAATACCAAACACGACCAAACAGGAGTGACAAACAAAGGACGCTCTCTTGGCCGACGACGACGACGACAAGCGACGAGGGTGAATGCATCTGAGTCGTGGACTCACCATAAAACTGCCTCCAATGCCATCCCATCACCGCCCTCCTACCACTACTACTACGCGCATGCTGTCTCCAACCAGTGGCTCTGAGTACCACGACAGCGAACCCATCGAACAACAGGATCATCAAGAGGAAGAACCGGACGAAGAACCGGTACAAACGTTCACTCAGACCAGCCGCGGTCGCCGCATCAAACGTGCTCAATACTATGAGTCCCAGTCGGAGGAGGACAGGCAGGACCCAAGCGACCTCTTCAACGACGACAACCATCTCGTCCGCAACGTCCACAACGATGACGAGGATGAGGAAGACCAGCAGCCTCGACGATCCACGCGCTCACAATCATCGAAACGCAAGACCGAGTTCTCCGATTTCATTGTTTCAGACGAAGAAGATTCAAAGGGCTATTCTCTCCGCCAGAGACGAAAACCGCCTCCGCCCCCTCCACCCAAGACGTTGAGCGGTCGCATATCCAGACAACCTCAGCGTTACGTCCCCTCTGCCGCTGCTGCTGTCAGAGAACAACAGCAGAAACGTTCTTCACGAAACACACGCCGCTCAGCAGCCGAACTTGACGACGGCTATGTCGACCACGGCTCTGACGGTTCGTCCTCGGACGCAGAGGCCTCTTTAGCCAACGCACCGCGTACATCATCAGATGCTGGACTAGACCAAGACGCGGAGGGCGAACCAGACCCTGACGCCGAGGGCGAGCTGGAGGTGGAACAAGACGGCAGACCTTATGCACTCCGTCGACGCGCCAAGATAAACTACGCCGTGCCACCTCCTCTTGAGGAGCTCAAGCCCCCTCCGAGGAATCGCACCACGGGCGCAAGAGGTGGAAAGAAGCGAGGACCCGGGTGGAGCGCTTCAGGGGCTGAACTGAGCAGGTGGATGGGCATTCCCTTACCTGCTGACGACTCGGTGCGTAAGCATACATTCCATGGTTCTTATCCACGCATTGAACCGTGTTAGGACTCGGACGTTCCTCTCAGAACACCCAGAAAGAACTTCGGTGACGGTGCATTGTTGGGTGCCGGTGCCATGTCCGCCGGGGGGCTACTACCCAGCGACTTTGCAGCCGCGACGGCTGGAACGCCTTCTAACTTGGGTAAAATAGGTGAAGCGGGTATGTGTTTCGCTTACGTCGTTACGTTTCGCTCAATTCAGACCATGCGTAGCCCTCGCCGACGCAGACCCACTAGGTGTCAACCAAAACGTGACATTCGACGAAATAGGTGGCCTCGACGATCGTGCGTCGTCTCATCTCTATATTAAACGTGTGTACATACTGACCACAAAATAGACATACACGCACTCAAAGAGATGACTCTCCTCCCCCTCCTCTACCCTGAGGTGTTCCAGCGCTTTGGACTCACCCCGCCACGCGGCGTACTCTTTCACGGCCCTCCCGGAACAGGGAAGACGTTACTGGCACGAGCACTCGCAGCGAACTGTAGGTCAAATGGCAAGAGCATATGTAAATTCATTTCGTAACTGGTCCATACGCGCGCTCACTCGCTTGTACGCAATCCAGCTTTCTTCATGCGTAAAGGCGCAGACTGCCTCTCCAAATGGGTCGGCGAAGCCGAACGCCAACTCCGCCTCCTCTTCGAAGAAGCCCGCACCTGTCAGCCTAGCATCATATTCTTCGATGAAATCGACGGCCTTGCACCCGTCCGATCCTCCAAGCAGGACCAGATTCATGCATCGATCGTATCCACTCTTCTCGCATTGATGGATGGAATGGATGGGCGGGGACAGGTCATTGTGATCGGTGCGACGAATCGACCAGATGCAGTCGATCCAGCGCTCAGGAGGCCTGGGAGGTTTGACAGGGAGTTTTATTTCCCTCTACCGACTGTGGAAGCGCGAGAGAGGATCTTGGGGATTATGACTAGGAAATGGCAGGGGTGGGAAGGTGAGAAGGGGGCAGAGTGTGTCAGAGGATTGGCTAGGATGACGAAGGGTTATGGTGGGGCTGATTTGAGGGTGAGTGAGCCTATGTGTGATGGTGACGTGGGAACCCATCCCCGTGATTGACGATGATGTCGGCGAACAGGCACTGTGCACGGAAGCAGCCCTGAACGCAATACAAAGACGATACCCGCAGATATATCAGTCCAACGATCGGTTGTTGCTCAAACCGGAGTCCATCGGCGTAACATTGCGAGACTTTATGATTGCAATCCCGAGTGAGCCTCTCCCGTCCCTACAATGCCAAATGACATACCTGACTTATGCACTCGCCGTGACAGAACTTGTCCCTTCCTCCGCACGCTCCACTTCCACCTCGGCATCTCCCCTCCCCAATCATCTCGTCCCGCTCCTTGGAGATGCCCTCGACCGAGTCAAATCTGCTATCGACAGAGTTCTGCCGGTGTCGAAGAAGAAGCGGTCGGCGTTGGAAGAGGCTGAGTGGGAGGATCGGAATGGGGAAGAGGGCGCGCTGGAGAGGGAGATGTTGATGCAATGTGAGTGTTTCAGTTCCTGTACTATGCGCTTTTCTCTTATTGCTCATCATGAACTAATGACATGTATGTTTTTTCATTTCTAAACTAGCGATGGAAACGATGCGCGTTTTTCGACCACGTGTGGTCATTTACGGTCCAGCGGGGATGGGTCAAGCCCACATTGGAGCAGCAGCGTTGTATCACGTGGAAGGGTGTCATGTCCAAACGTTGGATTTGGGAACGTTAATGGGAGATTCGACGAGGGTAAGTTTTTTTTTTTTTTCAATGAGGAAAATGGTCGCGTGAACATGCGTAATGCGCCGTTAGACACCGGATGCAGCCGTTGTCCAGCTCTTTGTGGAAGCGAAACGACACCCCCCTTCCGTCATATACATTCCCGCTCTCTCGAGTTGGTGCACTGCCGTATCCGAAACGACGCGATCCACCGTACGCGCAATGCTCGAGTCCCTTTCGCCGACCGATCCAGTGTTACTTCTCGCCGTCGTCGATGGTCCCTTGTCGTCGTTACCCGCTGACGTCAGAGCCTGGTTCGGCATCACGCGTGTTTCCCGTATCGCGCTTGACCCGTCTACACCTGCGTCTCGCGAGTCGTTCTTCGCCCCACTTATCGCTGACGTCCGTCGTCCGCCTAACGCGTACCCGGATGGGATTGCACGGCGCAAACGCGTGTTGGAAGTTCTCCCATTGGCGCCCCCACCGGAACCGAGACAACCGAGTGCGGCAGAGTTGGCGTTACAAGTGGAGAGTGACCGGAAAGTTATGACAGTCCTCAAGTACCGGTTGGGACCGATCCTCACCGAGTTGAAGAGGAAGTTTAAGAGGTTTACTAAGAGGGCTAGGGTGAGAGCTGGCGTTCCCCTACTTCTGATTTCGGTTTCGACATCATTGACTGTCACTGACGTTTGGATATGTGCTTGTCACAGGAAGAGTATGATTTCGATGCTATTATTCCGACGATGGCCGGCGATACTGGTACCGCTGTAGGTGAACGTGACGGCGGTACTGGTGTAGTGACGGAAGTTGAGATTGTGGCCTCGAACGTAACGATTCAGGATATGAACGGGATCGTCGAGGTGACGAATGAGGAGGTAGAGCAGGTGCATCATCATCATCATGGTGAAGTGAATGGGATCGTCACGGATGCAGGTGGTAGCGGACATTTCCATCATGATGTGCATGTACCCGGGGAGCCGTCGTCCTCGTTGGTGGTACCGCCGGCCCACTCAGTGCTACCACAGGTTCAGGCGCAGGCCCAGTTGCAGCCGCCGCCGTCATCTTTCAGTTCTAATCAGGCGCAAACGTCGCAGATACCGCAGCAAGAACACACACAACAGCCGCAAGACAGACAAGTG
Organism: Pisolithus microcarpus; assembly: GCA_024613185.1. Lineage (NCBI taxonomy): Eukaryota > Fungi > Basidiomycota > Agaricomycetes > Boletales > Pisolithaceae > Pisolithus > Pisolithus microcarpus. The sequence goes on along the minus strand of JANFAI010000002.1, from coordinate 103,224 downwards.
CAACCTGACACTTCAGAACCGTTACCACTGCAACCCCAGCTAGAGCCACATCCCACCATTCAACTACCTGTACTCTACGACATGGATCTTGAACGGATGCACCTCGATCTCTACAAAGACAAGTACCTCACCCCTCAAAACTTTCTGGACGACATTCGGAAGATCGTGCACAACGCGACGGTGTGTGCGCATGTAGATGGGGATAGATTGCATAAAGCGCAAGCGATGTTGACCGCGGCGGAAATGTCCGTGTTAGAGTTTGATCCTCATTTTGGAGTGGAGTGTCAGAGGATGGCTGTGCGTGAACGGAAGAGAAGGGAGGAAAGAAGGAAGGCGAAGGATAGGGGCAAGGAGAAGGAGAATGGCGTTGGGATCGGCGCGTATGCACCGGGAACGCGTAGGAGCGCAAGGCATAATGGACAGCAGCCCGAAATCCGGATCACAGATCCACTCCAACTCGAGAGACGGTTGAAGCGGGCACGCTCTTCTGGGGAGTTATCGAGCGAGTCACCCGACGCCGGCCCCGGAGACGACAAGGACAGGGTCGAGTCTGGTACTAATCATAGGCAGCAGAAACGGGCACGGACGGCATCAAGTGAGGATGATGACCACGATCCGATCGATTTGATTGGGCCTTGCGGTTCGCAGGTCAGGTTCGCGAATGGGGGTCAACCAGTTCAGGAAGACGCGATGTCGACTCTTGCATTGCAACCGCAGCAGCAACAGCAACAGCACGATTCTCATTCCGAACGTCAACAGGTTGTACAGAACGGACGTGAGCCGGACACGATGGTCATCGACCACCACCGGCCCACTTCGTCAAGTCAGGACAGTTCGAATCCGTTCCTGGTCGTCAGCCCAATACAACCTCAGCCAGAAAAAATGCCGACCATGTCAATATCGCGTCTGCTCAACGGAGATACCCATGCGTCCTCCCATAGTCGTAACCCCACCCCTACGCGAAGTCCACATTTACCACAGAATCTTCAGCAGAGTAACCAACTTCCGCACTACCGACCCACACCTACAACGTCGCCTCCACGGACACCGGTACGACCGTCTGACGATCCTCCGCCTTCACAGCCAAGCGCAGAACCAATGGTCCTTTCTCCCTCGTCACGAGAACCCTCGCGTCCGCCTACTCCCCTACCCGATTTCCACGTGGACGAAGAACTCCTGTCGACTCTCCAATGCCAACTGACATCCAAGACACACCAGTTTTCAGTGGAAATGCTCGAGCAGCTTCGGGCAATATGTCTCGGCTGCGTTTGGCGACACCGCACAGAGTGGAACAGAGATCCTCTCATTCGGGAACTTCTCGGTGTATTGGACGAGTATGTGGACGATGTCGCTGCGGACGAAGACTTACCGTCAGCCGTGGACGCCTCTTTTTAGACGTTCGTCGCGCTCATTCCTCGCATTTCTTTTCGCTTTGATCTTTTGGCAGCTTCGTAGATTATCATCTTTATTCGACATTTTTCATTGCTTCCCCCCTATGCATGTATTTTATATGCTCATAAAGTTTAACCGAAAACGACAGCCACTTCTAATGATAATGTACTCGAGTCGGACAAAACACATTCTGCGTGCGTACAAAAGCCGTTGATTCGATTTACAGTAGGGGAATTATACAACCCTAGTAACACTCGAAGAACGTTCCTTTATATAATATGTAACATAACATGTAGACCTCAATGTCTGAACAAATCTGCATAGGTCTAACTCACGTTTCCAGAGACAGTCATGGAACTCCATGTTGTGGGTCAGGCTAAACCCCTGCCATGAGTCCCTAGGCTCATGCATTTCACCCTGATGCCTGATACATGTCTGACGTTTTGTAGCCGCTGCAAGCTCTTTCTCGTGCATCGACGTACCTCGCCTACATAAATGCATCCTACTCTATACATTCGCAACATTGAAGCAATCTTCATCATGGTGTTGTGGGCTATAGTAGAGGCCACTTTGCGTGTGGTGCGGGAACTGCCGCAAGATCTATCTACGGGTCCTTTCTTGCCAAATCCTTTGAACAATATGTAGGGGAAAGGTCTCTTTCTGATATATGCTACGGTATGGAAGACAGCGTGGAACTAATAGAACTTAGTATTTGGAATCGGCTGGAAAAGATTCGAAGAAAAGAGTTGTCGTAAAGGATAAGAGAGAGACGGAAAGACATTTGTTGTACATTTTAATAGCGTCGTCCACCTCTGCCCCCGGGTCCTTGATACGGGCCATAGTCTGGAGGGGGACGGGCAGCTGTGCAGGAGTAAGTACCGATTAGTAACTTACATCCCCGGCTTGAATAAACAAGGGATACATACCTCCGCGGGGGGGCGGAGGTGGAGGTGGCGGGGTCGCCCTCCGCGTAACGCTTGGAATGACAGCATTGCGGAACAATGTCATCAAATCATCGACCCTAAATATCGGACCTGCAAAGAGAAAATAATGGGGGGAGAACAATAATTCCTGCGATCAATGACATTGCTCTTCCATTGTAACACAAAAAAGGCGACGATTCACACGTCGTTAAGGAGAGTATGTACTGACCATCAAATGTCGCGGGATTAGGTAACTGCCCAACGAACCACGATAAGACCGCAGGTAAGGGAGATGGCTTGTCTTCGTCTCGGTCTCTCTTGAGGTGTCCAAGTTCTCGGTCTCGCTCTTTCTCCCATCCAGCTGGGCTCGCGAAGCGTCTTCGGTGGGGTGGTCCATCCGACCTTTCTCGATCACGCTCACGGGGGGGTGTCAAGGGCCTCTGACGTTTCGATGGCGGCCCGAAATCGGGCTTCACCGAGTCCTCTCTGCGCTTGAGGTCTGGTGTCGAGTGTCTCTTGGACGTTTGGGTTGGAAGCACATGCGACGCCGGCACCATGGATTGGAACGACTCAGTACGCCTATCAAGCGTCGCCACCGAGGCGGCAACGTTACCTCCTGCCACAGGCTGGCGACCCGCCATGGCAAAACCGAGATCTCTTGCTGCAATAGCATCGGTACCCAGGTACGTGTGTCGTTGAGCGAACCTTTTGATAGGAGGGTCTGTCAAACGAACATCAAAAACGCTCGAAAGCCTGTCTCGAAAGGCTGTATACTGTCGGACTTACCCGTGGGGTAAACCTCAGCAATCCGTTTCTCGAGTTTCTGCGCAGCCTCGAGATCGCCAAACTGATACTCGTAACGTGCCCACCTTTCCCACAATGGTCGTGCGCGTTCAGGGCTAAATGCGGTGATGACACGCTCGAAAAGTGCTCGTGCGTCTGATGAAATCCTCGTAAGTTTTGGGACAAGGGGATACCAATACACCCGAGCTCACTGTTGTCGTCATTGACCGATATCAAAAAACCAAGATATCTCAAAACAAACTCAATCTCGTCACCGAAACTTTCCAGACCTTTTTCAAAGATACGGCACGCCACTCCGAGACCACCATCCTTGTTGCAATGGTATTCCATCAACGCTGTCGGAAATTTGTCAAGTTGACTTGAGCTTTCTCGTCGCCTTCTCACACACCTGCAGCTTCATAGACCTCCCAAGGGGTCCAGCGGTCTTTCCTGGCTTTCGCAAATACCGCTCGGAAAGTTTTGAGATCGTGAGCTCGGCGCGCGTATCGAATGTACATAATCCACACAAGACCGTATTCAGACCGACGTTCTTGCAGTTCTTTGGACTTGGGAGGTTTCTCATCAGCATTCTGAGTAGCAAAAGACGAGTTGTTCGACGCAGTCCCTGGATCGGTCGGTCCCGGAGTTGTTGAGTTAGGAACACTCGTGGCCACAGAACGGCCGGTGACATCAGACGAGAATGATGAAGTTGCCGAATTCACCCGAGCCTCAAGCTCCTCGAGTTGCACATGCAGGCGGTCGATGAGTTTATCGAACGTAGCGTTGACTTCAGCGAATTCCTTGCGTGACTCTTGCATCTCAGCATATGCAAAATGGAGGAGGAAACTTGTCGGATTCGCTTCCATGCCGGCTTTCAAGATATTTAGCGCTTCTTCTTGCTTACCAATGCTGTTTGTCCACACAAACGCCATATACCTTGCAGAAACGAATTAACGCAGGTAAAGACCGAAAGGAGAAGACCCACCAAATTTCGCTATAGTATCGCATGCGGATGACTGCCTTGCGATAGACAAGCTGGACACGCGATACCAACGTGGCTTTATCTTTTTCTTCAAATTCGAGCGGGTTGTTTTCTTCCCATTTGAGGTAAGTTTTCCATGCTCCCACAAGTGCTCTTTCAGCTGCATTGAACGTTGGTGCAGGCGGTAGATGGATTGATGGTCTTGACGAAGAAGAGGAGGGTGGAGGTGGGAATAAGGGGCCCAGGTGTCTCTGTAATTGACGAAGTACTGTTCGGGCTTGCATATGGGACGGAGACAAATCAGACATAAACTTTTTAGCCTGCGACGATAAAGGTCAACACCCGAAGCGACAATGGAACAGGTACACAGACCGTAATCTTATTCAGCCCGTTCTCGAAGGTCTCAAGCTCAGACCACAACTTCTCGACATTCTCCAGCGGAATCTGAACCGCCCTATGATAGACCTTACGAAGAGCGTCCATCTTTTGCTGTTCTTCCCAAGTAGTGTTCGTCTATCGCGGCATGAGTTGACGCTGACAGCGTTGGAAAGATGATCATACCTCGCCGGCTTTGAGAAACTGGACGTAGTCATACCAAATCTCTCCGCTGTCTTTGTCTTGACCGATGCGATTGAGCGCAAACTCATAAGCTCGACTGACGGCTTCGCGACTGGTAGGGGAAGTGTTCACGCGTCTATAGATTTCGACGTCGGATCAACAACATGGTGCGAGGTTGGGATCTGTTTGCGTGACTGACCTGACATATGTTATATAAAACTTCCAGAGGTCAACTGAAGGTGAAGTTCTCAAGAAGCGCTTGAACAATTCTTCGGCGTACTGGAACAGTCCTGGACTCAGGAAGTGGTTGAGATAGGCAATTTGAGCAGACGACTTGACATTGCGCTGTCAAACTAAGGCTTGGGAACAAACAGGATGTCATACCGTGTTGGGATACGTCTCGAGTAGTGCTTCGTAGGTCTGCTTGACTTGTTCAAGGTCATCACTATTTTCAGCGATGTCGACGAGGTGGTTCCAGCCTTCTGGGTCATGGGGATGTTCACGCAACTTCTCGCGCAGCACATGCCACTCAGACGGTGGGTCCATTGAGGTATCTTGAGGAGTGTCATCTTGCGCAAGAGCAGGCTCGTGCCCGTTTTGAGTGGCCTCCAAGATCGCCTTCGGGTTGAGAGCATTCAAAGCATTCAATATATCTTCCGCTGGGTGGGTCTTGTCGCCATTGTAGTTGGTGTCTTGAGACGTGTGCTCTGTGGGTGTTCCGCTGTCGTTCCTGACGGCTGGTAGTTCAGACATGTCCAAGGCCAGTCTGTCTGCGAACTCGTGCAACCGACGAAAAAGCGTTTGCAAAGTCAGGTTGGCCGACTTTTACGCCGTCTTTCCCTTTCCCACGCCTCGCCAGCCAGCGTCGACACGGCGACAATCACTGCTCACTAAGTACTACTCACTAATAGCAGCGTTGGTGGCAGCACGACATGCCACTGCGAGGCGTAGGACATTCGAAGCTGGTCGGCGACGAGGCACCCTTCTTTGATTCTCTGGAAGACCTCGACGCTTGGTTCACGCAGCCTCACTCCAAGTTGGCGGGCGTCTTCGAGTATCGGCCTCGTCCCCTGGTCAACGGACAATCAGACAACAGAGGAAAGTTACTGGTAAGAAGACGACGAGTTTCCACCGTCGGCTGCTAAGATCTTCCCTGAAGGTGTGCCACGATTATAAAGTCGGTGACTCGTTTATGTCACTGGCTCGCAATTAATGATGACTCGACTCATCAATCGCGGGTATCATTCAGGGAGGCTACACCGAGTCACCCTCTGGGATATGCTATACCTTCAACTTCTGGTCTCTGTGTGACACATTCGTCTAGTGCGTACCGTCCTTTGTCATACCTTCCTGTCTGGCTAATCAATCCGTGCCGGACGTACAGCTTTTCGCATCATCGTATCACAGTACCCCCTTCGGGGTGGATCAGCGCCGCTCATAAGCAAGGCGTGAAAATACTGGGCGTTTTGTGAGCAAACCCGACATCATGTGACCCTCTCAATTCAACTTTCGGTCAGGATATTAGAGCACTCGGAGTCGGATGTAGACGGCCTCAAGCTCTTGTTGGGGAACGTTCCTAGTCTCTCCACCGATCGCAACGCAGCAAGTGGAAGCATCCCCTTGTCTAGGCACTACGCATCCCGCCTAGCCGAACTTGCCTTTCAGCGCGGATTCGACGGATACTTGCTCAACTTCGAGTCCAGTCTACCAGGCGGCACCGAACAAGCACGCGCATTGACGGCATGGATCACTCTATTGAGGGCAAAGCTTCGTTCCAAAGTTGGTGCCCACGCAGATGTGGTATGGTAGGTACTATAGTCTTGGGTTGTTCCACACGTTGATCGCAACGCAAGGTACGACAGCGTGATCATTAGTGGGGAATTGAGGTACCAAAACAGACTCAATTATCGCAACCTGCCATTTTTCTTGGCTTCGGATGCGCTTTTCACCAACTACTTTGTAAGAAATGTTGTATCCAAGATCACGCGAATTGACCGACCATCGCATGCATAGTGGCCTCCTAATTATCCAGCACTCGGAGCAGGATACTTCCTGACCATCGATCCAGTTCTGTTGGGCAACCAACCCACTGTCGAAAATGTCCCATCGAAAGTGAAAACCCTGCAGTCGGTTTTTACAGGTCTTGATGTCTGGGGACGCGGTCAATATGGTGGTGGAGGATTTAACAGCTACAGAGCCATCACCCATATCGATCCACAATCTCTTGGACTTAGCGTCGCGCTCTTTGGACCGGGATGGACTTGGGAATCTGAACAGGACAAACCTGGTTGGAATTGGGAACGGTGGTGGGATTTCGAACGCAAACTTTGGATCGGCCCTTTTCACTCGGGCGAAATAGTACCGGTTCCCGATCCTCCACGGCTCCCTGATAAATTCCCTCCCTACAACGAAGGTCCATTCAAACCTCTGAGTGTGTTTTTCATGGATACCCCACCCCCTGATCCAGCCAAATCTGCATTCTATACTTGTTTTTCTCCCGGCGTTGGTTGGTCTTGGTTTGTCGACGGGATCAACGTCTTGCAGACAGAGCAGGGCTGGACGGATATCGACAAGCAGTGTTCTATTGGTAATCTCGCCTGGCCCAGACCCGCTTTGCAATGGGAGGGGGGCGAAAGGGACGAGGACCTACCTACCGCATCGACCGTACTTGATATGACGGACGGATGGAACGGTGGTAATTCCTTGAAGCTTTCAGTCGCTTGTGGAGGCAGTGATGCAGATGATGCGTTCTTCCGGTGCATCTGGTTACCCGTTCAGTCATTGACAGTTAGCCCTGGGAGGTCGTACGAAGCTTGCATTGTATACAAACCCGGCTCAGATGAGAATGTCGACCTTGATCTTACTATCATGGTCAAACCTCCTTCTGTAAAGGAGGAAGCTCAACTGACCGTTGGGCAAGCCATTCTGACCGATCTTCCGCATGACTGGTTCAAGCAAGAGCTGACATTCACCCCGAAGTCGACCTTGGGTCCGACATCGATTGCCATTGGTCTCGTAGTCGGTTTCGTAGCGAAAGACCTCTCTTTACCGTGTAACTTCGTATTATCGCTCGGCAAGCTCGCAGTATACCCTTCCCCACCGACTCCACCGATATCAGTGGGCTCGCCCCGCATTTTATGGGCCCATTTTGCCCCCGATCCCGCTACAGATTCCTTAGCTAACTTGGCCGGTGTCCTGACTTGGGACACTGCACTCTCCCTTCCGCCAATGACCCCGATAAACCCGTACATCAATAATCATCCCGAAGACGCGCGCCCTGCCTGGGTCCTAGACGACGCCTTATTTCAGTCCCGTGCCTTTCTCTACTTCAACGTCTATGTCTCTGCCTACTCAACCGATACCGATTTGTTGGATTCGTCCTCCGCTACGTTCATCGGGACCACTGGGCTAGACGGACATGCCAACCGCTTGTACATCGAACCGCAGTGCCTGCCCCGGGGGTTGGAAGGGAAAGTATGTCTTAGGTTTCATGTCCAAGGTGTCACAAGTATCGGAGAGGTCCTTCCTTGGGAGAGATGTGCCTTTGTGGACTATAGCATCAAGTCATGAACACCGCCGGCCATTCCTCGGAGAGGTTTTAGTAACCATATCCTTCGCACTTGTAAGAAAGACATGTATTAGGTATTAGTACGGAAACAAATGCTCTGCAGCAAGATACACTTGACACACACAACACGAACGTAAGTATGCACACACCGAACTCAACGTGTCAGGAAGGAATGCAACATCAAACATTATATGAAAGACGCCCGAATGTAAAGATCACAAAGCAACCGGCTCACACGTCCTTTACGAGTCTTTGAATCTCTTCAACGCCTTCATCAACTGCCCAGAACGCTCCCCATTCATCGCCGTCACGGGGGGTAGTATCAACGGTGACAGATTTAGGCCCCGCGGTGAGCGACGTGCACTGCTTGAGATACTTCTCTTTCATCTCTTTGTCCACCCTCTCTGCCTCCTTTGCCTCCTCGCTGCCTCGCCATATCGCGAGCTCCAGTATACGCCTTACTATGGTGCGCAGAAGCAGGTATCCATGCGACGCGAAGAGCGCAACGAGGAGCGCCTGACCAAGTAACTCTTTCGTCGCTGCCAACCCGTTGCGCCCATGTCCGTGATGGTGGTGGTGAACATGCAAACCAACATCCCCGTTCACGTCCATCTGAGTGATAAGTTCGTGATCAGGAGGACGGAAAAGATACACGAGCGCCGAATTTGTAAGGGCAGAAAGCCAGGTCAGGAACGATAACGACTCCAACCAGGGCCCAATCGTGTCCGTACGTACAGGTATCGGCCGCCTCGCGTGTGTCGCAATCTTGAAAGCATCAGAGCGTGCCTCTATGTAATTGTTAAGCAGTGCCATGAGAGGTGCCAATGACCAAATCGTCGACCACAACGCAATGTAGCCAAACTGTGTCACCATCTCTCCATAGTCTTCGAAAACGTCGTATTCTGGGCGCGTCACCTCGCTCCGCACGATTTCAAGGAACTCGCGTTCTTCTTTGGTCCGCTTTTCTTGCACTTGTCCCTGGTTTTGTCCGTGAACGGAATCGTCGTCAAAGGCAACACGTTTCTTCTTCGCCTTGCCATTCCGAAAGCTTTTTCCACTCCGAAAGGACTCGACAGCCCGCAGGACGTAAGGTATCCCGATCTCCATGAAGTTGCCCACCACCTGGTTGGTGACGATAAAGGCGAACATCTGCTCCTGTAATCTCGAAGGATTCAACTTTTGTCGCGCATTTTCCCTATCGGCTTCGAACAGGTTGAGTGCGGTCACCTTGCCCGCCACTTTCTCTCCTCTACCGCCACCCGAACCGACCTTGATGGTATCATTCAAGTTGATGCTAAACCGTTCAAGGATAATGGCTGCGTGACGGCTTCCAGAGAAAATATACCGTTGCACAAAATGCATGACACTTTCCCCGAAAGGTACATATACGAATGCGGATAGCGCAAGACCGAGGTACGCGTTCATGGCGGAGAGCGTGAAGACCTTGATAGCCAGCGAATTACTGTGACTCGATTGATGTGCGTGGTTCTCCCAATCCGTGAATCGCCTTGCATGTAACTTGTAACTGGCCATGACCTTAGGCACCAACGCCATGAACAGGATCGTCGGTGTGAAGGACTGTCACGAAGTGTTAGCAGAGTCACTCAGCAAAGCGAGCCGTGAAGGCACGGTACTCACGATTATCTGGTGGCCTGGGCCTTTGTACAGTTGTGTTACGAACGCTTCCAACACGAATATCCCCGTCAAAATCACTGCTAGGACGCTCGCGAAAAGTACTATAATAGGTATACTTGCAAGCCTTCGAAATTCTTTCTTCCACCAAGGCAAGCCGGGACGATAATCCGCCCTTCGTTTTTCGACCCGGAAGGACCCACGAGTACACCACCTCACCGAGAGAATACGTTCCTGAAGAGCCCACCACTCGACGAATACGACAGACCATATCAGAAGGAGGGAGGAATATAGTGCCGAATATGGCGTCCCGAAAAAGTAAAACACGAGGCCAAGCACAGCCGGGAAAATGAGGGCACGCGTGTAGGCCGTCAGGAAAAAGAAATATAGGGCAACTGAGTCGCCAAACTGGCGTAGTTGTCATAAGATTGGCCACCTTGGATGAAGAGAATATACCTGATCCCTGATCTTGTCGAGTTGCACTGATGCAATACGGTGCCTTGTCCATAATCGTATCCAGTGTTCGTTGAAGTCGTGGTCATGGAGCGCCATAACGGACTCCACAAGGTCCCATTCTTTGCATTTGGGTATAATACCAAGACCTCCGTCCGGTGGAGTAGATGTTATAAATGAATGCACTAGACGTATTCTGTCGGCTGGTGAGAGTGGAGCCGCATCCAAGTCTTCCTCTACGGACGGCAACTTCGACATAGGCAGACCGTACAAGAAGTCAGAGTATCTGTAGAGTCAAGAATAAACAGGATTTCCGTCCTGCCACGAGAACTGGGAGCATACCGCTCGCAATGCACCAGCCTAGATAGTACATTCTGCGGACAAGTGACGAGGATGAGTAGTTGGTCCTGATTTTCTCCGCTCCTCCCGACTGCTTTGAGACCCGCCCTGTTTAGTGTGTCAATTAGAGTAGTGTATTGTCGTTCGGCTTTCAGTGCATTCTGGCGCAGTTGCTCCTTCGATAGGGACGTCACCCTAGGTGGAGTGACACGAAAAACGATGACAAGGTCCACATGAGGCGGCATACTCGCCACGGAAACGAACCTCAACAGTCGCACCAGACAGTGAGCAAGATGCACACAAGTTTGTCCTGTACGGCGCCTGACGTAGCCAACTACGATTATCGAGCACTTGAACATCCAGCCTCGTGCTGTTGACGCTTGTTTGCGGCACGAGGTGCGTCTACTGGCAAGGAGGAAGAAAGGTGGATTCTTCGTACATACACAAACGACACTTCGATGTAGGTAGCGAAAACTAGCAGGGCGTTGCTTCGGCATGCCAGAGAAATGCCACATGGATCCCAGCATGCATTTTAAAAATTTTGAGCCGATCATCAACGCGCATATGGGTGGTAACTGTGCTGACCACGTTGCGCAGCCCGCTGTGGGCCGACACCTGGCCCACCAGGTCCACCAGGTCCTCCGGGTCCTCCTTGTGCTCCACGTGGTCCCCGAGGAACATTGGGTCCCAGGCCGTTCGGGCCAGTTGGAGGTCCACCTTGCGACGCTCCTTGGCTACCTCTGCCCATTCCACCACCTGACACACCACCTCCACCACCCATTCCTGTCCCACCACCGCCCATTCCGCTTCCCATACTACTGCCCATAGCACCGCCCATGCCCATGCCTCCCATGCCTCGTCCCATCCCGCCCATTGCTCCCCCAAAACCTCCTCCAAAACTGCCTGCACCCATACCTCCCATCATAGGATTCATACCCATACCCCCCATCATGCTAGCACCACCTGCAAGCTGAAACATCCGGGTGTACAACGCCGCCAGAGCTTGAGGGTCAAACGGAGTGTTGCCTGCAGATGGAGCGGCCATCCCAGTGCCCATACCAGTTGCAACATTCGTAGCACCGCCTGTACTAGCACCGGGGCTGAAACTCCCACCACCACCCTGCGCGTTGAATCCGCTTGCTCTCGTGTCTTCACTGAAATTGTCACGCTGATAACGAGGTTGTGCTAATTTAACATCAATCTAAGAAACCCACGGGGGTCAGTAAGGAGACGAGACAGGACTTTTATCTCGCCTCACAAGTTTACCATCGATCTCCAATTTGCCGAACCCCAGAAATGGTGTTACGTCTGTGTCTTCAAATGATACAAACCCGAAGCCCTTGCTTCGTCCAGTCTCACGGTCGAGCATGACCGTAGAATCAATAACCTTGCCAAACTGGGAAAAGAAATCCCTCATGGATTCCGATGTGACGCTACCAGGCAGTCCGCCAATAAAAAGTTTGGTAGCGCGTTGGTGCTCCTGACGAGGTATTGCCCGTTTTGGATCGATCTGAATAACGTTTAGCGGTCACGAGCGTCAAATTTTTCCGTTCCGCGTAGGCTTAGAAGACATACGATTTTGCCGTCGAGAAAATGCTCTCGGACCATAACCGCATTGACGCTTGCAGGGTCTTCGAACGTTAAGAAAGCGAAACACCGCGAACGTCCGGCAGCATCGCGCATGATCGTGCATGCATCTACTTTACCGAACTGCGAAAAGTAGTTCCTGAGGGACTCTATTCAAAACCTATTTAGTGCTACTGAGCGGTACAGAAAATTGATGACGATGTAAGTACCATCGGTTGTATCCCAGTTGAGGCCGCCAATGAACATCTTGCTATAGATAGTAATCCAGGGCCGAACACGCAGAAGCAGCATGGATGGTTGGGTTACGGACGCAGGCACGTCGAAGGATGACGTCGAGAGAGACATGCAAAGAGCAAAGTTGCTATTAGTTATCTGTTCAAGGACAGGAGACGTTATAACAGAGAGAAAATGAGAGGACGCTACTGTGTCTGAGCGTTGTGCTAGCCTAGCCTAGGCTAGACGTAGGGAAGTGGATACGGTAGAGCTAGCCTAGTCTTAGTCGACAGAGCTGAGTAGCTAGGCGTGATGACGACGTGACCGACTACAGAGCTAGTTGACTGGTGGGCCAACAATTTCCTTGTGACAACCCCACAAGTTGCGACAGCAGTAGCGACCGCAGAAGATCTGGTTGCGGATTAGTCAAAGCACGGCCTCGATGACTCACCCTTCATCCTTCATTTCAGAAGGTCGGATACTTCGTTCTGGGATATGCGGCCGATCCGACTTCAGACTGTCAGTAGGTTGGGGCTGTTGATACGTGGGAATCTGTTGTGGCGTTGACGAATAGGACGTCGGACTTGAGTGAGTGGGAATGGGTTGATACGTCGGCTGGGTCGTAGGTTCCGACTTCGGTCGTGAAGCAGATATTGTGCTTGAAAGTGGTTCGTGCTTGGCTTCCACTTGGGGTGCCGCGGTAGATGCAAGTGTTTCCGTCGAGGTCTCCGACGCTTTCTGTATGTCAGCCTTGGTCTCGTTCAACTCGACCGCAGTGAAGTCGGGCTCGTCGTTTCCGTATAAGTCTGTAAGGGGAGTCATAAGTCCACTTGCTCTCTGTCAGCAATAGCAATGGCATACCACCATAGAGGTCAGCATCGAGCTCGGACATGACGACAACAGCTTAGGGAGATGGTGGTCAGAAAACGAAAAACGAAATAACGAAAACGGCTTATGTCATCATTTGTTCCCTTTCTATTTTCCCACGATGGGTGCTGGCACAGCCTTTGCACATATCGCAGCAAACACGATTCGTTCCATTTCTTGAATGAAGCACACACGGGATCGCGAAGTCGTCGGGATACTCGGTAATGAGCTCCTTTGCATCTGTGTGGGCCATCGTTCCTCGCTGACTCTCCCCAGCCCTTCAAGGCGCGTTCATCGAGCACCAAATAGCACTTCAAAGGATCCCATCCGCAAGAAAAATCATCGTATGCCCTGTTCGTACTCCAGAGGTTCTCGCAAGATGTGATGCCTTGATAATACCGGGCGGAGGCACGTCGTGTGTTCCTCCAACGACTCATCGTCCACCGATCCCTCATAGAGTCAACCACCATCGCCCTGCTAGCGAAACTCGCTGGCCTTCTCGAACCACTACGGCAATTCTCCAAGTCAAAACCTATCTGGGGAACATGTGCAGGTGCCATCCTCCTTGCTCAGGTGGTGGAGAACACTAAGCGGGGCGGACAAGAAGTCCTTGGAGGTGTATCTGTGACAGTAGCTAGAAATGGATGGGGTTCGCAAGTACGAACGTCACTTTTCCGGGCGTCGCTGGTGACTTAGGACAGACGAACTAGGTCGAATCCTTCGAGGCACCTCTAACTGTAAGTGGCTTGGATAATTCGGAGAAACCGTTTACTGGAGTCTTCATTCGTGCCCCCGTATGCCGTATTCTGTGGTGTTTTATAGAGTGCATCTGACTTTACCCGATTCAGGTCGTCCTCGCCCTTCACCCCCATCCTGATGTGCCACCAATAGAAGTCGTGGCTCGTTTGCCACCCGGGTCTATCCCAGCGTCGCAGACTACACAACCTCAAGCTGGCCCCGACGACCCTCGCATTGTTGTGGCAGTTCGCCAAGGAAAGCATCTGTTGACTACTTTTCACCCTGAACTTACGACAGACGGTCGGTTCCATGAGTATTTCGTACAGAACTGCATATTTTCGTCGCACCCGATATGAGGGTTCAACCATTCGTGTTGTAGACGACCTGCATTAGACTTGTAGAGAACGGATCCTTGTCGCGTAGATGTTATTTGTTTGCGACTGATTGGTCGTCGACCTCACAAGCTGGGCGATGACATCATTGGGTCTCGTGGCTGCAATCCTCAATCAGTTGCTCTTCTACTTCCAAATACTTGTGACGGTCCAAGGCAGGCATCAGCCGTATTCTTTCTTCTGAGATGGATTCATTGCCTGTGGACACATCCAATCCTGCGGTAAGGGATTACCTCGCTCTTATCCGGTGGGTGACTGGTCTATCTCGATGTGCTCAGCGTACAAATGGACCGGACCCTTCGCAGTCTTCAGGTCCTCACGCCACTCTCACTTCTCATCAATATCGTCGCTGTGCTCGTATGTGCAACGATCGTGAAACCGACGATTGGTAGGTGTTAACGTAGTGCTCGAACTTCGATGTCGTCTTACATTCTCGCGATTCTAGGTGACATAACAAAATTGTACCCGACCTCGATCACCTTCCGTCCTAGCCTGGTGGCGGTCTACGTGATGGTGATATATGTAGCGCAGGTTGGATATTGCGTTTTGCTTGTCTTCGCTAGAAAGGCTGAGACGAAGGTAAGCGCGCTAGGTATACTGACCTGTTTACGAATACGATTTTGAGAGCCTTTGTCGTGTTTACCACAGAAAGCTCTCGTGAAAGCAGTGGGCGTTTCACTGGTACTCGCCAATTGGACAATGGCTTTCTGGGCAATAGCATGGGTAAGTCATGTCCTTTTGATGGACGTGGAATATACTTCACATACTGTCCATACTTCGAAAAGGTGATGCGATTGTTTCTTCTTTCGACGGTATTGTTGGGCATTCTCGTAGTCCTTCTGGCGTACTCCAATGTCGTTCTCCTGGTCTATCATACGCCGACGACCGAGCGCCCGCTCGACATGATGCTTATACATGCACCACTTCGGTTTTTCTTCGTTCTCCCGCTCTCGTTGATGTTTCCCTACTCACTATTGTAAGTGAATGAACGAATCGGAATATTCCTTTTACTAAAAAAAAAAATCCCTTCCAGTATCACGCTGGGTCTCACGTACCCACCTAACCATCCTGAATACTACGATCGTTACGCCTGGCCAGGTTTCGCTGTCGTGTTCTCGGCGAACCTGCTTGGATTGGCGGTGATAGCCATCGGAAGGGACATCACCTGGGCTATCGCAGCAACCTGGATATGCGTCAGCGAGTGGAGTGCAAGGCCAAAGCCCATGCCAGTCTATGTATGTAATTCCGCTATTGTGTTGGATACCGTTGAGATTGATGCGACTTGCTGATATAGTCGACTACGATACTGTTCACCGTGCTTCATCCTCTCACTCTGCTCGCAACTATGATGTACCACTTTCTCTCCCAGCGGGGACGTCGTGGGCCTATCGCATTACCAGCTGATGACGACGATCATCATAGGCCGGTTCGGAGACCGCAGGAGGTGGATTCAGATGCCTGGGCGTAGTAAGCTTTTAAACGATGTAGTGGGAGGCTCCCCGATGCATCGGATATATTCCGAGTATGCTTGGAATTCCGTAGCAACCGTGTGTGAGATTGGACGAATCACCCAGCACCGTAGCGAAATGTTCTTGTAATGTAGTTGTTTTGGTTTGAAAACTATCACGACTGCTAAAATGGCTCCTTCGTCCAGAGTGACATGTGGCTGTGTCGTGTCGAGTGTGTTTCTGTATCGGGCAATGCCAACTCGTGACCCGAGAATTTTTGTGATGCAAGCGGGTTGCACAGCGACAAACTCCACTGCGTTTGTAAAACGATGGCCCATGCAGACCATACTCGCGACCCATGGTACGCGCAAGGTTGAATCTGGATGCCTGGCGCTATGCTAATTTAGGGTTTCCACTCCAGCCCTTGGGTAATCCTAAGCGACTTCGGTGGTGCCTTTGCAATGGGTGCGGTTGGCGGTTCTATCTGGCACGGAATCAAAGGTGCTCGTAATTCTCCGAGGGTAAGTCTACACAGGTTCTCTTATAACCCCTTACCTCCTGGGGCATTGAAGTACTGCGCTCTAGGGTGAACGGCTAGTCGGTGCTATTTCAACCATCAAAGCTCGTGCGCCCGTCACCGGAGGAAATTTCGGCGTCTGGGGTGGCATGTTCTCCACTTTCGACTGCGCGATCAAGGGGTGGCGACAAAAAGATGATGCGTGGAATGCCATACTATCTGGTTTCATGACTGGAGGTTGCCTGGCTATACGAAGTGAGTTCTCCTTGCCCGTTTCGTACCTCCCCTCTAGATAGCACTGCACACCCAAGTCGCCGTACTACTTACTTCTTTGATGTTTTTCTAATTACGCCTCGCTCTTAGGTGGCCCTAAATCTGCTTTGGGGTCTGCTGTGGCATGCGGCATCTTACTTGGCGTTTTTGAAGGTGTTGGCGTTTTGCTCTCGCGAGTATTTAATGAAGGGGCAAGACCACAACTACCCCCACGTAAGTGTTCTAGCTAGGAAACTCCTCAGCGCACACGCTAACGGCGTGTTAATTCTAGTGCCAGAAAACATAACTCCCCAGCCTACGCATTCATAAGACAGATTGCATTAGACGTATCCTACTTTTTAATCCATTTACCCTTCACTCTGCATCGGAAGACACCCTCTAGAAAGGGGAGTGCTTGTGTACTTTACTACCGTGCAGTTATTGCACCCTCCAAAATCGAGAACACTGCTAGGCATGCAGGAGGGAGTTACACACTCATCCGTTTCCCTCTTGTCGGCGCCCATCTCGGATAGCAGCCCACGCACTCAGCGCCAGCGCAATCATGCATACCACGAGCGTGATCTTCAAACTCGACACATAACACTCCCGACCCATCAAGCACTGCCGCTCCAAAGAGACCGGCTTGACGTCAGGAAACAGGTTTATGACTTCGCGCGGCGTCGTATGCCCGTCAAGATCTCAACCAAGCATGATTGAGAAGACATTCCCACCGATAAGTGGTGCCAGCGTGACGTATCCCCAGTTTTCAGACAGATAAGCTACTCTTGCAGGTGTTGAACAGATGGCGTATATCCGGTATTCGACGTGTTTGCAATGGACCAGGTAAGCGATTCTCATAGATAGATAAGGTATCGGAAATGATTGGGTGTGCGCTTACCTAGACCAAACCAATCGATAACGATCGTCGGAAGGGCTCCAAACAGACCACCGTACGCGACTCCCAGTAGTGCAGTTGCAACCCACAACGTTCTAATGCTCGAAATTTCGATTGCAAGTGCTTGGGACACGACGAAAAGCGAGGATACGATGCACAAGCAGTATGCTCGAGGGAGACGAAACTGGTTACGTATCAAGTCTGAGATGGGGCCTGTGCAGAGCGCGTTAGCTGCGTAGTACATGGATCGAAACGGACGATAAAATAATGACCATCACCGAGTAGCAATCGACCAACGAAATTACCTACGCTCAACGTAGACACCTGTGCAACCTGCCGTTTAGAGGCTTCTACTTCGTCATAGTTCGGGTTTGACTCGGCGAAGAGAGCGAGGGAGGTTGAGCCTACGTCGTTAATGTCTGTTTCCACAAACATCAAGGAAAAGAAATCAACCAGTGAAAGACGTATGCGAACGTACACATGATACCTGTTCCGCTCACTAAGCAGTCAGATCATATCAGACAGGGAACAGCAGATGAGGTTCAAGCTTACAAACGACATGGTGGTGCAGACGAGGTAGGAGTACTCCAAAGCATGCTCCCATGTATATCTGGCGAGTCATCTGGCTTTGAGCGACTCCGGGTATCCCCGCCCCCAATGCGGAGAGCGATTCGTATTCGGGGCGACCGCCCAGGAGAGGAGCGCGACTGTCTCCCTCTGCTACTACACTCACAGCAGCATCGATATCTTGAACGCCAACCGATGACGCTATTCCCCCTCCAGGTGATGCTCACGATCCCCGCGTTCATCATCATCCCTCGGACCCAGAGGAAGGGGTACTGGTCGCACGACGAGCAATGCAACGAGTGCGGTAGTGAGGGCGAGAAGAAGCAACAAGGCCGACGTATCACCAAGGAAGAGAACGTTTGCAACAGTCGAATATAAGAAAGCCGACAGCCCAAGCCCAGAAAAAACGAGACTGACTGTTGTAGCGCGCTGTAAACGACATATTCATACTTCGGGATAATAACGGCCACCCGCGCGAAAAAGTCATCCATTGAACATACAAGCCGCGGATTCGGGGAAACTTTTGGCCGTGCTGTTAAATAACGGCAGAAGCTAGGCCAGCGTTTGCGCCCAAGCCGGTGAGAAGGCCGCACATGACAAGCGAGGCGAAGTGTAGCGAGGGAATGGATGATGTTCCAGAGCTGATGCCCTCGTCATGCATGCGCTTCATTCCTGCGTATCCGACGAGGAAACAGATGAAGGCCATAGCGAGTGGGATCCGAGGGCCTCTGGAGTCCACGATGCGAACCCAAATAGGCCCGGACACATAGACACCGACTAGAACGAGATAAGCGTCATCTCAGAACATACATAGGTGGAACATACAGTTGCCTGCGAGTCCAACAACACCGAGTTGAGTATGTGGAATGTGCAAGCGAGCACCTGATTGCGGTGCATACGCTAGGCATTGCGGTGACTCGATCGAGCCATACTCATACGACCTCTAAGCTGCTCTCGTCTACTCACCCGAAAGACCTGATAGACTAACCACGGCGACTACAAAACAAACATAGTTTGTGCCAGTACTGAGAGCGACGAGGAGACTCGACGCGTTATGTTTGACATGTCAGACGCCATTTGAACCCAGCCCCGAGGAACTCAGCGATTGCGACGAAAGTTACAGATGCCGACCGTGGTGGCTGGTAGAGATAAGGACGTCATCCATTCCGTACCATTTGGAGTGGGTGGTCATTCTATATGTGAATGTATCCACGACAGACCAGTAAACAAGGAAAGTGTGGGATAGATCATTAGATACATAAAATCATCAAAGATCCCTGTCACGCTCATCCATCCTCTCTTTCCTCGCTGCCTTCCGCCGGCGCTCGTCACGGGTAGCAGCCCAGGTACTCAACACCAGTGCAACCATGCACGCCACCAGTGTGACCCTCAGACTCGACACATAACACTCCCGACCCATCAGGCACCGCTGCTGCTCCGACATCTCCCCACCGACGAAACGTGTTACATTATGGGACGTATTCTCCTCCTCACCACGAGGTGTATGTGCGTCGAGATTCCGGCCGAACATGATCGAGAAGATGTTCCCTCCAATGAGTGGTGCGAGAGAGACATATCCCCAGTTTTCAGATAGATGGGCTGCTCACACACGCGCATCGTACATTCCGTGTGTATTCGTAATTGGTCGTGTGAGTGACTTCTATGTAGATGAAGGGGAGTTATACACTCACCTAGACCAAACCAGTCGATAACGATCGCCGGAAGGGCTCCGAAGAGGCCTCCATACGCAACACCTAGCGTGGCAGTTGCAATCCACAGTGTGCTGACGCTCGAAATTCCAATTGCGAGTGCCTGGGAGATGATGAAAAACGAAGATACGATGCACAGACTGTATGCGCGAGGGAGATGAAGGTGATTGCGTAAGAAATCTGAGACGAGGCCTGTATATATTACGTGCATTAGGAGCGCGGAGTCGAGCAAGGAAGAAGTCTGTTACCACACAGTATTCGACCGACGAAGTTGCCTACACTCAACGTCGACACCTGCGCAGCTTGCCATTTGGAAGCTTCTACTTCGTCATAGGTCGGGTTCGACTTGGCAAAGAGGGCCAGGGAGATCGTGCCCACGTTGTTGATGTCTTACATCGAACGTCAAAGAAGAACAAAAAGCCAACGTGTTAATAATTACAAACTTACACGTGATGCCTGTCCCGCTCACTTTGTGACCGGTCAGACACAGAACAAGGCGAGTTTTATCAAACTTACAAAGGGCCATGATAAAAGAGACGAGATAAAAGTCGAGGGTCCTCCAAAGCATTTTCCCGTGGATGTCTGGCAGGTTATCTGACCTCGAACAGCTCCGGCTACGGCTTAACCCCAAAGTAGTAGAATTTGGTTCGTCCCCTTGTCGATCACCTAAAAGAGGCGTACGGCTGCCTTGTTCTGCTACGCCCACAGCATCGATATTTGGATCAGCGATGAATGGCACTACCTCCCCGCTAGGGATGTGTTCATAATCTCCGTTTACGTCATCCCTCAGTCCCGGACGTGTCGGGGGAAGGGGTACAGGGTACACCATAAACAATGCAACGAGTATGGGAGTGGAGGTAGCGAGAGCGAGAAGGAGCAAGAAAGCAGACGTGTCTCCGGGGAAGAACACGTGTGCGATAGTCGAAAACAAGAAGGCTGAGAGTCCAAAGCCAGATTGAACTAGGCCGGTCGTTGTAGCGTGCTGCGGAGATAGGGATATGCCACGACGAAACGAATTCCGACCGGAAGAGTCGGGCATCATGAGCCATGGGAGATACCAACGAGGTACGATGTATGGCGTACCGCTGATGCAGGAAAACTTTTAGCCGTCGTGTTGATGGCTGACGCAATACCAGCATTAGCGCCAAGCCCGGTGAGGAGCCCACACACGACGAGTAAGGTGAAATGTGCGGCAGATATGGATGTCCCAGAATCGGTACCCGCGTCATACATACGCTTCATCCCTGTGTATCCAGCGAGGAAGCACATGAAAGCTCCGATAAGGGGAATGCGAGGACCTCTGGAATCCACGATACGGCCCCAGATAGGTCCGGATGCAAAAACACCCACTGGGGGACGAAAGATCAGCTTGACTGACAGAATCAACCTCGGAGGAGATGCGAGACACGCACCGTTGCCTGCGAGCCCGACGACATTCAGCTGAGTATGCGAAATATGGAGGCGAGCGCCTAGCTGCGGTGCATAGGCTATAAGGGATCGCCTTTGGTTCAGGACATCCAACGACATTGAAGCTACTACTGTCTACCTACCGGAAAAGATCTGTCGAAATGGTGTTAGAAAATAGGCCGACCACGATGACCGCGAAAAAACACACGTAGTTCGTTCCAGAACTAAGTGCAACGAGGATAGATCCCAGCAAGGTTATGATACGCCTGGCGCCAAAAAGGCCTGGGACGTCGTGTCTGGTGACTGTCAGGGAAGCCATCCACGCAAGTCCGTGAAAAGTCAACGATCGCGAGGAATATAGACGAGCGACGTGGTGGCGGAGCTTGCCACAGATCTGATATGTGCAAGTCGTGCACGAGAACGTATCCGAAGACGATCCGAGTTGACGCCGCTGTTTGGACGCTGCGATGCAATGCCAATCGCATAGCACATGTGGTAGTAAAAAATAGTACCACTGCACACACTTCAACTACCGAGAGTCTGAAGGCGAAGGGATAAAATGATCCGTGGTATCGATACTATGTGCCAGGAAAAACACCCCCATGGAGCTATCAGATTACTCGTTGCAGCGGGACCAAGACAATAAGTAAAGTGCTTAGTATCCCTAACACGGCGGGGGTGGAGTATGTACTGTATACTTTATCTTGTGTCGGCAACATATTTACGGAAGGGCGTAGTCTCGCTTCCTTGCAAGTAACACACCTCATGGTAGGCTCGCCGTCCTCGTTTTCTTGACCTGCATCCAACTCGTTGAACTACCTATCCGTCGTCCTCACAGCAGAAAGTCACATCGTAGCGAACCCCACGCCATGGCAGAGAATACAGAACCGGGTTCGCTCACAAGGGTTAGGAGATTCAAGGACTGGGTACACGACTACGGTAAGTTGGGCGCCGCTTTCCTGGTGATCCCCACTCATCACATCCACTCACACCAGTCTCGTTCTCACCATGGATATGCTCTTTCATCGATACGTGAGTACTCCGATTCGTTTCTCTCGTCCCCCGTTTCCGAGTTGCACTTAATACCCGTATATCCGTCACCTATAGCAAGCATTTCCAACGACTAAGATACGTCAAACAACTGGGCGTCTCATACTTCGTCTTCCCTGGAGCTGCCCACAACCGATTTGAACACTGCCTGGGTACGTCTTTCTGTTGAACCTCTCTCTACGTGACCCCTTCTGATCAACACGTATCGAATTTCGATTTGGTTATGATTGCAACTCCGGATACGAACTTAAAACAGGCGTGGGACACCTTGCAAGACTCATGGCGATGCACCTCAAGAACTCCCAGCCCCAGCTCGGCATCACAGATCAACATGTAAGATGCGTCGAACTCGCTGGACTGTGTCATGACCTCGGACATGGACCGTGGTCTCATCTCTGGGATGGCGTCTTCATTCCAAGGGCTCTGTGAGCATGCGCATACATTCATATTCTCGTCGCTCATCCATACCTCCGCTTTGTTCTGGCAGTCCAGACAAACGCTGGAAGCACGAAGATGCCTCGGAAATGATGTTCGACGACTTGGTCGAGACCTACAGGCCAGAAATTACTCCGGATGAAGTCATCGTTGTCAAAGCACTCATCGCAGGGGACCGAACACGTTGTTCGTACGTACCGTGCACTCTGGTAAATTACCTCGGCTACGGTTCCGCTGACGCCACGCTTGTATTACCTAGCCTAGGTACCGAAAAGCCCTTCCTTTTCGAAATCGTAGCGAACGCTCGTAACGGCTTAGATGTCGACAAGTGAGCAGAAAAACTCGTGCTCACGAGCGTGTTGGTTTAGGCTCCCTAGGTTCGATTATATCGCGAGGGATTGTCACGCTGTAGGTGATAGAGGGAATCTGTCCATTTCAAGGCAAGCCCTTTTCCCTACTCCAACGATACGGAGGCCTTCACTTCCATCTTTATTGACAGACTCATTTCCTCTGCACGTGTCATCGATAACAAGATATGCTATGACATCAAAGATGCCAACCAAATATACGAGCTGTACTACACTCGCTTCTCTCTGCACAAGCGTGTATATAACCACAAGACCAGTGAGTTCCAACTTCACGCATTCGTATCCAAGACTCTGTTATGATGAACACATCATCTAGTTAAAGCCATCGAGTATATGGTCATGGATGCCCTCCTCGCCGCAGAGCCTCACCTCAAATTGGCGAATTTGGTCGATAAACCCGATAGATACGTCTTCCTCACTGACAACCTTCTCAACAAAATCCAAGAGTCGACCGAGAAGGTTGGCCTTTCCATAGCTTGCACTAAGTGATAAGTCCAGTTTCATACCACCAAACAGGAACTCGAACCCGCACGCGCTATTATAGAACGCATACATACCCGCGATCTCTACCGACTTGTCGATTACAAAGTTTTCTTATACGCCGACCTTGAAATGGTCAGCCGAGACGTTACCCCTGCCCGTATCGTCGAAGTCGCAAAATCTGGTTCGCTGGAAGGTGTAGACGAAGAGTTGGTGTTACAGCTCACGGAGGAGTATGTAGCGGTGAACGTGTCGGTGCTGCACTATGGAAAGGGCCCACGTAACCCGTTAGATGACGTGACGTTTTACTCGAAGCAACAACCTGACGGTAAGTACGCGTCCCCGTACTCCTTTCAATGATAACCGTCGGCAACTGAGCTCCATGGTACGTGTACAGTTGGTCGCAAGGCAGATCGTAGCGACATCTCTCTTCTCATGCCCTCCGTTTTTGCGGAGGTCTGGCTTCGGGTGTACACCAAAGATTGTCAATTCTTCGGATTGATTCAAGCTGCGTACCGGCAAATTCTCAAAATGCTGCCACCATCTGAAGGCGAAGCCGCATCTGTCGAGCAGCAGCCTGCGGATGAAGTTGCACCCGAGGAACCAGACAACCCCGAAGTAATGGTAAAATTGTGGACACCTTCAACTCCTCTTGACTCACCCTCACCTCCGCCTCCTACGTCTTCGCGGAAACCAAGTGTGGGTTTGCTGGCTGAACATCGCTCTAGCCCTGGTGTGGGCCCATCTACAAACACAGACTCGCCTCCCGCTCCCACTCCTGGCCCAGGCGGCGAACAAGTCCACCGTCCATCCACGCCTCTGGCATCCAACACCATAGGCACTAATCGACGTGGCCGCACCTTCGGTCGAAACCCAAGTTTTTCGGATAACGCGTTCACGACCGTTCCCCCGAATTTCAGGGACGTGTCACCTTCGAGGAAGCCAAGGAGTAAACGTGCGAGAGAGTGTGAAGAAGGCGGTAGCGTGCCCGCGAAGAAGAGCCGGATCGATGGAGTGTGAGACCTCCTGAATCCAATCGAGGGGCGTCGTTTCTCGAATGAATGAATTACCTTGACCGACGACTGAGCTGGTGACTTTCTTGATGCCTTGTTGTTTCTGTTCCGTTCCGTTGCCGTTTTCTCATGCATTCGTACCCGCCTGACTGCCATCATCAACACTAGTACGCATGTGACGGATACCATTGTCGCACATACCATATCGCATAAAACTTGGAATGATCGCACTTCATGCCGGTGACGTATGTTCTTAGCATAATCCTGAATTGGAGGTCCTCGGCTTACAAAGGAGTCCAACCCCACCGTCATCGTAAGGTCCCTATCAGCACTAGCCGAACACTGTATCACTTCTCATTGGGACCATGCCAATAAAACTCGAAGCAAGTTGTCACTGCGGAACTGTCCATTTCGACGTACTGAGCAGTACACCCGTGCCGTACCAGGTATGTCTTCAATTTCATTGACGATAGAAAGTCTTATGATACTTCTCTCGTGCGGTGCACGCTACTGTTTCGAGGGAATGATCTATAGCTCTGTGTCTGTTCTATATGCCGCAAGGTTGGGGGTGTAGGCGGTTCTGTCAATCTAGGCGCCCATGCGAAGACGTTGAACATAACTCGGGGTAAGAGGCATATCGGGTAAGTTCAGGTTTAAGAACGGGGCGCTGCCACCGTCGCATCTCCCTTGCGCACATCCTGGTGCTGGCTTTGTTGAGGGACGGAAAACTCAATCACTTTGCTCAAGGCAGTGTCTACAAAGTCATTCTGGACCGCGACACACCCCATAAATCTGTTGCTTCTTCCGAGCGCACCTTTTCAACGAGGTGTTCGGTCATGCTCTGGCTTTACGGGTAGGTACATACATACAAATGCTTTTTCCACCGCCCTGGGCCCAGCTGCCCTGGTTTCGTTCGTTGGTTCTCTTCCTTGGACAACGCCTCCACGACACTACCATGATAACTCACCTCCTTAGGCCGGACCTGTTACACCCCTTCGCATCTGCGATCGACAAGCCAGAGCTCGAAGCACCTGAAGAAATGGTTCGTTCGACCCCTTCCCATCCACGATAACAATAATAACTTACTAGTATTCATACCGAACCTTTTTCTGACGAATCGACGCGTTCTATGCAGGTCATCGTCAAACTAGACTCGAAGCCTAGATACGTACGGTTACCTGAAGGTCCGAAGTAAACCTACCAGCACTATGGACCCGATTCGATCGAGGCGTGGCATAAGAAGCATGGTAAATATGTAGACTGAAGTTGAGAAGAGGGGTCTTGCGAATGTAATAAGAGATAGGAGTATGATCTGACGTACGTGGAGGTAAAGATCGTCGGCCTTTGTGAATATTGTGACCGAAAGCGGGGGTAGCCGATCAGCTAAACAAAATAGTGGAAGACGAATCTTGACACAAAGCAAAGAACGACGAGATAATGAATCTAGACCATTAGAAAGAAGAATATGATCTAACGGTGTGTGGGGGAAAGCTGCGTATCGTCAGCTTCGACCTGAGACCCAAAGGCGAGGACGAAAGCGACAGCCCGAGTAAGGTAGCGCTCAGCTGAAATGGTCACGTGATCACTCGAAAGGGATGACAGATTCAGAGATCACACCACGCCTTCGGACACGGAAGCTAACTGAGTGTGTGTGAACGGACGAGTAGGAAGAAGGGGAAAAGGGCCACCAGACCAACCTACACAAAGCTTGGCTTACAACGAGGTGGCCTTGCGGCACCCCACACACCGAAGCCAGACAAAGAAATATCGTCAATAGCAAGTAACAGACGATATCAAGATTACATCAAACGCGAGAGGTGATAGTACGAAGATTGGTTCGACGTGCGAAGTTGTCCATCACAGTATGAACCGGGGCCAGGGAACAGGTGTATGAAAGAAGATGAAAACACACCGCCCACTCATGTCCATCGATGGACTTGTGCTGCCACTTGAATTCACGCCCGTCAGAAGCTTTGAATTTTCTCGAAAGTGATCTGACGAAAAAGAGTTCCTCCATCAACATCATCATCTCCACGAGCGCTTCCGCATGCATTCCTACCATCGTGCGTGCGCGCGCACAATGGGATGCCGCTTCTGAATGATCTTGTATGTAGCACTTACCCTCCGAAGAAAGTTGTTTTCCTAAGATAAGTGTGCATGGGTATCGAGATGTTTGACGAAGGTGACTGGGTGAAGCGGATGGTCCCTAGCCCGGGACGTGTTTCGCTAAACTCAAGAACGACGGAGGGATGGCGTTCGAGGTGACGCGTGTCCTTGCGGCGGGTGGAACGGCAGCCCATCACGTAGATGGCCCATGTGCTTTTGTTGCCGGGTGCAGCGTGAGAGTAGGGTGTAATACGGAGGAACATGCGATCGTATATGTCATCGAAATCAGAACTGTGGAGGTCACCAGTGCGGTCCTCGAAAGTGAAAGGCATCAACTGTGAGGTCCTCGACATGAAGGGCAGTAGGATTGGGATTTGAGGCAAAGTGGGCGTACTGATCACACTGACCCGTATGAACGATATTCTTATATATGGTGCGAGTACTGGTGCTTAGATATTTAAGGACCTTTCAGGTCCTCCTTCCCTGGCGAAAGTGCACAGAAGTCCCCGTCAGATTTTGCCATGATGAAAAGAAGCAAGCAAAGACGAGGAGCTCACCAATTCGGGTCGCGGAGTTGCAAGCGGAAGCAGGTGTAAAGTGATGGAACACAGATCCCAAGAAGCCGGTGGTGTCTTGCTGCCTCCCAGCTGCTCATTCTCGCAGTGCATTCGTGTCATGTTTTGCAGGGGGTCCCACCTGAGATACGGACGCGGAGCGACCGAGACTCGAGTGAGAAATTGCGGACCACAGTGTGGTTATTGTCGAGAACGAAGAGTATTTGGACTCACAGCTTCAGTATACCAAACCCGGTCGCGCTTCGCGCTTGATGTCAACGCCACTGTCAAGTCACTACAGCCATTATATTCCGGAGAGTTCTACAAAGGCTCGCTTTGTCAGTGAATGCAAAACCTGCAAAGTCCGACAGAGTGGCTGGACGAAAGGCCGCTGTCAAAATCAGAGCATGATGCCCCTATCCAGCCTTCTGTCACGCCCGAAGAATGCCTCTCAAATAGTAAGCCTCTCAGTCTGATTTATGGATATGAATGCATGTTCCTGAAAAAAATTGTGCAATTTACTGCAGCAGATCGGACTAGATCTTGGCTACAAGTACCCAAATTCACAGTTTGCTGAGGTCCAACAGTGTTTGAGGTTTTGCGGCTGCCACAACCTCTTTTTCTTGAACTCTACTCTGAACAATTGCAGTATTAAAATTTAAAATTTCGTGATATTGCTGGCTGTAGAAGTCATTTTGCACAAGGTGTCTGTTTTGCATCCGGTGGCCAATGATAGTACAGGTATATAATGCAAAAGATTGAACCGTGTCAAGTGAACAGCCGCATAGTGTATCTAAATGATCGCGAGCAACCAGGTGAATAGCGACCAAACACAATGAGGAACCAAACTTACGAGTGTAGCCCATGCACTCCACCCTCCACCTGAGCGCTTGCAGTGCGAAGCTCGAACCGGATTGAGCCATCCCGAACACCTTTCTTGAGATCTTCGACACTTTTCACGCCAATATCCTGAAGACTGTGCTGTAGCCCTGTGTACAAGTACGGCACAAAAACTTTGACGCTGCCCTTGTCCTGCACGTCGCCAGAAACACCCTGCGCGACTTTGACAGTCGAGTTCTCGGAAAAGTAGCGAGTTGTCGCTGCATTCTCGTGCGGAGCGCTCTTGGGATATGGCGCATGGTTCGTAGATCCGGGCCTGCCGCTAGCTTGTGCGCATGGACCGAACATCCCGGCTTCCATAGCCTCCAAGCTTCCCATACCTCTGTACGCCTTGACACGTTTCCCATTGTGGTAGAAGTAGTCGCCAGGCGCTTCTGTCGTGCCTGCGAGTAAGCCACCCATCATAACGGCACTCGCACCCAGTGCGAGTGCCTTGACAACATGTCCTACATTGCCGATACCGCCGTCGGCGATGACCGGAATGCCGAACTTGTTCGCGAATTCCGCAACTGCGTACACGGCGGTAGCCTGTGGACGGCCCACCGCCATGACCTCCTGTGTGATACATATAGATCCACTTCCCATGCCGACACGAAGTCCATCTGCGCCAGCAGCGATGAGGTTGGCAGCTTGTTCGCGTGTGACGACATTTCCAGCAATGACCTCGAGTTCGGGAAACGTCTGCTTAATCCACCGAATCATCTCTAGTTGGTAGATAGAGTGACCTTGAGAAGAGTCGAGAACGACGATATCCAGTCCGGCTTCAACCAGAAGACGAAGCCGATCTCGATCGTTAGGACGAGTACCGACGGCGGCGGCGGCGTAAAGCTGCGTGTGGGTGGGGGACGACACGACTGGATCAGTGGTGGAATCGTTCTCATGTCTCTTCACGGCTCGGACCATGGCCGCTTGGTTTTCGGCAGGTTGATTATGATGGATAACGCCAATACCCCCCAAAAGCGCGAGACTAACTGCCATTTCGGTCTCCGTGACAGTGTCCATGGGGCTACTCATGAACGGTGTTTTCAGAACGACATTGCGAGTGATCCTGGATTCAGTTGTCACGTCCGAAGCAGGGAAATCGATCTTGCCAGGGAGTAACAGGAAATCATTGTACGTAAGACCGCCGTGGACACGGCCATTCATAAGCTCCTCGACGGACAAGCCATCGGAGGACGCGTACGTCTGCAGATGAGCAACGGCGTCGGCTGGGTCAAGAAATTCTAAGGAGGCGGTGGGCATTTTAGCCGGCGGGAACTAAAAAAACTCGCATCTCTTATAGCGCGTTTGGAGCGGAGATTGAAAACTTCTTGACGGTAACGAAGTATACGGAGTGGGACTATTGTTACTATGCAAACGATGGTAGAGCAAATAATGCAGGGGTCTTTCCTGGACTTGCACGCACGTCCTTCTAGCAGCTTCTCGGCCATTGTAGAAGTCATCCATAGAGGGCTTGGTACACGTTCTCTGGAAACCCTCCAGAAAGGTCATCGCTTGCCATCTTGTAGCAGTAGTTTGTTTGGCGACGGCTTTGGAAACAAACAACCGTCTGCTAACGTAATCCAAGTCTCACCCCAAGTGTTCACCGTCCTTAAAGACCTAATCAAACGCTCAAACGTTCACCGTCAAAATGAAGGCCACGACGACACCGTCGACCGTCGCACATAACTCTATGCCTCCACCTTCAGCTGTTTCAACCACTCGGACATCTCGTGTTGCGCCCCATTCCCATATCAAGGGTCTTGGACTAACGCCAGAAGGACTCGCGTTGTCCGACGGTGCTGGTTTTATTGGACAGACGAACGCACGGGAGGTAAGCAGGATACATCGATCCGGAATGCACTATTCCTGATAGGACGAGTTTTCCCTAGGCGTGTGGCGTCGTCGTCGAACTCATAAAGTCTCGCAAATTTTCTGGACGTGCCTTACTCCTCGCTGGTGCGCCTGGTACGGGAAAAACTGCTCTCGCTCTTGCCGTATCCCACGAACTTGGAGTCAAGGTACCGTTTTGTCCAATGGTCGGGTCCGAGGTGTACAGCACCGAGGTGAAGAAGACAGAGGTCCTTGCGGAGGCTTTCAGGCGAGCAATAGGTAAGCAAATATGCGCGTCACACCGCATCCATCCATCCATTTTCATGTTCATTGAAGTTTCACACTCGTATCCATCTTCACAGGTTTAAGGATAAAAGAGACAAAAGAGGTTTATGAGGGCGAGGTCACAGAATTGACACCGGCCGAAGCTGAAAACCCTCTCAGTGGATACGGAAAAACCGTATCACACGTCATAGTCGGTTTGAAAACGGTCAAGGGAACGAAGCAACTTCGGCTTGATCCTACTATCTATGAAGCGATGCTCAAAGAGAAGATCGTTGTGGGCGACGTTATCTACATAGAAGCCAATACAGGTGCTGTCAAGGTGCGTTCTTCCGGATTAGATCCGAATCTGTGTTTGAGACCATGCAGCGTGTTGGTCGATCAGATGCATATGCGTCATCCTATGACCTTGAATCGGAGACCTACGTTCCACTACCAAAAGGTGATGTGCATAAGCGGAAGGAATTGGTTCAAGACGTCACCCTAGGTGACCTCGATGCGGCTAACGCACGACCGCAGGGTGGTCAGGATATCATGAGCGTTATGGGTAGCCTCATGAAAAGCGGTCGGACGGAGGTCACGGAAAAATTACGGAAAGAAGTGAACAAAGTTGTGAAGGGGTACGTTGATCAAGGTGTTGCAGAGGTGATACCAGGTGTCGTGTTCATTGACGAGGTCCGCAGTACAATTTGTTGAACTTTCGTTGTGAGAACCTTGACGGTCGTGATGGACAGGTGCACATGTTGGATATCGAATGCTTTACTTATCTAAATGCGCTACTCGAGTCACCCATGGCCCCGACAGTCATACTCGCTACCAACAGGGGTAACGCTATTGTCCGCGGAACGACCGACGTCGTCTCGCCGCATGGTATACCTGTAGATTTACTTGATCGGTCAGTTCTTTACAACTTTTCAACAAGAATTGGTCTCAGCCGCATCACAGGTGCTTGATTGTCAAGACTGATACCTACAATCGGGAGCAGATTGCCAAAGTCGTTCAACTGCGCGCCAACGTTGAGGGGCTCAAACTCGGCCCGGGCGTGCTGGAGCGACTAGCGGAAGAAGGGGAGAGAGGGTCGATGCGGTGAGTCATGAGAAATTCCCTCACTCAAAAGATATCGAGTGCTATCTGCTATTCGCCAGATATGCTCTCCAGCTACTCACGCCCGCATCCATTCTTGCTGGCCTTTCTGGAAGAAACCAAATCGAGGTGGAAGACATTGGGGAGATGAACGAGCTGTTCCTCGATGCAAAATCGTCAGCTAGGAACATAGGTCCAGAAGGCGGATTTGATGGTGGGAAGATGTAGTATGCTATGGTACGCATCTGTCTGCTTTTGTTTCGTTCGTGAACAAATTTTTTCATCCAAGATACTTGTAGATTTATTGCGTTCAGATTTCTAAGACGATATATTGACCCCCTGACCCGCCACATGACCGAGCTATCCGCGAACGTCAGCATGCAGTCTGCCGCTACCGATCCCGCCGCACGGCCAAAACAAAGCACCTTTCATGCATTGCTCACTATTACAGAGCTACTGTTCTGGTCTTTATTTCCGCGGGTGACCGCTGACATATACATGGTTACGCAACTTTCCCTGTGATCGGCATCACGAATGCTGCAAGTGGTGAGTTTATATGATCTTTTCCCCACCTTGGCCAGCTCCACTCCTGCCTTGGTTACGCTGCACGTTCACCGGAACGATAAGCGCATTCTCTATGATAGGCCCATCATGGTTGGACGGACCGATGTTCATGGCATTATGGGTGGTCATGGCCTCGTTGGAATCGTATCTGGGTGAGTTGACCGGGTTTGGCGTCACCTTCGCACGCCTGCCAGTCAGATACTTCTACAAACGGGTTACATACCTTCTATCTTTCACATTATCCTTCCATTTTGTCGTTAGCGCATGACCTCGGGTCTCCTAGATGGAGCCGTCGGCTCCACAATGATCCATACTTATCATGTCTGGTGACGTGAGGGACAGTCGAACACTCACTTGTCAGGTACCGGTCTGAGTACAACGTTTGGACCCGGCCCTCTTAGTTTCAGTCACGGCCAAGGTCCGACTTAACGCCCTGCGATGACCCTGGTTGCGAGCGTAACGCCTAAACCATACCACACCATGACCATTGGACTGGCATGATCAGGGATTGTCGTGATCGATTATTCACTATTTGCTGTGGCCTGACGGCCCGCATCCATGATGAGACACTTCACTCGGTTATTACCGCTGCTGTCTCGTCGAGCTTCAGGGATAGTTGCGTCGCCACAAAACTATTTCGGAGATAGTGACCTTTTTCTTTCCCGCAGATTCGAACGCGCAGCACACGTTCCATCACATGCAAATATGTGCGGCACCACCTTCTCACGGTTCTGAATCAGAGCATGGAGTTTCGACTTATATCCTGTGTTGTACTGACAAAGCGAGCCTTTGTAGAACTCTCCGGAATATAATGGCTGTAGTGACTTGACAGTGGCGTTGACATCAAGCGCGAAGCGCGACCGGGTTTGGTATACTGAAGCTGTGAGTCCAGATACTCTTCGTGCTCGACAATAACCACACTGGTCCGCAGTTTCTCACTCGAGTCTCGGTCGCTCCACGTCCGTATCTCAGGTGGGACCCCCTGCAAAACATGATACGAATGCACTGCGAGAATGAGCAGCTGGAAGGCAGTAAGACACCACCGGCTTCTTGGGATCTCTGTGTTCCATCACTTTACACCTGCTTCCGTTTGCAACTCCGCGACCCGAATTGGTGAGCTCCTCGTCTTTGCTTGCTTCTTTTCATCATGGCAAAATCTGACGGGGACTTCTGTGCACTTTCGCCAGGGAAGGAGGACCTTTCAGGTCTTTAAATGTCTAAGCACCAGTACTCGCGCCATATATAAGAATATCGTTCATACGGGTCAGTGTGATCAGTACGCCCACTTTGCCTCAAATCCCAATCCTACTGCCCTTCATGTCAAGGACCTCACAGTTGATGCCTTTCACTTTCGAGGACCGCACTGGTGACCTCCACAGTTCTGATTTCGACGACATATACGATCGCATGTTCCTCCGTATTACACCCTACTCTCACGCCGCACACGGCAACAAAAACACATGGGCCATCTACGTGATGGGCTGCCGTTCCACCCGCCGCAAGGACACGCGTCACCTCGAACGCCATCCCTCCGTCGTTCTTGAGTTTAGCGAAACACGTCCCGGGCTAGGGACCATCCGCTTCACCCAGTCACCTTCGTCAAACATCTCGATACCCATGCACACTTATCTTAGGAAAACAACTTTCTTCGGAGGGTAAGTGCTACATACAAGATCATTCAGAAGCGGCATCCCATTGTGCGCGCGCACGCACGATGGTAGGAATGCATGCGGAAGCGCTCGTGGAGATGATGATGTTGATGGAGGAACTCTTTCGTCAGATCACTTTCGAGGAAATTCAAAGCTTCTGACGGGCGTGAATTCAAGTGGCAGCACAAGTCCATCGATGGACATGAGTGGGCGGTGTGTTTTCATCTTCTTTCATACACCTGTTCCCCGGCCCTGGTTCGACTTACTGAAACTGACATGTAACGCCTGGATCTCCAGTGCTTCTCGGGAGAAGGGTACATGGTGGCGCACTACGACCTACGGCCCTCATGCATGGCCGTATATGGCGTCTCAGGGAACACTCTCACTATCCACGAGGCCTATTCAAACCTCTGTGTTGGTGAGCCGCCACAGCCCCTGAGGTGATCTCGGGTCCCATCTGACGGGCTGTCAAGATATACTAGCCAGTTTGACGATCATGCGATATATCGCCGAGCACGGGCTGTAGCCTTGTCTTCTTCGCTTCCACTCGGAGGTGGGGATTTGTTTCGTACGCATACTCGTCTCGAGCTGAAAAAGACTAACTTTAGAGGCCTGAAAACACGGATGAATCACCGATGCGGTATGCCTGACATGCCAGGTGATGGTAAGATAGGTCGTAGTCAAAAGCCTATGTGTACCCTCCAAAGTGCCCTTGCCCGGAGCGCAGAGTCTCGAACCTATGTATTCGATCAAACCAAGAAACACCCGATTCCCATTTATGCGAGAAAGATGATTAGTGCGTAGCCTTCATGGTACTCCACATCCATCCCCAGGTGTTTCCGAGTATCACTGGACAGAATCTGTTCATCGCATATTAAATGAAACGTTCCTGCATGATCATATCAGTCACGTTCTCCACTCCAATGCCAAAAATGTGGCAGATAAGTTTTAGCTTACCAAGTGGGTCCATCGCAATCGAAAGGCGTCAACTAGGGAGAATAAGCTCGAGTACAGACTCTGCACGTGTATCTCTATTTCTGTCCTAGCCACCACCCGAAGAACTATCCTCGGCCGACAGCTCCAACCCTTGCCTCGCCTCTATACCCCAGCCGAGAAACGTGGGTTGAAAAAGCGACCCTGATCGAGGAATTGATCGACAAAGTCTGCGAAGGACTCGCATATTTCATCAGGGGGGACTACTCCCTCGCGCGTTTCATCGCCTGTACGATATTTTCCCGTCTTGACTGCACGATGAAGGTCGATCGAGTATGTGGACCAGATAAACGGGGTATATATCAATATTCAGCTTGCACGAGCACACGTGGACAGAATGGAAGGGGGTGAAGGGGGAAATGAATGGAGATATGAAGGACTCACCCAAAACCCGCCACAACCCAAGCTCAATAGCACCCTCGCCCAAGTCTGCAGAAACATCGTCCCCAACCACAGCGATCCTCCCGCTTCTTCCATCTTTACTTCCACCGTCGGACATGACAGCGCCCTCGACCATCTCTGTGGGCGCAAGCGAGAGCGTGTTGTCGCCAAAACTTTTGACGACGGTCTCAAAAAACAACTTCGTCGGTTTACCTACGATCTGTGCGCGCGTGCCCGAGGCTTCTTCAAGGGCGGCCACGAATGGGCCTGGGCCCAGGGACAGTGCGCGATCGGAGGCTTGAATGTATCGCGCTTTGTGTAGTGCGATGAGTGGCGGTCTCGGGGTGGTCACGGACGTAGAGGACGGCGACGATGGGTCGGCACGGCGTCTTTCATTTTCATGTTCCCGGACGAGGATGCGAAATGCAGTGTTGAGATGCTCGTAGTCGAACACCGACGGTGCCAGCCCAACGACGACAGCGTCGTACGGTTCTACAGTGTCATCTTGTGAATGATCGTTGGTGGCTCCGGAATCGATACCCAGACATTCTGCGCGAGCGGACGGAGAGAGTAGCGTGTAAGGCCTGTGACGATGCGCTTATCAATATCGTGATCGACCATTCTTTGCAGAGAGGTATGCTGGCCTCTGCACACCGGCGTCCCTCAGGACTCCCTTGAGAGCGCCGACACTCGTCCACACCTCACCGGGGAAAACGTGCATGAATGCCTCCGCCAAGCGCCGGCATATTTCCTGCGTCGACTCCTTGCTGGTATTGCTGCAGAATCGAAAAGGGACACGCGCGGCCCGTAGACGGGCGAGTGCACGGGCAGCACCGGGTGTCGGCGAGGACCCGGTCAGTAACGTGCCGGAGATGTCGACGAGGAGCGCAGAGAGCGCCGGAGAGCCGTTGAGTGAAGCGGACATCGACGCACTCGCAGTAGTTACAGGCTGACTGACAGTCTAGTTGCTTAGTCATGGCTCCTCGTAGCGTAATAACACAGAACATTGTAACTAACATAGATAGAATATTAGGGTATGTATATCCAAGTATCCAAGCAACATGGCAGAAAAATACGTATGAAAATATAAAGTTAGCAACGGGAAAGTGGAAGGGGAAGCGAACATCCTATCGCTGCGAAGTCGGTGAAACCTGGGGTGCGTGTGCTGCTGACATCCCCATCGCCGCTTCAGTCGCATCCGCCTCGTCAAGTACGTTCTTCAGCTTCCCACTCTTGATGGCATTCATCCTATCCCTGACGACTTTTGCCATCTTGTAAGTGTGGTATAAGCCCTGTGTGTGGTCTGGTTTCCATCCGTCTGGCAGACGCTCATACTTCACCCATGTTTTCAACACCTCGAGATCCAATCCTTCTTTGTCGGCGTTTGGACCCCCCAACACCCCAATTGCGATCGCCATTTCTCCACGTGCGATTTCGGCGTGCGTGAAATCTAGTGGGCCATGTACCTCCCTTTTAGCACGGATGTTCGCAACGTCCTCCAGTGTGATTCGGCCAGGTTTGTAATATCCCCCCTGGTGCATGACCGCCTTCAACAGACTGCAATCCGGACACCGCGGTGCATACTCTTGCCCCTTGCGCGCGTCCCGATGGAACAACGACGCATCGTGTTCGATCAGATTATGTCGAGCCAGATCTGCGAGTGAAATTTTACGGAATTGGCCGAGGATGAACACGGCGCCGATGGAGAGCAGTAGGGCGAGGGTCGTGGAGAGGCCGTAGCCTTCCACAAGAGCGCGTATGAGGCCGAAGACACTGATATTTTTGCCATCGCGGGGTCTATCGACGACGTCGGTACATCCGTCGACCTGAGGAAATAGGTGTACTCACAGGTACCCGTGATTGGCGAGAGCGTTCAAGGCCGGACAAGGGGATCTTGAATCCCCTTTATGATGAGGACAGTAAGCATGGGTGTCCCCTACGACTGGACAAAATCCACCCTTGTGTTCGTGCTGCGCTGCGATGGTACTCGTCGAAGTCTGGCAGTGATGAGACATCGCGTCGAGGACGGGGGTAGCGAGTGAGATGTACCGGGGATGTGGGTTGCTGGCTCTGTGATTCAGAGCTTTATATACTGTCTGGCCTGCAGTGTCTCCCAGTACCTGAAATAGAATCATGGCGGTAGGCAAAACCGAATATGTAGCAAGCAAATTCCACCTTCGCGCCTGACGACAACAATGTCATTTGTCTGATCAAAAAGTAATAACGTACAGGTAGAAACACAGCAATTGTGATCCTCTGTCGCCGTCCTCCAAACGCTATCTCTCTGTACTCGCACAGCTCCGTCGCGATGCTGCCAACTAGCCGTATCTGTAAATGAAACAGATATGATGACTTGACCAGAGAATCCCTGTGTCTCTGCAATGCAGCCCTCCATTCCAATCAGGTCGAACACAAATCCAAAAACAAGGGACCCAAAGGCACCAGTCCGTCAAGGGACAACGTGAGCGCCGATGTCATTCCCAGAGTCGCCGGTCCTCATCTCACTCCGGTCGTCCGTCATACGTGAATTGGACGTCCTCGTCCAATTTGGGAGTTCTACTTGACCAGGAGGTAGCCACAGCATTTCCTGTCAGCGCTCCACGAGAGCGTCACAGCATGGACTTCAAGTCATTACATTTCTCCATCAGTTCGATGCAAAGGGCGGTATGGAACACGGATCGGTCCCTGACCACCCGGCTGAGCGGGCGCACATGCATGGAGCGGCAATACTGGCGATATGTAGAGATGCCATGGGCATCGTGACACCATGAGAGGAAATCAAAGTCAAGTCATCGGACAGGCCCTCCTCGGGTCGCTGTTTGATGCCGAAGGACTCCCATCCCTGCCTGGAATGATAATTCCTACCACGGTGCCTGCACGGCTTTCACGCATGCGCTGGCACAATTCCTACCGGGAAGCGGGAGTTGAAGTGGGTTCGATATCACTCGCGCGAGGTCCTTCGGCAAATTTTAAGGAGCGCGACTCGGGCAAGTTTGCGATCCGTCCCACGTGCACATGGACACATCATGATGCTGAGCAGACGCGGGTCTGCACTATACAAGTAACCGTGGCTTGCGACTAGTCAAATGGTCCGATCCAAGTCATGCAGTCCTGCTGTATTTCATGCCATGCAGTCGGGCGCGTGCATACATGATCGGCCACTCCAGGTGCACCAGCAACTACACGCTGATCTTCATCGCTCGCGACGTCGCCGAGTTTTCATCACAAAGCCACTGCAAGCTCTCAACAACGTGCGCTCGCTTTTGAATCGTTCGAGCCAGAATCTGAAGGCATCATGTAGGGTCCCGTGAGAGGGAAAAAAGAAAAAGAAAAAAACAGGCCAATGTATACGGCCGAAATGCCAAAGTTCATGTGTGGCTTGGATTGCTGACGGGGTTCACACACATAGACGTGGCAGGGTCAGGTCGATCCTGTACCATTCGTTACAGCAAAGGCACACAGGTCCGAGTGGCTGCTGTGGGCTCCAAGCATCCTGACAAAAAAAAGGTTGTCCCTTGCTTCCATGTCCGTGGTCGAAGTGCAGAGACATATCGACTCTGCCCGACGCAGGAACCACACGAATAGTTCTGGATCAGCAGGAGTTCCTGTGGCTTTTACCTTATACTTACAGTACCTGGAGCACTATAGATCACAAATCAGTGAGGTGCTATCTCGGCTTGTCATCATAAGCTGGCTCGATGAATCACACATCTGCTCAGCCGCTCAGCGTGCCAGTGCACATTCTCGTCCGTGGTCACACGGTGGCCCAGCGCCCGTTTCAATGATGCAAGTTGCAACGAGCCGTAGCTACCTGGTGTGGTCAAAAAGACAACATTCAGAATTTGGTAGTTACCCGCTGCAGCGCCGGGGGTACTGATCGGGTTCCCTTGTCTGGGCCAAGATACCAAGTCGGTGGCGTAAGGATTGACTACGCCCCATAAATGGATCGAGGCTGGGCTGGACAGGTAGTGATATGGACCTTGTTGGATGAATTTTGCAATGGAGTGCTTGCGGTCGCGTTTATTCCTCTCATCTTCTGATGGGATGGCGTGCAGTGCAAAATATTGTAACAAGTGTCTGGAGACCTGGAGTGCAAAGTAACCCTAACCTCAGGATGTCCTAATTTGGCAGCGTGCGTTATCGTAGTATGACTCGCTCGCCCACGACTAGTCGAATGACGCTACTCTCCTGTTCTATCCGACTACGACAACAGCAGCGAACTCGATTCTGGGTAGACTTGTATTTATTTACAAGGTCTCTCTCTCAGGGCTTTTCTCTCTTATTTCTGTGCGACCGAACTTGTCATCACCAACTCTCTGGTCTGGTCTTTGATGCCATCAAGGAGGAACCGCAATGTACGACCCCAGTCTGTTCCAGAGCACGACCGTATCGCCTATACACCCACTGCGCCTCTCATACAACTTGATGACTCTCCCTTGTCCTCGAATCTTCAGCTAGAACGTAACCTCCACCCTGATCAACTCTTCGCTCGCGGCGAGGCAGTAGCAGCGCCAGACGATGACGGGCTCCTCGTCAAACATGAGGGTGGTTCAATTTCACCTATACCGATCTTGGCTGCCCTCCCATCATCCTCTCATCCGGAAGCCTCTGCTCAGGGTCATATGAGGTCTCCTGTCCTTGCTCGGTAAGTTCATCTCACCGTCCTGTGCACAACGCTGGTACAACGTGCTCGTGAAATGGTTCTTTGTTTGGTTCTATTCATCCTTGCAACTCGTGCACTGCAGCGCCGCACGTGCATGATTTCATCAATCCAAAGCCTCTAGTCGCTCCTCTTACCTAGCAGTCCATCTAAACTAACACCTCATCCCAGCGAACCTACGATGCTAGAAGCATTCTCTCGCGCAATCCGCGATTATGTTCCTTCCTCCATTTCTATCCCTACTGCCGCTCCTTCGCCCCCTCGCGTCTCGAAACCCGTTTCATTCGGTAGTTTTGACGTCCATTCAAGGTTCTCCCCCGCTGCGTCTGAGGAACGGCACACTCAAGTTCCCCATCATAGACGACGTCTAAGCGGCGCTTCGGGGACACACCATCCTTCTGGGTCGACAAGGGTCTATAGTGGCCACCCCCTCGAACCCGATCCACTACTCGGATCCGAGGAGGATGGGGATACCGGAGCATCTTCCAAACCGACTTCACCTTCCACGGCGTATCCTACCGTCGGCGAAGGCGACCCCGTGGTATGGTCTCGTTGGGATACGTTGATGCAGCAAGACGCCCCTCGGCAAGGCCGTCCCAATCTACCATTTTTCGTCACTCACCCCCGTCCAGATGCATCCTCTTCCTCGGTTATCCTTGCGGATGTCAGATTTGGGATTGCACAGATTTGGGATCCGTCTCGGAAATACTGAATTTGACAGCTTCATCCTGGGGACGCATTTCATTCGCTGGCGTACTCGCCTCTCCTCCGTTGACTGACGACGATCATCTCAGGGGTCTGCGTCCTCTCATTGGCGTCATGTACGTTCGTCCTTTTCCTTATGAGGCGTTTCCTCCTGTCGTGCATTTCGTTATCTGACAGAGTGGTGGCGGATAGATGCCACCTTAATGCAGAATCCTTTATGGTTATTTATTCGTTACGATCCCACCAAATTGTGAAACGTCTTCCATTTCGCAACGTGGTCTCCTTTGATTCTGGAACTTATTTCACCATCATCGTAAGCCGCACATCGTTTTCCTCTCTTCCTTCGCTGACACCCGACGTGCGACGTCCTCGCTTCAGAGCACAACAAATCCAATCAATTTACACGTTCTATCTTCAGTGTCATACACCATTTTACATACTATTCCTTCTTCTAACCTGGCCTATAATTCCTTGAAGTCGACGTCAGCCGCAGCACAGAACCAACAGAATACCAACAACCAAGTACGAAATGTATCATTATCAAACATAGACACCCCTAGCCATCATCGAGATGTGGACGTACCCATTCGGGCGGAGACAAGAGAGGAAGAAGCAGAAGCAAGTGATTTTGTTCCCGTCTATGCCCTCTCCCATCGTCTCCTCGCGTTCGCGTCTCAACCTCCTCGATTAGACGCATGTCACGAACACCGTCACGGAACACCGTCTCATCCACATACACAAGACCCACGCACTCATGATCGCTCCTCCTCATTCCCATCTTCCTCATCGACATTACCTTTCGGAATAGCGCAGATCTCTCAGGCAGATTTGGGGAATACAGCCGTTAAAGTAGGAGGCACGGTGTTGAGCGGGATGAAGTCCCTCGGTGGCATGGCATTGAGTGCTGCAACTGGGTATGCGAGATCCCGAGTTGGATCTCGCGGTGTCACTGGCGAGACCAGACCGCATCAACCTCTTCTCCCTTCGTCTGTTGCAGGCGGGGTTAGTAGCATGTTCTTTTCGCGCAGTGCCCCCGCAGAAGGACACCAACGTTCGGGCCAGGCCCCTGCAGGCTGTCAAGGTGGAGACGAAGGGTTCTCTCAAGATTATCCCGCTTCTCATGACCGAAGCACCAACAAATGGTGGACCTCCAAACGTGATCAGCCCTCCTACATTAGAGTCCTTGACCTTTCTCCACTCCTCAATTGTACCCAATCCGAACTTCCAGACCCTGTCGCCGAGTTCGTCGTTGCGAAACGGCACGGAATAAGGCATTTGACATTTACCAGAGACGGGAATTCTGTGGCTGCGACTCTGACGGATGGGCAAGTCGTGAGGATGTTTCAGTTGAGGCCGTTGCCGAAAACAGGGGGCTGTGGCAGCCATGGTGCGGGTGTGGATGTGAAGGGAACGAGAACGCAAGGAGGAACTGGAAGAGGAGAGTGTCCCACTGATCCGTCCTCCCTGACAACAGGAGATAGCGCCCCTTGGCACATATATAACCTCCGTCGCGGTCACACACCGGGTGTCATCGAAGGGATCGACATATCTCCGGACGGAAGATGGGTCGCGATCGGGAGCGGGAACCGCACTGTTCACATCTTTTCGATTAATCCATATGGAGGGAAGCCTGATCGCAGAAGTCATGTCGATGCCAGGATCTGGAATGTGGATAGACCCGTAAGTCGTTAACATTCCTGTCGCAGTCGTTGTAAGTATCCGATGTATTGCGAGCTGAATGTGTGTTCGTTTCTTTTTGGGCACAGCAGCCGCTGTCGACAGAGTTGCTCTCAGTTGCACGTTTGCGATTTCCAAGATCAGATCCTGCATTCGGATCCGTTCCCCAAGGCCCCCTTTCCTTCATATTCCTTCCTGGGGACATCCATATGCCCGGAAGCTTACTTCCTCTCCCACCTCCCCCTGTGGTAGCGTCTTCGCCGAGCACCTCCTCTGCACGTTCCGATTTGGGACGTTTTCCTTCATCTCGGTCCCGCAATTATAAGGATATCCTAGTGTTCGACCCACCTTCAGGAATCCTGTCGTTGAGACGTATCACCATGGAAGAACGACCGAAAGAGTCGAGCATCTCAAGTCCGATCACGAGTTTTGCCACGAGCATCTCGTTTCCTGGGACAGGCTATGCTAATCGGTTGGGTAATTCCCCTCCAACCCAGTCCTCCAAAGAGGGAAGAAAGACGTCGGGGCTGACACAGCAGCTTCTCGATGTGTCCGTGGAACTCGTAGGTAAGGAACGTGTGGTTGCGACTTGGCAATTGAGGAGACGTCAGGACTGGGGCGAGGTGAAGCAAGTGATGAGTGAGATGAGTGAACAGAAGAGTGTTGAAGTTTCCGAGTAAGACCGTATTCCTTTTCTAAAAAGCGGGAGAATAGCTGACGTTTCAATGGTTTTTTTCTGTAGCTCACTCGCTCATGCGGAGCTGTCGACATTTTCTCGGCATCCAGAGATCGTTCCTCGTTCGGTGTATCTCTCGCACCAGTTCTTGTTCTATACGCTTGGAGAGGATTATCATGCACTCATTCGACGACTCCGTTTTGGTATTAAGGGAGACAAAGTGGTTGTTCGTCGTGAGGTGGAACCGAGTTATGTTGCGAGTGGCACAGCTTTGAACATGGGTAAAGGTACTGTCAGAGGTGCCAATGAACTGTTCGTCACGGGTACGCATGGCGGGTTAGATCATCGTGCTGCGTCTTCGTTCGACGAACCTCTCGCCAATGCGATCGCGTCTGGACTCGATGGACCATCTGGTGTACCGAGCATCCCGATGTTCCCGAACGGTACAGGTGGTCGCCCGCGGCCCTTCGGTGCGGCAGCGTTACCGATTAAGTCGCTGAAGGAGGGAGTGGGCGAAGGCTTAGACCGTTTACGTCGGGAGATGCATCGGGTCCGATCCCCGAAAGAACATGATGGGAGAAGGCATCTCGGAGTGGATCCCGAAGGTGCGTCTGAAGGATCAGGTATATCGGGTGTTACGGGGGTATCGCTTCCTACTCCGTCAACGCATACGGATTTGCTCGATGTGGAAGGGAAGGATGTGGGTAGGGCCGTGGATGGCGATTTGGATGAGGGCGAGTTCGGGGGTGAAGGTGGCGGGAGGGGCTGGGATTGGGCCGAAGAAGACAAACGCGCTGTCGACGAGGCAGAACAGTTCGACGATGTCCTTGGATTCATGGACGAAGACCAGACGCCAGCCCTCAGGACAGCCGAGTGGTAGTCGCTGCTTCATCACGGAGCGTGTACATTTTGGATGAGATCGAGAGAGGAAAGGGTGCGTGCAGGCAGAACTCGTTTGTATGACTGCATGTGCATGAATAATGTGCCTCGATGCAATGCGATGAATGATATGAGCTCTGGTCCGTGGGTTTGTCTTGGGGTTTGCTCGCCTGGGATTTCGACGACCTGGATCCACCCGGTGACCATCGCAGGCAGGAATCTAAGGATTTTGACAAGGCCCATCGCATGTCACCCTAGCGCCGAATGTAGCAGTGTACCATTATGATATGTACATATTTACATACTGGAATCCATCGCATGCGAAGTACACTTCGTAAGATATGGCTCAGCGGCCACGTGCATCTTTCTATTCTGACATCCGGTTGGCCCTACACATCGATGATCATCGACCCTGTCCAGATACCCAGAACTGGTGTGAGATTTTCCCATTTCGTAGTGCTATGAGGCTTAGGAGCAGTCGTGCGCTGCTATTCTGAGTGCAGACTGCGCAGTCAGTCTACGTGTGTCAATATTGACATGACCCTCGAGTCCCAAGCGAGGCACTGGTTCTCCACAGCATCTGTTCATGCCATGAGAAATCCATATCATGCCAGGAATCGCCAACCAAACACGGGGAGAGGAGTAGACCTTGGCAGTTGCTCCACCACATGCCAAGGTACCGTTTGATCGGTAGAACACGTAGTGCACCAGCCTCAGGGATTCGACCCACCGTTTAGGCCTTTGCAGCATACTCACTCCTGTCGCGGCGGCTCTTGCTGCATCTGATCAGGCTGGATTCAACTTCTCGGGAATACGAAGAACGCTTTTTAGTACTCTGCGGGCCGCCGGGCAGCAGACCACGCTTTGATCCCTTTCATAGCACATGAGGCGTTTGAACCTTGGGAGACCATCATCATGCCTTCAGCAAAGCGGTAATTCCCCCGCACATAGTGTTGTTAGTTTTGGTGGCGGGGAGCGGGCTACCAGCACTGTTTGTCCTTCTGACTTGAACACGACAACTCCGCGGCATGGTCGAAAACTTGGATGTCTGACGTCTCCTGACAGACTGAGCCATTCCTAGTGGCATATTGAGAGAGCACCGGTGCTACTTATCAGTCGACGGCTAACACGTGGCTGTCGCTGACCGCCATCACCTGGTATGTTGTACGTGGTTTCAACATTGCATCAGGGACGACGGCATGCGTGCGTCACAAGAGCTGTGCAGGATTGTCGCCTGCTGACAGCATTGCGGATCGCGTATGTACACTAATGTATGACAAGTATGCCTGTGAGCGGACACTCGATCAAACGGATATACATATAGGTATGTGTGCATGGTACGTGTATAACTACAAG
Organism: Pisolithus microcarpus; assembly: GCA_024613185.1. Taxonomy (NCBI): domain Eukaryota; kingdom Fungi; phylum Basidiomycota; class Agaricomycetes; order Boletales; family Pisolithaceae; genus Pisolithus; species Pisolithus microcarpus. Next base: position 58,379 of record JANFAI010000002.1, on the reverse strand, counting down.
TGCTTAGAATAAGTAATTTAAGTATGTATAGGGTACATGGATGTAGCAGCCTGTGAACGCGGAACAAGATAACAAGCAGCAAACACAGTACGAGATTTCGTTGCAATTGTGAAAGATGTCCCTAACCAGAAGGGGAAGAGATGATGAAGCATTTGCCATGTCATTTGGGACGTCAATGCGTCATCGACGGTGTAATGACTGCGCTGGTGTCGGCTAGGACGATCGTCGATCATCCGCCACGCACCCGCGTGTCTGTTGGGATGGCCCAACGGCCAACATTCTGCGTGAAGGCAGGCCTCAAGACGGTCGATACCCGCGTGTCTGTACATGACAGCGCATACGCAGGCAGTGATGGCTTGTAAATGAATTCCGACTGCGAGCCAGGACTTTCATGGGGGGCATGTGTCGAAGAATGAGGGGGGGTTTTGGCGTGCGCGGCGGAAGGGTGGGGCGAAGGACCATGTGCGGCCCTCGTGGATACAGGAGCGGCCTCCGAGGAGATCGGTCGTTTCCAGTTTGGAGTCCCAGACACAGAAAAGCGAGCCTCACCAGCGATACTATGGCGCCTGCGACCGAGCCCGCCCATAACAACATCTCCATCAGCATCCGTGCCAGGCGGTGAACCCTCGTCTTCCGAGTAGCCTTCCTCGTCGTCTTCCTCCGAGTCACTCAAGCTCGAGTTGGTTGCCGGAGGAGACATCAAAGGAGGGTGTGAACCGAGTCCACCCTGTAGCATGCGAGGCTGACCTGTCTGGTATGCCGTAGTGTGGGGATAAGCGTCAAATGGTATATCACCGCCGTCGCTCAAGACTCCTGTCCCGCTCCTCGAGTGATTTCGCCAATGACGGCGCATGTTCGAATTAACGTTGAATTCTCTCCCACAGCCTGGAAAGGGACACCGGTATGCTGTAGGAGTACCATCAGCCCTGATTAGCGCGCTGTTCGGGGATGACCATGAAAACCAAAAGTGGAGGGTGACATATGATTGGTTGTGAACAGGGTAGGCCCCACGTAAGACGGAAGCGGAAAGCCCCCAGCGTAAAAGAAAAGGCCGGGATAACACGCACGTTTGGCACCCGTGTGGGTATTGACATGTATTTTCATGCTGCTGGGACGATTGAAGCGCTTCCCACAGTGAGGACATTGGTGTTTTTTCCCTCGACCTTCGCCTGAGAGAGGTGTTGTCATGATTTCAGCCGACCTGAGATATGATCTACGCCCGTCATGACTCATGATCGTGGAAGCGGAACTAGGGGGGTCTGAGACAGAAAAGGACAGCACGGAGGAATGGTTAGAGCGCATGTGGAGAGGAAGGTCTGAATCTCGGAAGGTCGTTGGACTGGATGGATTTCTCGTGCTTCTTATGATAGGTTGCACGGGTAGCTTGTGGCGTTGGGAGGGGCGCTGATCCATGGGTGCCATTGCCACACGGAAAGCAGGTGCAGATCCATTAGTGATGCCTGCACCTGTCTGTGCCGTAGGTGAATTACTTGTTACGCCGCGATGACGAAGTGTGGTGCTGGATGCAACGTGCTCTAGGGATGCCGTAACGGGATCTGCGCGCAGCACGTTGAATGAATAGCTCGGGGGACACTTGGGTGGATTCATGTGGCGCGGAGACGGAAGTGAGTGGGGCTCGAGGAGTTGCGATGGACGGGCGGCAACGTCGTTTGGGCTGATGGACGGGGAGGAGGGCGGTGCTTGGGGATACTGGAATGAGATGGCGGCGTTAGGATGGCGGGCGTCTGGTGAATTTGCGGGTCGCCCACATGTCGGAGATATTGGATGAGTGGTCAGAGGTTCCTGTGCGAGGGGACGCCACCCACAGGGCCAACGAAAGATCAGGTCTGCAAGAGGCGGCAAAATAAGAGAGGCCCTACTCACGGGATAGTTGGCGGAGGGTGTCCGGGGTGTTTGGGTTGAGTGCAGTGGATTAGAAGGGATGGACATTTCTGATGGAAAATAGATTTGCCCCTGTTCGGCGATGCAGACGATCTCAGAGGGACGCACCAGGGAATATGTCTCGTATGCTGGGAAGGGGCACTGCAGGACGAGCCATGTCGACCAGTTGAGAGGAGGAGGAGGGAGAAGGAGACAAGGAGAGACAAGGAGAGAGAGGGACGGGATGGATGCGATGGGGGTGTTGTTCGTGAAGGACGGTTAGCTGCTGCCTTTTATATATTCCCAAGTAAGAATTACTCGAAATGGATGGGATCGCACGGCAGGTTTTGGTCTTTTGAGATCCCGCTCGTCGTTCCAAGAATGGAAGTGGGCTGTCCAAAATGCACCCGTTGGGAATGATGCCCGCCCAACCAGAGTAAATCCTTGTGTGTATCACGTCAGCGCGGAACCTCGCCGACGACGACAAAAAGCGAGTTCGCTCTCAGGCTCAAAAGACGCTGGCATGTGCCGTGTTGCGACCCCTCCACGGACCGGCTGACCCCCCTCTCGGCATCGGATTGCTTGCGAGTTTTCCCCTGACCTGAAAATCATTTCTCGTTCAGAAGTGCCTATACCCGATTTGGACCCGGCGGCCGGTCGACTTTGCGTAATAAGAATTTATCTCGACCACGCACCGCAGTCATTCTTTCCTTTTTCGTAATGGCGTTGATCCCCTTGCCTTTTATGTCCGTGTGACTCCCCCTTCCCTCCTTTTCTTTTCTTGTCACAAGTTCTTACATATCCGCCGATCTTCTCGTCCCCTCGGATTGGGCAGATCGTATCCGTATTTGGGCACAAGGTATCCCTTCCCTTGCATGTCTTTTGCGACCGTCTCGCTCAGCGTTTGCGCGGACGAGTCAACGGGACGATGCGGTGTGGTCCCTTGCCATCTCCCCACGCCTGGCATTCATATCACGATCAGCGTTCATCGCCATCTCATCATATATCAGTCGACAATGAACAGGTCACCAAAGACCCCACCTCCTTTGGTGACTGACCTTGCCGCATTTTTTACGTCCTTTCGATGCGTATGTCACGATTAGATCACTTTGGGCTTCCTCCCGAGGCGTTATGCTGCACGCTACATCTACTGCGCCCGTGGATATAAACTCTGTTAGGAACCATTCGCTCCTTCTTGGCTGCTACTCGGTACGAACCATATTTCTGCCTGCCGTGTTCCTCATGGCACTTTGAATCTTCGACCATAACATCGACGATAGTCCCATCCTCACGACGCATCATCCTGTCCAATCAGCAGTCATGGATACCTGTTCTGATGACACAGCACTTTATAACATGTTCCGTTCTGCACGGGCGTTTGCTCAGCCTGTTGCTACTCATTGCTGTCATTCGCGTGCTGATCTGAGAACTGGGTCTCCATAGCTCATCCCCCTATTCACCCTTTCATGTCTATCAAACCCTTCTCAACAATCTGCACATCTATCAACGTCCACCTATCGCATAGCCGCCCGCAGTCGCCGTCGAACATGCAACGGGCCGAGCGCACAGTATAGGCCGTGCCCACCTTCCTTCGGTTTCCTTCACGACCACATTCTCCTGTCCTTTTTTCCCAATGCACGAAATATGCTCTGAAACGTGGTTAGAGTTTATGATGAGCCCTTATACTTCACCGGAATCACTTCTGAAGAACCTATTCCGTTTAAGCACAACGCCGGCCAGACGCGGAGTCCTACCTGCCGGGCAAAGATCGCCAAGGTTGCCACATTTTGAATACAACGGAACTATATTACGTGTGTATCCTCTCTTTCCCGATATGGCCAGCTCTCCATTATCACCAGCACAGGTTCGTGCGTCTACCAGATTCTGATTACTTTAGATACCGCGAATATCACCCCTCCGGCTCGAAAAAATTGTTCTATTCACGTGAGCCGCGTGTTATCTCCTAGGTTTCAGTACCTCCCACGCATCCCACGCCCACGCCTAAAGCGGCCTGGGAAGGCATGCCACCGCGGTGCGGTGCGTCAAGCATGGTATCATACAAGTGCAGGACTCGATCGATATTTCCACAACCAACCAGTGGTACTGCTAGCCTGTCCGACGTGCCACCGCGATCCGCGGAACCAACGGTACCCCCGATGACGTCGACAGTTGATCAGTACGATGCCATGGAGTCCGACAAGTCGGATTCAAGGTGGTGCAGATGTAGTACCGTCATGCCGGGTAACGACCGTGATTCAAGAACACGCTCTCGTAGGAGAATAGATTTTCGTTCTTAATCAGCGATGGAATGCGAATTCGCTTACTTAGGACCCGTCTGCAATGCACCGATACAAGAACATCGGTCCAAGCGACTACCTAACTTGCCCGTGATTTCCAAACCCGAGATCGGATTTCCGAGTTATCAAGCTGTCGGTCATTACCAGTTATCCTCGGGTATAGGGTAGCCGTGCCCCACAATCTGTCCACTTTCGATTCCTCGACGGCGGAGACTATTTTTGTCATTTGATCATCACACGCCCCTCATCGTATATAGATCGCAGTAGCATTCCAGTGCGGGTTTTTCACATACGACTTTCCCTAATGGCGTTGCCAACGCTGTTATAATGTCAGCCGATTTATGAAAAGTATGGTTCCACAAGCGCGGATGGCTATGAACCAATGAGTAAGACGGCGGTCGTATGCCGGACAAGAAGATCGAAGGAGTGACTGTCAGGAGCGCTCACGAGTCAACGCTGCATTACGTGACGTTGCCAGGTCAGACCAGCGAATAATAGAGATGGCACGTAGACACGTGGAGTGCTGAGGCTACCACAGAAAGTGGTATGGGTAATTGTCCTAGTGCAACCCCGGATCCGAGCAAGCTGAGGTGTGTCTGCGGATTATCTATGCGCCACACCCGACAAATCAGGATCGTCAGAAAACTCATCAAAACAGCCGAATATGGCAGGGATAAGTATTAATATACTTTGTGTCAGCATGAACGACTACTATTCCTGTTGCTGGCGAAGACAATGAGCATGTGCTTACTGCTAGATCAGGCGCTCACTTGTTGATGGTATCACTCATTTCCGGTATTTAGGATAATAGGACGGCGGGGATCTCTGCAGCTGTACACGTTCGCTGAATTTGAGGATGCACATGACGTTGAGCGGTCACTGAAGTGTACCTAATCCATAAGTGACAGCAAAGTTCCAAGGAAGGAGAGATGAGAGCATAGCATCGACGCGAAAGCGGGATGTAGGGTGTCCAAACTCACAACCCAGGACGAATATTTGAAACAAAACGACACCAGCCGGTCGCACGAAGAGAGCCCGATCGGCAACTTCGCTCAGACCGATGGGTTAAATTACAAGATGGCTGATTTCCTAGGGGCACACCACATTGCAGCTTTGGATTTTTCCGCCTAGCTTCGTTCATGACGGACTCTAGTTTGAATGCCTGTGCTACCCGGACAGGGCGTGGTCTGTCTTCCGTGGGGAAGAGATATCGGCGGATCTGACTCGCATTGGAAACTAGTGAGAACTTTTATGAAGTGTTTCGAGGGTCCTCCGTGGGCGATAGTGGATGTTCAATGAGGAGTCGGCATCGACCAATGATAGTCATCGAATCACCAGACAGAATCTCGATGCAGAGACGTCGCTGCGAGTGGCATTAACGCTTTGAAGTCGCCCTTGGTTCACCGCAACGTGAGGAGGCGACCAAGCAGGGCAACGGGATGGGATGAGATTCAAAGCTCATGTATTATGTAAATCTGTCCCTCTGATCCACTTCAGATTACCCGCTCAACTCATACCAAATGAGGGTTTGGTGGATTACATAACCAGTGTTTTCTCCATTGACGACTAGGAGTAATTCCATTCGTCAAACATGCTAGAGGTTTATTCACAAACACGCTTCCCAGAGATCCGGACCGGGACTTGTTTCGTGGGTGACTTGGCAAGTCGGTGGGCTCGTGTCTTCAGAATGTGAAAATAATGTTGTCTCAGCATACCAGTAATTCCTACGCTTCTCGTTTAGCGATCCAAGATACGAAGAGTAGTCACACAGCCGTCACTTCACGATGTAAAACACGCGATACAGGGGAATGTATCCTCTCCCTAGTCCGCCAATCCGTTAGGTCCAAAGTATTCCGGAAGAATGAACGCGAGTCTCTTGGTATCCTCCTCGCTCTCATTGGCGTCCCTCGGCATTATAGAGTACTTCATACTCCCCCTCTCTTCGCTGAGTATGTCGCCTTGTAGCGCCGCTATGTGCAGGTCTTCCAAGATGGAGGCGGCGACGAATTTTGCGGTATCAGCATTTGCGCGGAGAGTCTGGATGACCTGTGTAGCTGTCACTACCTCCGAATGCGGGCGCCACGAATCGTAGTCGGTGGCCGTAGCGATTAGAGCGTAGCTTTGTGAGGCGGGCAGATCAGGTTCATACGCTCGGTATTGATGACCTCGACCCTTACCTGACCTCCGCCTCCCGGGCCAACTTCGCTTCTGGAAGGACACTCATGTTGATCAAGTCCCCTCCCCAACCTCTGTACATCATACTCTCCGCTCGAGTGGAAAATTGAGGACCCTCCATGCAAATAATACATTTGTCCTTGTGCAGAACGACGTTGTTCCCATGCGCTTTCAGCGCTTTCTCCACTTCGACTTCGAGCCAACGAACAAGCTTTATGCTGAAGGGTTCGCCAAACGTCGCATGTGCGACAACGCCAGTTCCTTCGAAGAAACTAGCAGGACGGATACCCTTGGTCCTGTCGATTATTTGAGTCGGGATCGCAAAATGACCTGGTACGATTTCTTCCCGGAGTGACCCGACAGAGCTAAATGCGAGGATGGCCCGTACACCTAAGGACTTGAGCGCAGCAATATTAGCACGAGATGGGACTACAGAAGGGGAGATGTTGTGGTGCCTTCCGTGACGAGCTATGAAGGCAACTTTAGTGCCCGACTTCAGGGAGCAGATGGCAATCGGCGAAGAAGGAGATCCCCATGGCTAATGTTGAAGTCGTTGAGCGGAGCGCTTAAGGATATCAATCGGTGATGAAACGCTTACCGTCTCTGGGTTTACTGTCTGTCTGCGTCTGATGAATACAAGGCATCCCTGGTCCGGGCAAAAAAACATCGCGCTCACATAAGAGTAAGGTTATCCAAATGATACAGACCAGTCCCGCCGATGACACCAATGAGCACTGAACCGAGCCCTTGGGCTTCAGCGCCACACTGAAACAGAAAGATGTAGACATACCGTCCCTGGAGGCCATACCAATGGTTGTTTGTGTACTGTGTCGGTCACCGTCAACGCAGAGTCGATAAGATCTGAAAATGCCGGTGGCTGTGCCACGGCAACCTTTCTGTAGCCTACCAGACCAACTCAATCAACTCGGGTGCTGACTGGCACAGACAGGTTCAACTGGCACGTTCGAAGCCCATTCGGAGCCGCTTCGCAAGTGCAAATATTCAATGATCTTTGCCCGTAGGCAGGCGACGGTTTAGACCATAACTGCTCCTCCTGTGTCTACACGTCTCTTGAACACAAGACAAGGCAGGATTACTCGCAATCGAGACCCCTCCTGCGGTTCATCATGGGGTCATTTTTCCATCAACTGTTGGCCCCGCTGTGCAAAGAATTATAGCCATTACAGGATATGCCCGTCCACTCATCGCCTTCATCGTTAGATGGTCTCGATGTGATCGTTGCTGCATGATAGCACCCTGTAGCAGTGCGTCCAGCACAGCTGACCTATGTAGCCATTCTCTGGGGCCCGTAGATGGTTAAGGTGGGGTCATGCGACAGGACGGCCAGGTCTGTCAACCTCCACTAGCTTCACTTCGGTCGGTATCCTGTCAAGCTCCCAAGTCTATCTAATTCCTTCAGCCGATTAAGTTATCTGTCTCTGAAGCGGGCCAATTCGTACCGGTCAAGATCATCTTCGCCACTACTCGCGGTAATTCCGACACGAGCAGCGCAACATGATAGTAAAGACGTTTGAGACTTCTGTCATAGCAAGATGCTGAGTACCTGTGAAGACTTCCATCCCTTTTCACAATTCCTTCAACAAGTCGTGCACGAGATCGTCCGTAGAGATTACTATGGCACTTGGCATTTCCGTCTTCTGGAAAACGAGCCGCAAGAATTCAAAGTACAGACACCCAAATCACAAGTCGGTATTAACATTGGGAGGTTGCCTCGACTTCATTTCAAGTCTTCATCCACCTCATCTCATCCTCTTCCTGCTCGTGTTCATAATCACTCAAAAAGACGCGTCGGTAAAAACAACGGGGGGTACAAACAAACCATACACGCAACACTAAAACAACATTATAACGAAACAGAACGGAGTCAATAAGAACACATGAAGAACTGGCGGTATTCGATAGTGAATCGTCGCTGCCGTCCAACATGTGCGCGTCCCACTACGCCTGCGCAAGGGGGCGACTACCTAGACGCGGAGTCGCATTCAGGTGTCATGCATCCTTTCTGCCTGCTGCCTCGTAGTCGACACCAGGGTCAACCTCGCCCTCGCCCTCACAATCCAGTTTCACTACTTCCAAGTAGCTCTCCGGAACCAGTGCATGTAACCCGGTGTCTTTGAGGCCATCTTTGACGACGACTGCCCACCCTACACCTCCACCTCTCCCGAGAACACGTACAATTTGGTCTTCTTCCAAGCGCACCTCAGCGGTGCCTTCGGGTTCAAAGGGATAAAGCGCACGATAGAGACCAGGGAGGAGGTCATTCCCGAAGTCCTCGTCGTCGTCTTCGTTGGTCTGTGAGAAGGAAGCGTCTGCGGTATCGACAGGAAAGTCTTCTTCGACGTCGACGTACTCGGCATCCGAATCTGAGTCGGCTTCGAAGTTGCGATTTAGGTCTGATCGGCTGGGTACGTCAGGGCTCGTAGTGCTGGAGGCATTCCAACCACTCATACTCATACGGGCGGGTATGCCCCAACCCCATCCGAACGTTCCCCATCCGTTCTGGTCCCCCCAGCTATCGCTGTCATTGTCATTTTCATTGTCTCCATCTCCGTTCTCACTACTAGTGGTGGTTGTAGTCGTAGAGGAAGTTGTAGATGCATTAGACGTGGAGGAATGTGTACGCCTGCGGAGCTTGCGGGCTAGAATGCGTGGTCGATTTGGCCGCGGTACATGTGGGCCATCACCCGAGAAGCGGCTGTCAGTGGGCAGAAATGCGTAGTCACGGATACAGATGAGATGGGGTGTGGGTGTTGTAGGAGATCGGGGGTGAGATGATAGGTGGGGAAGGGGCGTGTCGAGGTCGTCTTTGATGATACGCGGGATGGGCGTATCGATGGTTTCGTTGCCATCAAACTCGGTCACGGATTCCGTGACGGCAGACATGGGCGTGTTTGAGATATCCTTTGGCCGACGACCGCTTGGATTACGTGAGAGGGATGCGGTAGTGGAAGGTGTTACGCTCGACGTCGGTCTCGATGTTGTGGTACCAGAGGGCGGACGGGAACGCGCAGTCGAGGAGGAGCGGGAGAGATGACCAGATGCGCGGCGGGATATAGCCGGAGAAGGTGGAGCTGGCCGGGACGAAGTGAGAGAAATCGCGGAATGCGTGCTTAGTCTGTGGACGTCGTGAATGGCCTGGCAAGGGGTCTGGGTCGATGCCAGGGCTGAAGGGGTCGGTGGAGTCGGTTCATTGGATGGGGTGTGTGTCGAGTCTGGGGGTAAGTCCTGAAAGGATGCCATGCGCAAGAGGGACGTTGGGATGTTGAGTAAGGAGACGATGAAGCGGGGTAGAAACGAGCGAACAAGAGTCAATACACGTATAGGACTTACCACTCCATTGGGAGGGTCGACGTCGTCAGCCGCGTTGCTGGCACTGACATGAACGATATCTACGGGGTCGTCTTGGCGTGGGTCTCCATCTTTGGAGTGTTTTCTCAATAGTGCGAACTCGTGTGCGACAGGGATGGGAGGGGGCAGGAAAGACGAGCCTGGTGATGGAAATGGGGTGTCTACGAAGAGTAAAAGAGGTGAACCCAAGTACAACGACGATAACGCACCTTTGGACGATGCCATTTGAAGGGTATAATATATTTTATTGTTATGTGTTCGGAATTGCAAGTCAACGCCAAGTTTGAAGCGATAAGCTCCTTGTAACGTAGTACGGTGACCAGCATGCGTGTGGGTACAAGATTATGTAACCCCACTATCGAAAGCCTGAGGACACACTCAGACACAACATACCACTGCGGACATGCCTGCGGTCAGGGAAAAACGACATAATCTCTCAGGGTTTGCCGCCTCGGTGGATGGGCGCAAGCTGTTGTTCGAGGACACTCGGCATGCAGGTATGTTGGAGAATGAGCGTTATATCGGTGCTGAATTCTACCGACATTTATAGACGAGAGTCATGATTATCCAACGGACCAGGCTCGCAGAGCCACCTTCAGGACAAAGGAAGGCAAAGTACATCTGCCCGTTATCCACGCATCGATGGTCCCACGTCGCTAACATGGACGTGTCAGTAGAAGGTAACGGCGTTCCAGTGGGCAGTGTACGATTTCACCAGAAAGGTACCCCACGGGCGGGTAACGACGTACAAGGACGTTTGTACCGCTATTGGTCAGGGATCGCCCCGGTCCGGTGCGTGGTGCAGTTCACCAGATAAGACTACCTCCTCACATTGAACGGGTTCTGCAGTGGGTTCTGCACTTCGAAAAAATCCTTTTGCACCCACTGTACCGTGCCATAGGGTCGTTGCATCTAATTATTACGTAGGTGGATTCTTCGGCGAATGGGGAGCCAGTCGATGCAGCGCGAAGATTCATATGCTTACCAACGAAGGGGTGGAGTTTACAACTGACGGTTACCTTGCAACGAAGAGCGTAATTTGGAGAGGATAGCGGTTCACTGCGTCAACGTACCACTTCGGGTTCGTTGAACGGGTTCTGAAATCGAATGTCATTTGCAACGAACGGTATATATATGTACGATACTGCATGCGGTCTGCAGGGAGGGAAAGCGGAGGCAGATATCGGCTAGGTTCTGTGGGCGTTTACATAGTAGCATCCGTATAGTAGCTACAGCTTCAATATCTTGAAATCATGTCCCTATAGACTCTAGCCGCATCCTAGCCCCATTGACGGTTGGTTTGCTGGAAACTTCTGAAAATGAGTGCAACAAGTGTGTACGGCCATGAATATGCTTGAGAACGCAAGAACATACATGCATGAAGCATATGTACATCAGGCATACTGCGCATCTAATGCCAAGGACTGCATAGGTCAACGCATTCTCACATACAAGATAATCCAACACCGCTTCACGAAAATCCATACAGAGGGCCTGCACCAAGTTCTTATCCCAACAGAATGTCCGGTGGATTGGACACCACATCAGAGCCCCGCAACGTTCTGCTGCAAACTCACACCGAGCGTCTGGTGGAGCAGTAGATCAACACGGTCCCGCTCGTCGGCAATACGGTCCATCTCGTGCTCCCATCGTGCTACGCGCTGCTCGTAAATCGTCCGCAGTTCATCCAGACTTCCCAGCGCAGCCTCGAGAGCCCGCTTCAGTTCACCCTCTCGCGCGTCGGAGCTTCCGTCAGATCCTTCGCCTAATGTAGCACTAGCATTTACCAGCTGCTGGATGAGAGACGTGCTCCGTGAGCGCGCAGCACGCCGGCGACTTGCGATACCCTTAAATGCTGTACGGACGGTGGTCATTGCTGGCGACTTGTCAAGTTGCTCCCGTCGGACAAAACGCGAGGTAAGCGTATGAAGCTTGTTGGAATGAGACGGCGCGGCAAGCAAGATCATGGTAGTGTCTGTCTCGAAATCGAGTGCCTGAAACTGGTTGGACATAACCGTCAGTGTAAACCACACGAGCACACGAAACGAGATTCAACCTACCGCTTGCTGAAGCGCTTCCCACCGCGCCTCCCACTTCCGACGCCGCTTCTCGAGATTAGAAATATAAGTCGGGTGATACTCCAGATAAATCAACTCCCTATCATCCTCGCCTTCATCCACCCACTCCCCATCAGCATCCGTGTCATCCCCAACCCACGCAGCCTCCTCGTGGACATCGTACCGTTCCTCTCCTGCAGTCTCCTCCCCGGACGAGTACGGTTCAGGGCTTGTGTCCCTCGGCTGTGTACTCTCAACACGAGCAGGCGGCTGGACCTTGTCCCGGTTTGCACTCTCTTTCGTGACTGCCTTACGCAAGTTGCCAGATTTCTCGCGGTGCTTGAGACCTCGCCCTCGGGAAGATCGGACCGGAAGGTTCACCGGTTGATGACTTGGGCTAGAGCGCATGCTCATCGAGTCAAAGCGGGGGCGCGCACCACCAAACGCACGGGTCGATTGCAAGAAAGTCCATGGGTTGTACCCTGACCCTGGGAATGGCGTGGACGAGGGGGAAAACGTAGAGTCCGAGAGGGCAGCGTGGTTATTGAGCGCGTACATCTGCATCTGAAGTGCAATTTGTTCCTCAATAGAAGCTGGGTCATATGTGGTTGACGGTGCCGTGGGGGGCGCGTAAGCAACATTTCGTCGGACATGCGAAAAAGGAAACGGGTATGGAGACCCAACTGGAGCTGGACTCGGTTGGATGCTGGAGACCAACGGGGACGGAGATGGTGCGGCAGTCTGGCTGTGCGGCGTCGGAGGGATAGGTGCGTTTGGTCTGACGGACTGAAAATATGTTTGCAAATATGTTGCTGTAGGGTCGTCGTAGTTCTGGTCATCCACGTGAACTTGTGTGTGCAAAGTGTGCAATCTGTGGTTATGGTTGAAGTTTTGTTGCGTCTGTTGAGGTACTTCTACGCCGCGTTGATCACGGTTATCCCTGCCATCGTTAAGCCCACGGTTATGCTGAGGACGCGAAGGGGGTTCTGTGCGAGCATCTACCAGTGAGTCTGCACGCGTTGACCAAGACTACAGGACTCACGAGCCTCTGCTGCCATTCTGACAGACACCTTTTGGTTAACGATCGCATCAAAGCTCTGCAAACCAAGTTGGTCAGTGGAGCCATTCCGATGGTGCTTGGCAATGCTGGCAACCCGTTGGTTAGCGGGATGAATGTAATGAGCTTGATGTGGCTCAGGGAGGTTAGCGCTCGGCGACCTTGGCGTATAAGACCCAGAGCCCCCGTCCTCGTCATTTCCATTATGGGTATACTCGTGATCATTTTCAATCAATGTATCGTCGTCGTCGTCTCTGTGAGGATCGTTTCCGTGATCATACTGGAGGTGACCAGTGCCATTCTTCGGAGCAACGTCATCTTCCTGTTCTTCTTGAACGGGTAACGACTTATCGGGTGTGCGGGTTTTCATGGCTTGTAGAGGTGGCGTCTGACTAGCAAGCTTGCTCGTGGCTGGCGGAGTCGTCCTCGCATCACTGGTGACCGGAGCACCTGAAAGCTTGCGCACAGTTGGCGGCGGAGTAGGAATGCGCGCGTGCGGTGACTGATACGGGTCGCGTTTGAAGGGGCCGTAGTCACCCGAGGGCACACCCTCGCCAGACGAACTCTGTGCGCTGAGATAAGGCGGGGATTTACGTTCCGGCGACAAGTTCCGTGGCTGAGAATGGATCTGAGTGGAACCCGGACTGGCAGGAAGTGGTCGGTCCCGTACTCGGACGCTCTCATTCATTTGCTGAGTGTCCCTATCGCGCTCCCGTTCTGTGCGCACCGGACGCCTTCCGTTTTCCGGATCTTTCGGGCTGTTACGCCCGCTCCCTCTGACCCTGTCCAACACAGAGTCCTTGTAAGGGGACGGTGCTTCGCGCACGTAAACCGGGCCGCTTTGTGCGCCGCCGGCGTACGCAACGCCAGCCGTTCCCGGAGCGGGAGGCTGTTGGCTCAGAGCCTGCGCATAATCAGCACGCTCAATCTCTGCCATGAGCTCGTCAGTCATTTGCCAATTTTCCTCCATAGCATGATACGAAGTCAGGAATTGGGGCGCGTTCCTGTTGACAGGTCGCGGACAACCCATCTGCGGGTTCACCTGCGCATGAGCATGAATGTTTGGCTGGCTAACGGAATGCATTGGGGCAGGAGGGGCAGGCAGGGGTTGGTTGTGTACGTGGGCGGGGCCAGGAGAGTAATGTTCCTGCACGATGTCTTCTCGTATATGAGAAGGCTGGACCGGTGGAGAGGGGAGCTTTGACGCGTTGCTGTGTGGTTGTGTCATGGGTGGAGGCGTCGAACGCTTCGATTGGGGCGACATGTTATTAACGGATGCAGGGCTTCCCTGCTGAGACTGCCGCTGACTGGGCTGCGCGTTTGCAGCACTCATGACTTGCATGACAGAAGGAACGATCGGCATCGACTGCGACTTCAGTGCTCGCTGCCTATCGCGTGGAGATGGAGACATCTCACGAGGTGGAGAGTTTTGAGCTGGAGCTAAAAAGGAGGGAGTGTGAGCTACTGATTTTCTTGTGAAACTTAATATGCACAAGAGGATTCGTTTTCGCTTTAATAACAAGAATGTAGGAAGTAGGCGGTAAAATGTCGAGAAAGAATGCAGACGAGAAGGAACGTATATAGCCGGATGGATGTGACGAAAAGTGTAAATCACACTCGCTGTGGACTATCGACATACTGCGTCGGCAATCACGATGATCGTCGGAGAATCGTGGTCCAGCGGCGAAAGTGCAAGGGCCTAGCACACGATGCATCAGAAGCAAAGAAGAAAGCTAACCTTGAACACCGGCAAACATCTGTGTCTTTCTTGTTCGTTGAGGAGACTGACTGGACATGGGATTTTAATGGATGCGCTCGATGTAAAAGCAACTGCGACGTCGGCTGGGGAGAGACAAGAGAACAAAAAGAAAAGTAAGATCGGAAACGTTGATAACAAGGAGGAATAAGACGTACGCGCGTTTCCAACGTGGTCCGGACGACGACAACGTTGCACGACAGCTGCTGAGCACACAAGGGGGTCGGCAGCCACGAATGGAAGCTGCCTTGAGGCAATGACGCCCGGTTTCGGCTCCAGTATGCTTCCGCCCGTAACCAGCATTTCCTACGTTCATCACCGTTTGTCAAGAGATGGGTGTCCTGTCCTAGGAAAACGTCAGAATGTTGGCTAGAACTCCCCAGCGTAACAAGGGAACCCAATGGCCAATGGCAGCCTAAAAAAATCCACATCCAATTGTTGTCTGCCTCCCGCTTAGAGGACCAAAAAGTCACGTGCCACACGGCATTGACGACGAGTGACAGCCGCGTTTGAACCTGGCCGACACGTTGAACAAGGCTGACGATGACATTTTATCAATCAATTGGAATCTGTAACGACGCCGCAGCTGGATATTAGCTGAAGCCAACCACTGGAGTGTCATACTTTCCTCACACAGCCAAGACAGAATTCGATGAAGACCGATCGGTAGGTGTACGACGTTATCGCCATGCGCTAACTTTATGTACATGCACGCCCATGCTTTTGTTGGAGAACGTGACGCCGTGTGTCCGTCCGTCATCCACGTTCAATCCGGTATCTCGTTGGGTCGATCTCGCCTATGCAGTTCTGGTACTTCGAATCCTCTAATGCCTCACCGCACCCAATGATGCCTTGAACGTCACCGTCTAAGTTGTGCAGCCAGAGTTTCTGGGGCGTTCGTAGTGATTGGCGAAGGCTCGCCACGCTGGAAAAACCCTCCCTGCTGCCTATACGCACGATGGATCTATCTCGGATCATGGTCTCAGACAGCTGCGGCCAACAGTTACATATATGTATCTGCACTGCACGGCGTGGATTTCGTCACTATCGTGCACTCAACCAGGGATTGAAGAAGCTGAGCGGCGTTGATATCGTGTGTGCTGGGCTTCTTGCTATCCTCCACGGACGAGTCAGACACCCTGCATATGCTATGCAAAGCCATATCCACCCGTCCTGTTGGACATGGTATTGTCATCGGCCTGACAGGTTTATTAGAGTGATTTCGGTTCACCACAGCTGGACGCGGTGAGTACGGGAAGAGCACGGTGGCATATTGAGCATTTCGTCCATCTTTGCGCAATCCAAATCAAAGCACCATGAGAGTGTGGTCTCCCTGTTGTCGGAGCGGGAGGTCCCCGACTGTCAACCCAAGTTCCACCATGAGCCTGTCCGTACCTCCAATACCTCTGAGAACAAGTAAAACGAGGGAGACATATGAGAGGAATCATCACGTGCTTCCTATCCATCCTTGCCAGAGCTTTCCAACTTTTCAGCGGTGACGACGAACATGGACGAGTTGGACGCTGGGTGTCTGAGGGAGTCTCCTCTCTTAACCATGAATGCCCGTTCACTGATCAGCTCGACTCTCCTCATATGCTTGCTCACTGCATCGTCACCGAAACTCGTCCCGCCTGCGTTCTCCATTCCACCTAGCGATGCAGTGGACCATGTCAATCCGTAAGTAGGTCACACTTCAGTCGAGTGCTCCTTGCAATGGTGAACTTGTTTAGGCTCATAGGAAACGGTGGCGACTCGCCCAACGGTTCGGGTGGAATGATTCCCTCTACCGCACCCCCCTTCGCCATGACCCGGTGGGTCGCACAGACGCGGGAAAACTACGTCTCTGTCACGCCTTACAACTACACCGACACCCGCATACATGGCTTCCAGGGAACACACCAACCCGCTATCTGGATGGGTGAGAGTGGTCAAGTGGTCATCGCTCCCGGTGCTGGTGTTATCCGCACGAATTTCGAGGACCGCGGAATGACATTCAGTCACGACGACGAAGTCACCTCTGCCAGCTATTACAGCGTAGAAATGGATGCGATCGAAGGAGGGAGAATCCTCGCAGAACAGAGCGCAAGTGAGAAGAGCGACCTTCATCTACCTCCTCCGGTCCAACTCACGCTTTGCACCCCTCTAGCATCCCGTGTCGGCCATCTACGCTTCACATTCATTGGAACGAGAACGCCTTACGTTCTTGTCGAGGCAACTCGTGCTAGCGTGTTGGGGTCCTCAGACCCAAACAATGTCACCCACCCGGAAGGCGCAATCCTTATCGACCCTACCAGCAAGGAAATATGTGGCAAGAACCCAGAGCGGCAAGACTTTATCATCGAGCCTGTCTCGACACCTGCAAGAAAATGGAGCGGTTACTTCTGCGTGCGTTTTGACGAACCCTTCAGCTCATGGGGTGTTGCGCAAAATGGAACCTTATCAGAGGAGAGCACGAGCGGCGGCGGCATCTTGCTATCCGGATATGCACGCTTCAGTCGCTCTCTTACACAAGTTACTGCACGAGTCGGAGTGTCGTTCATCTCGATCGATCAAGCCAGGAGAAACTTGGGTATCGAGATTCCTGATGGCCAATCTCTCGAAGACACTGCCAAGGCAACTCGCACTTCATGGGCAGACAAACTCGGCAGGATCAAGATTCAAGGGGCCGCAAAAGATCAGAAACAAGTGTTTTATACAAGCTTCTTTCATACCCTACAAGTACGCTGTCCCCTCTCCTCGGTAGTTACTAATGACGCTCCGAGCAGTATCCGTACGAACAAGACGAATATGGTAGTTACTATTCTGGATACGACGATACTGTTCACGAAGGCATTTCTTATACCGGGTACTCGAATTGGGTGTGTTCGGTTCGCTGCCTTGGTCTGGGAAGTTTTCATCGCAATTCCAGGATATTTACCGTGCTGAATGGGCATGGCTTATCCTTTTCGCTCCGGAACGCATTCCCGGGATGGTACAGAGTATGCTCCAGGATTACCGAGAGGTACGTTAAGCCTATCGTCTAGACGGAGTTAGCATCATTGCTCGTCACAGGGAGGCTGGCTTCCTATGTGGAAGAACATTGTCGGTAGGTACTGATAACTGTCTTTCCTAATTGCTGTGTGTCGAGTTCACGAATGTCAGAGACCAATATCATGGTAAAGACTCCTTTTTCCCAACTCCTGTATATAACGGACATGTGTAGATCGCGACACACGCAGACTCGCTTATCGCGGAGGCTGTTTTGAAGGGCATCACTTCGTTTGATCTTAAAACTGCCTGGGAAGCCGTACACAAAGATGCAACGCATCCCCCAGTAAATGACATGACTACAGTGTAGGTCAACGCATGTGTATCCCTCGCAAAGAGCAACCGATTTACACCCTACACAGCTATGCTGATCGTGAGGAGGTAAGCAGCCGTGTTCGATCGCGCTTTGTCATCACCCCCTGGCGTACATAGAATGTAGATTATGAGGTCCGCGCGGGACTTTCCTCTGTATACGAGGAACGTGGGTGGGTGGCAGCTAACATCCACTCTGAAGCAGGTTCCCGCACTCTCGACTATTCCTGTTCGCCCTAGTCTACTCTTCTCTTCCATCCCTGTTCTCACCTATTACCACAGATGACGACTACGCTATCTCCGTTCTTGCCAAACTGCTCGATAAACCCGCCGAATCAGCCTTCTTCCTGAACCGTTCTCTCACAAACCCATTCACCATCTTCAACACAGCCACAGGGTTCATGGAGGCGCGAAATTCTAGCGGGGAATGGGCTGGGCAGCAAGTGGGATGGACTGAGGGTGACATGTGGGCGTATACCTTTGACGTTGTGCAGGATATCCCGGGATTGATCCAGAGACGGGGTGGGAACAAAAGTTTTGTGGAGTTTTTGGATGAGCATTTTGACGGCGGTGTGTCTTGTTCCACTTGGTCCTCCACTGATATTGGGTCTCTGATAATGGCGTGATCCTGTACAGGACATAACGACCATACGAATGAGGTAATGTATCCAAAATGTTCAACATCTCAATTGAATGATCAATGATCCATCTCTTCGCAACGACCCAATCGAACGTCCCCAACATCCACAAACGACCCCCCAACCTCAATTCACGATGAATCACGTCTTAGCCTTCTCACCATATCCCATATCTGTATTCATTAGCCGGTGCGGCGTCTAAATCCCAAACACGCGTTCGACAGATAGCGGCGGAGAACTATAATGCGACAGTCAATGGGCTTTCCGGAGTGCGTTCTTTTGTTCCTTCATCCCCCATTCTCAAAATGAATCCTGCGAACTGACGACAACCCCCGCAAAACAGAACGAAGACTGTGGACAGATGAGCGCATGGTATCTCTTTAGTGCTTTGGGATTTTATCCTGTTAACCCCGTCTCGGGAGATTATGTCATTGGCAGGTACGCCCAATTCTGACCCTCCTTTTATCTGCACAACTTTTGCGATGTCGTTCACATGACTTGATTTGCAGCCCCTTCTTCGACAGTGTCACTCTCAACTTTCCACCTTCCCCCTTCTCCAACACGACGCACGGCACCTCCCTCCGTATATCCGCCCCAAATGCCCCCACGCAGCCTTACGTCCGTAGTTTGCACACCAACGGCGTCCCCGTTACAGCACCGCTCATCACGCATTCGGACGTCGTACATGGAGGCATTTTCGAGTTCGTGATGAGCGGAGCGCCAGAGAAGTGGGGGAATGAGGCGACCATTGGGTCTAAGTGAGGGAAGTGATTTGAATCCATAACTTGGTGATGTAGTGCGATGTACGATATCACACGCATGCGGACCATGATTCCATGCTGGATGAACACATCAGATGTCCATGACAACTGGTATACTTCTAGAAGCTGTATGGTAATGATACACCTGCTCCCTTCACCCCCTGCCAAACGAGAACCCACGCTGCCCACCCTGTTGGAAAAACTGGGCAAATGGATGGTCCGCCCCACCGCCGCCGGATCCTGACCCACCAAACCCGCCAAAACCGGCAAAATGAGATTGGAATCCTGCGAACGGGTTCCCGCCTTGTGATCCGGTATCGTTCGGGTCATCACCGTTGTCGAAGCGCTGCCGGAGCTCTTTATTATGGGCATCCTATTAGTTAACGACGTGGGGGATATGTTAAGGAAGGGAACATACCAGGGTTACTCAACACCTCGTATGCTTCGTTCACAGCTGCCATCTTCGCCTCGGATCCACCTTTATCGGGGTGCGCTTTCATTGCTGCTTTGCGGCTGCATTCATAAATCCCAGTGAGTCACGCTATGCAGCAAGACGAAGAGAAAAATGGAGGACGGGCGGAGTAGGAGGGAAGATACATACAACGCTTTCTTGATAGTCTTCGTATCTGCGTCGCGAGGGACGTCTAGGACCTTGTAGTAATCTTTCCTCTTGGACTGTTTCAGGAGACGTTGAGCTTTCTGTAAGCGGTTAAGGACCTGAGGACAGAACGCATGAGTACTCGTCCATCGGGAGACGCGGAAGGGATGCACGAGAGTGCGGTCCCAAGGAAGAAAATGCAATTGAAGCCGAATGAACTACTCACGTCACGATCTCTCCGTCCACTACCCTCCACAGCCCTCTCAAACGCTCTGACCGCCTCCTCCCAGATCTCCTTCGCCAATAACGCCTCACCCTTCCCAACCCACCCATCCACTTCTGGCCCTCCTTCGCCACCACTAGCATACATTTCCCCTGCCATTCTGTGCGCCTCGGCTGACATTGAAAGCAGTGCGTCGCACCACACCTCACCCTTCTTGGCCTGGCTGAGTTGCGTATACGCACGGCAGGCAGCCCGGAGGATGTGCGCTCGGCGAGGGCTCTCAGCACGTGCGTCAGGCATGGGGATGGACGATGCTTTGCTTGGTTTAGAGGGGGGTGTGAGGTGCTCAGGTTTAGCTTGTACTTCCAATGCCCGTTCAAACGTGACCGCAAATCCATCACCGGGGTACGTCCCCGCAGGACCAACGAGGTGCTTGACGATGCCCATCCAATCCCCCTTTTGAAGAAGCTTGTCGAGAGTCGTGAAGCCTTTATCCAGCGACTTTGCGAGTCGATGTGCAGAAAGACATTGTGGTGAATCTGGATCGAGGTGGAGACACTGTTTCAATGGCGGAAGATGCGACGCGTGCGAAGACGAGGGGGAAGGCGGAAGAAGGAAATACGCGAGCCGAAAAATGCGCATGAGGGACGAGCTTGTTGGCGGTGAGAGGTGCGATAAGCGGCTGGGAGGTATACAAAGTATCAGTAAACCGAAAGACGAGGAGATAAACGAAGGACACGAGCCTCAGGTCGACCACCGCGCTTTGTGGATCGCCACCTGCCAAATTGCACTCTGCCCTCGTCTGCCTCAGCTCCGTACTATGACTGGCCACGCGCAAAGCCTGGGTTGCGGCCTCAGCGCATACTGTCCATAGCTGTGCACGTCGGGCATCTTTGGCTTTCTTCGCTGCCGCCTGCGCATCCCTGATATCCGTTCGTAGCTCAGCTACGACAGAGTCGGAGTCGGAAGCCTTTGCAGCATAAGTGTCGAGAGTACTCTTCGCCTGCACCCAGTCACCGTCTTTCATGTGTATCTTGGCTATCATGAGTATCGCCCTATCGAACTCGCCAGAAGTCAACTCCAAAACTTTTGAGAAATCCTCGAGGGCGTTTGCATGTCTATTGGACGACAGGTACGCGGTTGCGCGTTTATAAAAGAGGAGGTAGTCGCCCGGTGAGAGAGAGATGGCGTCCGTGTACGTCTTGGCCGCGTCGCTCCACTGGCCTGCTGAAAGGAGGGCGTCGCCGCGCGTGATGAGCGGTTGGAGGTTGGGATGGGCGAGTCCACCTGACAGACTTGCCTGGACCAGAGATGGGACGAGCAGAAGAAACGCAGAAATACACTGAGAGAACCTCATCCAACTAGAACCTACTCAATACAAAGACGACACGGTGTTTCGAAACATGAACGTTGGCTGGTTCGGCCACGCCAACTCTTCCCACCCGGCTACAAAAGCACTTACGTAATCCGGTAATACATTCAAAGCTTATAGCGTATACAAATGGTCGTAAATCTACCATTATCTCGAATTCAGCTAATAACAAACCTCACAAACTTTGAAGAACCGCGTACACAAATACCAAACTAAAGATGACTCTAGAATGCCCTCGGACTCTTCTCATAGTGCCGTTCGTGCGGAAAGGCGCCGAAACGGTAGCACTGGCTGTTGCATTGGGATTGACGAAAGTCAGGATCGGAATCACAGTTGAAGGCGCAGGCGGACAGCTGATTGCAAGCGAAGTTGGAAATACCACAACTACAGGAATACGTCAACACAAAGGGCAGAATATCCGGCAGCTTTGCAAACTTTGAGACGCCTGAGGTGATACACTCGGGAGGTCGGAGGTGAGAGTAGATTGATACACGACGGACTCTGCGCAAAGTACAGGCGGCGACGGAGGCGAATACGCCTCTTTTTCGGCGGAGGACATCTGAAATCCTATCGGACGACGTCAGCGCTGCTAGTCTAGCACCACGAAGAAAGCCGCACTAAGAAACTTACCGTCAACGGTGGTCCCTGAGACGATGCCTTCAACGTTATCCGTAGCTGCGCCTACGGAGTTGAAGGACTTGTTTTCCACAGCAAGTTTTGTTGGCATGGCGGCCGAGCTGTACACGAACGACGCGGCAACGAGGAGCGCCGTGAATCTCATTGTCTCAGCTTCTGGACTGAAAACAATTCGTCACGTCAAGGGAAGGATGGGGCCTGCAAAACTTGTCATTGAAAACGAAAGGACGGGTTTATATGGGTACAGCAAACGTTACATCAAGGATGTCATTCACAGGACATTCACCTCCAAATGCTTAAACGAGTATCCAACCATACGGTTAATCAAGTAATGTTGGGCCAGACTCACTGAGACGAGAATCGTGCAGTCCACGAATAATCTGTAACACCGTAGTGTCGTCGATCGTCATAATATTGTTTGTGGGCAGTTTCACTCGCTCTATCCGTATTTCCAGAAGGACAGTTGTAGGGTTCTATGCTTCCCACCACTCGGGTTGTGGTATTTGCACTGGCAAATTCCCCTTCGTCGTTCGTGCCTTTCGATCGAAAGAACGCCTCGTCTACAAGTGTACCAAGGAGGGGAGATGGAGCGGCCAGAAGATGCCCAGCATAAAATTGATTCTCATCGACAGGTATTTTCTTTCGTCGCCCGTTTTCTACACCGTTTTCGTCGAACAAGGCATTTCAATCAGGAAATGCCCCAAGTGCATCTGCACGAGGACGTTCTGAAGGTGGTACATGAGCCTGCGCAAACCCGCCAACTAGGTCTTCAACGACTACCACCTTCCCAGCTCGAACGAGTCGGAAAATGTCGCCTGAAAGCACGGCTATAACACGAGGATCTGCGCTCCCCTGAGAGTGAAAATAAGTGATTTTATAAGAAAGGTACGGTTGGCTCACAGGATCCAACCTTGCCCACACATCCATGACAGCATCTGTTAGCGAGACATGCAATAACTTGGTTGACGGTCCGCGATGAATGGAACTCCAGAGCTGTCAGCCTCCGAGCCTCCCTCTTGTCCTGCCAGGAGGATGAAAGTGGGGACATCGACAAGTGTCGAGTGACATACGAATAGCCTCATTACTTACAATACGGAGCAAATACTATACAGCAGTGAAGGAGACTCTGGGTTCCATCGTCTCAGTCCTGGAAGCACCTCCAGGAGAGATGGCCGGTGACCATACTGGTTGGCGGCGGCGTCCAAGACATCGCTAGGAACCTCCGGAGAGTCCCATCATGGTGCTTGGAGTTCTCCGTCGAGATCCGTGCTTGCAACGAGTTTTTGGGCGGGTTCAGAGACAGGATCGCTCAGCAACGTATTGCGCTCTTCCTCCAGGAGCTCGTCCACAGCAGTAGTCTGGAAGCCGTAACGAAGATCAGCAGAATCGAGGATGGCGATGTGGCGACTCGTACCACTGTCTAATCCGGCTAACCGCTTGTTCCAAGACTTCGTCGTCGTCGTCGACATCATCCAACCGTTTCAAAAATCCGAGTATTTTTTCGCGCTCTTCAGTTGTCTTTGCAGAGTCTAAGCCGCCCTCACTGGTGATCTCCTTCCGGTAGAAAGTCTCTGAACACTGTGCGTGTGTCTGCACGATGCGTCAGTATCATATTATTACCGTGATAGATCAGAGGAACCTCGGATGGGAAACATGCCAAGCTGCAATATGGGACATTGCAGCTTAGTTGCGACAACTGCAACAAGACTCTAGGAGATGGCTAGAGAACAGACGAGAGACACACAAGCGCATTTCTATCGTGTTTGCGCGACCAGGGTTGGCAAGTGTCGACGTGGCTTATACTCCAAGTGACATACGAACGAGTAGTAATAGAAGTGTACTTTGACCGTTCTTCGAGGACACATACTTATCGTCGGCACTTCGTGATTTCGTTTCTCTGCTTTTCATCAATGCTTTCTCACCGGTCGGAATAATGACATTCCGTCTACTATACATACCGTGTCGTAGCTCATCCCGCAGTCAGGGCAGTTCTTTCAGTTGTACTATTGGTCACCGCACAGAGCGGCACTGCGTTTGTGCACGTCGTACTGGGTACTTGGCTCTAAGTACTAGGACCTGTCGTTGCAACATTTCGGCGTGACCACAGCCGTTATGTAGCCTCGGTCGTAGTAGATACATACAAGAAAGCGTTCCCCTGTGTATCCCGACACACTCGAATTACCAAACGAGGCTATTTCTGAAGATGACCCCACTTTGCTTTGTATCAGCAACGGCGACGGTGTCGGTTTGCGAGTCATTCGACCATCCATGACGAGATGGTAGACAATTCCGAAATCGAGTCTGCACCGACGCCGTCTATCAAGACCCTGAAATCGAAATTCGAGCAACTGGCACAGGAAAATGCAGCCTCCCAGCCCATGTCAACACACTGCGGTCGGACGCTCCTGACTCCGGACCTGCCCACCCATCGGACGCGGGCGTCTGTGGGAGGCGATGAGCGGCCTTGTAACCCTGCTGCGAAAGCACTGCGCGCTTCGACGTCCACGTCGGATATGAAAAAGGTGGCCAGACGTGCACCTCCCCCCCCTCCCCCGTCTCGCGGCAAGAAACCTTCCCCGGCTGTGTCCCCACTCGTTCGTCCAGTTCCCATCCCAGCTACCCGCCCAGAACAGAGACCACAGGTGCTCCAGGACACCAACGATGACGACGTTCCTCAGGGAACCGTCACTTCCTCTCGCGGCCGACTTTCTTCGTGAGTGCTTATCTTGTTTGACGCATATAATTCGACCACGTTCGTCTTTTGAGCAGATCTGCCGCAGTTGCTCCGTCCTCGTCATCTCGACCAACAACGCCCAAACCCTTGTCACCTTTAGGAGGGTTGATGTCGCACAGCGACCCGTCCGTGCACGAATTGACCCCCTCCCTCGTTCCAGTCCGCCACGCAATATCCGACCACTCGCCATCTATGTCATTGCCGATACTGGAAAGTCCGAATGACGCTTTTGAGCTGGGACTTGTAATGGATGCTTCGTCCCGCACGGGTAGCGTCGCCTCGCTTCGTGATCGTTTGATGTGCGTACGATCCCCGTGGCATACTGATAAACTGAATATCATACATATGCACAGGGCTATGAGCAATCCAGCGCCTCCGACACCAAAACCGCTTGCACGAGAAGATCATCAAGCATGGCATAGCGAACCGAACATTCTAGCTCCCACCAATCCTCCGCCCACGCTTCTCACCCGACGTCCACCCCCCCCACCCCCCCCACCACCTACTGGCCCAGCGCTCTTCCAGATCGAAGACGACTCGCAATTGTCCGGTACCTCATCACACAGCCCATTTTCGGATGACGAATCTATATTATCCGAGGTCACACCACCGCTCACAATTCCACCTCCACCTGTCATACCGCCACGCAAGGCGAACATTTCGCCTGCAGCATTGAATGGTGAAAGTGACCACGGGCGTAAATTATCCGATGTTAGCAGTTCGAGCGACGGTTTCTCACCGCCACCGAAACCGAAACCACCACCACGTCCTGGAACACTTGTCCCTCCACGTCCACCCCCTCGGCAGAACGGTGTCCCTTACGATGCTTCCCCAGCTTCTACCCACACATCGTCCGTTCCACCACCTCTCCCATCGCGACGTGTGACGCCAGATGAGGCCTCAGATGTGCTGTCTTCAGCACCTCCTCTCCCTGCACGAAATTCAGCACATACTGTCCCATTTATGAATGTCACCGACTCTACTTGTGAGCGCAAGCTGCTCGGTAACAGCAAACTTCTGCCTCCACCGACGCGACAAATTGGTCTGGGCGACAAGCTCCCACCCGTACGTCTGCTGCCTACTCCTTCGTCAGATGAGGAATCGGGGGAAGATGAGGACCCACGCATGCGTACCGCCGATACCCTCCCGGACTCGAGTCATTCATCGCGGCGTCCGCCCTCTCTATCTTGTTTCGCTTACCCAGCATCCAAGATCCAGGTTCCCGCGCATTCGGGGCAGGTGGCAATCGCATTGCCGGGCGCGGTCGTGGTGACACACCACCATATCAAATCCTACGATCTCACCCTTGACGACGTTCCAATATGGACCATCGATACTCGGGAAGCGGGTTTGCGCGATGCCAAACTGACGTGTTTGGAGTTTAAGCCTACAGCTGCACCGTCGGAAAGGTATCGATACATCTGGGTGGGCACGAAAGAAGGTCATCTATTCGAGGTGGATGTCAGTGCGGGTTCGGTGACGGCGACCAAGTTTGGGGTTCATGCGTGCCAGGTGACACACATGTTCAGGTATGGCAAGATGATGGTGACAGTGGATGGTGCGGGCAAGGTGATGATATTCGATTCTGACCAGAACCTCGGCATGGCCGGGGGAACGGCCGACGAAGACGTGAGTCTGGTATACACCCAACCGCGGGTGTACCGTACCGCTGAAAAACAAGATTTTGTGAAGATGCTTGGAGGGTTACTCTGGTCCTCTGTCCGCACGGAGGTGAGTGGCACTGGGGCGACATCCGTTCCGGTCATCAGGATATGCGATCCGCTCGTCCCGGGCAGCGTTGCTCGATGCGTTATGCCTACGCAACACGTGGGAGCTGTGACCTGTGGAACGCTCTTACCTTCCCATCCCGACCGCGTCTACCTAGGCCACGAAGGTGGGTTTATCTCGGTGTGGAGTGTTGACACACACGATGGAACGCCAGAGTGCACGGAAGTGATGAAGGTGTCCGCATCGGACGTGTTATGCTTGGAGGGCGTAAACGATCTGCTGTGGGCAGGTGGAAGGAAGGGTATGGTTTCAGCATATGATGTAAAGCCTCGACCCTGGGTCGTGACGAATTGTTGGGAAGCCCATGATGGACTTCCCGTTTTGAAGTTGTTCGTGGATCCGTCCGCAATCGAGAGATTGGGAAAGTTGTGTGTGGTGAGTGTTGGACGGGACGAGCGTATGAAGTTCTGGGATGGGTTGTTAGGGAATGATTGGGTAGGTAAGTCGGGTGGGAGTTCAATATATATATATATATGTATTTGTTTTGCTCATCCCGCTTTTCCCTCGTAGATCACGAGTTACTCAAGCGAGAGCGTGCGTTTAGCAAATTCAGAACCCTTAACGTCCTCATCGTATCTTGGAACGTGGATGCTGCTAAACCTGACGCATTATCGACCGATGCTGGGAACACCCACTTCTTCCAAAAAGTTCTTCAAAGCACGGATAGCCCCGATATTATCGCATTTGGGTTCCAAGAAGTCATTGATTTAGAGAGCCGGAAGATGGCAGCTAAAACTGTTCTTCTGGGAGGAAAGAAGAAAAGTGAGGATGGGAAGATCTCTGAAAAGGTGACATCGTCGTATAAGAGGTGGTACGACCGGTTGGTTATGGCTGTTAAGATGGCCATGCCACCGGATTCGCCGTACACGGTCATCCATACGGAGAGCTTAGTCGGATTGTTCACGTGCATATTCGTGAAGAATGCGCAGAGGGCGTCAGTGAAAGATGCTACTATTACCACCATCAAGCGTGGGATGGGTGGTCGGTATGGGAATAAGGTGGGTTTCGATAAAGGGGGAGGTTTGTTGTGGGCCCGGGATAATCTTATGGACTGTGACTTCAGGGAGCGATCGTTGCGCGGCTCATGGTAGACGATTCGTCTATATGCTTCATCAACTGTCACTTGGCTGCTGGGCAGGGCCATGTGCGCCAACGGAACGCGGACGTGGCGGCTATATTGGAGGAGAAATCTTTATTTCCCCGATCTGACGCTGTCGAGGAGTACGTCGCGTATGTTGGCGGTGGGGATGGTTCGATGGTTCTAGACCATGAAATTGTCTTTGTGAGTTGTCCCACCCTTCGTACGCGTGCGCTCTCTGGGCGAACGCTGACTTTCAAGCCGAGAGTGTAGCTCAACGGTGATATGAACTACCGCATCGACCAGCGTCGCGAAGCCGTCATTCACGCCATCCAGTCCGGAGAATTGGAGTCGTTGTTCACGCACGATCAACTGTTGAAAGAGATGAAACATAATCGAGGGTTCCGACTACGCGCCTTCCAGGAGGCACCGTTGACGTTCGCGCCGACATATAAGTACGACCGGCTATCCGACGAGTTTGATACGTCTGAGAAACGACGCACGCCTGCATGGTGTGATCGTATCCTATGGCGATCTCGGGATCCCGAGCGAGTTGTCCAGCTCAACTATCAACGGTACGAAGTAAATGTATCTGACCACCGACCTATCTCTGCCGCGTTCCGGGTTACGATCAAGTCTGTGAGGCAGGATCTGAGGACGAGGGAGAAGGTGGAGGTGGAGAGGGGGTGGAAGGAAGCGGAGACAGTCCTGCTAGAGAGTGCGAGAGCATTCTATGTGCAGCAGGTCAAGACATTGACATAGCTGAACCCCTTTGCTGCGGGGGAGGAATGTGTGCTACATTACATATATACCTATGAGGAATAATGTGGGGATAGAAACAATATTGATAGATACTGGTGGATGAGTAGTGCATGGAGTTTGCATTCACTGAGTTTATCAATAATCAATCAATCAATAAGTTTACAGCTGTTTGGGTAAATGTTGGCAGTCGTGTCGTGATTTTTACCAATTATAGAATATTAGG
This sequence comes from Pisolithus microcarpus, assembly GCA_024613185.1. Lineage (NCBI taxonomy): Eukaryota > Fungi > Basidiomycota > Agaricomycetes > Boletales > Pisolithaceae > Pisolithus > Pisolithus microcarpus. The sequence goes on along the minus strand of JANFAI010000002.1, from coordinate 29,635 downwards.
ACTTAGTAGAATTCCAGTAGTCGACTAGACACAGCCACAATTCTCTCAACAAGGCTCAACAAGGCCTATGCATTTTGCTCCTTCAACACAGTCTTTGAGCCCAACCATGTCCCAGTCAACTCCACAAGCTAGAATCCTGTGACTAATGATTGAAAATGACTGATTTGATACCTCAAGTGAGAGCCAAGATGAGCATAGAAATATCATGTCCAAGACTACCAATGATACTGATGATACTTCCCAGCTGGACCCTATGGATGATTCCCAAGGGTGTCCACATCCAACTCCACCTCCTACTATTACCAGTAAGAAGAGGAAGCATGGGAAAGAAGGTAAGTGCCATGCCAGGTGGGAGTCGTACAATTGACATGCATATACTCATGCATACAGTAATTCAACCAATGGAAAAGCCCATGAAGGTTGTCACCTTCATTGTCAATGTCATGGCTTGTACTGAGTTGAAGAAACTGATCACAAAGCATGAAACGAAGAGTGCATCATTTGAGTTTTGACATGGTGAAGATCCTTGGGACATGCTGCTTGCCTGGATGCTCTCGAGGATCAACCAAATCTTGTCTCCAAAGAAAATTGGAATTGAAGATTATTGTTGGAGATTGAATCACCCCTGTGTGATACTTATTATGGTGCGCATTTTTGGTTGCTTACATAAGCACTTAGAGCGTACACTTAGAGTACATTCTGGTACTATTCCCTCAGTAGTTCACAGCCTACTGAGGGTAAGCATGTCTGTTTCACAGTATATTCCTTACTGACATCCTGTAGTAGCCTACAGGTACAGTAATCTACTCAGTAGTTCACAGCCTACTGAGGTAGCCTACAGATTATATTTCAACAATTATGAGGTTACATTCTATATCCCTCATATTCTCCCTAAGCCAGGCCTCCTGCTTGTCTCCGAAGAGCATTATACACCCCCCTGGGTAATTATAATTACAAAGTACAAACCATTTTCTGGGGAAAATGATGCTGGGAGTAGTTAGATAGACCCATTGGGAGGCCCCATCTCAATTTTTAAAGAAAACGGTGGTCAGAATAATTTTCCATGGGGGGTAGAAGTTTGGGCATGCAACAGTACACTATCTTGTTGGGAAAGAATCCAGGAATCTCAGAACCACTTGCATCATCTTCAGAGAGGTTCATAACCCCTGGGACAGCACATCTCTACATGATACAGTGCCATCTTGATTTTATTGGGCACTGTACTGCCTGGTATGGGGAGGAGGGTGACCATGTTGATGAAATAAAATAGAGCATGATCTCCAATGGCTCCCCCATGGTCCTAGGACTCAATAGACATCAGGGAGACTCGATAGGGACCATCCCTGAATGATGCTGATTTTATGCCTGAGGTCAGCATAGGATGACCAGGCACATGTAAGGCATTCTAAGGACAAAACATAAACCCCCTTAGGGTTATGGGGCATGTTGGCTAGGATGTCTAGGGAAGATTTTAACCCTACACCTAACACTCCCATTTCCTATTTTGGAAACCCTAGTAGATGTAGCGAACCCTAATATAATCATTGTTGCACTATATGTAGTGGGCACGGGCATCCCGGACGCCCACAGGCATTGCACTGCATTTTCAGTAGTACATACATATGTATATTAATCATGTTGCGGGCCCGACATGGACTATACAACCCCCCGACCCATTGCCGACCCAGTGCGACACCCTCTCAGTCATTCCCATGACCTCCCGACCCATTGTGACACAAGTGTGACACCAAGTGTCATATATGTGGTGGCATGGGTGTCCCGGACGCCCGCCTCACAACATGGGCATACAAGTCATGTGACTGGCAGACCTGTGTGTGGCCATGGGCGTCCAGGACGCCCACAGGCATTGTGTTGCAGGCCCGACATTGACTATACCATCTCCCGACCCATTCCAAGGAGAAAACATAAACCCCCTTAGGGTTAGGCATGGTAAGAGTAGACATTTGATACATGAACCCCTGATCTGCGCATTTTTGAACAGTTGGAAAATGCTCAGAACAGGGGTTCTGAATCCACATAAGAGTAGAAGCAGTGAAATATTGGATGGAAGTCAAAGATATACACCCAGAGAAATAGAGTGAATATAGATGGACATGGAGGTAGACCATGGTGTGTGGTCACAAGTGCTGTGGTGCGCAAATTAGAAGAGGAAATATTTGCGTGGAACAGGGACATGGTATGTATGTATGATAGGTACAAGTAGTGTTGTGCGCAAATTAGAAGTGGATGAATTTGCGTGAAACAAGGACACGAGATGTATGTGTGACAGGTAAAGGCATTTATGAGGCAGATATATTTTCGTGAACAGGGATGTAATGCATATGGATGAGTGTGTTCAGAGAAGCTGCTACTGGTGAGTTGTGTGTGTGAAAGAGGATCGACGCTGGCGCAATACGAGGGATATGTGGGAAGTTGTGTGTAGGGGTGCCATTGATGAGAGAGAAAGAAGTCACGCAAATCCGTAAGATGCTATAATGCGCGATATAGTGGATTATGTATTGAAGTGTGTTGCAAATGTGTAGTCTAGCCTTGCTCGAACCATACACTAACCTGTGTTTATTTGGCAGAAACACGAGTCATTTGACCAGTGTAAAATACACAATGCATGCATGTAGCACGTACTTGATGGCATGGAATAACATGGTTGTTTGCCAAGGGAAATATGTTAGAGGGAGGAAGCGGATGAAAAGGGTGATAGAAGGTAATGCAACAAGGATAGGGTGGCAACACATTGAATAGAATAGGATAGACGAAGCGAGTTGAATGTCAACATCAAGCGACAAGCGGACTAGCATAACCATACGCGAACCTCCGTCAATTTAAAGTCAGGGAAGTTACGGAAATATGTTGAAAATGTACAGAGTATAAGAGTAGGATAGGTAAGAAGATAGAGAGCGTTTCCCCCCACCTACGCTTCCAGCCTGAGACAGACGCAATACAAGAGCGAACATAATGCCTATCTTCCCTGCCAACGGTGACGTGGAATTGAGGTGAGTGAGAAAGGAGAAAGAGAAAGATATAACATACGAAGAGATTTGACAGAGTGGAAGACGCACTTTTGTTTGACTTCGAAGAGGAAGTGGAAGAGGAGGTTCTAGCTGATGAGGGGGACCACGATGTCCCCTTCAACGTTGCGGAGGTCCCACAACAGTTAGAGGCAGCAGACGGGCACCGACAAGAAGATGTAAACGTGAGCCTGTACGAAAACGACGGAGCTTACGGACAGGACCACGTCGACAAGTTCAAGGCAAGTGCAGTGAAGGCAGTGCGACTGAGCACGCTTCGATATATGCAGGAGAACAAACGAGCGATGTCTGCGATTGGGTTGCTGAGGCGGAGGCACCGGTTGGAGGTGGACCAAGAGTATGTGGTGGACGTGCACGGAGCAAACATGGTTGCACGGGTAGCACCGCATTACCTGGACTTCCTGCTCTATGTTGGATCACAACGGGGAATGGACGCGGCATTACCGAATGTGGACGTGGACCATACGTGGGGAGCGAAGTTGCAACTGAATCTGGGGCACCGGCAGTGGCCAGGAAGTCATGGAGGGGCACTTGGATTCGACCCGAAGGGGCGTATGATGTTCATCGGGAAGCGGATGCAGGAGCAGCTTTGGATTGCGATGTTGCCGAACGAGTACCTGTCAGGAAGGGAGGGGAGGAGGGTGAGAGAGATGGAGGGATCGACGCGGGCGGTGAGCACCATGCACAAGTACATGCTGATCATGTTCCTAGCATATGTGCTGGACGAGATGCGACACGAAGACATCTCATGCATTACACCATATCCAGAGCCACTGACGCTGGAGAGTGTGAAGGAGTCGACGGAAGTTCTGTGAGTGTCTGATTACCCTAACCAGACATATAGGGGAGGGAGGGAAAGGATGGATATGCGCATTTTGGGTGGAGAAGGATTTGCGCGACATGGACGATGATGACAGGGGGTGGCGAAGATATGCATCACACATGGTGGAACGAGAGTCGCGCATTTTCATTCATATCACAAATGCGCGGAATCGGAATAAAGCTGATATACTGACATGCATTAACAACAGTGGGAGGTTCGACGAAAACAACCGAGAAATCATGCTTCGACTAACTGACATGAGGGAGCTGCATCGACATGTCATGAACAGCTGGGAAGGATGGGTGAACCGGGCACCTGCGTCATGGAAGCGGGATGGGTTTCTGATGGAAAACTCACCGGTGGGGGTATGCATGCTGTATGGGCAAAACCAGCCGATCATGGTTGCAGCTGCGATGGAGGAAGAGAAGAGGAATTGGGATCGGGACAGGAACTACGGGCACATCAGTCACGTATCGTTCTCTCTGGCAACACACCTGAGGTGAGTAGGAGATATGATGAGAGGAGGGATAGAAAGTAGGACTGACATGAAATATTTCAGTTACCTGGATGTACAGGAGTGGGAGGAGATACCCATTCATGTGATAGAGCAGAACAACAGGGTGTTGTTCGACAGGCCTGACACAGACGGGAACAGACGAGAGGTGGAGGTGAGGGAGCTTGACTTGGTGGATGAGGAAGGGTTTGAGATCAACATGTACAACGAGGGGGGATATCGAGTTCCTCGGAGGAGGCCGAGGGAGTTCCGAACGTGTGGGGTGATGTTGGATCTGGAGCGGGTGCACGAGCTGTTCAAAGGGCAGGAGGAGGAAGGGGGAGAGGTGAGGAACGAAGCGCCTTTCTATGCCTACCCGCTTGCATTCTCGCGAAGGTTCGGGAACGTGAAAAGTCCATCGGTGACAACGAACTTCGAGAGACGATTGGAGCGGCTGAACGAGGGGGTATGCATGGGGATGATGGAAGGGGAGATGGAGGAGGAGGAGGACGAGGAGATGTGGAACCTGCCACATCATCGACGAAGGCCAGCGATCCGAGGGATTGGGTGCCAAATCTACAATTCGCTATCACACTGGGTACGGAGCGAGGCGAAGTTCCATGCAGTGCAGCTTGGGATGGTGACGAGCACGTTTGCGGGGTCAGGGATCCAGACTGCATCGGGACAGCGACGATGGCGGAAGCGGATGGAGTTCTGCAATGGAGGGTTGCCACACGTGCGATTTGGTCAGAAGGTATCTGGGGCTGGGCAACCACAGGCGCTGCGATTCGAGAACACGTACATGGTGGACGTGAAGCGGCTGGGAGAAGAGGATCGGAATGGCAGGTGAGTGGAACTGAAATAATGATAAAAAATATGGGAAATGTCGGAAGGGATAACACATTCCAAGGACAAAACATAAACCCCCTTAGGGTTAGGCGTGGTAAGAGTAGCCTTTTTACTCAGGACATGCTGATCTGCGCATTTCCCGCGATGTCAAAAATGCGCAGATCAGGGGTTGTGAACACACATAAGACTAGGAGTGGTGAAGTAATGTACAAAAGTTGAAGACATGGATATAGATAGCAGTTGAGGTAGACTACAGAGAATGGTCACCAGTGCAGTGGTGCGCAAATATGACATTGATGTATTTGCGTGAAACAGGGTGTGATATGTATGTATGATGGATACAGGCAATGTTGTGTGAAAATAAGAAGAAGAAGAATTTGCATGAAACAGGGATACAACCTGTATGCATGACAGGAAGAAGTATCATGGCATGCAATTATGAAGAAGACTGATTTGCATGAAACATGGACACAGGATGTATGGATGGGTGTGTGAAGTGTGCTAAGAGAAGATGGCACTGGTGAGTCAAGTCTGTAGGAGGACAAGCAGCAGATGGCATGGGAATGAATGATAGAAAAGGTAGCACATGATGGCACAGAATTATCGACAGTGATATGGACATTTATGCAGGGATATCATAGTAGGCTTGTGAACCAGGAACCCCTGTCCTGTGCATTTTTGACATCACGGGAAATGCGCAGATCAGGGGTTGTGGATACACATAAGAGTAAGAGCAGTGGTGTAGTGGATGAAAGTTGAAGGTATACACCATGAGAAATAGAGAGAGAATATAACCCCTGTTCTGCGCATTTTTGACATCGTGGGAAATGCGCAGATTGGGGGTTGTGAACACTCATACGACTAGGAGTGGTGAAGTAATGTACAAAGTATGCAGCACAGTGGACCATGAACAATGTTGTCCAGCAATGGCCCACTAGAGAATGCCAACTGCCAACTACAGACCACAGACCACCAAGCAGCAGCAACTACTGACTACCAACTGATCACCATCCACTACCATGGGATGTGCCAACGCAACTAGTTACTGCAGCCCATGACTGCTACCAAGTAGCAAATGGACCAAGAAGACCACTACCAAGCACAGAACAGCAAGCACTGACTAGTAAGCAGCAAGTAGACAACTAGCAACTGAGAAGAGTGACAGTACTGGGAAATAGCAAGCAGACAACTAGCAACTAGTGAATGGCTAATGACTGGCAACTACTAGTGGCTAGCAGACCAAGTGGACTAAGCACCAAGGACCATGACTACTACGAGCACCTAGCCTGTACTGACAAGTGAGGACTGGATAGCAACTATGGAATGAGAGTGATAGCAACTAGCAGCTATGGTGAACTAGGGATGGTAGCATGCCTCATAGCCACAGTAGTGCTCCCAACAGCCACAGCCACAGCCATGGTAGTGCCCCTCACAGGCACAGTAGTGGACCTATATATGGAAGGCAGTGCTGCACAGCCACAGTAGGACCCCTATGGTCGAGCCTGCACAGTTTGTCAATGAGTTGTGCAAGGGTAGTGTAGCAACTAGCAAGTGACCAAGTACCAAGTAGCAACTACTGACCACCAACTACCATAGGATGTGGCAGCATAAATCATCGATGAGTTGTGCAAGTGACTAGCAACCACCAACTAATAAGTAGACTGGTGACTGAGGACTGGGATGACTACCACTGATGATGAGTAGTACCAACTAGCAAGAAGAGTGAGACTACTAGGAAACTAGGGACTGATGACTGACTACTAGTGAGTGGATGACTACAGCAGCAACTAGCAAGTAGCAAGTAGCAAGTAGTGACTACTGACTACTGATGACAACCACTAGCAACTAGTGATGAGCAAGTAGCAAGAGCAGCAACTACCAACAAGCAACTAGCAAGTGGACTGACAGTAACTAGGGAGTACTGAGGAGTGACTACTGATGGCCAACTAGTGAGCAGATAGAGCACTTCAGACCACTAGCAACTAGCAACTAGGGAAAAAAAAAGCTGAGCCTGGCAAGTGAGTGACACCAGGAAGGATAGTGACTAGTGAGCACCAAGTAGATGACTACTAGCAACTGGTGACTAGCAAGTAATATTCTCCTCCGCGCCCCAGAGGGTCTGGGGCCAGAAGCGCCTCTTGGAAGCGCCTCTTGGAAGCGTCTTTTGGAAGCATCTCTTGGAAGCGCCTCACAGCCACGGAAGCGCCTTTTGGAAGCGCCTCACAGCCACAGAAGTGCCTTTTGGAAGCGCCTCACAGCCACAGAAGCGCCTCTTGGAAGTGCCTCACAGCCACAGAAGTGCCTCTTGGAAGCACCCCACAGCCATGGAAGTGCCTTTTGGAAGTGCCTACACAGCCATGGAAGTGTCTCCATATATGGACAGAAAAGCACAGCCATGATGGAAGTGTCTCTCTACCATGGACCAGCGCAATCCGTCGAGGAGTTGTGCCAGGCAGTGTAGTGACTAGCAAGTGGAAACTACCAGCTACCAGGTAGTGAGGACTGATGAGCCAGTACTACTGACTGCCAAGTAGCAGGAAGATGACTAGCAAGGACTGAGGAGCAAGTAGTGACTACTGAGTGAGGACGAGCTAGTACTGACTAGCATAGCAGTGACTAGGGACTACTGAGGAGACTGAGGACCACTAGCAAACAGTGATGAGCAAGTAGCGAGAGCAGCTAATATTCTTACCCGGGCACCAGAGCCTCTGGTGCCGGTAGCGCTCTTTTCCCACGGCGCTCTTTTGGTAGCGCTCTTCCCATATGGGGACAGTAGCGCTTCACAGCCACGGTAGCGCTCTTTTTCCCACAGCGCTCTTTGGTAGCGCTTCACAGCCACAGTAGCGCTTCACAGCCATGGTAGCGCTCTTTTTCCCACAGCGCTCTTTGGTAGCGCTCCTCACAGCCACGGTAGCGCTCTTTGGTAGTGCTTCACAGCCACGGTAGCGCTCTTTTTCCCACAGCGCTCTTTGGTAGCGCTCCTCACAGCCACGGTAGTGCTCCCATATATGGAAAGCAGTGCAGCACAGCCACAGTAGCACCCCCTATGGTTGAGGCTGCACAGTTTGTCGACGAGTTGTGCAAGGGCAGTGTAGTGACTAGCAAGTGAGCAAGTGAGCAAGTAGCAAGCAGCAAGTAGTGACTACCATAGCATGCACCAGCATAAATCGTCGACGAGTTGTGCAAGCGACTAGCAACTAGCAAGTAGATGAACAACAGGCCAGGATGATGGATCAAGGAGTTGTGGCAGGCAGTGTAGTGAGTAGTGACTAGCAGCTAGCAGCTACTAGGTAGCAAGGATGGATGATGGAGCACTACTGACTACCCGATGGGCAAGCACAGATGACTAGCAAGTAGACAGCTACCAAGGAGGGACAAGCAAGTAGCAAGTAGCAAGTAGCAACTGGCAACTAGCAAGTAGACGACTGGTAAGTGGCAATTAGCAAGTAGACGGACCACCGACTAGGGACTAGCAGCTAGCAAGAACAGTGACTAGCTACTACAAGTAGCAAGTAGACGAGTGAAAAGCAGTAACTAGGAAGTAGACAGAGGACTTCAGACCAGTAGCAAGTACAGAGTGAGACTAGTAGCAACTAGCAACTAGGCAAAAAAAAAGCAGCAACTAGTGAGCACTACTACTAGGGAGTAGGCAGAGCAGTGAGTAGTGAGTAGCAAGTGATGATAAGAAAAAAATGACCCCCCCAGTGTGGGGAGTTTTGAGACCCGCCCAAGAGCAAGACTACTAGCAACTAGTGACTACTGACTAGCAAGTGACAAGGAGGAAAAGTGACCCCCCCCAAGTGAGGGAGGCAACACCCCCCCCAACAGTTGAGACAAGTGACACCCCCCCCCAGATGACCGGAGTACAAGCCCCCCCCCCAAAGTGACCGGGGTACGAGCCCCCCCGAGGTGACGTGGGTGCGAGGCCCCCCCCGGAAATGACGGGGGTATGAGTGTGGGGGCGGAAGACGGTAGTAGTGGTAATGGTAATAAGAGTTTGGACGAGGGTAGTAGTAGGAGTAGTAGGTGTAAGCGTAATAGTAGTGTAATGAAGGACAGTGGTAGTAGTAGTAGTAGTAGTAGTAGTTGGTAATGTGGTAGTAGGGATAAGGGTAGTAATAGTGTAATGGAGGACAGTGGAAGTAGTAGTTGGATCTAATATTCTTACCCGGGCCGCAGGGGCCCTGCGGCCGGACGCGCCTCCTAGATGGACGCGCCCTTTGGACGCGCCTTTTGGACGCGCCCCCCATATATGGACGCACCCCTCACAGCCACAGACGTGCTCCCCATATATGGATGGACGCGCCCCTCACAGCCACTGGACGCGCTCTTTGGATGTGCCTCTAAGACGGACGTGCCTTTTTGGACGCGCCCCTCACAGCCACTGGACGCGCTCTTTGGATGTGCCTCTAAGACGGACGCGCCTTTTGGACGCGCCTTTTTGGACGCACCCCTCACAGCCACTGGACGCGCTCTTTGGATGTGCCTCTAAGACGGACGCGCCTTTTGGACGCGCCCCTCACAGCCACTGGACGCGCTCTTTGGATGTGCCTCTAAGACGGACGCGCCTTTTGGACGCACCCCTCACAGCCACTGGACGCGCTCTTTGGACGCGCCTCTAAGATGGACGCGCCTTTTGGACGCGCCCCTCACAGCCACTGGACACGCTCTTTGGATGTGCCTCTAAGACGGACGCGCCTTTTGGACGCGCCTTTTTGGACGCGCCCCTCACAGCCACTGGACGCGCTCTTTGGATGTGCCTCTAAGACGGACGCGCCTTTTGGATGCGCCCCTCACAGCCACTGGACGCGCTCTTTGGACATGCCTCTAAGATGGACACGCCTTTTGGATGCACCCCTCACAGCCACTGGACGTGCTCTTTGGATGTGCCTCTAAGATGGACGCGCCTTTTTGGACGTGCCCCTCACAGCCACTGGACGTGCTCTTTGGACGCGCCTTTTGGATGCACCCCTCACAGCCACTGGACGCGCTCTTTGGATGTGCCTCTAAGACGGACGCGCCTTTTGGACGCGCCTTTTTGGATGTGCCCCTCACAGCCACTGGACACGCTCTTTGGACGCACCTCTAAGATGGACGCGCCTTTTGGACGCACCCCTCACAGCCACTGGACGCGCTCTTTGGATGTGCCTCTAAGACGGACGCACCTTTTGGATGCGCCTTTTTGGATGCGCCCCTCACAGCCACTGGACACACTCTTTGGATGTGCCCCTCACAGCCACTGGACACGCTCTTTGGACACACCTCTAAGATGGACACACCTTTTTGGACGTGCTCCTCACAGCCAGTGGATGCACTTCCATACCATGAGCCAGCACAGTTCATCGACGAGTTGTGCCAAGCAATGTTGCAGCTACTGACTACCAACAACAAAGAAGACTACTAGCAACTACTGAGTACCATAACATGTGCCAGACAGTGGTGACTACAGGTTTGTGCAATCCATTGATGAGCTGTGCAAGATAGTGGTGACTACAGGGCTGCACAATTCGTCGATGAGTTATGCAAGGGCAGTGTTATCCAGTCCCCTATGAAAAGAGAGCTTATGGGCAGGAGGTTGGCAAGCATGGAAGTTTACTCACTGGGAGAAGGCACCAATCCAGTCTAACCTTATATGGAAAGTACTGTACAGTTTTAAACTTAAATTTAAACATGGATGACAAAGATCATCACAACACCTCTTGACTTTCAACTGCCACCATCACCCATCATGCCTCGTGCTTGCAAAGAATGTGGCCTGGAGTTTGACAACAAGAACCTCCATGATGCACACTGGAAAAAGTGTGTCAGGGTAGTCAGCTTTGTGGCTTACAATAAACAAGATGTCACTCTAACTCGTCATGAGAATGGTACCTTCCTCTGTTATTGCTCACATCACAGCTGCCCAAGGGAGGGTGGTTTTACCACTGTGGATGCCTTGCACAAGCACATGAAGACACTCAAGACCACCTGGCTTGGTCCAGAGAAGAAGAAGAAGAAGGCAAGTGTCTTGGCATGGTAAAATTTCAACACAGGCTTACATAAGCAGGCTGGGGGACAGTCTTCAGTACAAGCAGGTGACACCACTTCACCAATGGAAATCACAACCAATGCTTCTCCCAAGGTAAGTTGGCATAACTCGTCGACGAGTTATGCAGCACACATGGGTACAACTTCTCCAATTCCAGGTGCCAGCCATCCTGCAAGATGAGACCATGAAGTCCCCTTCAATCCTGTCCAATGATGATGCCCCCATGCAGTCCCCTCCAGCAGCATTTGATGTAGGTCACATGTTCACTCCTGCACAATCCGTCGACGAGTTATGCCATCCACATAGATGTCTGACAAGATGGAGGAGTCAGCCACGGCATCCCCCCATGCTCCAAGTCCCAGGTCTCCCCAGCCTGAGGAAGGGCCATCCATCATGGTAAGACCATTCCAAGGACCTCACCTGGCATTAAACTAAGTGTGACTTTGTTCAGTCCCTGGTACATACTCCATCTACATCACAAGCAGCCATGCAAGTCAATCAACCAGGGACTTCCATGGCAGATGTCAGGGTGGAACCTCATTTCATCCATCACCCTTACCTGGACAGCCTCAACTTGGTGGTCAATGCAGAGTTTTGTTTCCTGGTGTGTCAAGTATGCAAAGAAGGCATTGATGCTACATCAGGACGAGCACATCTGGTCAACAAACATCCAGACATCCTTTCCAGTTTTGACCAGGGATGCTTCAATGGCATCATGTCCCAGCTTAGGGTGGCAACCTCTCTTCCAGCCATCTCAGGACCAAGGTCTGAAGTATATGGGCTGGCAGTGTTTGATGCTCTGGCATGCAACTTTTGCACCACAGTATACACCAAGCAAAAGAACATGAGGGAGCACCATGGGGTGAAGCATCCTGACATGCCCATCCCACAGAATTGGCGGTCTTGCAAGGCCCAGCGCATCAAAGCAGAGGGGGTAGGGATGGTGCGCCAACTTTGGGAGGTCACCATGGAAGCAAGAGAGGGGGAAGAGTTGAGAGAAAAGGCATTGGTGGACGAGCTGCTCAAAGAACTGGACCAACAGCTCAAGACAGTGCAAGTACCCACTGATGGTCGACTGATTACCCCATGGCTTCTCACCACAAGGTGGAACGAGTGGGCAAAGTGGTTCAAGAAGCCCACAGAGGAACTCCGTGCCTTGGTTTCCCTGCCACAATCGTCCTTACCTGATGAAGAGCACTACAAGCCACTCTCAGAGATCATTCAACTGTACTTTGAGGATGCACTGGCACTGATCGACACCACCGACGAGCTGGTGTTGCAGAGGCTCAACTCACCTGACCCCAGCAAAGAGTAAGCCTTGCATAACTCATCGACGAGTTATGCCAACCTCACTCACTGCCCATTATCACAGAGGGATATCCAACACCCCCTTCCACAAGCACATGCATGATGCCTCCATGAAGAAATACATCCATCCCATCATCTGTTTTGTTACCATGTTGCTGCGTGACCTTTGGTTCCTCCCTGATGCCAATATGGAGATAAGTAGACTGGATGACATGCTCCAAGAAGGCTGCATGGATCAGACTCGGTTGGTGCAACAACTCCACACAATCCTCCTCAAAGTCTGGACAACTCCATGGTCCAAGAGCAAGTATCACATCGTCCCTGATCCCACAGAATCATGTCTGGCCCTCCTCACTCTGAACCGTGATGGATCATTCAAAGCTCCCAAGGATGTCACCACCCTCATAGCCAAGTTCGAGTACTGCATGCGCCTCACCTTCTTGAGAGAAATCAGGGCACATGCATCTGCCAACCCAGACATGGACGAAGAAGCAGCTTGCGATGGCCTCCAGCCATGGTTCACTGAGAAGAACTACTCCACCTTTGCTCGTCTGCGCTCCTTGCAGCATCGAGCATCTGCCATCGCCTTCAGCACCATGTCCTTGCCACGCATCTGGTGGACGGACAGCGAGGCATGGACATCTCTCAACTACAAAGGCAATCCCATCACATTCTCAGATGTGTGTCTGATCTTTCGGGACGTGGAAGAGAAGCTAGTGGACATGTGGGAAAACAAGGTCCTCAGAGGTCTCAAGCTCAGGGTGGACTATGACCACATCTTGGACGACCCCTCAGAAAGGAATGTGGGCTACTCCTTCATGTTCGATCCCAGAAACACCTGTTTCCAAGACCGAGCACGCTTGGTGAGGGCGGTGGTAGAAGGCAAAGGGGGGTTTTCCAAATTTCTGCTTAGGTACCAAGGTGAACTGGTCTGGAATCGATCAGCATTGCGTGGATGGCTGCAAGACTATGCAGAGATGCAGAAGTTGCTACTGATGCGAGCAGAGATGCTCAGTGGGGCACCCAGTCGAGGCTCGGAGCTGACTGCCATGCTCTATCGAAACACCCAGGCACGTGAGGTACGCAACCTGATGGTGTTTGGCAAGCACCTCACCCTGCTGGGCCAATACTCCAAGATGACTGCCCTCACGGGGCGAGACAAGCTGATCCCCCATTCCCTGGATGCCCTTACCAGTGACATTCTCATCCAGGACCTGGCACTGGCACGCCCCTTTGCAGAGATCGCTGCCAAGGTCTGCTTTGGCAACAAGGAGGTGACTCAGCTGTATCGCGACCACCTGTTCGTCAACTTCAACAAGGCCTTCACCTCGGACGACCTCTCGGCAGTCATGGCAAAGCATAGCTTGCCTCGGGTCCAATATGCGCTGACGATCAACCCATGGCGCCACATCCAGACGGCCTGGAAGCGAAAGTTCAAGTGTGCGATGGAGGACATAGTAGAGATGGACATGGAGGACGACGTCGACTCCTTGCAGGCAGGACACACACGTGCCACCGAAAATCGGACCTATGGGCTGAGCACTCACAGCCTGGCAGCAGCAGCAGAAGATGTCCTTCCCCTGTTCCTGCAAGCGAGTGTAGGGTGGCAAGAGCGATGCCGAGTCATGCCTGGGGGAAGTGGATTGCCATACCAGCAAGCACGGTCACACCTGTTTGTTCCAAAGGCTCCAGCCACTACTGCTACCACTACCACCACAGCTGCCAGGACAGAACCCACCACCACCACCACCACTGCCTCCCTGCACAACTCGTCGACGAGTTATGCACTAGATGATGCCATGGTAGACAACATTGCAGCCCGAGTCACAGAGCAACTGGCTCCAATGTTGACCAATCTCATACAAGGTCTGGCCTCCAAGACAAGGACCACTTCTGGAGAACACTCATCAGATACAGCAGACCCAGTTCAGGGACAGGGGAAGGGGAAGGGGAAGCAAAAAGAAACCATGGCAGAGGATGCATGGGAAACTCCATCCATGCCAGAGGAGGAGGAGGAGCCATCGAGTGAGTATTGATCATGCCAAGCCAATCCTTGTACTGCCATAGCTGATCCATGCTCGTCAACTTTCCAGGATTTCCTACCAGCTCACCAGAGATTGGCGCAACTCGTCGACGAGTTATGCCAGCACAAGACCTGCCAGTCCTGGCATTGCAAAAGATGCAGATGTTGCTCAGAGATGACAGGACATCATGGCACTCATCCCAACAAAGAGATGCCATGGTGGCAGTTCTCAAAAGAGAGAAGGACGTCGTCGTCATACTACCGACAGGAGGAGGCAAGTCCATGCTGGCCATAGTCCCCAGCATGATGGAAGTCAACATGGCCACCATCCTGATCCTTCCCCTCAACTCCCTGATCATGGACTACGAGCGACGCCTGACAGCCATGAAGGTACCTTACCAGGTATACAAGTCTGGCCAGCAGCTCAACCTGCAAGACAACCTGGTCATCGTGTCTGCTGACAAGTCACAGACGCCACACTGGCGATTGTCGCTGGCAGACCTGAGGCGTCGCAAGGAGATTGCCCGCATCATCATGGACGAGGCACACATCCCTTTGACGGCCAAGGGGTATCGCAGGTCTTTGGAGAACTTTTACGAAGTACGCTCCGAGCCAGTGCCACTGGTGTTGCTGAGTGCCACTCTGCCACCCATCTTCATGAACTCACTGGCCAACACGTATCGTCTACTATCCAACCACATCACTTGCAGACGAAGCACCAACCGACCAGAGCTCACCTACATACTGGAGAAAATGACAGGTGAATCTGATTCAGAGTCTGCACTCCTCACCACATGTGGCATAGAGATAGTGGAGGAGCAAGCTGCAAGGTGGGGCAGGGAGGATCGTGGGCTGGTCATGGTGCCATCCATCGGCTTGTGCTTGGAACTGGCACGAGATGCAGGTTGGCATCACTTTGTAGGCAACAGGGAGGCGATGAACGAGACAGAACGCCAAGAACAGTACCAGGCATGGATAGACGGTCAAGGTAGCAAGGTCATGGTAGCCACCTCTGCCTTCAGCACAGGCAACGACTACCCACACGTACGCCTGGTCTTGCATCTGGACAAGCCATTTGACATGCTGGACTACATCCAAGGCCAAGGGAGGGCAGGACGAGATGGCATGCCAGCCATCTGTCACACGTTGGTTCCCAGCAGACCATGGAAGGAGAGCAGGAAGCAGGACGAGACAGAGCGACAAAACGAACAAGCAGTGCTGGACCACCTGTATCTCTATGGATCCAAACGCTGCCTCCGGTATGGGGCAACACTGTTCACAGATGGCACAGGAGTGGGCTGCCACGAGGACGAGTGTAACCAACGATGCTCAGTCTGCAAGTTGGACCCAGATCACCGTCCTCAGGACATACGCATGGCCAGCATCCCACGCAACAGGGGAACGGAAGCAGAGGCCTCTTCTTCCATCAGCAGGACAGACCACCCACAGTCATTTTCCCAAGCTGCAAGGCAAGCAAAGGAACTGAGGGCTGGGCGAGAGATGGGAACCCTGGGAAGGGCACAGCAGATCGAAAAGGCTCTTCAGACGGTGATGGGCACCTGCTGCATCTGTCTGGTACTAGGTGACATGGAGGGGAGCAGCAGGGCCCAGCATGACTTGATGAGTTGCCCGAAGTTGGGCAGCTTTTTGGTCTACAAGGAATGGAGGCAAAAGCTCAGGTACCGGAAGCATCATAACATGATCTGTTTCATCTGCCATGTACCCCAGCTCAGCGACAGCCTGCATCCGACGTTCACCAGAGCACAAAGGGGAAGGAACGTGGGGTGCAAGTATGCAGACATCATAGCACCAACTGCCTTTGCCATCTTCCACCACAGCTTGGTAAAGAGGAGAGCAGAGGCATACTTTGAGGTGGAGTGGGCTGGAGTGGGAGCATTTGCAGACTGGCTCATGGATGCTCCAAAGGGTAAGAGCGAAAGCAACCTAATGGATCTCTTCATGTGGTACATGGAAATGGAGTGCATGTAGGACAGCACATTGTAAGGATAGTACACACAATAACTAGTAGCCCAATCATTCATGCTCAGGGGTTGGGACCAGACATGCATAACTCGTCGACGAGTTGTGCATCGGCAAGTGGGCAACACTGTCCATATATCATGTATTACCCATTTTACAGCCACGACATCATAACAAAAGTTGTAGCCCACATTTGTGGGACCATGATGATATGCTTACCTTGGTGGTATGTCCTTTTTTGGATGAGATATTTGTGAAATTCTGATCCAGATGTGACATTTCAGAGACAAAAAGTGGCTGTACAGCTATGATGTCATAATGAAAGTTGTAGCCCATGGTCATGGGACCATGATGATATGCTTATCTTAGCAATATGTCCTTTTTTGGGCAAGAAACCTGTGAGATTCTAATCCAGATGCAATGTTTCAGAGGCAAGGAGTGGCTGTACAGCTATGATGTCATAACGAAAGTTGTAGCCTATCATCATGAGACCACGACGATATGCTTATCACAACAATCTCTCCTTTTTTGGACGAGATATTTGTGAAATTCTAATTTGGATGCAGTGTGTGAAAAATAAAAAGTGATGACATCATAGCTGATGTTGTAGTATGGGATGACACTAGATCATGTTGGTATGCCTATATCCCTACTACTATGACCATCTTTCCAATGGATGAGATATGAGCACATGAGGTAAGCAGTTTGGCAAAGACACAGTCACTGGTCATAACTGGCTGCAACCACTTAGGTGGGGCAACTGGACCCAAGTGGCCCAAGTCTGGATGGAACATCTACATAAACACCATAACTCGTCGACGAGTTGTGCAGAGTCTGCTTTATGTGTATTATGTAAGCCAGTATTATATAAGAGTTGAGTGGGTAGTGGCTGTGCCAATTTACATCTTGAACTGCAACCACTACCTTCCTCATTTGGAGAAGCACCACAAACAAAACCAAATAAAGTACCAATGGCTGTGAGTAAAATTACATAATCTGCAAGCCACACAATGAATGACACTGCCTCAGAGCAACAACAACAACAACAAACAAACTGTATGTCTGATTTTTATTTATTTATTTCCCTGCATAACTCGTCGATGAACTATGCTGGCCCACCAGGTCACCAACTACAACAACAACTCTGCCCACCAGGTATGTCAACCTAAAATCCACACATGATGGGAAACTGAGCAGTGTGCTGCACACCCACAGGACACTGGCATGGGCCCAGCTGTTGCCAATGCTTTGAATATTAGCCTGGCTCAGGTGAGCATTGCATAACTCGTCGACGAGTTGTGCAGGCTAACACAGATATAGGATGCAGCAGCTGCCATGGACATTCAGAGTGTCCAGGATGCTCAAGGATCAGCCACCAGCATCGATCAGGTAAGCCACACTTGCATAACTCATCGACGAGTTATGCTGAGATGGCCAAAAAAAAAAAAAAAAGGGAGGCCCATCTGAAGCCATGGATATTGAAGGAGGAGACATTGGCTCTGCTACTAACAGTGGCAATGGTGTAAGTCCAGCTCAGCTTATAGATGGGATGCAAGGACTGATTTGATAATCTGCAGGGAACTGGCAATGAGGGTACTGCCAGGCAAAAGGATGAGGTGAGTCTGGTTTGCATAACTCATCGACGAGTTATGCAGGTCAGTGACATGCAACCAGCAGGCTACATCTAAAGCAAAGGGAAAGGGAAAGGGCAAGGCAAAGGCACAGGACAGGGAGGAGCAGGGCAAGGAAAAGAAGATGGTAAGTCAAGCACTGTTGTCAGCCCAAGGATTGGATGTGCTCATAGCCAACTCAGACTCATGCCATCAAGGGGGTCAAGAAGACTCCAGTTCAGGAAATGATTGACCATATCAAGGGGTTGGTCAATCAGGCCACTCTTGGATATGCTTTGATGACAGTCATGGATGACAATGACCTGGGGACTGGTCCCATGATGCAACGCCAGCAAATAAATCTCCGTGGAATAGACAAGTCGTTCATGGCAGAGTTTTTGAAGGGTGTGGAGGTCCATGGCCTCCAAAATAGATTTCTTGAGCATGCCTTGGACCTTGCAGTACACAAGGCAGATATCGATATCTCCAGCTTGCAACCTGCCCAATCTACGGAATATAACAACAGCGTCAAGTGGCAAGAAAATGCGAAATCTTCTACGAGTATCTTGTACAATGGAAACCATCGTTTCACTTATATGAGGGAGCACTCTCCCTACCGCAAAATTTTTCTTCAGCATAAAAAGGCCCAGGAGGAAGTCACTCAAGTGACATCAGGGCACATGCATGAAGCCTACAGGGAGGCTATAAGGGAGTCGGAGAAGCAGATAAGAGCAGGGGGTGTATGGCTAGTCAGGTTCCTGGATCTAGGTAAGCACTACATGCATACCTCGTCGACGA
The DNA here is from genome assembly GCA_024613185.1 of Pisolithus microcarpus. NCBI lineage: Eukaryota > Fungi > Basidiomycota > Agaricomycetes > Boletales > Pisolithaceae > Pisolithus > Pisolithus microcarpus. The sequence goes on along the minus strand of JANFAI010000002.1, from coordinate 10,676 downwards.
GTTGTGCCAGGCCCACTCACATGATTTTCCATGACAGATTTTATTCAAAGCCATGAGGATAGGGCACTGGTGGAATCACATGTGGCCTCCAACAGCGTCCTCCCTGTTCATCAAGACAGCGAACATGATTCGTTGCAATTGATCATGAAAATTCTCCTTGACACCTCAAGCCCAGATGCCAGAGAAAAATTCATTCAGCAAGCTTTGAAAAGCATCCAAAGCATGAACACGTCACACCTGGGGAAGATCTTGAGAGATCGTACCCTCTTCAATTCGGTCTTCAACCTGTTCCAGTTTAATCACTTCCGTTCTCGTGACAATGCTGGGAGTGGGCTGAGTATTCGAAACATAAGCACTTGGTATCCCACAGTGGGAGGGGTAAGTCCAGAATAATTCACTCCCACTCTAGCATAGCTGACAAAGTGCACACAGGCCATGATATACATTTCCGATTGCTGTTACAAAATCCTCCATTTCTTGGCTACACCAGCAGAGTTCAATGACGTTCCCACAAGCACCCCTCCCGAGGACATTGAAGCATGGTTTGCCTCACAGTATGAGGCAACATGTCAAGAATTTGCCAGGCCGATTCAGCTTGCTGCCTGTCAAGTCCTGGACAAGAGTTATTTCAAGCACTGGGCAGACATGTTTGCCAAGTATATGGCATCTGCAGACAAGAACAATCAAGTGCCCCCCATTGACTTATTTGCATCTGGCGATACCTCTGATTACGACAAGTACATGCGTGCCATGTCAAAGTACTGGGAAGCTCTCATTCGCCATGCAGAGACAGAGAAGGAGGGATCCCTACGTGCCCCAAGGGATCCCATCACTGATATCATCAGGCTAACCATGCCTGCCAAACTCAAGGCTTTGCAGCATGGTTTAATGGCCAAGATTCACAGTGACAAATTCTTGAATTTCTTCCCTGTCCCCACAAAGCTACTACTGTACACTCTTGGGGAGCAGTTAAAGAGCATACAGCCAGCCATCAAAGAGGTAAGTTGAATCATACTAGTGTCAAGCTAATCCAAAGCTTAATGGGGCTGATCTCATGGCTAGATGGTGCTGTGGATGGAACCTTTTGCAGCAATTGGGGTGGATCAAAGGCCCCCCTTGTGGCGTGACCATCTGAGGGCACTGGAGCACTGTATCAAAGCAAAGCTTGGGGTAAATGGCATCTCAAGGGTAAGCGTCATTGTCACTGCACAACTCGTCGACGAGTTATGCCAGAGCACTGACCAATATTCATACTCACCCAGATATACAAATATATATTCCGTGCACGTCGTGATGAATTCCTGGGCATGAACAACTACATAGAAGTTGCCAAGAAAGCCACCGATTTGCACGATCTCCACAAATTGTCGGTCGGCACATTTGAAGGTGCTGTCGACTCATATATCAAAAATTCTCGGACCCGATTACTGGAGTCTGGGATAAAGTCAGCAGAGGCACCAAGTATGCTTCAGCTCCCTGAACTAGCTCCCATGGAGGCCATCGATTCTGAGCTAGAGACCGTGCAAAGTGAATATGTCAAGTTCCTTTCACGAATTCTTCGCCACACATCCTTCCCTTGGCTGGAAGCTTCTAAAGTCAAGAGGAGTGAAACTTTAGTGAAGAAACTCATCCCTCTCTTTGAGGGTTACAAGGCCCGTGGTAAACTCTTGGGGACAGATGCTGCTTGGAACGTCAGAGAAGATTTGATCAAGATTTTGTCTATCCTTGCAAAGAAGGGTGGGAGAGGCCAATGGTTATGGTATGATCTGTTGGTGGAGAAACCGGTCAAAGAAGTCAAAGATCAACTGGACAAGACAGAGGGGCCTATGCCCCTGAATGATGATGAAAGCGAGGGCAACCTGAATGCGCGTGCCCAACAATTCTTCCAGTTACGTGAACGGAACCACAGCAAGATCAAGCAAATCATACGGATTGCCCTCTCGGATGAGCTGGGATTAGGATTTGGTGGCAAGGCGTTGCCAGAAGCAAGGATTGCAACAGAGGGGCTAGTCAAGGTAAGTGCATGCTTGCACAACTCGTCGACGAGTTATGCTGACACTAGTGGCAGGTGCTGCAACAGTGTTCAGAGATGGCAGTGCATCGCCTCAAGGCACCAGCAGAACCCTTCAAGGCAGAGAGTGAAGAGGAGTTGGGTGGATTGTACCCAGTGGACTTGCCAGATGCCATGACAGAGGCAGAGACTGCCATGTACAAAGGCAAGCAGGAAGGATCTGGGCTGGCATCACTCAGTGCCCTTGCCACCTTCAACAATAATGCCAATAGCCTGTGGGTCATGGAGAAGAACGAAGAACAGGCTGAGAAGGACAGGGCTGCAGCATTGGAAAAGGAGCACCAGAATGTCAAGGTGCTCCAATCAGCAAAGATTCAGAGGGCCTATGTCATAGCTGAGAGAATGAGAAAAAGTAAGTAAATCAGAGCAACAGTCAGCTGGGATGTCATTTAACCCTGCATTTTCCCAATGTAGGAAAACTCAAGTCAAAGCCGATCGTCCTTGAGAGTGATGAGGAGGAAAACATGGATGGTGTGGCAAGCACCAGCAATGCCCAACAACAGGCTGGTATGTCCATCATCATCACTGTGCATAAGTCATCGACAAGTTATGTTGACCATCATCAACTCTTCATGTATGTAGGGCCTTCTACCCCCCAGGGACCCCCCAAGCGAACCCTGGCCCAAGCTGGCCATGACACTGAGACCTCTGGGAGGAGTCCCGTGAGACCAAGGCTGGACATCAATGCCACTGACATGTCACAAGCCACCACAGCCTATACTTGGGAGGCATTCAAGGGCATCATCTCCCAAGCCAAGTCAGACACCCAGTTCCAGACACTGCCAGCAATCCTGTTCTTGTTATTGATGGTATTGGAACTTGCACAGGATATACCAGAGGCCAGGGTTGGGTTGGATAGGGTGGTCAAGGAATTGGGACAAGCAGCAGAGTCACCCAGTGCCCAGGTGATACTTGGCTACATACTGTCCTTGAAGGGTGTGGTGGGGCGCCAAGGAGTCAAGTACATCAGAAAGGCCCAAGACCTTGTGGGAGCAGGCACAGCCACAGAGATGGTGGATGTCAAAGTGGCTGCCCAGTGGTTTGAATGAGAAAAAAAGTACTGCATAACATAGCTGGATATCATAACATCATCAATACATTTATTTATTTTTGGCCACTTTGCAATCAGAATAAGGTGTGGGAAAATATTACCTAAGCAACCTCCATATATATAATGGGTGGGAATGGTTGCTCAAATAATCAAATACATCTTGAACCTCAACCACTACCTTCCTACTTAGGTGAGGAGTCAAACAAGCATAAACAAAGTTTATTTGATTGATTGAGAGGGGTTTTTTTTTTTTTCTTTTTTTTTTTCTTTCTTTCTTTCTTTCCTTCCTTCCTTCAAAACTTGGTTAGTTGACATAACTCGTCGACGAACTGTGCAAATGGAAAGCCCCAGCAAGATGGTGATCACTCCCCCTCAGGTATGAAGAGACAATACATGGGGGCTGAAATATGGTTTGAATTGAACATGGTCCCACAGAATCCCTTCAAAGATGCTAGCAAAGTTGAGGTGAGCAGTGTTGCAGGACAGTGTAAAGCTGAATGTCTCCATGTATGACATGTATTTTGCAAGGATGCCAAGAAGATGTTTTCAGAACACATCAGTTCTATCAACAAGTTGGTGGATGGCATCATGACTGAAGATCTAGGACTCATCAAGGGTGGAAAGATAACCCCTGAATTAAAATCTGCCCTGGATATCTTTCTCCCTGTAAGTATGTTTATTTTGAATAGCCCCCCATTGTCCCATGCCATGCCAAGGCCATCAAGGAACAGTCTTTGAGACAGGTCTTGAGATGTCTGGGTGCAACCCAGATGCCATTCTGGATGGTGGCCAAGCTGCATCGCTACCCATCCATTCATGACTTTGAGGTAGCGAGTGAAGTGGAGTGTGACCAGCATTGGACGGAAAATGTTCAGATGGACCAAGAAGCAGAAATAATGTCCATACATGATGACATGGACAAGCTTAACCTTGGTAAGCATTATTGCACAACTCGTCGACGAGTTATGCTGAGCTGACACATGGTTGGATCTGTACAGTACCTGATCACCACCAGTCCAATGAGGATGAAATCATGTCTGTGGACAATGTCTTTGGTCCAGTGCCATCCAACATGGACATGGACTTGATAGAGACCTTTGAGCCTGATGATGTATCAGGCACCAGTCAAATCAAAGAGGTTATAGAGGTAGAAGAAGAACACCAGGACCCAGAGTGGTTCATGAAAGTCATTACCGATGCACTTGGCATGAATACAGAGCAAGGGACCTCTTCTGAAGGTGAGATTACATCATTGCATGCATCCCAGGACACCCTTTTCAGACAATGGTTAGTATATTTGACCCAGGGCCCTGATGGCCAAGGCTTGGAAGATGATGCCATCTCTGGGTGGAGTGCAACCCCCAGTCCCCAACCCAATGGCAAGTGATGGCCTTTGCATCATTCAATATTCTAAACCATGCATCCAGACCAAGAGCCACCTGCAGAGGACAGCAACAGGACATGCATAGAATATCACAAGAGACAGTCTGGTGAGTATGCCCAAGATGGTGGACCCACCTTGACAGCAGTTTAAATGAGTTTGACTCGTCAGGGGAACGCAAAACATACACGTTCGATGCCATGAAAACTTACATTATCTGCCCCAAGATCAATCGACCAGAGTTCATCAGCATGCCAGGGGCCATGTGGCCCTTGTGGGACATGTACTGGGCTGCAATGGACATGCAGAATGATGAGAATGCCATTGCAGCGACTGAAAATACAAGGCAGCTGTTTACAAATTTCAACAGGACTCCCCCTCCCAAACACCTGGAGGAGCTAGTTGACACATACAAGGACATCAAGCCTCTCCAGGCCAAGTACAATGCAGCCAAGAGGCTGTTTGAGTCAAACAGGTCCAAGCCACGGATCAAGCGAGAAGATGTCAGGAAGCTGTATGATGGCTCATGGTTTGACAAGGCTGAGTAGGTTAGATTTGAATCTAATGTAGTAAGGCAGGCAATGGTCTTTTTTTTTTTTTTCAAATAGAGAGGAGGAGAGTTTGTGGTAATCAGTAATTGTAGTCATGAATCTATGGGCTGTAGCATGCAAAGGCCTATCAACATAACTTGTCGACGAGTTGTGCGAGTGTGATTATGTAAGCAACTATTGATTATATAAGTGATCCAAGTGCTGTGGCTATGCCCAAACACAACTTGAACTTGAATCTATACCTTCTAAATCAAGCAAGTGCATACAGAGTGAGTCTAACCCACTTTTTTATGTCATGAAAATTCCTAACTCCCATGTTTTCAGGCTACCATAAAATCGATAAATAAAAACATGACCAAATCAAAGAAAAGCAAGGACAACAACAAAAAGGTATTTTCCCAACCCAGGTGCATAAGTCATCGATGAATTATGCTGATGCCACTGGGTCCCCAATCCTAGAACAAAGGGAAGAAGACCCTGCTATTCTCCACACCCTTGACCCATTCTGGGTTCCAAGGAGAAGTGTCAGTTGTAGAAGAAGAACAGGGCACATCAAGAAAGGTAGAGCTGCCTACCTGCCATGAGTGTGGGGAAGTGGGACATGTGAGAAGGAACTGTGGGTGGTGGTTGCAGAACCAGACCTGCTACCAGTGTTTTAAATTAGGTCACTTGGCAGTCAACTGCCCAAAGACAGTCTGCAGATTCTGTCACCAGGCCAAGCCAGGGCATGTTGACATGGACTGTCCAGTGATAGCACCAGCCCTGGAGTGGGATGGCAGGGATGATGTTGAGTTACCTGCAGAGTAGAATGTTGTATTTGTGGTGCTTATGTGATCAGTAAACATTGGTGGTGTGTATATAATCAATGCCTTGTTGGTGGCAGTGTCACTTTTACATCTTGAACTCCAACTCCTACCTTCCTGATAAAGGCATAAAACTAAACAAGTCACAACAAAGCATGGCTGTGAGTTGATGTAGCACTACAAACCATTCAATTTAACTCATTGACTTGGGACCGTCAATCACCCCAGAGCAACAACAACTCTGTAAGTGAACATGTCCAGCATAACTCGTCGATGAGTTATGCAATGGCACATCATGACTGTCCTTGCATGAAACAGGCCCCAATTGCCACAAGTGCTGATGGTGTGCTGCAAGAGGCAACCCCAGCACAAGTCATGGATGAGTTATGCTCATCCAAAATTGCTGAGGGGCAAACACAAGGTGAAACCAAGGAGGAACCAGAACCTGTCCCCAAGTGGAAGAAACCTTGGCTCGTGCGGGACCCTCCCCACCATTCATGCCAGGAAGAGTGCATTAGCTGGTGCAAGAGGTGGACACGTTATGGACGCTTCTTCAATTCTGAGCCCGACTTTGATGAAAGAATTGTGGAACATTTTGTCAGGTCAGCCCTAAATAATCTCCATGTCATCCCAAAGACCCCTCATCATGTCATAGATCTTGGGCCCCAGTGACTGATCTTATGGGCCCCTTCAGGCATGTGAAGCGGGATGAGGTTCCCATCTGCTGTGCTTATAGGCCTGGCATCTTGGATGAAAAATACAATGAGAAGCCCTACTGCGATGTAGACCCATTTGAGATCACTGGTCACATTTCCAAGTAACATGGGTGTGGGGTTTGGCTGAGAATTGGAAATCATGGATGACATAGAAAAGGACAGAGACTGTACCTACATGGAAACATGCTATGCTATGCCGAGATGGCCATTCTCTGACATGGAAGATTCTTCAAGTCATATACTCCAAGGTTAGGCTCATAACAAGAGTGCTTATCTAATACAGAGCTGGATTATATAAGCAAGTGATGACATATATAAACAGTGACTTGTTGGCAGCTGTGTCAGATTCACATCTTGAACTGCAATCCCTACCTTCCTGATAAGGGCACAAGACAAAACAAGCCACAACAAAAAAAAATATTTTCTGAATCTTCAATGGCTGTGAGTCAATGTCATTGTAGCCAAATAAAAATAAAAAGTCATTCCTAACCTGATTCCAGAGCAGCAACTCTTTGGTAAGCAAAGACTGCTGGCACAACTCGTCGATGAATTGTGCAGATGCAGATGGCTGACTGACCTCCCCCTCCTCTCCCCCACATGTCAAGGCTAAGGCTGGTGCCTGCCCACAGCAGGTAAGCTGGATCCATAGCCAGGGTGTCTGTCCATTAGCCATGACCATACATGTGCTAGGTCAATGACAAGGAAGGAGGGGCACCTGATCCTCACCATGTAGGCCAGTGCCAGCACAACTCGTCGACGACTTATGCAGGGTTACAGGTGTTTGACCAGTGGGATTCATCACCATCTGGCATCCAAGAAGTTTACTCACACAAGGACCTGGTAAGTACAACTGGCATGGCTTGCTTGTCAAACAAAGGCAAGGTGACTGAGAAAATATCAACCAGTGGGGACCACCCATTGCAGCAGGTGCTAGCAAGGTGGGAGCCCATGCCATTTTTCCCCATGCCCACACCATGACATGATGCCAAGTGCCATCAGGAAGATTCTGCCTCTGACGACGAGGTGGAAGAATTGCGATTTGCAGCAAGTCATGAAGATATCCTGAAATTTGTCCCCATCGACTACCACGAATACATTCGCCCCCTCATGGAGGACCTTGCATTCATGGCCAAACTTGCTTGTGCAGTACAGGATAGCATACGAGATTTGAAGGAGCACAAGGAAAATGGAACACACCCACCAGTGCTCAGACGCCGCAAGCCAGAAAGCCAAATTGACAGGGAATATGCTGCCAAGATTCGCAAGAGGCAGTTGGACATCCTCGTCGCTCACAAGGAGGCATCCCTGGAGCTGTGGCGCCAGAAATTAGATCCTGCTGTCTGGGTCCCAGAATGGAACAGTGTACTTGACTTGGCATGGCATGAAGAACTCTCTGAGCTCCTCATGACGCCCATCATCTCGAAAGAGGATGGGGTGTCAAGGTTGGTGGGATGGAGGCCATCAGATGAGAGTGAAGAGAAACGAGCTCAGGTTCTCAGAGATGTCCTGGCTATTGGGAAGCAGGTCATCCGCATTCAGAATATCAAGTATCAAGTAGCAGATGAAGAGAGAGTCAGAAGGAAGGTGAGGATACAAGGGACCGACATCATGCCAAAAATCATCCGACTCATCCACCACATTCCAGGCCGAAAGACAACCCCTATGACTTTGAGGCTAGGAAGAGGGGTCCGAGTAGCTGCCAGTAGTAGAAACCATGTAAATTGCTCTCTCATAGGAATACACTTGTCACGTGCCAGTACAACCAACCATCAAGCCACAAAGGGCCAAGTAGGCAGCACAACTCATCGATGAAGTATGCAAGGGCCAGCCAAGGCCAACAAGCAATGGGCAAGGACGAGCAGCAATCCATGACTACCGACCAGCCACTCGCCATGACCCAAGGTCTACATGACTACCAAGCATGAACCCAGGAGGAGCAGGGACCAGTGACTGACTAGTGACCAGACCCAATGCTTTGCAAGCAGCTGGGCCATGCCGAGGAGCTCAAACATAGTAGCATCCCCCGACACGTCATGACCCACGTGAAAGTCACACTTGGTCTAACTCTGACCAGTGCACGAAATTCCCTCGCAAGGATCATATACTGACCATGCGAGTCATGGACGAGATGGACCAGGTAGCGACTACTGTGTGCCAGCACAGCTTGTCGAGGAGTTGCACCAGGCAGTGCAGCGACCACCAACAACCGAGTAGACCACTGGCGACTACCAACTGCAGAGTAGCAACCGAGAAAGCGCTTGCCAACATAAATCATCGACGAGTCATGCAAGCGACTGCAGGCCAGCGACCACTACCGAGTGGCAAATACTAATGACGAAGAAGGTGGGCCAGCAGCACAATCTGCCAGGGAGTCATGCAACCACTTGGCACAGAGTAGACGATGACCGACGAGAGCAAGCACCAGTACCGAATAGCAACTAGGGAATGACCGAGGACCAAGAAGACAGCTACCAGCTGGGGACTACGAAGGGAGCACTGACTACCACTGACTAGGGAGTAGCGAGGAGTTGTGGCAGGGAGTAGTGATGACTATGGACTAGCAAGCACTAACTACTAGGGAGAGGAGCCAACTACCGAGTACCAACCAAGCGACAAGGGACTGAGGACTGACTACTAGGGAGTAGGGAGTAGGGACCACTGAGCATGGACGATGACCACTAGCGACCAGTGACTACTGACAAGTGACTAGGGAGTAGAGGAGTGAAAAAGCAGGGACTGCCGAGGAGAGTGAGACTACTAGCAAGTAGGCAGTACTGAGGATGACAAGAAAGTGACTGGGTGAGTGAGGGGAGTTTTGAGACCCCCCTAATGGTGAGATGACTAGCAAGTAGCAAGTATAGATGAGTGACTAGCAAGCAGCAAGAGCAGTAACTGGGGACTAAGGGACTACTACTACTTGGAAGTAGGCAGAGCAGGGACAACTGACCCCCCAAGTGACTGGAGTTTTTTGAGACCCCCCCCCAGATGAGCAGAGTAAGTGACCCCCCCCAAAGTGACCGGGGTATGAGCCCCCCGAGGTGACCCGGGAGCGAGGCCCCCCCCGGAAATGACCCGGGTACGAGTGTGGGTGTGGAAGATGGTAGTAGTGGTAATAGTAATAAGGGTAGTGGTAATAAGAGTTTGGACGAGCATAGTGTTAGTAATAGAGTAGTTGAGACGAGTGTAATAATAGTGTAATGAAGGACAGCAGTAGTAGTAGTTGGTAATGTGGTAGTAGGGATAAGGGTAGTAATAGTGTAATGAAGTATGGTGGTAGTAGTAGTAGGTGTAAGGGTAAGGAAGTACAGTAGTAGTAGTAGTAGTTTTGACGAGGGTAGTAGTGTTGGTAGTAGTAGGAGTAGGTAATGTGGTAGTTGGGAGGAGTGTAGTAAGTGTAGTAATAGGGTAAGGAAGTAGAGTGGTAGTAGTAGTTGGGAATAGTGTAGTTGAGATGAGTGTAATAGTAGTAGTTGGTGGTTGGTAGTAGGAATAGTTGTTTAAGTGGTAGATGAGAAATGGGTAGTAGTTGGGAATAGAATAGAAGTTGGTAGTAGGGTAGTTGGTTGTTTGAGGAATAGAGTTGGGAATAGGGTAGTAAGGAAGTTGGTAGTGATAGTGGAATTTTGGGTAGTAGTTGGTAGTAGGAGATGGGAATATGGTAGTAGTAATAGTGGTGATAGTGGTAGTAGTGGTAGTTGGGAATAGGGTAGTTGGTTGGAGTGTAGTGGTAGTAGTTGGTAGTAGGATAGGAGTAGGGGTAGTAGGATAGGAGTAGGGGTAGTAGGGAATGTATGTTTGTAGTTGTAGTAGTAGGAGTAGTAGGGCGAGTTTAGGGAGAGTAGAGTGGAGTAGTTTGTTTGTAGTAGAGTAGAGTAGTTGGTAGTAGGAGGAGGGGTTTATTTGTAGTTGTTTGTAGTAGTAGTGTAGTGTAGTTTATGTAATATGTTTTTTTTATGGAGATAGTAGTTGTTGTTTTTAAGTTAAGTGAGAGGTTAGGTTAGGTTAGGTTAGGTTAGGTTAGGTTAGGTTAGGTTAGGTTAGGTTAGGTTAGGTTAGGTTAGGTTAGGTTAGGTTAGGTAGGTTAGGTTAGAGGTTAGTTAGGT